>JAUMJL010000133.1:1200000-2400000 GCA_033558185.1 Dromococcyx pavoninus | reverse complement strand
GCCTTGTATAATGGGAAGTGTCCCTGTCCATGGCAGGGGGTTTGGAACTGGATGACCTTTAAAGTTCCTTCAAACCCAAACCATAGTGTGATTCCATAATTTAAGATCCAACATTTTTATGACTCAGGATCCAACTTTTTATGACTCTGTAGGACTCGACACTTCTTTAACTCCTCTATGACCAGAATCTTCTATGACCGGACTCTCTATGAAATGCAAAAATCACACCCCATAGCCAATGTCACTGTTAAGCTCATGTTCTTTTATTACAGTGCTGGGGTTTCACCAGGATTTTTCCTCTTAAATGCTCCTGACCAGAAAACTACCGAGTTTTTTTCCACGTGTTACATATTCATCACCTCCCCTGGAAATCATTAACATATTCTACACCCATTCCCAGAAATGGTCACATAGTCATTAGTAGCTCTATTCCTGGGTCTTTGCTACCATCTCATGTCCGTTTAGGCATACTACAGACCTGGTGCTCATTTACTTCATCAACTATTCCCATCTTCATCCTTCTCACTTGTCCTCTGCGTGACCTCTTGTTGTAACGTTCTGCTTTCCCACCAAAATGTATCTCATCCAGTTCTTAATCCACACTCCTTCCTGAAGACCTTGTTGCTTTCCAGAGACATTTCTCAGAGCTGAGAATATTGAGATAAACAGATAAGGCTGTGAGGAATTATACCCCCTCTCCACACATCACCACTTGAGTTCAGGTTTTGCAGTGGGGACAGGGATCATGAACTGCCCATCCCCATAACAGGGCCATGATATCAGGGCTGAGAGGATGAGGTTGTCAAGGTGGTCAGTCTGAGAGGCTGAGGTGTTAAGGCTGAGGTGTCAAGGTTTCTAGGTGTCAAGCTAGAGAGATGGAAGCATTGAAGTTGATAGGCTGAGGCATCAAGTCCAAAGGGTTTCAATGCCTAGAAGCCAAAGTGTTGACTTGTTGGTGCTGGGAGGCCAAGGTGTCAAGTTTTTGAGGATCGGAGTCTGAGAGGCTGAGGCATGGAGCTGTTGAGGTTGAGATGTTGATGCTGAGGCATCAGGGCATTGAAGATGAGGCATGTAGATGTCAAGGCACCAAGGTGTCAAAGCCAAGAGAGTTCTGTCCCCTTCCCCCTTGGAATCTGGTTCAAAGCCCTCTCAATGAGCCCTACCAACACATGAGCAAGAATCCTTTTCCCCTTTGAGACAGCTGAACCGCATCTGTCACCAGCAGACCCAGTGTAAACCTCCCCAAGATTGAAAACACCAAAATCCCACCAATGGCACCAGTTTCTGAGCTACATTTTAATGTCAGGTGACTTTTCCTGTCCCTTTCTTTATTATCCTGTCGTATCCTATTCCCTACAATGCACCAGCTTCAGGGAAAACCGAGCGATACACTGGGCTTTTCAACATTGCCCTGAAAGTATTGGGAGAGGGACATTAAAGACTGGGATAAACATTGGGCAGAAACCACCTGGTTTGTTAAGAGCAGGACATCCCCCAATCAAGCCGGTCCTAATCTATCAACCCCTCTCCACATGGTAGGAGGGGATAAAGACACTGTGTTACATGAAAAGAATTGGCTGGGGAAAACTGTCTGGGTTTCTCCTGCTGTGGGCAAAGACAAACCCACCTGTGGGGTTGCTTTCACTCAAGGGTCTGGACACACTTGGTGGGCAATGCTTAAGGATGGTGACGATCGTTGAGTACCTCAAGGGAATCTATTCTGGGTAAGAATGCTCAGTCTTAACCTGTATAATGTTAAATGCAAGATAATACTAACAGTGTTCACTGAGAGTTTTTCAGAATGAGGAGCCAGATTCATCACGTGATGTACAGTGACCTTCTCGAGGCTGACACCTCTAACCTGCAGCCTGTCAGAAAGAACCACAATGAGTCTTCATACTATTCTCCTTGCCCTGAGACACTGCTAAAATAAATGAACACCCACAGTCATGAACATAATGAACATTTGTGTGGATAAATCATGAATTAATATTTTACATGTGTGTCTATATATGTATTGGAAGATGTAAGTGGTGGTTGCCTGAGCATGATGTAAACGGTATGGAATGAGTGGTACAGTATTATGGTTAAAGTTAAATTGGGGTTGGTTTCCTGACACTGGCTCAGTCATGTTAAAGTAATTTTATTTTCTGAAAGCTAACTTCATGTTTTTCAGACAGTTTATCTCTAGAGGTGATAATATGGAACATTGGTGTTTAGAAAGGCCAAAGTTTTTATTCTTATTCACCTGGTAACCAAGGCCATCCTCGAGCTGATGAAGAAGGTCACACCTGCAGGGAGGGGCGGACAGGACAGGTGACCCCAAACTGACCAAGAAAGGATTCCATCCCATATACATCAGACTCAGTATAAAAGTGAGAAATAACAAGGGTCTCCCTCTCTTCTGTGTGGGCAGACATCCAGTCAGGACCTCGCCTGTCTGTTTGCCCCAATCCCAGAGCTGTGCATTCCTGTATCCAGTTCCTGAGCTCACCTTTCTCCTAGTCTTGGACCCTTTACCTCTTAGGAAAGAGAAAATGGCCATAAATTGCACCAGAGGAGGTTCAGACTAGATATTAGGAAGAATGTCTTTACCAAAAGGGTGCTCAGGCACTGGAAAAGGCTGCCCAGGGAGGTGGTTGAGTCACCATCTCTGGAGGTGTTTAAAAATTGGGTACATGAGTTTTTGAGGGACATGGTATATGGGATGATGGGTGTGATTGGACTCGATAATCTCAAAGGTCTTTTCCAAACGGAACATTCCATGGTTCTATGATGTCTGCTTTGCAGCATTTGTGGTGATGTACAATCATCAAAGCTTGTGGGCATGATTTCATATATTGTACATATGAAATATATTTGTATATATTTTATTATTTCCTTGTTGTTTGCACTCTTTTTATTATTGATACTATTTTTATTATTGTTGGTATTAATTTAGTTAAAGATGCAGTTTTAGTTTCCAACCTACAAGGGTTTTCCTCTCATTTCCCTTTCCCTGGAGGTGGAGGGGAAGGGAACTAAGAGCCCAACTGCTCAGTTTTAGCTGCTGAAATTGGCTGGGCTGGGGCTAAACCATGAAAGCACTTGGAGACATGGTCTGGTGACAAACTTAGCAGGGCTGGATCCGTGCTTGGACTTCATGACCTTAAAGGTCTTTTCCAAACAAAATCATTCTATGATTCTATGTGATGATGAAGCGTTGGCTGAGGCGCGGCGCTCAAAGAGTTATAGCAAAAGGAGCACTACCTGACTGGCACCCAGTCACTACTGGTGTTACCTAGGGTTTAATTTTAGGGTTAGGTCTCTTTGTTGGCTTTGTCAATGAACATGACGTGGGAGTTGAGTACACACTAAGTTTGCCAATAATACTAAGAGGAGCTAGTGACTTTCTTGAAGGCAGAGAGGCCTCATACAGAGATCTTGATAAGTTAGAGATAATCATCAACCAAATGACATTCAGCAAGGCAAATGCCAGGTTCTGCACCTGGGACGGTGCAATACTGGAGGTACATATAGGTTGGGAATATCATGCTGGAGTGTAGCCCAGTAGACAGGGATCTGGGGGGTTGATGGTAAGCTTAGTATGAGTCAATTCGTGACTGAAAGGGACGACTGTGTTTTGGAGTGTGTTAGCACAGGGTACCCAACCAGGGGAAAGAAGTGACTGTCCCACCATACTCAGGATTAGTGTGGCCTCATCTCAAATAATGTTTGCAGTTTTTGGCTCTGCAATATAAGAAGGATTTAAAAATGTTTGAATGTGTCTAAAGGAAGACTAAAGCATGGTGAAAGGACAAGGGGACATGAATTACAAGGAGCAGCTGAGGATATCAAGTTTGTTCAGCTTAGAGAAGATGAGCCTGAGGAGTGTCTTCATTGCTGTCTACAACTTCCTCATGGGAAGGACAGAGGGATGTGCTGATCTCTTCTCTCTTATATCTCATGACAGTGAAGGAGTGGCTTAATACTGCATCAGGGAAAGTTCAAACTGGATATTAGGAAAAAATTCTGATTGAGATAGTGGTCAAGCACTGCAACAAGCTCCCCAGGGTAGTGGTCACGGCCCCAAACCTGTCAATGTTCAAGAAGTGTTTGGACAATGTTATTAGAAATAACAGTGTAACCTTTAGGGTGCCCCTGTGAAGTTAGGATTTGAACGTGATGACACTAAAGCGCTCATTACAAATCAGGATATTCTATGTTTCTATAATTTGTTTTATAAGATCTGGGTTATAGCCATGAAGCTAATCCCTCCAGATTGCCTGAGCCTGACTGTCCCTTCCGAGGGGACGGACAAAGACTGGCAGGGAGAGACTCCCTTACTGAGAATTGTCAATGGTATTTCTGACATACCTAAGAGAAACGGATCATCTCTAATTATGTCTGTTGCTATGAACCAGGAAAATGGTTCTCTGTTTATAAATAATGATGGTGGATTTGGGTATCACTGAGGAAAAGGGAGGATGGGGGTGATCATGAAGTAAAAGTCCCTCCTCCGTGCTTGGAGGTGAAGACGTGGAAATGACTGCTGTGTGGGACACATCTGTCATGATTTCCCTGAGACAGGTTCTTGAGGGTGTCCAGAGAACATGGCACTGAGTAGGCCCCTGACTTTTGCATTGTTGTTCTTGCTTCCTTCACTATGACACTTTACACCGTGAGCACCCTGCTGAGTGCCCTCACCCTGCACACTCTCACATCTCAGCTCTACACGGATGTTCTCCTCTCCTCGGCTCTTTCTAGAACAGCCTGGCCTCTCCCCAGCTCTCCCTACCTCTCCTGTCCTCTGCAACAGCCCAATGTGGTCCAGCTAGGAGAGTAGCCCAGACTGGAATGGTCCCACAGCACAGCCAATCACGGACTGCTGCAGATTTGTGTCCATTCAACTCCAGCCCCAGCCCTTTGAATAGCACAGCAACTTCTTGGGGGGCAGAGAGCGGTCTCATCGTGCCCATCATTTTCAAGTCTGATGGTGGTAATAATGACACCAGGAAACAGACGCCACTCACTCCCAGGCTCTCCTGCACTCATAGTGTAGGTGATCCTCAGCCCCAGCTGCATTTGACCTCTCCACTGCCCCCACAAGCCCCAATAACCTGGACAGCACAAGAGCCTTGGGGCTCCTCAAGCAGCTCCTGCATCTCTCGTCTCCCTTCTCTCTTCATGCTGGGCCTTCATTTACTCCCACGGTGCTTCAGACTCCTTGTTTGTGGATACATGGATTCAATCCTTTAGTTTTGCTGGACATCACCTCTGAGGGTGTTTCTTCTTCAGAGTGTCCCTTCACTCCCAGCCCAGAGCACGTGATGAGATCCTGTTCTCTCCTGATCCCTCCAAAATAATTTTTGTGAGAGATTTGTATGTGCCATCAGTCCTGCCACAAAGGAAGCCACCTGAGGAGGTAATGGGGAGCCCAGGCAACATCTCTACTGGCACTGGACAGTGAGAAGAGAGTTTCTAAAACTAGAAATTTTGGTCCAATGGAATCGTGTGTTATCATGAGCTTAAACCCAAAAACAATGAGTACACCAGGAGAACAGATTAACTAAAGAAATCCATTTCCATGGATATTTTATTTGTAGCAGTTTTAGATGAAGAGCTCAGCCTTGAAATATCACATCTGAGAGATGGCCTTTTATTGAAGAGCTGCATTTGGACAGGCCACATCTGACACAGTGTTGTGCAAGGGTCACACACAACGGGGTTAAACGTCAAGACAAGTAGTGTAGCTCGGAAGATTATCTACAGGTAGGATTATCACAAGGGAAAATAACAGACTCCTGGCCTGAGGTGAACTCTGGGAAAGGAGCAAAGAAGGGGAAGCAGGTTATTGTTAATGAAACCACATCCATTGGGCCAGTTTACCTAGGGCATTCCTGAGATCCTGATTCCTCCAACTGTAGATGAGGGGGTTCATTGCTGGAGGCACCACTGAATACAGAATTGAAAGCATCAAGTCGAGGGATGGGGAGGAGAGGAAGGAGGGCTTAAGGTAGACAAATATAGCAGTGCTCAAAAAAAGGGAGACCACAGCCAGGTGAGGGAGGCAGGTGGAAAAAGCTTTGTGCCGGCCGTGTTCAGAGGGGATCCTCAGTACGGCCCTGAAGATCTGCACATAGGACACCACAATGAAAGCAAGACAGCCAAAACCTAAATTGGCACTGACCACAAGAAGGCAAAGCTCCCTGAGATAGAAGTGTGAGCAGGAGAGCTTGAGGATGTGTGGGATTTCACAGAAGAACTGGTCCAAAACATTGCCATGACAGAGGGGCAGTGAAAATGTATTGAACGTGTGCAGCAGAGCATAGAGGAAGCCAGAGGCCCAGGCAACTGCTGCCATGTGGACACAAACTCTGCTGCCCAGGAGGGTCCCGTAGTGCAGGGGTTTGCAGATGGCAACGTAGCGGTCGTAGGCCATGATGGTGAGGAGAGAATACTCAGTGGAGATGAAGAAGAGAAAGAAAAAAACCTGTGCAGCACATTCTGGATAGGTGATTATTCTCGTGTCCCACAGGGAATTGGTTATGGGTTTGGGGACTGTGGTGGAGATGCAGCCCAGGTCGAGGAGGGAAAGGTTAAGGAGAAAGACGTACATGGGGCTGTGGAGGTGATGGTCACAGGTTATGGTGGTTATGATGAGGCCGTTTCCCAGGAGGGCAGCCAGGTAGATGCCCAGGAAGAGCCAGAAGTGCAAGAGCTGCAGCTCCCGTGTGTCTGCGAATGCCATAAGGAGGAACTGAGTGATGGATCTGCTGTTGGACATCTGCTGCCGCTTTTATGGGGCACTGTCATAGAAGGAAAAGACAGAAACGTGTTATGGGAGCCTTCTCCGAAAAAAATCAAGTCATTTCTTGATTCACCCTCTCCCTGCTACACACCCTCTGTTCAGAGCAGAGGGATCCACATCCCACCACTCAGTTCCTCACCCTTTTTCTTAAGGTCTCAGCATCCACTTTCAGCCCAGGACACATATGGCTCATTTCACAAACACAACGACATCTCCTATCTCATAGCATCTCTGCACTTCTCCATGGGGCTTCCAGGTAACACAACGATGTGACAGGACAGGTTTTCATTCTGGAGGGAAGATCACAGCTACTGCGGATACCTCAAGAAGACAGCCAAGTGTTCTCATGATGGCTTTTGATGAAGAGAGATTCATCTCCTTTCACAGCACCACTCAACGCACTGCCCACAGCCTCACAGTTCAGAGCAAAGCTGGGACAGGGGTTCCCATGGACACAACTGTAGGAAAGGAGCCACCATGTCAGGGTGTGACTGTACAACTGCAACTCCCATCCCCAGAGAGCCTGGCAGCAAGAACAAGAGAACAACAGCAGAAACAGAGACAAGGGTAGAAAGAGGGAGAAAGAGAGTGAGGGTCTGTCTGGGAGAGGCCAGGGCAGACGCAGCTGGGCACGCAGACAGCGTTACCCTTCCCCAGCTGTGCATGGCCCCTCCCAAACACCAACAGTGCCGGGCAGTTGCTCTCAGCCCCTGTGCTCTGGAGAGGGCATAGGAGCTGTGGCTGCAGAAGTGGTTCAGTCTTGGATCCCAGATCTCTGAGGACAGAGCCATTGCTGTGTGGGAGAGGAGATAAAAGACCTTTCTTAGAGGAAGTTGTTTGCTTTGGAGGCGATCACACAGAGTTTTTACAAATTTTCCCTCCTACAGTAGTTCCTGCTTTAGTTTGCTCTCATTCCCTGATGGTGTCTCTGCTGCCTGGATCTTTTCCTCCTTGGAGGTGTTTCCCTGTCTCATGTCTTTTCCTTGCTCACAAACCCGAGCACAAATAATTTACACTCTACTACACACACCTGCCTGTTTGCAGGGCACTGACTGCTTGCACGTTCTTTTTTGGAGGTTCAAAAAGGCAGAAGAAGCAGATGGACCCAGCAGAGGTGGTGCTGGTGTGGTCCACGGGCAGGGAAGTTGATATACGTATTTTAGGAGGAGCTGTAACCAGACCTTCTAATCACTCAGGGAAACAGCTCAGGAACCTCAAAACTTCTTTAAACTTTAAAAGTCTTCCCTGTTTTTCTCTTTCCCTCCCTTCTCCCCCTTTGTCAAGTCCCTGGCCTCAGGCCTGGAAACTGAAATCTTAGGTAACCTCTTTTTCTTTATATAAAACTGTACCTTGACTTTCCTCTGGAAATGTTCTCTATGAAGATTCCTGTTGCTGATCTGGAGCTGTGAGCAGCCCTGACACATACATCACCCTCTCAAGAGCAGAAGCAAAATTTTCCCACTCTTTCAGGGCTCACCGCTTCCATCCACAGCTTCCCACCACAGCCCATAGGAAGCTCCCCGGGCAGGCTGAGTGCTGACCCTGGCAGGGGGAAGAATCCCTGCCCTGGCACATAGACCGTGGGCTGCAAGGACCCTCCTCTCAAGGACAGCCCAGGGAACCCCTGAGTGCACAGCCCTGCACTCATCCCCAGCAGAAGGCAGCCCTCATGCCCTGTCCCTCTGACAGTGCCACAGGGGAGCCCTGCTCAGCAGTAGCTTCTTCTACTCTACAGCAGAGACACTGGGAGAGCCATCCTGACAGATCCTGCAAACTGTGGCATGTGCCAGCTTTAGGGGATCCCTCCAGGAACGTCGTTCCTGCCTTGTCGTACAGCCAGAGACTTACTGTGTGAAGGGCTGTGAGGATTCCTCCCTCAGTGATCTCTCAGGATGCTCCCATCTCACACTGCCTTTTACCTCTCTCTGCCTCCCTCCTCTCCCCTCTCCCCTGCGTGCAGTGCCCTCAACCCTGTTGTGCTTTGCAGAGGAGCTGCTCCTGGGCAGTGTTGGGTCTTTGTAGTGCTGCTTACTTGCCAGGCCCTCCCTCCATCCCAGGAGCATAGCCCAGCTCAGCAGCAGAGGGGCAGTAAAAGGCAGCACTCCTCTGGGCTCCCTGGAGGTGTCCCTGGGACTCCAAGGACTGAAGGAATCTCTGATGTTTCCTCCCTCAGCTGGGCAGAGATATTTCTTTCCTGCAGTGACTATGCAACCCTTCCCTTCAGTGTTAAGATAAGTTACAGGGGGGCAATGAGTGAAATGGTGGGCCTGAGGAGGTGAGGAGCAAGGCTGTCCATGCAGTGTCAGACCTCAAGGGACTGCTTCTCCATGCTGCCCAGACCTCCTGAGGAGACACTCTGCATCAATGCCAATTGAGGAATGTTTCTGTCACCTCTTCCCTGAGATGAAATTTAATGAAAGAAAAACTTCACGTTAAAACA
Source organism: Dromococcyx pavoninus (assembly GCA_033558185.1). Lineage (NCBI taxonomy): Eukaryota > Metazoa > Chordata > Aves > Cuculiformes > Neomorphidae > Dromococcyx > Dromococcyx pavoninus. Next base: position 2,390,770 of record JAUMJL010000133.1, on the reverse strand, counting down.
TATTTTTATTTGGGGTGATTTTAAAACTTCCAGTTTAACCTCTTTGGGAAATGACTCCAATGCATTGTACAAGCCTTCAAGACCTGAAGAAAACAGCAGGAAGAGAAAGAGCTCATTAAGGATTTCTGTATTTTAATGAGACCCAGGGTGTATACACTGCTGAGTCATAGAACTTCAGCTGCTTCAAAGAGATTGAGAAAATCTCTAAAGAAGTAAAAGGCAAACTCAGAAAATCTTGAAGTATTAATTGGTCTCAGTGAGGATCGTTGGTGACAAAGTCCCCACAGGAAATCGTTAGAGCAGATAGTTGGATGCCATGATTGCAGGGAGACAAAGGCACTGTGCAGGCATCTGTAAGGCTGAGAAAAGCCTTGGTTTGCTTGGTGAAGCAGAAAGGCCAAGCCCTGACCCCCAGGGAAGGGAGATCTGGCTGTGACTACAATGACCCTGGTGTCATCAATATTCTCACATTGCTGAATCAAAGTCAGAGCAGTTATTCCATTTAATGCCAATCACAGGGCCGTAGAGTTACTTGAGATGCCAAGGCTCACACACACAGCTCCATGCAGGTGCAGAAGAGTTGAGTCATAGAAGGATGAGGTCATAAAAATCTTGTATCATGGAAGAGTCATTGAACTATCGAGTCCGAAAAGTCTTACTGTAATCAGGTCATGAAAAGGTTCAAGAAGAGTAATGCCGTAGAAGAGTTAGACAAGAGTCACATCATAGAAAATTCAGGTGATAGTCATGTCAGGTCATAGAAGGATTTTGTCACAGAAGAGTTCGATCATAGAGTCAGAGCAAAGTCGAGTCATAGAAAGCCATAAAAAGGTCAGATAAAGTTGGGTCAGAGAAGACTTCTCCCAGAAGATCTGGTTCACAAAATGCTCCAGTTTTAGAAGAGTCAAACTATAGAGGAGTCATGGAAGCGTGGGGTGGTAGAAGAGTCAAGTGAAAGGATATTTTATTTTGGAAGATACATAGAAGCTTTGAGTCATAGAAGGGTCATGGAAGAGTTGAATCACAGAAAGGTCACAGAAGTGTCAAGTCATAGAAGCATCATAGAAGGGCTGAGTTCATATAGAAGAGTCAGGTCATAGACATGAAAAGTCATAGAATCATAGAATCATAGAATGACCAGGGTTGGAAAGGACCCATTAGGATCATCAATTCCAACTCCTAGTCCTGCGTAGCATAGTCCCAATATTCCCACTATGGTTCTGAGGGCATTGTCCATAGAGGAGGTGGCTCATATAATATTCAGGGCATAGAGGTGTCATAGAGGAGTCAGGTAATAGAGGGTCAGGTCACAGAAGGGTCTTTTAATAGTAGGATTGGGTCATAGAACAGTTGGGATATGGGAGGGTCAGGTCCCACAGTGTCCCAGAAGAGTTGGATCATAGAACAGTCTGGTGATAGATGTGATCTGATCGTAGAAGCAGCACAGATGACTCATGTCATAGAAAAGTTGGGTCATAAAAGAGTCATAGAATCTTGGTTCATAGAAAGTCACATCATGGAATAGTCAGAGGATAGTCAGGTACTGGAAGGTCATAAAAGGGTTGTGTCATAAAAGGCTGGAGCCATGGAAGGGCCTGATCATATGAGAGATGGGTCGCAGGAGAGCTGGATCATAGAGGAGTTGGGTCATAGAGAGTTATTAGAGGAAATCTCGCTGAAGGTTCGTGTAAGAGTTGGGTCATAGAAGGGATGGGTCATAGAAGGCTCATTTTTTATAAAATGTTGTTACATAGAAGACTCAGATCATGGAAGGTTCATGTTTTAGACAAGTCAGGAGAAGGACGAAGTGACAAAAGAGTTGTGTCAAAGAAGACTTTGATCGTAGGATGTTTATAGAAATGTTGGGTCATAACTGGCTCATAGAAGAGTTGGGATATAGAAAGGTCAGGTCATAGAAGTCTTGGGTCATAGAAGCTTCGGGTGATAGAAGGGACAATAAAGAGTCATTTATAGAAGAGTCTGGTCACAAATGATTCATAGAAAATTCAGGTCAAGTGAGGGGATATAATAGACTCGGGTCATGAAATAGTCATAGAAAGGTCATATAAGTGTCAGGTCATAAAATAGTGGGGTCGTAGAAGAGGTGGCTCATATAAGAGTTGGATCATGGGGGACTAATATGAGGGCCAGGTCATAGAAATGTTGGGTCATTCAATGAAGGTGAGACAATATCTGAGCAAGGGAAATCCAGTCCCCTTCTCTTTGAGACATCTGGAAATGAGATCCAAGTGGGCAAGGTCTCGGGCACAGCCTGTAGTTCCCCTGCTCATTCATTGGCTGTTTCTGAAAAGGACATGTGGCATATGAGGCACAGACTCAACTTGTGGTGCACATGAGGCAGAGTTTATTTCTCAGGCAGTGCAAGTGAGACAAGTGAGACAAATGCTTATTCTACAAGCAGTACTTTACACATCTTTTACCCGGATGCCTCACAGCAAGGCCAGGGATCAGATAGCGACTGCGGTAGGGGAAAGAGAACAGCTGTGGGAGATCAAGCGCTGGTGCTGCTTTGCAGTGCTGTCATGCTGGAACGTTTTCCCCTCCACCCATGCACACAAGAACTGTCCCTGAAGCTTCCAAAAGGCCTTGGATGAAAGGTCTCAAAAAAAAAAAAAAAATTGCTGTAAGCTCCTCTATAATGTTTAAACACACAGAGAGTGGCTCCTCATTTGCAAATGTATTCGGTCAGGAAAGAAAAGTGAACAGTGAATTTGAAAAGAATGACACCATTACCATTGATGACAATCAATGACACCAAGAGAAAACTAGAGAAGAGAGGCTGGACCTGCAATGAGTTACATTGTAGCTGCTATGCAGTAGAAGATTGGCAGTGTATTGCTTCAGAGAAAAGACTATATTTTAGTTTCCACACTGCATCCTTGATTTCCTTGTTCCTTATGCTATAGATGAGGGAATTCAATGCTGGAGGCACCACTGAGTACAGAACAGACACCACAAGATCCAGGGACTGGGAGGAGTCTGAGTGGGGCTTCAGGTAGGTAAATATGACAGTGCTGATAAACAAAAAGACCACAGCCGGCTGAGGGAGGCAGGTGGAAAAGGCTTTGTGTCGCACCTGCTCAGAGGGGATCCTCAGCACAGTCCTGAAGATCTCCACATAGGACACCACAATGAAAACATAACAGCCAAATACTAATAAAACACTAACCACAAGAAGACCAGCCTCCTTGAGGTCGACATTTCTGCAGGACAGTTTGAGGATCTGGGGGATTTCACAGAAGAAGTGGTCCAAAGTGTTGCCTCGGCAGAGGGGCAGTGAAATTGTATTGGCTGTGTGCAGCAGAGCGTTTAGAATTGCAGTGCCCCAGGCGGTTGCTGCCATGTGGACTCAAGATCTGCTGCCCGGGAGGGTCCCGTGGTGCAGGGGTTTGCAGATGGCAACATAACGGTCGTAGGACATGATGGTTAGATTAGAATACTCTGCACCAAACAAGAACATTACAAAGAAGACCTGAGAAACACATCCTGAGTAGGATATTTCCCATGTGTCCCAGAAGGAATTGACCATGGATTTGGGAACTGTTGTCGAGATGCAGCCGAGGTCGAGGAAGGAGAAGTTGAAGAGGAAGAAGTACATGGGGGTGTGGAGGTGGTGGTCACAGGCTTTGGCGGTGATGATGAGGCCATTTCCCAGGAGGGCAACCGGGTAGATGCCCAGGAAGAACCAGCTCCCGTGTGTCTGTGAATGCCAAGAGGAGGAACTGGGTGATTGAGCTGCTGTTAGACATTTGCTGCCTTTGGACATGAAGCACTGCACAAGGATGAAAGAACAGTCACAAATTAGGGGAGACATTTCCAAGCAAAAACTAATTCATTTCTCACACTGCGCACTCCCCACTGCTATTTTCATTTGTATGTGATTGTCAATCAGCTCTGTTCCTGGAGCCCTGCTTGGTGCTACCTGAATGTGTCATGAGGAGCTGGGCCTCTGCCTGCTGGGTACCAAGGAGTCAGCTCGGCTCTGCAACAGTGGGGTCATGGGAACAGTGTGGATAGTGTTGGTGTTAGATTTTTTCTGATAAAACTACTCCTAATGCAAAGGGGCTCGTAGACATCTGCACTCCCAGGCTAAGAAACTACATTCACAAACCTGTTTTAGAAGTAAAAGGGTTTCAGACCCCTCTCTAATCTCAGCTAGAGATTATTTTTGATTTCAGGATTTCTCAGCATTTCTACTGCACTTCGGGAGGTCAATAAGAGTCCTGTGAGGTAAGAAGGTTGACTGGTGCAGATTGAGGAGACGTCTTGTGTCCCTTGGTAATGTTCCTATCTGCCCTTTGTTTTGCAGCTTCCTGAGACAGAGTGCATTCACACATTCATGTTAACTGAAGGAGGCACCAGGCACTGCTGAGAGGGGAGAAATCCACTGCAAACACTGAGTCTGACATTTTCTCAAGGTCTCAGCACCCCACTTTCAGCCCAGGACACACATGGTTCATTACACAAACCCAAAAACATTTTTTCTGTCATAGCATCTCTGTGCTTCTCCATGGAGCTTTCAGGTGAAACAAGGATATGACAGAAGAGGTTTGCATCCTGGAGGGAAGCTCACAGCTGTGAGACACCCAAGTGTCCTGATGATGATATGTCAGTAAGGAAGGGTTAAACACATTCCTCGGGGAATGACACAGGCCCCACAGCTCCACAGGAAAGATGAATGCTAGGACATTTAATTTGCATGGACAGAACTGCACAGGAGGAATCAGAAGATCAATTCCTGACTCTGCAGCTGAAACTCCCATCCCCAGAGAGCCTGGCAGCAAGAACAAGAGAACAACAGCAAGAAGAGAGACAAGGGGAGAAAGAGGGAGAAAGAGAGTGAGGGTGTGGTTGGGAGAGGCGAGACCAGAGGCAGCTGGCACGCAGACAGCGTTACCCTTCCCCAGTTGTGCACAGCCCCTCCCAGACACCAACTGTGCTGGGCAGTTGCACTCAGCCCCTGTGCTCTGGAGAGGGAATTGAAGCTGTGGCTGTAGAGGAGGTGGTTCAGCCTTGGAATCCAGAGGGCAGAGAGCGGAGGCTTTTCTATGTGGGACAGGAGGCCAGGGGACTTACTCAGAGGAAGAGTCTGCACTGGAGGTGATCAAATGGAGTTTTCTGAATTATCTGCCTCACATCATTTCTGGTTTTGATTTCCTTTCATGCCCTGATCCTATCCCAGATGTTTGGAGATTTGCCTTTTTAAATTTTTTTTCCCTGTCACGTCTTTTTGATTTCCATGCTCACAGACCCCCATCCAACAACTTTATGGTTTTAATTTCCTGTCATCCACTGAACTTCATCCTGTTACCTGGAGATTTTCATCCTGTTAGCTATATCCTCTCCCATGTTTTTTTTTCATTTTCACCACTCACAGACCTCATTCAAACCTCTGGCCCTACAGAAACCTGCTTGTTTGCAGATCATTGGCTCTGTGTGTGTTTCTGTTTGCAGGACAGGTCAGACTAAGCCTGATGGGTCCAGAAGGGGTGATGCTGTTATATCCATAGCAAAAGGAGTGGCTGGAGACAGGTCAAGAGGCTCCTGTCAGACCTACTGGTCACTCAAAGCTACAGCTCAGAAGTTTCAGTCACTTGTGCAATCACAAGAGCCACTTTTCCTCTTTCTCCCCCTCAACCTCATCACATAAACACACAAATTCTTTCAGAGTAGGAAACTCAAAAGGCAAATAAGTAAAGATACATATCGTCAATGTAATCCTTCCATGTCTTTCCTTTTTAAATATCCCTTCAGAATTGTCCTGGAGTGATCTGGAGCTGTGAGCAGGCTTGACCCATGGAGTATTTTCTGATACTAGAAAGACTCTCTCCTGCCAGGATTTTCTTCTTCCACCCACAACTTCTCCCCTCAGCGTCATGGGGAACTCCCAGCCTCTCAGTATGGAAAGGGGCTACAAGAAAGCTGGGATGGGGCTGTTGATCAGGGAGTACAGGGATATGACAAGGGGGAACGATTTTCGGCTGAAAGAGGGAGTATTGAGATGAGATCTCAGGAAGAAATGTTTTCCTGTGAGGGTGGGGTGGCCCTGGCCCACGTTGCTCAGAGAAATGGTGGCTGCCCCATCTCTGGAGGTGTTCAAGGCCAGGTTGGATGGAGCTTTGAGCATTCTAATGCTGTTGAATGTGTCTCTGCCCATCGCAAGGGGTGGCATTGGATGACCTTTATGGTCCCTTCCTCCTCAAACCATTCCATGGTTCCGTGAAAAAAGGCACCTGTCTTATAAAGTGTTTCTCATGTCAACACCACCTCTGTAGATCTTTAGGGCAGGAAGGTGAGTCTGGCTTCTGCAGGGGCTTCAGATGACACTGGTGGCTTAGTAGGTGACAGGCCAGGAGCAGGGCCTTGGCTTGCTCAGCTGTTTAAACCAACCCAACCCACCCTACCTCAACCCAACTCATCCCACCTCAACCCAACCCAACATACTCAACAGAGCACGAACAAACTCAATTCAACCAAATAAACACAACCCAACACAACCAAACCGAACCCAACAAAACCCAACACAACTCAACTGAAAAAATCCCAACTCAGCTCAACCCAACTAAACATAACACCACTCAACCCATCCAAAACCAACACAACTAAACCCAAATGAACCAAACCCAACCCAACTCAAGCCAACTAAACCCCACACAACTAAACATAACCCAACCCAACCAAACAGAACAAAACCCAACCAAACCCAACTCAATCTAACTCAATTCAACCAAACTGAACCCAAAAAAACCCAACAAAACCCTACCAACCAAACTAAACGCAACTCAACCCAATCCAGCCCAACCCAACCCAACTGTTAGTTGACAACCAGCTGAATATGAGGCAGCAAGGTGCCCAGGTGACTAAGAAAGCAAATGACATCTTGGCTTGTATCAAAATTATTGTGGCCAGCAGGTCAGGAAAGTGATTGTGCTTCTGTACTTGGCACTGGTGAGACCGCACCTCAAGTACTGCGTTCAGTTCTCAGTCCCTCACTATAAGAAGGACATTAAGGTGTTGGAGCGTTTCTAGAGAAGAGCAAGGAGGCTGGTGAAGGGACTGGAGAATGAATCCTTTGAGAAGTGGCTGAGGGAACTGACGTTGTTTAGCTTGGAGAAGAGGAGGCTGAGTGGAGACCTCATCGTGGTCTATGGCTTCCTGAAAGGAGGCTGTGGGAGAGCGAGCATTGATCTCTTCTCAAAAGTGACAGGTGATGGGACAAGAGGAAATGGCCTCAAGTTGTGCCAGAGGAGGTTCGGACTAGATATTAGGAAGAATTTCTTTACTGAAAGTGTGTTCAGGCACTGGAGCAAGTGCCCAGGGAGGTGCTTGAGTCACCATCCCTGGAGGTGTGTAAAAAATGGGTAGATGAGTATTTGAAGGACATGGTTTAGCAGAAGATGGGTACGGTTGGACTCGATGATCTCAAAGGTCTTTGAAACCGGAAGATTCTATGAACCTACGATTCTGTTCTTCTATGATTCTATGATTGATTCTATGATTCTATCATTTTATGATTCTATGACTGTATGATTCAAGCCAACCCAACCCATTTTAACCCAACACAACCCAACTCAACAAAACCCAACAAACTCAACCTAACTCAACTCAAACTCAACCCAATTAAACCAAATGCAACTGAAGTAAACCCATCTCAATCCAACCCAACCAAACTCAGCCAAATCCAAACAAACTCAACGCAAAAATACCAAAGCCAACCCTACTCAACCCAGTCCTAAACAATTCAACTCAACCCAACTAAAACCAACTCAACCACACCCAGTTTAACCCCACCCAAATAAAACAAACCCAACACAACTCAACCCATTCCATAATTCCAAGATCTTCAGTGTCTCTTCCAACCCAACCCAACCCAACCCAACCCAATGCAAACCAACGCAACCCAACCCAACCCAACCGAAACCATGATTCAAAAGTCTTTGAGGTCACTTATAACCAAACCAAATCCATTCAATGATTCCAAGGTCTTTGAGATGCCTTCCAACCCATCCAAACTCAACTCCACCAAGCAAAACTTAACACAAACCACATCAACCCATCCAAATCTGACTAAATTCAACCCAACCCACACAAACAAAATCACCCAACCCATCCTAACTCAAACGAATTCCACCCAAAACAACACAATTCAACTCTATCGACCAAACCCAACTTAAGTAAACCCAACCCAACTGAACTCAATGCAACCAATCCAAACCCAACAAAAAACGACTAAACCCAACCCAACCCAATCCAACCCAACTAAGCTAAACTCAACCAACTCAACACAATGCAACTAAATCCATTCCAACCCAATTCAACCCAACCCAAATCAACCCACCCCAACCCATTCGTCCTCAACCGAACTCAACCAAAACCAACCCAACTCAAAAAAATGCAACCCAACCTTACTCGACCAAAACTCACCCAACCCAACTAAATCCAACTCAAATGAACTCAACCCAACATAACTTCACCTGACCCATACATACCCATTCCAACCAAACTCAATCCAACCAAACACAACTGAATGCAACTCAACCTCGCCCAACCCAACTCTACTCAACCCAACAAAACCCAAATCAACCAAACCCAACCCAAAATAGCTCAACCCAACCAAATCCAACCGAACTAAACCCAACTTAAACCAACTCAACCCTACCCAAACGAAATCAACTAACCCCAACTAAACCCAACACAACCTGACTAAACCAATAATAACCCAACCCTACTCAACCTAACTCGATCGAACTCAACACAACTCAACTAAATCCAACCCACATTTCCACAATTTTGGAGGACCCTTCCAATTCAACCCAACCCATTCCCTGATTCCGTGATGTTGGTGGACTCTTCAAGCATATTCGATGGTTCTACGACCTTTAAGGTCTCTTCCAACAAAAAACAATCCAACCAATCCCAACAAATCCCAACGTAACTCAAAACCCACTTAACCCATCCCATTCCGTGATTCCAAGGTCTTTGATATCCCTTCAGACTTAATCCAACATATTCCATGACTAAAAGGTTGTTGAGATCCCTTCCAATCCAACCAAACCCATTCCATGATTGCACAATATTTGGCATCCCTTCCCAACACAACCCAACTCAACCTAACCCAACTAAACCCAATGCAAACCAACACAACCAGACCCAAATCAAGCCAACTCAACTCAACCCAACTAAACCCCACCAAACCCAACTCAGCCCAACTAAACCCAACTTAACTAAACCCTACCAACCTCAACCAAACTCAACTCAACCAAACCAACCTCAACTCAATGAAACCAAACCCAACACAACACAAATAAACCCAACAAAATCTAACCTAGCTCAACCCCAGGAAACCCAACCCAACTCAACCCAATGCAACCCAACCCAACCTAATACAAACCAATTTAACCCAACCCATCCAAATCCAACTCAGCCCAAATCAACACAGCCCAATATAACACAATTATACTCAAATGAACCAAATAAAAAACAACTCAATCCAACTCAACCTAACCCACCTGAACCCAACTCAACTGAACCTGAAAAAATTCAACTCAACCCAACCAATCTAAAAACGACTCAACTCAACCTAACCAACCTCAAAGCAATCTGACTCAACTAAACTCAACCCAAAACAACTCAACCCTACTCAACCCAACCCATCCGAAATCAACCCAAGCCAACTCAACCCATCCCAAGCCAACTCAACCCAATCCAAGCCAACTTAATCCAAATCTACTCAGCACAACAGAACACAACTCAACCCATGATTCCATGATCTTGGAGGACGTTTCCAACCCATTCTGTGGTTCCATGATGTTATATGTGAATGAAGGCAACAGAATCCCAATCATGTTTTCTAAGTATTTATTTAGGTAGGAAAGCAAAAGCAGCGCTGCGTGGCTGGGGGGGTTGCAACTCCACCACGACTCGCAACCACAGATGATTCAAACAGTCCTTTTATCCCCAATACTATCACTGGAAAGGTTTTCGGGAGGGGTTTGTGGCCCCCCTTCGGCCTAGACTTTCTGGCACCTCAGTGTTTAACAGGAGGGGGTTATGTCATCTCTTGCAAAAGGCAAAAGGCCCCTCCAGTCTCCTTCGGAAATTCGTGCCAGATACCAGCAAGGTCATAAAACTCTGGTGACTCCTTCTTCCTTTATCTTATCTTTTCACACACTGCTGCTGGCTTCTGCAGAGTCAGCTAAAACAGATTTTCCTTGTAAAAAACAAAGACCTCCATAGTAATATATTTCCTGTTTAACATTTGCTTAAAACAATACATTTTAATAATATAATGACTAAAGACATTCTGTTAAGCAGGTTGTTCTCATCTTTGGGGCAGCTACACTATTCCCTTTGCTCAGTTGGCTTAATCAGCAAATTACTCGTAGCTACTTATTACAATGAAGCAAGACAGTTCCTAGTTTTCATGCTTGATTAAAAAACACACAAAGATTCAAATTATCAAGGTAGCATAACATTAGAATTAAACATACTTGAGCGAACAAGACATTATTCTCTAGGTTTGATTAACAAATAATTCAAGGTTACTTATTACACATGATCTTCAAAAACCTTTCCAAGCCCACCCAACCCAACACTTTCCATGATCCTCCATGAACTTGGAGGACCCTTCCAACCCAACAATACTCATGATTCCATGATCTTCAGGTTTTCTTTTAAATCAACCAAACCCAACTCAACCCAAACTATGATTCGACGATCTTAGAAGGATCCTGGTGGCATCTGGTGGCACCTGGCAGCTCCGTGGTGTCCATCCTCTTCTCGTTGCCCCCCCTCCCAGAAATCCAAGGTGATCTTATTGTGCCTCTACCATGACTTCGGCTGGATCTTCACCGCTGAGAGCTGAGCCACAGGCGTACAGGATGAACAGACCCTCCACACCCATTCTGAAGCTAAGACACTCATCCAGGAAATCATCAGGTGGGTTCTTGGTGGTCCTGAGGGATGTTGAGGTGACAGTTGAGGGGTCGATGATGCTTCTGGTCCTTTCCAGCATCTCCATGCATGACCTGGATGAGGGGTTGGGGCGTTACCTTTGCCCCCAAGGAGTGGGTGATCCACCTTTAGAAGGTCCTGGAGTACCCAGGGTGGGGCTTGGAGAAGAGCCAAGGGTTTTTCCAAAGGGACAAGGAGGAGAACCTGGACATCTCCAGGTTGGTCAGCGCATTCTCCATCCCTGGGGAGGTGGTTGATCAGCTCCTCATGGGGGGATCACTCGGTCTCAATCCTGGGGAGGTGATGGATCAGCTCCTCCTGAAGGTCATCTCCAAGAACATGAAGGAGAAGAATAGGGAGTGACCAGCGTGGATTCTCCAAGGCTCAATCACATCATCTTCCATGTTCCAAGGTTTGGCATCATCTCCATAGAGTCCTGAGCCAGTGGTGTGTGTCCAGAGGCATTGCCAAGGACTAGTCCGGTCTCCTCCATAGTCCATCTGTGAGGAGCTGGTCCCTCACATGTCTGGTGCATCTGGCAGGGAGTGCTGGGTGGCTGGAGAACACGTCGATGCACAGGCACTGTGTTGCCTTCACGAGGCAACCGTGGAGACCCCGTTCAGGAATGGTACGGCGACCAACTCCAGGCCGCTCGGGCCATCAGCACACAGACACCAATATGGTGGATAGCAAAATGGCGTTCATTGTTGAGTGACACCGCCTTATATGGCAAAGATTTGCAACATCACTTCTGTTATGAACTTACAAACTAAATGCTATTGGCTATCACGGGAGAAGTTCTATCTTTCCGTACATCACGAGATCTTCCGGCCGCCAGACCTTAAACTACCTACATTTCCCCTCTCCCCATGCTTAATTAAATTGGTGAAAATACAACTATTTCAAAAACATTATAATCTTAGCAAACCATTATTCTAAATATGTTTTGTTCTTATGCTATGCTTTATAACGATTCACAGCCTTATTAGAAACTTAAGGCACGTTAAACAAGGGACTTACCCTTCTTATAAAGCATATAAAACTTATAAACTTGTAAACACAAGACAATTAAGGAGTCAGAATAAAGTGCCAACGAGGTAGCTTAAGGGTTCAACCAGGGATAATAGGGTACAACTTGAAATAACTTAGGATAGCTAGGGGTAAACCTGAGAAACATTTTTCTTCAAGTAAGAGCATAAGGCACTCTTTAGAGCAATTGTTTGGCGTTCCATAAACATGATGTTAACTCTTTCTAGGCGGCTTTTGGCAAATGATACGAGCTTGTTTAGTATGCAGGGTCCAAAAATCAGTGCGATTATGATTATTGCAACTGGCCCTATTAGAGAAGATATTAGAGTGGTTAGCCATGGTGAATAGTTAAACCATGACTCCAAGTACTGTTGCCTTCAGCGAAGTCGTGGTGACCTGGCTCAGGAACAGCACGGTGACCAACCCCAGGCCGCTCGGTCCATCTGTTCACAGACAGCAATGTGGTGGACAGGAAGTTCATGGAGGATCATGGAATGTGTTGGGTTGGGTGGGCTTGGAAAAGAACTTTGAAGATCATGGAACCACAGAATGGGTTGGAAACGTCCTCCAAGATCATGGAATCATGGGTTGAGTTGTGTTGTATTGTTTGTGTTGTGTTGTGCTGAGTAGATTTGGGTTAAGTTGGGTTGGGTTGGGTTGGGTTGGGTTGGATTGAGTTGGCTTAAGTTGGCTTGGGTTGATTTTGGATGGGTTGGGTTGAGTTGGGTTGAGTTGTTTTGGGTTGAGATGGGTTGGGTTGAGTTTAGTTGAGTCGGGTTGCATTGATGTTTGTTAGCTTGAGATGAGTCGGTTTGAGACTGGTTGGGTTGAGTTGAATTTTGTCAGGTTCAGTTGAGTTGGGTTCAGGTGGGTTAGGTTGAGTTGTTTTTTATTTGGTTTGTTTGAGTATGGTTGTGAGTATGTTATGTTGGGCTATGTTGATTTGGGCTGAGTTGGGTTGGGTTGGGTTAAATTGGTTTGGATTAAGTTGGGTTGGGTTGCGTTGGGTTGAGTTGGGTTGGGTTTACTTGGGCTGAGTTAGGTTGGATTTTGTTGGGTTTCTTTGGGTTGTGTTGTGTTGGGTTTCATTGAGTTGAGGTTGGTTTGGTTGAGTTTGTTTGAGGTTGATAGGGTTGAGTTAAGTTGGGTTTAGTTGGGCTGAGTTGGGTTTGGTGGGGTTTAGTTGGGTTGGGTTGAGTTGGCTTGAGTTGGGTCTGGCTGGGTTGGTTTGCATTGCGTTTGGTTGGGTTAGGTTGAGTTGGGTTGTGTTGGGAAGGGATGCCAAATATTGTGCAATCATGGAATGGGTTTGGTTGGATTGGAAGGGATCTCAACAACCTTTTAATCATGGAATGTGTTGGATTAAGTCTGATGGGATATCAAAGGCCTTGGAATCATGGAATAGGATGGATTAAGTTGGTTTTGAGTTACATTGGGATTTGTTGGGATTGGTTGGGTTGTTTTTTGTTGGAAGAGACCTTGAAGGTCGTAGAACCATCGAATATGCTTGAAGGGTCTACCAGTATCACGGAATCAGGGAATGGGTTGGGTTAAATTGGAAGGGTCCTCCAAAATTGTAGAATCATGAGTTGGGTTTAGTAAGTTGGGTTGAGTTTGATTGAGTTGTGTTGAATTAGGTTGAGTAGGGTTAGGTTATTATTGGTTTAGTTGGGTTGTGTTGGGTTGAGTTGGGTTTAGTTGATTTTGTTTGGGTAGGGTTGAGTTGGTTTAAGTTGGGTTTAGTTGGGTTGGATTTGGTTGGGTTGGTTTTGGTTGGGTGAAGTTATGTTGGGTTGAGTTCATTTGAGTTGGATTTAGTTGGGTTGGGTGAGTTTTGGTCGAGTTAGGTTGGGTTGTATTTTTTTGAGTTGGGTTGGTTTTGGTTGAGTTCGGTTGAGGACGAATGGGTTGGGGTGGGTTGATTTGGGTTGGGTTGAATTGGGTTGCAATGGATTTAGTTGAATTGCGTTGAGTTGGTTGAGTTTAGCTTAGTTGGGTTGGATTGGGTTGGGTTGGGCTTAGTCATTTTTTGTTGGGTTTGGATTGGTTGCATTGAGTTCAGTTGGGTTGGGTTTACCTAAGTTGGGTTTGGTCGATAGAGTTGAATTGTGTTGTTTTGGGTGGAATTCGTTTGAGTTAGGATGGGTTGGGTGATTTTGTTTGTGTGGGTTGGGTTGAATTTAGTCAGGTTTGGATGGGTTGATGTGGTTTGTGTTAAGTTTTGCTTGGTGGAGTTGAGTTTGGATGGGTTGGAAGGCATCTCAAAGACCTTGGAATCATTGAATGGATTTGGTTTGGTTATAAGTGACCTCAAAGACTTTTGAATCATGGTTTTGGATGAGTTGGTTTGGGTTGCGTTGGGTTGGGTTGCTTTGGGTTGGGTTGGGTTGGAAGAGACACTGAAAATCTTGGAATCATGGAATGGGTTGAGTTGTGTTGGGTTTATTTCATTTGGGTGGGGTTAAACTGGGTGTGGCTGAGTTCGATTTAGTTGGGTTGAGTTGAATTGGTTAGGACGGGGTTGATTAGGGTTGGCTTTGGTATTTTTGCGTTGAGTTTGTTTGGATTTGGCTGAGTTTGGTTGGGTTGGATTGAGATGGGTTTACTTCAGTTGCATTTGGTTTAATTGGGTTGAGTTTGAGTTGAGTTAGGTTGAGTTTGTTGGGTTTTGTTGAGTTGGGTTGTGTTGGGTTAAAATGGGTTGGGTTGGCTTGAATCATACAGTCATAGAATCATAAAATGATAGAATCATAGAATCAATCATAGAATCATAGAAGAACAGAATCGTAGGTTCATAGAATCTTCCGGTTTCAAAGACCTTTGAGATCATCGAGTTCAACCGTACCCATCTTCTGCTAAACCGTGTCCTTCAAATATTCATCTACCCATTTTTTACACACCTCCAGGGATGGTGACTCAATCACCTCCCTGGGCACTTGCTCCAGTGCCTGAACACACTTTCAGTAAAGAAATTCTTCCCAATTTCTAGTCTGAACCTCCCCTGGCACAACTTGAGGCCATTTCCTCTTGTCCCATCACCTGTCACTTTTGAGAAGAGATCAATGCTCGCTCTCCCACAGCCTCCTTTCAGGAAGCCATAGACCACGATGAGGTCTCCACTCAGCCTCCTCTTCTCCAAGCTAAACAACACCAGTTCCCTCAGCCACTTCTGAAAGGATTCATTCTCCAGTCCCTTCACCAGCCTCCTTGCTCTTCTCAAGACACGCTCCAACACCTTAATGTCTTTCTTATAATGAGGGACCCAGAACTGAACGCAGCACTTCAGGTGCAGTCTCACCAGTGCTGAGTACAGAAGAAAAATCACTTTTCTGACCTGTTGGCCACAATGATTTTGATACAAGCCAAGATGTCGTTGGCCTTCTTAGTCACCTGGGCACCTTGCTGCCTCATATTAAGCTGGTTGTCAACTAACAGTTGGGTTGGGCTGGGCTGGACTGTGTTGAGTTGTGTTTAGTTTGTTTGGTTGGGTTTTGTTGAATTCAGTTAGATTGAGTTGGGTTGGGTTGGGTTTTGTTCTGTTTGGTTGGGTTGGTTTATGTTTAGTTGTGTGGGGTTTGGGTTGGTTTGGGTTTGGTTCATTTGGGTTTAGTTGTGTTGGGTTTGGTTGGGTTGAGTGGTGTTATTTTGAGTTGGGTTGAGTTGGGATTTTTTCAGTTGAGTTGTGTTGGGTTTTGTTGGGTTGGGTTTGGTTGTGTTGGGTTGTGTTTATTTGGTTGAATTGAGTTTGTTCATGCTCTGTTGAGCATGTTGGGTTGGGTTGAGGTGGGATGGTTTGGGTTGAGGTAGGATGGGTTGGGTAGGTTTAAACAGCTGAGCAAGACAAGGCCCTGCTCCTGGCCTGTCACCTATTAAACCACCAGTGTAATCCGAAGCACCTGCAGAAGCCAGACTCATCTTCCTGCCCTAAAGATCTACAGAGGTGGTGTTGACATGAGAAACACTTTATAAGACAGATGCCCTTTTTCACGGAACCATGGAATGGTTTGAGAAGGAAGGGACCATAAAGCTCATCCAATGCCATCCCTTGCCATGGGCAGAGACACATTCAACAGCATTAGAGTGCTCAAAGCTCCATCCAACCTGGCCTTGAACACCTCCAGAGATGGGGCAGCCACCATTTCTCTGAGCAACGTGGGCCAGGGCCACCCCACCCTCACAGGAAAATATTTCTTCCTGAGATCTCATTTGAATACTCCCTCTTTCAGCTGAAAATCGTACCCCCTTGTCATATCCCTGTACTCCCTGATCAACAGCCCCATCCCAGCTTTCTTGTAGCCCCTTTCCATACTGGGAGGCTGGGAGTTCCCCATGACGCTGAGGGGAGAAGTTGTGGGTGGAAGAAGAAAATCCTGGCAGGAGAGAGTCTTTCTGGTATCAGAAAATACTCCATGGGTCAAGCCTGCTCACAGCTCCAGATCACTCCAGGACATTTCTGAAGGGATATTTAAAAAGGAAAGACATGGAAAGATTACTTTGATGATAAGTATCTTTACTTATTTGCCTTTTGAGTTTCCTACTCTGAAAGAATTTGTGTGTTTATGTGATGAGGTTGAAGGGGAGAAAGAGGAAAAGTGGCTCTTGTGATTGCACAAGTGACTGAGACTTTTGAGCTGGAGCTTTGAGTGACCAGTAGGTCTGACAGGAGCCTCTTGACCTGTCTCCAGCCTCTCCTTTTGCTATGGATATAACAGCATCACCCCTTCTGGACCCATCAGGCTTAGTCTGACCTGTCCTGCAAACAGAAACACACACAGAGCCAATGATCTGCAAACAAGCAGGTTCATGTAGGGCCAGAGGTTTGAATTAGGTCTGTGAGTGGTGAAAATGAAAAAAACATGGGAGAGGAAATAGCTAACAGGATGAAAATCTCCAGGTGACAGGATGAAGTTCAGTGGATGACAGGAAATTAAAACCATAAAGTTGTTGGATGGGGGTCTGTGAGCATGGAAATCAAAAAGACGTGACAGGGAAAAAAAATTAAAAAGGCAAATCTCCAAACACCCGGTATAGGATCAGGGCATGAGAGGAAATCAAAACCAGAAATGATGTGAGACAGATAATTCAGAAAACTCCATTTGATCCTCTCCATTGCAGACTCTTCCTCTGAGTAAGTGCCCTGGCCTCCTCTCCCACACAGCAAAGCCTCTGCTCTCTGCCCTCTGGGCTCCAAGGCTGAACCACCTCCTCTGCAGCCACAGCTTCAATTCCCTCTCCAGAGCACAGGGGCTGAGAGCAGCTTCCCAGCACAGTTGGTGTCTGGGAGGGGCTGTGCACAACCGGGGAATGGGAATGCTGCCTGTGTGCCAGCTGCCTCTGGTCTTGCCTCTCCCAACCACACCCTCACTCTCTTTCTCCCTCTTTCTCCCCTTGTCTCTCTTCTTGCTGTTTTTCTCTTGTTCTTGCTGCCAGGCTCTCTGCGGATGGGAGTTTCAGTTGCAGAGTCAGGAACTGATCTTCTGATTCCTCCTGTGCAGCTGTGTCCATGAGAATTAAATGTCCTAGCATTCATCTTTCCTGTGGAGCTGTGGGGTCTGTGTCATTCCCTGAGGAATGTATTTAACTCTTCCTTACTGACATATCATCATCAGGACACTTGGGTGTCTCCCATCTGTGAGCTTCCCTCCAGGATGCAAACCATTTCTATCACATCTTTGTTTCACTGGAAAGCTCCATGGAGAAGCACAGAGATGCTAAGACAAAAAAAACGTTGTTGGGTTTGTGTAATGAACCATGTGTGTCCTGGACTTAAAGTGGGGTGCTGAGACCTTGAGAAAATGTCAGACCCCGTGTTTTCTCCTCTCCCAGCAGTGCCTGGTGCCTCCTCCAGTTAACATGAAAGTGTAAATGCACCCTGTGTCAGGAAGCTGCAAAACAAAGGGCAGCCAGGAACATTACCAAGGGACACAAGACGTCTCCTCAATCTGCACCAGTCAACCTTCTTACCTCACAGGACTCTTATTGACCTCCCCAAGTGCAGCAGAAATGCTGAGAAATCCTGAAATCAAAAATAATATCTAGCTGAGATTAGAGAGCGCTCTGAAATCCTCTTACTTCTAAAACATGTTTGTGAATGTAGTTTCTTAGCACTGGGAGTGAAGATGTCTACGAGCCCCTTTGCATTAGGAGTATTTTATCAGTAAAAATCCAACACCAACGCTGTCCACACTATTCCCATGACCCCACTGTTGCAGACCCGGGCTGACTCCTCGGCACCCAGCAGGCATAGGCCCTGCTCCTCACGACACATTCAGGTAGCACCAAGCAGGGCTCCAGGAACAGAGCTCACTGACGATCTCATACAAATGAAAATAGCAGTGGGGAGTGCGCAGTGTGAGAAATGCCTTTGATTTTGCTCGGAGATGTCTCCCCTAATTTGTGACTGTTCTTTCATCCTTGTGCAGTACTTCATGTCCAAAGGCAGCAAATGTCTAACAGCAGTTCCATCACCCAGTTCCTTCTCCTGGCATTCACAGACACACGAGAGCTGCAGCTCTTGAACTTCTGGCTCTTCCTGGGCATCTACCTGGTTGCCCTCCTGGGAAACGCCCTCATCATCACCGCCATAGCCTGTGATCACCACCTCCACGCCCCCATGTACTTCTTCCTCCTCAACCTCTCCTTCCTCGACCTCGGCTGCATCTCAACAACAGTCCCCAAATCCATGGTCAATTCCTTCTGGGACACCAGGGAAATATCCTACTCAGGATGTGTTTCTCAGGTCTTCTTTGTATTGTTCTTGTTTAGTGCAGAGTGTTCTATTGTCACCATCATGTCCTACGACCGTTATGTTGCCATCTGCAAACCCCTGCACTGTGGGACCCTCCTGTGTGGCAGGTCTTGAGTCCACATGGTAGCAGCTGCCTGGGGCACTGCAATTCTAAACGCTCTGCTGCACACGGCCAATACAATTTCACTGCCCCTCTGCCGAGGCAACAATGTGGACCAGTTCTTCTGTGAAATCCCCCAGATCCTCAAAATGTCCTGCAGAAATGCCGACCTCAAGGAGGCTGGTCTTCTTGTGGTGAGTGTTTTATTAGTATTTGGCTGTTTTGTTTTCATTGTGGTGTCCTATGTGGAGATCTTCAGGACTGTGCTGAGGATCCCCCCTGAGCAGAGGTGGCACAAAGCCTTTTCTACCTGCCTCCCTCACCTGGCCGTGGACTTTTTGTTTATCAGCACCATCATATTTACCTATCTGAAGCCCCACTCAGTCTCCTCCCAGTCCCTGGATCTTGTGGTGTCTGTTCTGTACTCAGTGGTGCCTCCAGCATTGAAGCCTCTCATCTATAGCATAAGGAACAAGGAAATCAAGGATAAAGTGTGGAAACTATAAAACAGTTTTTTCTGTGAAACAATACACTGCCAATCTTCTACTGCATAGCAGCTACAATGTAACTCGTTGCAGGTCCAGCCTCTCTTCTCTATTTTTCTCTTGGTGTCATTGATTGTCATTAATGGTAATGGTGTCACTCTTTTTCAAATTCACTGTTCACTTTTTGTTCCTGACTGTACATTTGCAAATGAGGAGCCACTCTCTGTGTGTTTAAACATTATAAAGGGCCTTGTTGCAACTTTTTTTTTTTTGAGACCTTTCATCCAAGGCCTTTTTGAAGCTTCAGGGACAGTTCTTGTGTGCACGGGTGGAGGGGAAAACGTTCCAGCATGACAGCAATGCAAAGCAGCACCAGTGCTTGATCTCCCACAGCTGTTCTCTTTCCCCTTCCACACTCTCCTTCTGATCCCTGGCCTTGCTGTGAGGCCTGAGTGCTCTGGCAGCTTGGTCAGAGCTGTGCTGCGTGGTCGTGCTGTGACCGCAGGAAGGGACAGGCAATGGGCACTTCCGTGTTAGAACAGGCAACACTTCACATATTAAAAGTCCTGCTGTCTGGCATAGGCAGGTAGACTTTCTGATGCAGTGAGTGTGGTAGACCTGACAATAAACATAACCTGGAAAACGTGCCACCTGGGCAGAACTTAGTGGACCTGCTGGTCCAGTGGAACCTATTAGACCTGGCAATGAGACAGTGTTGGGTGGACTTGACCGCTTGGCATAGCTGGGTAGACCTGCTCTATTGACAGAGTAGGGTAGACCTGGCAACCCAGTGAAGTTAGTAAGACTTACTACCTGGCAGAGGTAAGTAGACCTGGCTCCGTGGCAGTGCTGTGTGACCTGCAGGCTTGCTGGACCCAGGTACACATGGCAACCTGGGTAGAGTTGGGAAGATCTGCTGCCCTGGAGTCCCAGGGCAGCGGGATGGATCTGCTGGTCTGAACAAATTTGGTTGATCTGGCAACTCGGCAGAACTAGGTAGACCTGGCCACTGTCACCAGCTGCTCTGTAGCTGGGCAGTTCTGATAACTTAGTGGTGCCAGGTGGACTTATTAGCTGCATGGATTTGGGAAGAACTGACAGCCCGAGAAAGCCTGGTAGAGCTGACAACCAGTGCTGACTTCTCCAGAGGAGGCTAGACCTGGCAACATCTGCCAGCTGCCCTGGAGCCAGGTGGATCTACCAGCCCAGAAGAACTGTGGAGTTCTGCTACTCCTGGGCTTCACAACCCCAGCCAATTTATCTGCTCTGCCTCAGCCCCAAGGCCTCCACAGCCCAACACGCAGCTTATGGGAAGACTGCTCTCCCTCCTTTTTGCCTCGCTGGATGACTTGGAACTTGACAGAGGTGACAGTCCCTGGCACGAGTTTCTTGGCTCACTGTCATGGATTTGCAGTCTGCTGGTATAATTCAGGGACAGGGCGACCATGCAGTGTTTGGGATCTGACGCTGCTGAGCTCTTGGCAGCTTTTGTGTTTGGTTTCTGTAGAGTGCTGTGCAGTTTTGGGAGGTGGAGGAAGGACAGTGGTGGTGTTATTGATGGTTGCTTTCTTTTTTTTCACTGTGGCAACTATTTGGTTTTACTTTGACTTCGAATTTTTATTTTTTAATAAGTTAACTCTATGAAAATATAAATGTGCTCCATCGTGCACTATCCGCAACCTCCAAACTGGCATACAGACTCTCAGAAACCCAGACGAAGAGGTGACAAAAGGAAGGAGAGAGGTGCGCAAATTCGTGCCCTGCGCTCCTGCTGTCTGTAAAGTGGGCCTTTTGGAAAGAATTGTGAAGGGAAAAGGGATCCAGGAAGGCTGGACATTCTCTAAGAAGCAAATCTTAAAAGCGATGGAGCAGAATGTCCCCATGTGCTGTAAGACAAATGAATGGGGAAGAGAACGGCCTGGCTGAACAAGGAACATTTACTGTGACTCAAGAAGAATAAGAAAGTTTATCACTTCTGAAAAAGGGAAGGCACCTCTAGGAGTGTCCAGGGATCTCTTTAGGTTGTGTGGGGAGAAAATTAGAAAGGCAAAAGCCACGCTCAAACACATTGGCCACTGTTGTAAGAGACAACAAATGTTTTACAAATACTTCAATGGAAAAAGAGAACAAAGGAGAATCTCCATCCTTTATCGGATATGGAGGGGATAATGCTACAGGAGATGAGGAAAAGGCTGAGATGCTTAACGTGTTCTACAGTTTAGAAGAAAGGGAAAAGAGCAGGCTGCTGAAATAAACAGAAGGGTATGAGAAAATGCTGAAGTAAACAGGATTTGAGTGCATGGGAAAACTGATAGTGGATTACTACATAGAGCGTGAGAAGCAGGGGAAAGACAACTCATGCCAACAGCTGCCTTATCAGGGTGACAGCCATAGAAGGCCGAGCATCTGGGTAAAAGATGTGCAAAGTACTGCTTGTAGAATAAGCATTTGTCTCTCTTCTCTCACTCGCACTGCCTGAGAAATAAACTCTGCCTCATGTGCACCACAAGTTGAGTCTGTGCCTCATATGCCACACATGGCCTTTTCAGAAACAGCCAATGGACGAGCAGGGGAACTAAAGGCTGTGCCTGATAACTTGCCCACTTGGATCTCATTTCCAGATGTCTCAAAGAGAAGGGGACTGGATTTCCCTTGCTCAGATATTCTATCACCTTCATTGTATGACCCAACATTTCTATGACCTGGCCCTCATGTCAGTCCCCCATGATCCAACTCATATATGAGCCACCTCTTCTACGACCCCACTATTTTATGACCTGACACTTATATGACCTTTCTACGACTATTTCATGACCCGAGTCTATTATATCCCCTCATTTGACCTGAATTTTCTATGAATCATTTATGACCAGACTCTTCTATAAATGACTCTTCTTTGTACCTTCTATCACCTGAAGCTTCTATGACCCAACACTTCTATGACCTGACCTTTCTATATCCCAACTCTTCTATGAGCCAGTTATGACCCAACATTTCTATAAACATAGTACAATCAAAGTCTTCTTTGACACAATTCTTTTGTCACCCCGTCCTTCTCCTGACTTGTCTGTGACCCTAACCTTCCATGATCTGAGTCTTCTATGTAACAACATTTCTTAAAAAATGACCCTTCTGTTACCGATCCCTTCTAAGACCCAACTCTTACACGAAATTTCTTTGAGTTTTCCTCTAATAACCTTCTATGACCCAACTCCTCTATGATCCAACTCTTCTGTGACTCATCTCTCATATGATCAGGACCTTCTATGAATCCAGCCTTTTATGATAAAACCCTTTTATCACCTTCCATGACCTGACTATCCTCTGACTATTCCATGAGTATTCCATGATGTGACTTTCTATGAACCAAGATTCTATGACTCTTCTATGACCCAACTTTTCTATGACATGAGTCATCTGTGCTGCTTCTACGATCAGATCACATCTATCACCGGACTGTTCTATGATCCAACTCTTCTGGAACACTGTGGGACCTGACCCTTCCATATCCAACTGTTCTATGACCCAATCCTACTATTAACAGATCCTTCTGTGACCTGATCCTCTATTACCTGACTCCTCTATGACATCTCTATGCCCTGAATATTATATGAGCCACCTCCTCTATGGACAATGCCCTCAGAACCATAGTGTGAATATTGGGACTATGCTACGTAGGACTAGGAGTTGGAATTGATGATCCTTATGGGTCCGTTCCAACTCAGGTCATTCTGTGATTCTATGATTCTAAGACTTTTCACATCTATGACCTGACTCTTCTACACAAACTCAGCCCTTCTATGATGCTTCTATGACTTGACACTTCTATCACCTTTCTGTGACTCAACTCTTCCATGACCCTTCTATGACTCAAAAATTCTACGCATCTTCCAAAATAAAATCTCCTTCGACATGGCTCTTCTCCCACCCCACGCTTCCATGATTCCTCTATGGCTTGACTCTTCTAAAACTGGAGACTTTTGTGAACCAGATCTTCTGCGAAAAGTCTTCTGTGACCCAACTTTATCAGACCTTTTTATGGCTTTCTATGACTCGACTTTGCGTTGACTCTATGATCAAACACTTCTGTGACAAAATCCTTCTATGACCTGACATGACTATCACCTGAATTTTCTATGACCTGACTCTTGTCTAACACTTCCATGACATTACTCTTCTTTAACCCTTCCATGACCTGATTACAGTAAGTCTTTTTGGACTCGATATTTCTATGACTCTTCCATGACACAAGATTTTTATGATCTCACCCTTCTATGACCCAACTCTTCTGCACCTGCATGGAGCTGTGTGTGAGAGCCTTGGCATCTCAAGTAACTCTACGGGCCTGTGATTGGCATTAAATGGAATAACTGCTCTGACTTTGATTCAGCAATGTGAGAATGTTCATGACACCAGGGTCATTGTAGTCACAGCCAGATCTGCCTTCCCTGGGGGTCAGGGCTTGGCCTTTCTGCTTCACCAAGCAAACCAAGGCTTTTCTCAGCTTTACAGATGCCTGCACAGTGTCTTTGTCTCCCTGCAATCATGGCCTCCAACTATCTGCTCTAACGATTCCCTGCGGGGTTTTGTCACCAACGATCCTCACTCGACAAAGGGGGAGAAGGGAAGAAAAGAGAAAAACAGGAAAGGCTTTTAAAGTTTAAACAAGTTTTGAGGTTCTTCAGCTGTTTCCCTGAGTGGTCAGAAGATTTGGTTACAGCTTCTCCTAAAATACGTATATCGACTTCCCTGCCCGTGGACCACACCAGCACCACCTCTGCTGGGCCCATCTGTTTCTTCTGCCTTTTTGAACCTCCAAAAGTGAACGTGCAAGCAGTCAGTGCCCTCCAAAGAGGCAGGTTTGTGTAGGTGAGTGTAAATTATTTGGGCTCGGGTTTCTGATCAAGGAAAAAACATGAGACAGGGAAACACCTCCAAGGAGGAAAAGGTTCAGGCTGGAGAGACACCATCAGGGAATGAGAGCAAACTAAAGCAGGAACTGCTGTAGGAGGGAAAATATGTAAAAACTCTGTGTGATCCCCTTCAACGCAAACACCTTTCTCTAAGAAAGGTCCTTTATCTCCTCTCCCACACAGCAAAGCCCCTGCCCTCAGGGATCTGGGATCCAAGACTGAACCACCTCCTCTGCAGCAACAGCTCCAGTGCCCTCTCCCGAGCACAGGGGCTGAGAGAAACTGCCCGGCATTCTTGGTGTTCGGGAGGGGCCGTGCACAGCTGGGGAAGGGTAACACTGTCTGCGTGCCCGGCTGCCTCTGCCCTGGCCTCTCCCAGACAGACCCTCACTCTCTTTCTCCCTCTTTCTACCCTTGTCTCTGTTTCTGCTGTTGTTCTCTTGTTCTTGCTGCCAGGCTCTCTGGGGATGGGAGTTTCAGTTGCACACTCACACCCTGACATGGTGGCTCCTTTCCTGCAGTTGTGTCCATGGGAACCCGTGTTCCAGCTTTGCTCTGAACTGTGAGGCTCTGGGCAGTGCATTGAGTGGTGCTGTGAAAGGAGATGAATCTCTCTTCATCAAATGCCATCATGAGAACACTTGGCTGTCTCCTTGAGGTGTCTGCACTAGCTGTGATCTTCCCTCCACAATGAAAACCTGTCCTGTCACATCGTTGTGTTACCTGAAAGCACCATGGAGAATGCAGTGATGCTAGGAGATAGGAGATGTCGTTGTGTTTGTGAAATGAGCCGTGTGTGTCCTGGGCTGAAAGTGAATGCTGAGACATTAAGAAAAAGGGTGAGAAATTGAGTGGTGTGATGTGGATCCCTCTGCTCTGAACAGAGGGTGTGTAGCAGGGAGAGGGTGAATCAAGAAATGACTTGATTTTTTTCGGAGAAGGCTCCCATAACACAGTTCTGTCTTTTCCTCCTATGACAGTGTCCCATGCAAGGGGCAGCAGATGTCCAACAGCAGCTCCATCACCCAGTTCCTCCTCCTGGCATTTGCAGACACACGGGAGCTGCATCTCTTGACCTTCTGGCTCTTCCTGGGCATCTATCTGGCTGCCCTCCTGGGAAATGGCCTCATCATCACCACTTTAGCCTGTGACCACCCCCATGTACTTCTTCCTCCTCAACCTCTCCCTTCTTGATTTTGGATGCATCTCAACTACTGTCCCAAAATCTGTGGCCAATTCCCTCTGGAACACTAGGGACATCTCCTACACAGGATGTGTTGCCCAGGTCCTTCTTTCTCTTTTTATGATATCTTCAGAATATTTTCTGCTCACCATCATGGCCTACGACCGCTATGTTGCCATCTGCAAGCCTCTGCACTATGGGACTCTCCTGGGCAGCAGAGCTTGTGTCCACATGGCAGCAACTGCCTGGGGCTCTGGCTTTCTCTTTTCTTTGCTGCACACGGCCAATACATTTTCACTGCCCCTCTGCCAGGGCAATGTCGTGGACCAGTTCTTCTGTGAAATACCACACATCCTCAAGCTCTCCTGCTCCCACTCTTATCTCAGGGAGGTTTGCCTTCTTGTAATCAGTGACAGTTTAGGTTTTGGCCGTTTTGTTTTCATTGTTGTGTCCTATGTGCAGATCTTCAGGACTGTGCTGAGGATCCCCTCTGAGCAAGGCCAGCACAAAGCTTTTTCCACCTGCCTCCCTCACCTGGCTGTGGTCTCCATTTTTTTGAGCACTGCTACATTTGCCTACCTGAAGCCCGCCTTCCTCTCCTCCCCATCCCTCGACTTGCTGCTTTCATTTCTGTATTCGGTGGTGCCTCCAGCAATGAACCCCCTCATCTACAGTTGGAGGAATCAGGAGCTCAGGAATGCCCTAGGCAAACTGGCCTAATGGATGTGGTTTCATTAACAATAACTTGCTTCCCATTCTCTGCTCCTTTCCCAGAGTTCAGCTCAGGCCAGGAGTCTGTAATTTTCCCTTGTGATAATCCTACCTGTAGATAATCTTCCGAACTACACTACTTGTCTTGAGGTTTAATCCCATTGTGTCTGACCCTTGCACAACACGGTGTCCTGTGTCGCCTGTCCAAATGCAGCCCTTCAATAAAAGGCCATCTCTCAGATGTGGTGTTTCAAGGTTGAGCTCTTCATCTAAAGATGCTACAAATAAAGATCCATGGAAATAGATTCTTTATTTAATCTGTTCTCCTTGTGTACTCATTGGTTTTGGGTTTAAACTTATGATAACATCCGATTCGATTGGACCAAAATTTCTACTTTTAGAAGATCTCTTCTCACTGTCCAGTGCCCCTAGAGATGTTGTCTGGGCTCCCCATTACCTCCTCAAGTGGCTTCCTTTGTGACAGGACTGATGGCACATACAAATCTCTGACAAAAATTAATTTGGAGGGATGAGGAGATGATGGGGTCTCATCATGTGCTCTCGGTTGGGAATGAAGGGAGACTTTGAAGAAGAAACACCCTCAGAGGTGATGTCCCGCAAAACTAAAGGATTGAATCCATGTATCCACAAACAAGGAGTCAGAAGCACCGTAGGAATAAGTGAGGACCCAACAGGAAGAGGGAAGGGAGACTTGAGAGAAGCAGGAGCTGCCTGAGGAGTCCCAAGCTTCTCGTGCTGTCCTGGTTAGTGGGGCTCATGGGGGCAGAGAAGAGGTCAAATGCAGCTGGGGTTGAGGATCACCTACAATATGAGTGCAGGAGAGACTGGGAGTGAGCGGCCTCTGTTTCCTGGTATCATTATTGCCAGCATCAACCTTGGATCTGATGGGCAGAATGACCCCTCTCTGCCCCCCAAAAAGTTGCTGTGCTATTCAAAAGGCCTGGGGCTGGAGTTGAATCTGCAGCAGTCTGCGATTGGCTGTGCTGTGGGACCATTCCAGCCTGGACTGCTCTCCTGGGCTGGACCACGTTAGGCTGTTGGAGAGGACAGGAGTGGTGAGGAGAGCTGGGGAGAGGCCAGACTGTGCTAGAAAGAGCCCAGGAGAGGAGACCATCAGTGTAGAGCTGAGATGTGAGAGTGTGCAGGGTGAGGGCACTCAGCAGGGTGCTCACGGGGTAGAGTTAGGTGTCATAGTGAAGGAAGCAAGAACAACAATGCAAAAGAGAGGGGCCTGATCAGTGCCATGTTCCCTGGACACCCTCAAGAACCTGTCTCAGGGAAACCATGACAGATGTGTCCCACACCGCAGTCATTTCCATGTCTTTACCTCCAAGCATGGAGGAGGGACTTTTACTTCATTGTCACCCCTGTCCTCCCTTTTGCTCAGTGCTACCCAAATCACCACTATTATTTATAGAAAGAGAACAAATTTCCTGGTTTGTAGCAATGGACATTATTAGAACTGATCCGTTTCTCTTAGGTATGTCAGAAATACCATTGACAATTTTCAGTAAGGGATGTCTGTTGAAGTAAAGACACAAGCATTTTTCCTAAGTAATGACTAGGAACAATCAGGCTCTTTTAGTTATATCTTCCTTTCAGAGGCAGAGTAAAAATATATCTCTTCCTGTCCCAATATCATTCCCTACTGCAGACAAAGTCCCTTTCTGCCTTGGACTCAGTGTGCTTGCGGTTCTCTCCCTGCCTGTCTTTGTCCGTCCTCTAGGAAGGGACAGTCAGGCTCAGGCAATCTGGAGGGATTAGCTTCATGTCTATAACCCATATCTTATAAAACAAATCATAGAATCATAGAATATCCTGATTTGCAATGAGCTCTTTAGTATCATCAGGTTCAAATCCTGACTCCACAGGGGCACCCTAACAGTTACACTATATTTCTGATAACATTTTCCTAACACTTCTTGAACATTGACTGGTTTGGGGCCATGACCACTGCCCTGGGGAGCTTGTTGCAGTGCTTGGCAACTGTCTCAATCAGAACTTTTTTCTGCTATCCAGATTGAACTTCCCCTGATATAGTATTAAGCCGCTCCTTCACTGTCACCAGACATGAGAGATAAGAGATCAGTACATCCCTCTGTCCTTCTCATGAGGAAGTTTTAGACAGCAATGAAGACACTCCTCAGGCTCATCTTCTTTAAGCTGCTCCAACTTGATATCTTCAGCTTCTCCTTGTACGTCATGCCCTCTTGTCCTTTCACAGTGCTTTAGCCTTCCTTTAGACACATTCAAACATTTTTAAATCCTTCTGTAGGTAGTTTAAGGTCTGGCGGCAGGAAGATCTCGCGATGTACAGAGAGATAGAGCCTCTCCCCTGATAGCCAATAGCATTTAGTTTGTAAGTTCATGACGGAAGTGATGTTGCAAATCTTTGCCATATAAGACAGTGTCACTCATCAATAAACACCTTTTTGCCATGCACCATATTGGTGTCTGTGTGCCGATGGCCCGAGCGGCCTGGGGTTGGTCGCCGTGCCATTCCTGAACGGGGTCTCCATGCCTCGTGAAGGCAACACAGTGCCTGTGCATCGACGTGTTCTCCAGCCACCCAATACTCCCTGCGAGATACACCAGACATGTGAAGGTCCATCTCCTCACAGATGGACTGAGGAGGAGACAAGACTAGTCCTTGGCAAGGCCTGTGGAACACATACCACTGGCTCAGGACTCTACGAAGCTGATCCCAACCCTTGGAACATGGAAGATGATGGGATTGAGCCAAGGACGTTTTCCCCTTGGAGAATCCACGCTGGTCACTCCCTCTTCTTCTCCTTCATGTTCTTGGAGATGACCTTCGCGAGGAGCTGATCCATCACCTCCCCAGGATTGAGGCCGAGTGGTTCCCCCATGAGGAGCTGATCAACCACCTCCCCAGGGATGGAGAATGCGCTGACCAACCTGGAGATGTCCGGGTTCTCCTCCTTGTCCCTTTGGAAAAACCCTTGGCTCTTCTCCAGGCCCCGCCCTGGGTCCTCCAGGACCTTCTAAAGGTGGATCACCTGCTCCTTGGGGGCAAAGGCAATGTCCTAACCCCTCATCCAGATCATGGATGGAGACACTGGAAAGGACCAGAAGCATCACCGACCCCTCAGCTGTCACCTCAACGTCCCTCAGGACCCCCAAGAACCCACCTGATGATGTCGTGGATGAGGGTCTTAGCTTCAGAATGGGTGCGGAGGGTCTGTTCATCCTGTAATGCCTGTGGCCTAGCTCTCACTGGTGACGATCCAGCCGACGTCATGGTAGAGGCACAATGAGATCACCTTGGATTGCTGGGAGGGGGGGCAACGAGAAGAGGATGGACACCACGGAGCTGCCAGGTGCCACCAGGCGCCACCAGGATCCTTCTAAGATCGTCGAATCATAGTTTGGGTTGATTGGGGTTTGGTTGATTTAAAAGAAAACCTGAAGATGATGGAATCATGGGTTAGGTTGGGTTGGAAGGGTCCTCCAAGTTCATGGAGGATCATGGAAAGTGTTGGGTTGGAGGGCTTGGAAAGGTTTTTGAAGATCATGTGGAATAAGTAACCTTGAAGTATTTGTTAATCAAACCTAGAGAATAATGTCTTGTTTGCTCAAGTATGTTTAATTCTAATATTATGATACCTTGGTAAATTGAATATTTGTGTGTTTTTTTAATCAAGCATGAAAACTAGGAACTGTCTTGCTTCATTGTAATAAGTAGCTAGGAGTAATTTGCTGATCAAGCCAACTGAGCAAAGGGAATAGTGTAGCTGCCCCAAAGATGAGAACAACCTGCTTAGCAGAATGTCTTCAGCCATCATATTATTAAAATGTATTGTTTTAAGCAAATGTTAAACTGTAAATATTATATTACTATGGAGGTCTTTGTCTTTTACAAGGAAAATCTGTTTTAGCTGACTCTGCAGCAACTCTTCAGGAGTTGCCTGAAGCCAGCAGCATTTTGCGAAAAGATCAGATAAAGGGAGAAGAAGTCACCAGGGTGGAGTTTTATGACCTTGCTGATATCTGGCACAAAGTTCCCAAGGAGACTGGAGGGGCCTTTTGCCTTTTGCAAGAGATGACATAACCCCCTCCTGTTAAACACTGAGGTGCCAGAAAGTCTAGGCCGAAGGGGGGGCCACAGACACCCCCCGAAAACCTTTCCAGTGATAGTACTGGGGATAAAAGGACTGTTTGAATCATCTGTGGTTGCGAGTCGTGGTGGAGCTGATAGACCCTACCCGGCTACCCAGCGCTGCTTTTGCTTTCCTACCTAAATAAATACTTAGAAAACTTGATTTGGATTCTGTTGCCTTCATTCGCTTATAACATCATGGAACCACAGAATGGGTTGGAAACGTCCTCCAAGATCATGGAATCAAGGGTTGAGTTGTGTTGTGTTGTGCTGAGTAGATTTGGGTTAAGTTGGCTTGGATTGAGTTGGCTTGGCTTGGGTTGAGTTGGCTTGGGTTGATTTCGGATGGGTTGGGTTGAGTAGGGTTGAGTTGTTTTGGGTTGAGTTGGGTTGGGTTGAGTTGAGTTGAGTCAGATTACATTGAGGTTGGTTAGGTTGAGTTGAGTCGTTTTGAGATTGGTTGGGTTGAGTTGAATTTTGTCAGGTCCAGTTGAGTTGGGTTCAGGTGGGTTAGGTTGAGTTGGATTGAGTTGTTTTTTATTTGGTTCATTTGAGTATACTTGTGTTATGTTGGGCTGTGTTGATTTGGGCTGAGTTGGGTTTGGTTGGGTTAAATTGGTTTGTATTAAGTTGGGTTGGGTTGCATTGGGTTGAGTTGGGTTGGGTTTCCTGGGGTCGAGTTAGTTTGGATTTCGTTGGGTTTCTTTGGGTTGTGTTGGGTTTCGTTGGGTTGAGTTGAGTTTGTTTGAGGTTGGTAGGGTTGAGTTAAGTTGGGTTTAGTTGGGCTGAGTTGGGTTTGGTGGGGTTTAGTTGGTTTGGGTTGAGTTGGCTTGAGTTGGGTCTGTTTGGGTTGGTTTGCATTGGGTTTGGTTTGGTTAGGTTGAGTTGGGTTGTGTTGGGATGGGATGCCAAATATTGTGCAATCATGGAATGGGTTTGGTTGGATTGGAAGGGATCTCAACCACCTTTTAATCATGGAATGGGTTGGATTGGGTCTGACGGGATATCAAAGGCCTTGGAATCATGGAATGGGATGGGTTAAGTGAGTTTTGAGTTACGTTGGGATTTGTTGGGATTGGTTGGGTTGGTTTCTGTTGGAAGAACTTTGAAGGTCGTAGAACCACTGAATATGCTTGAAGGCTTGATCAATATCACGGAATCAGGAAATGGGTTGGGTTGAATTGGAAGGGTCCTCCAAAATTGTGGAATCGTGAGTTGGGTTTAGTTGAGTTGAGTTCGATTGAGTTCTGTTGAGTTAGGTTGAGTACAGTTGAGTTATTATTGGTTTAGTTGGGTTGTCTTGGTTTGAGTTGGGTTTAGTTGATTTCATTTGGGTAAGCTTGGGTTGGCTTGAGTTGGGTTTAGTTGGGTTGGATTTGGTTGGGTTGAGTTATGTTGGGTTGGGTTTCATTGATTTGGGTGTTGTTGGGTTGAGTAGGGTTGGATTGGGCGAGGTTGAGTTGAGTTGGATTGAGTTTGGTTGGAATGGGTATGTATGGGTCAGGTGAAGTTATGTTGGGTTGAGTTCATTTGAGTTGGATTTAGTCGGGTTGGGTGAGGTTTGGTCGAGTTAGGTTGGGTTGTATTTTTTTGAGTTGGGTTGGTTTTGGTTGAGTTGGGTTGAGAAAGACTGGGTTGGGGTGGGTTGAATTGGGTTGGAATGGATTTAGTTGCATTGCATTGAGTTGGGTTGAGTTTAGCTTAGTTGGGTTGGATTGGGTTGGGTTGGGCTTAGTCATTTTTTATTGAGTTTGGATTGGTTGCATTGAGTTCAGTTGGGTTGGGTTTAGCTAAGTTGCGTTTGGTCGATAGAGTTGAATTGTGTTGTGTTGGGTGGAATTCGTTTGAGTTAGGATGGGTTGGGTGATTTTGCTTGTGTGGGTTGGCTTTAATTTAGTCAGGTTTGGATGGATTGATGTGGGTTGGGTTAAGTTTTGCTTGGTGGAGTTGAGTTTGGATAGGTTGGAAGGCATCTCAAAGACCTTGGAATCATTGAATGGATTTGGTTTGCTTTTAAGTGACCTCAAAGACTTTTGAATCATGATTTCGGTTGGGTTGGGTTGGGTTGGAAGAGACATTGAAGATGGTGGAATTATGGAATGAGTTTTGTTCGGTTTGGTTTATTTGGGTGGGGTTAAACTGGGTGTGGTTGAGTTCGATTTAGTTGGGTTGAGTTGAATTGGTTAGGACTGGGTTGAGTAGGGTTGGCTTTGGTTTTTTTGCGTTGAGTTTTTTTTGATTTGGCTGAGTTCGGTTGGGTTGGATTGAGATGATTTTATTTCAGTTGGATTTGTTTTAGTTGGGTTGAGTTTGAGTTGAGTTAGGTTGAGTTTGTTGGGTTTTGTTGAGTTGTGTTGGGTTGGGTTGGCTTGAATCATAGAATCATAGAATCAGAGAATCAGAGAATCATAGGTTCATAGAATCTTCCGGTTTCAAAGACCTTTGAGATCATCGAGTTCAACCGTACCCGTCTTCTGCTAAACCATGTCCTTCAAATACTCATCTACCCATTTTTTACACACCTCCAGGGATGGTGACTCAAGCACCTCCCTGGGCACTTGCTCCAGTGCCTGAACACACTTTCAGTAAAGAAATTCTTCCTAATATCTAGTCTGAACCTCCCCTGGCACAACTTGAGGCCATTTCCTCTTGTCCCATCACCTGTCACTTGTGAGAAGAGATCAATGCTCGCTCTCCCACAGCCTCCTTTCAGGAAGCCATAGACCATGATGACGTCTCCACTCAGCCTCCTCTTCTTCAAGCTAAACAACAGCCACTTCTCAAAGGATTCATTCTCCAGTCCCTTCACCAGCCTCCTTGCTCTTCTCTAGACATGCTCCAACACCTTAATATCTTTCTTATAGTGAGGGACCCAGAACTGAACGCAGCACTAGAGGTGCTGTCTCACCAGTGCCAAGTACAGAAGCACAATCACTTTTCTGACCTGCTGGTCACACTGATTTTGATACAAGCCATGATATCATTGGCCTTCTTAGTCACCTGGGCACCTTGCTGACTCATATTCAGCTGGTTGTCAACTAACAGTTGGGTTGGGTTGGGTTGGGCTAGATTGGGTTGATTTGCATTTAGTTTGGTTGGTGGGGTTTTGTTGGGTTCATTTTGGTTGAATTGAGTTAGATTGAGTTGGGTTGGGTTGGGTTTTGTTCTGTTTGGTTGGGTTGGGTTCTGTTTAGTTGTGTGGTGTTTAGTTGGTTTGAGTTGCTTTGGGTTTGGTTCATTTGGGTTTAGCTGTGTTGGGTTTGGTTGGGTTGAGTGGTGTTACGTTGAGTTGGGTTGAATTGGGATTTTTTCAGTTGAGTTGAGTTCGGTTTTGTTGGGTTGGATTTGGTTGTGTTGGGTTGTGTTTATTTGGTTGAATTGAGTTTATTCATGCTCTGTTGAGTATGTTGGGTTGGGTTGAGGTGGGATGAGTTGGGTTGGGGTAGGATGGGTCGAGTTGGGTTAAACAGCTGAGCAAGCCAAGGCCCTGCTCCTGGCCTGTCACCTATTAAGCCACCAGTGACATCCGAAGCACCTGCAGAAGCCAGACTCATCTTCCTGCCCTAAAGATCTACAGCGGTGGTGGTGACATGAGAAACACTTTATAAGACAGGTGCCCTTTTTCATGGAACCATGGAATGGTTGGAGAAGGAAGGGACCATAAAGCTCATCCAATGCCACCCCTTGCCATGGGCAGAGACACATTCAACAGCATTAGAGTGCTCAAAGCTCCATCCAACCTGGCCTTGAACACCTCCAGAGATGGGGCAGCCACCATTTCTCTGAGCAACGTGGGCCAGGGCCACCCCACCCTCACAGGAAAATATTTCTTCCTGAGATCTCATTTGAATACTCCCTCTTTCAGCTGAAAATCGTACCCCCTTGTCATATCCCTGTACTCCCTGATCAACAGCCCCATCCCAGCTTTCTTGTAGCCCCTTTCCATACTGGAAGGCTGGGGGCTCCCCATGTCGCTGCGGGGAGAAGTTGTGGGTGGAAGAAGAAAATCCTGGCAGGAGAGGGTCTTTCTGGTATTAGGAGATACTCTTTGGGTCAAGTCTGCTCACAGCTCCAGATCACTCCAGGACAATTCTGAAGGGACATTTAAAGAGGTAAGACAAGGAAGGATTACATTGACGATAAGTATCTTTACCTATTTGCCTTTTCAGTTGCCTACTCTGAAAGAATTTGTGTGTTTGTGTGATGAGGTTGAGGGGGAGAAAGAGGAAAAGTGGCTCTTGGGATTGCACAAGTGACTGAGACTTCTGAGCTGTAGCTTTGAGTGACCAGTAAGTCTGACAGGAGCCTCTTGACCTGTCTCCAGCCACTCCTTTTGCTATGGATATAACAGCATCGCCCCTTCTGGACCCATCAGGCTTAGTCTGACCTGTCCTGCAAACAGAAACACACACAGAGCCAATGATCTGCAAACAAGCAGGTTTATGTAGGGCCAGAGGTTGGAATGAGGTCTGTGAGTGGTGAAAATGAAAGAAAAACATGGGAGAGGAAATAGCTAACAGGATGAAAATCTCCAGGTAACAGGAATAAGTTCAGTGGATGACAGGAAATTAAAACCATAAAGTTGTTGGATGGGGGTCTGTGAGCATGGAAATCAAAAAGACGTGACAGGGAAAAAAATTAAAAAGGCAAATCTCCAAACATCCGGGATAGGATCAGGGCATGAGAGGAAATCAAAACCAGAAATGATGTGAGGCAGATAATTCAGAAAACTCCATTTGATCACCTCCAGTGCAGACTCTTCCTCTGAGTATGTCCCCTGACCTCCTGTCCCACATAGCAAATCCTCTGCCCTCTAGGCTCCAAAGCTGAACCACCTCCTCTACAGCCACAGCTTCAATTCCCTCTCCAGAGCACAGGGGCTGAGAGCAACTGCCCAGCACAGTTGGTGTCTGGGAGGGGCTGTGCACAGCTGGGGAAGGAGAACGCTGTCTGTGCCAGCTGCGTCTGGTCTCGCCTCTCCCAACCAGACCCTCATTCTCTTTCTCCCTCATTCTCCCCTGGTCTCTCTTCTTGCTGTTGTTCTCTTGTTCTTGCTGCCAGGCTCTCTGCGGATGGGAGTTTCAGCTGCAGAGTCAGGAATTGATCTTCTGATTCCTCCTGTGCAGCTGTGTCCATGAGAATTAAATGTCCTAGCATTCATCTTTCCTGTGGAGCTGTGGGGTCTGTGTCATTCCCTGAGGAATGTGTTTAACTCTTTCTTTCTGACATATCATCATCAGGAGGCTTGGGTGTCTCCCAGCTGTGCGCTTCCCTCCAGCATGCAAACCTGTTCTATCACATCTTTGTTTCACCTGAAAGCTCCATGGAGAAGCACAGAGATGCTATGACAGAAAAAATGTTGTTGGGTTTGTGTAATGAACCATGTGTGTCCTGGGCTGAAAGTGGGGTGCTGAGATCTTGAGAAAATGTCAGACTCAGGGCTTTGCAGTGAATTTCTCCCCTCTCAGCAGTGCCTGGTGCCTCTTCCAGTTAACATGAAAGTGTGAATGCACCCTGCGTCAGGAAGATACAAAACAAAGGGCAGCCAGGAACATTACCAAGGGACAGAAGATGTCTCCTCAATCTACACTAAAGAGTCAACCTTCTTACCTCACAGGACTCTTATTGACCTCCCCAAGTGCAGCAGAAATGCTGAGAAATCCTGAAATCAAAAATAATCTCTAGCTGAGATTAGAGAGGTCTCTGAAATCCTTTTACTTCTAAAACATGTTTGTGAATGTGGTTTCTTAGCACTGGGAGTGCAGATGTCTACGAGCCCCTTTGCATTAGGAGTAGTTTTATCAGAAAAAATCCAACACCAACACTATCCACACCGTTCCCATGACCCCACTGTGGGAGAGCTGGGATGACTCCTCGGTACCCAGCAGGCAGAGACCCTACTCCTCACAACACATTCAGGTAGCACCAAGCAGGGCTCCAGGAACAGAGCTGATTGACGATATCATACAAATGAAAACAGCAGTGGGGAGTGTGCAATGTGAGAAATTACTTTGATTTTGCTCAGAGATGTCTATTAATTTGTGACTGTTCTTTCATTCTTGTGCAGTGCTTCATGTCCAAAGGCAGCAAATGTCTAACAGCAGCTCCATCACCCAATTCCTCCTCATGGCATTTGCAGACACACGGGAGCTGCAGCTCTTGCACTTCTGGCTCTTCCTGGGCATCTACCTGGTTGCTCTCCTGGGAAAGGGCCTCATCATCACCGCCATAGCCTGTGACCACCACCTCCACGCCCCCATGTACTTCTTCCTCCTCAACCTCTCCTTCCTCGACCTCGGCTGCATCTCGACAACAGTTCCCAAATCCATGGTCAATTCCTTCTGGGACACCAGGGAAATACCCTGCTCGGGATGTGTTTCTCAGGTCTTCTTTGTATTGTTCTTGTTTGGTGCAGAGTATTCTATTGTCACCATCATGTCCTACGACCTTTATGTTGCCATCTGCAAACCCCTGCACTATGGGACCCTCCTGGGCGGCAGAGCTTGTGTCCACATGGCAGCAACTGCCTGGGGCACTGCAATTCTAAACGCTCTGCTGCACACGGCCAATACTATTTCACTGCCCCTCTGCCGAGGCAACACTTTGGACCACTTCTTCTGTGAAATCCCCCAGATCCTCAAACTGTCCTGCAGAAATGCCAACCTCAAGGAGGCTGGTCTTCTTGTGGTTAGTGTTTTATTAGTATTTGGCTGGTTTGTTTTCATTGTGGTGTCCTATGTGGAGATCTTCAGGACTGTGCTGAGGATCCCCTCTGAGGAGGGGCAGCACAAAGCCTTTTCCACCTGCCTCCCTCACCTGGCCGTGGTCTTTTTGTTTATCAGCACTGTCATATTTACCTATCTGAAGCCCCACTCCATCTCCTCCCAGTCCCTGGATCTTGTGGTGTCTGTTCTGTACTCAGTGGTGCCTCCAGCATTGAATCCCCTCATCTATAGCATAAGGAACAAGGAAATCAAGGGTACAGTGTAAAAACTAAAAAACATTTTTTTCTCTGAAACAATACACTGCCAATCTTCTACTGCATAACAGCTACAATGTAACTCGTTGCAGGTCCAGCCTCTCTTCTCTATTTTTCTCTTGGTGTCATTGATTGTCATTAATGGTAATGGTGTCTCTCTTTTTCAAATTCACTGTTCACTTTTCGTTCCTGACTGTACATTTGCAAATGAGGAACCACTCTGTGTGTTTAAACATTATAAAGGGCCTTGTTGCAACTTTTTTTTTTTTGAGACCTTTCATCCAAGGCCTTTTTGAAGCTTCAGGGACAGTTCTTGTGTGCATGGGTGGAGGGGAAAACGTTCCAGCATGACAGCATTGCAAAGCAGCACCAGCGATTGATCTCCCAGAACTGTTCTCTTTCCCCTTCCACACTCGCTATCTGATCCCTGGCCTTGCTGTAAGGCCTGAGTGCTCTGACAGCTTGGTCACGGTCATTCTGCGTGGTCGTACTGTGACCGCAGGCAGGGACAGGCAATGGGCACTTCCATGTTAGAACAGGCAACACTTCACATATTAGAAGTCCTGCTGTCTGACATTGGCAGGTAGACTTTCTGACACCGTGAGTGTGGTGGACCTGACAATCCACATAAACTCGGCAGAGCTTAGTGGACCTTGTGGCCCAGTGGAGCCTATTAGACCTGGTAATGAGACAGTGTTGGGTGGACTTGACGGCTTGGCATAGCTGGGTAGACCTGCTCTCTTGACAGAGTAGGATAGACCTGGCAACCCAGTGGAGCTAATAAGACTTACTACCTGCCAGAGGAAAGTAGACCTGGTTCCGCAACGATGCTGTGTGACCTGCAGTCTTACTGGACCCAGGTACACATGGCAACCTGGGTAGAGTTGGGAAGATCTGCTGCCCTGAAGGCCCAGGGTGGCAGGATGGATCTGCTGGCCTGGAGAAGTTTGATTGATCTGGCAGCTGCCCTGGAGCCAGGTGGATCTGCCAGCCCAGAAGAACTGTAGAGTTCTGCTACTCCTGGGCTTCACAACCCCAACCAGTTTGTCTGCTCTGCCTGGGCCGCCAAGGCCTCCACAGCCCAACACGCAGCTTATGGGAAGACTGCTCTCCTTCCTTTTTGCCTCACTGGCTGACTTGGAACTTGGCAGAGGTGACAGTCCCTGGCACAAGCTGCTTGGCTCACTGTCATGGATTTGCAGTCTGCTGGTAGAATTCAGGGACAGGGGGACAAATGCTGTGTCTTGGATCCGACGCTGCTGAGCTCTTGGCAGTTTTTGGGTTTGGTTTCTGTAGCATGGTGTGCAGTTTTGGGGGATGGTGGAAATGCAGTGGTGGTGTTATTGGTGGTTGCTTTCTTTTTTTTCCCCTTGGCCACTATT
Organism: Dromococcyx pavoninus; assembly: GCA_033558185.1. Lineage (NCBI taxonomy): Eukaryota > Metazoa > Chordata > Aves > Cuculiformes > Neomorphidae > Dromococcyx > Dromococcyx pavoninus. The sequence goes on along the minus strand of JAUMJL010000133.1, from coordinate 2,352,125 downwards.
TTGTTTTATTTTGACTTCGAATAGTAAGGTAACTCTGTGAAAATATAAATGTGCTCCATCGTGCACGAACCGCAACCCCCAAACTGGCATACAGACTCTCTGAAACCCAGTGGGAGAGGTGGCAAAGGGAAGGAGTGAGTGGTGGGCAAATTCGTGCCCTGTGCTCCTGCTGTCTGGAAAGTGGGCCCTTTGGAAAGAGTTGTGAACGGAAAAGGGATCCAGGAAGGCTGGACATTCTTTAAGAAGGAAATCTTAAAAGTGAACGGAGCAGGCTGTCCCCATGTGCTGCAAGACAAATGAATGGGGAAGAGAACGGCCTGGCTGAACAAGGAACATTTGCTGTGACTCAAGAAGAAAAAGAAAATTTATCGCTTCTGAAAGAAAGGGCAGCCAGATCTAGAAGTGTCCAGGGATCTCTTTAGGTTGTGTGGGGAGAAAATTAGAAAGGCAAAAGCCACGCTCAAACACATTGGCCACTGTTGTAAGAGACAACAAGTGATTTTACAAATATATCAACGGAAAAAGTGACCCAAGGAGAATCTCCATCCTTTATCGGATATAGAGGGGAACAATGCTACAGGGGATGAGGAAAAGGCTGAGATGCTTAATGTGTTCTACACTGTAGAAGAAAGAGACAAGATCAGGCCGCTGAAATAAACAGAAGGCTATGAGAAAATTCTGAAAAAAACAGGATTTGAATGCATGGGAATACTGATAGTGGATTGCTACATAGAGCATGAGAAGCAGGGGGAAGAGAACTCCTGCCAACAGCTGCCTTATAGGGGTGGCAGCCATAGAAGGACGAGCATCCAGGTAAAAGATGTGTAAAGTACTGCTTGTAGAATAAGCATTTGTCTCACTTGTCTCACTCGCACTGCCTGAGAAATAAACTCTGCCTCATGTGCACCACAAGTTGAGTCTGTGCCTCATATGCCACACATGTCCTTTTCAGAAATGGCCAATGGATGAGCAGGGGAACTAAAAACTGGGCCCGAGACCTTGCCCACTTGGATCTCATTTCCAGATGTCTCAAAGAGAAGGGGACTGGATTTCCCTTGCTCAGATATTGTCTCACTATTATTGCATGACCCAACATTTCTATGACCTGGCCCTCATATTAGTCCCCCATGATCCAGCTCTTATATGAGCCACCTCTTCTACGACCCCACTATTTTATGACCTGACACTCATATGACCTTTCTACGACTATTTCATGACCCGAGTCTATTATGTCCCCTCATTTGACCCGAATTGTCTATGAATAATTTATGACCAGACTCTTCTATAAATGACTCTTCATTTTCCCTTCTATCACCTGAAGCTTCTATGACCCAACACTTCTATGACCTGACCTTTCTATATCCCAACTCTTCTATGAGCCAGTTATGACCCGACATTTCTATAAACATACTACAATCAAAGTCTTCTTTGACACAACTCTTTTGTCACCCCGTCCTTCTCCTGACTTGTCTGTGACCCGAACCTTCCATGATCTGAGTCTTCTATGGAACAACATTTCTTAAAAAATGAGCCTTATATGACCCACCCCTTCCATGACCCAACTCTTACACGAACTTTCTGTGAGTTTTCCTCTAATAATCCTCTATGACCCAACTCCTCTATAATCCAACTCTTCTGAGACCCATCTCTCATATGATCAGGCCCTTCTATGATTCCAGCCTTTTATGACACAACCCGTTTATGGCCTTCCATGGCCTGACTATCCTCTGACTATTCCATGAGTATTCCATGATGTGACTTTCTATGAACCAAGATTCTATGACTCTTCTGTGACCCAACTTTTCTATGACATGAGTCATCTGTGCTGCTTCTACGATCAGATCACATCTATCACCGGACTGTTCTATGATCCAACTCTTCTGGGACACTGTGGGACCTGACCCTCCCATATCCCAACTGTTCTATGACCCAATCCTACTATTAACAGACCCTTCTGTGACCTGACCCTCTATTACCTGACTCCTCTATGACACCTCTATGCCCTGAATATTATATGAGCCACCGCCTCCATGGACAATGCCCTCAGAACCATAGTGTGAATATTGGGACTATGCTACGTAGGACTAGGAGTTGGAATTGATGATACTTATGGGTCCTTTCCAACCCGGGTCATTCTATGATTCTATGATTCTATGACTTTTCACATCTATGACCTGACTCTTCTACATGAACTCAGCACTTCTATGATCCTTCTATGACTCGACACTTCTATGACCTTTCTGTGACTCAACTCTTCCATGACCCTTCTATGACTCAAAGCTTCTATGCATCTTTCAAAATAAAATCTCCTTTGACTTGACTCTTCTACCACCCCACACTTCCATGACTCCTCTGTGAGAAAATCCTTCTATGACCTGATATGTCTATCACCTGAATTTTCTATAACCTGACTCTTGTCAAACTCTTCTACAGCATGACTCTTCTTTAACCCTTCCATGAGCTGATTACAGTAATACTTTTTGAACTCGATAGTTCAATGACTCTTCCATGACACAAGATTTTTATGACCTCACCCTTCTATGACCCAACTCTTCTGCACCTGCATGGAGCTGTGTGTGAGAGCCTTGGCATCTCAAGTAACTCTATGGGCCTGTTATTTGGCATTAAATGGAATAACTGCTCTGACTTTGATTCAGCAATGTGAGAATGTTCATGACACCAGGGTCATTGTAGTCACAGCCAGATTTGCCTTCCCTGGGGGTTAGGGCTTGGCCTTTCTGCTTCACCAAGCAAACCAAAGCTTTTCTCAGCCTTACAGATGCCTGCACAGTGCCTTTGCCTCCCTGCAATCATGGCATCCAACTATCTGCTCTAACGATTCCCTGCAGTGACTTTGTCACCAACGATCCTCACTGAGACCAATTAATACTTCAAGATTTTCTGAGTTTTGCCTTTAACTTCTTTATTTATTTGCTCAATCTCTTTGAAGCAGCTGAGGTTCAATGACTCAACAGCAAACACACCCTGGGTCTCATTAAAATACAGAAATCCTTAACGAGCTCTTTCTCTTCCTGCAGTTTTCTTCAGGTCTTCAAGGCTTGTACAGCTCATTCGAGTCATTTCCCAGAGAGGTTAAACTGGAAGTTTCAAAATCACCCCTAATAAAAATATGTTTTAATGTGAAATTTTTCTTTCATTAAATTTCAGCTCAGAGAAGAGGTGACAGAACCCTTCTGCAATTGGCATTTGTGCAGAGTGTCTCCTCAGGAGGTCTGGGCAGCATGGAGAAGCAGTCCCTTGAGGTCTGACACTGCATGGATAGCCTTGCTCTTCACCTCCTGAGCCCCACCATTTTTCTCACTGCCCCCTGCAACTTGCATCCCTTTTTCTTAACACTGAAGGGAAGGGTTGTATAGTCACTGCAGGAAAGAAATATCTCTGCCCAGCTGAGGGAGGGAATATCAGGGATTCCTTCAGCCCTTGGAGCCCCAGGGACACCTCCAGGGAGCCCAGAGGAGTGCTGCCTTTTACTGCCCCTCTGCTGCTGAGCTGGGCTGGGCTCCTGGGATGGAGGGAGCTCATGACAAGTAAGCAGCACTACAAAGACCAACCAGAAGCAGCTCCTCTGCAAAGCACAGCAGGGTTGAGGGCACTGCTTGCAGGTGAGAGGGGAGAGGAGGGAGGCAGAGAGAGGTTAAAGGCAGTGTGAGATGGGAGCATCCTGAGAGATCACTGAGGGAGGAATCCTCACAGCCCTTCACATAGTAAGTCTGGCTGTACGACAATGCAGGTGAGGTTCCTGGAGGGATCACCTAAAGCTGGCATATTCCACAGTTTTCAGGATCTGTCAGGATGTCTCTCCCAGGGTCTCTGCTGTAGAGCAGAAGAACCTACTGCCGAGCAGGGCTCCCCTGTGGCACTGTCAGAGAGACAGGGCCTGAGGGCTACCTTCTGCTGGGTACGAGTGCAGGGCTGTGCACTCAGGGATGCCCCGGGCTACCTTGAGAGGAGGGTCGCTGCAGCCAAGGGTCTGTGTGCCAGGGCAGGGACTGTTCCCCCTGCCAGGCTCAGCGCTCAGCCTGCCCGAGGAGCTTCCTATGGGCTGTGAGGAAAAGCTGTGGATGGAAGGAGTGAGCCCTGAAAGAGTAGGAAAATTTCCTTCTGCTCTTGAGAGGGTGCTGTGTGTGTCAGGGCTGCTCACAGCTCCAGATCAGCAACAGGAATCTTCATAGAGAACATTTCCAGAGGAAAGTCAGGGTACAGTTTCATATAAAGATAAAGATATTACCTAAGTTTTCAGTTTCCCGCTCTGAGGTCAAGGACCTGACGAAGGGGGAGAAGGGAGGGAAAGAGAAAAACAGGAAAGGCTTTTAAAGTGTAAACAAGTTTTGAGGTTCTTCAGCTGTTTCCCTGCATGGTCAGAAGAGCTGGTTACAGCTTCTCCTAAAATACGTATATCAACTTCCCTGCCCGTGGACCACACCAGCACCACCTCTGCTGGACCCATCTGTTTCTTCTGCCTTTTTGAACCTCCAAAAACGAACGTGCAAGCAGTCAGTGCCCTGCAAACAGGCAGGCTTGTGTAGGTGAGTGTAAATTATTTGGGCTCGGGTTTGTGAGCAAGGAAAAAAAAAAAGAGACAGGGAAACACCTCCAAGGAGGAAAAGATCCAGGCTGCAGAGACACCACCAGGGAATGAGAGCAAACTAAAGCAGGAACTACTGTAGGAGGGAAAATTTGTAAAAGCTCTGTGTTATCCCCTCCAAAGCAAACCCCTTTCTCTAAGAAAGATCCTTTATCTCCTCTCCCACACAGCAAAGCCTCTGCACTCAGGGATCTGAGATCCAAGGCTGAACCACCTCCTCTGCAGCCACAGCTCCAGTGCCCTCTCCAGAGCACAGGGGCTGAGAGAAACTGCCCGGCACTGTTGGTGTTTGGGAGGGGCCGTGCACAGCTGGGGAAGGGTAACGTTGTCTGCGTGCCTGGCTGCCTCTGCCCTGGCCTCTCTCAGACAGACCCTCACTCTCTTTCTCCCTCTTTCTACCCTTGTCTCTGTTTCTGCTGTTGTTCTCTTGTTCTTGCTGCCAGGCTCTCTGGGGATGGGAGTTTCAGCTGCACAGTCACACCCTGACATGGTGGCTCCTTTCCGGATCTTGTGTCCATGGGAACCCCTGTCCCAGCTTTGCTCTGAAATGTGAGGCTGTGGGCAGTGCGTTGAGTGGTGCTGTGAAAGGAGATGAATCTCCCTTCATCAAATGTCATCATGAGAACACTTGGCTGTCTCCTTGAGGTGTCTGCACTAGCTGTGATCTTCCCTCCAGAATGAAAACCTGTCCTGTCACATCGTTGATCATTGTGTTACCTGAAAGCCCCATGGAAAAGTGCAGAGATGCTATGAGATAGGAGATATCGTTGCGTTTGTGAAATGAGCCATGTGTGTCCTGGGCTGAAAGTGGATGCTGAGACCTTAAGAAAAAGAGTGAAGTATTGAGTGGTGTGATGTGGATCCCTCTGCTCTGAACAGAGTGTGTGTAGCAGGGAGAGGATAAATCAAGAATGACATGATTTTGTTCAGAGAAGGCTCCCATAACACAGTTCTGTCTTTTCCTCCTATGACAGTGTCCCGTGCAAGGGGCAGCAGATGTCCAACAGCAGCTCCATCACCCAGTTCCTCCTCCTGGCATTCGCAGACATACGGGAGCTGCAGCTCTTGCACTTCTGGCTCTTCCTGGGCATCTACCTGGCTGCTCTCTTGGGAAACGGCCTCATCATCACCACCATAGCCTGGTACCACGACCTCCACACCCCCATGTACTTCTTCCTCCTCAACCTCTCCCTTCTTGATTTTGGATGCATCTCCACTACTGTCCCAAAATCTGTGGCCAATTCCCTCTGGAACACTAGGGATATCTCCTACACAGGATGTGTTGCCCAGGTCCTTCTTTCTCTTTTTATGATATCTTCAGAATATTTTCTGCTCACCATCATGGCCTACGACCGCTATGTTGCCATCTGCAAGCCTCTGCACTACGGGACCCTCCTGGGCAGCAGAGCTTGGGTCCACATGGCAGCAGCTGCCTGGGGCTCTGGCTTTCTCTGTTCTTTGCTGCACACGGCAAATACATTTTCACTGCCCCTCTGCCAGGGCAAGGTTGTGGACCAGTTCTTCTGTGAAATCCCACACGTCCTCAAGCTCTCCTGCTCACAGTCTTATCTCAGGGAGGTTTGCCTTCTTGTCATCAGTGCCAGTTTAGGTTTTGGCTGTTTTGTTTTCATTGTGGTGTCCTATGTGCAGATCTTCAGGACTGTGCTGAGGATCCCCTCCGAGCAGGGCCAGCACAAAGCTTTTTCCACATGCCTCCCTCACCTGGCTGTGGTCTCCCTTTTTTTGAGCACTGTCATATTTGCCTAGCTGAAACCCCCCTTCCTCTCCTCCCCATCCCTCGACTTGGTGCTTTCGTTTCTGTATTCGGTGGTACCTCCAGCAATGAACCCCCTCATCTACAGTTGGAGGAATCAGGATCTCAGGAATGCCCTAGACAAACTGTCCCAATGGATGTGGTTTCAATAACAATAACCTGCTTCCCCTTCTCTGCTCCTTTCCCAGAGTTCGGCTCAGGCCAGGAGTCTGTTATATAATCCTACCTTTAGATAATCTTCCGAACCGTACTACTTGTCTTGAGGTATAACCCTGTAGTGTCTGACCCTTGCACAACACAGTGTCAGATGTGGCCTGTGCAAATGCTTCAATAAAAGGCCATCTCTCAAATGTGGTGTTTCAAGGCTCAGCTGTTCATCTAAAGCTGCTACAAAAAAAATATCCATGGAAATGGATTTCTTTAGTTAATCTGTTCTCCTTTTATACTCGTTGGTTTTGGGTTTAAGCTTATGATAACATCCGATTCCATTGGACCAAAATTTCTAGTTTTAGAAGCTCTCTTCTCACTGTCCAGTGCCAGTAAAGATGTTGCCTGGGCTCCCCATTACCTCCTCAGGGGGCTTCCTTTGTGGCGGTACTGATGGCACATACAAATCTCTCCCAAAAATGAATCTGGAGGGATGAGGGGAGGATGGGGTCTCATCATGTGCTCTGGGCTGGGAGTGAAGGGAGACTCTAAAGAAGAAACACCCTCAGAGGTGATGTCCCGCAAAACTAAAGGATTGAATCCATGTATCCAAAAACAAGGAGTCTGAAGCATCGTGGGAGTAAGAGAGGACCCAGCAGGAAGAGGGAAGGGAGACTGGAGAGATGCAGGAGCTGCCTGAGGACCCCCAAGGCTCTTGTGCTGTCCTGGTTAGTGGGGCTTGTGGGGGCAGAGGAGAGGTCAAATGCAGCTGCGGTTGAGGATCACCTACAATATGAGTGCAGGAGAGACTAGGAGTGAGTGGCCTCTGTTTCCTGGTGTCATTATTGTCAGCATTTTCTTGGATCTGATGGGCAGGATGAGACCCCTCTCTGCCCCCCAAGAAGTTGCTGTGCTATTCAAAGGGCTGAGACTAGAGTTGAATCTGCAGCAGTTTGCGATTGGCTGTGCTGTGGGACCATTCCAGTCTGGGCTACTCTCCTGGGCTGGACCACATTGGGCTGCTGAAGAGGACAGGCAAGGTGGGGAGAGCTGGGGAGAGGCCAGGCTGTGTTAGAAAGAGCCCAGGAGAGGAGACCATCAGTGTAGAGCTGAGTGTGCAGGGTGAAGGCACTCAGCAGGGTGCTCACGGGGTAGAGTCAGGTGTCATAGTGACGGAAGCAAGAACAACAATGCAAAAGAGAGGGGCCTGCTCAGTGTCATGTTCCCTGGACACCCTCAAGAACCTGTCTCAGGGAAACCATGACAGATGTGTCCCACATAGCAGCCATTTCCATGTCTTTACCTCCAAGCATGGAGGAGGGACTTTTACTTCATGATCACCCCCATCCTCCCTTTTCCTCAGTGATACCCAAATCCACCATCATTATTTATAAAAAGAGAACCATTTTCCTGGTTCGTAGCAATGGACATAATTAGAGCCGATCCGTTTCTCTTAGGTATGTCAGAAATACCATTGACAATTTTCAGTAAGGGATGTGTGTTGAAATAAAGACACAAGCATTTTTCCTAAGTAATGACTAGGAACAATCAGGCTCTTTTAGTTATATCTTCCTTTCAGAGACATAGGAAAAATATATCTCTTCCTGTCCCAATATCATTCCCCACTGCAGACAAAGTCCGTATCTGCCTTGGACTCAGTGTGCTTGCGGCTCTCTCCCAGCCAGTTTTTGTCCGTCCTCTAGGAAGGGACAGACAGGCTCAGGCAATCTGGAGGGATTACCTTCAGGGTTATAACCCAGATCTTATAAAACAAATCACAGAATCATAGACTATCCTTATTTGCAATGAGCTCATTAGTATCATCAGGTTCAAATCCTGACTCCACAGGGGCACCCTAACAGTTACACTATATTTCTGATAACATTTTCCTAACACTTCTTGAACATTGACTGGTTTGGGGCCATGACCACTGCCCTGGGGAGCTTGTTGCAGTGCTTGGCAACTGTCTCAATCAGAACTTTTTTCTGCTATCCAGATTGAACTTCCCCTGATATAGTATTAAGCCGCTCCTTCACTGTCACCAGACATGAGAGAGAAGAGATCAGCACATCCCTCTGTCCTTCCCATGAGGAAGTTGTAGACAGCAATGGAGACACTCCTCAGTCTCATCTTCTCTAAGCTGAACAAACTTGATATCCTCAGCTACTCCTTGTAAGTCATGCACTCTTGTCCTTTCACCATGCTTTAGCCTTCCTTTAGACACATTCAAACATTTTTAAATCCTTCTTATATTGCAGAGCCAAAAACTGCAAACATTATTTGAGATGAGGCCACACTAATGCTGAGTATGGTGGGACAGTCTCTTCTTTCACCTGGTTGGGTATCCTGTGCTAACACACTCCAAGACACAGTTGTCCCTTTCAGTCACCAGTTGACTCATACAAAGCTTACCATCAACCCCCCAGATCCCTGACTACTGGGCTACACTCCTGTATGATGTTCCCAACCTATATGTACCTCCAGTATTGCACCATCCCAGGTGCAGAACGCGGCATTTGCCTTGCTGAATGTCATTTGGTTGATGATTACCTCTAACTTATCAAGATCTCCGTATAAGGCCTCTCTGCCTTCAAGACAGTCAGTGGCTCCTCTTATTTTAGTATTATTGGCAAACTTAGTGTGCACTCAACTCCCATGTCATGTTTATTGACAAAGCCAACAAAGATACTTAGCCCTAAAATTAAACTCTAGGTAACACCAGTAGTGACTGGGTGCCAGCCAGGTAGTGCTCCGTTTACTATAACTCTTTGAGCGCAGCGCCTCAGTCAACGTTTCATCATCACATAGAATCATAGAATGATTTTGCTTGGAAAAGACCTTTAAGGTCATGAAGTCCAAGCATGGATCCAGCCCTGCTAAGTCTGTCACCAGACTACGTCCCCAAGTACTTTCACGGTTTAGCCCCAGCCCAGCCAATTTCAGCAGCTAAAACTGAGCAGTTGGGCTCTTAGTTCCCTTCCCCTCCACCTCCAGGGAAAGGGAAATGAGAGGAAAACGCTTGTAGGTTAGAAACTAAAACTGCATCTTTAACCAAATTAATAACAACAATAATAAAAATAGTATCAATAATAATAATAAGGCAAACAATAAGGAAATAATAAAATATATACAAATGTAATTCATATGTACATTATATGAAATCATGCCCACAACCTTTGATGATTGTATGTCAACACAAATGCTGCAAAGCAGACATCATAGAATCATGGAATGTTCCGTTTGGAAAAGACCTTTGAGATCATCGAGTCCAACTGCACCCATCATCCCCTAAACCACGTCCCTCAAAACTCATGTGCCCATATTTTAAACACCTCCAGGGATGGTGACTCAACCACCTCCCTGGGCAGCCTTTTCCAGTGCCTGACCACCCTTTTGGTAAAGAAATTCTTCCTAATATCTAGTCTGAACCTCCCCTGGCGCAATTTATGACCATTTCCTCTGATCCTAAAAGGTAAAGGGTCCAAGACTAGGAGGAAGGTGAGCTCGGGAACTGGATACAGGAATGCACAGCTCTGGGATTGGGGCAAACAGACGGATGAGGTCCTGACTGGATGTCTGCCAACACAGAAGAGAGGGAGACCCTTGTTATCTCTCAGTTTTATACTGAGTCTGATGTACATGGGATGGAATCCTCTCTTGGTCAGTTTGGGGTCACCTGTCCTGTCCGCCCCTCCCTACAGGTGTGACCTTCTTCACCAGATCGAGGATGGTCTTGGTTACCAGATGAATAAGAATAAAAACATTGGCCTTTCTAAACACCAATGTTCCATATTATCACCTCTAGAGAGAAACTGTCTGAAAAACATGGAGTTAGCTTTCAGAAAATAAAATTACTTTAACAAGAACGAGCCAATGTCAGGACACCAACCACAATTTAACTCTAACCATAATACTGTACCACTTACTCCATGCCGTTTACGTCATGCTCAGGTAACCACCACTTACATCTTCAAATAAGTATATATGCACATGTAAAATGTTAATTCATGATTTATCCACACAGAAGTTCATTATGTTCATGACTGTGGGTGTCCATTCGTTTTAGCCATGTCTCAGGGCAAGAAGAATAGTATGAAGACTCATTGTGGTTCTTTCTGACAGGCTGCAGGTTAGAGGTGTCAGCCTCGAGAAGGTCACGGTACATCACATGATGAATCTTGCCCCTTATTCTAAAGAACCCTCAGTGAACACTGTTAGTATTATCTTGCATTTAACATTATACAGGGTAAGATTGAGCATTCTTACCCAGAGTAGATTTTCTTGAGGTACACATTTAGCGTCACCATCTTTAAGCATTGCCCACCAAGTGTGTCCAGACCCTTGAGTGAAAGCAACCCCACAGGTGGGTTTGTCTTTGCCCACAGCAGGAGAAACCTAGACAGTTTTCCCCAGACAATCCCTTTCATGTAACACAGGGGCTTCATCCACTCCTACCATGTGGAGAGGGGTTGATGGAGTAGGACCGGCTTGATTGGGGGATGCCCTTCTCTTAACAAACCAGGTGGTTTCTGCCCAATGTTTATCCCAGTCTTTAATGTCCCTCTCCCAATGCTTTCAGGGCAACGTTGAAAAGCCCAGTGTATTGCTCAGTTTTCCCTGAAACTGGTGCATGGTAGGGAATAGGATACGATGGGAGAATAAGGAAAGGGACAGAATAACTCACCTTACATAAAAATGTAGCTCAGAAACTGGTGCCATTGGTGGGATTTTGGTGTTTTTGATCACGGGGAGGTTTACACTGCACCAGGTCTGCTGGTGAAGGATGGGGTTCAGTTGTCTCAAATGGGAAAAGGATTCTTGCCCATGTGTTGGTAGGGCTCATTGAGAGGGCTTTGAACCAGGTTCCAAGGGGGAAGGGGACAGAACTCTCTTGGCTTTGACACCTTGACACCTACATGCCTCATCCTCAATGTCCTGATGCCTCAGCCTCAACACCACATCCTCAACAGCTCCGTGCCTCAGACTCAGATCCTCAAAAACTTGACACCTTGGCCTCCCAGCACCAACAAGTCAACACTTTGGCTTCTCAGCATTGACACCCTTTGGACTTGATGCCTCAGCCTATCCACTTCAACACTTCCATCTCTCTATCTTGACACCTCAACACCTTGACACCTCAGCCTTAACTCCTCAGCCTCTCAGACTGACCACCTTGACCACCTCAGCTTCTCAGCCCTGATATCATGGCCCTGTTATGGGGATGGGCAGGATGGGGTGCTCATGGTCCCTGTCCCCGTTGGAAGCCCTGAACTCCTGAGGTGATGTGTGGAGAGGGGGTATAATTCCTCACAGCCTTATCTGTTTATCTCAATACTCTCAGCTCTGAGAAAGGTCTCTGAAAAGCAACAAGGCCTTCAGGAAGGAGTGTGGATCAAGAATTGGACGAGATCCATTTTGGTGGGAAAGCAGAACCTTACAACAAGAGCTGACCCGGAGGACAAGTGAGAAAGATGAAGATGGGAATAGTTGATGAAGTAAATGAGCACCAGGTCTGCAGTATGCCTAAATGGACATGAGATGGTAGCAAAGACCCAGGAATAGAGCTACTAATGACTATGTAACCATTTCTGGGAATGGGTGTAGAATATGTTAAGGATTTCCAGTGGGACTGATGAATATATAACACCTGTGTAAAAAAACTCGATAGTTTTTTGGTCAGGAGTATTGAGGAGGAAAAATCCCAGTCCAACCCCAGCACTGCAATAAAAGAACACTGGCTTAACAGTGACATTGGCTATGGGTGTGATTTTTGCATTTCATAGAAGAGTCCGGTCATAGAAGATTCTGGTCATAGACGAGTTAAAGAAGGGTCGAGTCATACAGAGTCATAAAAAGTATGATCCTGAGTCATAGAAATGTTGGATCTTAAATTATGGAATCACACTATGGTTTGGGTTTGAAGGAACTTTAAAGGTCATCCAGTTCCACCCCCCCTGCCATGAACAGGGACACTTCCCACTATACAAGGCTGCTCAAGATCCCATCCAACCTAGCCCTGACCACTTCCAGGGAGGAGACTGTCACAGCTTCCCAGGGAAATCTGTGCCAGTGTCTCACCACTCTCATCATGAAGAATTGTATCCTAATGTTTAATCTGAATCTTTCCCCTCCTATTTTGAAGCCGCTTCATCCTATCACTACTTATCCTTCTATAAAGTCCCTCTCCAGTTTTCCTGTAGCCCCTTCAGGTACTGCAAGGCCACTAATGAGGTCCCCCAGAACCTTCTCTTCTCCAGGCTGAAAAACCCCAACTCTCTCAGCCTGTCCTCATAGCAGAGGTACTCGTGCTCTTCCGTCATATTTTTAACCCTCATCTTGACCCATTCCAATAGTTTCATATCCTTCTTATGTTGAGGATTCCAGAATTGGACACAGGACTCCAGGTGGATTCTCACAAAAGACTAGTAGATGGGGAGAAACCCCTCCCTTGACCTGCTGACCAAGCTTCTTTCGATGCATCCCAGGACATGGTTGGCCTTCTGGGCTGCGGGCACACTTTGCCAGCTCATGTGGAACTTCACATCAATCAGCACCCCAAGTCCTTCTCCTCAGGGCTGCTCTCAATCACATCATCTCCCAGCCTGTATTGATACAGCAGATTTCCCTGACCCAGGTGTAGGACCTTGCACTTGGCCTGCTGAACGTCATGAGGCCCACTTCTCGATCTTGTCCCAGTCCCTCTGAATGCAATCTCATCCTTCTGGCGTGACCACTGCCCCAGTCACCTTGGTGTCACTTGCAAACTTGCTGAGGGTGACCTCGATCCCTCTGTCAATATCATCGATGAAAACTTTAAACAACACTGGTCCCAGTAGTGTCCTCTATTGTACTGAGGGACAGCACTTGTCATGGGTCTCCATCTGGACATCTGGACGTGTTATGGTAAAGAATAGATATATTCTTTGCAAGATATACATACACACAGATATATATTTTATATATATGTAAACATTTATACTTATGTGTTTGCATATAATTATATGTAAAGAATATATTTGGTTACATCATAATTTCTATCTTGTCACTGATCTCTAAATATGAACTGCCATGACCCCAGATGATGGGAGGGAAATCCTGGACTGAAGCTAGCTGTGATCTGTCACTGACTTACAATTTTTTTAAGAGAGTTTGTTTCTTCATAGCCAGAAGCTGGGCTAAGGCTCACATCCACCTCCTGGTTCATCTCTCAGGTGCCCGGAGCTGCAAATCTCCAACTGTTTCTGTAACAAAACAATTTGTTGTCTTAAACCGTTCTCAAGATTTTTGACCAAACACCTGTTACGCTCACCAGGACTTGTGGGAGATGTGGTGGATGGAGGCCACTTTGGGAACAGCGATCACTAAATGATAGAGGTTTTGATTTGTGGAGAGGTGAGGAGGGAGTCAGCAGAATGGCCATCTTGGAATTCCAGACAGTGGAGGCCTCTGTTTAGGAGGCCTGTTTAGGAGTCTGGTTGAAAGAGTCAATTGAGAGGCAGCTCTGAAGAATAAGGGAGTCCAGGAAGGCTGGACATCCTTCAGGAAAAGAATCGTGAAGGCACAGGAGCAGGCTGTCCCCATGTGCTGAAAGATGAACTGGTGAGAAGGCCGGTCTGGCTGAACAGAGAGCTCTGGCCTCAAGAAAGATTAAAAAAAGAGAGTTTATGAGCTTTAGAAGAAGGAATCTGCAGCTCAGGAAGACTAGAAGGATATTGTGAGGTTATACATGGAGACAATCAGAAGGGCTAAAGCCCTATTAGGACTTCATCTGGCAACAGCTGTGAAGAGCAATGAAAACCCGTTCCGTAAATACATTAGAAAAATAGAGCCAAGGAGATTCTCCATCTTTTATTGGATGCTGGAGGGGACATTGCCACAAAGGATGAGAGGAAGGCTGAGGTACTTAATGCCTTCTTCACCTCAGACTTTCATAGTCAGACCAGCTGTTTTCTGGGTGTTCAGCCACCTAAACTGGAAGAAAGGGGTGGGGAGCACAGTAGGGAGCCCCCGCAATCCAAGAAGAAAGGTTTAGGGACCTGACACACCAGACAAGTCTATGGTGCCAGATGAGATCCAGCCAAGACTATTGAGGGAGCCAGCAGTGGATCTTGCCAATCCAATCTCTGTCATTTATCAGCAGCCCTGATCAACAGAGAAGGTCACAAACAACTGAGAGCTTGTCAACGTGATGCCCATCTACAAGATGGGCTGATTCAGGGAACTCGAGGCCTGTCAGCCTGACCTCAGTACTGAAGAAGATTATGGAGTAATTCATCTTGAATGTGCTCACCAGACAAGTTCAGGAAAACCATGGGACCAGGCCCAGCCAGTAGTGGTTCATGAAGGGCAGGTCCTGCTTGACCAACCTGATCTCCTTCTATCATCAAGTGACCCATTTAGTGGACGAGGGGAAGATTGTGAGTATTGTCTACCTGGACTTCAGGAATGCCTTTAGGATTATTTCCCAAAGCATTCTCCCAGAGAAGCTGCTGGGTCATGCCTTGGAAAGGCGTGCTCTTCGCTGGGTAAAAAACTGTCTGGATGGGGGATCCCAGAGAGCTGTGGTGAATGGAGCTCAGTCCAGTTGGTGGCTGCACACAAGCAGTGTCTGCAGGGCTATGCTGAGGACAATTCTGTTCAAATAACTTCATCAATGATCTGATTGAGGAAGCTGAGTGCTCCCTCAGAGAGTTTGCATGTGACACCAATTTGTGTGGGAGTGTTGATCTGCTGGAGGGCAGGGAGGCTCTGCAGAGGGACCTGGACAGCCTGGATCAGTGGGCTGAGGCCAATGGGATGGAATTCAGCAAGGCCAAGGGCTGAATTCTGCACTTTCGTCTCAGCATCCCATGCAACAATACAGGTTTAGGAAACAGTGTCTGTAAAGCTGTCCGTCTGGAAAGGACCTGGAAGTGTGTAAGAGACTGACTGGTTTTGGCTGCCTTAAAACACTTCCTTTCCTGCCTTAAAGCAGTGTTGAGGCTGCAGCAGAGGCTGTGTCCTTCAACACCTTATCTCACTCTTGCCAGCAGCCCAGCTGTGCCTGCTGCCCAGGGAGGTCCTGCTGCAGTGTTACCAGTAAGGAGAGCACGAGTATGATGGTATCTCAGACCCCAGAGCCCCCCTCAGCCTCACAAACTCATTTCTAGAACTTCTCTAGAAGAAGCACTGTGCAGGCTCACCAAAAACTATAAACAGTACTCTGCACGATGAGCATTAACAGCAACACGCCCACCCTCCTAAGAGAGAGAAGGAAAGGACTAGAGACCAGGTCATGTCCGTGTACTTTTCTCTCTCTCTCTCTCTCTCTCTCTCTCTCTCTCTTTCTCCCTTTTTTCCTTTTCCCTTAACATAGATTTTGCAGCTAATGCCACTCTTTTGCCTAAGAATACCTGCAAAAAAGAATTCCTTTTTGGACCAATCATTTTGCATTGCATTGCCTTCATTTAGTCCCGTGGGCACTGAACCCATTAATGTCACAATGAGACCCAGGGTCTCACCACAATGACATCTGAACTATCCACACTGGGTTGTGACAGAGAAGTGGGAAGAATAATAGTGTCCCGTGCAGATCTGCCAATGTGGGGTTTGGGGCCTCAAACATATGTCCTGATGGACCAAGGTACTTAAAGTAGCAGAAGGATCTGGGCTTCTTTGGAGGTTCTGGGAAGAGTAAGAGTAGCTTGAGGTGGCCTGAAAGGTGTTTTCAGAGATGGTGGAGCTAATCCATAGTGGTAAAAATATGAAAAATAAATAAAGCTACAGACAACAGCTTGGGTGATTCAGTAGAGCTGAGAGAGATGTCAACCGAAAGAAATGTTACTTGAACGGCAGTTCTGTAGTGCCACACCTACCCCAGAGTAAGGCTGGGTCAGCACAGGCGTTTGTATTTCACTAAAAAGTCAGGAAAGAAGGAGAGAAATCCAAAGAGGGAGGACAACAATCAGGCGAGAGCAAAGTGCAGCAGCAGGGTGGATGTCTACAGCCTACAGGGAAAGAAGTGCAGGGGTGGGACACCACGGGACAGCCTGTGGTACAGGTGATGGAGGGTTGTGGCAAGGCTGAAAGCTCACAACAGAGCCAAGGTTCTTTTCCCCTTGGCCATGGCTCTCGTCTCTGCCACTGCTGTCCGTGAGGAGAAATAGCACAAGGTCTTCCTTAACTCCTTGTTCCCACCTGGGAGCCTGAGAGGCTTCATACCCTATTTCTGCCCTTGGAATTGCACATCCTCCCCATCGCATTTCCCCAGGAAGATCTCTGACCAACGTGTGAAGGACAAGATCTCTCATTCCAGGGGCTGGGGGGGTCAGAGTTTTTCCTGGTGGCTGATGTAACACATGAAACTTTACTCATCATCAAAGCCACCTTTGCTGACTTGTCATCACTGCTTCCAGTTTTCTGCTCTGACATCACCTGTGGAGGCTCTGTCAGTGATGTCCCTCAGTGGGGACCATTGAAACTTGAGGAAACTTTGGAGTTAGTGTCTGACTTTGAATTCTTGAGAGGCTTCTTGATCTTCTCAGTGTCTGATGTTGATGGAGAAAAACCCTCCAGAGGGGTCATTAAATGTCTTGGGCTGCTCCTCTGTTGCTGAGCTGGGCTTGGCTCCTGGGATGGAGGGAGCTCATGGCAAGTGGGCAGTGCTAAGAAGAACCAGCTCGGGCCAGGAGCAACTCCTTTGCAAAGCACAGCAGGGCTGAAGGCACTGCCTGCAGGTGCCTGCAAGAGCAGGCAGAGAGAGGTTCCACCAGCTCAGAGTGATAGTATGCTGAGACTACACGAGTGGAGAAACCATCGCAGCCCTTCACAGGGTGAATCTCCTAGTGTGTGTGGGGGGGGGGGGCGGGGGGGTTGGTGGTGGAGGAAGTAGCTGTGGTGCCTGGAGTTATCCAAAATACCTGGAACATCCCACAGCTACTGTGTTCTTTCAGGTCGACTCTAACCTCGTTTCCAGTGTAGAAAAGAAGGACATTCTGCAGAGGGAGGTTTCCTTCATGCACCATCAGAGAGACAGGGTATGACAGCTGCCTTCTGGGGACATCTGCAGGGTTGAAGCTTAGTGAGCAGCCAGGGGTGCTGCGGGCTGTCCTTCAGAGCAGGGTCCTTGCAATCCAGGGTCTGTGTGCTGGGGCAGGGACTCTGCTGCCCGCCAGGGAGATCCCAATGGCGCTGTAGGGAGAAGCTGTGGGGGGAATGAGGGACCCCCAGAAGATCCTTGCAAGGTCCTTGTTCTGCGGAGAGGGTGCTGCATGGGTCAAAGATGCTCACAGCTCCAGATAGCATCCAATGTAATGGGGAGAAAAATAAAGGCAAAGCCAGCACAGCTCTTCTTGGCAGGAGGGTCAGTGCTGAAATACCTTGGATATCAGGATTGGATTTTATCTGAAATCGCTCCTGGTTCCTCTTACCCACTCTTTCTGCACAGCAGGGCTGAGAACTCTGGAGACTACAGGGTAGCACCCTGATTCCAAAGGCAGCCTCAGCGTGCACAAACCACAGATTGAGCCGAGGAGAAGAAAAAAGTATTCCTGGAATGAAAAGGCCAAGGTTGGATATGTGTTCGAAAAATAGGAGAGTTTTTATTCAGAGAATACAGTCTTAATTATCACTGCCTATGCCTCCAAAGACAGGAATTCCGTACCCAGACGTAGCAGATGTCCAACAGCAGCTCCATCACCCAGTTCCTCCTCCTGGCATTTGCAGACACACAGGACCTGCAGCTCTTGACCTTCTGGTTCTTCCTGGGCATCTACCTGGCTGCCCTCCTGGGCAACGGCCTCATCATCACCACCATAACCAGTGACGACCACCTCCACACCCCCATGTACTTCTTCCTCCTCAACATACTCATCCACGACCTGGGCTCCATCTCCACAACTGTCCCCAAATCCATAGCCAATTCCCTTTTGCACACCAGGGCCATTTCCTACTCAGGATGTGTTTTCCAGGTATTCTTTGTTTTCTTCTTTTGTGGTGCAGAATTTTCTTTCCTCATGGTCATGTCCTACGACCGCTACATTGCCATCTGCAAACTCTTGCACTACGGGACCCTCCTGGGCAGCAGAGCTTGTGTCCACATGGCAGCAGTTTCCTGGGGCTCTGGCTTTCTCAATGCTCTTCTGCATATGACCAATACATTTTCGCTGCCCCTCTGCCACAGCAGTGTTTTGGACCAGTTCTTCTGTGAAATCCCCCACATACTGAAACTGTCCTGCTCAGATTCCTCCCTCCCAGAGACCAGGCTTCCTGTGGTCAGTGTCTTAGTGGGATTTGGCTGTTTTCTTTTCATTGTGGTGTCCTATGTGCAGATCTTCAGGGCTGTGCTGAGGATCCCCTCTGAGCAGGGATGGCACAAAGCCTTTTCCACATGCCTCCCTCACCTGGCCATGGTCTCTCTGTTTCTTGGCACTGCCATGGTTGCCTATCTGAAACCCTCCTCCATCTCTTCCCCATCCATGGACCTGGTGTTGTCAGTTCTGTACTCGGTGGTGCCTCCAATAATGAACCCCCTAATTTATAGCTTGAGGAACCAGGAAATAAGAAATGCAATGTGGAAACTGATAACTGGATGTATTTCTAAAGCAAGAAATAGCTGATCTTCTTCAGGAAATGAGTTATAATGTATTCATTGAGCTGCAAACAGTTGTTCCTTTTTTGTTTTCCTGCAGTTTTCTTAAAATTTTGATATTCTTTCTTTCTCTTTCACTGCCGGGTTTTATTTGCTGAGTAGGTGGTTGTGTAAACAAGGAGCAGAACTGTTATGTTAATTTAAAAAATAAATAAATGGGACTTTCAACGACTTCTTTTTTCCTGAGTTCAATCCTCAAAGACTTTAGGAGCAGCAGGGACAGTTCCTGTGTGCATGGGTGGAAAACAAGAGTCCTGGCACAGCAGCACTGCCAGGCAGCTCCAGTGCTTGATCTCCCAGAGATATTATCTTTCCCTTCCACACTCTCCTCCTCATCCCTTACTTTGCTGTAAGGCCTGAGTGTTCTGGCAGCTTGGTCACAGCCATGCTGTGAGCTCAGGCAGGGACAGGCAGTGGGCACTTGTGTGACAGAGCTGGTCTCTACAACAGCCTTTCCATAAAGAAAGGGGATCTCCTCAGGGCAGTGCCTGAAGGTTTAGAACTTCTACTAAGGCTTTTCTCATAACTATGCCCAAGAAAGTGGCTCAGAGATGAAAACACCAGTGCACAGATAACAGTGCAGGTTTGCAGGGTTGGGGTAGGCTGCAGTTTCCTTTCACAACGAGGTCTCCTGCAAGACACCTGAAGGACCAGCAGAGACAATCCCAGACTCAGCCGTTCTAACCCTTCAAGAACCCATCTGTCAGGGTGTGTCTCATGGTGTCTCTGCCACAGTGATCTGCGGAAACAATCTCTAAAACTTGCAAAAGTTCTAGGATAGGTATGTCTTTATTTAGACAGGGGGCGACAGGATGGATAGATCCAAAAGCCCTATGCACCGAAACAGAAAATTCCCCAAGGTTATATTCCTTACAATATTACATATTCATGAGATTGCCTAACATGCCTATACATATGTATAACCTTTCCCCACTTTGTATTAAAATGAGAACATTCCCAGGAAAATGATGAAAATACCAGTGTACAGATAAACAGTGTGGGTGTGAAGGGCTGGGTAATGCAACAATGTCTTCTCACACTCAGGCTTCCTGAAAGAGACCTGAAGGATCAGCAGAGGCGAGTCTGGTCTGTGCCCATGTGCACCAGAAACTCTGAATAAACTGCCCCAGGGCACTCATTGTGGAGCAGCCCCTCAGAACCACCATTCCGAGCAATGGTCTCTCACTCCAGCTTAGAGAGGTTCTTTGTCCCTCCTTGGAAAGGCACAGAATGAGTAGGAGATACCCCATGTTTGCATTGTACAGATGAGATGTGAGCATGCACATCGTGTGTGAGGTGAAATTAACCTGGGTGAGCACAAACAGCTGTTCCCTGGGGTTCCATGAAGGCCTGTGGGACAGACAATGCCTCGAGGTCACTTCATGGTGGGAGTAACATCCCAGGGAAACTACCTGAATGCAGCACTGGAATGTGCTTCATTGAACTGAGGTCCCTGTGTCCTTTCCTCATGACGTGTTGTTTCTCAGATGGATGCAGAGCAGGGTGACATTCCAGGGCTCAGGTTCCTTCTGTCTTCTGAAAGCATCAGCAGGGGGCCAGAGAGATATGGTGACAATTTCCTCTGTGTGTGAAAGGGAAAGATTCTTTCTCTGAACATCCCTGGGTGCATAAGGCTTCCACAAGAGGAGCTCAAATGTGCATTCCTGACAGAACTCTGACATTTATGTGTGTGACTCTAGGAACAAACCCCAGTGGCCCAGAGAGATTCATCTCAGCTGCCATGGACAGGCTCAGTGTGAGTATTCCTGTCTGCTACGTCATCTGAAAGATGCCAGTGCCCATCCTGACAGTTCTTCATCGTGATGTCACAGGAAACTCTGACATGTTGTGCACAATATCCCATGATTTTGGCTGACAAGATTATGCTCACCATTCTTAAACCGTGTCCAAATTCCTGAGGGTTCTGGATCAAGTTCCACTGCCGGACCATAAACACCCAGTGATGTCTCCATAGCACCCAGTGTCTCTCTGCAGCCCATGGCTGGGACTGGCAGCTGGCACAAAGGTCCTGCTGGAGACCAAAGCCCTTTTGGAGCTACAGCTGGAGCCTGGGCAGAGGGTCCCTGGACATCTAAACTGGCACAATGTGCCCGTGTCCCTGTCAATGCATCCTACCCCAATTTTATGATCGCTTTCTTTTACAGACAAAAGTAACACAGAATCCCCCAGAAATGATGACATCAAAGCAGGACAAAACAAAGCACGGAGAACAACACCAGTTATATTTTAAGCTTAATGATGCAATAGGATATTTCCTTCACTCTACAACTTTTTTTCTCTTTCTCTGTTGCTTCAATTTTAAAGCATTCTCAACATTTCCATCACACTACATTAAGAAACACATTTTTTTTGTGTATTTCACAGAGACCAGGGCCCCCAAAACCTCCCTGCTCTGCAATGCCCATGTGTGACAGATGCCCTTCACCCCCTCCTTTAACTGTAACAGCTGCAGTTTGATTAAGGCTCCAGAAAAGGTAAAGGCCTGTGCTTTAGAGTCATAGAAGAGTGATAGAAGAATTGGAACGTGGAACAGTCACAGAAGAATCAAGTAATAGGAGAGGTGGATCATAGATCAGTTGGGTCATAGAAAGGGGCAGAGAAGAGTCAGGTTGTAGAAGGTTCAGCCACAGAAGGGTTGGGTCACTGAACAATCATAGAAGTTTCACCTCATAGAAGGGTTACAGAATAGTAACAGAAGTTTTGGGTCCTAGAAAGGTTGGGGTCCTAGAAGGGTTGACTCATAGAAATGTCATAGAAGACAGTTCAGGGAAGTCTTGCTTCATAAAAGGATTGGGTCATAGAAGGGTGATATAAAGGTTGGGTCATAGAAGAGTCAGGCAAGAGTTGGATCTTTAAACATTCATGGAAGAACTGGATTATAGATGAAGACTTAGCTAGAAAATTATTGAAGTATAGATGAGAATAAGAATTTATCTCTGCTTATATTTATAAAATGCATACCAGTGTCTGTATTTTGAATGTGCTTGGCTTTATGGAACAAACCAACCAGTCATAAAGAACAGGAGGTTTCAGACATTTGTGTAGTTTAAAGAGAAGAAAGTTGTCAGATGTGGTATATTTGCTTGGAGTCGCATTTGCTCATCTCAACATTTTAGCTTTGAGCAAGGTCTCTGGAAAGCAACAAGGCCTTTGGGAAGGACTATGGATGAAGAACTGGATAAGATCGGTTTTGGTGGGAAAGCAGAATGATAACAAAAGAGTTCAGCCTCAGGACACGTGAGCAAGATGAAGATGGGTGCATCTAATGAAGTAAAACAAGCATCAGGACTACAGTGTGCCTAAAGGGACATGAGGTGGTAGCAAAAAATGAATAATAGAGTTACTAATGCCTACAGAAGCATTTCTGGTAGTGGGTGTAGAATATGTTAATGATCTCTAAGTTTTTTTGGCAGGAGAACTTATGAGGGAAAATCCTGGTGCGACCCCAGTGCTGTAATAAAAGAATTCTGGTTCAATAGTGACATTGGCTATTGAGTGTGATTTTTGCATTTCATGGAAGAGTCAGGTCATGGAAAATTCTGGTCATACAGGAGTTGAAGAAGGGTCAGGTCATAGAGGAGTAATAGAAAAGTTGGATATCAAGTCATAGAAATATTGTATCTTAAATCATAGAATCACACTATGGTTTGTTTTCAAAGGAACCTTGAAGGTCATCCAGTTCCACCTCCACTGTCATGGGCAGGGATACTTCCCACTAGACCAGCCTGCTCAAGACTCCATCCAACCTGGCCTTGAACACTTCCAGGGAGGGGGCAGCCACAGTTCTCCTGGGCAACCTGGGACGCTGCCCCTCCTGTCCCATAGACTGGGAAAAACTGTGATTGCTCAAGTGTTCCCTTATTTGATCCTTATATGAAATAGAACTTTGTAGTTATTGCAATAGTATCTGTCTCAGGTCCCACATCTTTGAGGGGTTTTTGATGTAATACATGGATTTTTTTATAAATACTAAAATGACCTGGTTTCAAAGAAAGACAGGTGAGGTGAAATGGAAAGGAATACTACAATTGAGTTCTAACATTTACATTAAGTCAATACAACTGTGCAAATATGTCTTAGCTCTCTGCGTTTATAAGCATTACATGAAAGCTGCTGCAGTTCCAATTTTAAACATATTGTGATACAGCCAGTTGGATCTGTTTGACAGCCTTCTTTCCACAATGGGGTTCAGGAACTGCACCTTCTTACTGGGTGCTTCACGGAGTGGATGTGATCCTGTAGATGCTCCAGAAAAAAAAAATGTTCTTGAACTTGAATTGGTTTTCACACTTCCAATGACAGCTCATTACAGCAGTCTGTTTTGTTTAAAATGGGTGGGAGACAAAAAGACACTACTCTATAAGAGGCAAAGAAGCTCTCCTCAGTCTCATGCGTGCCTTAATCCAGGTTGAGATTTGTACTTCCAAACCCCAGTTCTGAAGTGTCCCTGCTCTCAGGTTGTGCTTAATCACCACAAGAGTTCACCCAGAGGACATACGAGAAAGATGAAGATGGGACCACCTGATGAAGTAAACAACCAGAAGGACTGCAGTGTGCCTAAAATGACACGAGATGGCAGCAAAGCCCGTATCACAGTATCACAGTATCAGTATCACAAGGTTGGAAAGGACCTCTGAGATCATCAAGTCCAACCTATAACCCAACACTAACACCAACCATCATCTAAATCATGGCACTTAGTGCCACATCCAATCTCCCCTTAAACACCTCCAGGGTCGGCGACTCCACCACCTCCCTGGGCAGCGCATTCCAATGGCCAATCACCCTTTCAGTGAAGAACTTTTTCGTCACATCAAGCCTAAACTTTCCCTGACGAAGCTTGAGTCCATGCCCTCTAGTTCTGTCACTGGTCACCTGAGAGAAGAGACCAACCCCTGCCCGACTACAACCTCCTTTTAGGTAGTTGTAGAGAGCAATGAGGTCTCCCCTGAGCCTCCTCTTCTTCAGACTAAACAGCCCCAACTCCCTCAGTCGCTCCTCATAGGGCTTGTGCTCCAGCCCCTTCACCATCTTTGTTGCCCTCCTCTGAACACATTCCAGTATCCTAACATCTTTCCCAAACTGGGGGGCCCAGAACTGTACACAATATTCCAGATGAGGCCTGACTAGTGCCGAGTACAGGGGGACAATAACTTCTCTGGTCCTGCTGACTACACTATTCCTGATGCAGGCCAGAATGCCATTGGCCTTCTTGGCCACCTGGGCACACTGCTGGCTCATGTTGAGCTTCCTGTCAACCAGCACTCCCTTGTCCCTTTCTGCCTGACTACTCTCCAGCCACTCTGTCCCCAGTCCGTAGCTCTGCATGGGATTGTTGTGTCCAAAATGAAGTACCCGACATTTGGACTTATTAAACATCATCCCATTAGAATCAGCCCATCTCTCCAATCTGTTCATGTCCCTCTGTAGGGCCATCCTACCCTCTAACAGATCAACCCTTCCTCCCAGCTTGGTATCATCTGCAAACTTGCTGATGATGGACTCAATCCCCTCATCCAGATCATCAATAAAGATATTAAACAGGACCGGACCCAATACCGATCCCTGGGGGACACCACTGGTGACCGGTTGCCAACTGGATGAAACGCCATTCACCACCACTCTTTGGGCTCGGCCATCCAGCCAATTCCTAACCCAGCACAGAGTGCTCGCATCTAAGCCACGGGCTGCCAGCTTCCCTAGGAGTCTACTGTGGGGGACAGTGTCAAAGGCCTTGCTAAAGTCCAGGTATACCACATCCACAGCCTTCCTCTCATCCACCAGGTGAGTCACATGGTCATAAAAGGAGATCAGGTTGGTCAGGCAGGACCTACCCCTCCTAAACCCATGCTGGTTGGGCCTGATCTCTTGACCGTTCTGCAGGTGCCGCATGTTTTCACCCAGGATTATCTGCTCCATGATTTTACCTGGGACCGAGGTCAGGCTGACAGGTCTGTAATTACCTGGATCATCCTTACGGCCCTTCTTGTGGATGGGCGTCACATTGGCCAACTTCCAGTCTTCCGGGACCTCTCCAGTGAGCCAGGACTGCTGAAAGATGATGGAGAGCGGCTTAGCAAGCTCATCTGCCAGCTCTCTCAACACCCTAGGATGGATCCCATCCAGCCCCATAGACTTATGAGGGTCCAAGGGGCTCAGCAGGTCTCTAACTTCCTCCTCATGGATTGCAGGAGGGCCATATTTCACCCTGCCCCCATCAACTACTTCAGAGGGCCAACTGTCAAGCGAGCTGACATCCTTGCTGTTGAAAACTGAGGCAAAGAAGGCATTAAGTACCTCAGCCTTCTCTGCATCTTTGGTTACTATATTTCCCTCCACATCCAACAAGGAGTGGAGGTCACTGCCGCCCTTCTTTCTACCACTGATATATTTATAAAAACTCTTCTTATTATCCTTAACAGAAGTGGCAAATTTGAGCTCCAGCTGGGCTTTTGCTTCCCTGATTTTCCTCCTACACGACTTAATAACATCTTTGAACATGACGTGGCTTACGTCCCCTTCTTTCCAACGACGATACATCCTCTTTTTCTTACTTAGTTCCTTCAGAAGCTCCCTACTCATCCAGGCCGGCCGTCTGCCCCTACGACTCTTCTTACAACACATGGGGACAGCCCGCTCCTGCGCCTTCAAGATTTCATTCTTGAAGTGTATCCAGCCTTCCTGGACCCCCTTGCCACTAAGAGCTATTTCCCAGGGTGCTTTCCCGACCAGTTCCTTAAATAATCCAAAATCTGCCCGCCAAAAGTCCAGCATCGATGTTCTGTTCCTGGGTTTTCTTGTTACATTGTTTAGAGAGAACTCAATTATCTCATGATCACTGCACCCTAGACAGCCTCCGACAACAACATCACCCACCAGCCCTTCTTTGTTTGTAAACAGCAGGTCAAGAAGAGCCTCACCCCTGGTGGGCTCACTCACCAGCTGTGACAGAAAGCAGTCCTCAATACACTCTAAGAACCTCCTGGACTGCCTCCTCTCAGCAGTGTTAAGTTCCCAGCAGATATCCGGAAGGTTAAAGTCTCCTAAAAGAACAAGGGCAGCCGATCTAGAGGCAGCCTCCTGCTGCTTAAACAATAGAAGATCCAAATCCTCCTCCTGGTCAGGCGATCTGTAACATACTCCAACCAGGAGGTCAGAAACAGAGCTACTAATGTATAAGTAACCATTTCTAGGAGTGAGTGTAGAATATGTTAATGATTTCTACGGGGACTGATGAATATGTAACACTTGTGTGGGTAAAAGTTACTCAAAAGCTTGGTTTGGCCAGAGAACTTATGAGGAAAAAAATCCCAGTGTGACCCCTCAGCTCTGTGATAAAAGAATGCTGGCTTAATAATGACATTGGCTATGGAGTGGCATTTTTGCATTTAATAGGATAGTTGAGTTATAGATTTGTGTCATACAATGGTTGGGTCACAGAAGTATTGTGGTAAGGTTGGATCATAAAAAAGTCCCTCTGAAACCTTCTCTTCTCCAGGTTGAAAAACCTCAACTCTCTCAGCCTATCCTCATAGCAAAGGTTCTCCTGCCCTTTGATCACCTTTGTAGCCTCCTCTGGACCTGCTCCAACAGCTCCATATCTTTCTTGTGTTGGGGATTCCAGAACTGGACAAAATACTCCAGGTGGAGTCTCACCAGAGTGGATCACAATGGAAGAATCCCCCCCTCACCCTTCTGGCCATGCTGCTTTGGATGCAGTCCCGGACACCATTGGCCTTCCGGACTGTGAGTGGATGTTGGCAGTTTGGACACCAAATGTGTTCTCCTTCCTGCACTGGGGAGGTGCCTGCTCATCCCCAGCAAGAGCGATATCCGTGCTGCACAGCTGTTGTGCTGGGCAGCAAGTAGGGAGGCCACAGGGAAGGGGCTGCCCAGGCCCGGGGAGAAGAACACCGTGTGGTCCCAGCCCCTAATACTGCCCCGTGAGAAAGGGAGAAGAGGACAGAGACAACAAACAAGCGCGGAATATCCCAGGGAAGGGATGATTGGACAGGTTTATTGTGTTGCTGGAGGGAGATCGGGGCCAGAAGTTGGGGACGAGTGCATGACAGCTCCTGCATTGATGTCCAGGCTCCCTGCAGGCATTTGGGGCTGGATGTTGAGAGCAGGAGCAGTATCACATCCTCTTGGGTCCAGTGGAACTGGAGCTTCTGCTGCTTTCAGGCACTGGGGAGCCACAGGAGGGCCCTGATGGCAGCTGGTTGGTGGTGCTGGGACTGCTGCTCTCCTGTATTGGAGAGCTGTGGGACGGCCCCAGTGCTGCCTGCCTGTGGCTGCTGTGCTCAGCACTTGGTGCTGGCGTGCGACTGCTCTCACAGAACATTCTGGGCCACCTGTATGGCTTTGGGTCCCGATATTTCAGCCAGGAGCGGTTCTGCATGCGGTCGGGCCCAGGGTGTCTGGGGTGTCTGCTGTCCTGAAGTCCTGAGGAGACACGAGATGGCTCTGATCCCACACTGCTGGGGCTGCTGCTCTCTTTTGGCAAGGAGCCATGGAAGGAATCCCTAAACTCTTAATTGGTCCATGTTATATGCAATTAGGCAAGGATCAAATGAAGACCTCTCACAGTTTCTTGAGAAACTCCGAGACACTATGAGGTGACAGACTCCTTTAGATCCCGAATCAGAGGTAGAGATCCAACTATTACGTTTTCTTTTTATTGGGCAATCAGCCAAGGATGTATGGAGGAAGTTACAGAAGCTGGGAATGCCTGATGGACAAAATTTAGGGAAACTTCTTGGTGAGGCTTGGAAAGTATTTAATAATGGAGAAGAGGAAGAAAAAAGAAAAGATGGTAAAGCTGCAGAGGAGGACCAGAGAAGGGATAAGAGGGCTCTTATAGCAGCCTTACAACAAGGGAGAATTTTGGCAAAGAGGGAAAAAGAGGCTCCATGATGTGGAGGCCCTTGGAGACCCCCACTGGGTGTCAATCAGTGTGCGTGGTGTAAACAAACAGGACTTTAGAAAAAAGAGTATCCCTAGAGGAGACAACAGGGTAGAAGAATCATGAACACCCACAGAACCCAGTCCCCCACGACTGGAGACT
Organism: Dromococcyx pavoninus; assembly: GCA_033558185.1. Taxonomy (NCBI): domain Eukaryota; kingdom Metazoa; phylum Chordata; class Aves; order Cuculiformes; family Neomorphidae; genus Dromococcyx; species Dromococcyx pavoninus. Next base: position 2,323,882 of record JAUMJL010000133.1, on the reverse strand, counting down.
GTGAGAACTGATGGGGAGACCTGGGGAATCTACCCTGGTGGATCCACTGGTTATATTAAAGGTAGGGAAACAGCGACAGGGGGTGGAGTTTTTAATAGATACTGGCGCAATGTTTTTGGTTTTACACCAAGCTTTGACACCCTTAGGTAATGATTTTGTAATGGTAAACAGAACCACTGGCCAAAGCGAAAAGGCCTATTTCCTCAAGCCCTTGAAGTTTAAATTGGGAAAAAAATGGGAATACATAAATTCCTTTACATGCCAAATTCACCGAAACCATTATTGGGATGAGATTTTTGGGAAAAAATGGGGGCAGAAATAAAATTCGGAAAGGAAGGAATAGAATATAAGGTGGGGAATGACCAGCTGATTGAGCTTTTAAGTTTAACTCTGCTATGTCTGATTGGCCAAGCGGTTCTCTAACCAAGCCCTCCTGGATCAATGGAGCTTCCTGCTTACTGTCTTCTGGCTCAGGGGACTGAGTATCCCGAGAACATCTCACCTTACTATTAAAGACCGAGGCAAAGAAGGCATGAAGTACCTCTGCCTTGTCCTCATCCCTCTCATCACCGCTGTCCCTCCTGCAACCAGTAAAGGAGGGAGATTCTCCTTGGTCCTCCTATTGTTGTTAATATATTTGAAGAACCATTTCTTATTATCTTTCACCGAACTGGACCATTGGAATTCCAGTTGGGCTTTAGCTCTTCTAATTTTCTCTCTACATCATCTCACCTCACCCTTGCAGTCCTGCTGGGACACCTGCCCCCTCTTCCAAAGCTCATAAACTTTCTTCTTCTTCCTGAGATCAATACAAAGCTCTCTACTCAGCCAAGCCAGTTTTCTCCCCCACTGAATAATTTCAAGGCACAGGGGGATGTGCTGCTCTTCCTCCGCCAGGATTTCATTCTTGAGGAGCATCCAGCTCTTTTGTGCTCCTTTGTCATTTAGAGTTGCCTCCCAAGGAACTCGATCAAGCAGCCTTCTAAACAGTTCAAAGTCTGCCCTCTGGAAGTCCAAGGTGGCAGTGCTTCTGACCCCTCTCCTTAATCCTCCAAGAACTGAGAATTCTATCATCTCTGATCAGTCACCTTTCCCACAAGGCCTTCTCTGTTCACAAAGAGCAGATCCAGTGGGGGCGCAATCATGGGTACGGTGGTGCAATATTTGGTTGCCAGGTCTACGCTTAATTCTGGTCTGGCAGGTCTACCTGGCTCTGCTAACAAGGCAGGTCCACCCATCAATCACTAGTTTCCAGGTCTACCCTCAATTCTGATCCAGGACGTCTATGTGTCCACCAACTCCCACCCTCCCAGCCCCTCTGAACCCCTTCTCGCCCTCCTCCTGAAGGTCATGGTTGCCATACAGTTACTCGTCCGAGTTTTGCTGATCTTCGTTGGGAATCTGCTGATGGTGGGTGATGAGCTGGATGAGGCCACCCGCAAGCGCATGATGGAGTGCGAGGAGATGCTGAGCCAGGAGATGAGTCGGCTGCTGCACACAATAGAGCAGAGGCACTGGGAGCTAAGGAGCCTCAAGTTGAAGACACCGGGGCAGCAGACCTTTTCCTGGGAAGCCCTGCTCTTTGTTGCCTGGCAGCACTGGCACTTCTGGGTGATTGCTGGAGTCCTGGTCCTGCTCTTTGGGCTCAGGAAAAGGAGCTGCAACACAGGGCAAGTGTGGAAGGAGAAGAAAGAGGAAAGTGATGATGTGAACGAACAGGTAAGGGTTTTTGAAGAGGACCTACATTGGTCAGTTCAGGACATTGCCAGAAAGTGCAAGGGGCCAGCGAATATGGTGCTCGGTTTCACCCATAACATCAGACAACGGTTGTCAAACAGTTCCTTGCCAGTGCTACAACCACTCATCGGGGTGGGCAGCGCCTTTGAAGGCTGGCGTCCCCATGAGAATGACTCTGCCTACTGCTTTCTCGTGCCCCTGAAGCCTCCTCGTGGGCACAAATTCCACCAGGAGCTGAGCATTGCAGGGGAGATGCCAACCAGGAACATGAGCAACCTCCTTGCTGCAGGTGCCACCTATAATGCAGTACCTGCACTGCTACCTGACAGACAAACACGTTAACTGCATCTTCTTTGGCAATGAGAACGTGCCTGAGGAGATCGTCTTGCTCCCAGACTTCAAAACGGCTGAACTGCTAAACATCTTTCAGCAGCTCGCACACACCACTTTCTCTATGCTCAGGCACTGCGTGAGTTAACGCAGCTACCATCTTGGCTTGGATGGTAAAAAACAAAGAAGTCCTACGATCACTACCAGTAGGATCAAGTATTGCAGACATGATTAAACATGGCACTGCCATAGGAGGAAAAGACAGTGAAAAGTTAGGGGAGACATCTCTGAGCTAAATCAAAGCCATTTCCCATTCTCCCTCCCCCTGTATCACACACCCTTTTCCTTTTCCAGCAGCCCTTCGTTCAGCTCCGTCCCTGGAGCCCTGCTTGGTGCTGGCTGAATGTGCCGTGAGAAGCAGGGCCTCTGCCTGCTGGTGCCGAGGAGTCGCAGAATCATAGAATCATCCAAGATGGAAGGGACTCAGTAGCATCATCCAGTCCAACTCCTATCCCTAAATAGGACACTCTCAACATTCACACCATGTGACTGAGAGCAGTGTCCAAATTCTTCTTGAATGCTGACAGACACAGTGCCATGACTACTTCTCTGGGACCTGTTCCAGTGCTCCACCACCTGCTGGGTGAAGAACCTCTTCCTAATATCCAGTCTAAGCCTCCCTGTCACATCTTCCTGCCATTACCTGTGGTCCTATCACAGATTGCAAGAAAAGAGGTCAGCAGCTCTTTCACCTCCTTCCCTTGTGAGAAGGCAGTAAACAGCTATGAGATCCCCTCTTGATGTCCTTTTCTCCAGGCTGAACATACCAAGTGACTTCAGCCGTTCCTCATAAGACTTCCCCTCCAGTCCCCTCTCCTGCCTTGTGCCCTCCTCTGGACACTCTCCAATAGTTTGATGTCCTTTTTATCCTGCTGCCCTGAAAGCTTCCCCCAGTTCTCGAGGTGGGACCTCTCCATTGCAGAGCAGAGCAGGACAATCACCACCCTCACCCAGCTGGTGATGCGGTGTTTGATGCACCCCAGGACATGGTCACCCCTCTTGGCTGCCAGGGCTCACTGTTGGCTCATGTTCAACTTGCTGTCAAACAGATCCCCCGGGTTCCTCTCTGCAGGGCTGCTCTCCAGTCTGTCCCTGTATCCAGGGTTGCTGTGTCCCAGGTGCAGAACTCAGCACTTGCTCTTGGTGAATTTCCTGCTGTTGGTTATTGTCCAGCTCCCCAATCTGTCAAGATCCCTCTGCAGGGCCTCTTTGCCCCCAGGAGTGTTGATGGGTCCCCACAATTTTATGTCATTGGCAGACTTTGTCAATAGGCCTTCAAGTCTTTCATCCAGGTCATTTATGAAGAGCACTGGCCCCAGGATGGAGCCTTGTGGGACCCCACCAGTGACTGAGCGCCAGCATGATGTGACCCCAATCACTGTCACTCTTTGAGCCCAACCCATCAGCCAATTGTGCACCCAATGCATTGTGTGTTTATCCAGCTGTATTCTGGACATTTTATTAATGAGAATCCTGTGAGAGACAGGATCAAAGGCTTTGCTGAAATTCACAAAAATGACACCGACCGGTTTTCCCTGGTCGACCAAGTGGGTGACCCTGTCAGAGAAGGACCTTAATTTTGTAAGGCAGGACTTTGCCTTTGTAAACCCATGCTGGCTGTGACCAATGACTGCATTGTCTTTCACATGTTCTTCTTTAGCTCCCAGAATAATCTCCATAATATCTGCTGACACTGAAGTGAGACCGACGGGCCTGTAGTTATTGGGGGTAATCCCTGCTACCCTTCTTGAAGATTTGGACAACATTTGCTAGCTTCCAGTCAGCTGGCACCTCTCCGTATTCCCAAGAGTGTTGATGTTCCCTCCCTCAACTCGGGAGACACTTCTTTCCTGTAATGTCATTTCTTCCCTCTGAAAAAGAGTTACATCCAAGAATCACCTTCTTATTGTCCGTTACACAGGACACCCAACAGTGACAGGGAAGGATCTCATGTACCACTTCCAACGGAAGGGATTCAGCTTCTCTTCCATGTTTGTGGTCCTGGAGTGAGACTGGACTCAGCTGCTCCCTATGCACAGCGCAAACCCACAGGTGATGGGATTCGTCTTGCCTCGGTTCAGGTGTGCACACAGCAGACACCTGCACGAGAGATCCTTCTCTCAGCTCCCACACTGATTGCTGGAGATGGAGGCCAGGACTGACATGGTCACACACAATGAGCTGGTGACATTGGAAGAGCCAGAGTTGTTGTAGGATGCACAGTGCTTTCTGGAAGCTCCAGCAGTGCAATGCTGAGAGACAGGGCAGCATCCAGAGGAAGGTTTTTGAAGTCTGGTGAGAAATCTCTCTGGTCAATTGAAATGGCAGCAGATGACCACTTTTAAGATGATAGAACTTTCCTTTTTTATGTTCTGGGCAGCTTATGTCAGGAATTAATCCAATGAAATAATGACAAGTGCTACAGGGAAAGCTTAGTTTCTCTCTTTCTTTCCATTGGCTGAATTGACCAAATCTCCATTGACTACAGTGATGGTGGTGCCATGATCATTCTCACATTGCCAAACCAAATTGGCAGCGATTATTCCATTTAATTCCCAAAACAGGCCTTAGAGTTCCATGAGATGTCAAGGTTCTCACATACAACTCCACGCAGTTGGCAGGGCCAGCAATGGTTCTGTACCGGACAGCCACTCCCTTTCAGAGCGAGTGCGTTACAGACACATCAGACAGAAGTGCAGACAGATTCAATGCCTCTGTGCAAGGAACTGATGGCCACCACTGAAACGTGTCCAGATCTTCCCCTTCTCTGTCCAGTAGATGTAGATCAGTCCAGGAACAGGGCGCAGGTCACACCGGGTTCTCAGCGTGTGTGCCTCCACTTTCAAACTTCATGTTTTTCTTTCTGCCAACATTTGTTCACCCCATGGATCACACAGTCAAAGAACAGGTAAACCATTTTCACAGTGAGCCTGTCAGCAGCATCTTCTCATTCACAGAATTATAGAATCATAGAAATCATGTATGGAAAAGACCTATAAGGTCATTCAGTCCAATTGCCAGCCCTGCACCATTGGGACGACTAAATCATGTTCCAAACTGCCAAGTCTACATGCTTTTTGAACACTTCCAAAGAAGAAGACTGCAGCACTGCCCTGGGCTGGATCTTCCAATGCTTCAACGCTCTTTCAGTAAAGAATTTTTTACCTAATTTCCAATCTAACACCTCCCCCCGACACAACAGGATGCCATTTCCCCCCATCCTGTTTACTTGGGAGAAGAGACCAAGACCTTCCTCACCACAATCTCCCTTTATGTAGTTGTAGAGAGCGATGAGGTCTCCCTTTAGTGTCTTCTTCTTCAGACACTTCATTAGGTCCATTGACCTTCACTGGATGCGCTCCAGAAAGTCAAAACTATTCTTGTAGTCTGGGGCCAAAAACTGAACCCAGAACTCACATTACAGCCTCAGCAGTGCCGAGTATAGGTGGATGATCCCTTCCCTACTCCTGCTGGACACAGCATTTTTGATACAAGCCAGGATGCTTTTGGCCCTCTTCACCACCTGTGCCAGTGCTGTTTAATGTCCAGCAACTGTCGACCAGCACCTCCAGCTCCTTTTCCACTGGGCAGATTTCTAGCCACTCTTCCCCAAGCCAGGAGTTCTGCACAGGGTTGTTGTGACTCAAATAGAAAACCTGGCACTTGATGTTTTTGAATGTCATTGTATTGGCTTTGACCCCTCGATCTTGCCTATTCAGCTCCCTCTGCTCTCCTTACTCTTGAGCAGGTCGACACTCCTGCCAAATCCTGTTAGGACACAGAAGAGTTGGATTATAGAAGGGATGGGCCCCAGAAGAACCAGGTCAAGTCATAGAAGGGTTGAGTTCTAGAAGAGTCATGGAAGAGTGTGGTCATAGAAGAGTTGGATCCTAGAACAGTCAGGTTATAGAAAGGTTAGAAGGGTCTGGTCAGGGATTGTCTCTGCTGGACCTCAATGTGTCTTGCAGGAGGCCGGGCTGCGTGAGGACACTGCTGCACGTCCCAGCCCTGCACACTCACACTGCTTTTATCTGTACATTGGTGTTTTCATCTGTGAGCATTTATAGGGAGTGGCCATGAGTGAGACTGTAGAATAAAATAGGAGCCTTCGTGCACTGCTCTGATGAGATCCCCTTTCTTTACAGAAAGGCTGTTGTGGAGGCCAGTTCTGTCACACAAGTGTCCACTGCGTGTCCCTGCCTGCGGTCACAGCACGGCCAAACAGCACGGCTGCGACCAAGCTGCCAGAGCACTCAGGCCTTACAGCAAGGCAATGGGTCAGAAAGATAGTGTGGAAGTGGAAAGAGAACAGCTCTGGGAGATCAAGTGCTGGTACTGCCTGGCAGTGCTGGCGTGCCAGGACTCGTCTCCTTTCCACCCATGCACACAGGAACTATCCCTGTTGTTCTGAAAGGACTTGGAGGAGGAAACTCATAAAAAAAAGAAGTCATAGAAAGGCCCATTTATTTTGATTATCTATTAACATAGCAGATGAGCTCTTCATTTACACAGCCACCTGCTCACCAGATGAAAGCAGACACAGAATGAGAAAGAGAATGAGTGTCATTTAAAAAAAATTAAAACAGCAACAAAACCAAAAACTTTGTACTGCAATGAATACCTTATAATTGATCTCCGAAGAATATCAACCATTTATTGCTCCAGAAAAATATTCAGTTATTGGTTTCCACATTGCAGCTCTTATTTCCTGGTTCCTCAAGCTGTAGATGAGGGGGTTCACAACTGGAGGCACCACCGAGTACAGAACTGCCACCACCATATCCAGAGATGGGGAGGAGATAAAGGGGGGCTTCAGGTAGGCAAACATGGCAGTGCTGATAAAAAGGGAGACCACAGCCAGGTGAGGGATGCAAGTGGAAAAGGCTTTGTGCCTCTGCTCAGAGGGGATCCTCAGCACAGCCCTGAAGATCTGCACATAGGACACAACAATGAAAAGAAAACAACCAAAAACTAAACAGGCACCAAACAAAAGAACACCAATTTCCCTCAGGTAGGAGTGTGAGCAGGAAAGTTTGAGGATCTGGGGGATTTCACAGAAGAACTGGTCCACATCATTGCTGTGGCAGAGAGGCAGTGAAAATGTATTGGTCATGTGCAGCAGAGCAATGAGAAAGTCAGAGCCCCAGGCAGCTGCTGCCATGTGGACTCAGGCTCTGCTGCCCATGAGGATCCCATAGTGCAGGGGTTTGCAGATAACAATGTAGCAGTCGTAGGCCATGACGGTGAGAAGACAAAGCTCTGCAGAAAACAAGAAAACAAACAGAAAGACCTGGGAAGCACACCCTGCATAGGCAATGGCTCTGTTATCCCAGTGGGAATTAGCCATGGATTTGGGGACTGTGGTGGAGATGGAGCCCAGGTCAATGAGGGAGAGGTTGAGGAGGAAGAAGTACATGGGGGTGTGGAGGTGGTGGTAACAAGCTATGGCAGTGATGATGAGGCCGTTTCCCAGGAGGGCAGACAGGTAGACACCCAGGAAGAGCCAGAAGTGCAGGAGCTGCAGCTCCCGTGTGTCTGTGAATGCCAGGAGGAGGAACTGGGTGATGAAGCTGCTGTTGGACTTCTGCTGCCCCTCGGCATCAGGTACTGATGAAGAAGGAAAAGACAGTCATAGGTTAGAGGAGAATTCTCAAAGAATAATGTTAAATTTTTCATGTATTTTAGATCCCCCTACCCGCACGCCCTGAGGTGCAGGAGCCTCTCCCATGGGCTCCCAATGAGCAGTCTGCAGTGGTGGGTACAGACCTATGGGTGTTAACATATTCACAATTCACATTACTCACAGTTTCAAGGAAATGAAATCCACTTTAATTGAGAAGAATATTTCAGTATCTTGTCTCCCAATTCAGATGAATAGGAGTTGCTTACAAGTTTTTATTTGTTTATATGTTCCTGTCCTGCCTGGGGAGACTTCTCTAAGGTAGTATTTGTCCACATTTCTGTCATGAGACCTGAGTAGCAAAAGAGTTCCCTGCAAACCTAGAAATGCTGATCTCTCTTCTTCCCAGCTCCCCTGCACTCACATGATCTGCACTTGCAGGATGGACACGGTCATATGTTTCCATTAAAACAAAACAGATCCTGCTCAGAGTAGAGGAGTCTGGATTCAAAGCTCAGATCTCCAAACTTGTCCCCCTTTCTCAGGGTGCCTAGGGGTGCACAACACGCTCTCTTTCAGACAAGGACAGTTAGGACACCTTTCAGCTGCCCACTTAGAGGTGCTCCACATCATTTCCATGGCCTTGGCACCTCTGGGGCTGCTTTTTGGGTAGCTCAGAGATCACAAAGATGCAGTGAGACAGAGGTTGTCTGGTGCCAAGCTCTCAGCCTGGCAGGATACAGGAGGGCAATGGTCAAGTGTTCTACAGGCAGGATCTCCTTTGGGGTGAGACTTTCATTTCCCAAACCCAGATCCCACGTTTCCTGGTCCCCCACAGGTTGGAAGGGGAATGGGGCACATCACTCCCACACACATCCCAGCCTAGCAAGGTTTGAAGGGTCAATGTCTGAAACTCCCCCAGCCCTACGAACAAGAAAAGGAGCGGCACAGAGAGGTGGAAAACCGGGATCAGCACAATGATCCTTCTGTAAAGGGAGGAAGGAAGAGAGACAAAGACTGTTTAGAAAGTTTTCACCCTCTGCAGAGGGTAATGGGTACAGGGACACAGAGAGGCAGCTCTGCTCTGCTGGAGCTCTCGCTGCAGAGTGGGCAGCTGATGCCTTGTGCCTCACAGTCATGAGGGCAGAGACTTTCCTGAGTCAGAGAGGAGGCAAGGGGTCTGCTGAGGTGAAGGGGTCTGCCCTGGAGGGGATGAGAGGGAGTTTTCCCAGTTCTCCTTCTCATGACACTACAGTTGTTCATTTTGCTTTCTGCCCTGCCCACCCCTCTACTTTCTGGACATTTTTCAACTGCTTCTATGTCCCCACATGGCTTTTCTCATACCAGATAATGAGAGACCCCCTCCCACCATCTGTGCCTTTAGTCCTGCCCTGCAGAAAACTTATCATGGAAAGGCTCTGTCATCTCCCTGCTTGCAGGTGGCAAAGAACAGGTCAAACGAACAGTGATGTTGCCAGCCAAGATGATGCTGGTGCTCCCCTTACATTGAGGGGTCAGTTGAGGCAGTTTCTGGAGTTCCTAGCAGATCAGTGTAATGGAGCCTGAGTCACTTCTCACAGGTCTGCAGCTCAGTCCACCTTCACACCCCCACAGCATAAAATTAAAGACTAAGGGAAGTGCCTTCATTTCTAGGTAACCCCTGCCTGGACTTTCATATTGAAACATCCCCTTGGAAATATCCTGAGGGTGATCCAGTGCTCTGAGCAGCCCTGTCCCATGCAACACCTATTTGAGAGCAGAAAGATTTTGCCGTGCCCTGTCAGGGGTTGCTTCTTCCACCCACAGCTTCTCCCCGCAGTGCCATCGGGAACTGCCTGAGCAGGTTGAGGGCTGACCCTGGCAGAGTCCCTGTCCTGGCACAGAGCCCCTTGATTTCAGGGACCTCTTACAGCAGACAATCTGTTCTCCGGAGCATATCCTCCTCCTTCACACCAGAAAAGCCAGCATAGAGATTCATCCTTATCAGCCGTGGCATGTGCCAGGTCTAGGAGACACTTCAAAGACACTCATCAGCATTGCCCTTAACCCAGAGACTTACCATGTCAAGGGTTGTGAAGATTTGTGATCCGGTGAGATCTCACCTCTCTTCCTGTCCCTTCCACTGCTTTTACCCTCTCTCTGCCTCACTCCTCTCCCCTCGCTGCCTGCAGGCAATGCCCTCAGCCCTGCTGTGCTTTGCAGAGGAGATGCTCCTGGCCAGAGTTGGCTCTTTGTAATGCTGCCCACTTGTCATCAACTCCCTCCATCTGAGGAGCCCATCCCAGCTCAGCAGCAGAGGAGAAGCACAAAGCAGCACCATGAAATCTCCCTCTGGGCTCCCTCGATGCTTCCAGGGGTCTCCAGGGGATCCTGCTGTGAAACAGGCTGAAGAAATCCCTGATATTTCCTCTGCTGAGGAGAGAAACTTCTTTCTTGCAGTGACAATAGGACACTTCTCTTCAGTGTAATGAAAAGGGATGCAAGTCCCTGCGGGCAATGAGAGAAAAGGGGGTGATGGGGAGGTGAGGAGCAGGGATGTCCATGCAGTGTCAGACCTCAAGGGACTGCTTTTCCGTGCTGGCCAGACCTCCTGAAGAGACACCTGGCATCAATGCCAATAGGAGAATAGTTCTGTCACCACTTCTCTGAACTGAAATGTAACGAAATAAAAACTTCGCATTATAACGTATATTTATTAGGGGCACTTTGAAATCTTCCTCTTTAACCACACTGAGAAATGACTGCAATGAGCTGTACAAGGCTTGAACACTGGAAGAAAACTCCACAAAGAGCTTGTTAAGGCTTTCTGTATTTTAATGAGAACCAGGGTGTGTTTGATGCTGAGTCCTTGAATATCAGCTGCTTGAAGGAGATCAAGAAAATCTCTCAAGAAATCAAAGGCAGAACTCATATGATCTTGAAGCATTAATTGTTCTCAGTGAGGATTGTTACTGACAAAGCCTCCCCAGGAACTCGTTAGAGCAGATAATGAGAGGCCATGATTGCAGGGCAGCAAAGGCACTGTGCAGGCAGCTGTAATACTGCCAAAGTTTTGGTCTGCTTGATGAATCAGAAAGGCCAAGATCTGACCCCCCAGGCCCTGGGAAGGCAGATCTGGCTGTGACTACCGTGACACTGGTGTCATCAACATTTTCACATTGCTGAATCTAGTTTGGAGGAGTTATTCCATTTAATTCCAAATGCAAGCCTGTAAATTTACATGAGTCCAAGACTCTCACACACAGATTCATGCAGGTTCAGAAGAGTTGAGTCATAGAAATGAAGGGTCATAAAAGGATTGGGTCATAGAACAGTCTCAGAACTTTTGAGACAAAAAAAAGTCTTACCATAGCCAGGTCATGGAAGGGTCATAGAAGAATCAGGCCATATAAAAATTAGAGAAGAGTCAGGTTGTCGAATAGTCAGATCATAGACATGTGAGGTCATAGAAGGGTTTGGTCACAGACGAAATTGATCATAGAAGAGTTGTAGAGAAGTTGAGTTATAGAATGCCACAGAAAGGTCAGAGAAGAGTTGGGTCATAGAAGACTTCGTTCCCAGAAGACCTAGTTCACAAAAGTCTCTGGTTCTAGAAGAGTCGTGTCATAGACACATCGTAGAAGGGTTGGGTGGTAGAAGAACCGAGTCAAAGGAGATTTTAGTTTGGAAGATAAAATGAAGGGTTTTTTTTTCATAGAAGCATCACAGAATTGTTGAGCTCATAGAAGAGTCAGGTCATAGATGTGTAAAGTCAGAGAATCATAGAGCATAGATGAACTAAGTTGAAATAGACCCACAAGGATCATCGAGTCCAGTTCCTATGCCTGCATAGGACAATCCCAACGTTCACACCATGGGTCTGAGGGCGTTGTGGATAGAAGAGGTGGCTCATATAATACTCGGGTCACAGAGTCAGGTAATAGAGGGTCAGATCATAGAAGGGTCAGTTAATAGCTGTTGGGCCATGAAAGGGTCAGTTACCAGAAGAGCCGGGTCATAGAAGACTTTGTTCATCGATGTGGTCTGATCATAAAAGCAGCAGAGATGATTCGTGTCGTAGCTCATAGAAGAGTCGTAGAAGTCTTGCTTCATGGAAAGTCACATCATGGAGGAGTCAGAGAACAGTCATGTCACAGAAGGTCATAAAAGGCTTGGGTCATAAAAGGCCAGAGTCGTAGAAGCTCATCGTATAAAAGATGGGTAACAGAAGAGTTGGGTCATGGATGAATTGGTTCATAGAGGGTTAATAGAAGAGTTCAGTCACAGAACTTTCATATAAAAGTTGGATCATAGAAAGGGTGGGTCATAGATTATTCAGGTCAGAGAGGAGTCAGGTCACAGAAGTCAGGTCATAAGTGAGTCATGGAGGAGTCAGAGAAGAGCTGGGTCATAGAAAGCGTGAGTCACAGAATGCTCATTATTAAGAAGTATCGGTTCATAGAAGACTCACATCCTGGAGAATATGGATCACAGAGAAGTCAAGAGAAGGGATGGGAGACAGAAGGGTTGTGTCGTAGAAGATGTCGGTCATAGGTGTCTGATAGAAGAGCTGGGATATAGAAAGGTCGGGTCATAGTAAGGCTGGGTTGTAGAAGCTTCAGGTAACAGAAGGGACAGAGAAGAGATTTTTATGGCAGAGTCTGGTTAGAAGAATTTCACAGTAAATTCAAGTCACATAAAGGTTCATATAAGAGTCAGGATATAAAAGACTCAAGTCATACAATAGTCATAGAAGGGTCATATAAACATCGGGTCATAAGAAGAGGCAGCTCTTATAAGAGTTGGGTTATGGTTGTGTCATACAAGGGCCAGGCCATGGAAGTGTTTGGCCATGCAAATGTTGGGTCGTACAATGACAGGGAGACAGAATCTGAGAAAGGGAAATCCAGTCCCTCTCTCTTTCAGACGTCCAGAAATGGGATTCAACTGGACAAGGTCTGGGGCACAAACTTTAGTTCCACTGCTCATTGTTTGACCATTTCTGAAAAGGACATTGAAACTGTGAGTGGTGCCATTAGTCAGGGAGTTCACCCAGTCTCCATGACCTTTGGAAGATGACGGAGATTGGCCTCGCTGTGACATCATCCTGCTCACTCAGATCCCTGGAATGATGCCCCTCCTGTCCCAGAGACTGGGAAGGACTGCATTTGCTCAAGTGATTCTTAACTTGATCTCCTCCAGAGTCCCTCCCACAGTCACAAAATCATGGAAGATCTTGCTGGGGAAGAGACGAAGAGGACACAAGGAATCTCAGATCGGTCTACATCTGCTCCTTCTAAATTCAGCAGAGCCCACACAATGTCTTTTCTTCTTCAACTGTTCCTGAAGCAGCAAACACTCATCATGGAGCCCTTGAATTGCCTTTAAAGTTCACATTGGGTTTCGGTGTGAACACTTGCTGAGCTTGCAGGATGCTGTCCTTGAAGACCATCTATTCTGAGCTCTGTGACCATGTAAAGACCAACTACTTGTACTGTCATCTTAAACATTGTCTGACTGTATTTGTATCGTCTTAACTAGTGGTTTGAGTTATTATTATTTTGGCTGTGCCCAAAATAAACACTGTTTTGAATTTACCTGGGAGATTTTTTATTCTCCAATTTGCTGTACAGGCACCAAAAGGTTCTTCCCTCTCTGACCGTGCGAGTTGGAGCAGGGAGAAATCTGGTGGCAGGAGCAAGGCTTGACATTTTTTGGCGTAGCTGGCAAGGATGTCTGTTTGAAGTGGGACAGAGTAAATTGTACTGAGGGGATAACAGCCTGAAAGCTAAAAAGGAAATTGTAATTTCTAGCATAGATATGATGGTTACCCAGGACATGTCTGATTTCTATTGCCCTCTACTACTCTTTCTAGAGTGGTTGGTGTTCTTCAGAGTCCTGGCAGCCATGTGGATGCCTACTTGGAAAATCTGGTGGATGTAAAATTGAGAGAGAAAATGAGGCATTGAAAACAGTGATTGAGGTGCTGGAGGCAATTCCGTTTGTGGTTGCAGAGGTCGCTGAATAGCAGGAGCAGGAGAGACTGCAATCAAAGGACAGCTTACTGGGGTGGAGGAACTGATGTTTTGGAGAGGGATGATGTGATTGTCATTGCTACCCCTGGGATCAGCCACCTCACTGGAAGCATACAAAAAGCTGCTTCTTTGCAGTTAATGTGTGCCCCATTGCTAATGTTGGTAAACCTGGAATAAAACACTCCCTTGGCCAAAGGTTTGACTGACTCCTTAAGGGTTCACCAAGTTTCACATAGTTAGGTATGGAAAGAGGGTCTGAGAAAAGTTGTCCCTTGATATTTAATGGATGGTCTGCTCCTATCTGATCTGCAATTTTTAGTAGGAAAGCGGAAGGCACCAGATAAAGGTCCTCCTCAAAAGGAGGGAAATCCTGCAGCCGCTGTGATAGAGGGAGGAGCAGTTCCTTCAGCTCCTGTGGGTGAGAATAACATCCCCAGGACAAAAAAACATATCTGGCAGGTTTTAGTAGGTGAGCTGAAATGCGGCTGCTGGATTTGTTTTAGAAGTCTCACAGAAAATAAACAAGAGGGTTTATTGTCTATTTTTCTCCTTGGCCCTTTGAGACACTGGGCATATTTGAGCCCAAATGTACATGGCTCAAATGTCGACTTTTCTGACTGGAGTCGTGTGTTTATCAAGGCTACTCACCAAAACATGGAAAAACAAGGATAAGGACTATAGTATCAACCTTCTGAGTTATTTGTGAAGATATTATTCTGACTGGTTTTCTTAGCTATTGCTATACTTATCTTGATAGCTGGTTTATATTTGTACTGCTTGAGTTAGTTATTGATCCTTGCATGATCACCTGTGCCAACTCTCCTTTTCCCTCCCTTCTCTTTCCCTCTATCCATTGTTTTCTCTTTTTTCTCCATCTCAACCTTTCTCAGAACAACACAGAGCCTTGAACGCAAATATGGTGGGAACCCATGGAGAAGACCCAGGCTGGAGCAGGAGAGAAGTGTCGGGAGGAAGGAGCAATAGAGCTGTTCTTTACTAATTGTTAACGTCTTCTTCACAGCTCTTCGTGCTCCTCTTTGACAAATGGAGTCATTTGAGGTTGGGAGAAAGTGTGAGGGGAATGGGATTTAATATTTTGTCATTGTTTCTTACAGTTCAAACCTTTCTTGATGGACAGTATATTAAACTGACCTTCAGCAACTCAACACGTCTTTGCCACTGACAGTAACTGGTCACTGACCTCCTTTGCTTTCTCTTGACCCATGAGCTTTTCTGGCTTGTTTTCTCTCTTTGTCCCATTGAGACAAGACAGGGAGGGAGCAGCTGGGGGGGTGTCTGGCTGCTGGCCAAGGTTAATCCACTTCTTCGGTATTTCTTGAGAGAAGGCTATGAGCACCATATCTGTGTGATATGAGAAAGGCTTTGGCTGAGAGACCAGCACTGACAAGGCTTGTGGGACTGGTGTGCAATAAATGTCAGTAGGAAACTAATTCCCTTTTTATTAATAATGGTGGCAATGTTGGGTGTCACTCAGCAAAGGAGGAGGACAGAGGTAACCATGCAGTAAGAGTCCATCCTCAGAGCTGAAGTGTACAGCCAGACATGGAAATGGCTGTTGTGTGGGACTCATCTGGGATGACTTCCCTGGGGAAGCTTCACCAGGGTGTCCAGGGAACGTGGCCCTTTGCTTTTGCACTGTTGCCCTTGCTTCCCTCACCATCATACCTGACTCTGGACCGTGAGAACTCTGCTGGGTGCCATCACCCTGCCCATTTTCACAGCTCAGCTCTACACTGGTGTTTTCTTCTCCTGTGCTCTTTCCATCCCAAACCAGCATCTTGCCAGCTCTCCCATCTCCCCAGCCCTCTCCAACAGCCTAGTCCAGCACAGCAGAGAAGCTCAGTCTGGGATGGTCCCCACAGCATTGCCTATCAAAGGATGCTGCAGAACTCTGGCTGTTCAAGCACAGCCACAACCCCTCTGGAGGGTATAGCCATTCCTGGAGGCAGAGAGGGGTCTCATCCTGCCCATCAGTCCCAGGGCTGCTCCTTGCAATATTGACACAAGGAAACAGAGGCCACTCACTCCTACAGTCTCCTACACTCATGTTGTAGATGATCCTCAACCCCAGCTGCATTTGACCTCTTCTCTGCCCCCACCAGCCCCACTACCCAGGGCAGCACAAGAATCCTAGGTGTCCTCAGGCAGCTCCCATGTGTCTCCAGCCTCCCGTCTCTTTTCCTGCTGGGTCGCCACTTACTCCCTTGGCACTTCAGAGTCCTTGTTTGTGGATACCTCGTTTCAGTGGTTTCATTTTGAGGGCCATCACCTTTAAGGGTGTCATCTATCCTGTCATAAGTGAAGCAGCCCAAGGAAGTAAAGTGGAGCCCATACAACATCTCCACTGCCACTGGAGACCAAGAAGACACCCTTTAAACTAGAACTTCTGGTCCAGAGGAACCCAAAGTTACCATGAGTTTTACCCCAGTCACAAGAAGAACAGAAAGAAAAAGACTCTTTAAAAGATAGCTCAGCCTTCAGGCAAGGCACCTGGGAGATTATCTTTTATTGAAGAGCTGTGTTTGAAGCAGTCACATCTGACACAGTGTTGTGCAAGGGTCGAGTACAACTGGATTAAACCTCAAGACAAGTAGTGTAGCTTGGAAGACTATTTATAGGTAGGATTATTACAAGGGAAAAAAACAGATTCCTGGCCTGAGATAAACTCTTGGAAATGAGCAGAGAAGGGGAAGCAGATTATTGTTTGTGAAACAGCGTCCATTGTATTAGTTTGCACACTGCATCCTTGATTTCCTTATTCCTCACACTGTAGATGAGGGGATTCACTGCTGGAGACACCACTGAGTACAGACATGACACTACAAAGTCCAGGGATGGGAAAGTGATGTAGGGGGGCTTCAGGTAGGCAAACAGTGCAGTAGTGATAAACAGGGAAACTACAGCCAGGTGAGGGAGGCAAGTGGAAAAGGCTTTGTACCGTCCCTGCTCAGAGGGGATCCTCAGCATGGCCCTGAAGATCTGCACATAGGACACCACAATGAAAATGAAACAGCTGAAAAGTGACCAGGAACAACCCACAACCAATCAAACTTCCCTGAGGTAGGAGTCTGAGCAGGAGAGCTTGAAGATCTGGGGGATTTCACAGAAGAACTGGTCCAGAGCATTGCCATGGCAGAGGGGTAGTGAAAATGTATTGGCTGTGTCCAGCAGAGAATTGAGAAAGCCAGAGCCCCAGGCAGCTGCTGCCATGCGGACACAAGCTCTGCTGCCCAGGAGGGTCCCATAGTGCAGGGGTTTGCAGCGCTCATAGGCCATGATGGTGAGAAGATAAAACTTGGCTAAAATGAAAAAGTAATAAAAACAGAGTTGGACCACACACCCTTGATATGAGATGGTCCTGGTTTCCCAGAGGGAATTGGTCATGGTTTTGGGGACAGTGATGGAGATGCACCCCAAGTCAAGGAGGGAGAGGTTGAGGAGGAAAAAGTACATGGGGGTGTGGTGGTGGTGGTCACAGGCTATGGTGGTGATGATGAGGCCATTTCCCACAAGAGCAGCCAGGTAGATGCCCAGGAAGAGCCAGAAGTGCACGAGCTCCAGCTCCCGTGTGTCTGTGAATGCCAGGAGGATCTGGGTGATGGAGCTGCTGCTGGACATCTGCTGCCTCTGGGCATCAGGGACTGATGAAAAAAGAAAGTGACATGTTAGAGAAGACCTCTCAAAGAAGAAAATTAAATTTTCATGTATTTTACAAACACCTCCCGCACTGTGTGTGCGATGAAGACCAAGAGCCTCTCCCATGGGCTCCCAATGATCTGTCTGCAGGGGAGAGTACAGACATATGGCATTAAAGAATTCACAATTCACAATTTTCAGTTTCAAGCAGATGAAATCCACTGTCACTGAAAAGGATATTTCAGCATCTTCTCTCCCAAGTGAAACGAACTGGAGTTGCTTACAAGATTTTATTACTCTGTTTATTTGCTTTTAGATATTCCTGTCCTGCCTGGGGAGATTTCTGAAAGGTAGGAATCCTCCATATTTCTCTCTGAGACCTGAGTGACAAAAGGTTTCCCTGAAAACAGAGGGAAGATGATCTATCTTCCAGTCTTCTTCACAGCTCTTCTGAACTCACATGTGCTGCACTTGCAGGATGGTCACAGTCGTATATTCCACTTAAAAGAAATTGGATCCTTCTCAGAGTAGCAGAGTCTCAATTCTGACCTTGGATGCCCAAACTTCTCCCCTGTTCACAGGGTGCGTAAGGGTGCACAACACACTCTCCTCCAGAGAAGGACACCCTAGACACCTTTCAGCTGCCCATTTAAGGCTGCTCCACAGCATTTCCATGGCCTTGGCACCTCTGGGAGCTGCTTTAATGGTAGGTCAGAGATCACAAAGATGCTGTGACTCAGGGCTGTCTGGTGCCAAGCTTTCAGCCTGGCAGGACACTGCAGGCAATGGTCAAGTGTTCTACAGATAGGATCTCCTTTGGGGAGAGTCCTTCTTTTCCCAAACCAGGATCCCACATTTCCTGGAGCCTGACAGGTTCTAAGGGGAATGGGGAAGATCACTCCCACACAGACCACAGCCTAGCAAGGCTTGAAGGGCCAGTGTCTGAAACTCCCCCAGTTCCACAGAGCCCACAAGCAGGAACAGCACAGAGAGGTGGGAAAAAGAAGGATCAGCCCCTGGATGTTTCAGTGAAGGGAGGCAAGAGGAAAGATGAAGACACTTGAGAAAGCTGTCACCTTAACCAGCCATGCAGGAGCCTCCCAGACAGCAAAGCTGTCCCACTCGGCCCCTGTGTTCTGCAGAGGGCAATGGCCATGAGCATACAGTGAGGCAGCTCTGCTCTGCTGGATCTCTGGCTGCAGAGTGGGCACCTGGTGCCTTGTGCCACGCTGCCATGAGGCCAGAGGCTTGATTGGATGAGAGAGGAGGCAAGGGATCTTGCTGAGAGAAAGGGGTCTATCCCGGAGGGGATGCAAGGCAATTTTCCCAATCCTCCTGACATTAAAATTCGTAATTTTGACTTCTTCCTTGCCCACCCCTCTGCTTCCTGAAACTTTTCCAACTGCTTCTCTGTCCCCACATGGTTTTCCTCACACCAGATTCTGAGGGACACCATCCCATCAAATGTGAACTCAGTTCTGCCCTAGAGAAAACTCCTTGTGAGAGGACTCTGCCCAGGGACGTCTCCCTGCATGCAGGTGGCAAAGAGCAGGTAAGACAAACTGTGATGTTTCCAGCCAAGGTGATGCTGCTGTTCCCGTAGGCTGAGGGGTCAGTGCAGGCAATTTATGAGGTTATCAGTAGACCTATAGATCACATAGTGTAATGGTTGAAGAATCTCAGACACTTCTCAGATATCTGCATCTCCTTTCCCTTTAACATTCCCACAGCATGAAACTGAAGACTAAGAGCAGTGCTTTCCTTTCCAGGTAGCTCCTGTCTTGACTCTCCTTGTGAAAGATCCTTGGAAGTGCCCTGTGTGTGACCGGGAACTGTGGACAGCCCTGATGCACACAGCACCCTCTTGACAGCAGAAGGACCCTGCCCTGCCCTTCTAGGGGTCGCTCTCCACACAAAGCTTCTCCCCACAGCGCCATCGGGAGGTCCCCAAGCAGGCTGAGCACTGACCCTGGCAGGTGGTAAAGTCCCTGTCCCAGCACACAGACCATGGGCTGCAGGGACCCTGCTCTCAACAACAGAATGGGGCACCCCTGAGTGCACAACTCTGCACTCGTCCCCGGCAGAAGGCAGCCCTCAGGCCCTTTCCCGCTGACAGTGCAGCAGGGAAGCCCTGCTCGGCACCAGGTTCTTCTCCTCTACAGCAGAGACACTGGGAGAGATATCCTGACACATCCTAGAAACTGTGGGATGTGCCACCTTTAGGAGACTCCTCCAGAAAATTCCACTGCATTGTCCTACAGTCAGAGATGTACCATGTGAAGGGCTGTGAGGATTCCACCCTTAGTGAACTCTCAGCATCCTCCCACCCCACACTGCCTTTAACCTCTCTCTGCCTCCCTCCTCTCCCCTCTCCCCTGCAGGCAGTGCCCTCAGCCCTGCTGCGCTTTGCAGAAGAACTTCTCCTGGGCAAAGCTGGCTCTTTTAGCGCTGCCCACTTACCATGAGCTCCCTCCATGCCAAGAGCCCAGCCCAGCTCAGCAACAGTGGTGCAGCCCAAGGCAGTATTTTCTCTTCCCTCTCTGGGCTCTCTGGAGGTGTCTCATGGGCTCCAGATGAACCAGCTGTGAAAGAGGCTAGAACATTCCCTGATGTTCCCTCGCTAAGCTGGGGAGAGAAACATCTTTCCTGCAGTGTCATTTCTGCTTTCAGAAAATACCTCGGCATTGCAATCACTGTCATTTTTGTCCTGTCAGTAGACAGGACACCAGGAAGGTGACAGGGAATGTTCTCATTTGTCCAAGCTGGAAGGACTTTTCCACTGTCTGAATTTAATTTCATCCTGAGTCTTTAGACCTAGAGCTCAAAAGCCATGTCTCTGCTCTATGCAAAGCCTTGGCACATGATGCAGGGTCTTGGACGCTTGGTGCCAGGTGTCCTTACGACAGGTGAGCTTGCCTGGTGCCACAGCTGCAGGGCTTCAGCCCCAATAGGCATCAATGCCCTCAGGCAGGGGCACAAGCAGGAGGAGCTGGAGATGTTCCTGGGGGAGACAGAGCTGTGACCTTGTCACAGAGTTCAGGACAGATGGTCTTCAAGAACAGCATCTTCTAACCTCAGCAAGGGTACAGAACCGACATTCAATCTCGACTGAAAAGGCAAATCCATGTAACCATGGTGAGTGTTTGCTGCTTCAGGGACAGTTATAGAAGAAACAAAGAAACTTTTTGGGAACTACTGAATTTAGGAAGAGAGGTTTAGAGAGATCTGATATTTCCTGTGTCTACTTTTCCTTTGTCTTCCCCAACAAGGTCTCCCAGGCCTGTGCGACTCAGGGCAGGACTCTGGAGGGGATCAGCTGGTTGTGGGTAGGGATCAAGACAGGGATAAGATAAATTGAGCAAACACAGTTCTTCCCCGTTTATGGGACAGGAAGGGCAGCATCCCAGAGAGCTGAGCAAGCAGGACGATGTCACAGTGAGGGCACTCTCCATCATCTTCCAAAGGTCAGGGAGACTGGGGGAATTCCCTGACAGTGGCACCACTCACACATTGAATCTCATTTTAACAAATTACCAATTGGTGAGCAGGGAAAATAAAGGCTCTCCTCTGACCTTGTCCATTCCCATCCCATTCTTGGTTGTCTGAAAGGGTGAGAATTTCCCTTGGGCAGATTTTGTCTCATCATTCTTCTATGACCTGAGATTTGATGACCCAAATCTTCTATGACCTGGCCTTTCTATCACCTGAGTCCTCCATGACTCCCCCATGATCCGATGCTTAAATGAGCCTCCATTTCTGTGATATGACCCATCTATGACTCAACTCTTTTATGATACGATGTCTATACAACCCTCTATGACTCTTTAATGACCGGAGCCTTCTATGTCCCAGCCCTTCTATGACCCTCATACGGCCTTTGAAACTTTTAAGAGCAGAATCTTCTATAAATGACCCTTGTATGGCCTGATCTTTCTATTACCCAACTTTTCTATGACTCCTCTATGACCCAAATACTCTATGATCTAAGTCTCTTATGACTTGGTACTTCTCATACCTGAGTCTTCTATGACCCAGGTCTTCTCTGATCCTTCTACAATGTTCTATGACCTGGCTGTTCTGTGACCCAACTCCTCTATGAGCCAAACAGTCTATGACCCAGCCCTTCTAGGGTCCAATACTTAAATGACCTGACACTTCTACAATCTTGCTCTTCTATGACCTGACCCTTCTTCTATGACAAAACCCTTCTATTATCCGAATAAACTTTCACACTTCTATTAGCCAGCTCTTGTATAACTCAAATATTCCGTGACTTCTATGATCTGACCCTTCTATGACTGAGCTGTTCTATTACACCTCTATGACCTGACTCATCTATAACCTGACTCTTCTGTGACCTGTCCCTTATATGACCAGGCCCTTTTATGATTCAAGCCTTCTATGACCCAGCTATTCTTTGATGCTTCTATGATGTGATTTTCTATGACCCAACTCTTCCATGGCTTAACTGTCCTATGAACCAACCCTGCTACCAACTTACCCTTCTGTGACCTCACTCTTATATGACTCGACCCTTCTATGAGACTTCTATGACCCAACATTTCTATGTATCTGATACTACCAAACTCTTCTATGATCTGACTCTTCTATCACCCTACTCTTCTATGACGCGAGTCTTCTAAAATCTGAGCCTTCTGTGAACTGAGCCTTCTGTGACCCAGCTCTTCTTTGAACATTCTATGGTTTTCTATGGCCACAACTTTCTAGAACGCTTCTGTGACCCAAATCTTCTGTGACCCAACTCCTCTATGATCTAAATATTCTATGATCAAACTATTCTATGGACCAACCCTTATATGACCGGACACATCTATGATCCAATGGTTCTATAGTTCTTCTATGACCTGACCCTTCTCTGAACCAGCCCTTCTCTGAACTGACCCTTCTATGACACAACTTTCTAAAACCTGAATAAACACTCACATCTGTCAAGATACATCTGTAGGGCCTCTTTGCCCCCAAGAGTGTCGACGGCTCCTCCCAGTTTTGTGTCATCACCAAACTTTGTCAATAAACCTTCAAGTCCTTCATCCAGGTCATTTATGAAGATATTGAAGAACACTGGCCCCAGGATGGATCCCTGTGGGACCCTACTAATGACTGGTCACCAGCCTGATGTAACTCCATTCACTGTGATTCTTTAAGCCCAACCCATCAGCCAATTCCACACCCACTGTATTATGTGCTTATCCAGCTGTATTCTGGACAGTTTGTTGATGAGAATCCTGTGTGAGAAAGGATCAACGGCTTTGCTGAAATCCAAAAAAATGACATTGACTGTTTTTCCCTGGTCGACCAGGTGGGTGACCCTGTCATAGAAGGACATTAAGTTTGTAAGGCAGGATCTTCCCTTGGTAAACCCGTGCTGCCTGGGACCAATGACAGTGTTGTCTTTCAGATGTTTTCTTGGTAACTCCCAGAATAATCTTCTCCATAATCTTCCCAGGCACTACAGTGAGACTGACAGGCCTGTAGTTATTGAGGTCATCCCTGTTGCCCTTCTTGAAGACTCGAACAACATTTGTTACTTCCAGTGAGCTGGCACCTCTCCAGATTCCCAACGGCACTGAAAAATCGTTGAGAGAGGTTTCACAATGGTATCAGCCAGCTCTTTGAATACCCTTGGATGAACCCCATCCGGTTCCATTGACTTGAAGGGATCCAACTGGACCAGCAGATCCTACACAATTTTGGGGTTGATTGGGAGACTGTTTGCCGAGTCATGCCGAGTCAGTTGATTGGGATACTGTTTGCCAGCTCAAGGCTCTGGGGAGGTGGGGGCATCCCAATGTCATTATTGAATACTGATGCAAAAAAAAGTATTAAAAGTCTCTGCTTTGTCTAAGCTGCTGTTAATGGGGTGCCCATGCTCATCAAGTAACAGCCCAATGTTCTTTCTGGCCGGCCTTTTACTACTGACGTATTTGAAAAAGCCCTTTTTTTAATCCTTCACAGTGCTGAGGAATTGCATGAGATAGAGAAACCTCTTTATGGATTTTCACTGCCCTCCACGTCCTTGCACCACAACAACCCTCAAACCCTGGGGCTGTGAGAGAGCCTGAGAGCCGTCTCTGACCCCCAGCACCTGCTGTGCCCTTCAGAGGGGCTGAGGCTGTGGGGTGAGAGCCCAGAGCTCTGCTGCACCCTGTGGTGGCCACTGTCATGGGACCAGCCCAGACAGGGCTGCTCTGCAGGGCTGGGCTGATGAGAAATCAGGGGCTGTGGGGAGAGCTGGAGAGGGGCTGGGCTGAGATAGAAAGTGCCCAGACGAGGACACCATCAATGCTGGCTGAGCTGTGTGACCATGTGGAGTGAGGACAGGCTCCAGTGGGTGTGTGGTGCAGAGCCCAGAGCTGCAGGTGCAGGAGAGAGGAGACTGTTTGGCGTCCTTGGTGGTAGGGACAAACTGGGAAGGTTCCCCAGGGCTTTGGTCTCTCACATCTCCAGTTCCAGCGCTGCCCACTCACCCCAGCTGGTGTGTGATCTTTGCTCTCTGACCTGGGGGGGACCTCATCACACTCTACAGCTTCCTCAAGGAGGGGCAGCAGGTAGGGAGGGGCTGATCTGCTCTCTCTGGTGACCAGTTACAGGACACAAGGAAATGGAATGAGGCTGCATCAGGAGGAGTTTAGATTGGACACTAGGAGAAGCTTCTTCAGTGTGTACTCGGTCACTGGAACAGGGAAGGGGTCACAACACCAAGCCTGCAGATTTCAGGGAGGATCTGGACGTTGCTTAGCTGTACAGTTTGATTTAATGTAGTCACATCAGGACCAGGGAGTCTCATAGTGGTCCTCTTCCAGCTCCTGATATTCTATGATTCTCTGACCTTCAAGATCAAAAATAGTCTATATCAAACCCATTTTCATGTGTTTGACTATGTCTGGGGTAACTGAGGAGAAGCAATGTCAACTTCTGTATAGACCGACAATCCAAGAGCTGATCTGGGAGGGATACAAATGCTCTGCGTGTGTCACATGGATGTGTATTTTCCACTTGCACAGTCAACCATAGAAACAGAGTGATGTGGTGAGGTTGGGGAGGTGAGGAGGAAGGTTGTCCATAGAGGTATGGACCTCAAGGGACTGCTTTTCCTGCCAGTCCTCCCCTCCTTAGGAGACGCTCTGCACAATAACAGTTGGAGAACTCTTCTAACACTTCTTCAAAGTAATCTTTACGTACCTGCCTTTTAAAATATTATATTTGTAGCCCACAGAGCTTCAGGAACAACTTGTCCTGTCACACCATTACAGATTTCTTCTTACGATGTAGAATTTCACACGTGATCCTCGGTCAGTGATTGCACTTCAGGCATTGTCTGGGGAATCCAAACTGGGGGGATGTCTCTTCCTTTGTTTGTCATAAGTGGATTCCAGTAGATTTTGAACAAAACTGCATCACTTGTGTTCTGGTTTGCACTAAAGCTAATTGTTTTTCTAATTTTTCAGCTCAGCCTCTTCTAAATAACTTCATTTTCCAAGGCTTATCTACTTGTTTTTCAGACAGCATCTGTCTCTAGAAGTGACAACATTTAAAATTAGTGATTATCACCAAGATAACGGGGCCTTGGGATGCAGAACGGCCATTGCTTATGCTTGGTCCTATAGGAACAAAGGCCATCTTGGAGCTGGTGGAATGCTGTAAGTCAAGAGGGTGAGTGTCACACCTGCAGGGAGGAGCAGACGGGACAGGTTACCTAAAACTGACAAATGAGTATTCCATCCCATATATGTCATACTTGGTATAAAAAAAAAGAGGAATCACAAGGATCAAGGCTTCTTTTTCAGCTGCTGGTGTCTACTGAGGAACTCACCTGTCCTATTTTCCCTGATCCTGAACTGGAATTCCTGAATGCAGTTCTTGAGTCCAGCTCCCATCTGCTGCTGTGTCCAACCTGGGATCTTTCTCCAGGCCTGCCCTGCAATGTCAGTGGTTTAGTTTTAGGTTTCAGCCCACAAGTCTCTCCCTTATGTCTCTTTCCTCTTTTGCTGTTGGGACAATTGGGCTCAGAACTGGTTGTGTCTGGCTGCTGACCAGGCTGGGAACTGCACTTAGACTGGGATAAGAACCTCTTTTAGTTGTTGATGATCCTTATTAAAAAAAACTACAGAAGCATTATTCTCATATTTTGATTGATTTTCATGGGTTTTTTTAATTTATATCACTCAAGTTTATCTCATCACATACATGAGAAGTGTCTGCAGAAGTCTATCGTGCAAGAACAAACTCCTGATCTTTCGGTGTCCCTCCGTTATAGGACAAACCACCTCTCTGACCTGGGGTGATTGGCCAGTGGTGTCATTGGCAGCTGAGTGGTTGGTCTGTGATGATCACCCTGGGGCAGTTTACTCACAGCATCCATGGTCTATGGCACAGTCCAGGTACTACTCTGCTGGACCTTGAAATCTCTAGTTCTGTGAGGACACTGCTCTATGGCCCCACCCTGCAGTCTCACACAGCTGAACGCTACAGTAGTGTTTTCCTTTCTTAGCAACTTGGCAGCTCAGCCCTACCTATCTTCCTCAACCTCCTCTGCCCTCTCTCCACCACACCCCAGCAGAGCAGCACAGTCAGGGCACTGAACCTGTCCAAGGCAGCTGAGATGAGTTTCCCTGGGCCAGTGGGGTTTAGTCCTGGAGTCACAGACAGAAAAGTCAGGGTTCTGTCAGGAATCCACATCTGAGCTGCCTTGTAGACTCCTCATGCACGCAGGAATGATCGGAGACAGAGTCTTTCCCTTCCACACACAGAGACTGTGCCCTGCAGGAGTCACAGTTCCTTTCTGTCCTCCTGTGTCTACTTTCAGAGGATGGGAAGCACGTCAGACTTACAGTGGCCGCCTGTGCTCTGCACTCATAAGAGATGCCCCACATAATGAGAAATGGACACAGGGACCTTGGTTCAAGGATCACATCTCAGTGCTGCATTCAGGCAGTTTCTCATGGGATGTTACCTGAACTTGTACCTTTCTGAGAGGGAGGGGATCACATTCCCAGATTATCCTCAAAAGCCACCAGTCACTGTTGAGAGCAGAGGAAGTCATCTCACACCACTCAAGGTCTCACTCTTTCCTAAAGTTTTAGCACCCACTTTCAGCCCAGGACACACACGGCTCATTTCACAACCCAAAGTACATTTCCCCCCTCGTAGAATCTCTGCGCTTCTCTATGAAGCTTTCTGGCAACACAAAGATGTGACACGAAAGGGAAGCTCACAGGAGACAGCCAAGGGTCCTCATGATGGCATTTGATGAAGAGAGATTCATCTCCTTCCCCAGCCCCACTGACTCAACTGCCCACAGCCTCACAGCTCAGAGCAAACCTGGGACACAGGTTCCCATGAACACAACTGCAGGAAAGGAGCCACCAGGTCTGGGTGTGACTCTGCAGATGAAACTCCCATCCCCAGAGAGCCTGGTAGCAAGAACAAGAGAACAACAGCAAGAAGAGAGACCAGGGCAGAAAGAGGGAGAAAGAGAGTGAGGGTCTGGCTGGGAGAAGCCAGGGGAGCCGGGCACGCAGAGAGCATTCCTCTTCCACAGCTGTGCACGGCCCCTCCCAGACACCAACAGTGCTGAACAGTTGCTCTCAGCCCCTGTGCTCTGGAGAGGGCACTGGACCTGTGGCTGCAGAAGAGGTGGTTCAGCCTTGGATCCCAGAGCCCTGAGGGCAGAGGCTTTGCTGGGTGGGAGAGGAGGCCAAGGATTTTGCTCAGAGGAAAAATCTGCATGGGAGGGGATCAAACAGAGCTTTCTGAATTTTCCATTCCACAACTTTTCTGCTTTTAGTTTCCTCCCATTTTCTGACTCTATCGCTTCTGCTTGGAGATTTTTGTCCGCACAGGTGTTTCCCTTCCCCATGTGTTCTCCCTGCTCCCTTACCCATTCCAATCCCTGTGCAATCATCTACAGATCCTGCCTGTTTGCAGGGCACTAAATGACCAGAAGTTCCTGTTTAGAGGTGGAAAAGGGAAGGTCAGGCTAAGCCTGATGGGTCCAGCAAAGTTGATGTTGGTGCTGTCCATAGGCACAGCAGTGACTGGAGACAACTTGGGAGGCTTCTATCAGACTTATTGGTCATTTAAAATTACAAGTCAGGAGTCTGAGTGACTTGCTTAAGCACGAGTCATTTTTCCATTTCTTCTCCCCAAATTCTCCAAAAGTAGAAAATTGAATGGATTCAGGAAAGCTCCTTGTTATCCATGTAATCATGGCCTTCATCTTCCTTTTGAAATGTCCTCTCAGAAATGTCCTGAGGTATCTCAAGCAGTGAGGATCCCTGACCAGCACAGCACCCTCTCAACAGCAGAAGGACCCTCTCTTAATGTGAGCTGCTCCTTCCACCCACAGCATCTCCCCACAGTGCCATGGGGAGCTCCCCGGGTAGGCAGGCAGCAGAGTCTCTCATCCAGCACACAGACCCTGGGCTGCAGGGACCCTACTCTCGAGGACAGCCCAGGCACCCCTGAGGGCACAGCCCTGCATTCGTCCCCAGCACAAGGCAGCCCTCATGCCCCATTCCTCTGACAGCGCAGCAGGGAAGCCCTGCTCGACAGCAGGTTCTTCTCCTCTACAGCAGAGACACTGGGAGAGAAATCCTGACAGACACTGGGAACTGTAGGATGTGGCAGCTTTAGGAGATCCCTCAAGGAACCGCACCTGCATTGTCCTGCAGCCAGAGACTTACCGTGTGAAGGGCTGTGAAAATTCCTTCCTCAGTTATCTCTCAGCATCCTCCCACTCCACACTGCCTTTAACCTCTCTCTTCCTCCCTCCTCTCCCCTCTCCCCTGTAGGCAGTGCCCTCAGCCCTGCTGTGCTTTGCAGAAGAGCTTCTCCTGGGCAGAGCTGGCTCTTTGTAGCACTGCCCACTTGACAGGAGCCCCCTCCATGCCAGGAGCCCAGCCCAGCTCAGCAACAGAGGAGTAGCCCAAGGCAGCTTTCTCTGCCTCCTCTGTTCTCCCTCGAGGTGTCCCTGGGTCTCCACGGGAACCTGTTGTGAAACAGGTTGAAACAATCCCTGATGTTCCCTCCCTCAGCTAGGCAGAGAAACTCCTTTCCTGCAGTGACCATACGACCCTTCCCCTCAGTGTAAATAAAGGGGATGCAAGTATAAGGGGGCCAATGAGAGAAATGATAGGGCTGGGGAGGTGAGGAGCAAGGCTGTCTATGCAGTTTCAGACCTCAAGGGACTACTTCTCCATGCTCCTCTGACCTCCTGAGGAGACACTCTGCATCAATGCCAAAAGGAGAATGCTTCTCTCACCTCTTCTCTGAAATGAAATGCAATGAAATACAATCTTTACATTAAAACAAATTTTTATTTAACACACTCCGAAATCTTCCTCTTTAACCACAGTGGGAAATGACTCCAATGACCTGTACAAGGCTTGAAGACCTGAAGAAATTATAGGAAGACAAACAGCTCATTAAAGCTTTCTGTATTTTAATGCGACCCAAGGTGTATTTGCTGATGAGTCCTTTAACTTCAGCTAATGAGACAAGATTGAGCAAACTTCTCAAGAAGTCAAAAGTAAAACTCAGAGAATCTTGAAGTATTAATTGGTCCCAGTAAGGATAGTTACTGACAAAGCCTCCCCAGGGACTCGTTAGAGCAGATAATTGGAGGCCATGATTGAAGGGATGCAAAGGCACTCTGCAGGCAGCTGTAATGCTGAGAAAGGTCTGGGTTTGCTTGATGAAGCAGAAAGGCCATGTCCTGACCTCCAGTCCCTGGAAAGGCAGATCTGGCTGTGACTACAACGAGCCTGGTGTCATGGACATTCTCACATTGCCAAACCAAATTCGGAACAGTTATTCCATTGAATTCCAAATACAGGCCTGTAGAGTTATGTGAGATGCCAAGGCTCTCATACGCAGCAACATGCAGATGCAGAAGAGTTGGGTCATAGAAGGGAAGGGTCATAAAAGGGTTCGATCATAGAAGAGTCAGAGAAAATTTGGGTGTGAGGAGAGTCAGATATTTGAAGAGTCACAGCACGATGGAGTAATGGAAGAGTTCAGTTGTAGAAGGTTCATAGAAGTGTTGGGTGGCTACAAACCTTCCAGGCAGGATAGGCAGGGAAAGAGATGTGGCAGGGTTGCTCTCTATGTTAGAGAATATTTTGATTGTATAGAACTGAGTAATGATAGGGTTGAGTGCTTGTGGGTTAAAATCAGTGGAACATGCAGAAAGTCAGACATATTGGTGGGAGTCTGTTATTGGGTGTCCAACAAAGATGAAGAAACCAAAGAGCTCTTCTACGAGCAACTGGGAGAAGTCTCGCGATCGCTGGCCCTTGTTCTTGTGAGGGATTTCAATCTTCCAGATGTCTGCTGGAAGTATAACACAGCAGAAAGGAAACAGTCTAGGAGGTTCATAGAGTGCATGGGAGATAACTTCCTAACATAACTGGTAATGAACCAACTTGAGAAGGCTCCTCATTGGATCTGTTGTTTGCAAACAGAGAGGGCCTTGTGGGGGAGGTGACTGTTGGAGGACGTCTGGGGTCAGTGATCACAAGATGATAGAATTCTCAGTTCTTGGAAGTGTAAGGAAGGGGGTCAGCAAAACCGTCACCTTGGGCTTGTGGAGGGCAGACTTCAAACTGTTTAGAAGGCTGCTTGATAATCTTCATTGGGAGGCAGGTCTAAATGACAAAGGAGTGCAGGGAGGCTGGATGCTCCTCAAGAAGGAAATCCTGGTGCCACAAGAGCAGGACTTCCCCGTGTGCCGTAGAATGAGTCAGCAGGGAAGAAAACCGGCTTGGCTGAGTAGAGAGCTTTGTATGCATTTCAGGAAGAAGAGGAAGGTTTAGGAGCTTTAGAAGAGGGGACAATAGTCCCAGGAAGACTACAAGGGTGAGGTGAGATCATGTAGAGAGAAAATTAGAAGAGCTAAAGCCTAACTGGAACTTCAACTGACCAGTTCAGTGAAAGATAATAAGAAATTATTATTTTGAAAACAGGAAGACCACGGAGAATCTCTCTCTTTTACTCGATGTAGGAGGGACATGAGTGATGAGGGATGAGGACAAGGTAGATGTACTTAATGCCTTCTTTGCCTCGGTCTTTAATAATAAATAGAATTGCCATTGGGTTGCTCAGCCACCTGAGCCAGAAGACAGTGAGAATGAAGGTCCAACCGCCTCCCCCACCCCAACTGCCTCTCTCCATCAATGAAGACCTTTGGCAGGTCCCTTTCACAAGCTGTGGGTAGGACTCACTGAGGGTGCCCCAATGATCAGGAGGCTGTGATGTGGGCTCTGTGGGACCCAGTTCTTCCCCACAGCAGTATGTAACTAGCAACAGAGGGTGATCTCAGGATAAATCCACTCCTGATTTCAAAGAGTTTACAGCATTGTCACTCACAATTCACCCGACTGCAGAGCAGAGCTGAGGGGAGGTTGTTTTTTGTCTTCTGCTCTGGTGGCCCCACCACTGCTGACAAGTGGTTTTGATGCAGAAACCCCTGGCATTTCTGCTGCTCTGTGAATGAAATCTCGAGGGTCCTGACAGGCAAAGGGACTGTTCCTTTGTGCACAGTGGGTACAGCCAGTCTGTCCATTACCCTTGGTCTCAGCTGCCCCATCCTGGCAGTCCTTTTTTTGCCAGAGGATTTTGCACTCGGGTGTTCCCTCTGAAAGAAAGTGGACAGTGCTTGGAGCAAAGGAATCCAGTTTCCTAGTGCAGATCTCCAAATACCCTTATCCCATCCTGCCTCTCCATTCCCAGTCAGAGACACAGACGGCTCATTGCAGCTGCACACATACAGATGATGAGCAGTGTTTCCATGGCCTTAGAACTGAGGTGTCTTCTCTATTGGACTGTCGGAAAACAGAGTTGTCATGGGACAGCTGTGCCCTGCTGAAGGGCAGTCTGCAGCCTACCAAGGCAAACCAGGGAAAGAGTCAAATGCCATAAATCTGGGGTGTCCTGAAAGGAGAAACTGCTTGTTTGCATTGCCCTCAACCTTCTGATTAAGAGCGGAATTAGACCCTTTACTCCCAGGGCTATCTCTGCATGATGGGACCCGTAGAACTGGTGTCAGAACCGCAGCTTAACCCAAACCCTATCACAGAAACTCCAGTGATAAAAAGAAGGTGGGCAGAGACAGGAGAGGAAACAGGGAGAAATGCACGGTGCTGTTGCATGTGGAGCCAGCGGGGTCGGGTGTTTGGTAATGTTTTCTATGAAGGGGTGAGGCAGCTGAGAAGGTGACTGAGCACCCATGGCCTTAAGAGAAGAGATGAGAGAGGAAACCATGGGTTTTCTCCATGATAGGCATTTGCACTGCAGGGGTAGGCAGGGAGGTGCCTGAATCTCCCTTCTCATGGTGTTAATGGGAACAGTTCCTTTTCCATCAATGTCTCTGACTCCTGGAACTTGTCCCTGCTGAGAGATATTTCTCTGTCCCTGGATCTTCTCCGTGTCTGAGCTGACAGAGCCCATCCCACCCACTGTGTGCTCAGCTCTGCCATGCAGACCCCTCCCGGCAGTGGGGCCCTGCCCAGGGGCATCTCTGTTTGTTCAGGGGCCAAGGAGCAACTCAGAAAAACCCTAAGGGGAACCGGGGTATCAGAGTCACTCCAGAAGAGAGAAATAAATTCCCATCTCCCACTGCCCACTCTGCCAACCAGGAGTGGAAAAATGAAAGCACAGACTCCACCCCTACCAGTTAAATGCTTCATCCATGTCATTCTTCAAAATGACTCTCTGCAATTACTGTGGGGGGTTACCTGGAGTTGTAAGCAGCCCTGAAACAAGACACCTCCTGTAAAAGAGGCCCCTGCCCTGCCATGTTGGAGGTCACTCCCTCCACCCACAGTTTCTCCCCACAGTGCCATGGGGAGATCCATGGGCAGGTTGAGCCCCGGCACACAGACCCTGGGGTGCAGGGACCCTGCTGTCAAGGACAGCCCGGGGCACCCCTGAGTGTACACCAGGCTTCAACCTCCTGCAGCCGTTCCTTGGAGAAGGCATCCAGCACAGCCAGGGCTTTGATGGTGCAGCAGAAAATCCCTGCTCCAGAGCACGACTTTTGCTCTGCTCAAGAGAATCCTCCAGATAGATTCCAAAAGCAGTGGCACGTGCCAGCTCTAGATTTTCCCAGGATCTATATCCTCACCGCACTACAGCCAGCTACTTACTGTATTTAGGGTTGAGAAGATTTCTCCTCTTGTGAGAACTCAGCTCTGCTCCCACTCCTGTTCTGTCTCTCTTCTTCAATCCTATCCCCTCTCCCCTGCAGGCAGTGCCCTCAGCCCTGATGTGCTTTGCAGAGAAGCAGTTCCTGGGCAGAGCTGGCTTTTTGTTGCACTGCCCACTTGCCATGAGCTCCCTCCATCCCAGGAGCTTAGCTCAGCTCAGCATCAGAGGAGCAGCACAAGGTAGAACTTTCTGTGCCCCTTCTGGGCTCCCTCAAGGTGTTCCTGGGTCTCCAGGGGCACCTGCAGTAAAACAGGCTGAAGCAATCCCTGATGTTCCCTCCTTCAGCTAGGCAGAGAAACTCCTTTCCTGCAGTGACCATACGACCCTTCCCCTCAGTGTAAATAAAGGGGATGCAAGTATAAGGGGGCCAATGAGAGAAATGATGGGGCTGGGGAGGTGAGGAGCAAGGCTGTCCATGCAGTGTCAGACCTCAAGGGACTGCTTCTCCATGCTACCCAGACCGCCTGAAGAGACATTGGGTATCAATGCCAACTGGAGAACGGTTTTGTCACCTCTTCTCTGAGCTGAAAAGGAATGAACGGTAATGTTTATTTTAAAAGTATTATTTATTCGGAGCACTTTGAAAACTTTGTCCTTATCTACACTGGAAAAATTACTCCAATGAGCTGTAGAAGCCTTGAAGACCTGAGGAAAATTACAGGCAGAGAAAGAGCTTGTTAAAACTTTCTGTATTTTAATGAGACACAGGGTATTTTTGCTGCTGAATCCTTGAACCTCAGCTGATGAGAGGAGATTGAGCAAACCTCTCAAGAAATCAAAAGTAAAACTCAGAGAATCTTGAAGTATTAATTGGTGTCAGTAAGGATTGTTACTGACAAAGCCTCCTCAAGAACTTGTTGGAGTAGATAATTTGAGGCCATGGTTGCAGGGGCACAGAGGCACTGTGGAAACAGCTCTAATGCTGAGAAAAGCCTGGGTTTGCTTGATGAAGCAGAAAGACCAAGGTCTGACCCACAGGCCCTGGGAAGGCAGATCTGGCTGTGACTACCGTGACACTGGTGTCAAGGATGTTCTCACATTGCTGAATCAAATTTAGTGTAGTAATGCCATTTAATTCTAATTACAGGCCTTTAGAGTTATGTGAGGTGCCAAGGCTCTCTCACAGAGCTCCATGCAGGTGGATAAGAGTTGGATCTTAGAAGGGAACGGTCATAAAAGGGTTTGATCATTGAAGAAGGACAGAAAACTTGGGCGGAGAAGAGTCAGGTCATAGAGGAGTAACAGAGAATTTCAGTTTTAGATGTTTCATAGGTGTTTTGGCCACGGAAGTCTCATAGCAGAGTCAGGTCATAGATGTTTCATGTCATTAATATCTCAGGTCATAAAAGGCTCCTAGAATTGTTGAGTCATGGAAGAGTCGAGTCATAGACTCGTGAGAGTTTATTAGGGTTTTAGAAGTGTTCGGTCATAGAAGGGTCCTTTCAGAGAAAAGTCAGGCCATTCAAGGTCATAGAAGTGTTTTGTCATAGAAGAATCATAGAAGAATTGGGTCACAGAAAGCTTATGGAATATTCAGTCCATTAAAAAGTCACAAAATATTAGGTCACAGATGTTTCGAGTCATAAAAGAGTTGGGTCATAGAAAGTTTTGGTCATAGAATATTAGGGTCATATTGGAACTCGGTCATGGAAGGGTCATAGAAGCTTCTGGCCATAGAAGGGTTGTAGAAGAGTCAGGTCATAGGCAAGTCAGGTTATGTAAACATTGGGTTGTAGAGGGGTTTGGTCACAGAAAAGTCATATAGGAGTCAGGTAACAGAAGGTCATAGAAAGGTCCGTGACAAGTCGGGCAATAGAAGGCTTGGGGCAGTTTGCTCACAGCATCCATGGTCTATGGAACAGACCAGGTCCTACTCTTCAAGTCTATGCCAGGAGCCCTGGTTGTGGGAGGACACTGCTGTGTGCCCCTACCATGCACGCTCACACAGCTGAACTCTACACTGGTGTTTTCCATTCTTGGGGACTTTGAAGATCAGCCCTCTCCACCTCCCTCCACTCCTCTGCCCTTTCCCCACCTCACCCCAGCAGAGTAGCACAGTCTGGGCTGGCCCCATGGCACTGCCAGCCACAGGGTGCGGCAGTGCTCTGGGCACTCACCCCACAGCCCCAGCCCCTCTGAAGGGCACGGTAAATTTTCAGACCAGAGAGATATCTCAGCCTTCGCAGCAGATCCATGGCTAGAGACTGACCATGACAGGAGGGAACAGAGGTCTGTGAAAGTGTCCTATCTGCTTGTCATGTCATGCTCAGCGGTTTCCCTGCCGCCAGCACTGTGCCTGTCCTGCTTCTCCTGCTTCTCAGGACAGCATTGCAGTCCAGGCACCGGGGCTCTTCTTTTACCTCCTGCTGTCCCAGAGCAAAGCAGCTGCTCCCAGATGGACAAACAGGAAAAGGACGCTCTTTTTTATTTCTCCCCTCCAAAGCCATGGTGCCCTGCTCTTCTCCCTGGACATCGCTTCTCCCCAGAGAGCCTTTTCCCAAGGTGACTGTGTCCGTGTTGGCCTGGGGGCCGTTCCTGCACCCCTGACAATGATCCCCACAGGCCCTGAGCTGAATGTGCTGCTCTACCGAGCGATTTTGGTGCTTTGGGCCCATGGGGTGTCCCTGCTCTTGTCGTGCTGGTAAGGGTGAGAAGCAGACACAGCCAGAGAGGGGTCACTGCTGCTGAGCCTTCTTCCATCTTCCACTGCCCAAATGGACTGTGAACAAGAATGTGCTGAATAGGACTGGTAGACATTTCCATTTGCCTCTGTGTTTGGCTGCTGCTCTCTGACTGGTCTGAGGGGTTTAAGAGTACCAGGAACAACTCTGCATTGTTGCGCCCCTTTGACTTCTGTTTCCTGATCCTAGGATGGCAGAGACAGAGTGCCCTTGGGTGCATTCAACCACCCAATAGACTCTGAAGTGATGAGCCAGATTAAGTAGCCCTGGACTTGATCCTCATCCACTGCTGGTTGTTTTCCTCCTTCTTGAGGCCTTCCAGAGGGCACAAATACCTGGGAGATCTTGCTGGTGAGGACAGAGAAGACGACATCTAGGAGAAATAAACCCTTCTGGGCAGCAGAGCTTGTGTCCACATGGCAGCATCTGCCTGGGGCTCTGGGTTTCTCATTGCTCTCCTGCACATGGCCAATACATTTTCACTGCCTTTCTGCCAGGTCAATACCTTGCAACATTTCTCCTGTGAGATCCCTCAGATCTTGAAGGTCTCCTCCTCACATTCTGACCTCAGGGAAGTTGGTTTTGTTTTATTATTAAGGTTTTTTTTAAGTTTTGGCTGTTTTGTTTTGTGGTGTCCTATTTTCTGATTATCAAGGCTGTGCTGCGAATCCCCTCTGAGCAAGGACGGTACAAAGCCTTTTCCAGGTGCCTCTCCCACCTGGCCACTGTCCCCTTTATGTCAGCATTGCAGTGTTTACCTGCCTGAATCTCCCCTCTATCTCCTCCCCATGCTTGAATCAGCTGGTGTCAGTTCTGTTCTCAGTGGTGCCTCCAGCAGTGACTCCCTCTCACCTACAGCATGAGGAAAAAGGGAATTTAGAAAAGTGTTGAAATGATTTCAATGAGATCTACTTCACGTTAATAAGGTGCCCTTTATCTCACTAGGGTTCCCACTATATCTGTGAAAAAGTCAGAGCTAACTTTTCCTCATATC
Source organism: Dromococcyx pavoninus (assembly GCA_033558185.1). Taxonomy (NCBI): domain Eukaryota; kingdom Metazoa; phylum Chordata; class Aves; order Cuculiformes; family Neomorphidae; genus Dromococcyx; species Dromococcyx pavoninus. The sequence continues at coordinate 2,287,561 of JAUMJL010000133.1, read as the reverse complement.
TGTCTTTTTATTTCTTTGCGAATTTGTTTGGTCTTTTTTGTGTTTTTTAATTGAGGGATTTTGTTAGTTTGATGTTTGTTTGGGTTGTCTTTATTTTCTATACCTGTGACATAGAAAACCACATGTAAATATGGATCCAGGCTCCCAGTTCAGATAAACTCAGGAAAGAAACCAGTAGAGTAGCTTGGGTTTGAGGAGAGCTGTGAACATCCTCTATTCTAAGTCCTGCTAGAGGTAAGATGAACCAGAGGAGGTTGTTCAAGGCCTCTGCCCTATATCATCCACAAAAGAGCTGAAAGTGCTCTCCATCACATCATACAGGAAGATAATAAAGACATTAAACAGTGTTGGCCAACGTGCTGCTCATTGAAGGATGCCACCAGTAACTGGCCACTGTGTGCAGTTCTGGGCCCCTCAGTTTGGGAAAGATTTCAGGATGCTGGAGTGTGTCCAGAGGAGGGCAACGAAGATGGTGAAGGGGCTGGAGCATAAGCCTTATGAGGAGCGACTGAGGGATCTGGGGCTGTTTAGTCTGAAGAAGAGGAGGCTCAGGGGAGACCTAATTGCTCTCTACAACTACCTAAAAGGAGGTTGTAGTCAGGCATGGTTTGGTCTCTTCTGTCAGGTGACCAGTGACAGAACTAGAGGGCATGGACTCAAGCTTCGTCAGGAGAGGTTTGGGCTTGATCTTAGGAAAAAGTTCTTCACTGAAAGGGTGATTGGCCATTGGAATGCGCTATCCAGGGAGGTGGTGGAGTCGCCAACCCTTGAGGTTTTTATGGGGAGACTGGATGAGGCACTGAGTGCCATGGTTTAGATGATGAGTTTGTGTTGTGTTTGGTTATAGGTTGGTCTTGATGATCTCGGAGGTCCTTTCCAGCCTTGTGATACTGTGAGGACTTCGTACCACTGATGATATCTGGGCTTCCTCATTCAGCCAACTGCCCAACCACACAGTGTCCACTTCTTCAGACCAGACAGCCCCACTCTGACTATGTGGACACCATGGGTGACCATTTCTAAGGCCTTACAAAATATTCCATGTCCACAACATGCCTTTCTTGTCCCCTGCCCATTTTGGTTCAGCAATTCTTTTTTTCTTGTTCTTCAAGTGCCTGTAAATGGCCTCAGGACATTTTCCATTCCCTTTCCCAGGGATGCAGGTAGGTTGAAAAACGTGTAATTTCACCATTTCTCTTTTCTGTCTTTCTTTGAGTTTGACATCCGTCTTTTCCTAGGACAGAACCTCTCTGATTGCTCAGTCACCTCTGAGAACACAATCCAGAGCCCCAGCCAAGGGTGATGTAGCAGACAAGAACTGTTGCACTGAGCCTCTCCAAGGCATCTGAGATGAACCTCACTCAGTCAGTGGGGTTTGTTCCTGGAGTCACAAACAGAAATGTCAGGGTTCTGTCAGAACTCCACATCTGAGCTGGCCTCGTGGACTCCTTATGCACCCAGGGATATTTTTAGACAGAGTCTTCCATTTTTACACTCAGAGAAAAGTATCACAGTGTCTCTCCGGTGCCCTGTTGTCACTCTGCGAGGACAGGAGGCACTCCAGATCTGCAGTGGATCATTCTGTGTTGCACTAATCTGAAGCACTGAAGAAAGAAAGGGACACAGGGACCTCAGTTCAATGAAGCACATTGCAATGCTGCATTCAGGCAGTTTCCCATGGGATGTTACTCCCACCATGAAGTGACCTCAAGGCACTGGCTTTCTCACTGGCTTTCACTGAACCCCAAGGAAAAGCTGTTTCTTTTCTCTCAGGTTCATCTCACCTCACACTCATGGTGTGGGTGCTCACATCTCATCTGCACAATACACACATGGACTCTGACCTACTTGTTCAGTGTCATTCTGAGAGGGATGATGAAGGTGTCCAAGCTGGGGTGAGAGGCCAGGGATGAGAATGGTGGATGTGAGAGGCTACTCCAGGATGATTGCCCTGGTTCAGATTCCCCAGGGTGTCCAACTCACATGAACACAGGCCAGACCACGATCTGCTGGTCTTTCAGGTCTCTCTCTCTGAGAGGACACTGCTGTGTGACTCAACCCTGTACACCCACACTGTTTACCTGGACACTGCTGTTTTCACCTGTGGGTGACTTTCTTGGGCATGTTCCTGAGAGACACTCTGGGAGAAGACCAAAGCCTTCAGGCACTGCCCTGAGACGATCCCCTTTCTTTATGGAAAGACTCTTCAGGAGGCCACCTCTACCTCCTCTGCCACACAAGTGCCCACTGCCTGTCCCTGCCTGCAGTCAGAGCACGACCACACACCACGGCTGTGACCAAGCTGCCAGAGTACTCAGGCCTTACAGCAAGGAGAGGTATCAGGAGAAGAGTGTGGAAGGGGAAAGAGAACAGCTCTAGGAGATCAAGGGCTGGACCTGTTTGGCAGTGCTGCTGTGCTGGGACTCTTTTTCCCTCCATACACACATGAACTGTCCCTGCAGCTCCAAAAAGGCCTTGGATGAAGAGTCTGCACAAAAAACAAAAAAAACCACCCTCCCCCCAAAAAACTCCCTCAAACAACAAACCAACCTTCCCCCTCCAAAACCAAAACAAAGTAAAGAAGACAGATAGGACCATCTGTGAGTTACATAATAACTGCTATGCAGAAGCAAATGAGCATTTTATTCCTTCAAAGAAAAATGCAGTTATCACTTTCAGCAGTGCATCCTTGAGCTGCTGGTTCCTCATGCTGTTGATGAGGGGGTTCACTGCTGGAGGCACAATAGCATATAACACTGACACCAACAGATCCAGGAATGGGGAGGAGATGGAGGGAGTCTTCAGGTAGGCAAATATGCCAGTGCTGATAAACAAGGAGACCACGGATGGGTGGGCAAGGCAGGTGGAAAAGGCTCTGTGCCGTCTCTGCTCAGAGGGGATCCTCAGCACAGCCCTGAAGATTTGCACATAGGACACCACAATGAAAACAAAACAGCCAAATACTAATAAAACACTAACCACAAGAAGATCAGCCTCCTTGAGTTTGGCATTTCTGCAGGACAGTATGAGAACTGGTCCAGAGCATTGCTGTGGAAGAGGGGCAGTGAAAATGTATTGACTGTGTGCAGCAAAGAATAGAGAAAGCCAGAGCTCCAGGCAGCTGCTGCCATGTGGACACAAGCTCTGCCACCCAGGAGGGTCCCGTAGTAGAGGGGTTTGCAGATGGCAACGTAGCGGTCGTAGGACATGATGGTGAGCAGAAAATATTCTGATGACATCATAAAAAGAAAAAGAAGGACCTGGGCAACACATCCTGTGTAGGAGATGTCCCTAGTGTTCCAGAGGGAATTTGCCACAGATTTTGGGACAGTAGTTGAGATGCATCCAAAATCAAGAAAGGAGAGGTTGAAGAGGAAGAAATACATGGGGGTGGAGGTGGTGGTCACAGTCTATGGTGGTGATGGTGAGGCCGTTTCCCAGGAGAGCAGCCAGATAGATGCCTAGGAACAGCCAGAAGTGCAAGAGCTGCAGCTCCCGTGTGTCTGCGAATGCCAGGAGGAGGAACTGGGTGATGGAGCTGCTGTTGGACATCTGCTACATCTGGGTACGGAAGTCCTGTCTTTGGAGGAAAAGGCAGTGATAATAAAGACTGTATTTTCTGAATAAAAACTCTCCTATTTTTCAAACACACACCCAACCTTGGCCTTTTCATTTCAGGAATACTTTTTTCTTCTCCTCAGCTCAAGCTGTGGTTTGTGCACGCTGAGGCTGCCTTTGGAATCAGGGTGCTACTCTGTGGGCTCCAGAGGTCTCAGCCCTGCTGTGCAGAAAGAGTGGGTAAGAGGAACCAGGAGCGATCTCAGGTTAAATCCAATCCTGATATCCAAGGCATTTCAGCACTCACCCTCCTGCCAAGAAGAGCTGTGCTGGCTTTGCCTTTATTATTCTCCCCATTACATTGGATGTTATCCAGAGCTGTGAGCATCTTTGACCCATGCAGCACCCTCTCCGCAGAACAAGGACCCTGCAAGAATCTTCCGGGGGTCCCTCCTTCCCCCCACAGCTTCTCCCTACAGCGCCATGGGGATCTCCCTGGCGGGCGGCAGAGTCCCTGCCCCAGCACACAGACCCTGGGCTGCAGGGACCCTGCTCTGAAGGACAGCCCGCAGCACCCCTGGCTGCTCACTAAGCTTCAACCCTGCAGATGTCCCCAGAAGGCAGCTGTCATACCCTGTCTCTCTGATGGTGCATGAAGGTATCCTCACTCTGCGGAATGTCCTTCTCTTCTACACTGGAAATGAGGTTAGAGTCAACCTGAAAGAACACAGTAGCTGTGGGATGTTCCAGGTATTTTGGATAACTCCAGGCACCACAGCTGCTTCCCCCCACCTCCCCACCACCCCATACTAGGAGACTCACACTCTAAAGGGTTGTGATGGTTTCTCCACTCATGTAGTCTCAGCGTTCTCCCTCTCTGAGCTGGTGGAACTTCCCTCTGCCTGCTAGTGCCCTCAGCCCTGCTGTGCTATGCAGAGGATTCGCTCCTGGCCAGAGCTGGATCTTTCTTGCGCTGCCCACTTGCCATGAGCTCCCTCCATCCCAGGAGCCCAGCCCAGCTCAGCAACAGAGGAGCAACACAATACATTTAATGACTCCTCTGGAGGGTTTTCTCCATCAACATCAGACACTGAGAAGATCAAGAAGCCTCTCAAGAATTCAAAGTCAGACACTAACTCCAAAGTTTCCTCAAGTTTTAATGGTCCCCACTGAAGGACATCACTGACAGAGCCTCCACAGGGGATGTAAGAGCAGAAAACTGGAAGCAGTGATGACAAGTCAGCAAAGGTGGCTTTGATGATGAGTAAAGTTTCAGGTGTTACATCAGCCACCGGGAAAAACCCTGCCCCACAGCCCCTGGAATGAGAGATCCTGTCCTTCACAGGTTGGTCAGAGACCTTCCTGGGGAAATGTGATGGGGGGGGATGTGCAATTCCAAGGGCAGAAATAGGGTATGAAGCCTCTCAGGCTCCCAGGTGGGAACAAGGAGTTAAGGAAGACCTTGTGCTATTTCTCCTCACAGACATCAGTGGCAGAGACGACAGCCATGGGCAAGGGGAAAAGAACCTTGGCTCTGTTGTGAGCTTTCAACCTTGCCACAACCCTCCATCACCTGTATCACAGGCTGTCCCGTGGTGTCCCACCCCTGCACCTCTTTCCCTGTAGGCTGTAGACATCCACCCTGCTGCTGCACTTTGCTCTCGCCTGATTGTTGTCCTCCCTCTTTGGATTTCTCTCCTTCTTTCCTGAATTTTTAGTGAAACACAAAGGCCTGTGCTGACCCAGCCTTACTCTGGGGTAGGTGTGGCACTACAGAACTGCCATTCACGTGACATTTCTTTCTGTTGACATCTCTCTCAGCTGTACTGAACCACCCAAGCTGTTGTCTCTGGCCTTATTTAGTTTTCATATTTTTTACCACTATGAATTAGCTCCACCATCTCTGAAAACACCTTTCAGGCCACCTCAGTCTAATCTTATACTTCCCAGAACCTCCAAAGAAGCCCAGATCCCTCTGCTACTTTAAGGACCTTGGTCCATCAGGCCATATGTTTGAGGCCACATACCCCACATTGGCAGATCTGCACGGGACACTCTCCAGTTTCTTCCCACTTCTCTGTCACAACCCAGTGTGGATAGTTCAGATGTCATTGTGGTGAGACCCTGGGTCTCATTGTGACATTAATGGGTTCAGTGCCCACGGGACTAAATGAAGGCAACGCAATTCAAAATGATTGATCCTAAAAGGAATTATTTTTTGCAGGCATTCTTAGGCAAAAGATTAGCATTAGTTGCAAAATCTGTGTTAAGGGAAAAGGAAGAAAGGGAGGAAAAAGAGAGAGAGGGAGAGAAAAGTACAAGGACACCACCTGGTCAGGAAGAACAGCTGGGCTGCTGGCAAGAGTGAGATAAGGTGTTGAAGGACACAGCCTCTGCTGCAGCCTCAACACTGCTTTAAAGCAGGAAAAGAAGTGGTTTAAGGCAGCCAAAACCAGTCAGTCTCTTACACACTTCCAGTTCCTTTTCAGACAGATAGCTTTACAGACACCGTTTTCTGAACCTGTATTGTTGCATGGGATGCTGAGACAAAAGTGCAGAATTCAGCCCTTGGCCTTGCTGAATCCCATCTCATTGGCTTCAGCCCACTGATCCAGGCTGTCCAGGTCCCTCTGCAGAGCCTCCCTGCCCTCCAGCAGATCAACACTCCCACACAAGTTGGTGTCACATGCAAAGTCTCTGAGGGAGCACTCAGCTTCCTCAAACAGATCATTGATGAAGGTATTTGAACAGAATTGTCCGCAACATAGCCCTGGGGACACTGCTTATGTCCGGCCACCAACTTGATTGAGCTCCTTTCCTTGCCTGGTGAGCACATTCAAGATGAATTACTCCATAATCTTCTCCAGTACTGAGGTCAGGCTGACAGGTCTGGAGTTCCCTGGATCAACCTTTCAGCCCATCTTGTAGATGGGCGTCACATTGACAAGCTTCCAGTTGTTTGTGACCTTTTCTGTTGATCAGGGCTGCTGATAAATGAAAGAGATTGGATTGGCAAGATACACTGCTGGCTCCCTCAATAGTCTTGGGTGGATCTCATCTGGCCCCATAGACTTGTCTGTGTCTGGTGTGTCATGTCCCTAAACCTTTCTTCTTGGATTGTGGGGGCTCCCTACAGTGCTCCCCACCCATTTCTTCCAGTTTAGGTGGCTGAGCACCTAGAAAACAGCTGGTCTGACTATGAAAATCGGAGGTGAAGAAGGCATTAAGTACCTCAGCCTTCCACTCATCCTTTGTGGCAATGTCCCCTCCAGCATCCAATAAAAGATGGAGAATCTTCTTGGCTCTATTTTTCTTATGTATTTATGGAACGGGTTTATATTGCTCTTCACAGCTGTAGCCAGATAAAGTCCTAATATGGCTTTGGCCCTTCTAATTTTCTCCACGTATAACCTCACAATATCCTTCTAGTCTTCCTGAACTGCAGATTCCTTCTTCTAAAGCTCATAAACTCTCTTTTTTTTTATCTTTGTTGAAGCCAGAGCTCTCTGTTCAACCAGACCGGTCTTCTCACCAGTTCATCTCTCAGCACATGGGGACAGCCTGCTCCTGTGCCTTCATGATTCCCTTCCTGAAGGATGTCCAGCCTTCCGGGACTACCTTATTCTTCAGAGCTGCCTCTCAATTGACTCTTTCAACCAGGCTTCTAAACAGGCCACGTTCCATCTTCAGGAATGGCAAGGTTGCCATTCTGCTGACCCCCTCCTCACTTCTCCACGAATCAAAGCCTCCATCATTTTGTGATTGCTGTGCCCAAGGTGGCCACCATCCACCACATCTCCCACAAGTCCTGGTGAGTGTCTCGGGTGTTTAGTCAATAATTTTGAGAATGGATTAACATAACATATTGTTTGGTTACAGAAACAGTTGGGGATTTGCAGCTCTGGGCACCTGACAGATGGACCAGAAGGTGGATGTGAGCCTTAGCCCAGCTTTTGGCTATGAAAGACCAAAACTCTCTTTAAAAAATTGTAAGTCAGTGACAGATCACAGCTAGTACCAATCCAGGATTTCCCCCCCATCATCGGGGGTCATGGCAGTTCATATTTAGAGACCAGTGACATGATAGAAATTATGATGTAACCAAATATATTCTTTACATATATTTATATGCAAACACGTAAGTGTATATGTTTACATATATATAAATATATATCTGAGTGTATATATATCTTGCAAAGAATATATCTATTCTTTACAATAACATGTCCAGATGGAGACCCATGACAAGTGCTGTCCCTCAGTACAATACAGGACACTACTGGGACCAGTGGTGTTTAACGTTTTCATCGATGATATGGACAGAGGGATCGAGGGCACCCTCAGCAAGTTTGCAAGTGACACCAAGGTGACTGAGGCAGTGGTCACACCAGGAGGATGAGATGTCATCCACAGGGACCAGGACAAGCTTGAGAAGTGGGCCTCATGATGTTCATGAAGGATATGAAACTGTTGGAATGGGTCAAGACGAGGGCTACAAATATCACCAAAGAGCACAAGTACCTCTGCTGTGAAGACAGGCTGAGAGAGTTGGATTCTTTCAGCCTGGAGAAGAGAAGGTTCTGGGGGACCTCATTAGTGGCCTTGCAGTACCTGAAGAAGCTACAGGAAAGCTGGAGAGGGACTTTTTAGAAGGACAAGTAGTGATAGGATGAAGGGGCTTCAAAATAGGAGGGGTAAGATTCAGATTAAACATTAGGATACAATTCTTCATGATTAAAGTGGTGAGACACTGGCACAGATTGCCCAGGGAAGCTGTGGCTGCCTTCTCCCTGGAAGCGTGCAGGGCTAGGTTCAATGGGATCTTGAACAGCCTTGTATAGTAGGAAGTGCCCCTGTCCATGGCAGGGGGGGTGGAACTGGATGACCTTTAAAGTTCCTTCGAACTCAAACCATAGTGTGATTCCATAATTTAAGATCCAACATTTCTATGACTCAGGATCCTACTTTTTATGACTCTGTATGACTCGATCCTTCTTTAACTCCTCTATGACCAGAATGTTCTATGACCTGACTCTTCTATGAAATGCAAAAATCACATTCCATAACTAATGTCACTGTTATGCCCATGTTCTTGTATTACAGTGCTGGGGTTGGACTGGGATTGTTCCTCATCAATACTCCTGACCAAAAAAACTACCAAGTTTTTTTCAACATGTGTTACATATTCATCAGTTCCCCTTTGAAATCATTAACATATAATACACCCATTCCCAGAAATGGTTACGTAGTCATTAGTAGCTCTATTCCTGGGTCTTTGCTACCATCTCATGTCCATTTAGGCATACTGCAGACCTAATGCTCATATATTTCATTAACTATTCCCATCTTCATCTTTCTCACTTGTCCTCTGGGTGACCTCTTATGTTAAGGTTCGGCTTACCTGCCAAAATGGATCTTGTCGAGTTCTTAATCCACACTCCTTCCTGAAGACCTTGTTGCTTTCCAGAGACTTTGCTCAGAGCTGAGAATAGTGAGATAAACACATAAGACTGTGAGGAATTATACCCCCTCTCCACATATCACCTCGGGAGTTCGGGGCTTCCAGCGGGAACAGGGACCATGACCACCCCATCCTGCCCATCCCCATAACAGGGTCATGATATCAGGGCTGAGAGGCTGAGGTTGTCAACGTGGTCAATCTGAGAGGCTGAGGTGTTAAGGCTGAGGTGTCAAGGTCTTGAGGTGTCAAGATAGAGAGATGGAAGTGTTGAAGTGGATAGGCTGAGGCATCAAGTCCAAAGGGTGTCAATGCTGAGAAGCCAAAGTGTTGACTTGTTGGTGCCGAGAGGGCCAAGGTGTCAAGTTTTCGAGGATCTGAGTCTGAGAGGCTGAGGCATGGAGCTGTTGAGGATGAGGTGTTGAGGCTGAGGCATCAGGACATTGAGGATGAGGCATGTAGGTATCAAGGCACCAAGGCATCAAAGTCAAGAGAGTTCTGTCCCCTTCCCCCTTGGAACCTGGTTCAAAGCCCTCTTAATGAGCCCTGCCAACACACGGGCAAGAATCCTTTTCTACTTTGATACAGCTGAACCCCATCCATCACCCCCAGACCCGGTGCAGTGTAAACCTCCCCGTGATCGAAAACACCAAAATCCCACCAATGGCACCAGTTTCTGAGCTACATTTTAATGTCAGGTGAGTTTTCCTGTCCCTTTCCTTATTCTCCTGTCGGATCCTATTCCCTACCATGCACCAGCTTCAGGGAAAACTGAGCGATACACTGGGCTTTTCAACATTGCCCTGAAAGCACTGGGAGAGGGACATGAAAGACTGGGATAAACATTGGACAGAAACCACCTGGTTTGTTAAGAGCAGGGCATCCCCCAATCAAGCCAGTCCTAATCCATCAAGCCCTCTCCACATGGTAGGAGGTGATAAAGTCCCTGTGTTACATGTAAAGAATTGGCTGGGGAAAACTGTCTGGGTTTCTCCTGCTGTGGGCAAAGAGAAACCCACCTGTGGGGTTGCTTTCGCTCAAGGGTCTGGACACACTTGGTGGGCAATGCTTAAGGATGGTGACGCTCAATGTGTACCTCAAGGAAATCTACTCTGGGTAAGAATGCTCAGTCTTAACCTGTATAATGTTAAATGCAAGATAATACTAACAGTGTTCACTGAGGGTTTTTCAGAATAAGGAGCCAGATTCATCATGTGATGTACAGTGACCTTCTCGAGTTTGACACTGAGGAAGACCTTTGAAAATCTCTTATTCTAGTGGCCTGAGAGGGTCAGCTAAAGATTTGGGCCAAGATAGCAGTCCCTCCTGAAAGGGTTGGACGTCCTCGAAATGATCCTTAGCAAATAAGTAATTTTCCATGGATATGTGACTAACAGAAGAGAAACATAATAAAAGAAACCAGCTGTGTTTTAAGTTAGTAAATATAATGTTCTTTTAACTTTTTTTACTCTGTGTTGATCGTACTGTTCCCATGAGAAAAATGTTGTTATTAATAGTACACGATAAGCTTAAGCCAGAACTTCCTTAACCGTGTGTATAAATACCATCACATTGAATAAACGTTGCTATTTGCCACCAAAGCTCTGGCCCGCCTGTTTGTAAGGTGATCAAGTGAGCTGGTCTCCGTCATTTGGTGCCGAAATCCCAGGAACTACCTTCGGTTGCCAGAAGACAGGTCATCGCTTGCCCTCATGAGCCGCGGTTGGTGAGTAGGATTAGAGGGTAAGGAATAGGGAATTTGCAACAGGCGTTTAAGAAAAATAGTAGGAAGAAACATAAACATGGGAATTGTCTCTAGCACTGAAAGAAACATATTTGCTGGTATGTTAAAATCATTGCTTACTGCTAGGGGAGTGAAGGTAACGCATGAGAAAATTGATAGATTTTTAACATTTGTAGAAGAAGTTTGTCCATGGTTCCCAAGGGATGGAACAATAAATTTAGATACATGGAATAGATTAGGGGATCGAATTCAAGATTATTACACTGTTCACGGTCCCGAAAGGTCCCCGTTGATACTTTCACTTTGTGGTCCTTAGTAAAGGAATGTTTAAGAGGGGATACTGGTGATGAAAAATGGCAAAGGGGAACTCGTTCTTCTGTCAAGAGATTATATCCAACATTACCGCGTTCTTGTTCTTTGGATAGTTCCCCCCCCCCCACCCCTTCGCCCCCCCCCTCTCGAGGAGTTGTTTCCCCCCCCCCCGCCATCCCCACTCCCAGCCCCGTTGGTGCATGGAGAGCGGAGCCCGAGAGGCGACAGCGTGGTGGGGAGGCGGCCAGGCAGCCCCCGTGCTCCCCTCCTCCACCCTCCACCTCCTCCTCACTATGAATGTCCTGTAAAAGACAAAGGCTCTTTCGATACGGACCTGAAAGTAAAAGATGTATTGACTCCTAATGATTGGGATGAATTAAATCAAGAAGCAGCTCAGTATCATGATGATGATAATGTTGTTTTTCCAGTTATGAAGGAAATGGGTATTCAAACAACTGCAGTAGAACAACCTCCCGTAGTTTTGCCTGCCTTTCATGATGGCACTTGGCCGCCACCTCCTGACCCTGAAGATTTATTTATCCAACAGTCTCCTATGCGCTTACAACAATCTCCAATGCAGTTGGCATTGAAAAAGGCTAAGGAGGCTGGGGAAATTTTAGAAGGTTTTCAAGCATATCCAGTGGTTGAAAGACCACATGCTGCTGGTGGATGGTTTAATGATTATGAGTCAATACCATTTAAGCAATTAAAAGAGTTAAAGGTTGCTTGTGCTCAGTATGGACCTACTGCTCCTTTTACTGTTACAATATCAGAAACCATTGCTGCACATATTTTTCCACCTGCAGATTGAAAAAGTATATCTAAAGCAGTTCTAAGCGGGTGAGAATTTCTTTTATGGCCATCTGAAAACGCCGATCAGTGTAGTTCCTATGCACAATCACAAGAATGTCGACAGTTAGGAATTATTTATGATCAATTAATAGGCGGTGGAAATTTTGTCAGCATCCATCTTCAATTGAATTTTCCACCACAGGCTTATGATCTTATTCGCCGAGCCAGTCTCTCCACTTGGAAAAAATTACCCAGATCAGGTGTGCGCAAGGAGGAATTATCAAAGATTAAACAAGGTCCAGATGAGCCTTATCAGGACTTTGTAGCTAGATTATTGCAGGTATCTGCTCGACTTATTGAAGATACCGACGCTGCTCTTATATTAGTAAAAGAATTGGCTTTTGAAAATGCTAACAATGTATGTCAGGCGGCAATAAGACCATGGAAAGAAAAAGCTTCCTTAAATGATTATGTTCGACTTTGTGCTGATATTGGACCAGTTTATGTACAAGGTATCACCTTAGCTGCAGCATTAAAGGGGCAATCTATAGAACAAGCAATGGCAGTTATGAAATGGGGACGAAAAATGAGAGTAGCTGGCCCCCCTGGAAGTTGTTTCACTTGTGGGCAAATGGGACATATAGCACGGAATTGTAAGGATAAAAACAGGACGTATCGCACCTCAGTAAAAAAAAATAAACGGGTTTGTGCCCGAGATGTAGACGAGGGAATCATTGGGCTAACGAATGTCATTCTAAATGGGATAGAGAAGGAAATATGTTGGGGGGTGCTGTTGCTCAAAATCAGGGAAACGGCCAGAAGGGCTTGCCCCGGGCCCAGAAAATAACACAGGGGATTTATCCGGTGCACGGAAGCAATCCATTTCGTCCCTCCTCAGAGCAACAACCGGCAGTGCAGGATTGGACCTCTGTACCTCCACCCACCTCGTATTAACCCCAGAAATGGGAATGCAAGCTGTACCCACTGGAGTGTACAGACCATTACCTCCAAAAACTTGTGGTATAATTATGGGAAGAAGCGGTTTAACCATGAAAGGTTTAAAGGTCTCTCCAGGATTGGTGGATCCTGATTATGAAGGAGAACTTAAGGTTATGATACAGACAGAAACAGCTATTTTCAATTTGCCCGAGAGTACACGAATTGCTCAATTATTACTATTGCCTTATATTTCATCCACAGGAAAATCAAACGGTAGGAGGAGAGGAACAACTGGTTTTGGATCCACAGATACTTATTTTGTACATCAAATTGCTAAAGAAAGACCAGAGCTTCGCTTAACAATCGGAGGGAGAATCTTTTTAGGACTCCTAGATACTGGAGCAGATGTTACTGTCATGTCCAAAGAAAAATTGCCAGAAGACTGGCCTTTACAATTGTCAACAACTCATTTGAAAGGAAACGGTATGGCTAATGCTCCATTGCAAAGTGTGAAAATTTTGCCTTGGCATGATGATGAAGGCCATACCGGCACAATACAACCTTACGTTTTGACCAGTCTCCCTGTTAACCTTTGGGGAAGAGACGTTTTATCTCAAATGGGAGCTTACTTATACAGTCCTAGTCCTCAAGTTTCTAATATGATGTGTAATCAACATTATTTACCAGGAAAAGGCTTAGGAAAAAATTCTTCAGGTAATCCAATACCAATTGAAATTCAAGGTAAATCAGACAGAACAGGGATGGGTTTTTTCCAGTAGTGGCTATTGATACTCCTGTCCCCCATGCAGATAAAATAAATTGGAAATCTGACAAACCAGTATGGGTGGATCAGTGGTCACTACCCAAGGAGAAATTGCTAGCAGCAAGAGAGCTGGTACAGGAGCAGCTTTCTTTAGGACACATAGAGCCATCTACTTCTCCATGGAATTCCCCTATATTTGTTATAAAGAAGAAATCAGGAAAATGGAGGTTATTACAAGACCTTCAAGCAGTTAACAAAAACATGTATCCAATGGGAGCATTACAACCAGGACTACCTAATCTTATGGCCATACCAGCTAGATATGAAAAAATCATTATCGATTTAAAAGATTGTTTTTACACTATCCTGCTAGACCCAAAGGACCGCCAAAGATTTGCTTTTAGCGTACCCTCTATTAATTATGACACACCCATGGATCGTTATCAATGGCGGGTTTTGCCCCAAGGGATGGCAAACAGTCCCACTCTGTGTCAAAAATTTGTAGGTCAAAGCCTTAAACAAACGAGAGAACGTTTTCCTTCTTTAATTTGTATACATTATATGGATGATATTTTATTAGCTGCAGAATCAATTGAATTGTTAACTGATGCCTATGTTCATGTTGAACAACAATTGTCAAAACATGGCCCAAGAAAAGGTACAACGAACTTTCCCATTTAAGTATTTGGGATTCCAGCTGTATCCTAAATATTTCTCTCCACAGAAAGTAGCCCTTGCTACGCAACAATTATCCACATTGAACGACTTTCAGAAACTGCTAGGAGACATTAATTGGTTAAGACCGTTTTTAAAGTTGACTACTTATGAATTAAGTCCACTATTTAAGATTTTAGAGGGTGATTCAGATCCTGCGTCTCCACGGAAATTAACAAGTGAAGCTCGTCAGGCTTTAAGATTAGTTGAGAAAGCAATAGAGGGCGCTCAACTCACATTGATATTTCTAAGCCATGGAAATTAATTATCTTACCCACAAAATTATCACCCACAGGGGTGTTATATCAGAATGGTATTCTTTGTTGGATTCATGGACGCCATAGTCAAACAACTACATTGGCTTCCTACCCTTTTAAGGTAGCGCAAAGAATTCAACAAGGGCGAAAACTCAGTGTTATTCACATGGGTCGAGATCCACATAAAATTGTTCTCCCATATAAATCAGATCAGCTTACTTGGTTACTTAATGTAGAAGATGAATCTACCATGGCATTAGCTAATTATGCAGGAGAAGTAACTACTACTTATCCTTCGAACAAACTTCTCAGTTTTTCCACTACTCATATAATTGTTTTCCCAAATATAGTGAAAAGGGAACCTATAAAAAATGCCTTCACAGTTTTCACCGACGGATCTTCCAATGGCAGAGCCACCTTGGTAGCCCCACCACACACATATACTTGGACTTTATCCAACGTCTCTGCGCAGATGGCAGAACTGTATGCCATATATCAAGCCTTACTCAAATATACACAATCCTTAAATATCATTACTGATAGTTTGTATATTGTACAGGCTCTTCAGTGGCTTGAAACCGTCCCCCTGATTAGATCTAAGGTGACTTTTATCCAACAGCATCTTAGCCTAATACAGTCACTGCTACTCCAAAGAGACTGCCCTGTCTTTGTAGGTCACATCCGTAGTCACACTAAATTACCTGGACCTTTAGCTCAAGGGAATCAATTGGCAGATGTTTTGACTAAACCTCAAGTATCTGGGATTATAGAAGCAGAGCGAATGCATAAACTCCATCATTTATCATCTCGTACCCTCCGAAAATTATGTCACATTACAAGAGAACAAGCTCAAACCATCGTTAAGGATTGTCCTTCCTGTGCTCCTTTCTTACCCGTTCCACATTATGGTGTCAATCCACGAGGATTAATGCCTAATGATTTGTGGCAAATGGATGTCACTCATATACCCTCTTTTGGAAAATCTTCATATGTACATGTCACTATTGATACTTTTTCTCATTATGCAGTGGCCACAGCTCTCACTGGAGAAAGATTGACACATGTTTGTGCTCACTTGTTGCACTGTTTTAGCATAATGGGTATTCCAAAAACAATAAAAACTGATAATGGCCCTGCTTATGTTAGTCAAGGTTTTTCCGATTTCTGTCATCAATTTTCCATTCGACACAAAACAGGAATCCCCTATAACCCACAAGGCCAAGGTATTGTTGAAAAATATAATCACCTCTTAAAAGCTCAAATAAGTAAAACAAAAAGGGGGATATGGGGTGTTAAGGATACTCCATTTTCCCTATTATCGCATGCCTTATTTGTTCTTAATTTTTTAACATTGGATGATGATGGATTATCTGCTGCGGATTGTCATTGGAATCATTCAGTAAGTACTAAACCTTTAATATATTGGAAAGATCCTATGGATGGAAAAATACGTGGCCCTGATCCAGTACTAATTTGGGGTCGAGGATATGTTTGTGTTTTTCCCACAGATGATCCTTCGCCAAGGTGGATCCCAGACATGTGTGTTCGACATGCCGAAAACGAAGATGGGAAAATTGCGACGATGGATGCAGAGGTTATCCCTGAATCGAACAAGAGACCTGAGGATGCAGACAATGATACAGCTGTTGGCGCTACTACTTAGTGTTATTTGGATATTGCAGCGTGGGTGTAAGGCAGAAACATATTGGGCATTTGTTCCTAATCCTCCTGTAATTCACCCAGTTACTTGGGATGAACCAACGGATATTCCTGTGTATAACAACCAGACCGTGTTTATGGAGCAATATTCTGACAGGCATATCATAACCTTTTCTGCATCTTTTAATTATTCTGGAAAAATTGATGGTGCCCCGATGTGTTTCCAAATTAACCGCACTGTGAATCTTTGCGAGGAGGTCATTGTTAGGCATGACAGGGATCACAACGTATCGGCAGGAATACATTGGGCCCTGGACTTTTATTATCCAAAATTTAGTAATGGAACAAGGGGTGCAGGGATACCCCCTTCGTATGTTCTCCCTTGTCGAACATTTCCTCCACCAAAGATGGATTTTGCTCCTCTTTGGAGGACATGTCATGCTAATGAAACCTCACGTTCAAATACATCCTTATGTGATTGGAGTTTGATTGATAGTGATTTTCAACCATATGGACTCACTTTGGGGATTTGGACCAAAAATAAACAGACATTTTATTCCAATTTATGGAAAGCTGCAGCAGCCCTGGGAAAAATTAAAGCAAAAAAGCAAAATATAACATGGACTCAGATAAACGGTGTATGGGCAATGGAAGAGACACAAAATACAACTGAATTTTATATGCGAGCTTGTGTTCCGGATCCCTATGCATTTTTGAGCAGGGTTTTACAAATTGTCAATGAGACTGTGAACTGTACAAATTGTCACATTTCCAATTGTTTGAACAGCACTAGTAACTCCTTTTTACTGGTAAAACAACCTGATTATATTTATCTGCCAGTAAATTTATCTCATAACTGGTATGCTGATCGGGGAACTGAAACATTGGAGAAGGCAGCACAACAATTGAAATATCACAGATCTAAAAGAGTAGTTGGTTTAATTATTGCAGGTATTGCAGCCTTGATAGCCGCCATAGCAGTAACTACTGTAGCTTCTATTTCTTTGGCTACCAGCATACAAACAGCAGCTTTTGTTAATGAACTTACTGTAAATATATCTCAAGCTTTACAGAGTCAAGAGCGTTGGGATGAAAAGATCAAATTACGTCTCAACTCATTAAAAGATACGGTTGACGTTTTGGGAAGGCAATTGCAAATATTAGCTACTCGTGAGTCTCTCGTGTGTCATGCAGAATATCGCACTATCTGTGTTACTCCCATTGAATATAATTGTACAATGTTTTCCTGGGATAAAATACAAAGGGACTTACAAGGAGTATGGAATAATGCTAATACTCCTCTTGATCTGAACGCTTTGAAAAGGCACATACAAGATATGTTAAACACACATGATTTAGATCTGTCAGTAGCTAGACGCTAGACAAACTGAAACTTTTATTAATGCTTTGAAATCAGCATTTCCTTCTTTTGAGTCATTTACCCATGGAATCTATGGTTTGATAGCAATGGCAGTCATAATCCTAATAGGGATAACTGTTTGCCTTTGCATTTTACGAATAGGCATAAAAAAATTTCAACGTGTATATATTGATTTGAAAAGGGTTAAATTGGAATATTCAAAAAAAAATAAAGCAGATCCACCGCGCATTTAAAAAAAGAAAAGGGGTGAGATGAAGAAGACTTTTGAAAATCTCTTACTCTAGTGGCCTGAGAGGGTCAGCTAGAGATATGGGCCAAGATAGCAGTCCCTCCTGAAAGGTTTGGACGTCCTCAAAATGATCCTTAGCAAATAAGTAATTTTCCATGGATATGTGACTAACAGAAGAGAAACATAATAAAATAAACCACCTGTGTTTTAAGTTAGTAAATATAATGTTCTTTTAACTTTTTTACTCTGTGTTGATCGTACTGTTCCCATGAGAAAAATGTTGTTATTAATAGTACACGATAAGCTTAAGCCAGAACTTCCTTAACCGTGTGTATAAATATCATCACATTGAATAAACGTTGCTATTTGCCACCAGAGCGGTAGCCCGCCTGTTTGTTAAGGTGATCAAGTGAGCTGGTCTCCGTCACAGTAAGACTTTTTGGACTCGATATTTCTATGACTCCTCCATGACACAAGATTTTTATGACCTCACCTTTCTATGACTCAACTCTTCTGCACCTGCATGGAGCTGTGTGTGAGAGCCTTGGCATCTCAAGTAACTCTACAGGCCTGTGTTTGGCATTCAATGGAATAACTGCTCTGACTTTGATTCAGCAATGTGAGAATGTTCATGACACCAGGGTCATTGTAGTCACAGCCAGATCTGCCTTCCCTGGGGGTCAGGGCTTGGCCTTTCTGCTTCACCAAGCAAACCAAGGCTTTTCTCAGCTTTACAGATGCCTGCACAGTGCCTTTGCCTCCCTGCAATCACGGCCTGCAACTATTTGCTCTAACGATTTCCTGCAAGGACTTTGTCACCAACGATCCTCACTGAGACCAATAAATACTTCACGATTTTCTGAGTTTTGCCTTTTACTTCTTTATTTATTTGCTCAATCTCTTTGAAGCAGCTGAGGATCAATAACTCAGCAGTGAATACACCCTGGGTCTCATTAAAATACTGAAATCCTTAACGAGCTCTTTCTCTTCCTGCAGTTTTCTTCAGGTTTCAAGCCTTGTACAACTCATTGGAGTCATTTCTCAGAGAGGTTAAACTGGAAGTTCTAAAATCACCCCTAATAAAAATATGTTTTAACGTGAAGTTTTTCTTTCATTAAATTTCAGCTCAGAGAAGAGGTGACAGAACCCTTCTCCAATTGGCATTGATGCAGAGTATCTCCTCAGGAGGTCTGGACAGCATGGAGAAGCAGTCCCTTGTGATCTGACACTGCATGGACAGCCTTGCTCCTCACCTCCTGAGCCCCACCATTTTTCTCACTGCCCCCTGCAACTTGCACCCCTTTTTCTTAACACTGAAGGGAAGGGTTGTATAGTCACTGCATAAAAGAAATATCTCTGCCCAGCTGTGGGAGGGAACATCAGGGATTCATTCAGCCCCTGGAGCCCCAGGGACACCTCCAGGGAGCCCAGAGGAGTGCTGCCTTTTACTTCCCCTCTGCTACTGAGCTGGACTGGGCTCCTGGGATGGAGGGAACTCATGGCAAGTGGGCAGCACTACAAAGACCCAACATTGCCCAAGACCAGCTCCTCTGCAAAGCCCAGCAGAGCTGAGGGCACTGCCTGCAGTGGAGAGGGAAGCAGAGAGAGGCTAAATGCAGTGTGGGGTGGGAGGATGCTGAGAGCTCACTGAGGGAGGAATCCTCACAACCCTTCACACAGTAAGTCTCTGGCTGTATGGCAATGCATGTGAGGCTCCTGGGGGGATCCCCTAAAGCTGGCACATGCCACAGTTTGCAGGATCTGTCAGGATGTCTCTCCCAGTGTATTTGCTGTAGAACAGAAGAAACTACTGCCAAGCAGGGCTCCCCTTTGGAACTGTCAGAGGGACAGGGCCTGAGGGCTGTCTTCTGCTGGGGACGAGTGCAGGGCTGTGCACTCAGGGATGCCCCGGGCTGTCCTTGAGAGGAGGGTCCCTGCAGCCCAGGCTCTGTGTGCCAGGGCAGGGACTCTGCCCCCTGCCAGGGTCAGCGCTCAGCCTGCCCGGGGAGCTTCCTATGGGCTGTGGGGAGAAGCTGTGGATGGAAGGAGTGAGTCCTGAAAGAGTAGGAAAATTTCCTTCTGCTCTTGAGAGGGTGCTGTGTGTGTCGGGGCTGCTCACAGCTCCAGATCAGCAACAGGAATCTTCATAGAGAACATTTCCAGAGAAATGTCAGGGTACAGTTTCATATAAAGATAAAGAGATTACCTAAGTTTTCAGTTTCTTGCTCTGAGGTCAGGGACTTGAGGAAGGGGGAGAAGGGAGGGAAAGAGAAAAACGGGAAAAGCTTTTAATGTTTAAACAAGTTTTGAGGTTCTTCAGCTGTTTCCCTGAGTGGTCAGAAGGGCTGGTTACAGCTCCTCCTAAAATACGTATATCAACTTCCCTGCCCGTGGACCACACCAGCACCACCTCTGCTGGGCCCATCTGCTTCTTCTGCCTTTTTGAACCTCTGAAAACGAACGTGCAAGCAGTCAGTGCCCTGAAAACAGGCAGGTTTGTGTAGGTGAGTGTAAATTATTTGGGCTCGGGTTTGTGAGCAAGGAAAAAACATGAGACAGGGAAACACCTCCAAGGAGGAAAACATCCAGGCAGCAGAGACACCATCAGGGAATGAGAGAAAACTACAGCAGGAGCTACTGTAGGAGGGAAAATTTGTAAAAGCTCTGTGTGATCTCCTCCAAAGCAAACACCTTTCTCTAAGAAAGGTCCTTTATCTCCTCTTCCACACAGCAAAGCCTCTGCCCTCAGGGATCTGGGATCCAAGGCTGAACCACCTCCTCTGCAGCCACAGCTCCAGTGCCCTCTCCAGAGCACAGGGGCTGAGAGAAACTGCCCAGCACTGTTGGTGTTTGGGAGGGGCCATGCACAGCTGGGGAAGGGTAACGCTGTCTGCATGCCCGGCTGCCTCTGCTCTGGCCTCTCTCAGACACACCCTCACTCTCTTTCTCCCTCTTTCTCCCCTTGTCTCTGTTTCTGCTGTTGTTCTCTTGTTCTTGCTGCCAGGCCCTCTGGGGATGGGAGTTTCAGCTGCACAGTCACACCCTGACATGGTGGCTCCTTTCCTGCAGTTGTGTACATGGGAAGCACTGTCCCAGCTTTGCTCTGAACTGTGAGGGTGTGGGCAGTGCGTTGAGTGGTGCTGTGGAAGGAGGTGAATCTCCCTTCATCAAATGCCATCATGAGAACACTTGGCTGTCTCCTTGAGGTTTCTGCACTAGCTGTGATCTTCCCTCCAGAATGAAAACCTGTCCTGTCACATCGTTGATCGTTGTGTTACCTGAAAGCCCCATGGAAAAGTGCAGAGATGCTATGAGATAGGAGATATCGTTGCGTTTGTGAAATGAGCCATGTGTGTCCTGGGCTGAAAGTGGATGCTGAGACCTTAAGAAAAAGAGTGAGGAATTGAGTGGTGTGATGTGGATCCCTCTGCTCTGAACAGAGTGTGTGTAGCAGGGAGAGGATAAATCAAGAATGACGTGATTTTGTTCAGAGAAGGCTCCCATAACACAGTTCTGTCTTTTCCTCCTATGACAGTGCCCCATGGAAGGGGCAGCAGATATCCAACAACAGCTCCATCACCCAGTTCCTCCTCCTGGCATTCTCAGACACACAGGAGCTGCAGCTCTTGCACTTCTGGCTCTTCCTAGGCATCTACCTGGCTAGTCTCCTGAGAAACGGCCTCATCATCACCACCATAGCCTGTGACGACCGCCTCCACACCCCCATGTACTTCTTCCTCCTCAATCTCTCCCTTCTTGATTTTGGATGCATCTCAACGACTGTCCCAAAATCTGTGGCCAATTCCCTCTGGAACACTAGGGACATCTCCTACACAGGATGTGTTGCCCAGGTCCTTCTTTTTCTTTTTATGATATCATCAGAATATTTTCTGCTCACCATCATGGCCTACGACCGCTATGTTGCCATCTGCAAGCCCCTGCACTACAGGGCCCTCTTGGGAAGCAGAGCTTGTGTCCACATGGCAGCAGCTGCCTGGGGCTCTGGCTTTCTCTGTTCTTTGCTGCACACAGCCAATACATTTTCACTGCCCCTCTGCCAGGGCAATGATATGGCCCAGTTCTTCTGTGAAATCCCCCAGATCCTCAAGCTCTCATGCTCAGGATCCTATCTCAGGGAGGTTTGCCTTCTTGTGTTTAGTACCAGTTTAGCTTTTGGTTGTTTTGTTTTCATTGTGGTGTCCTATGTGCAGATCTTCAGAGCCGCGCTGAGGATCCCCTCTGAGCAGAGACAGCATAAAGCTTTTTCCACCTGCCTCCCTCACCTCACTGTGGTCTCCCTTTTTTTGAGCACTGTCACATTTGCCTACCTGAAGCCCCCCTTCCTCTCCTCCCCATCCCTCGACTTGGTGCTTTCATTTCTGTATTCGGTGGTGCCTCCAGCAATGAACCCCCTCATCTACTGTTGGAGGAATCAGGAGCTCAGAAATGCCCTATGCAAACTGGCCCAATGGATGTAGTTTCATTAACAATAACCTTCTTCCCCTTCTCTGCTCCTTTCCAAGAGTTAGGCTCAGGCCAGGAGTCTGTTATTTTCCCTTGTGATAATCCTACCTTTAGATAATCTTCCGAACTACACTACTTATGTTGAGGTTTAACCCCGTTGTGTCTGACCCTTGCACAACATAGTGTCAGATGTGGCCTGTCCAAATGAAGCTCTTCAATAAAAGGCCATCTCTCAGATGTGGTGTTTCAAGGCTCAGTTCTTCATCTAAAACTGCTACAAATAAAATATCCATGGAAATGGATTTCTTTAGTTAATCTGTTCTCCTTTTGTACTCGTTGGTTTTGGGTTTAAGCTTATGATAACATCCGATTCCATTGGACCAAAATTTCTAGTTTTAGAAGCTCTCTTCTCACTGTCCATTGCCAGTAGAGATGTTGCATGGGCTCCCCATTACCTCCTCAGGGGGCTTCCTTTGTGGCAGGACTCATGGCACATAAAAATCTCTCCCAAAAATGAATTTGGAGGGATGAAGGGAGGATGGGGTCTCATCATGTGCTCAGGGCTGGCAGTGAAGGGAGACTCTGAAGAAGAAACACCCTCAGAGGTGATGTCCCGCAAACCTAAAGGATTGAATCCATGTATCCACAAACAAGGAGTCTGAAACACCATGGGAGTAAGTGAGGACCCAGCAGGAAGAGGGAAGGGAGACTGGAGAGATGCAGGAGCTGCCTGAGGAGCCCCAATGCTCTCGTGCTGTCCTGGTTAGTGGGGCTCGTGGGAGAAGAGGAGAGGTCAAATGCAGTTGGGGTGGAGGATCACCTACAATATGAGTGCAGGAGAGCCTGGGAGTGAGTGACCTCTGTTTCATGGTGTCATTATTGCCAGCATCAGCCTTGGGGCTGATGGGAGGATGAGACCCCTCTCTGCTCATCAAGAAGTTGCTGTGCTATTCGAAGGGCTGGGACTGGAGTTGAATCTGCAGCAGTCTGCGATTGGCTGTGCTGTGGGACCATTCCAGCCTGAACTGCTCTCTTGGGCTGGACCACGTTGGGCTGTTGGAGAGGACAGGAGAGGTGGGGAGAGCTGGGGAGAGGCCAGGCTGTGCTAGAAAGAGCCCAGGAGAGGACACCATCAGTGTAGAGCTGAGATGTGAGAGTGTGCAGGGTGAGGGCACTCAGCAGAGTGCTCACGGTATAGAGTCAGGTGTCATAGTCAAGGAAGCAAGAACAACAATGCAAAAGAGAGGGGCCTGCTCAGTGCCATGTTCCCTGCACACCCTCAAGAACCTGTCTCAGGGAAACCATGACAGATGTGTCCCACACAGCAGCCATTTCCATGTCTTTACCTCCAAGCATGGAGGAGGGACTTTTACTTCATGTCCACCCCCGTCCTCTCTTTTGCTCAGTGATACCCAAATCCACCACCATTATTTATAAAAAGAGAACCAGTTTCCTGGTTCGTACAAATGGACATAATTAGAGCTGATCCATTTCTCTTAGGTATGTCAGAAATACCATTGGCAATTCTCAGTAAGGGATGTGTGTTGAAGCAATGACACAAGCATTTTTCCTACGTAATGACTAGGAACAATCAGGCACTTTTAGTTACATCTTCCTTTCTGAGGCATAGTAAAAATATATCTCTTCCTGTCCCAATATCATTCCCCACTGCAGACAAAGTCCGTATCTGCCTTGGACTCAGTGTGCTTGCAGCTCTCTCCCTGCCAGTCTTTGTCTGTCCTCTAGGAAGGGACAGTCAGGCTCAGGTAATCTGGAGGGATTAGCTTCATGGCTATAACCCAGATCTTATAAAACAAATCATAGAATCATAGAATATCCTGATTTGCAATGAGCTCTTTAGTATAATCAGGTTCAAATCCTGACTCCACAGGGGCACCCTAAAGGTTACCCTATATTTCTAATAAAAATGTCCAAACACTTCTTGAACATTGACAGGTATGGGGCCGTGACCACTACCCTGGGGAGCTTGTTGCAGTGCTTGACCACTATCTCAATCAGAACTTTTTCCTAATATCCAGTTTGAACGTCCCCTGATGCAGTATTAAGCCGCTCCTTCACTGTCACCAGACATGAGAGAAGAGATCAGCACATCCCTCTGTCCTTCTCATGAGGAAATTGTAGACAGCAATGAAGACAGTCCTCAGGCTCATCTTCTCTAAGCTGAACAAACTTGGTATCCTCAGCTGCTCCTTGTGAGTCATGCCCTCTTGTCCTTTCACCATGCTTTACCCTTCCTTTAGACACATTCAAACATTTTTAAATCCTTCTTATATTGCGGAGCCCAAAACTGCAAACATTATTTGAGATGAGGCCACACTAATGCTGAGTATAGTGGGACAGTCACTCCTTTTACCTGGTTGGGTACCCTGTGCTAACACACTCCAAGACACAGTTGTCCCTTTCTGTTACCAGTTGACTCATACTAAGGTTACCATCAACCCCCTAGATCCCTGTCTACTTGGCTACACTCCAGCATGATGTTCCCAACCTATATGTACCTCCAGTATTGCACTGTCCCAGGTGCAGAACGCGGCATTTGCCTTGCTGAATGTCATTTGGTTGATGATTACCTATAACTTATCAAGATCTTCAAGACAGTCACCGGTTCATCTTATATTAGTATTATTGGCAAACTTAGCGTGTACTCAACTCCCACGTCATGTTCATTGACAAAGCCAACAAAGAGACCTAGCCCTAAAATTAAACCCTAGGTAACACCAGTAGTGACTGGGTGCCAGCCGGGTAGTGCTCCGTTTACTATAACTCTTTGAGCCCAGTGCCTCAGCCAACGCTTCATCATCACATAGAATCATAGAATGATTGTGGTTGCAAAAGACCTTTAAGGTCATCAAGTCCAACCACGGATCCAGCCCTGCTAAGTCTGTCACCAGACTATGTCCCCAAGTCCTTTCATGGTTTAACCCCAGCCCAGCCAATTTTAGCAGCTAAAACTGAGCAGTTGGGCTCTTAGTTCCCTTCCCCTCCACCTTCAGGGAAAGGGAAATGAGAGGAAAACGCTTGTAGTTTGGAAACTAAAACTACATCTTTAACTAAATTAATACCAACAATAATAAAAATAATATCAATAATAATAATAAGGCAAACAATAAGGAAATAATAAAATATATACAAATATATTTCATATGTACAATATATGAAATCATGCCCATACCCTTTGACGATTGTACGTCACGAGAAATGCTGCAAAGCAGACACCATAGAATCAAAGAATCTTCCGTTTGGAAAAGACCTTTGAGATCATTGAGTCCAACCACACCCATCATCCCATGAAACGTCCCTCAAAAACTCATGTGCCCATTTTTTAAACACCTCCAGGGATGGTGACTCAACCACCTCCCTGGGAAGCCTTTTCCAGTGCCTGACCACCCTTTTGGTAAAGAAATTCTTCCTAATATCTAGTCTGAACCTCCCCTGGCGCAATTTATGACCATTTCCTATGGTCCTAAAAGGTAAAGGCTCCAAGACTAGGAGGAAGGTGAGCTCAGGAACTGGATACAGGAATGCACAGCTCTGGGATTAGGGCAAACAGACAGAGGAGGTTCTGACTGGATGTCTGCCAACACAGAAGAGAGGGAGACCCATGTTATCTCTCAGTTTCATACCGAGTCTGATGTATATGGGATGGAAACCTCTCTTGGTCAGTTTGGGGTCACCTGTCCTGTCTGCCCCTCCCTGCAGGTGTGACCTTCTTCACCAGATCGAGGATGGCCTTGGTTACCAGATGAATAAGAATAAAAACATTGGCCTTTCTAAACACCAATGTTCCATATTATCACCTCTAGAGAGAATCTGTCTGAAAAACATGAAGTTAGCTTTCAGAGAATAAAATTACTTTAACAAGACTGAGCCAGTGTCAGGAAACGAACTCCAATTTAACTCTAACCATAATACTGTACTACTTATTCCATACCGTTTACGTGATGCTCAGGTAACCACCACTTACATCTTCCAATACATATATATACACACACGTAAAATGTTAATTCATGATTTATCCACACAAAAGTTCATTATGTTCATGACTGTGGGTGTCCATTCATTTTAGCAGGGTCTCAGGGAAAGAAGAATAGTATGAAGACTCATTGTGGTTCTTTCTGACAGGCTGCAGGTTAGAGGTGTCAGCCTCGAGAAGGTCACTGTACATCACGTGATGAATCTGGCTCCTTATTCTGAAAAACCCTCAGTGAACACTGTTAGTATTATCTTGCATTTAACATTATACAGGTTAAGATTGAGCATTCTTACCCAGAGTAGATTTCCTTGAGGTACACATTGAGCGTCACCATCCTTAAGCATTGCCCACCAAGTGTGTCCAGACCCTTGAGTGAAAGCAACCCCACAGGTGGGTGTCTCTTTGCCCACAGCAGGAGAAACCCAGACAGTTTTCCCCAGCCAGTTCCTTTCATGTAACACAGGGACTTTATCGCCTCCTACCATGTGGAGAGGGGCTGACGGAGTAGGACTGGCTTGATTGGGGGATGCCCTGCTCTTAACAAACCAGGTGGTTTCTGCCCAATGTTTAACCCAGTCTTTAATGTCCCTCTCCCAATGCTTTCAGGGCAATGTTGAAAAGCCCAGTGTATCGCTCAGTTTTCCCTGAAGCTTGTGCATGGTAGGGAATAGGATACGACGGGAAAATAAGGAAAGTGACAGGAAAACTCACCCGACATTAAAATGTAGCTCAGAAACTGGTGCCATTGGTGGGATTTTGGTGTTTTCAATCTTGGGGAGGTTTACACTGGGTCTGCTGGTGACAGATGCGGTTCAGCTGTCCCAAGGGGGAAAGGATTCTTGCCCGTGTGCTGGTGGGGCTTATTGAGAGGGCTTTGAACCAGGTTCCAAGGGGGAAGGGGACAGAACTCTCTTGGCTTTGACACCTTGGTGCCTTGACACCTACATGCCTCATCCTCAATGTCCTGATGCCTCAGCCTCAACACCTCATCCTCAACAGCTCCATGCCTCAGCCTCTCAGACTCAGATCCTCAAAAACCTGACACCTTGGCCTCCCAGGACCAACAAGTCAACCCTTTGGCTTCTCAGCATTGACACCCTTTGAACTTGATGTTTCAGTCTATCCACTTCAACACTTCCATCTCTCTATCTTGACACCTCAAGACCTTGACACCTCAGCCTTAACACCTCAGCCTCTCAGACTGACCACCTTGACAACCTCAGCCTCTCAGCCTGATATCATGATCCTGTAATGGGCATTGGTAGGATGGGGTGGTCATGGTCTCTGTCCCCACTGGAAGCCCCTAACTCCTTAGGTGATGTGTGTAGAGGGGGTACAATTCCTCACAGTCTTATCTTTTTATCTCAACATTCTCAGCTCTAAACTAGGTCTCTGGAAAGCAACAAGGTCTTCAGGAAGGAATGTGGAATAAGAACGTAACAGGATCCATTTTTGTGGGAAAGCAGAACCTTACAACAAGAGCTGACCCAGAGGACAAGTGAGAAAGATGAAGACGGGAATAGTTGATGAAGTAAACGAGCACCAGGTCTTCAGTATGCCTAAATGGACATGAGATGGTAGAAAAGACCCAGGAATAGAGCTACTAACGACTGTGTAACCATTTCTGGGAATGGGTGTAGAATATGTTAATGATTTCCAGGGGGGCTGAAGAATATGTAACACGTGGAGAAAAACTCGGTATTTTTTTGGTCAGGAGAAGTGACGAGGAAAAATCCTGGTGCAATCCCAGCACTGTAATAAAAGAACATGAGCTTAACTGTGACATTAGCTATGGATTGTGATTTTTGCACTTCATAGAAGAGTCAGGTCATAGAAGATTCTGGTCATAGAGGAGTTAAAGAAGGATCGAGTCATACAGAGTCATAAAAAGTTGGATCCTTAGTCATAGAAAAGTTGGATCTTAAATTATGGAATCACACTATGGTTTGGGTTCAAAAGAACTTTAAAGGTCATCCAGTTCCAACCCCCCTGCCATGGACAGGGGCACTTCCTACTATACAAGGCTGCTCAAGATCCCATTGAACCTAGCCTTGCACACTTCCCGGGAGGAGGCAGCCACATCTTCCCTGGGCAATCTGTGCCGGTGTCTCACCACTCTCATCATGAAGAACTGTGTCCTAATGTTTAATCTGAACCTTTCCCCTCCTATTTTGAAGCCCCTTCATCCTATCACTACTTGTCCTTCTAAAAAGTCCCTCTCCAGCTTTCCAGTAGCCCCTTTAGGTATTGCAAGGTCACTAATGAGGTCCCACAGAACCTTCTCTTCTCCAGGCTGAAAAACCCAAACTCTCTCAGCCTGTCTTCATAGCAGAGGTATTCGTGCTCTTTGGTCATATTTGTAGCCCTCCTCTTGACCCATTCCAACAGTTCCATATCCTTCTTATGTTGGTGATTCCAGAATTGGACACAGGACTCCAGGTGGATTCTCACAAAAGACTAGTAGACGGGGAGAAACCCCTCCCTTGACCTGCTGGCCAAGTTTCTTTCGATGCATCCCAGGACATGGTTGGCCTTCTGGGCTGCAGGCACACTTTGCCGGCTCATGTGGAACTTCACATCAATCAGCACCCCAAGTCCTTCTCCTCAGGGCTGCTCTCAATCACATCATCCCCCAGCCTGTATTGATACAGCAGATTTCCCTGACCCAGGTGTAGGACCTTACACTTGGCCTGCTGAACCTCATGAGGCCCACTTCTCGATCTTGTCCAGGTCCCTCTGGATGACATCTCGTCCTCCTGGTGTGACCACTGCCTCAGTCACCTTAGTGTCACTTGCAAACTTGCTGAGGGTGCCCTTGATCCCTCAGTCGATATCATCGATGAAACCGTTAAACAACACTGGTCCCAGTAGTGTCCTGTATTGTACTGAGGGACAGCACTTGTCATGGGTCTCCATCTGGACATCTGGACATGTTATTGTAAAGAATAGATATATTCTTTGCAAGATATATATACACTCAGATATATATTTATATATATGTAAACATATACACTTACGTGTTTGCATATAAATATATGTAAAGAATATATTTGGTTACATCATAATTTCTATCATGTCCCTGGTCTCTAAATATGAACTGCCATGACACCTGATGATGGGAGGGAAATCCTGGATTGGTACTAGCTGTGATCTGTCACTGACTTACAATTTTTTAAAGAGAGTTTTGGTCTTTCATAGCCAAAAGCTGGGCTAAGGCTCACATCTACCTTCTGGTCCATCTGTCAGGTGCCCAGAGCTGCAAAGCCCCAACTGTTTCTGTAACCAAACAATTTGTCATGTTAATCCATTCTCAAAATTTTTGACCAAACACCCGCAACACTCACCAGGACTTGTGGGAGATGTGGTGGATGGAGGCCACCTTGGGCACAGCGATCACTAAATGATAGAGGCTTTGATTCGTGGAGAAGTGAGGAGGGGGTCAGCAGAATGGCAACCTTGCCATTCCTGAAGATGGAACGTGGCCTGTTTAGGAGCCTGGTTGAAAGAGTCAATTGAGAGGCAGCTCTGAAGAATAAGGTAGTCCAGGAAGGCTGGACATCCTTCAGGAAGGGAATCATGAAATCACTGGAGCAGGCTGTTCCCATGTGCTGAAAGATGAACTGGTGAGAAGACCGGTCTGGCTGAACAGAGAGCTCTGGCTTCAACAAAGACAAAAAAAAAAAAGAGTTTATGAGCTTTAGAAGAAGGAATCTGCAGCTCAGGAAGACTAGAAGGATATTGTGAGGTTATACATGAAGAAAATCAGAAGGGCCAAAGCCCTATTAGGACTTCATCTGGCCACAGACGTGAAGAGCAATATAAACCCGTTCCAGAAATGTAGAAGAAAAATAGAGCCAAGGAGATTCTCCATCTTGGACATTACCACAAAGGATGAGCAGAAGGCTGAGGTGCTTAATGCCTTCTTCACCTCCGATTTTCATAGTCAGACCAGCTGTTTTCTGGGTGCTCAGCCACCTAAACTGGAAGAAATGGGTGGGGAGCACAGTAGGGAGCCCCCACAATCCAAGAAGAAAGGTTTAGGGACATGACACACCAGATGCAGACAAGTCTATGTGGCCAGATGAGATCCACCCAAGACTATTGAGGGAGCCAGCAGTGGATCTTGCCAATCCAATCTCTGTCATTTATCTGCAGCCCTGATCAACAGAGAAGGTCACAAACAACTGGGAGCTTGTCAATGTGACGCCCATCTACAAGATGGGCTGAAAGGTTGATCCAGGGAACTCCAGGCCTGTCAGCCTGACCTCAGTACTGAAGAAGATTATGGAGTAATTAATCTTGAATGTGCTCACCAGACAAGTTCAGGAATACCATGGGACCAGGCCCAGCCAGTAGTGGTTCATGAAGGGCAGGTCCTGCTTGACCAACTTGATCTCCTCCTATAATCAAGTGACCCATTTATTGGACAGGGGAAGACTTTGGGTATTGTCTACCTGGACTTCAGGAATGCCTTTAGGATTGTTTCCCAAAGCATTCTCTCAGAGAAGCTGCTGGGTCATGGCTTGGAAAGGCGTGCTCTTCACTGCGTAAAAAACTGTCTGGATGGTGGATCCCAGAGAGCTGTGGTGAATGGAGCTCAGTCCAGTTGGTTGCCGGACACAAGCAGTGTCCTCAGGGCTATGATGTTGAGGACAATTCTGTTCAAATACCTTCATCAATGATCCGGTTGAGGAAGCTGAGTGCTCCCTCAGAGACTTTGCATGTGACACCAATTTGTGTGGGAGTGTTGATCTGCTGGAGGGCAGGGAGGCTCTGCAGAGGGACCTGGACAGCCTGGATCAGTGGGCTGAGGCCCATGAGATGGGATTCAGCAAGGCCGAGGGCTGAATTCTGCACTTTTGTCTCAGCATCCCATGCTACAATACAGGTTCAGGAAACAGTGTCTGTAAAGCTGTCCATCTGGAAAGGACCTGGAAGTGTGTAAGAGACGGATTGGTTTTGGCTGCCTTCAACCACCTCTTTTCCTGCTTTAAAGCAGTGTTGAGGCTGCAGCAGAGGCTGTGTCCTTCAACACCTTATCTCACTCTTGCCAGCAGCCCAGCTGTGCTTGCTGCTCATGGAGCTCTTGCTGCAGTGTTACCAGTATGGGAGCAGGGGCATGATGGTATCTCAGACCCCAGAGCCCCCCTCAGCCTCACAAACTCATTTCTAGAACTTCTCTAGAAGAAGCACTGTGCAGGCTCACCAAAAACTATAAACAGTACTCTGCAAGATGGGCATTAACAATGCGCCCACCCTCCTAAGAGAAAGAAGGAAAGGACTGGAGACCAGATTGTGTCCTTTGAACTTTCCTCTCTCCCTCTATCTCTTTTTTCTCCCTTTCTTCCTTTTCCATTAACACAGATTTTGCAGCTAATGCCAATCTTTTGCCTAAGAATGCCTGCAAAAAAGAATTCCTTTTTGGATCAATAATTTTGCATTGCCTTGCCTTCATTTAGTCCCATGGGCACTGAACCCATTAATGTCACAATGAGACCCATGGTCTCACCACAATGACATCTGAAATATCCACACTGGATTGTGACAGAGAAGTTGGAAGAAACCGGAGAGTGTCCCGTGCAGATATGCCAATGTGGGTTTTGGGCCTCAAACATATGGCCTGATGGACCAAGGTACTTAAGGTAGTAGAGGGATCTGGGCTTCTTTGGAGGTGTGCTGAGGATCTCCTCTAAGCAGAGACGGCACAAAACCTTTTCCACCTGTCTTCCCCAGCTGTCCGTGGTCTCCTTGTTTATCAACACTGGCATATTTGCCTACCTGAAGCCTCCCTCCATCTCCTCCCCATTCCTGGATCTGTTGGTGTCAGTGTTATATGCTATTGTGCCTCCAGCAGTGAACCCCCTCATCAACAGCATGAGGAACCAGCAGCTCAAGGATGCACTGCTGAAAGTGATAACTGCATTTTTCTTTGAAGGAATAAAATGCTCATCTGCTTCTGCATAGCAGTTATTATGTAACTCACAGATGGTCCTATCTGTCTTCTTTATTTTTTTTGGTTTTGGGGAGTGGGGGTTGGGGGTGGGTTTGTTTGTTGTTTGAGGGTTTTTTTGTGGGGGGGGTGGTGTGGGGTTTTTTTGTTTTTTTTCTGCAGACCCTTCATCCAAGGCATTTTTGGAGCTGCAGGGACAGTTCATGCGTGTATGGAGGGAAAAAGTGTCCCAGCACAGCAGCACTGCCAGACAGCTCCAGCCCTTGATCTCCTAGAGCTGTTCTCTTTCCCCTTCCACAATCTCCTCCTGATACCTCTCCTTTCTGTAAGACCTGAGTGCTCTGGCAGCTTGGTCATAGCTGTGCTGTGTGGCCTTGTTCTGACTGCAGGCAGGGACAGGCAGTGGGCACTTGTGTGGCAGAGGAGGCAGAGGTGTCTTCCTGAACAGCCTTTCCATAAAGAAAGGGGATCTTCTCAGGGCAGTGCCTGAAGGCTTTGGTCTTCTCCCAGAGTGTCTCTCAGGAACACGCCCAAGAAAGTCACCCACAGGTGAAAACAGCAGTGTCCAGGTAAACAGTGTGGGTGTACAGGGTTGAGTCACACAGCAGTGTCCTCTCAGAGAGAGAGACCTGAAAGACCAGCAGATCGTGGTCTGGCCTGTGTTCATGTGAGTTGGACACCCTGGGGAATCTGAACCAGGGCAATCATCCTGGAGTAGCCTCTCACATCCACCATTCTCATCCCTGGGCTCTCACCTCAGCTTGGACACCTTCATCATCCCTCTCAGAAGGACACTGAACAAGTAGGTCAGAGTCCATGTGTGTATTGTGCAGATGAGATGTGAGCACCCACACCATGAGTGTGAGGTGAGATGAACCTGAGAGAAAAGAAACAGCTTTTCCTTGGGGTTCAGTGAAAGCCAGTGAGAAAGCCAGTGCCTTGAGGTCACTTCATGGTGGGAGTAACATCCCATGGGAAACTGCCTGAATGCAGCACTGCAATGTGCTTCATTGAACTGAGGTCCCTGTGCCCCTTTCTTTCTTCAGTGCTTCAGATTAGTGCAATGCAGAGTGATCCACTGCAGATCTGGAGTGCCTCCTGTGGCAACAGGACACCAGAGACACTGTGATACTTTTCTCTGAGTGTAAAAATGGAAGACTCTGTCTAAAAATATCCCTGGGTGCATAAGGAGTCCACGAGGCCAGCTCAGATGTGGAGTTCTGACAGAACCCTGACATTTCTGTTTGTGACTCCAGGAACAAACGCCACTGACCGAGTGAGGTTCATCTCAGATGCCTTCAAGAGGCTCAGTGCAAGAGTTCTTGTCTGCTACATCACCCTTGGCTGGGACTCTGATTGCGTTCTCAGAGGTGACTGAACAATCAGAGAGGTTCTCTCCTAGGAAAAGGCAGATGTCAAACTCAACTTAAAGAAAGACAGAAAGGAGAAATGGTGAAATTACATGTTTTTCAACCTACCTGCATCCCTGGGAAAGGGAATGGAAAATGTCCTGAGGCCGTTTCCAGGCACTTGAAGAACAAGAAAAAAGAATTGCTGAACCAAAATGGGCAGGGGACAAGAAAGGCATGTTGTGGACATGGAATATTTTGTAAGGCCTTAGACATGGTCACCCATGGTGTCCACATAGCCAGAGTGGGGCTGTCTGGTCTGAAGAAGTGGACACTGTGTGGTTGGGCAGTTGGCTGAATGAGGAAGCCCAGATATCATCAGTGGTACAAAGTCCTCCATGTGATCAGTTATTGGTGGCATCCTTCAATGAGGAGCACGTTGGCCAACACTGTTTAATGTCTTTATTATCTTCCTGTATGATGTGATGGAGAGCATTTCAGCTCTTTTGTGGATGATGCATGGCAGAGGCCTTGAACAACCTCTTCTGGTTCATCTTACCTCGAGCAGGACTGAGAACAGAGGATGTTCACAGCTCTCCTCAAACCCAAGCTACTCTACTGGTTTCTTTCCTGAGTTTATCTGAACTGGGAGCCTGGATCCATATTTACATGTGGTTTTCTATATCACAGGTATAGAAAATAAAGACAACCCAAACAAACAACAAACTAACCAAATCCCTCAATTAAAAAAAAAAAAAGACCAAACAAATTCACAAAGAAATAAGAAGACAGATATGAAGAAAAGTTAGCTCTGACTTTTCCACAGATATAGTGGCAACCCTGGTGAGATAAAGGGCGCCTTATTAACGTGAAGTAGATCTCATTCAAACCATTTCAACACTTTCCTAAATTCCCTTTTTCCTCATGCTGTAGGTGAGAGGGAGTCACTGCTGGAGGCACCACTGAGAACAGAACTGACACCAGCTGATTCAAGCATGGGGAGGAGATAGAGGGGAGATTCAGGCAGGTAAACACTGCAATGCTGACATAAAGGGGACAGTGGCCAGGTGGGAGAGGCACCTGGAAAAGGCTTTGTACCGTCCTTGCTCAGAGGGGATTCGCAGCACAGCCCTGATAATCAGAAAATAGGACACCACAAAACAAAACAGCCAAAACTTAAAAAAAACCTTAATAATAAAACAAAATCAACTTCCCTGAGGTCAGAATGTGAGGAGGAGACCTTCAAGATCTGAGGGATCTCACAGGAGAAATGGTGCAAGGTATTGACCTGGCAGAAAGGCAGTGAAAATGTATTGGCCATGTGCAGGAGAGCAATGAGAAACCCAGAGCCCCAGGCAGATGCTGCCATGTGGACACAAGCTCTGCTGCCCAGAAGGGTTTATTTCTCCTAGATGTCGTCTTCTCTGTCCTCACCAGCAAGATCTCCCAGGTATTTGTTCCCTCTGGAAGGCCTCAAGGAGGAGGAAAACAACCAGCAGTGGATGAGGATCAAATCCAGGGCTACTTAATCCGGCTCATCACTTCAGAGTCTATTGGGTGGTTGAATGCACCCAAGGGCACTCTGTCTCTGCCATCCCAGGATCAGGAAACAGAAGTCAAAGGGGCGCAACAATGCAGAGTTGTTCCTGGCACTCTTAAACCCCTCAGACCAGTAAGAGAGCAGCAGCCAAACACAGAGGCAAATGGAAATGTCTCCCAGTCCTACTCAGCACGTTCTTGTTCACAGGCCAGTTGGGCAGTGGAAGATGGAAAAAGGCTCAGCAGCAGTGACCCCTCTCTGGCTGTGTCTGCTTCTCACCCTTACCAGCATGACAAGAGCAGGGACACCCCATGGGCCCAAGGCACCAACATCGCTCGGTAGAGCAGCACATTCGACTCAGGACCTGTGAGGATCATTGTCAGGGGTGCAGGAATGGCCACCAGGCCAACATGGACATAGTCACCTGGGAAAAGGCTCTCTGGGGAGAAGCGATGTCCAGGGAGAAGAGCAGGGCACCATGGCTGTGGAGGGGAGAAAAAAAAAAGAGCGTCCTATTCCTGTGTCTCCAGCTGGGAGCAGCTGCTTTGCTCTGGGACAGAAGGAGCTACAAGAAGAGCCCTGGGGCCTGGACCGCAATGCTGTCCTGAGAAGCAGGAGAAGCAGGACTGGCACAGTGGAGAAGCAGGATGCTGGAGGCAGGGAAACTACTGAGCATGACATGACAAGCAGATAGGACACTTTCACAGACCTCTGTTCCCTCCTGTCATGGTCAGTCTCTAGCCATGGATCTGCTGCGAAGGCTGAGATATCTCTCTGGTCTGAAAATCTGCCGTGCCCTTCAGAGGGGCTGGGGCTGTGGGGTGAGTGCCCAGAGCACTGCCGCACCCTGTGGCTGGCAGTGCCATGGGGCCAACCCAGACTGTGCTACTCTGCTGGGGTGAGGTGGGGAAAGGGCAGAGGAGTGGAGGGAGCTGGGGAGGGGTTGATCTTCAAAGTCCCCAAGAAAGGAAAACACCAGTGTAGAGTTCAGCTGTGTGAGCGTGCATGGTAGGGGCACACAGCAGTGTCCTCCCACAACCAGGGCTCCTGGCATAGACTTGAAGAGTAGGACCTGGTCTGTTCCATAGACCATGGATGCTGTGAGCAAACTGCCCCAAGCCTTCTATTGCCCGACTTGTCACGAACCGTTCTATGACCTTCTGTTACCTGACTCCTATATGACTTTTCTATGACCAAACCCCTCTACAACCCAATGTTTACATAACCTGACTTGCTTATAACCTGGCTCTTCTACAACCCTTCTATGGCCAGAAGCTTCTATGACCCTTCCATGACCAAGCTTCTCTATGACCCAAATATTCTATGACCAAAACTTTCTATGACCCAACTCTTTTATGACCTGTGACTCTTAATGGACCATAAGATTTCTGTGACCCAATTCTTCTATGATTCTTCTATGACAAAACACCTCTATGACCTTGAATGGCCTGACTTTTCTCTGAAATGACCCTTCTATGACCAAACACTTCTAAAACCCAAATAAACTCTCACGAGTCTATGACTCGAGTCTTTCACGACTCAACAATTCTAGGAGCCTTTTATGACCTGAGACATGAATGACATGAAACATCTACGACCTGACTCTTCTATGAGACTTCTGTGGCCCAAAACGCCTATGAAACATCTAAAACTGAAATTCTGTTAGTCCTCTATGACCTGACTCTTCTCCACCCAAGTTTTCTGTCATTCTTCAATGATCAAACCCTTTTATGACCATTCCCTTCTAAGATCCAACTCTTCTGCAACTGCATGGAGCTCTGTGAGAGATCCTTGGCACCTCACATAACTCTAAAGGCCTGTAATTACGATTAAATGGCATTACTACACTAAATTTGATTCAGCAATGTGAGAACATCCTTGACACCTGTGTCACTGTAGTCACAGCCAGATCTGCCCTCCCAGGGCCTGGAGTCATCAAGCAAACCCAGGCTTTTTTCAGCATTACAGGTGTTTCCACAGTGCCTCTGTGCCCCTGCAACCATGGCCTCAAATTATCTACTCCAACGAGCTCCCTGGGAAGCTTTGTCAGTAACGATCCTCACTGACACCAATTAATACTTCAAGGTTCTCTGAGTTTTACTTTTGATTTCTTGAGAGGTTTGCTCAATCTCCTCTCCTCAGCTGAGATTCAAGGACTCAGTAGAAAAATGCCCTGGGTCTAATACAGAAAATTTTAACGAGCTCTTTCTATGCCTGCAATTTTCCTCGAGTCTTCAAGGCTTCTAAAGCTCATTGCAGTAATTTCCCAGTGTAGATAAGGACAAAGTTTTCAAAGTGCCCCAAATAAATAATATTTTTAAAGTAAACCTTATCTTTCATTCCTTTTCAGCTCAGGGAAGAGATGACAAAACCATTCTCCAGTTGCATTGAAACCCAGTCTCTCTTCAGGAGGTCTGGGCAGCATGGAGAAGCAGTCCCTTGAGTTCTGACACTGCATGGACAGCCTTGCTCCTCACCTCCCCAGCACCAACATTTCTCTCATTGCCCACATGGGACTGGCATCCCTTTTCCTTACACTGAGGGGAAGGGTTGTATGGTCACTGCAGGAAAGAAGTGTCTCTCCCCTGCTGAGGAGGGACCATCAGGGATTGCTTCAGCCTGTTTCACAACAGGTGCCCCTGGAGACCCAGGGACACCTTGAAGGAGCCCAGAGGGGGACAGAAAAGTTTTGCCTTGTGCTTCTCCTCTGTCGCTGAGCTGGGCTGGGCTCCTGAGATGGAGGGAGTTCCTGGCAAGTGGGCAGCGCTACAAACAGACAGCTCTGCCCAGGAGCAGCTCCTCTGCAATGTACAGCAGGGTTGAGGGCACTGCCTGCAGGCAGTGATGTGAGAGAAGTGAAGAAGAGGTACAGAACTGGAGTGGGAGCACAGCTGAGTGCTCACTAGAGGAGAAATCTTCTCACCCCTAAATACAGTAAGTAGCTGGCTGTAGTGCGGCGAGGATATAGTTCCTGGGAAGATCTAAAGCTGACATGTGACACAGCTTTCAAAATCTGTCAGGAGGACTCTTCAAGTTTCTCTTGAGCAGAGCAAAAATCATGCTCCAGAGCAGGGACTTTCTGCTGCACCATCAAAGCACTGTCTGTGCTGTTTGCCTTCTCCAAGGCATGGCTGCAGGAGGATGAAACCTGGTGTGCACCCATGGGTGCCTTGGGCTGTCCTTGAGAGCAGGGTCCCTGCACCCCAGGGTCTGTGTGCTGGGGCAGGGACTCTGTCGGCTGCCAGGGTCAGTGTTTAGCCTGGTACTGTGGGGAGAAGCTGTGGGCGGAGAGAGTGACCCCTAGGGGGACAGGGCAGGGGTCTCTTGTTTCAAGGGGTGCTGTGTTGTTCAGAGCTGCTCACAGATCACCCCCCACAGCAATTGCAGAGAGTCATTTTGAAGAACGGCATGGATGAAGCATTTAACTGGAAGGAATGGAGTCTGTGCTTTCAGTTTTCCACTCCTGGTTGGTTGGGTGGGCAGTGGGAGATGGGAATTTATTTCTCTCTTCTTGAATGACTCTGAAACCCCAGTTCCCTTTAGGGTTTGCCTGAGCTGGTCCTTGGCCCTGCACACACAGAGATGCCCCTGGGCAGGGCCCCACTGACAGGAGGGGTCTGCAGAGCAGAGCTGAGCACACAGTGGGTGTGCTCTGCTCTGTCAGCTCAGACAGGGAGGAGATCCAGGGACAGAGAAATATCTCCCAGCAGGGAGAAGTTCCAGGAAACACAGACAGTGATGGAGAAGAATCTTCTCCCATTAACATCATGGGAAGGGAGATTCAGGCACCTCCCTGCCATCCCCTGCAGTGCAGATGCCTACCATGGAGCAAACCCATGGTTTCCACTCTCATCTCTTCTCTTAAGGCCATGGGTGCTCAGTCGCCTTCTCAGCAGCCTCACCCCTTCATAACAGAAATTACCAAACACCTGACTTGCTGTCTCTGTTGGCTCCACCTGCAGCAGCACCGTGCATTGCTCCCTGTTTCCTCTCCTGTCTCTGCTCACCTTTTTCTTATCACTGGAGTTTCTGGGATGAGGTTTGGGTTAAGCTGCAGTTCTGACACCAGTCCCACGGGTCCTACCCTGTGGATGTAGCCATGGGAGTAAAGGGTCCAATTCCTCTCTTAATCATAATTTTGAGGGCAATGCAAACAAGCAGATTCTTCTTTCAGGAAACCCGGATTTATGGCATTTGATTCTTTCCCTGGTTTGTCTTGGTAGGCTGCAGGCTGCCCTCCAACAGGGCACAGCTGTCCCATGACAACTCCGTTTACTGGCAGTCCAATAGAGAAGACGTCTCAGTTCTAAGGCCATGGAAAAGCTGCTCATCATCTGTATGTGGGCAGATGCGATGAGCCCTGTGTCCCTGACTGGGAAGGGAGAGGTAGGATGGGATGAAGGTATTTGGAGATCTGCACTAGGAAACTGGATTCCTTTGCTCCTAGCACTGTCCAGTTTCTTTTGGAGGGAACACCCAAGTGCAGAGTCCTCTGGTCTAGAGGAATGCAAGGATGGTGCAGCTGAGGCCAGGGGTAATGGACAGACTGGCTGTACCCACTGTGCACAAAGGAACAGTCCCTTTGACTGTCAGGGCCCTCAAGATTTCATTCAGAGTGCAGCAGAAATGCCAGGGATTTCTGCATCAAAACCACTTGTCAGCTGTGGTGGGGCGACCAGAACAGAAGACACAAACTCTCCTCAGATCTGCTCTGCAGTCGGGTGAATTGGGAGTGACAATACTAGAAAGCTCTTTGATATTAGGAGCGACTTTATTCTGAGATCATCCTGTGTTCCATTTACCTACTGTTGTGGGGAAGGACTGAGTCCCACAGAGTCCACATCAGAGTGTCCTGTTCCCTGGGGCACCCTCAGTGAGCCTTACCCAGAGCTTTTGAAAGGGACCTGCCAAAGGTCTTCATTGATGGAGAGAAACAGTTTGGGTGTTGGTTCTATGAGAAATGGCTTTGATTTTTTTCAAAGAAGTTTCTTCTAACTTGTTACTCCCTTTTCCCTCTTGGACAGTGCCCCATGACCAGAGGAAGCAGATGTCCAACAGCAGCTCCATCACCCAATTCCTCCTCCTGGCGTTTGCAGACACACGGGAGCTGCAGCTCTTGCACTTCTGGCTCTTCCTGGGCATCTACCTGGCTTCCCTCCTGGCAAACGGCCTCATCATCACCACCATAGCCTGTAACCACTACCTGTACACCCCAATGTATTTCTTCCTCTTCAACCTCTCCCTCCTTGACCTGGGCTGCATCTCCACCACTGTCCCTAAAGCCATGGCAAATTCCCTCTGGAACAACAGGGCCATCTCCTACACAGGATGTGTTGCCCAAGCCTTTCTTTTCATTTTCTTGATATCATCAGAATATTTTCTGCTCACAGTCATGTCCTACGACCGCTATGTTGCCATCTGCAAACCCCTGCATTATGGGACCCTCCTGGGCAGCAGGGCTTGTGTCCACATGGAAGCAGCTGCCTGGGGCTCTGGGTTTCTCCATGCTCTGTTGGACACGACCAATACATTTTCCCTGCCCCTCTGCCAGGGCAATGCAGTGGACCAGTTCTTCTGTGAAGTCCCCGAGATTCTCAGTCTTTCCTGTTCATACTCCTTCCTTAGGGACCATGGGTTTCTTGTGATCAGTCTCTTAGTAGTACTGGGCTGTTTTCTTTTCATTGTGGTGTCCTATGTGCAGATCTTCAGGGCTGTGTTGAGGATCCCCTCTGAAAAGGGACGTTTCAAAGCTTTTTCCACCTGCCTCCCTCACCTGGCCATGGTCTCTGTCTTTATCAGCACTGGCACGTTTGCATCTCTGAAGCCCCTTTCCATCTCCTCCTCGTGCCTGGACCTGGTGGTGGTTTTTCTCTACGCAGTGGTGCCTCCAGCATTGAACCCCCTCATCTACAGACTGAGGAACCGGAATCTCAAGGATATAATGTGGAAGCTGTATTTTTTTATGAAAAAATAAATCACTGATCTTCTCCTACTTGGCTCCTTTAATGTAACTCATGTCAGGTCCATTCTGCATTTTTGGTGTCATAGTGGTTGTTGGTTCATGTCAAACCCTTTGAGCCCAATGCTGGGTACTAAAAATACTGTCCTGATTTCTCCTCTTAGGCAGCTCTGCATCACTCAGCCGCTCCCTCATTCCCCCGTGGTGGGACAGGGGAGTGAATTGGCAGAGTAGAAGGGAGGAAAACTCTTGAGTTGAGATAAGGAGAGTTTGAAAGGTCAAGAAGAGCAGAGTATACAAGGAAATCAAAACTAGGAATTCTTTCATTTTTTTTCCCATCAGCAGGAAGGTTTTCAGCCTTCTCCAGGAAAACAGGGCTCCATCACACGTAATGGTTTTTGGGAGGACAAATACCATCACTCCACATGTCTCCCCTTCCGTCTTGTCTTACATTTTATTGCCAAGCGAATTGTCACGTTTTACGGAAGTTTCATTTGGTCAGTTGGGGTCAGCTGTCTTAGGTTTGTCCCATCCCAACCTCTTCTGCACACCCAGGCCACTCACACGTGGGGTGGGTTGAGAGGCAAAAAAGCCCTTGATGCTGTGTAAGCCCTGCTCAGCAATAATGTAAGCCTCCCTGTGTTACCATCACTGATGTCAGCACCAACCCAAATCACAGCCCCATTCTGGCTACTGTGGAGAACTTTAACTCTACTCCAACCCAAACCAGCACAATAGGCCAGGTGAATTCTCATCCCCAGTCAGTCACACAGGCACCAGTGACACCACAAAGGTGTGTCACCACACCTGAAGGCCAGGTACTTTCTCCAGCCTTGTCACTCACTCAGCCATGAGGGACATCACAAGAAGCTCCAAGAGCCAGGCCCCGCTCTCCAGTCCTATCAGTTACTTGGATACTTTTGACCTCACAGCCACCTGCACAAACCAGGTCACTTCTCACACCCAGCCAGCTGTGTCCTGCACGTGCTGTGCGATAGCGCTCAATATGATCTGTTCCACAACCTTTCCTGCTACCGAGGTCAGACTGACAGGCCAATAATTTCCCAGATCCGCTTTCCAACCCTTCTTTTAAATGGGTTGAACATTTGCCAGTCTCCAGTCGAGCGGCACTTCCCCAGTCAGCCAGGACAGCTGGAAGATGAGGAAAAGGGGTTTGGAGAGGACCTCTACCAGCTCCCTTAATACCCTTGGGTGGATCCTATCTGGCCCCATGGTCTTGTGTATGTCTACTTGGCCAAGCAGGTCTCTAACCTGCTCCTCCTGCATTGTTGGACCTTCATTCTCACTGTCTTCTGGCTCAAGTGGCTGAGCATCCCAATGGCATTTCAATTTATTATTAAAGACTGAGGCAAAGAAGGCATTAAGTACCTCTACCTTGTCCTCATCCCTCATCGCTCGTGTCCCTCCTACATCAAGTAAAAGAGAGAGATTCTCCGTGGTCTTCCTGTTTTCAAAACAATAATTTCTTATTATCTTTCACTGAACTGATCAGTTGAAGTTTTAGTTAGGCTTTAGCTCTTCTAATTTTCTCTCTACATGATCTCACCTCACCCTTGTAGTCCTCCTGGGACTATTGTTCCCTCTTCTAAAACTCCTAAACCTTCCTCTTCTTCCTGAAATGTATACAAAGCTCTCTACTCAGCCAAGCCGGTTTTCTTCCCTGCTGACTCATTTTACGGCACATGGGGAAGTCCTGCTCTTGTGGCACCAGGGTTTCCTTCTTGAGGAGCATCCAGCCTCCCTGCACTCCTTTGTCATTTAGACCTGCCTCCCAATGAAGTTTATCAAGCAGCCTTTTAAACAGTTTGAAGTCTGCCCTCCACAAGCCCAAGGTGGCAGTTTTGCTGACCCCCTTCCTTACACCTCCAAGAACTGAGAATTCTATCATCTTGTGATCACTGACCCCAGGCATCCTCCAACAGTCACCTCCCCCACAAGGCCCTCTGTGTTTGCAAACAACAGATCCAATGAGGAGCCTTTTCTAGTTGGTTCATTACCAGTTGTGTTAGGAAGTTATCTCCCATGCACTCAATGAACCTCCTAGACTGTTTCCTTTCTGCTGTGTTATACTTCCAGCAGACATCTGGAAGATTGAAATCCCTCACAAGAACAAGGGCCAGCGTTCATGAGACTTCTCCCAGTTGCTTGTAGAAGAGCTCATCGGTTTCTTCATCTTGGTTGGGCGCCCAATAACAGACTCCCACCAATATGTCTGACTTTCTGCATGTTCCACTGATTTTAACCCACAAGCACTCAACCCTATCATTACTGAGTTCTATACAATCAAAATATTCTCTTAAGTACAGAGCAACCCTGCCACATCTCTTTCCCTGCCTATCCTGCCTGGAAGGTTTGTAGCCACCCAACACTTCTATGAACCTTCTATGACCGAACTCTTCCATTATTCCACTGTGATGTGACTCTTCAACTATCTGACTCTCCTCACACCCAAATTTTCTCTGACTCTTCTATGACCGAACCCTTTTATGACCCTTCCCTTCTATGACCCAACTCTTCTGCATCTGCATGGTGCTGCGTATGAGAGCCTTGGCATCTCACATAACTCTACAGGCCTGTATTTGGAATTCAATGGAATAACTGTTCCGAATTTGGTTTGGCAATGTGAGAAAGTCCATGACACCAGGCTCACTGTAGTCACAGCCAGATCTGCCTTTCCAGGGACTAGAGGTCAGGTCATGGCCTTTCTGCTTCATCAAGCCAACCCAGGCTATTCTCAGCATTACAGCTGCCTGCAGAGTGCCTTTGCATCCCTGCAATTATGGCCTCCAATTATCTGCTCTAACGAGTCCCTGGGGAGGCTTTGTCAGTAACGATCCTTACTGGGACCAATTAATACTTCAAGATTCTCTGAGTTTTACTTTTGTCTTCTTGAGAAGTTTGCTCAATCTTGTCTCATTAGCTGAAGTTAAAGGACTCATCAGCAAATACACCTTGGGTCGCATTAAAATACAGAAAGCTTTAATGAGCTGTTTGTCTTCCTATAATTTCTTCAGGTCTTCAAGCCTTGTACAGGTCATTGGAGTCATTTCCCACTGTGGTTAAAGAGGAAGATTTCGGAGTGTGTTAAATAAAAATTTGTTTTAATGTAAAGATTGTATTTCATTGCATTTCATTTCAGAGAAGAGGTGAGAGAAGCATTCTCCTTTTGGCATTGATGCAGAGTGTCTCCTCAGGAGGTCAGGGCAGCATGGAGAAGTAGTCCCTTGAGGTCTGACACTGCATGGACAGCCTTGCTCCTCACCTCCCCAGCCCCACCATTTCTCTCATTGACCCCCTTATACTTACATCCCTTTTATTTACACTGAGGGGAAGGGTCGTATGGTCACTGCAGGAAAGGAGTTTCTATGCCTAGCTGAGGGAGGAAATATCAGGGATTGTTTCAACCTGTTTCACAACAGGTTCCCGTGGAGACCCAGGGACACCT
The DNA here is from genome assembly GCA_033558185.1 of Dromococcyx pavoninus. NCBI lineage: Eukaryota > Metazoa > Chordata > Aves > Cuculiformes > Neomorphidae > Dromococcyx > Dromococcyx pavoninus. The sequence continues at coordinate 2,243,033 of JAUMJL010000133.1, read as the reverse complement.
CGAGGGAGAACAGAGGAGACAGTGAAAGCTGCCTTGGGCTACTCTGTTGCTGAGCTGGGCCGGGCTCCTGGCATGGAGGGGGCTCCTGTCAAGTGGGCAGTGCTACAAAGAGCCAGCTCTGTCCAGGAGAAGCTCCTCTGCAAAGCATATCAGGGCTGAGGGCACTGCCTGCAGGGGAGAGGGGAGAGGAGGGAGGCAGAGAGAGGTTAAAGGCAGTGTGGGGTGGGAGAATGCTGAGAGCTCACTGAGGGAGGAATCCTCACAGCCCTTCACACGGTAAGTCTCTGGCTGCAGGACAATGCAGGTGCGGTTCCTTGAGGGATCTCCTAAAGCTGCCACATCCTACAGTTCCCAGTGTCTGTCAGGATTTCTCTCCCAGTGTCTCTGCTGTAGAGGAGAAGAACCTGCTGTCGAGCAGGGCTTCCCTGCTGCGCTGTCAGAGGAATGGGGCATGAGGGCTGCCTTGTGCTGGGGACGAATGCAGGGCTGTGCCCTCAGGGGTGCCTGAGCTGTCCTCGAGAGTAGGGTCCCTGCAGCCCAGGGTCTGTGTGCTGGGTGAGAGACTCTGCTGCCTGCCTACCCGGGGAGCTCCCCATGGCACTATGGGGAGATGCTGTGGGTGGAAGGAGCAGCTCACATTAAGAGAGGGTCCTTCTGCTGTCGAGAGGATGCTGTGCTGGTCAGGGCTCCTCACTGCTTGAGATACCTCAGGACATTTCTGAGAGGACATTTCAAAAGGAAGATGAAGGCTGTGATTACATGGATGACAAGGAGCTTTCCTGAATCCATTCAGTTTTCTACTTTTGGAGAATTTGGGGAGAAGAAATGGAAAAGTGACTCTTGTGCTTAAGCAAGTCACTCAGACTCCTGACTTGTAATTTTAAATGACCAATAAGTCTGATAGAAGCCTCCCAAGTTGTCTCCAGTCACTGCTGTGCCTATGGACAGCACCAACATCAACTTTGCTGGACCCATCAGGCTTAGCCTGACCTTCCCTTTTCCACCTCTAAACAGGAACTTCTGCTCATTTAGTGCCCTGCAAACAGGCAGGATCTGTAGATTATTGCACAGGGATTGGAAGGGGTAAGGGAGCAGGGAGAACACATGGGGAAGGGAAACACCTGTGCGGACAAAAATCTTCAAGCAGAAGCGATAGAGTCAGAAAATGGGAGGAAACTAAAAGCAGAAAAGTTGTGGAATGGAAAATTCAGAAAGCTCTGTTTGATCCCCTCCCATGCAGATTTTTCCTCTGAGCAAAATCCTTGGCCTCCTCTCCCACCCAGCAAAGCCTCTGCCCTCAGGGCTCTGGGATCCAAGGCTGAACCACTTCTTCTGCAGCCACAGGTCCAGTGCCCTCTCCAGAGCACAGGGGCTGAGAGCAACTGTTCAGCACTGTTGGTGTCTGGGCGGGGCCGTGCACAGCTGTGGAAGAGGAACGCTCTCTGCGTGCCCGGCTCTCCTGGCTTCTCCCAGCCAGACCCTCACTCTCTTTCTCCCTCTTTCTGCCCTGGTCTCTCTTCTTGCTGTTGTTCTCTTGTTCTTGCTACCAGGCTCTCTGGGGATGGGAGTTTCATCTGCAGAGTCACACCCAGACCTGGTGGCTCCTTTCCTGCAGTTGTGTTCATGGGAACCTGTGTCCCAGGTTTGCTCTGAGGTGTCAGGCTGTGGGCAGTTGAGTCAGTGGGGCTGGGGAAGGAGATGAATCTCTCTTCATCAAATGCCATCATGAGGACCCTTGGCTGTCTCCTGTGAGCTTCCCTTTCGTGTCACATCTTTGTGTTGCCAGAAAGCTCCATAGAGAAGCGCAGAGATTCTACGAGGGGGAAAATGCTCTTTGGGTTGTGAAATGAGCCGTGTGTGTCCTGGGCTGAAAGTGGGTGCTAAAACTTTAGGAAAGAGTGAGACCTTTAGAGGTGAGATGGCTTCCTCTGCTCTCAACAGTGACTGGTGGCTTTTGAGGATAATCTGGGAATGTGATCCACTCCCTCTCAGAAATGTACAAGTTCAGGGCAGCTGGTGACAAGACTGAGGGACAGAGCAGCTCCCCTCACTCTGCACTCTACCACAGGCAATTGGCTTGCCTTGCGGGACTCCCTCTGCTCTTCCTGAGTGCAGCAGAACTGCTGAGGGTTTCTGACCTCCAAGGACACTGCCCAAAGGACACAGTGAACGTTCTGTAAAAATATTCAAGAAATGTTAGGCTTCCTTTACCTTTCATGTTTCTTTGGAAAAGGAAGTGCAGCTGTTGACAAGCCCTTCTGAGTTAGCAGTGGTTTCATGAGACAAATTGGAACACCAGAACCTGTCCTTGGCCATTCCCACTGCTACAGAGCAGGACTGACTTATCTTGAGCCCATGTACAGTGGCCCTCCTTTTAATCACACAGTCGGTCAACAGCAACCTGTGCTTCAGCCAGGAAGCTGGAATAAGGTCTCCCAGAAAATTAGAAGTGTGACTGTGTGACACGGGGACTGTCTGTTTTAAATGGCTTTGATTTTCCTGACAAGTATCTCCCCTAACTTGTGATTGTCTTTCCTCCTATGACAGTACCCCACGGCCAGAGGCAGCAGATGTCCAATAGCAGCTCCATCACCCAATTCCTCCTCCTGGCATTTTCAGACAAAAGTGAGTTGCAGCTCTTGCATTTCTGGCTCTTCCTGGGCATCTACCTGGCTGCCCTCATTGGAAATGGCCTCATCACCACGACCATAGACTGTGACCAGCACCTCCACACCCCCATGTACTTCTTCTTTCTAAACCTCTCCCTGCTTGACCTCGGCACCATCTCCACCACTGTCCCCAAATCCATGGCCATTTCCCTCTGGGACAACAGGGCAATTTCCTATGCAGGATGTGCTGCACAGGTCTTTCTGTTTGTTTTCTTGTTTTCAGCGAAGCTTTTTCTTCTCACCGTCATGTCCTACGACTGCTACATTGCCATCTGCAAACCCCTGCACTACGGGACCCTCCTGGGCAGCAGAGCTTGTGTCCACATGGCAGCAGCTGCCTGGGGCTCTGGCTTTCTCAATGCTCTGCTGCACACGACCAGTACATTTTCACTGCCCCTCTGCCAGGGCAATACTCTGGACCAGTTCTTCTGTGAAGTCCCTCAGATTATCAAGCTCTCCTGCTCACATTCCTACCTCAGGGAAGTTGGACTTCTTGTGTTTAGTGTCAGTTTAGGTTTTGGCTGTTTTGTTTTCATTGTGGTGTCCTATGTGCAGATCTTCAGGGCTGTGCTGAGGATCCCCTCTGAGCAGGGAAAGCACAAAGCCTTTTCTACGTGCCTCCCTCACCTGGCTGTCGTCTCCCTTTTTATCATCAGTGGTGCGTTTGCCTACCTGAAGCCCCCCTCTAACTGCTCCCCATCCCTGGACGTGGTGGTAGCTGTTCTGTACTCGGTGTTGCCTCTAACAGTGAATCCCCTCATCTACAGCATGAGAAATCAGCAGCTCAAGAATGCAGCATGGAAACTGATAACAGGATGTTACCCTGAACTAAAAAACTGCTGATCTTCCTTTGCAGTGCAGTTATAATACAATACATTGCAAGCACAGACTTTCTGTTTTTACTGATTTTGATGGTGGCATTTTTTTTAACTTAGATATTGTTGTCATTGCCTTTTTAATTCACTGTCTGCTTCTCTCTTGTAATTGAGTAGCTGAGTAAACGGAGTGCCTTGGTCACTCCCTGTGTAAACAAAATAAAGGGGTCTGCAGTGCCTTTAGTTTCTGACTCTTCACCTGATGCAGGCATTGAGTCCCTCAGGGGGAATAAGATGGGCAGAGAGCAGAGCTCACCCGTCAGCCAGGGTTGGTGGGCAGTGCTGGAATTGGCAATGTGAGAACAATGCCATGGGGCACCTTCCCAGTCTGTCCCTACTACCAAGGGCACCAAACAGCCTCCTCTGTCCTGCACCTGCAGCTCTGGGCTCTACACCTCACACCCTCTGCACCGTGTCCTGACTGACCACTTCTTGTTCTCTCTGCGTGTTCCCCACATGGCCCTGAGCTGGTGGTGGTGCTCTACAGAGGCATTGGCTGTGGTACCCTGGGGCCATGGGTGACTCTGCATTGGCCCTGCTGGTCAGGGTGGGAAGCAGACCCAGCTGGATGGGGATCACTGCTGCTGATCCCCTTTCCATCTTCCCAAATGGCTCAGGAGACAAGGACCAAGCAGAACAGAATCATCGGGTATCTCCACGGACACAAAGTGTGAGGAGAGCTGCACCAGATCCTACATGCGGGCTTTGACAGAGGATATCCTGAAACACTCTCCAGCCTTATGTCCCTCTGCCTGCTGGCTCCTCACAGCCTCTCCATGTATCGCATGACCTTTGTCAGCCTGTGTGCTCCCCAGGTTCACATTTTTCTCTGGGAATCTTCTTGAAAAATCAGTCATTTTATGAGGTGCCACTCACTGCACACTCAGACTCACAGGCTGTCCCTGGAGATCCCCTGGGCTCTTCTTGGATGTGGAAAGTTCCTCTCCAAGATATCATCTGCCATCAGCCTCACTGCAGGTTTGACAGCAACAGGCAGATGAGTCAAAGAACTCTTTCAGTCTGCTTGAACATGTGCAACCAAGAAGGGACTTCTTATTCCAGCCCGTATGGTCCCTAACAGATTCCCTGAAACTCTGAGCCTGTCCCCCTGAATGCATCAAGAACCCCAGAAGAGCAAAAGTCCTTCTGATGGAAGAGGTCCTTGGGTGTATTCCTGCACCAGCTTTGAAAGAGGCATTCAGGTTTCTGGCCCTGCCCTTTGGGTTATGGTGATGGTTACATGGAGACCAGATCTGATAGAGTGGTTCACATGAACTGAATTGTAGCAGCGGTACTAAACCGGCATGATTTAGGAAGTATTGAAATTATACAGGCGACGAAAGGAGTCAAGGTCTTCTGTTACTTCTCTATGACCTGACCCATCTATAACTCAGTTCTTCTGTGGCCTTTCTATTATATGACCAGACCCTTTTGTGACTCCACCCTTCTACGGTCCAAACCTTTTATGACCTAACTATTCTCTAGTTCATCTATGATGCAATTTTCTATGACCCAACCTTTCCATGACCCATATCTTCTATGAACTGACTCTTCTATGAACCAAATGTTCTACAAACCAACCATACTATTAACTGACCCTTCTATGACCTCACCCTTCTATGACCTCACCCTACTATGTCCTGACCCTCTATGCATTCTCTATGAGCAGACTCTTATATAAGCCTTCTTTTTTATGACCCCACTCTTCTATGACCAGAATCCTTTATGTTCCAATGTTCATAAGGCCCTTCTACGACTCTATTATGACTGGAGTCCTCCGTGTCCCAAATATTCTATGACCTAAATCTATGAAAATTTTATGACCAGACTGTTTGCTAAGCGTCCCTTCTATGTCTCTTCTAATGACCCAACGTTTCTATGACCCTGTTCTTCCGTGAGTCTTCTATGACCCAACGTTTCTACAAAACTTCTACAACTGAACTCTTCTATGCCCCGACTCTTCTATCTCCCCACTCTCCTGCGATTCCTCTATGACCCGACTTCTCTAAAACCTGAGTCTTCTATGGACGAAGCCTTCCATGGCCCAACGATTCTGACCCTTCTATGACCTTCTGTTCTGTTCTGTTACTTCTCTATGACCAAACACCTCTATGACCCAATGCTTATATAACCAAGCATGTCTATGATGTGACACTTCTGTGATGCTTTAATGGGCTGAATCTTCTACAATCTTTCTGTGACCTGATTCTTCTATGATGCTTCTATGATCGAACCGTTCTCTGAACCGACCCACCTTTGAATAAACCCTTCTACGATCTGACTCTTCTAAAACCCAAATATTCTCTCACACTTCCAAGATTCAACTCTTCCATGGCTCAAATATTCTACAATCTTTTTATAACTTGAATCTTCTACGAACTGAGACTTGTATAACCGGATTTTGCTACAAGCTATCTATAAGCCAACCTTTCCATGAACCGTCTAAACGGAACTCCTATAACTCCTTTATGACCCGACTCTTCTGTGACTCGACTCTTTTCTCACCCAATATTTCTGTGACTCTTGTATGGACTAAAACATTTATGACCCTTCCCTTCTATGACCCAACTCTTCTGCACCTGCATGGAACTGAGTGTGAGAGCCTTGGCATCTCATGTAATTCTACATGCCTGTGTTTGGAATTAAATGGAATAACTGCTCTAAATTTGATTCAGCAATGTGAGAATGTTCATGACATCAGCAACATTGTAGTCACAGCCAAATCTGCCTTCCCAGGGCCTGGAGCTTCTACTTCTACTTCTACTGGGGTTTCTACTTTCTACTTCTGCTTCCTGACCTTTCCACTTCATCAAGGAAACCCAGGCTTTTCTCAGCATTACAGGTGTCTGGGCAGTTCCTTTGCCTCCCTGCAATCATGACCTCCAACTATCTCCTCTAACAAGTCCATGGCTATGGCTTTTGTCAGTAACGATCCTCACTGAGACTAATTAAAAATCCGAAGTACTTTGAGTTTTGCTTTTGGCTTCTTGAGAGGTATGCTCAATCTCCTCTAAGCAGCTGAGATTCAAGGACTGCACAGGCAATACACCCAGAGTCTCATTAAAACACAGAAAGCCTTAACAAGCTCTTTCTCTTACTGTAGTTCTCTTCAGGTCTTCACACCTTGTACAGGTCTTTCGAGTCATTTACCAGTGCAGTTTAAAAGGAAGATTCAAAAATGTGCTAAATTTCAAAATGTGCTGAATAAAAATCAGATTATTACGTAAAGCTTATATTTCATTACATTTCAATTCAGAGAAGAGGTAACAGAACCGTTCCCCAATTGGAATTGATGCAGAGTGTCTCCTCAGGAGGTCTGGGCAGCATGGAGAAGCAGTCCCTTGAGGTCTGACACTGCTCTGGACAGCCTTGCTCCTCACTTCCCCAGCCCCACCATTTCTCTCATTGACCACCTTGGATTTGCATCCCTTTTCCTTATATTGCAGGGAAGGGTTGTATGGTGACTGCAGGAAAGAAGTGTCTCTGTCCAGCTGAGGGAATCAAGGATTGCTTCAGCCTGTTTCACAGCAGGTTCCCCTGGACACCATGGACACCTCGAGGGAGCCCAGAGGCGGCAGAGAAAGTGCTGCCTTGGGCTGTTGCTCTGCTGCTGAGCTGGGCTGGGCTCCTGGGATGGAGGGAGGTCATGGCAAGTGGGCAGTGCTACAGAGCCAGCTCTGTCCAGGATCAGCTCCTCTGCAAAGCACGGCTGAGGGCACTGCCTGCAGGCAGAGAGGGGAGAGGAGGGGAGAGGTTGAAGGCAGTGTGGGATGGGAGGATGCTGAGAGCTCACTGAGGGAGGAATCCTCACAGCCCTTCACACGATAAGTCTTTGACCGTAGGACATTGCAGGTGCAGTTCCTGGAGGGATTCCCTAAAGCTGACACATCCCACGTTTTCCAGGATGTGTCAGGATGTCTCTCCCAGAGTCTCTGCTGCAGAGGAGAAGAACCTGGTGCCGGGCAATGCTTCCCTACAGCAGCATCAGAGGGAAAGGGCCTGAGGGCTGCCTTCTGCTGGGGACGAGTGCAGGGCTCCGTTCAGCCCAGGGTCTGTGTGCCAGGGCAGGGAATCTGCTGCCTGCCAGTGTCAGGGCTCAGCCTGCCCGGGGAGCTCCCCATGGCGCTGTGGGAGAAGCTATTGGTGGAAGGTGCAATCCTAAGCCAGGGCAGAGTCTTTCTGCTGTTGAGGGGATGCTGTGTGTGTCAGGCGTGTCTGTCAGCAGGACAACTTCTCTTTGACCAACTCTTCCATGACCCTTTCTTCCATAAACCAGACCTTTCCATGACGCTACACTTACATATTTTACTATGACCCTTCTGTTTTTTTTCTGTCACTCTTTCATGACCCGACATCTCTATAACATTTCCGCGACTCTTCTCTGATCCAGCTCTTCTCTGATCTGACTCTTCTGTGACCCCATTCATCTCTTACCTGACCCTTATATAACCCAATCCGTCTATGACCCAGCCCTTCTATGACCAGAGCTTTCCATTACTCTTCTGTGACCTGGCAATTTCATGATCTAATTCTTCTGTGATCTGACTCTTCTATGACCCGACCCATCTACGACATGACCCTTCTGTGACCTGAGTCCTTTATGACAAGTTTCCTCTATCATTCAACTCTTCTAAGACCCAACCCTTGTATGACCCAACTCTTCTCATTAACACAACCCTTCTATAACCTTGTCTAACCTGATTATTCTCTGAACATTCTATGACATATCTCCTGTATGACGTGACTCTTAAATGATCCAGCTCTTCTATTACCTGACTCTTCTATGACCTGAACCTTTTATAGTGCAACTATTCTTCGCCCTGATCGTTCTATGAATCTTCTGTGATCTTTCTATGACCCTATTCCTCTATGGTCTGATTCTTCTATGTCCCAACCTTTCTCTTACCTGACTCTTCCATGAACATAGACAGGTGTCTATGAAATGACTCTTGTATGGCCTGACTTGTTTAAGACCCAACTGTTCTATCACCCTTCTAGGACCCAGTTTTTCAATGACTTGTCTATGATGAGACTCTTCTCTGACCCAGCTCTTCTATGACTCAGCTCTTTTGTGCCCCCTTCTATGACCCGAGTCCTGTATGACCCAAATATTCTATAACCCAGCCCCTCTATGACCTCAACCTACAATGAACTGACTCTTTTATGACCCAGCCTTTCTGTGACCGTTCTATGATGCTACCCTTCTGCGACCTGAGCCTTCTTTAATCCTTCTATGACCCGACCCTTCCTTAATCCTTCTATGACCGGAGCCTTCTTAAACCCAGCCCTTGATTGACTTGACTCTTCTACGCCCTGGTTCTTCTACGACTCAATTCTTTCACAACCCCAGTCTTCTATGACCCTACCCTTCTATGACCCAACCCTCCTATGGGACCTCGTTGTCAATGTGCCAACCAGGTGTCTTCTGCTGGCCTGTCAGAGACATTGCCAGATGTGAGCTTAAAAGCACAAATCCTAGCCATGAGGCAAGGACTGACCTCTTATCTACTTCAGTGGTGACCCCATGATCACTTTCTCAGCCATGTTCCTGCTGTTGACCTGTCCCCTCCAGTTGCAGAAGTGGCCTCACATCCCCCTCATAGCCATTGCCTTCCTACTGGATTATGGGTTCTTGAGACATAACTGGCCACATGATACCAGTCACACTCCTTGTGGCCCAGGATGTGAACAGATAAAGGAAAGCTTATTTCATCAAACTTATCAAATGAGTTTCCCGGAGCTGAGTAATGTTCTTCAGAGGAGCTGCTGCGTTTATACCGGTGCAATTTTGTATCTCTACTTCTGCCTCTGTTTTTCATTTTCCTGTGTCTTTTTTTCTTTGAAGACCTCTCCAAAGAAAAGTCCCAGAATAATACAGGCTGAATGAGACCCATGAACACCTTTGTAATGGGTATGGATGTGATGGAGCTGACTTTCCTAACAGCAGCCCTGTGACGAGTGCCTAATTTAACCCTGCACTTTTACCAGACCTACAGCAGTTTGGTTCAGTCTCCAGAGGAGGTCAAGGCACAGCCAGGCCATGAACTCCTCTAAGAAACCCACAAGGAGCATAACAGCACAATGGTTGCCCATAAGGGCCTTGTGCGTAGCTCTGTTAGGTACAATTTGCACTATGGGTCAATCACTTTTATCCCATCAATGTCACAGTCTAAGTGAGCCTTGGCTGAGCTCTCCCTGTTGGGCAGGGTGGCTGCATGGCCATTATCTCCCCTTGTGCTGGGACACCTCTCATGGGTGCTCCTTGAAGCAAGGAGATCTTTTAATATGACAGATTCCTGCTGAGCCCCATTTGAATCTTCCCTGGATGACAGTTGGACTGCATGATGACCCAAGACTACCAGCGGGGAATTTCCAGTTAAACTTTCCCAGCACCTACGACCTGTTTTTCTGGTTTGAGTTGAAGGAGAATCAGTTTTCTCACTTCAGCTCAGCTTCATCTGAGTAAGTGCATTTTCTGAAAGTTCACTGCCTCTGTTTCAGACAGGGTTTCTCTCTGGCAGTGATCACACATGGCACTAGGATGCAGAAAGGTCACTGCTTGTACTCATTCCTATGGAAACCAAGACCATCCTTGAGCTGGTGGAGCCGTAAGTGAAAGGGGAGGAAAAGGGTAGAATCTACAGGGAGGGGCGGACAGTCAGGTGACCACAAATTGACCGCCAGATGATTCCATCCCATGGATGTCATACTTGGGATAAAACTGAGGGATCAAGAAGGTCAAGTTCTCTACTTTAATGACTTGTGTCCAGTGAGGATTTCATTTGTCTTTTTGCCCCGATACCTGATCCACGCATTTCCAAATCTAGATCCTGTGTCCAGCTCCCTCCTGCTACTCACTCCAAACTGGGACTTTTTCCCTACACCTGCTCTGCAGCATCAGTGATGATGTAGTCATCAAGGGGTGTGTGTGCAGTTTTGAATAAATGTATATATTTTATAGTTTTCTTATTGATAGTATTTCCCTTATTAGTATTATTGTTTCATTAAAGTTGGTTTAGTTTTAGTTTTAGACCCAGGAGTCTTTTTCTGTCATTTCCCTTTCCCCTTTCCATAAGTGGGGTGAAGGGAATGAGATCACCATAACTGCTCGTGTTTAGCTGCCAATACAGCTGGACTGTGACAGACTGGAAGAGGATATCTTTGACCTCCAAACAGCTCTCTGCAATCCTCTGCTCTGCGGTGCTGTTATCCCATGGGATTCATTCAAACAGGTCCCAGGTGTACTGACCAGCCACCGGTTTACTCATGACTAGCTACTTCCCCCCACCCCTGTCCCCTGTCCCTTTTCTCCTTGTTCTCCCATGCTTCTTTCTCCACAAACCACCCTGATCCCACCCTTTTCCTGCCTTTGGTCTTTTCCTGCACATCCCATGGCAAGTCTTGCACAGACCCCAAATGCACTTTCTGGCTTCCCATCATGAGTCTCAAACCCCTGAGGCAGAAACCCCATCTTCGGCGCGCAAGGTCATCCCGGGAGGTTCTCCTGCTGACCCACTTGGTGAATCTCTCACATAGATGCATTGGAACTTTGTTTGAATCAATCTTTTACCTTCTGGGTATTGAATGTTTTTTATGAAATTGTTGAAATTCATGTCCTAGAAACAGCAATGCTTTTATTTTATAGGATTGTTTCATCAATTTAAAATGCTTACATAGTGTTTAGAATTGTAGAATGGTTTGGGTTGGAAGGGACCACGAAGGTCATCTAGTCCGACTCCCCTGCAGTGATCAGGGAGATCTTCAAGTAGATCAGATTGCTCAGAGTCCCATCCAACCTAACCTTGAATGTTTCCGGTAATGAGGCAGCCAAGATCTCTCTGGGCAACCTGTGCCTCTGCCACAGCACCCTCAGGGAAAAGGATTTTATCCTAATATCTAGTCTAAACTGTTTTATTTTAAAACCACTACCCCTTGGCCTGTTGCTACCAGCCCTGCTAACAAGTATTCTTATCAACACTTTTAAGCATTGAAGGACACAATAAGGTCTCCTTAGAGTCATCTGAGGTGGACCACCCGAACTCTCTCAGCTTCTTTTCACGTGGGACTTGTTCTACACCTTTCATCATTTTTATGGCTATCTCTGGACCTGCTCCAACAGGTCCATGTCCTTCCGGTGCTGAGGACTCCAGAGTTGGATGCAGCATTCTGGATGGGTTCTCACCAGAGCACAGTAGAGGGGGAGAATCACCTCGCTCAAGCTGTTGTCAATGTTTTTTTTAGTATAGCCATGAAATGGTTGGCCTTCTGGTCTGCAAGCACAGATTACTTGCTCATGTCCAGTTTCTCATCCACCAGGACCATCAGGTCCTTCCCTGTAGGGCTCTTTGTGGCCCTGTAGAGAAGACATTGGGGATATAAGACTCAAAGAATCATAGAATGGTTTTGGAAGGGGCCTAAAAGATCATCAAGTTCCAATCGGCATGCCATGGATAGAGACACCTTTGATGAGTTCAGGTTCCTCAAAGTCCCTGACGTTGCACACTTTCAGGGACTGAGCATCCACAGTTTCTCTGGGCAACCTGTGCCAGTGTCTTGCCACCATAGTTGTGATACATTTCTTCCTTATATCCAATCTAAATCTCCCCTATTGCAGCTTGAAGTCCTTGCCCCTTGTCCTGATGCTACAGACCTTAATGAAAAGTCTCGCTAAATCTTTCTTGGCCTATGGCCACTATGGTTTGACCTGAAACCATCGTGGAAAGTGCCCAGTAACCCCCCAAGATAGGGTTTGGAGGCCTCAAGCACATGACCAGAGGGCCTAGGGCTCCGTGGTGTGGAGACTGCGGACATTCCAGGAATTGCCTGAGAGTGCTTGAAGGGTGTTTTCAGAGACGGTGGAGCAATTCTTTATAGTGGAAAACTGCAGGAGAAAAAAATATTGCCACAAAATGCAATTGGGGAGCACCGTGGTGCAACATATTGATCAGAAGGAGTCTGGACCAGCCCAAGGCTTTGTTTCTCAAGGGAGAGGCAGGAAGGACAGGGAGGTATCAACAAAGAAATGTGACAGCAAGGTGGGACAGCTGGGTAGATGACTACAGCCTGCAGGGCAAGAGGCACAGGTGATGCAACACTATGGGACACCCTGCGGTGTAGAGGACAGAGCTCTGGAACAGCTGAAAGCTCCTTGACAGAGCCAGCCTTTTCATGACTTCGGTAATGGCTGCTGTCTCTGCCACTGATGCCTATGAGGAGACAACCAGTCCTTCCAGCAGTGAGGACTCCTTGCCTCCTTGTCCATACTTAGGGGCTTGTTAGTGTCGTACTATAATCCTGCCCTTGGCATTACCCATCCCCACATCCTGCTGCCCCAGGAAGAGAACAAGAGAGGGACAGGATCTGCCTCGCAGGGGCTGGAGGTCAGGGCTTGGTCCTATAGATTAGTGAAACTCATCCAAGTTTACTCTGCATCAAAGCCATCTTTCTTGCTTTTCCCAGCCTGTCATCACTGCCTCCAGTTTTCTGCTCTAACTGCATCTTGGAGACACATATTTAACCGTGTCCCTCAGTGGGACGCACTAACAGTACAAGAAACTTTGGAGCTTGGATTTGACTCTGACTTCTTGAAAGAATTTTTCCAACTTCCTCTCAGTTTCTGTGGTTCATGTACTCAGCACCAAACCCACCAGAGGGACCATTAAAATGCCTTGTGCTGCTGCTCTGCTGCTGAGCTGGGCTGGGCTCATGGGACAGAGGGAGCTCCTGTCAAGTGGGCAGCACTACAAAGAGACAGCTCTACCCAGGAACAGCTCCTCTGCAAAGTGTAGCATGGAGGAGGAAACTACCAGGTATTCTCAGGGAGACGAGTAAGGCAGAGAGAGAGGTTAAATGTGGTCAGGAGTGGGAGGATGACTGAGAGCTGACTGGAGGAGAAATCATTGTAGTTCTGTACACTCTAAATCTGGGCAACGGGCAAAGCAGATGTAGTTCCTGGAGCCATCTCCTAAAGCCGGCAAAGCACACAGCTCATGCGATCTTGTAAGGCAATTTGGAACTGCTGTGAAACCACGTGAGCAGCCAGGGGTACCCCAGCTGTTCTTCAGAACAGGGTCCCTGCACTCCAGGGTCTGTCTGCCAAGACAGGGACTCTGTCGCCTGCCAGGGTCAGTGCTCATCCTGCCCGGGGATCCTCCCGATGGAGCTGTGGCGAGAAGCTGTGGGAGGAAAGATAGCCGGCAGAGCAGGGTAGGGTCTTTCTGCTGTCAAGAGGGTGCTGTGTGCATTGGGACAGCTCCAATGCTTCAAGAAGCATTTGGACAATGTCCTCAGACACAGGACGTGAATGTTGGGATTGTCTAATGCAGGGCTAAGAGCTGGACTCAGTGATCCCTGTTGGACCCTTCCAACTAAGTTCATTCTCTGATTCTGTTTGTCCCTGTCCTCCCACAGCAGGAGCACTTTCCCTCCATCTTTGCCTCTTCTCCTCTGCCTCTGTTCTACCCCTCACACTCCTGGAAGCAAGGGAGGTTCAGGTGCAGCTCACACACCAACGCTGCAAGTCTGGTTATGCAGTTGTGTCCATTGGAGCAAAGTCCATCATTCTGTCTGACCCTGTGGGTCTCTGGGAAGTGCAGAATGTGGGGCTAAGGAAGGAGCTGTCTCTGCTCAGGTCACTGCAGTTTTAGCATATCCAGGAGCTTCCCTGGGATTCTCCTGCTGAAATATGTTGAGCAGCTCCTCTGTGTTACCGGTGGATAAGAGATGAAGTGCAGAGTGAATTCCAGAAGCTGTCACTCCCTTTCCCAAGTGCTGCTGCTTTAGAGCAGGGATGGCTTCTGGGAGGTCGTGGGCAGAGCCCTGCTCCTAATGGCACATTCATCCAGCCCAGCCCAGAACTCCAGCCAAGGAGAGATCTGAAATGGAGGGGAGAGATGGTCTGTGATTGGGTGGTGTTTGAGGAACAGGGAATGGAAAGAGCTTTTCTCAGAGAACTCCTGACTTTTGAGTGTGATTTCTACCATTGACAGGACCTCATGAAGAAAAGGATCAGATGTCCAACAGCAGCTCCATCACCTGGTTTTTCCTCCTGGCTTTTGCAGAAAAACAGGAGCTGCAGCTCCTGCACTTCTGGCTCTTCCTGGGCATCTACCTGGCTACCCTCCTGGGAAACGGCCTCATCATCATCACCATAGCCTGGGACCACAATCTCCACACTCCCATGTACTTCTTCCTCCTCAGACTCTCCCTCCTCGACATGTGCTCCATCTCCACCACTGTTCCCAAATCCATGGCAAATTCCCTCTGGGACACAAGAATAACCTCCTCTCCAGAATGTGCTGCACAGATTTTTTTTCTCTGTATGCTTCATCAGCACTGAGTATTGTCTTCTCATCATCATGGCCTATGACCGCTATGTTGCCATCTGCAAACCCCTGCACTACGGGACCCTCCTGGGCAGCAGAGCTTGTGTCCACATGGCAGCAGCTGCCTGGGGCTGTGGGTTTCTCAATGCTCTGCTGCACACGACCAATACACTTTTGCTGCCCCTCTGCCAGGGCAATGCTGTATAACAGTTCTTCTGTGAAATCCCCCAGATCCTCAAGCTCTCATTCTCAGGATCCTACCTCAGGGAGGTTGGGTTTATCATGTTCAGTGCCTGTTTAGGTTTTGGCTGTTTTGTTTTCATTGTGGTGTCGTATGTGCAGATCTTCAGAGCCGTGCTGAGGATCCCCTCTGAGCAGGGACAGCACAAAGCCTTTTCCACCTGCCTCCCTCACATGGCTGTGTTCTCCTTGTTTCTCAGCACTGGTTTGTTTGCCCACTTGAAACCCCCTTCTATCTCCTCCCCAGCTCTAAATCTCACAGTGTCGGTTCTGTACACGGGGGTGCCTCCAGCACTGAATCCACTCATCTACAGCTTGAGGAACAAGGAGCTCAAGGATGCCCTATACAAACTGCCCCAGCGGATGCTTTTTCACCAACAATAATCTGTTTCCCCTTCCCTGTACATTTCCCAGAGTTATCTCAAACCACAAATCTGCTATATTCCCTTGCCATAATCCTACCTATAGATAATATTTCGAGCTAAACTACGTGTCTTGAGGTTTGATCCAGTTGAGGGTTACTCTTGCACAACGGTGTCAGATGTGGCCTGTCCAGATCCAGCTCTTCAATGAAATGATATCTCCCAGAGGTGGTACTTGAATGTTGAGTACTTTGTCCAAAGATGGTTCTAACAAAAAGTCCAAGTTCATGTTATCATTGTATTCCATTGGACCAAAATTTCTGGTTTTAAAAGCTCTCTTCTCACTGTCCAGTGCCAGTAGAGATGTTTTTATTGGGCTCCCCATTACCTCCTCAGGTGGCTTCCTTTGTGGCAGGACTGATGGCACATACAAATCTCTCACAAAAATGAATTTGAAGGGGTGAGGAGAGGATGAGGTCTTATCATGTGCTCTGGGCTGGAAGTGAAGGGAGACTCTGAAGACGAAACCCCCTCAGAGGTGATGTCCCCCGAAAGTAAAGGACCGAATCCATGTACCTGCAAACAAGGACTCTGAAGCCCCATGGGAGTGAGTGAGGACCCAGCAAGCAGAGGGGAGGGAGACAGGAGAGATGCAGGAGCTGCCTGAGTGGGGCTGGTGGGGACAAAGGAATGGTCAAATGCAGCTGGTGTTGAGGATCACATGCAATAGGAGTGTAGGGGAGCCCGGGAGTGAGTGGCCTCTTTTTCCTTGTGTCATTATTGCCAGCAGCAGCCCTGGGGCCAATGGGCAGGATGAGACCCCTCTCTGCCCCCCAAGAAGTTACTGTGCTCTTCAGAAATGCTGGGGCTGCTATTCCAGGCTGGGCTGCTCTGCTGGGCTACAAGACATTGGGCTCCCACCACAGTGGGGGAGGACAGGAGAGGTGGAGAGAGCTGGGGAGAAGCTGGGATGGGATAGAAATAGCCCAGAAGGGGAGGACATCAGTGTAGAGCTTAAACTTGAGAGTATACAGGGTGAAGCCACCGAGCAGGTTGTTCACGGTGTAGAGTCAGGTGTCATGGTGAAGGGAGCAAGGACAAGATAGCAAAAGAGAGGAGCCTGGTATGTTTCATTTTCCCTGGACACACTGGAGAACCGGCCCCAGGGAAATCATGCCAGATATGTCCCACACACTGGACATTTCCATGTCTGGATGTGTGTCAAACCCTGAGGAAGAACTTTTACTACATTGTCACCTCTGTCCTTGCTTTTGCTCAGTGATATCCAATTCCACCACCATTATTAATAAAAAGGGAACCAGTTTCCTACTGACATTTGTTGCACACCAGTCCCATGGCTCTTGTCACTGCTGCTCTCTCCACAAAGCTCTTTATCATACAGCTCCAAACAGATCAGGGGTTCATGGCCTTGTCCCAACAAATACTGAGAAAGCCCATTGATTGGGAGCCCCCAGCTGCCCTGGGGCCTTGCTCAGTGTTTTACCCTGAGAAGTTTCTCAAACCCCAGCTCTCTCAGCCTCCCCCTGTCCATAATGTGCTCCAGGCTCCAGCCATCGTTCTGGCCTTTGCAAGACTCACTCCAGGCTGTGCAGGGTCTTCTTTGTGCTGGGAAGCCCCGTACTGGACACAACATTCTTGGTGTGTCCTGTGGAGGGTTGACCTTGGCCAGCAGCCAAACAACCCCCAGCTGCTCCCTCCCTGCCCTTACTCAATGGGACAAAGGCAGAAAATAAACCAGAACAACTCACAAGTCAAGAGAAAGCAAAGGACGTCAGTGACAAATTACTGTCCTTGACAAAGATGTGTTGACTTGCTGAAGGTTAATTTAATTTATTGCCAGTTAGAAAAGGTTTGAACTGTGAAAAACAATGACAAAATATTAAAGATGATTTTCCTGACACTCTTCCAGGCTCAAATGACTCTAGTGCTCCCAATTCACCTGCCCACCCCAGCACCAGCAAGAGCATGGAGGATGGTTAAAAAGGGTTGATTCACTGAGAGGGAGCAGAGTGAGGAACAGAGAAGGCCTTGATGCTGGGCCAACCCAGCTCAGCAACAGCCAGACCCCTGTTGTGTCACCAACCCTCCTTTGGACACCAATGCAAAAAAAGGATCTGCTGGAAAGAAATTGAACCCCATCCCAGCCAGACCCAGCACACTGGAACTGGGGGACCAGGGACAGACTCAGGAGCGTACTGGCTGTCTGACAAGGAATGAGCATTGTGAGATAATCACTTTCCCCACTCTTTTATTGAGGCTCCTCTTCACACAATCCAGGGCACTGTTGGGCCACCAGGTCACACTGATGTTTGGTTTGTTTTTTTCCTTCTGTTGCCCAGAGCCACCAGAGTTTTTCCACACAGCTGCTCCTCAGTCATCCCCTGCCCCTGCAATTGCATGGTTTCACTCTATCCCAGGCACAGGACCCAGACTTTCTCCTTTCTATGTCTAGGTGCCCCCGAGTTAGTGTCATTGAAAAAGGTGATGAGATCTTCCTCTTGTGGGATATGGATATGGGTGTTCAGCTGCACAGGGTTCCAGAGAGTCCCCTGTGTCACCTCACTAAACCCTAGGGTATCCTTCAAACTCCAAGGAGGATACGGACCCTTCACCACTGCTCTCTCAGCCTGAGCATTCAACCGCTGTTTTGCTCATCTGTTTGATCAGCCGACCCAGACTGCAATGGCCTCACTGGGGTACAAGAGTATTGAGGGAGACCATGTCAAAACCTTGCTGAAATGGAGATAAATGTCATGAACTGTTGTCACCTGTGGCACAAATGCAGCTGCTTCATCATGAACACAACCAGGCTGGTGACATGTGATTTACCCTTGGTGAGCCCATGACGATTCTCTCCTCTTTCAGGTGCACAAATAGTAACAAAACAGCAGTCATCCCATGGTCACTCCTCACCAAAGTGAGTTTGTGCAGCCTGGGAATCCCGGGGCTGCACTTTTGTCCCCTTTCAAAGATGAGTGGAACCCTTGCTTGTCCTCACTCACAGGAGACTTCGACCAATCCCATAGTCTCTCAAAATGGATTTTCCAAAGAAATATTAGTCTTTCCCTGGGATTTCCTCACTACTGTTCTTCCTGTCATACGGTGCATTCATCCGACTTCATCGTCCCTGTCCCTTCCCCTTGCATGATCCAATGGCATTTCCGATGTAATCTTTGTTGACGCAGACTCTCCAGACTAAGGCCCACTACTGTCTTCTCTGATTTTCTCCTCTACTCATTCTTTGTTCATTCAGAGAACTCTCACCTACCTTGCTGCTGCTTTGAGCTTCAGGGAGTTCAGAGCTTCCCTGTCTCTCAGCAGTCTGATTGTCTCTTCAGCCAAGTCTTTAATTATGTTTATATCTGCCCTTTTTTGTATCTATCTCAGTCTTTCCTCTAAGATTGTCCCTTGTAGAAAGGCAACATCATCAGAGACAGCTTGTGCTGAACGTGTGATTGAGGACAGGGTATACTGATTTTGACACTTTATCATGCTTTGCTTTTCTTATTCTCCTGTGCTTGCGAGCAGCCAGATCTGTAAGGAAAGCAGAGGGACATGGTGCCATGGAGCTGGATCACTCAGCTCTGGAGTCCAGGGAAGTCTGATGGAAGGAAAAGGGATGCATGTCCCGTGGGGGCAATGAAATAAATGGTGGGATGTGGGTGGTGAGGACCAAGGCTGTCCATGCAGTGTCAGACCTCAAGGGACTGCTTCTCCATGCTGCCCACACCTCTGAGAAGACACTCTGCAACAATGTCAGCAGGAGAATGCTTCTGTCACCTCTTCTTTGAAATGAAATATAACGAAATGCAAACTTTAAACATAACTTTGAAATGTTCCTCTTTAACCACACTGTGAAATGACTCCAATGAGCTGTACAATGCTTGAAGACCTGAACAAAACTACAGAAGATAAAGAGCTCATTAACACTTTCTGTATTTTAATGAGGCCCAAGGTGTATTGCCTCTGTAGTCCTCGCACCTTAGCTACTAAGAGGACATTGAAGAAACCTCTCAAGAACTCAAAAGCAAAACAAAAGTACCTTGAAGTTTTAATTGGTGCCAGTGAGATTCTTTACTGACAAAGCCATAGTCAGGGACTTGTTAGAAGAGATAGTTTGAGGCCGTGATTGCAGGGAGGCAAAGGCACTCTGTAGGCAGCTGTAACGCTCAGAAAATCCAAGCCCTGACCCTCAGGCCCTGGGAAGGCAGATCTGGCTGTGACTACAATGACTCTGGTGTCATGGACATTCTCACATTGCCAAATCCAATCTGGAGCAGTTATACCATTTCATTCTAAATATAGGCCTGTAGATTTATGTGGGATGCCAAGGGTCTCACACACAGTTCCCTGCAGGTTCAGAACAGTTCGTTTATAGAAAGACATAAGCAATTCTAGTAATAGAAGAGTCAGAAACCTTGGGTGTGAGAAGAATCAGGTCATAGAAGGGTCGGGTCACAGAGAAGTAATGCAAGAGTAAAATTTTATGTCATTCATTGAACTATTGGGTCATAGAAGTTTTGTAGAAATGTTGGGTCATAGAAGTCTCAAGTCATAAAAGATTCAGATCATAAAAGGGTGATAGAATATTTGCGTCATTAAAGAGTCGAATCAAAAAAGCATTAGAATTTATTTGACTTTCAGAAACTTTTGATCATATAAGGGTCATAGAAGGGTTGGTTGAAATAGGAATCGAGTTATAGAATAATCAGGGTACAGAAGGGTCAGAGAAGGGTCAGGCCATAGAAGAGTTATAGAAGAGTCGGGTAATAGAAGAGTCAGGTAATAGACAAGTGGGTTCATATAAGGGTTGAGTCATAGAAGGGCATGGTCATGGATTATTCAGCTCATAGAGGATCTGAGTCACACAGGAGTTGGGTCATGGAAAATCATAGAGAATTTGGGTCACAAAAATCCATAGAAGGGTCGGAAAAGAGTCAGATCATAGAAGGCTTGGTTCACAGAATGCTCAGGTTTCAGAAGAACTGAGTCATAGGGGAGTCAAAGAAGAGTGGGGTGATAGAATTGTCAGGTCATAGAAGACTATAGAAGAGCTGACTCATGGAAAGGTCACATCATAGAGGGTTCAGGTCATAGAAAGGTCATAGCAGGATCAAATTATAGAAGAGTTGGGTCATAGAAAGTCATGTCCTGGAAGAATCAGAGAACAGTTGGTTTATAGACGGTCATAGAACGATTGTGTAATAGAAGACTTGTGTCATAGAAGGTCCTGGTCATATAAGAGATGGGTCACATAAGAGTTGGATTATAGATGAGTGGGATCATAGAGCAGTAATCTAAGAGTTCAGTTGTGGAAAGTTCATAGAAGGGTTGGGTCATAGAATCATAGAATGACAGAATCACAGAACCATGGAATTACCCAAGCTGGAAAGGACCCCCAAAGTTCATTGAGTCCAACTTCAATCCCTACACCCGACAATCCCAACATTCACACCATGTGGCTGAGGGCATTGTCCAAATGCTTCTTGAATGCTGGCAGACTCGGTACCATGACTGCTTCCCTGGGGAGATTTTTCAGTGCTTCACATCCCTCTAAGCGAAGAACCTCTTCCTAATATCCAGTCTAATCCTCCCCTGGAACATCGTCCTGCCATTCCCTCAAATCCTATCATAGGTCACAAGAGAGAAGAGGTCAGCACCTGTTTCACCTCCCTCCCTTGTAAGAAGGCAGCAAACATCTCTGAGATCCCCTCACAGTCTCCTCTTCTCCAGGCTGAAGAGACCACGTGATTTCAGCCCTTCCTCATGACTTCCCCTCTAGACCCTTCTCCTGCCTTGCGGCCTCTTCTGGACTTTCTCCAGGAGTTTGATGTCCTTTTTATCCTGTGATGCTCAGAACTGCTCCCAGTACTCGAGGTGGGGCCTCACCAGTGCAGAGTAGAGGGAGACGTTCCCCTCCCTCCCTCGGCTGGCGATGCTGTGCTGGATGCACCTCAGGACACGGTTGCCCTCTTGGCTGCCAAGGCTCACTGTTGGCTCATGTTCAAATTGCTGTCGACCAGAACTCCCAGGACCCTCTCCACAGGGCTGCTCTCCAGCCTCTCACACACCAGTCTGTCCCTTTATCCAGGGTTGTCGTGTCCCAGGTGCAGAACCCAGCACTTGCCATTGTTTAATTTCATGCTGTTGGTGATTTTCTAGCTCTCCAATCTGTCAAGATCCAACTGCAGGGTCTCTTTGCCCCCAAGAGTGTCCACAGCTACCCCGACTTTTGTGTCATCAGCGAACTTTGTCAATAAACCTTTAAGTCTTTCATCCAGGCCATTTATGAAGATAATGAAGACCACTGACCCCAAGATGGATCCCTGTGGGATCCTACCAATGACTGGGCACCAGCCTGATGTAACTCCATTCACTGTGACTCTTCGAGGCCGATCCATCAGCCAGTTGTTCAGTCACTGCATTATGTGTTTATCCAGCTGTATTCTGCACATTTTGTCAATGAGAATCCTGTGAGAGACAGGATCAAAGGCTTTGCTGAAATCCAGAAAAATTATATTGACCATTTCTCGCTGGTCGACCAGGTGGGTGACTAGGTCACAGAAGGACGTTAAGTTTGTAAGGCAGGACCTTCCCTTGGTAAACCCGTGGTGCCTGGGACCAATGACTGTGTTGCCTTTCAGTTGTTTTTTGATAGCTCCCAGAATAATCTTCTCCATAATCTTCCCAGGCCCTGCAGTGAGACTGACAGGCCTGTAGTTACTGGCGTCATTCCTGCTGCCCTTCCTGAAGGTTGGGACAACATTTGCTACCTTCCAGTCACCTGGTACCTCTTCAGATTCCCAAAAGCATTGAAAAATCATTGAGAGAGGTATCCCTATGACATGAGCCACCTCTTTATGTACATTTGGATGAACCTCATCAGGCCCTATCGACTTGGAGGGACACAGCTGGAGCAGCAGATCCTGCATAAGTTCAGGGTTGATTGGGAGATTGTTTGTCCAGTCATGATCCTCCAGCTCCAGGCTCTGGGGGTGGGCAAGCTCAATGTCTTTGTTGAATAATGATGCAAAAAATCCCATTGAAAGTCTTTGCTTTGTGTAAGTTTCTGTTAAAGAGGTGCCCATGCTCATCAAGTAATGGCCTGCCTTTTACTATTGACATATTTAAAAAACCATTTTTTAATTATCCTTCACCGTGCAGAGAAAGTGATTGAGAGCAACTTCTTTCTGGATTTTCACTGCTATCCATGTCTTTGTGCCCTATCAAGCCTCCATCCCTGGGGCTGTAAGGGAGGCAGAGAGCTGTCTCTGCCCCCATCAGGTGCTGTGTTTTTCAGAGGGGCTGGGGCTGTGAGGTGAGAGCCCAGAGCTCTGCTGCAGCCTGCGGTGGGCACTGTCGTGGGACCAGCCCAAACAGGGCTGCTCTTCTGGGCTGGGCTGGAGAGAAATCAGGGGCTGTGGGGAGAGCTGGGGAGGGGCTGTGCTTAAAAGCGCAGAGAGCTAAGACATATTTGCACAGTTGTATTGACTTAATGTAAATGTTAGAACTCAATTGTAGTATTCCTTTCCATATCACCTCACCTGTCTTTCTTTGAAACCAGGTCATTTTAGTATTTATAAAAAAATCCATGTATTACATCAAAATGCCCTCAAAGATGTGGGACCTGAGACAGATACTATTGCAATAACTGCAAAGTCTTCTATTTCATATAAGGATCAAATAAGGGAACACTTGAGCAATCACAGTTTTTCCCAGTCTATGGGGCAGGAGGGGCAGCATCCCAGCTTGCCCAGGAGAGCTGTGGTTGCCCCCTCCCTGGAAGTGTTCAAGGCCAGGTTAGACGGAGTCTTCAACAGGCTGGTCTAGTGGGAAGTATCCTTGCCCATGACAGTGGAGGTGGAACTGGATGACCTTCAAGGTTCCTTTGAAAACAAACCATAGTGTGATTCTATGATTTAAGATTCAATATTTCCATGACTCGATATCCAACATTTCTGTTAATCTTCTATGACCTGACCCTTCCTCAACTCCTGTATGACCAGAATTTTCCATGAAATGCAAAAATCACACTCAATAGCCAATGTTACTATTGAACCAGAATTCTTTTTTACAGCACTGGGGTCACACCAGGATTTTTCCTCATAAGTTCTCCTGCCAAAAAAACTATTGAGCAACTTTTATCCACATGAGTGTTACATATTCATCAGTCCCCTTAGAGATCATTAACGTATTCTACACCTACTCCCAGAAATGCCTCTGTAGGCTTTAGTAGCTCTATTATTCAGTTTTTGCTACCAACTCATGTCCCTTTAGGCACACTGTAGTCCTGGTGCTTGTTTTCCTTCATTAGATGCACCCATCTTCATCTTGCTCACGTGTCCTGAGGCTGAACTCTTGTGCTGTCATTCTGCTTTCCCACCAAAACTGATCTTATCCAGTTCTTCATCCATAGTCCTTCCCAAAGGCCTTGTTGCTTTCCAGAGACCTTGCTCAAAGCTAAAATGTTGAGATGAGCAAATGCGACTCCAAGCAAATATACCACATCTGGCAACTTTCTTCTCTTTAAACTACACAAATGTCTGAAACCTTCTGTTCTTTATGACTGGTGGGTTTATTCCATAAAGCCAAGCAGATACAAAATACAGACGCTGGCATGTATTGTATAAATATAAGCAGAGATAAATTCTTATTCTCATCTGTACTTCAATAATTTTCTAGCTAAGTCTTCATCTATAATCCAATTCTTCTATGAATGTTTAAAGACCCAACTTTTCCCTGGCTCTTCTGCGACCCAACCTTTCTATCACCCTTCTATGACCCAATCCTTTTATGACCCAAGACTTCTCTGAACTGTCTTCTATGACTTTTCTATGAGTCAACCCTTCTAGGACCCCGACCTTTCTAGAATACAAAACTTCTGTTACCAGTCTGTAACCCTTCTATGATCGTTCGGTGACCCAACCCTTCTTTGGATGAACCTTCTACGACCTGACTCTTCTCTGCCCTTTCTATAACCCGACTGATCTATGACCCACCTCTCCTATTACTTGATTCTTCTGTGACTGTTCCACGTTCCAATTCTTCTATCACTCTTCTATGACTCTAAAGCGCAGGCCTTTACCTTTTCTGGGGCCTTAATCAAACTGCAGCTGTTACAGTTAAAGGAGGGGGTGAAGGGCATCTGTCACACATGGGCAGTGCAGAGCAGACAGGGTTTGGAGGCCCTGGTCTCTGTGAAAGACACAGAAAACGTGTTTCTTAATGTAGTGTGACAGAAATGTTGAGAATGCTTTAAAATTGAAGCAACAAAGGAAGAGAACAAAAGATGTACAGCGAAGGAAACATCCTATTGCATCATCAAGCTTCAAATATAATTGCTGTTGTTCTCCGTGCTTTGTTTTGTCCTGGCTTGATGTCATGATTTCTGAGGGATTCTGTGTTGCTTTAGTCTGTAAAAGAAAACGATCATAAAATTGGGGTAGGATGCAGTGACAGGGACACGGGCACATTGTGCCAGTTAAGGCATCCAGGGACCCTCTGCCCAGGCTCCAGCTGTAGATCCAAAAGGTCCTTTGTGCCAGCTGCCAGTCCCAGTCATGGGCTGCAGAGACACTGGGTGCTATGGAGACAGCACTGGGTGTTTATGGTCCGGCAGTGGAACTTGATCCAGAACCCTCAGGAATTTGGACACAGTTTAAGAATGGTGAGCACGATCTTGTCAGCCAAAACCATGGGATATTGTGCACAACATGTCAGTGTTTCCTGTGAGATCACGATGGAGAACTGTCAGGATGGGCACTGGCATCTTTCAGATGACGTAGCAGTCAGGAATAGTCACACTGAGTTTGTCCAAGGCAGCTGAGATGAATCTCTCTGGGCCACTGGGGTTTGTTCCTAGAGTCACACACATAAATGTCAGAGTTCTGTCAGGAATGCACATTTGAGCTCCTCTTGTGGAAGCCTTATGCACCCAGGGATGTTCAGAGAAAGAATCTTTCCCTTTCACAAACAGAGGAAATTGTCACCATATCTCTCTGGCCCCCTGCTGATGCTTTCAGAGGACAGAAGGAACCTGAGCCCTGGAATGTCACCCTGCTCTGCATCCATATGAGAAACAACACGTCATGAGTAAAGGACACAGGGACCTCAGTTCAAAGAAGCACATTCCAGTGTTTCCTGCATTCAGGCGGTTTCCCATGGGATGTTACTCCCACCAAGAAGTGACCTCGAGGCATTGTCTGTCCCACAGGCCTTCATGGAACCCCAGGCAACAGCTGTTTGTGCTCACCCAGGTTAATTTCACCTCACACACGATGTGCATGCTCACATCTCATCTGTACAATGCAAACATGGGGTACCTCCTACTCATTCTGTGCCTTTCCAAGGAGGGACAAAGAACCTCTCTAAGCTGGAGTGAGAGGCCATTGCTCGGAATGGTGGTTCTGAGGGGCTGCTCCACAATGAGTGCCCTGGGGCAGTTTATTCAGAGTTTCTGTACTTGGGCACAGACCAGACTCACCTCTGCTGATCCTTCAGGTCTCTTTCAGGAAGCCTGAGTGTGAGAAGACACTGTTGCATTACCCAGCCCTTCACACCCACACTGTTTATCTGTACACTGGTATTTTCATCATTTTCCTGGGAATGTTCTGGAGAGAAATTTTGGTAGAGGACTTAAGCCTTCAGGCACTGCCCTGAGGAGATTCACCATTCCTCAGATGCTGTCTGACAGTGCTGCCATGCCGGGACTCTTTTCCCTTCCACCCACGCAAGCAAGAACTCTCCCTGCAGCTCCAAAAAACCTTGCAGGGAAGGACTCAGGAAAGAAAACAGTTGCTACTGAGTTTGTTATTTTGTTTAAATCCATGGCAACAGCACAGCTCCTCATTTAAAGAGAGATTTTGTCAGAAAAGAACAGATGATATTAAAATAAAATAGAGATTAATACATTATCACAAGTGAAAAACTAACAATTAGATACAGAAGACAGGCTGAGCCCGCAATGAGTTCCATTATTGGTCTTATGCAGAAGACTACTGGCAGTTTATTCCTTCAGAGAAATATTCAGTCATCAGTTTCCTCACTGCATCCACTGTGTCATTTTACACAGGGCATCCTTGACCTCCTTGTTCCTCAAGCTGTAGATGAGGACATTCAATCTGAGACCACCAGCAGGAGGAACTGTGCAGATGCGAACAGGAGGAGCCTATGGAAATGATCTCTTGAGCTTATTTTAATACGATGTGGGGAAAGGTTATACATATGTATAGGCATGTTAGGCAAGCTCATGAATATGTAATATTGTAAGGAATATAACCTTGGGGAATTTTCTGTTTCAGTGCATAGGGCTTTTGGATATATCCATCCTGTCGCCCGCTGGCGAAATAAAAGCATACATATTCTAGAACTTTGCAAGTTTTAGGGATTGTTTCCGCAGATCACTGTGGCAGAGACACCATGAAACACATCCTGACAGATGGATTCTTGAAGGATTAAAAGGGCTGAGTCAGGGATGGTCTCTGCTGGTCCTTCACATACCTTGCAGGAGACCTCATTGTGAAAGGAAACTGCAGCCTCCCCCAACCCTGCAAACCTGCACTGTCATCTGTACACTGGTGTTTTCATCTCTGAGCCACTTTCTTGGGCATAGTTATGAGAAAAGCCTTAGTAGAAGTTCTAAACCTTCAGGCACTGCCCTGAGGAGATCCCCTTTCTTTATGGAAAAGCTGTCGTGGAGACCTGCTCTGTCACACAAGCGCCTGCTGCCTGTCCCTGCCTGAGGTCACAGCATGGCTGTGACCAAGCTGCCAGAGCACTCAGGCCTTATAGCAAATAAGGGATGAGGAGGAGAGTGTGGAAGGGAAAGAGAATATCTCTGGGAACTGCCTGGCAGTGCTGCTGTGCCAGGACTCTTGTTTTCCACCCATGCACACAGGAACTGTCCCTGCTGCTCCAAAAAGCTTTGAGGATGGAACTCACGAAAAAAGAAGTCGTTGAAAGGCCCATTTATTTATTTCTTTAATTAACATAAAAGTTCTGCTCTTTATTTGCACAGCCACCCACTCAGCAAATAAAACCCGGCACTGAATGAGTAAGAGAGTAAGAGTACCAGAATTTTAAGAAAACTGCAGGAAAACAAAAAAGGAACAGCTGTTTGCAGCTCAATGAATACATTATAACTCATTTGCTGAAGAAGATCAGCTATTTACTGCTTTAGAAATACATCCAGTTATCGGTTTCCACATTGCATTTCTTATTTCCTGATTCCTCAACCTATAAATTAGGGAGTTCATTACTGGAGGCACCACTGAGTACAGAACTGACAACACCAGGTCCATGGATGGGGAGGAGATGGAGGAGGGTTTCAGATAGGCAACCACAGCAGTGCTGATAAACAGAGAGACCATGGCCAGGTGAGGGAAGCATGTGGAAAAGGCTTTGTGCTGTCCCTGCTCAGAGGGGATCCTCAGCACAGCCCTGAAGATCTGCACATAGGACACCACAATGAAAAGAAAACAGCCAAATCCCACTAAGACACTGACCACAAGAAGCCCGGTCTCTGGGATGGAGGAATGTGAGCAGGACAGTTTTAGAATGTGGGGGATTTCACAAAAGATCTGGTCCAAAACATTGCCCTGGCAGAGGGGCAGCGAAAATGTATTGGTCGTGTGCAGCAGAGCATGGAGAAATCCAGAGCCCCAGGCAGTTGCTGCCATGTGGACACAAGCTCTTCTGCCCAGGAGGGTCCCGTAGTGCAGGGGTTTGCAGATGGCAACGTAGCGGTCGTAGGACATGACCGTGAGGAGAGAAAATTCTGCACCACAAAAGAAGAACACAAAGGATACCTGGGAAACACATTCTGAGTAGGAAATGGCCCTGGTGTGCAAAAGGGAATTGGCCATGGATTTGGGGACAGTGGTGGAGATGGAGCCCAGGTCGAGGATGGAGATATTGAGGAGGAAGAAGTACATTGGGGTGTGGAGGTGGTGGTCACAGGCTACGGTGGTTATGACGAGGGTATTTCCCAGGAGGGCAACCAGGTAGATACCCAGGAAGAGACAGAAATGCAAGAGCTGCAGCTCCCATGTGTCTGTGAATGCCAGGAGGAGGAACTGGGTGATGGAGCTGCTGTTGGACATCTGCTGTTTCTTTGCAAGGGGGAACTATTCAGAAAAGGAAAGGACACTGAGAGTTTATAACACAATTTTATGTAATGGAAATTTTTGCGGGATTTTTAGGGTTTTTTTCTTTTTTTGTTGGGTTTTTTTTGATCCCCCTGCCCTAACTGGGCTGTTGTCTTCAAAGGTAAATATGTAGCATATATCTGTCTGAAGATCTAAATATCTGAACACTTCACGGTCACTTCGTGCTTGCTGGAGGGAGCTGTTCCGTCTGTTAATTCTATTTCCATCTTCCCTGTGCTCTTATGTGCTCTTATGGCCATAGTCGTATGTTCCCCTTAAAAGAAGCTGGACTCTGCTGAAAGGAGAGGAGCTTGGATTCAGAGCTCGGATCTCCAAACCTCATCCTCTTTCACAGGGTGCCTGAGGGTGAACAACACGCTGTTTTCAGAGAAGGACGCTCAGGACACCTTTTAGCTGCCCACTTACAGCTCCTACACACCATTTCCATGGCCTAAGCACCTAATGGGGGCTGCTTTATGGGAGCCCAGATCACACAAAGATGTTCTGAGACAGAGGTGTCTTGTGCCCAGCTCTCAGCCTGGCAGGACACTGCAGAGAAATGTTCAAGTGTTCTACAGACAGGATCTCCTTTGTGAAGAGCCATTCATTTCCCAAACCCAGATACCACATTACCTGGAGCCCGATGAGTCCATAAGGAGCTGGGGCACCTCACTCCCACATAGATTCCAGTCTAGCAAGGCTGTAAAAGTGGCTTTCTTTAACTCCCCCAACCCCACAGAGCCCGCAAGCAGGAGTAGGAACAGCACAGACTGGTGGGAAAAGCAGGGACAGCTCAAGGACCCTTTTGCCAAGGGAGGAATGAAGAGAGACAAAGGCACTTGAGAAATTTGTGACCTTAACTAATTGTGCTGGCAGCCTCCCAGACAGCAAAGCTGTCCCACTTGGCGCCTGTGCTCTGCAGAGGGCAATGGGCACGGGGACACAGAGAGGCAGCTGTGCTCAGCTGGAGCTCTGGCTGCAGAGTGGGGCAGATGATGCCTTGTGCCCCACGGCCATGAGGGCAGAGACTTTGCAGGGTCCGAGGAGAGACAGGAGGCTTTCTGAGAGAAAGGGGTCTGTCCTGGAGGGGATGAGAGGGAGTTTTCCCAGTTCTCCTTCTCATGATATTGCAAGTCTTAATTTTGCCTTCTTCCCTCCCCATCCCTCTGTTTCCGTTTCCTTTTCCAAATGGCTCTGTGGCGCCACAAGGCTTTTCTCAAATAAATTCTGAAAGATCCCATCCTGCAGTTTGTGTGCTCAGTTTTGCTCTGAACAAAACACCTCATGGGAAGGCTCTGCCCAGGGATATCTCCCTGCTTGCAGGTGTCAAAGACCAGGTTTTACAAACTATGATGTTTCCAGCAACATAATACTGGTGCTGCCCGTAGGATGAGGGGTCAATGCAGGCAGTTTATGAACTTCCTAGAAGACCTAGAGATCACACATTGTAATGGTTTAAGAACGCCAGTCACTTCTCAGAAATCTACAGCTCCTTTCCCTTTAACATTCCCACAGCATGACATTGGAGACTAAGGGAAGCGCTTTCCCTTCCAGGAAGTCCCTGAGTGGACCTTGCTCCTGCAGTCCCCCCTTGGAAGTGCCCTGTTGGTGATCTGGAGCTTTGAGCAGTTCTGACCCATGCAACACTAACTTGAGAGCAGAAGGACCCTTCCCTACCCTGTCATGCCTTGCTGGTTATTGCTCCTTCCACCCACAGCTTCTCTTCACAGTGCCATGGGGAGCTCCCTGGGCAGATGGAAGAGTCCCTGCCACTGCACACAGAGCCCCTTGGTTTCAGGGACATCTGACAGTAAAGCAGGCGATCTGTGCTCTGGAGCACATTCTCCTCCGTCACACCACAAAAGCCAGGAGAGAGATTCATCCTTATCAGCTGTGGAACACGTCAGCTTTAGGGGATTCCTCTAGAACCCACCAGCATTGCCTTGCACGCAGAAACTTACCGTGTGAAGGGCTGTGAAAACTTGTGAGTTTTTACCTCTCCTTCCAGCCCACACTGTCTTTAACCTCTCTCTGCCTCCCTCCTCTCCCCTCGCTGCCTGCAGGCAGTGCCCTCAGCCCTGCTGTGCTTTGCAGAGGAGGTGCTCCTGGCCAGAGATGGCTCTTTGCAGTGCTGCCCACTTGTCAGGTTCTCCCTCCATCCCAGGAGCCCAGCCCAGCTCAGCAGCAGAGGAGCAGCCCAAGGCAGCACTTTCTCTGTCCCCTCGGGGCTCCCTCAAGTTGTCCCTGGGTCTCCAGGGGAACCTGCTGTGAAACAGGCTGAAGCAATCCCTGGTGTTCCCTCAGTTAGAAGAGACACTTCTTTCCTTCAGTTTCATTTCTCCTGTCTGAAAAATGCCTGTGTATAAAATGACTTCTTTTCCCATATTTAGGAAGTACAGAAGGATGGTGACAGGGAATGACCTCATTTCTCCAGATTGGGAGGATGTTTTCCATTGATTGATTGTAGATATTTCATCCTGGGTCTTTAAACCAGGGGCCGGAAAGACATTCAGTTCTTTTGTCCCAGCCACGTCTATGCTCTAAGCAAAGCGTTTGCACACACGGGGTCTTGGACACTTGGCACCAGGTTTCTTTATGTCAGGGAAGAGCTTGCTTGGTGCCACAGCTGCAGGGTTTCGGCCAAAATAGACAGAAATGCCCTCAGCCAGGGGCACAGGCAAGAGGAGCTGGAGCTGTTCCTGTGGGAGACAGAGCTCTGACATGGTCACAGAGCTCAGGACAGATGGGTTTCAAGGACAGCATCCTCCAAGATCATCAAGGGTCCAGACTGAGACTCAGTTTCAGCTTGAAAGGCGATTCAAGGGCACCATAGTGAGCTGTGACTGCATCAAGAACAGTTAAAGGAGAAAAAAAAGACACTGTGTGGGCATTGCTGGATTTTGGAATAGCACGTGTGGACAGACCTGAGATTCCCTGTGTCCTCTTTGCCTCTGTCTTATCCAGCAAGGTCTCCCAGGCCCCTGTGACTCAGGGCAGGACTCTGGAGGAGATCAACCAGCAGCAGGTGGGGATCAAGTCAGGAATCTCTTCAACAAACACCATCCTTTCCATGCTCTGGGATAGGAAGGACAGCATCCCAGGGATCTGAGTGAGCAGGATGATGTCACAGTGAGGCCACTCTCCCTCATCTTTGAAAGGCCATGGAAACTGAGAGAGCTCCCTGACAGTGGCACCACTCACACATTGCATTTCATTTTCAAAAATGACCAATAAATGAGCAGGGAACTAAAGCCTCTGCCCCAGATCTTGTCCACCTGGATCCCATTCTTGGGTGTCTGAAGGACTAAGGATTTCCCTTGGGCAGATTGTATCTCACCATCATTCTATGACCTGAGATTTGATGACACAACTCTTCCATGACCTGGGCCTTCTATGACCTGGACCTTCTATGATCTGATTCTGCCATGACTCCCCTGTGACCTGATGCTTAATTGAGCCTCCTTTTCTACGATTTTCTACGACCCAACTCTTCCATGGCTTAACTGTTCTATGAATCAAACCTGCTATCAACTTACCCTTCGGTGACCTCACCCTTCTGTGTGTTGACCCTTCTGTGTGCCTTCTATGGCCCAACATTTCTATGTAGCTGCTACTACCAAACTCTTCTATGACCCAACTCTTCTATCACCCTACAGTTCTATGAATCCTCTACGACCTGAGTCTTTCAAAATCTGAGCCTTCTGTGAACTGAGCCTTCTCTGACCCAGCTCTTCTTTCAACCTTCTATGGTTTTCTATGGCCAGACATTTCTAGGACGCTTCTACGACCCAAATCCTCTGTGACTCAACTCCTTTATGACCTAAATATTCTATGACCAAACCATTCCATGACCCAACCCTTATATGATCCGACACATTTATGACCCAATTCTTCTATAGTTCTTCTATGAACTGACCCTTCTCTGAACCAGCCCTTTTCTGAACTGACCCTCTGTGACTCAGCCTTTCTAAACCCTGAATAAACACTCACACTTCTGTGACTCAAATCTTCTATGATGTTAATATTCTGTGATCCTTTCATGAACCTTATATAGCCAAACTCTTCTATGAATCTTCAGAAACTGAACTCTTCTACCATTCTTCCGTGATCTGACTCTTCTCACACTCAAGTATTCTGTGAATCTTCTATGACCCAGGACTTTCACGACCCTTACCTTCTATGACCCAACTCCTCTGCACCTGCCTGGAACTGCGTGTGAGAGCCTTGGACCCTCATATAGCTCTACAGGCCTATGTTTGGAATTAAATGGAATAACTGCTCCAAACTGGATACAGCAATATGAGAATATCCAGGGTCATTGTAGTCAAAGACAGATCTACCTTCCCAGGGGTCAGGGCTTGGCCTTCTGCTTCATCAAGCAGACCGAGGCTTTTCTCAGCATTACAGCTGTCTGCACAGTGCCTTTGTCTCCCTGCAATCATGGCCTCTGATTATCTGCTCTAACGAGTCCCTGGGGAGGCCTTGTCAGTAACGATCCTCTCTGAGACCAATGAAAACTTCAAGATTCTCTGAGGGGTTTTTTGTATTCTTCAGAGGTTTCTTCAATCTCCTCTCATTAGCTGAATTTCAGTGACTCAGCAGCAAAGCCACCATGGGTCTCATTAAAATACAGAAAATTTTAACAAGCTCTTTCTTTTCCAGGAATTTTCTAAAAGTCTACAAGCCTTGTACAGTTCATTGGAGTCATTTCCCAGTGCAGTTAAAGAGGAAGATTTCAAAGTGAACCTCATAAAAATGTAGTTTCGTTTAAAATTTGTATTTCATTATGTTTTGGTTCAAAGAAGAGGTGACAGAAGCATTCTCCACTTGGCATTGATGCAGGGTGTCTCCTCAAGAGGTCTGGGCATCATGGAGAAGCAGTCCCTTGAGGTCTGACACTGCATGGACAGCCTTGCTCTTCACCTCCCCAGTCCCAAAATTTCTCTCATTTCCCCCATGGATATTGTATCCCTTTTCCTTCCATCAGACTTCCCTGCTCTCCAGAGCTGAGTGTTCCAGCTCCATGGCACCATCTCCCCCTGCTTTCCTTACAGAACTGGCTGCTCACAGGCACAGGAGAATAAGAAAAGAAATGCCTGACAAAGCTTCATAGTCAATAAACGCCCTCCTCACTCACATGCTCAGCCCAAGCTGTCTCTGATGAGGCTGCCTTTCTACAATGGACACTCTTATGACAAATGTTGAGATTGGCACGAAAAAGGCAGATATAAACATAATTAATGACTGAGCTGAAGAGACAATCAACGTGTTGAGAGACAGGGAAGCTTTGAAATCCCTGAAACTCAAACCAGCATCTGGTTAGGTGAGAGTTCTCGGAATGAACAAAGAATGAGGGGAGAAGAAAATCAAAGAATAAAGGAATTTGCCTTTGTCTGGAGAGTGAGTCTGCACAGATGAGATCAGAAATGGCCACTGGATCAGGAGAGGTGAAGGGACAGGGAAGATGAGAGGGACATTAAATACACCGTATGACAGGAAGAATAGTGGTGAGGAAGTTCCAGAGGAAGATCGATATTTCTTTGGAAACACCCTTTTGAGAGGCCATGGGATTGGTCAAGGTCTCTTGTGAATGAGGACAAGCAAGGGTTGCCCACATCTTTGAAAAGCGACAAAAGTGCAGCCCAGGGAATCCCAGGCTGCACAATCTCACTTTGGTGAGGAGTGACCATGGAATGACTGTTTTTCTTCCCTCTTAGAAAACATTGAAAGAGATGTCAGGATCAGTTCCCACAGATGGAAGCTGCCCAACTTTCTGCCCCACTGCCAGGAACTCTGGCATCTGAAGGAATATAACATTGCCAACATGATTCATAGAATCATAGAATCATAGAATTATTTGGGTTGGAAGAGACCTCAAAGATCATCAAGTCCAAACCTTAATCCAACACTATCATGATTACCAGATCATGGCACTAAATGCCACATCCAGTCTTATTTTAAAAACCTCCAGGGATGGTGAATTCACCCCCTCTCTGGGCAGGCCATTCCAATGCTTGATTACTCATTCTGTGAAGAACTTTTTTCTGATATCCAGCCTAAATCTTCCCTGGCAGAGTCTAAGCTTGTGCCCTCTTGTTCTGTTGCTGGTTGCCTGGGAGAAGAGTCCGACCCCTACCTGACTACAACCTCCTTTCAGATAGTTGTAGAGAGCGATGAGGTCACCCCTGAGCCTCCTCTTCTCCAGGCTAAACAACCCCAGATCCCTCAAGCCACTCTTCATAGGACTTGTGCTCAAGTCCCTTCACCAGTTTTGTTGCTCTTCTCTGGACCCGCTCCAGCACCTCAATATCTTTCTTGAACTGAGGGGCCCAGAACTGAACACAATACTCAAGGTGTGGCCTCACCAACGCCGAGTAGAGGGGAAGGATCACTTCCCTCATCCTGCTGGCCACACTATTCCTGATAGAGGCCAGGATGCCATCGGTCTTCTTGGCTGCTTGGTCACACTGTTGGCTCATGTTTAGCCTCCTGTCAATAAGTACCCCCAGGTCCCTTTCCACCTGACTGCTCTCCAGCCACTCTGTCCCCAGCCTGTAGAGCTGCATGGGGTTGTTGTGGCCAAGGTGCAGGACCCGGCTCTTGGCCTTGTTGAAATTCATCTCGTTGGATTCAGCCCATCTCTCCAGGCTATCAAGGTCCCCCTGCAGAGACCTCTTGCCTTCCAGCAGGTTGACACTCCCTCCCAACTTGGTGTCATCTGCAAATTTACTTATGATGGACTCAATCCCCTCATCTAAATCATCGATGAAGATGTTAAACAGAACTGGACCCAACACTGATCCCTGGGGAACACCACTGGTGACTGGCCTCCAGCTGGATGCAGTCCCATTCACCAGCACTCTCTGGGCCCAGCCATCCAGCCAGTTCTTAACTCAGCTGAGAGTGCACCTGTCCAAGCCATGGGCTACCAGTTTATCCAGGAGTATGCCATGGGAAACAGTGTCAAAGGCTTTGCTCAAGTCCAGATAGACTATATCCACAGGCTTCCCTTCATCCACCAGGCGAGTTACCTGATCATAAAAGGAAATCAGGTTGGTCAGACAGGACCTGCCCCTCACAAAGCCATGCTGGCTGGGTTGGATCCCATGTCCATCCTGAAGGTGCTATGTGATTGCACTCAGGATGATCTGTTCCATTACCTTGCCAGGCACTGAGGTCAGGCTGACAGGCCTATAGTTTCTCGGGTCCTCCTTGCAGACCTTTTTGTGGATTGGTGTGACATTTGCCAACTTCCAATCATCTGGAACCTCCCCAGAGAGCCAGGACTGTTGGTAGATGATGGAGAGTGGCTCGGCAAGCTCTTCCGCCAACTCCCTCATCACCCTAGGATGGAATCCATCAGATCCCATTGATTTGTGTGGATCCAGGTGGCTCAGTAATTCATAGACTGTTTCCTCCTGGAACACAGGGGGGGCATAAGGTTTCCTGTCTCTATCTGTGAGCTCTGGAGGCCAGTTATCGTAGGGCCACCTCTCCTACTGGTGAAGACTGAGGCAAAGTCGGTGTTGAGTACCTCAGCCTTCTCCTCATCCCTGGTAACTATGTTCCCCCCCAGGTCCAACAAAGAATGGAGGATTTCCTTGCCCTTCCTTTTGTTATTAATGTATTTATAGAAGCACCTTTTGTTATCCTTAACAGAAGTAGCCAAATTAATTCCAAATTCCCTCTGTGTTTAGAGAGTTTCTCTAACAAATGGCATTTTAAACAACACCTCACAGAGTCTGCGTGTCGTTTTGAGTGGAGACAGAACAACCAAGAACCTCCAAGCACAAAACACCAACCAAGTCATGTGCCTGCTGCTGGCTGTCGGGTTCTCAACCAGAATGAATGTCACAGTCAACACCCAGGACCTGTGTCTCCTGATGGACAATCACTACAGGGGTTGGAGACTAAAGTGACTCCACACTTGCCCTCATGGCCATATGCCTCCCACTGGTCTAGGAGCTTCTGAGACATCACTGATGTCATAATATTAACTATCAAACTTCTTGTGGCCCATCAAGTGACCAGAGGTATCCCTACATTGATTTTCCAAGCCTTGTGTTTGCCTTTGGCCTTCAGCTTCTCCAATAGACACAACCAAGTCACCTACATGCTGCTTCCACTCAGGCGGAAGGGATTTGACAATCCATATCCAAGCCTCTTCCTGCATGCATCTTCCTGGTACATATGGAAAGGGATTCATACAATCAACTTGCCAACCACGTGCCTTCTGCTGTCCTCGTAGAGGCGCTGAAGGATGTGAAATTAAGGTACATAACCTTGAGGTTATGACCGATCTATGGCTCACCTCCCAGCTACTTCAGAAAGAACTGACCTCACGGTCTCTTTCCCAACTCTGTTCCCTCTTCACAGAGGAAGTGAGAGTTCAGAGGGGTTGAAAGTGAGTGTAACAGAGTACAGAAATGAGGGCTTTGGGGTTTGGGTGTTCAAGTTGGGGTGTAGAGACTCGACCTCAACTTTTAGTGCTGGGGATTGGGCAAAGGCTTAGGGACAGGGGTAGGCGTTCTTCTGAGGGTGCCTGGTTAATGTTAAGGCTGTGGGCTGGGTTCGTTTTGGGCTGGAGTCAGGCCTAGGAGTGAAGCTGGCATTTTAAAGCTAAAGATAGAGATTGTGGGAAGCAACAGGGCAACAGCTGGTGTAAGGAGTTATGTGTTTGGGATTTGGCCCATGAAGTACAACAAGGATAAGGTCCCAATCCTGGAACAGGGCAATCCCAACTACCAGCACAGACTAGAGTCAAATGGATTGAGTGCAGCCTTGTGGAGCAGGACATCGGAATATTGACTGATAAAAAACTTGGACATGAGTTGGCAATGTGTGCTTGAAGCCCACAAAGCCAATTAGATCCTGGGTTGCATGAGAAGAAACGTGGCCAGCAGGTTGTGAGAGATGATTCTCCCCTTTGACCCTGCTCTTGTGAGATTCCACCTGGGGTTCTGTATCCAGCTCCAGAGTCCCCAATTTGAGAAAGGCATGGACGTGCTGGAGTGTGTCCAGAGGAGGGCCATGGAATTGATCCAAGGCCTGGAACACATCTGTGCAAGATGATGTCCATGAGAAGCAGCTGTTCTGGGTTCTGATCCGTTTGAACAATACTTCCTGCTAAAAGTCCCTGGAATAAACCAAAGTCTGTCCCTATGAGGTCAGACACCTCTTCTCTGCCTCTTTTCTTCCTCACTTCCCTGGGGAGATGGAATTGCACTGTCTCATGGACACCACAGAGAAGCTTGACAATTGCTAGCACATACCTGGGCAGGTCTCCCTTGCTTGCTCAGTACCAGATCCAGCTGAGCACTCCTTTGCTTGATCAGCCTCATAACTGTGCTGAAAAGTTAAACCCAGGGACCTCCAAAAACCCAAAGGAGACTTTTCAGGCTGCTCTCTTCCCTCTCCTGAGACTGTCAACAAGAGCTGAGATACAAAGGCTTCCTCAGATTCCTTACTTGACTAAGACCTTGACTAAAAACTTTTCCACTTCCCCACTCTGACTGCAGGTACTTTATCTCCCATCATGATGTCATTCTAACTGGCTTTTGCTCTGACCTTCACCCACAAGACCTCACCCAATCTATTCCCTGTCTGGGACAACATCTCCATACTTTCCCTCAGCTCCTTCAACCTGAGAGCATCTTCCTCCTGATCATTTGTGTCTGTCTCTTCCAAAGAGCTATATCCATCACTAACAGCCCTCCCTTCAGCCATGGGAGAGGTCTCTCCACACAACAGCAGTTATGCCATCAACATCACAGCTCCCTGATGCCACGTTCAGGTCCAGCTCCTCCTGTCTTTACTCCAGTCTGAGGATACTGGTGCCTATTTGGGCTGCAACCCATCAGCAGTGACTGAAGGGAAAAGCACAGCCTCTTAATGGGAAAACCTGGTACCAAGTGCCC
This sequence comes from Dromococcyx pavoninus, assembly GCA_033558185.1. NCBI lineage: Eukaryota > Metazoa > Chordata > Aves > Cuculiformes > Neomorphidae > Dromococcyx > Dromococcyx pavoninus. The sequence continues at coordinate 2,204,480 of JAUMJL010000133.1, read as the reverse complement.
CAGACTCTGTGTGGGTAAAGGCTTTGCCTCAGTGCAGAGAGTTGCTGGAGGAGATGGTTGATGGCACTGTAAAAGATGAACTGAGATGTCCACAAAGAAAGCAAAGAGAGCACAGCCTGAAGTCCTCAAGATCAGAGAGAAATGGTGCAGGGTTGTGCATCACTGGCAGAAGAGGGAATTTCTGCCTGCTGTTTCTCTGCAAGGCTTTATTACCTCCTCATTCCCTCTTGGAAGCCTGACAGGTTTTTTACCCTGTTTCTGCACTTCTCATTGCGGATCCCCACATCTCGCCTCCGCCAAGAAAAGCCCTGAACAATGTGTGAAGGACAGTATCTCCCTCCCTAGGTTCTGGGGGGCAGGGCTTGGTGCTGTAGCTGATGTAACACATGGAAGTTTGCTCAGCATCAAAGCCACCTTTGCTGACTTGTCATCAGTGCCTCGAGTTTTCTGCTCTGACATCCCTTGTGGAGGCTCTGTCAGTGATGTCCTTCAGTGAGGACCATTAACACTTCAGGAAACTCTGGAGTTTTTGTCTGACTTTGAATTCTTGAGAGGTTTCTTGAACTTCTCAGTGTCTGATGTTGATGGACAAAACCCTCCAGAGAGGTCATTAAAATGCCTTGGGCTGCTCCTCTGCTGCTGGGCTGAACTGGAGTCCTGGGATGGAGGGAAATCACGAATACCAGACAACGGCACAAAGAATCAGCTCTGACCAGGAGCAGCTCCTTTGCAAAGGCAGAAGGGCTGACGGCACTTCCTGCAGGTGCCTGCAAGAGCAGGCAGGGAAAGGTTTGAGCAGCTCAGAGTGGGAGGATGCTGAGAGCCCACGAGTGGAGAAACCATCACAACCTTTAACCAGGTGAGTCTCCTGGTAGGGACAATAGAGCTGTGCTACCTGGAGTGATCCTAAACACCTGGAATATTACACAGCTCATGCGTTCTTCCAGTTTGATGCTAAGATTGGTCCCAGTGTAGAAGAGAAGTACATTCCACAGAGTGAGGATTACTTCATGGGCCTTCAGAGAGAGAGGGCATGACAGCTTCCTTCTCCTGGAGACATCTGCAGGGCTGTGAAGCCAGGGGAGAAACAAGTGGTGTCCTGGGCTGTCCTTCAGACCTTGGTCCCTGCACCCTAGAGTCTGTGTGATAGGTCAGGGATTCTGCTGCATGTCAGGGTCAGCGCTCAGCCTGCCTGGGGAGCTCCCCATGGTGTACAGAGAGAACCTGTGTGTGGCAGAGTCCTTCTGCTGTCGAGACGGTGCTGCATGGGTCAAAGATGCTCACAGCTCTAGATAACCTCTAAAACATTTCCCAGAGGATTTTCCGGAAGCACATCAAAGTAAAAACTACCTGGAAGGGAAAATGATTTCTCGGGTCTTTGCTTTCAGTTTCCTGCTGGGTCTGTAGAGGGGAACAACAATGGCCCAAGAGCCCCAGCTTCCTACAGGATCACCCTGAGAGACCAGCAGGTCTGTGAGGAACCTGATCAAGTACCTTTACCCATTCCTTTGCCTAGAGAAAGCTTCCTCATTTCTGTGATCTCAGTGTTTCTCTGACCTGTTCCTCAGGACTCTCTGACACAGAGATGCTCCTGGGCAGTGCCCTGATGCCAGAAACTGTTTGCAGATCAGAGCAGAGCACACAATGAGTGGGATGGGCTCCATGAACAATGGCAGGGAGGAGACCTGGGGACAGAGAAACAGCTCCTACCAGCACAACTCCAGGCAGCATGGATGTGACCAGGGCATGTAAGGCTGACTGTAAGGGGGAGAGGGGAATCTGGCACATGCGTGCCAGCCCTTTTCTGAAGATGCTTTTCTCCTCTCCCATGCAGAAGAGTCTCTGTCCTCAAGGCCACAGGGTCCGGGGCAGGAACTGCCTCCTCTGCAGCAGAGCTCCAGCAATGGTGACTCTCCTGATGCCCTGTCTTCCCTTCCCTGTCTCTACCACCCATGGCAGAACCATTGGGCCATTTCTCCTTGTTTCTCCAGTCATCCCTGCTGCTGCTCTTCTTGTCTTCAGGCTCTCTACGGATGGGGGTTCAGCAACCAGTCCTGCATGTCAATGGGAGCAAGGTGCAAAAGAACCTTCCACCAGTGGGTGTATGGGCAAGGAGGTCCATAGTGTGGGGATAAAGCTGAATTTCTTTCCACAACACCCCATCTCCAGGACCTACATAAAATCACAGCTCCTGCAAGGGAGGGGGGTTTGCAGAGCTGCACTTTGAAACTGGGTTTCACTGTTCTAAGCTGTATCCAATTGCCTTTCAGAAGCAAATCTGAGTGTGATCAGCTTCCAGCTCAGAGTGTGGGCTTAGGGCAACTGAGAACAAGGTCTATGGACTGTCCAGCTGTCCTCACTCAGATCTAATGACCTGTCCCTTTGCATCCCAGTGCTTTCAAGGCAGACACACTTGTGGTGTAGAAGAAAAATCATGGATGACTGCTTTCAAAAACCACTCCTCTGATGTGAGGGAGAGACCAGGAGGAAAAGAAACACAAAAAGAGCCCAGCTCTGCTAAGTAGGAGGGTCAGTGCTGAAACCATTTGGATGTGAGGAGTGAATTTAACCTGAAATCACTCCCAGTTCCTCTTACCCTCTGGATGCACAGCACGGCTGAGACCTCTGGAACCCACAGAGGAGTCTCCTGATTCTAATGGCAACCTCAACCTGGTGAAAACACAGCTTGAACTAAGGACAAGAACAAAGTATTCCTGGAATGAAAAAGCCCCTGGTGGGAGTGTCTTTTAAAAATGGGAAAAGTTTCATTCAGAGCATACAGCCTTCAATTATCACTGCCTTTTCCTCCAAAGACAGGCCATGGTCAAAAGCAGTAAATGTCCAACAGCAGCTCCATCACCCAGTTCCTCCTCCTGGCATTCACAGACACATGGGAGCTGCAGCTCTTGCATTTCTGTCTCTTCCTGGGTATCTACCTGGTTGCCCTCCTGGGAAATACCCTCGTCATAACCACCGTAGCCTGTGACCACCACCTCCACACCCCAATGTACTTCTTCCTCCTCAATATCTCCATCCTCGACCTGGGCTCCATCTCCACCACTGTCCCCAAATCCATGGCCAATTCCCTTTTGCACACCAGGGCCATTTCCTACTCAGAATGTGTTTCCCAGGTATCCTTTGTGTTCTTCTTTTGTGGTGCAGAATTTTCTCTCCTCACGGTCATGTCCTACGACCGCTACGTTGCCATCTGCAAACCCCTGCACTACGGGACCCTCCTGGGCAGAAGAGCTTGTGTCCACATGGCAGCAACTGCCTGGGGCTCTGGATTTCTCCATGCTCTGCTGCACACGACCAATACATTTTCGCTGCCCCTCTGCCAGGGCAATGTTTTGGACCAGATCTTTTGTGAAATCCCCCACATTCTAAAACTGTCCTGCTCACATTCCTCCATCCCAGAGACCGGGCTTCTTGTGGTCAGTGTCTTAGTGGGATTTGGCTGTTTTCTTTTCATTGTGGTGTCCTATGTGCAGATCTTCAGGGCTGTGCTGAGGATCCCCTCTGAGCAGGGACAGCACAAAGCCTTTTCCACATGCTTCCCTCACCTGGCCATGGTCTCTCTGTTTATCAGCACTGCTGTGGTTGCCTATCTGAAACCCTCCTCCATCTCCTCCCCATCCATGGACCTGGTGTTGTCAGTTCTGTACTCAGTGGTGCCTCCAGTAATGAACTCCCTAATTTATAGGTTGAGGAATCAGGAAATAAGAAATGCAATGTGGAAACCGATAACTGGATGTATTTCTAAAGCAGTAAATAGCTGATCTTCTTCAGCAAATGAGTTATAATGTATTCATTGAGCTGCAAACAGCTGTTCCTTTTTTGTTTTCCTGCAGTTTTCTTAAAATTCTGGTACTCTTACTCTCTTACTCATTCAGTGCCGGGTTTTATTTGCTGAGTGGGTGGCTGTGCAAATAAAGAGCAGAACTTTTATGTTAATTAAAGAAATAAATAAATGGGCCTTTCAACGACTTCTTTTTTCGTGAGTTCCATCCTCAAAGCTTTTTGGAGCAGCAGGGACAGTTCCTGTGTGCATGGGTGGAAAACAAGAGTCCTGGCACAGCAGCACTGCCAGGCAGTTCCCAGAGATATTCTCTTTCCCTTCCACACTCTCCTCCTCATCCCTTATTTGCTATAAGGCCTGAGTGCTCTGGCAGCTTGGTCACAGCCATGCTGTGACCTCAGGCAGGGACAGGCAGCAGGCGCTTGTGTGACAGAGCAGGTCTCCACGACAGCTTTTCCATAAAGAAAGGGGATCTCCTCAGGGCAGTGCCTGAAGGTTTAGAACTTCTACTAAGGCTTTTCTCATAACTATGCCCAAGAAAGTGGCTCAGAGATGAAAACACCAGTGTACAGATGACAGTGCAGGTTTGCAGGGTTGGGGGAGGCTGCAGTTTCCTTTCACAATGAGGTCTCCTGCAAGGTATGTGAAGGACCAGCAGAGACCATCCCTGACTCAGCCCTTTTAATCCTTCAAGAATCCATCTGTCAGGATGTGTTTCATGGTGTCTCTGCCACAGTGATCTGCGGAAACAATCCCTAAAACTTGCAAAGTTCTAGAATATGTATGCTTTTATTTCGCCAGCGGGCGACAGGATGGATATATCCAAAAGCCCTATGCACTGAAACAGAAAATTCCCCAAGGTTATATTCCTTACAATATTACATATTCATGAGCTTGCCTAACATGCCTATACATATGTATAACCTTTCCCCACATCGTATTAAAATAAGCTCAAGAGATCATTTCCATAGGCTCCTCCTGTTCGCATCTGCACAGTTCCTCCTGCTGGTGGTCTCAGATTGAATGTCCTCATCTACAGCTTGAGGAACAAGGAGGTCAAGGATGCCCTGTGTAAAATGACACAGTGGATGCAGTGAGGAAACTGATGACTGAATATTTCTCTGAAGGAATAAACTGCCAGTAGTCTTCTGCATAAGACCAATAATGGAACTCATTGCGGGCTCAGCCTGTCTTCTGTATCTAATTGTTAGTTTTTCACTTGTGATAATGTATTAATCTCTATTTTATTTTAATATCATCTGTTCTTTTCTGACAAAATCTCTCTTTAAATGAGGAGCTGTGCTGTTGCCATGGATTTAAACAAAATAACAAACTCAGTAGCAACTGTTTTCTTTCCTGAGTCCTTCCCTGCAAGGTTTTTTGGAGCTGCAGGGAGAGTTCTTGCTTGCGTGGGTGGAAGGGAAAAGAGTCCCGGCATGGCAGCACTGTCAGACAGCATCTGAGGAATGGTGAATCTCCTCAGGGCAGTGCCTGAAGGCTTAAGTCCTCTACCAAAATTTCTCTCCAGAACATTCCCAGGAAAATGATGAAAATACCAGTGTACAGATAAACAGTGTGGGTGTGAAGGGCTGGGTAATGCAACAGTGTCTTCTCACACTCAGGCTTCCTGAAAGAGACCTGAAGGATCAGCAGAGGTGAGTCTGGTCTGTGCCCAAGTACAGAAACTCTGAATAAACTGCCCCAGGGCACTCATTGTGGAGCAGCCCCTCAGAACCACCATTCCGAGCAATGGCCTCTCACTCCAGCTTAGAGAGGTTCTTTGTCCCTCCTTGGAAAGGCACAGAATGAGTAGGAGGTACCCCATGTTTGCATTGTACAGATGAGATGTGAGCATGCACATCGTGTGTGAGGTGAAATTAACCTGGGTGAGCACAAACAGCTGTTGCCTGGGGTTCCATGAAGGCCTGTGGGACAGACAATGCCTCGAGGTCACTTCTTGGTGGGAGTAACATCCCATGGGAAACCGCCTGAATGCAGGAAACACTGGAATGTGCTTCTTTGAACTGAGGTCCCTGTGTCCTTTACTCATGACGTGTTGTTTCTCATATGGATGCAGAGCAGGGTGACATTCCAGGGCTCAGGTTCCTTCTGTCCTCTGAAAGCATCAGCAGGGGGCCAGAGAGATATGGTGACAATTTCCTCTGTTTGTGAAAGGGAAAGATTCTTTCTCTGAACATCCCTGGGTGCATAAGGCTTCCACAAGAGGAGCTCAAATGTGCATTCCTGACAGAACTCTGACATTTATGTGTGTGACTCTAGGAACAAACCCCAGTGGCCCAGAGAGATTCATCTCAGCTGCCTTGGACAAACTCAGTGTGACTATTCCTGACTGCTACGTCATCTGAAAGATGCCAGTGCCCATCCTGACAGTTCTCCATCGTGATCTCACAGGAAACACTGACATGTTGTGCACAATATCCCATGGTTTTGGCTGACAAGATCGTGCTCACCATTCTTAAACTGTGTCCAAATTCCTGAGGGTTCTGGATCAAGTTCCACTGCCGGACCATAAACACCCAGTGCTGTCTCCATAGCACCCAGTGTCTCTGCAGCCCATGACTGGGACTGGCAGCTGGCACAAAGGACCTTTTGGATCTACAGCTGGAGCCTGGGAAGAGGGTCCCTGGATGCCTTAACTGGTACAATGTGCCCGTGTCCCTGTCACTGCATCCTACCCCAATTTTATGATCGTTTTCTTTTACAGACTAAAGCAACACAGAATCCCCCAGAAATCATGACATCAAGCCAGGAGAAAACAAAGCACGGAGAACAACAGCAATTATATTTGAAGCTTGATGATGCAATAGGATGTTTCCTTCGCTGTACATCTTTTGTTCTCTTCCTTTGTTGCTTCAATTTTAAAGCATTCTCAACATTTCTGTCACACTACATTAAGAAACACGTTTTCTGTGTCTTTCACAGAGACCAGGGCCTCCAAACCCTGTCTGCTCTGCACTGCCCATGTGTGACAGATGCCCTTCACCCCCTCCTTTAACTGTAACAGCTGCAGTTTGATTAAGGCCCCAGAAAAGGTAAAGGCCTGCGCTTTAGAGTCATAGAAGAGTGATAGAAGAATTGGAACGTGGAACAGTCACAGAAGAATCAAGTAATAGGAGAGGTGGGTCATAGATCAGTCGGGTTATAGAAAGGGCAGAGAAGAGTCAGGTCGTAGAAGGTTCATCCAAAGAAGGGTTGGGTCACCGAACGATCATAGAAGGGTTACAGACTGGTAACAGAAGTTTTGTATTCTAGAAAGGTCGGGGTCCTAGAAGGGTTGACTCATAGAAAAGTCATAGAAGACAGTTCAGAGAAGTCTTGGGTCATAAAAGGATTGGGTCATAGAAGGGTGATAGAAAGGTTGGGTCGCAGAAGAGCCAGGGAAAAGTTGGGTCTTTAAACATTCATAGAAGAATTGGATTATAGATGAAGACTTAGCTAGAAAATTATTGAAGTACAGATAAGAATAAGAATTTATCTCTGCTTATATTTATACAATACATGCCAGCGTCTGTATTTTGTATCTGCTTGGCTTTATGGAATAAACCCACCAGTCATAAAGAACAGAAGGTTTCAGACATTTGTGTAGTTTAAAGAGAAGAAAGTTGCCAGATGTGGTATATTTGCTTGGAGTCGCATTTGCTCATCTCAACATTTTAGCTTTGAGCAAGGTCTCTGGAAAGCAACAAGGCCTTTGGGAAGGACTATGGATGAAGAACTGGATAAGATCAGTTTTGGTGGGAAAGCAGAATGACAGCACAAGAGTTCAGCCTCAGGACACGTGAGCAAGATGAAGATGGGTGCATCTAATGAAGGAAAACAAGCACCAGGACTACAGTGTGCCTAAAGGGACATGAGTTGGTAGCAAAAACTGAATAATAGAGCTACTAAAGCCTACAGAGGCATTTCTGGGAGTAGGTGTAGAATACGTTAATGATCTCTAAGGGGACTGATGAATATGTAACACTCATGTGGATAAAAGTTGCTCAATAGTTTTTTTGGCAGGAGAACTTATGAGGAAAAATCCTGGTGTGACCCCAGTGCTGTAAAAAAGAATTCTGGTTCAATAGTAACATTGGCTATTGAGTGTGATTTTTGCATTTCATGGAAAATTCTGGTCATACAGGAGTTGAGGAAGGGTCAGGTCATAGAAGATTAACAGAAATGTTGGATATCGAGTCATGGAAATATTGAATCTTAAATCATAGAATCACACTATGGTTTGTTTTCAAAGGAACCTTGAAGGTCATCCAGTTCCACCTCCACTGTCATGGGCAAGGATACTTCCCACTAGACCAGCCTGTTGAAGACTCCGTCTAACCTGGCCTTGAACACTTCCAGGGAGGGGGCTTTGGGGATGAAGTAAGAAGTCATCTTCAGGGTGATCTTTTTACCTTTCCTCTTTGCACAGACACAATAAGGCTTAGGGGCTGATTCCAAATCGCAACACTGGTCAGAGCTGGTCCCCTTTGTTTAAAACCACTGATGTGTTCAGTGGAACAATGGTCCCCCACTTATCGTGACCGTTAAACCACAACTTCAAATAAGAAGGCACTTTCCATAGTACCTAACACATTAGTTAACTTTTAAGATCTAGATAATCTGATAGAATTGCTAAAATCATCCAAAATTGTGAAATCACTACTTCAATAGAGAAGAACCTGTTGCCAAGTAGGGCTTCCCTGCTGCACTGTCAGAGGGACAGGGCATGAGGTCTGCCTTCTGCTGGGCATGAGCGCAGGGCTGTGCCCTCAGGGGTGCCACAGGTTGTCCTTGAGAGCAGGGTCCCTGCACCCCAGGGTCTGTGTGCCGGGGCAGGGACTCTGCCCCCTGCCAGGGTCAGTGCTCAGCCTACCCAGGGAGCTCACCATGGCACTGTGGGGCTAAATTTTGGGTGGAAGGATTGACCCCCAGCAGGGCAGGGCAGGGTCCTTCTTCTGTTGAGAGGGTGCTGTGCAGATCAGGGCTGCTCACAGCTCCACATCACCCTCAGGGCACTTCCAAGGGGATGTTTCAAGAGGACGGTCCAGGAAGGACTCCCTGGAAAGGAAGGTACTTCCCTAAGTCCTCAATTTCATGCTGTGGGATTGTAAAAAGGAAAGGAACTGCAGACTTCTGAGAAGTGACTGACACTTAGGAACCGTTACACTGTGGAATCTGTAAGTCTGCTAGGAACTTCATGGACTGCTTGTACCAATTCCTCAGCCTATAGGCACCATCAGCATCACCTTGGCTGACAACATCAATGTTTGTCTGACCGGTTCTTCACCTCCTGTAAGCAGAGAGATGCCCCAGGGCAGAACTGTCCCATGAGGAGTTTTCTGTAGGGCAGAACTGAGCACAGAGATGGTGGGATAGGGTCTCACAGAATCTGGTGTGAGGAAAATCAAGTGAGGACAGAGAAGCAGTTGGATGGGCAGGGAAGAAGGAAAAAAATAAGAATTGTAATGTCATGAGAAGGAGAATTGGGAAAACTCCATCTCACCTCCTCCAGGGAAGGGTCTGCCCTCATGGTGCATGGATGAGTCTGACTGAGGTTTCTCCTGGTGCCTAGCACTTCATGTCCAGTCCACTCTGTCAGTGAACATAGTCCCATATTTAAGGTCAGAGCCCACATTTTTTAGCCATAGCCCCTGTTCCCAGCCCCTGGCTCTGACCCTCCCTTCCCTCAGGCCCTGCAGCTCCCCCAACCTACGGCTGCATCCCCTCAGGCAGTTGGGGGGTGGTGGGCAATGGGGCAGGGAGTTACTGATCAGTCAAGCAATCAGAGGCCACATTTCCTCAACAGAGGGTGAGCTAAAGGCAGGCAGAATGATAGCCCCTTGGTCAATCAGAGCCTCATGTTTCCCCCTCTGGGAAAATCAGAGGCTGCATCCTCAGTAGTAGCCAAACCATTGCTGTTACCTTCACTTTATTTTGGATTCCTGCAGAATTACAAGCTGGTGCTCAGGGTGTTTGGTGTTCAGGGACACCAGGGAGTGTGTCACAAAAAGCAGAGGTAGTCACCAAGGAGATAGAATGCTTTACCAGTGCAATGGCCACCTGAGATGGCATGACAGGCTGGGTAGATGAGAGCAGAGCGGTGGATGTTGTCAACCTCAACCTCATCCAGGCTTTTAACACTGTCTCCCACAACATACTCGTAGGTAACCCTAGGAATTGTGGGTTTGATGAGTGGATAGTGAAGTGGATTAAGAACTGGATGGATGGAAGAGCATAGAGGGTCGTGGTCAGCAGCACAGCGTCTTGTTTTATGCCTGTAGCCAGTGGTGTTCCCAGGAGTCAGTAGTGGGACCAGTGTTGTTCAACATATTCATCCATGACCGGGGTGAGGGGATAGAGTGCGCCTTCAGCAAGTTTGATGGTGAGACAGAACTAGGAAGAACGGCTGAAGCAGCAGAAGGCTGTGCTGCCACTCAGCAAGATCTGGACAGTTGGGCAGAGAGGAACAAAGGCAAGTGTGGGGTTCTGCACCTCAGAAGGAATAATCTCATGCACCAGTACAGGTGAGGGCTGACCTGCTGGAAAGCAGCTCTGTGCAGAAGGATCTGGGAGTCCTGCTAAATAACAAATCAACCATGAACCGAAAATGTGCCTTCGTGACCAAGAAAGCTAAAGGTGTCCTGAGCTCTGTGGAGAAGAGTGCATCCAGCATGGCAAGGGAGGTTTTACTCCCCCTGTACTCTGCCTTAGCGAGGCCCCGTCTGGAGTCCTGTTTCCAGTTCTGGCTCCTCAGCTCAGAAAGGCAAGGGACTGCTAGAGAGAGTCCAGCAGAGGACACAAAGATGACGAGGAGACTGGAACATCTCTCTCATGAGGATTGACTGAGAGATATTGATCTGTTTAGCCTGGAGAAGACTGAAAGAGTGGGTGTTGAGAAGACAGGGCCAGACTGTGTTCAATGATGTCCAGCGACAGGACAGGGACAATAGGCACAAAGTGGAACACAGGAAGTTCCAGCTGAACATGAGGGAAATCCTTCTTTCCTCTGATGGTGACGGAGCACTGGAAAATGTTGCCCAGGGAAGGCGTGGTGTCTCCTTCTCTGGAGATTTTCAAACCTCACCTGGACATGTTCTTGTGCAACTTGCTGTAGGAGACCCTGCTTTTTCAGGGGGGGTTGGACTGGATGATCCCCAGAGGTCCCTTGCTATCCCACGTATTCAGTGATTCTGAAATTCAGACTAAAAGGGACCACGGTAAGTGTTTCAATCAACCTTCTGCTCCAAGTAGGGTCAGACAGATTACTCATGGCTTTATTCAAACACAATTGGATCACATTCCAAGATAAATTGTTGCTTTCTCGAGGCAATGACAACCTGGATTCAGGAACGGCACGGCGACCAACCCCAGGCCGCTCAGGCCATCTGCTCACAGACACCAATGTGGTGGACAGAAAATGGCGTTTATTGAAGAGAGACACAGCTTTATATAGCTAAGATTTACAACATCACTTCTGTCTGCTTACATTGTAAACTAAACATTATTGGCTATTAGCAGAGGGGCTCTATCTTTCCGTACAGCGCGATACTTCCGGGCACCAGACCCTAGCCCTCCACATTTCCCCCCTCCCTATGCATAACTAAATTAGTTAAAAAAAAAGAATCTGAAAAAAGTTTATTTTTGTTCTTATTCTAGAGTGTCTAAGAATCTTAAAAATATATGTTATAGACTTGAATAAAAAACAGAAGGCACCGTGAATGGGTGGAAGTTAGGGGGTAACTGGTAACAAAATTAAGGGGTAACTTAGGGAGAACTGGGGGTAACACTGAGCGTGTTGTTAAAGCATTTGTTGGTGTTCTAGCACCATAATGTTAACCTTCTCTAACCAGTTCTTAACGAACGACACAATCTTGTTCAGTATACAGGGTCCAAAGATCAGCGCCACTGTAATCATTGCGATCGGCCCTATCAAGGTTGATATTAGGGTGTTTAACCATGGTGAATGGTTAAACCAAGATGCAAACCAATTTTGTTGCTCCTTTCGATCCTTTTTTTCATTTTTCCAATCCTTCTCACAATTTGGCCGTTGTGTCTCTAACTATTCCAGTGTGGTCCGCATATACGCAATACTCTTCCCTTAGTGCAGCACACACTCCCCCTTGCTGTAAGAACACTAAGTCCAATCCTCTTCGATTTTGTAGTACTACTTCAGATAATGATCTAATTGATTGTTCTAATGCACTTATTGATTGTTCTATTCTAGCCAGGTCCTCATCTACTGCCATTCTCAAGGCACTGAATTCTTTACCTTTTTGTACCAAGGATGCTACTCCTGTACCTATTCCCGCACCTCCCATGATCATTAGAGTAGCTACCGTTAGCGCTGTAAAGGGCTCTCGTTTTGACAGATCATGTTCTGGGGTAATATGTGAGTCAGAGGCAAATTCTTCAGAATGGTAAAAAATTGTGGGGAGTATGGACACTTGGACACAATATTCTGAGGATTCATCAAATTTTTCTAACAACAAGCAATGTGTAACTCCAATAGTAGAACAAACCCACTTGACATTTTTGACTGGTACTAACCACTTTGAGGAGGTTTTATACTATGCCTTATTAATACACGGTTGTTCTCTGTGCTGTGGGACTTTGTCTACACACACGCCTCTTCCTACCACCTGTGCCAACGTAATGCCTTGTTTTTCTGTATCCCATATACACTGGGCCGGATTTGGATCATTTGCCTGTATAGGCATGTCACTTACCCCTACGGCCACATAAAAGGGTGACTTTATTCTGTAGCATAACTAGCAATGCTCCGTAAGATTTGGATTTGTTTTGTTCAATACTTGCATCATTTTCCAGAGAGGATTTCCGTAAGGGATGGGATGTTGGTGGAGTGTGTCGCTGCAAGTGTGGCGGCTTTGGTATAACTTATGGCAGCTGCGAGTGTGGTGGCTTCGGTGTAACTTACGGCAGGTGTTGGTACCTGCGGGTTGAGAACCGGGTTAGGCCCGATTGCTTGGGGAGATTGTGATATAAGTTAACAATTTGTACCAGTGCTCCTACATCTGTGAAAGTTTTATGAATGAGTACCAACCACATTTTTCCTACACTCCAACCCGTGTTAGCTGGTTGTAGGATTTCTAAGATCAAATGGGTACAAGTACCTTTACAATATACCATTCCATCGCTCGCAGATTTTGGCCGGTTACCCTTACTTGGTCCCCATGTTACTCGCAAAAATTGGTCGTTCTTCCTTGGTTTCCATCTATCACTTGTTACAGTGGTCTCACATCCCCAGTATCCACAAAACCAATATCCTGGATGTTTACAATAACTCATTCCTGGGTTTAAACTGGGGCACCAATATGTCCCCCACAATGATCTAGTATTGGATGCTCCCGTCATGGGGAATAAGTCGCCAATTGTTATTGTAAAAGTCGGGGCACCTGCTGTTAAGTTTTCCTTTATCGCTCTGTCGCTTTGTGGATCTCATAGGATCCACCTCAATGGCTGATGGGGATGGTGCCTTGATTCCGCCTGCGGTTCTACGTGTCTTATAGCAACAAGTTCTAAGATCAGGATCACACAGAGGCATCGCCAACCCCTTCTGCGGAGGCTATTTTGTTGTTGTCTGGATTCTGTCAGTGCAGAATCCTCAGGCTTGGACAAGGCACTTGCCAACTTGTCATTTGGTCTTATCACTGGGATGTATGGGTTATGGGGGTGTCCAATGATCCGGTCCTGTGAATAAAAAAACTACAGTTTTCATTAGTTTTATTCTGGAGGTCTGGTTTGATAGACTTAAGCGGGCACCACTTAACTCTACCATCCTTTCTGACAGAGGTATACCCTTGTCCTGTCAGAACTAGCTTCCACCGTTGCTCCCACTCTCCCAACTCATTTCTAAATACGACTGATGGGCCCTCTTCTAGTGCTTGAGTAGCCCAAAGTTTCTGGGTGAGCCTATTCGCTTCATCCCCCCTGGGGAATTGATTTAGCACTACCAGAGCAGTCGCTAGTAGGCGTGCTTGGTCTCCCGGGGGAAAGGCATTGGCAAAACCTTCTGTTTTTCTAGTACCTCCAATTTAGATTTCAGAGTTTGATTTGCTCGTTCTACTATAGCTTGTCCTGTGCTATTATACGGGATGCCATGTGTTAGGGTAATACCCCATTTCAGAGCAAATGCTTGGACTGATTTAGACACAAAAGTTGGGCCCTTGTCTGTTTTGATCTGATTAGGGATGCCAAGCCACACCATAGCTAATATTGAATGGTTGCTTTGGAGTCAGTCCTAAGGTGTTGAGTGGCTACAGTCATCCCACTATATGTGTCTACAGTCACCGCTAGCCATGCTCGAGGTTTCAACAACTGGCAGAGTGTAAAATCCGTCTGCCACACCTCGGAGGCTTTAAGAGCTCTAGGGTTTACACCGCTGGACCACAGTGGTGCTTTCTGACAGTGGGGGCATGTAGCTACTATATGTTTCGCGTCAGTGACTGAAATCCCACATCTCTTTGCCAATGCTTTAGCTCTGATATGGAGAGACTCGTGTAACTGCCAGGCATCTCTTAGTGTCCACAGTCCCTTTGCAGCGGCGTCTGCTTTGTCGTTACCGGTTTGGAAAAACCCTTTAATTGTGCTGTGGCTCTTGACGTGGATGACCGATATAGTGCCCTGTCAAGAAAAAAGTGCTTCTTCCAGCATTAGGGCTGCTGTGGATGTTGACAAGCCAGGCCCCGACATGGCCAAACAAAGCTTAGCCACAAACATCGAGTCAGTTACTATGTTGAGATGTTCTGTTGGGAACAGTCTGCACACTAGTGCTACAGCCATCGCTTCCAGTTGCTGGACAGAAAGAGCACAGTCGGTCATTTTAACACAGTGCCATTCTCCTCCTGATTGCCATACTGCTGCCGCGGTTGAAGTCGCTGAGGATGCGTCTGTGAAGACTGTTGGTCCTGGCTGAGGACGGTCCCTGATCTTCTGTGGGAGGTCGGTGTTGACAATTGCCAACATTTGAGTCCAGGGGGGCTTTGCAGCGTAACAAAGTTCTCCACCAAATCCAACGAGAGCTATGGCCAGATACTATGACATCGCCACTGATTGCGTTGGGAGCTGTTTGCAGAAGGGCAACCATATCCTGGCAGGTTCAATGCCTAGATGTCTTAGGGAGAGTTTTCTGCCTTTCATGATGAGATCACCAAGGCACTTGACTCCTGGAGAAAATGCACGTGACGGTTTTCCTAGAACCATTGTATTGGTTGGGCTTTTTCAGGGGGGCCCTGGGCTAGCACTCCTACTCCCCCTTTTTCTGTGAAGTGCACGTACAGATAAAGCAGTATACCCGGGTTCCACCTAGCGAGCGTACTTGATGACAACTGCTGCTCAATAAAGTCAAGAGAGTTCATTACTTCTGTCGTCTGAGTTTTTTATTCCCATGGGTTCTTTTCTTTCAAAAGATCATGCAGAGGTGCCATGATTTCAGGAGGGATAAGGACAATATTGCGGAGCCATTGCAAGGACCCCACTAGCTGTTGCATTTCATGGAGCATCTTAACGTTCAGACGGATTTGTATTTCGGGGGGGGGGTGTTACGTAAGAACTTGTGATCTCCACTCCCAAAAAACTTACACATGGTCCTCTTTTAATTTTTCCACTCACGATTTTGAACCTGTTTGCTTTCAGAGTTTCTGAAACCGTTTACACCAGCTGGTCCACCTGACTTCCTGACGGTGCAGCAATTAAAATATCATCCATATATTGAATGATAGTCGCAGTCAGGTCACTGCACCAGATTGGCGCCAATGCCTGATCCACCGTGATCTGGCAGATAGTAGGTGAGTTGACCATTCCTTAGGGCAGCACTTTCCATTGGAAGCGTAGGTTGGGGCGTTGACTGTTTGTAAACACGACAGAAAAAGCAAACCGCTCCTTGTCCTTCTCGTGCAGGGGTATCGAGAAGAAACAGTCGTTAATATTAAGGACAGCACAAGGTTGTCCTTCCAGTATCATAGAGTTCATAGGCAATAACGCTTGGACAGGACCCATAGGCTGGATTGTCTTGTTTACCTCGCGCAGGTCATGGAGGAGACAGAACCCCTCACCAGTTCGTTTGGGTATTACAAAAACTGGGGTGCTCCATGGACTAGTGGAAGGCTCTATGTGACCATTCTGTAGCTCACGGTCAATCAGCTCAAGAAGAGCATCCATTTGAGGCTTTGATAGGAATCACTGCTTGACCCACACTGGGTCAGACGATTTCCATTTCAACCTGATTGGTGGAAGTGGGTGCACAGCAGTGGCCCTTAAAGTAAATTTGTCACCCTGGCTTTTAACAGAGCTAAAGCATCCCTTCCCAACAGGGGAAGGACACCTGACATGACATATGGAAAAAGGGTGATGGTTTTCTCCGGTCCTTTGTCAGTGTGAAGCGTGATTGCTACCAATTGAGCACTCTTCTGAGCTCAGGTTACTCCTCCAACCGCACCCACCATGAGGGCGTCTTCCATTATCCAGTGTGAGGGCCAATGCGTCTCAGGAATAACTGTAACATCTGCTCCGGTGCAATCAAAAAGGGATCGCAAATGGTGGTGCCCCTTGAGATATTATAGAGGGAACAGATTCCCCACACCACTGGCGGGTCATCACCACACTTTACTGCCAGGGTCACCCTGGGGTCTTCCCCCCAGGAGGTGGTCCTTGCTGTCCCTGGGATAAGGACGGATTCAGCTGGACTGCAGGTTGGACCATAAAGTTGGTCGCTTCTCGAAGGGGCAATGGGTTCAGGAGTGCCTCGCCCAATCCGGGGTTGGCATAGTTAGGCCACCTCATGTCCCAAGTGGGAGAGGGCCGTGTACGGCCCAGGTGCCCTCTCTCCTCCCCGTTTCCCTAGGTTTTAAATCTGCATTCCTTAGCAAAATGTCCTTTCTTTCCACAGGTCCAACACGGTCCTCTAGATCGATTTTGGCGCAGGTGGAATGGTGCTGATGGATCCCCCAGTTGGGGGCAATTTACCACCACGTGGTCCGTCTGGCCACATTTAAAACATGCCATCACATTAGCTATCGCGGTGCAAACAGCCACCTGAATCGGGGCCAGATGTTCTTCATTTGCGACATGCTTAATCATGTCCGCGATACTTGATCCCACCGGTAATGATCTTAGGACTTTCTTGGGTTTTGAGTTACACTGCTGATGTAAGCAGTCTGCAATGATCGGACCTTTTGCTTCTGCAGGCAGGGTCGAGGAATCAACTGCTGCTTGTAGGCGATCTACAAATTGTGTAAAGCTCTCACTTTCATTTTTCTTTATTGTGGATCATGGCGACGGCTTGGCGATAACTCTAGAGGCTGTGCGAATGGCTTCTCTGCCTGCACGAATAGTGTCCATAACTTCATGGGCCCGCAGGTCTTGTGCTTTTTCCTAGGGGGGTAATCATGGTTGGGTCTGTCCCCATCAGTCGTTGTAGGCTAGAGCCATGCAGTGGGTGATCTGCCCCTGTTACTTGGGCCAGTTGCCTCGCACAGTTATCCTCCCACTCTTGTTTAAATACAATCATCCCTGCCCCATCAAAATCAATCTACAAGTTTGTTTTACATCGAACAGGAGCATGTCATCTCCTCCGAAAATCCCATCTATGAGGGTGGAGACCATGGCAGAATTAAGTCCTTTGTCCGCAATTGCTTTAACAATCACTGGATGGGCCCTTTGTCCCCTGTCCATCACCCGGACTGGGAATGCTAGCATGGCCGATGGAGCCCAATCGGCACACGCAATCTTTCTTTCTCCCCAATTCATGAGAGGAGTTTTCTTCCCCCGTGATCCCTTTTTATTCTGGATGGGATTATTTTGGCTCTTAACTTTGCCTATTTCTGTTTCTTCCTCCTCTGAATCTGAATCGGTTTCAAGCCACTCGTCCCAGCTGCTGTCTGATTCCGGACTCTGGTACTTTTTTGTCGGGCTCCGGCCCCGCCCACTTCCCTTCCGGGTGGGCCATTCCCCCTCTCTTGGCTCACCCCGCCTTCCACTCGGGGGGGGGGGGGGGGGGGATGTTTGCTTTATAGAGGCGTTTCTTCAGATAGCCATTCTGATTGGCCACCCCCCACCCCTCACTCACACCTCCCTTCCTTTCTCTGTTACCTCCACCACCTATCTCCTTTTCATTTTCCTCCCCTTCCCGTTTGCATGCGCATGTTAGTTTTAGCGCTTCCTCCCTTTTCCCGCCAGCGGTATTCTCGCCCCACCCTCATCCTTGCTGCTTGGCGCCATTTTGGGGCGCATAGGGCAATGGACTAGCCCAGACATCTTGAGACTCTGATTTCTCCACGACGTACTTAGCCTCCTCGAGTAAGCCACCCCAGAAGGATTTTGCTTGTACCTGTCCCTCCGTAAGAGAGACGGAGTTTGGGGATTGAGGGGATGTATCACCCTCTGGCTGATCTTTCAGCCTGGCAAAATCATCATCGTCTGTGGGGTGCAAAGTCTGCGTGACTGCCCCGACTCCCACTTTCGGAGTGACCATCAAACAGCCTCTTGCTGCCATCCAGGTCTCCTGCTCTTGTATAGCCATCTGCAGTGCCTGCATAACTTTCCCCCAAGACTTAAGGTGTCTCCCAAAACCCGAGGACATTGTCTCTTCGGCCAACAATTTAGTACACTTTCCCACACTTCAGGGTGGAGAATATCCAACGGCTGGTCAATGACCCGTATTTGTAAAAGCCTCACAACGGCGAGAGTAAAATCTTTGGGTTTACACTCTGCTTATGTAATTGAGATACGACCTTCACAAGGGCTTCCATCCTCCTTGTTGGTCCGGGAGCGTCCTCCCCGCCAGGCTGGTCCTCATGGTCCAGCCGCCGTTCACCTGTCCAGACGATTTTCCCGGGTTTCGGCACCACTTTTTGCCTTCATGAGGCAATGGTGACCTGGTTCAGGAACAGCACGGCGACCAACTCCAGGCCACTCGGGCCACCGGCACACAGACACCAATGTGGTGGATGGCAAAATGGTGTTTATTGATGAGTGACACCACCTTATATGGCAAAGATTCGCAACATCACTTCTGTCATGAACTTACAAACTAAATGCTATTGGCTATCAGGGGAGAGGCTCTATCTTCCTGTACATCGTGAGATCTTCCAGCCACCAGACCTTAAACTACCTACAGAAAGATTTAAAAATGTTTGAACGTGTCTAAAGGAAGGCTAAAGCATGGTGAAAGGACAAGAGGGCATGACTTACAAGGAGCAGCTGAGGATATCAAGTTTGTTCAGCTTAGAGAAGATGAGCCTGAGGAGTGTCTTCATTGCTGTCTACAACTTCCTCATGAGAAGGACAGAGGGATGTGCTGATCTCTTCTCTCTTATGTCTGGTGACAGTGAAGGAGCGGCTTAATACTGCATCAGGGGGAGTTCAAACTGGATATAAGGAAAAGTATTGATTGAGATAATGGTCAAGCACTGCAACAAGCTCCCCAGGGTAGTGGTCACGGCCCCAAACCTGTCAATGTTCAAGAAGTGTTTGGACAAAGTTATGCCTTAGGGTGTCCTTGTGGAGTCAGGATTTGAATCTGATGATACTAATAAGCTTAATGCAAATGAGGATATTCTATGATTCTATGATTTGTTTTATAAGATATGCGTTATAGCCATGAAGCTAATCCCTCCAGATTGCCTGAGCCTGACTGTCCATTCCTAGAGGACGGACAAAGACTGGCAGGGAGAGAGCTGCAAGCACACTGAGTCCAAGGCAGAGACGGACATTGTCTGCAGTGGGGAATGACAGGAAGAGATATATTTTTACTATGCCTCTGAAAGGAAGATGTAACTAAGAGAGCCTGATTGTTCCTAGTCATTACTTAGGAAAAATGCTTGTGTCTTTACTTCAACACACAAGCCTTACTGAGAATTGCCAATGGTATTTCTGACATACCTAAGAGAAACGGATCAGCTCTAATTATGTCCATTGCTACGAACCAGGAAACTGGTTCTCTTTTTATAAATAATGGTGGTGGATTTGGGTATCACTGAGCAAAAGGGAGGACGGGGGTGACCATGAAGTAAAAGTCCCTCCTCCAAGTTTGGAGGTAAAGACATGGGAATGACTGCTGTGTGGGACACATCTGTCATGATTTCCCTGAGACAGGTTCTTGAGGGTGTCCAGGGAACATGGCTGAAGAGGACGGAAGAGTGACACCTAGATACTAGATGAGCAGACTTCGTTTATTGAGAGTAGAGTACACACTTTTATACATGTCGCAACTATGGTTATACATATTCATTAAACAAAGGAATATATTGGTTCTTCAGCTAAATGTCTACCCCACCTTGTTTTTCTCATTACCCGTTATCAGTTCCGAATTCTATGCATTCTTTCTTAACTGCAAGTCTTCTGAAGTCAAGGACAGGCGCCCCTGCTATATATCTCTTGTTTGTTATCCTAGCAGTTCTTGTGTGCTGCCTGCATGTCCTTTCTCACGCAACCACATCTCTACAATTCCCCCGTTTTCTTTCTGTACCAGCAATGCACGATTCATAGTATTTAAGATTACAGATTTAATCATTGAGAATATACAAATAATTGCTATTATGCCTATCAATAATAAACATAAAATAAGAAAGACTTGCTTAACTACTTCGCGCAGCCATCCAGACAAACCCCATCTGCTGAGTAGTTTATCGAAAGGGCTCTGCCATTCTTGCAATTTCTGCATGTTATCATTAAGTTGCCTTAATCTCTCATGAATGGATTGTGATTTATCAGTAAGATTAAAACAACACATTCCTTCAAACTCATCACAACCATGTCCATGTGCAAGTAACAAAAAATCAATGGCAGCATGATTCTGCACTGTCGCTTTTCTAATACTATCACTCTGTGTAACTAAATCATATAATATATGTGATGTTAGATTAATCTGCTTACTGACCAGCATGTTAAAGCCTTTATTGTTAAAGCATTATGGATTGAGCTAAGCGAAGGTAGAAATATAGAAGCAGCAATGGTAGTGGCTGTGCCCCATAACTGGACAGTGTCAGTACAATTCTCCTTTATTTCCTTTATTTCCCTTTTATGTCGGTGCGGACGTTCCGCCATTTGTATAATTTGCTTTAAGTGATGTTTCCCTGGGGTGAGTAAAGTTAATTGTCCAATATAACATGGGCCACCAAAAGGTTTGCATGGAATTCCTGGCCATGCTCTATCCCCACATATTAAAAAAAATAACCAGGAGGTAAAGCCTTAGCCCTTGCCTTTGTATACTTGATGTCGTGAGTAGGACAATAAGATTGATTAATATACTGCATGTCAAGTGGTGACACTACGGTTTCAATTGGCCCTTGACCGTTTGAGGGAGAGCTAAACCTAATGCATCCCTGGTTTTTTTGTTTTTTTTTTTTTTTCGATTCGCAACATTCTTTATACTTGATTCATTCAGTGATATTGGTAAATTTATCCATTCTTTGGTAAAATCAGACAAATTGACCACAGGTCTACCTATCAGGCATGTTTTAAAAGGATTTCCCACTTGATACAAAGATAAGCAAAAGTCATTCACCCCTGTCCTGTGAGCCCAGTCCACCCACATATTTTCTCGTTGCTGTCCATCAATCAGTTCCACAGGAAGAGGAGGCTGAGCTGCCGTTAGAAAAGAGAGTATGTACACCACTAACAGTCCATTTACGATGAGGGTGATGGCACCTGTATAATCAACATCAATCAGGCCAGGAATAACAGCTATTCCTAGCAAAGCCACCGATGATTATCCAATTAATAAAGCTCCAACAGGTTTATCGTTGATCTTTAAGGGTCCTGTGATTGTAGATGGTACCTTTTGTGGCTTAGTATCGATTAAAAAGATATCTATTGCAGTTTCCAAGTCAAATCCCAGGCTCCCTCGGTGGCTGGCTGCAGCTGCTGGGTCCCGGCTGACAGTCCGGTTGCATTACTGGGCAAGCATTCCAAGTTGTTGTGGTTGCAGCGCCTGCTTGTGTCGTCGCGTGGGCAGGCGCGCTGCTCCGGCCGTTTCCCGACTTTCGCCGACAAATTGTTGCGTCATGGGAAGCATTTTGACAAGTGGGACACCAGACTCGTCTGCGATCCATTGTTGGTGACTGACTTTATAAGGGTGCAAGAGCAGCACAAACATGCGGAGCTTGTGCTTGTACTGACAACTTTTCACCTAATTCTTTACCTAAATCTTGAACTGCTTTTACCAAAAAGGCAGCTGTTCCAGTAGGAATTTGGGCAGCTTTATCCAATAACTCCTCTATCCTCCACGCTCCATGCATTGTAGTTATTAATTGTCTGGTGGTTGCATTCCCATTTTGCAACACACACTGTCGCAACAATGCTCCTTTCATATATTCTGGGACTGAAGCTGAATCTAAGACTAACGATAAACGATCCACAAACTTTCCTAAAGGTTCTTCTCTTCCCTGCTTTAAACCCATGTAAGAGGGGATCCCTCCCTCTGGTCTAATTTGTCAAAAAGCCTGTCGAGCAGCTCGCATACTTTCTCTGATTTTATCTGGTCCCAGCATTGCCTGTGCTTCCTGCCTTACATAGGCTCCTATTCCTAACAATTCTTCTAACGTTAAACCATACAGAGGATCCCCTGGCTGCCTTAAAAAGGCTACAGATTCTTGACAAATAGCTTGCCAATGTGCCATAAACAACATTGTCTGACTAAGTGTAAGAATCAATTTCATTAAATTTCGTATATCAAATGGCAGCAAAAGATTGCCTGACCAAATAAAATTCATCATTTGTCGTGTGGGCTCACCGTGTAAGCCTGATTCTGAAATAGTAGCCCGCAACTGTGATATTTTCCAATCCAATTGTGTAATAGTGGCTTGCACTCCTCCATGTCCATCAGGGGTATAAATCACCGGACACGCCACAGCTTCTGCCACATCCCAATGTCCTTCTCTTGCCGCCTCTCTGGCAAGCTCACCCCAGTCTACCCCCGTCCTTTCCGATGTTTTTGACGACCCCTCCTGAGCTCCCCCAGGAGGGCCCTCACTACCGTCCATCAGGGAGATTTCTGGCGGTGCACTAGGCATAGAGGGCTGTGGCAGCGTTGTTGTATTGGAGAGCACAGACGGAGGAACATACACTGTCTGTACTGAGGGTGGCATCGGCCCCTCCTCCACCCCAGGTACCTCTGTTAACCGTTTTGCCGCCTCGGCAGCCACCTTCTGTTCTACCTGATGTTGTTTTAAAGCATTAATAACTGTTAACCAAGGGATCCCTAATTTTTTGCATTCTTTATCTTCCTGTAATGTTCCGTGCCACAACTCATCTCCATATTTACGCCATTCTTCTATTTCAAAAACACTAGCCAAGGTTGTGAAAAAAACCTTTTTCACACCATGAGATAATAATAACTGTAATTCCTTATCAAAACCTTTATGCCACGCTCCCCGCTTTTCTAAAAAGCATTTTAGGAGACTAAAAGCTGCTTCCTTTTCCATTTTAATTCCCTACGCCCTATAGCGCTAGGTTAATAAATACCTGATTACGGCCGTTGCACCCTTTCGAAGTCAGCTTACGTTGCACCATCCTCACTTTGTCAGGACAGATCCGGAGTCCAGCTCTTTGATCCTTGTGCCGGTGCGAACACAGCTGCGCCCTCCTTATAGTCACTCTTCCGTGGCCACGTCCGTATGCCAATTGCCTTACGGATTTAAAGGGGTCCCTGTTCGGGCGCCATTTGAAGAGGACGGAAGAGTGACGCCTAGATACTAGATGAGCAGACTTCGTTTATTGAGAGTAGAGTACACACTTTTATACATGTCGCAACTATGGTTATACATATTCATTAAACAAAGGAATATATTGGTTCTTCAGCTAAATGTCTACCCCACCTTGTTTTTCTCATTACCCGTTATCAGTTCCGAATTCTGAGCATTCTTTCTTAACTGCAAGTTCCGTCTTCTGAAGTCAAGGACAGGCGCCCCTGCTATATATCTCTTGTTTGTTATCCTAGCAGTTCTTGTGTGCTGCCTGCATGTCCTTTCTCACGCAACCACATCTCTACACATGGCACTGAGCAGGCCCCTCTCTTTTGCATTGTTGTTCTTGCTTCCTTCACTGTGACACCTGACTCTACCCCGTGAGCACCCTGCTGAGTGCCCTCACCCTGCACACTCTCACATCTCAGCTCTGCACTGATGGTGTCCTCTCCTGGGCTCTTTCTAGCACAGCCTGGCCTCTCCCCAGCTCTCCCCACCTCTCCTGTCCTCTCCAACAGCCCAACGTGGTCCAGCCCAGGAGAGCAGCCCAGACTGGAATGGTCCCACAGCACAGCCAATCGCAAACTGCTGCAGATTCAACTCCAGCCACAGCCCTTTGAATAGCACAGCACCTTCTTGGGGGGCAGAGTGGAGTCTCATCCTGTCCATCAGGTCCAAGGCTGATGCTTGCAATAATGACACCAGGAAACAGAGGCCACTGACTCCCAGGCTCTCCAGCACTCATATTGTAGGGGATCCTCAACCCCAGCTGCATTTGACCTCTCCTCTACTCCCACAAGCCCCACTAACCAGGACAGCACGAGAGCCTTGGGGCTCCTCAGGCAGTTCCTGCATCTCTCCAGTCTCCCTTCCCTCTTCCTCACTTACTCCCACGATGCTTCTGACTCCTTGTTTGTGGATACATGGATTCAATCCCTTAGTTTTGTGGGACATCACCTCTGAGGGTGTTTCTTCTTCAGAGTCTCCCTTCACTGCCAGCCCAGAGCACATGATGAGACCCCATCCTTCCCTCATCCCTCCAAATTCATTTTTGTCAGAGATTTGTATGTGCCATCAGTCCTGCCACAAAGGAAGCCCCCTGAGGAAGTAATGGGAAGCCCAGGCAACATCTCTACTGGCACTGGACAGTGAGAAGAGAGCTTCTTAAACTAGAAATTTTGGTCCAATGGAATCGGATGTTATCATGAGCTTAAACCCAAAACCAACGAGTACACAAGGAGAACAGATTAACTAAAGAAATCCATTTCCATGGATATTTTATTTGTAGCAGCTTTAGATGAAGAGCTCAGCCTTGAAACACCACATCTGAGAG
The DNA here is from genome assembly GCA_033558185.1 of Dromococcyx pavoninus. Lineage (NCBI taxonomy): Eukaryota > Metazoa > Chordata > Aves > Cuculiformes > Neomorphidae > Dromococcyx > Dromococcyx pavoninus. The sequence goes on along the minus strand of JAUMJL010000133.1, from coordinate 2,179,648 downwards.
ATGGCCTTTTATTGAAGACCTTCATTTGGACAGGCCACACCTGACACAGTGTTGTGAAAAGATCAGACACAACTGGGTTAAAACTGAAGACAAGTTGTGTAGTTCAGAAGATTATCTACAGGTAGGATTATCACAAGGGAAAATAACAGACTCCTGGCCTGAGTCATACTCTGGGAAAGGAGCAGAGAAGGGGAAGCAGGTTATTGTTAATGAAACCACATCCATTGGGCCAGTTTGCCTAGGGCATTCCTGAACTCCTGATTCCTCAAACTGTAGATGAGGGGGTTCATTGCTGGAGGCACCACCGCATACAGGAATGAAAGCACCAAGTCGAGGGATGGGAAGGAGAGGAAGAGGGGCTTCAGGTAGGTAAACATGGCAGTGCTCAAAAAAAGGGAGACCACAGCCAGGTGTGGGAGGCAGGTGGAAAAAGTTTTGTGCCAGCCCTGCTCAGAGGGGATCCTCAGTACAGCCCGGAAGATCTGCACATAGGACACCACAATGAAAACACAATATCCAAAAGCTAAACTGGCACTGATCACAAGAAGACAAACCTCCCTGAGATAGGAGTGTGAGCAGGAGAGCTTGAGGATGTGTGGGATTTCACAGAAGAACTGGTCCACAGCATTGCCGTGGCAGAGGGGCAGTGAAAATGTATTGACCGTGTGCAGCAGAGCACTGAGAAAGCCAGAGCCCCAGGAAGCTGCTGCCATGTGGACACAAGCTCTGCTGCCCAGGAGGGTCCCGTAATGCAGGGGTTTGCAGATGGCAACATAGCGGTTGTAGGAAATGACAGTGAGGAGGTAGAACTCTGCTGAAATGAAAAATGAAAAAAAAAAATAGCTGTGCAGCACATCCAGCATAAGAGATTACTCTTGTGTCGCAGAGAGAACTGTCCTTGGATTTGGGTACAGTGGTGGAGATGGAGCCCAGGTCAAGCAGATAGAGGTTCGCAAGGAAGAAGAACATAGGGCTGTGGAGGTGGTGGTCACAGGCTATGGCGGTGATGATGAGGCCGTTGCCCAGTAGGGCAACCAGGTAGATGCCCAGGAAGAACCAGAAGTGCAAGAGCTGCAGCTCCCGTGTGTCTGAGAATGCCAGGAGGAGGAACTGGGTGATGGAGCTGCTGTTGGACATCTGCTACGTCTGGGTACGGAAGTCCTGTCTTTGGAGGCAAAGTCCGTGACAATAAAGACTGTATTTTCTGAATAAAAACTCTCCTATATTTCAAACACACAGCTGATATTGGCCTTTTCATTCCAGTAATTCTTTGTTCTTCTCCTCGGCTCAAGCTGTGGTTTGTGCACACTGAGGCTGCCTTTGGAATCAGGGTGCTACTCTGTGGGCTCCAGAGGTCTCAGCCCTGCTGTGCAGAAAGAGTGCGTAAGAGGAACTAGGAGAAATCTCAGATAAAATCCAGTCCTGATACCCAAGGTATTTCAGCACTGACCCTCCTGCCAAGAAGAGCTGTGCTGGCTTTGCCTTTATTTTTCTCCCCGTTACATTGGATGTTATCAGGAGCTGTGAACATCTTTGACCCATGCAGCACCCTCTCCACAGAACAAGGACCCTGCAAGAATCTTCTGGGGGTCCCTCATTCTCCCCACAGCTTCTCCCTACAGTTCCATGGGGATCTCCCTTGCGGGTGGAAGAGTCCCTGCCCCAGCACACAGACCCTGGGCTGCAGGGACCCTGCTCTGAAGGACAGCCCGCAGCACCCCTGGCTGCTCACTAAGCTTCAACCCTGCAGATGTCCCCAGAAGGCAGCTGTCATACCCTGTCTCTCTGATGGTGCATGAAGGTATTCTTACTCTGCGGAATGTCCTTCTCTTCTACACTGGAAATGAGGTTAGAGGCAACCTGAAGGAACACAGTAGCTGTGGGATGTTACAGGTATTTAGGATACCTACAGGCCCGGCAGCTGCTTTTCCCCCCACACCAGAAGACTCACCCTGTGAAGGGCTGTGATGGTTTCTCCACTCGTAGGGTCTAAGCATCCTCCCACTCTGAGCTGGTGGAACCTCTCTCTGCCTGCTCTTGCAGGTACCTGCAGTCAGTGCCCTCAGCCCTGCTGTGCTTTGCAGAGGAGTTGCTCCTGGCCAGAGCTGGCTCTTTCTAGCCCTGTCCACTTGCCATGAGTTCCCTCCATCCCAGGAGCCCAGCCCAGCTCAGCAACAGAGAAGCAGCCAAAGACATTTAATGACCCCTCTGGAGGGTTTTCTCCATCAACATCAGACACTGATAAGATCAAGAAGCCTCTCAAGAATTCAAAGTCAGACACCTACTCCAAAGTTTCCTCAAGTTTTAATGGTCCCCACTGAGGGACATCACTGACAGAGCCTCCACAGGGGATGTTAGAGCAGAAAACTGGAAGCAGTGATGACAAGTCAGCAAAGGTGGCTTTGATGATGAGTAAAGTTTCATGTGTTACATCAGCCACCGGGAAAAACCCTGACCCCCCCAGCCCCTGGAATGAGAGATCTTGTCCTTCACACGTTGGTCAGAGATCTTCCTGGGGGATGTGCAATTCCAAGGGCAGAAATACGGTATGAAGCCTCTCAGGCTCCCAGGTGGGAACAAGGAGTTAAGGAAAACCTAGTGCTATTTCTCCTCACAGACATCAGTGGCAGAGACGACAGTCATGGCCAAGGGGAAAAGAACCTTGGCTCTGTTGTGAGCTTTCAGCCTTGCCACCACTCTCCATCATCTGTACCACAGGCATGCCCGTGGTGTCCCACCCCTGCACCTCTTTCCCTGTAGGCTGTAGACATCCACCCTGCTGCTGCACTTTGCTCTCCCTGATGGTTGTCCTCCTTCTTCGCATTTCTCTCCTTCTTTCCTGACTTTTTAGTGAAACACAAAGGCCTGTGCTGACCCAGTCTTACTATGGGGTAGGTGTGGCACTACAGAACTGCCATTCAAGTGATATTTCTTTCTGTTGACATCTCTCTCAGCTGTACTGAACCACACAAGCTGTTGTCTGTGGCCTCATTTAGTTTTCATATTTTTTACCACTATGAATTAGCTCCACCATCTCTGAAAAAACCTTTCAGGCCACCTCAGTCTACTCTGACACTTCCCAGAACCTCCAAAGAAGCCCAGATTCCTCTGCTACTTTAAGGACCTTGTTCCATCAGGCCATATGTTTGAGGCCCCAAACCCCACATTGGCAGATCTGCACGGGACACTATTATTCTTCCCACTTCTCTGTCACAACCCAGTGTGGATAGTTCAGATGTCATTGTGGTGAGACCCTGGGTCTCATTGTGACATTAATGGGTTCAGTGCCCACGGGACTAAATGAAGGCAAGGCAATGCAAAATGATTGATCCAAAAAGGAATTATTCTTTGCAGGCATTCTTAGGCAAAAGATTGGCATTAGCTGCAAGATCTGTGTTAAGGGAAAAGGAAGAAAGGGAGAAAAAAGAGAGAGAGGGAGAGAGAAAAGTACAAGGACCCCACCTGGTCTCCAGTCCTTTCCTTCTCTCTCTTAGGAGAGTGGGCGCGTTGCTGTGAATGCCCATCTTGCAGAGTACTGTTTATAGTTTTTGGTGGGCCTGCACAGTGCTTCTTCTAGAGAAGTTCTAGAAATGAGTTTGTGAGGCTGAGGGGGGCTCTGGGGTCTTAGATACCATCATGCCCCTGCTCTCCATACTGGCAACACTGCAGCGGGGGCAGCAAGCCCAGCTGGGCTGCGGGAAGAGTGAGATAAGGTGTTGAAGGACACAGCCTCTGCTTTAAGGCAGGAAAAGAAGTGGTTGAAGGCAGCCGAAACCAGTCAGTCTCTTACATACTTCCAGGTCCTTTCCAGACGGACAGCTTTACAGACACTTTTTCCTAAACCTGTATTGTTGCATGGGATACTCAGACAAAAGTGCAGAATTCAGCCCTTGGCCTTGCTGATTCCTATCTCATGGGCCTCAGCCCACTGATCCAGGCTGTCCCAGTCCCTCTTCAGAGCCTCCCTGCCTCCAGCAGATCAACACTCCCACACAAATTGGTGTCACATGCAAAGTCTCTGAGGGAGCACTCAGCTTCTTCAAGCAGATAATTGATGAAGGTATTTGAACAGAATTGTCCTCAGCATAGCCCTGGGGACACTGCTTGTGTGCAGCCACACACTGGACTGAGCTCCATTCACCACAGCTCTCTGGGATCCACCATCCGGACAGTTTTTTACGCAGTGAAGAGCACGCCTTTCCAAGTCATGACCCAGCAGCTTCTCTGGGAGAATGCTTTGGGAAATAATCCTAAAGGCATTCCTGAAGTCCAGGTACACAATACTCACAATCTTCCCCTCGTCCACTAAATGGGTCACTTGATGATAGAAGGAGATCAGGTTGGTCAAGCAGGACCTGCCCTTCATGAACCAGTACAGGTTGTGCTTGGTCCCATGGTTTTCCTGAACTTGTCTGGTGAGCACATTCAAGATGAATTACTCCATAATCTTCTTCAGTACTGAGGTCAGGCTGACAGGCCTCGAGTTCCCTGGATCAGCCCATCTTGTAGATGGGCATCACGTTGACAAGCTCTCAGTTGTTTGTGACCTTCTCTGTTGATCAGGGCTGCTGATAAATGACAGAGATTGGATTGGCAAGTTCCACTGCTGGCTCCCTCAATAGTCTTGGGTGGATCTCATCTGGCCCCATAGACTTGTCTGTGTCTGGTGTGTCATGTCCCTAAACCTTTCTTCTTGGATTGTGGGGGCTCCCTACTGTGCTCCCCACCCCTGTCTTCCAGTTCAGGTGGCTGAGCACCCAGAAAACATCTGGTCTGACTATGAAAGTCTGAGGTGAAGAAGGCATTAAGCACCTCAGCCTTCTGCTCATCCTTTGTGGCAATGTCCCCTCCAGCATCCAATAAAAGATGGAGAATCTCCTTGGTTCTATTTTTCTTATGCATTTCTGGAAGGGGTTTATATTGCTCTTCACGTCTGCAGCCAGATAAAGTCCTAACAGGGCTTTGGCCCTTCTAATTTTCTCCATGTATAACCTCACAATATCCTTCTAGTCTTCCTGAGCTGCAGATTCCTTCTTCTAAAGCTCATAAACTCTCTTTTTTTTATCTTTGTTGAAGCCAGAGCTCTCTGTTCAACCAGACCGTTCTTCTCACCAGTTCATCTTTCAGCACATGGGGACAGCCTGCTCCTGTGCCTTCATGATTCCCTTCCTGAAGGATTTCCAGCCTTCTTGGACTCCCTTACTCTTCAGAGCTGCCTCTCAATTGACTCTTTCAACCAGGCTCCTAAACAGGCATCCTAAACAGAGGCCTCCACTGTCTGGAATTCCAAGATGGCCATTCTGCTGACCCCCTCCTCACTTCTCCACAAATCAAAACCTCTATCATTTAGTGATCGCTGTGCCCAAGGTGGCCTCCATCCACCACATCTCCCACAAGTCCTGGTGAGCGTAACGGGTGTTTGGTCAAAAATCTTGAGAACGGTTTAAGACAACAAATTGTTTGGTTACAGAAACACTTGGAGATTTTCAGCTCCGGGCATATCACAGATGGACTACGAGGTGGATGTGAGCCTTTGTGGAGAGTCAGGAGTCAGCAATTAGGAACTGGTTACGAGACAAAGGCCATAGTCAGACAAATCTGCTTGAATTAGAAGACGTGGCATGAAACAAGGTCAGTCTGTCCTTGGTGGTAAACAAAGGAAGCTGGAAAGTCCCTAAAAGAAGAGGAGTGCAGAACAGAGAGCACAGAACAGGATAATCGATAACTGCAGGAATGTAAACAATATGATATAACACAAATAGCTGAGCGACCAATAATGAGCTTAGATTTTGCAATATGTATGAGCTAATTATCACCATTATAAAAGTGATTGTAATGCTACTAATAAATGAGTTACACTGATGAACCATCTGGTGTCAGTGACTCCCTCCGTTTTCAACAAGCCTTAGCCCAGCTTTTGGCTATGAAAAAACAAACTCTCTTTAAAAAATTGTAAGTCAGTGAGAGATCACAGCTGGCTTCAGTCCAGGATTTCCCTCCCATCATCTGGGGTCATGGCAGTTCATATTTAGAGACCAGTGACATGATAGAAATTATGATGTAACCAAATATATTCTTTACATATATTTATATGCAAACACGTAAGTATATATGTTTACATATATATAAAATATATATCTGTGTGTATGTATATCTTGCAAAGAATATATCTATTCTTTACAATAACGTGTCCAGATGTCCAGATGGAGACCCATGACAAGTGCTGTCCCTCAGTACAATACAGGACACTACTGGGACCAGTGTTGTTTAAAGTTTTCATCGATGATATTGACAGAGGGATCGAGGTCACCCTCAGCAAGTTTGCAAGTGACACTAAGCTGACTGGGGCAGTGGTCACGCCAGAAGGACGAGATGTCATCCAGAGATACCAGGACAAGATCGAGAAGTGGGCCTCATGAGGTTCAGCAGGCCAAATGTAAGTTCCTACACCTGGGTCAGGGAAATCTGCTGTATCAATACAGGCTGGGGGATGATGTGATTGAGAGCAGCCCTGAGGAGAAGGACTTGGGGTGCTGATTGATGTGAAGTTCCACATGAGCCGGCAAAGTGTGCCCGCAGCCCACAAGGCCAACCATGTCCTGGGATGCATTGAAAGAAGCTTGGCCAGCAGGTCAAGGGAGGGGTTTCTCCCCATCTACTAGTCTTTTGTGAGAATCCACCTGGAGTCCTGTGTCCAATTCTGGAATCACCAACATAAGAAGGATATGAAACTGTTGGAATGGGTCCAGAGGAGGGCTACAAATATGACCAAAGAACACGAGTACCTCTGCTATGAGGACAGGCTGAGAGAGTTGGGGTTTTTCAGCCTGGAGAAGAGAAGGGTCTGGGGGACCTCGTTAGTGGCCTTGCAGTACCTGAAGGGGCTACCGGAAAGCTGGAGAGGGATTTTTTAGAAGGACAAGTAGTGATAGGATGAAGTGGCTTCAAAATAGGAGGGGAAAGATTCAGATTAAACATTAGGATACAATTCTTCATGATGAGAGTGGTGAGACACTGGCACAGATTGCCCTGGGAAGCTGTGGCTGCCTCCTCCCGGGAAGTGTGCAAGGCTAGGTTCAATGGGATCTTGAGCAGCCTTGTATAGTAAGAAGTGTCCCTGTCCATGGCAGGGGGGTTGGAACTGGATGACCTTTAAAGTTCCTTTGAACCCAAACCATAGTGTGGTTCCATAATTTAAGATCCAACATTTCTATGACTCAGGATCCTACTTTTTATGACTCTGTATGACTCGACAATTCTTTAAATCCTCTATCACCAGAATCTTCTATGACCGGACTCTTCTATGAAATGCAAAAATCACACCCATAGCCAATGTCACTGTTAAGCCAGTGTTCTTTTATTATAGTGCTGGGGTTGGACCGGGATATTTCCTCATCAATACTCCTGACCAAAAAACTACCGAGTTTTTTTCCACGTGTTACATATTCATCAGTGCCCCTGGAAATCATTAACATATTCTACACCCATTCCCAGAAATGGTCACATAGTCATTAGTAGCTCTATTCCTGGGTCTTTGCTACCATCTCATGTCCATTTAGGCATACTGCAGACCTGGTGCTCATTCACTTCATTAACTATTCCCATCTTCATCTTTCTCACTTGTCCTCCGTGTCAGCTCTTGTTGTAAGGTTCTACTTTCCCACCAAAATGGATCTCGTCCAATTCTTGATCCACACTCCTTCCTGAAGACCTTGTTGCTTTCCATAGACATTTCTCAGAGATGAGAATATTGAGATAAACAGATAAGGATGAGAGGAATTATACCCCCTCTCCACACATCACCTCGGGAGTTCAGGGCTTCCAGCAGGGACAGGGACCATGAGCACCCCATCCTGCCCATCCCCATAACAGGGCCATGAAATCAGGGCTGAGAAGCTGAGGTGTTCAAGGTGGTCAGTCTGAGAGGCTGAGGAGTTAAGGCTGAGGTGTCAAGGTCTTGAGGTGTCAAGATAGAGAGATGGAAGTGTTGAAGTGGATAGGCTGAGGCATCAAGTCCAAAGGGTGTCAATGCTGAGAAGCCAAAGTGTTGACTTGTTGGTGCCGAGAGGGACAAGGTGTCAAGTTTTTGAGGATCTGAGTCTGAGGCACGGAGCTGTTGAGGATGTGGTGATGAGGCTGAGGCATCAGGACATTGAGGATGAGGCATGTAGGTGTCAAGGCACCAAGGTGTCAAAGCCAAGAGAGTTCTGTCCCCTTCCCCCTTGGAACCTGGTTCAAAGCCCTCTCAATGAGCCCCGCCAACACATGGGCAAGAATCCTTTTCCCCTTTGAGAGAACTGAACCCCATCTGTCACCAGCAGACCCGGTGCAGTGTAAACCTCCCCGTGATCCAAACCACCAAAATCCCACCAATGGCACCAGTTTCTGAGCTACATTTTTATGTAAGGTGAGTTTTTCTGTCCCTTTCCTTATTCTCCCGTCGTATCCTATTCCCTAACATGCACCAGCTTCAGGGAAAATTGAGCAATACACCGGGCTTTTCAACGCTGCCCTGAAAGCATTGGGAGAGGGATGTTAAAGACTGGGATAAACATTGGGCAGAAACCACCTGGTTTGTTAAGAGAAGGGCATCCCCCAATCAAGCCGGTCCTACTCCATCAACCCCTCTCCACATGGTAGGAGGGGATAAAGCCCCTGTGTTACATGAAAGGAATTGGCTGGGGAAAACTGTCTGGGTTTCTCCTGCTGTGGGCAAAGAGAAACCCACCTGTGGGGTTGTTTTCCCTCAAGGGCCTGGACACACTTGTTGGGCAATGCTTAAGGATGGTGACGCTCAGTGTGTACCTCAAGGAAATCTACTCTGGGTAAGAATGCTCAATCTTAACATGTATAATGTTAAATGCAACATAATATTAACAGTGTTCACTGAGGGTTTTTTAGAATAAGGGGCAAAATTCATCATGTGATGTACAGTGACCTTCTCGAGGCTGACACCTCTGACCTGCAGCCTGTGAAAAAAAACACAATGAGTCTTCATGCTATTCTTCTTTCCCTGAGACACTGCTAAAATTAATGGACACCCACAGTCATGAACATAATGAACTTTTGTGTCGATAAATCATGAATTAACATTTTACGTGTGCATATATATGTATTTGAAGATGTAACTGGTGGTTACCTGATCATCACGTAAACAGTATGAAATAAGTGGCAGAGTATTATGGTTAGAGTTCATTTGGGTTGGTTTCCTGACACTGGCTCAGTCTTGTTAAAGTAATTTTATTTCCTGAAAGCTAACTGCATGTTTTTCAGACAGATTCTCTCTAGAGGTGATAATATGGAACATTGGTGTTTAGAAAGGCCAATGTTTTTATTCTTATTCATCTGGTAACCAAGGCCATCCTCGAGCTGGTGAAGAAGGTCACACCTGCAGGGAGGGGCGGACAGGACAGGTGACCCCAAACTGACCAAGAGAGGATTCCATCCCATATACATCAGACTCGGTATAAAACTGAGAGATAACAAAGGTCTCCCTCTCTTCTGTGTGGGCAGATATCCAGTCAGAACCTCCTCTGTCTGTTTTCCCTAATCCCAGAGCTGTGCATTCCTGTATCCAGTTCCTGAGCTCACCTTCCTCCTAGTCTTGGAGCCTTTACCTTTTAGGACCATAGGAAATGGTTTTAAATTGCGCCAGGGGAGGTTCAGACTAGATATTAGGAAGAATTTCTATACCAAAAGGGTGGTCAGGCACTGGAAAAGGCTGCCCAGGGAGGTGGTTGAGTCACCATCCCTGGAGGTGTTTAAAAAATGGGCACAAGAGTTTTTGAGGGACATGTTTCATGGGATGATGGGTGTGGTTGGACTCAATGATCTCAAAGGTCTTTTCCAAACGGAACATTCTTTGATTCTATGGTGTCTGCTTTGCAGCATTTCTCGTGACGTACAATCATCAAAGGGTATGGGCATGATTTCATATATTGTACATATGAAATATATTTGTATATATTTTATTATTTCCTTATTGTTTGCCTTATTATTATTATTGATGCTATTTTTATTATTGTTGTTATTAATTTAGTTAATGATGTAGTTTTAGTTCCCAAACTACAAGCCTTTTCCTCTCATTTCCCTTTCCCTGGAGGTGGAGGGGAAGGGAACTAAGAGCCCAACTGCTCAGTTTTAGCTGCTGAAATTGGCTGGGCTGGGGCTAAACCGTGAAAGTACTTGGGGACATGGTCTGGTGACAGACTTAGCAGGGTTGGATCCGTGGTTGGACTTGATGACCTTAAAGGTCTTTTCCAACCAAAATCATTCTATGATTCTATGTGATGATGAAGCATTGGCTGAGGCTCTGGGCTCAAGGAGTTATAGTAAATGGAGCACTACCTTGCTGGCACCCAGTCACTACTGGTGTTACCTAGGGTTTAAATTTAGGGCTAGGTCTCTTTGTTGGCTTTGTCAATGAACATGACATGGGAGTTGAGTACACACTAAGTTTGCCAATAATACTAAAATAAGAGGAGCCAGTGACTGTCTTGAAGGCAGAGAGGCCTTATACAGAGATCCTGATAAGTTAGAGGTAATCATCAATCAAATGACATTCTGCAAGGCAAATGCCGCGTTCTGCACCTGGGACGGTGCAATACTGGAGGTAAATATAGGTGGGGAACATCATGCTGGAGTGTAGCCCAGTGTACAGGGATCTAGGGGGTTGTTGGTAACCTTAGTATGAGTCAACTGGTAACTGAAATGGACAACTGTGTCTTGGAGTGTGTTAGCACAGGGTACCCAACCAGGTAAAAGGAGTGACTGTCCCACTATACTCAGCATTAGTGTGGCCTCACCTCAAATAATGTTTACAGTTTTGGGCTCCGCAATATAAGAAAGATTTAAAAATGTTTGAATGTGTCTAAACGAAGGCTAAAGCATGGTGAAAGGACAAGAGGGCATGACTTAAAGGAGCAGCTGAGGATATCAAGTTTGTTCAGCTCAGAGAAGATGAGCCTGAGGACTGTCTTCATTGCTGTCTACAACTTCCTCATGAGAAGAACAGAGGGATGTGCTGATCTCTTCTCTCTTATGTCTGCTGACAGTGAAGGAGCAGCTTAATACTGTATCAGGGGAAGTTCAAACTGGATATTAGGAAAAAGTTCTGATTGACATAGTGGTCAAGCACTGCAACAAGCTCCCCAGGGTAGTGGTCACAGCCCCAAACCTGTCAATGTTCAAGAAGTGTTTGGACTAACTTATTAGAAATATAGTGTAACCTTTACGGTGCCCCTGTGGAGTCAGGATTTGAACCCGATGATACAAAAGAGCTCATTGCAAATGAGGATATTCTATGATTCTATGATTTGTTTTATAAGATCTGAGTTATAACCCTGAAACTAATCCCTCCAGATTGCCTGAGCCTGACTGTCGCTTCCTAGGAGACGGACAAAGACTGGCAGGGAGAGAGTCGCAAGCACACTGAGTCCAAGGCAGATAGGGACTTTGTCTGCAGTGGGGAATGATATTGGGACAGGAAGAGATATATTTTTACTATGCCTCTGAAAGGAAGATATAACTAAAAGAGCCTGATTGTTCCTAGTCATTACTTAGGAAAAATGCTTGTGTCTTTACTTCAACACACATCCCTTACTAAGAATTGCCAATGGTATGTCAGGTATACCTAAGAAAAAAGGATCAGCTCTAATTATGTCCATTGCTACGAACCAGGAAACTGGTTCTCTTTTTATAAATAATGGTGGTGGATTTGGGTATCACTGAACAAAAGGGAGGATGGGGCGTACCATGAAGTAAAAGTCCCTCCTACTTGCTTGGAGGTAAAGAAATGGGAATGACTGCTGTGTGGGACACATCTGTCATGATTTCCCTGAGACAGGTTCTTGAGGGTGTCCAGGGAACATGGCACTGAGCAGGCCCCTCTCTTTTGCATTGTTGTTCTTGCTTCCTTCACTGTGACACCTGACTCTACCCCGTGAGCACCCTGCTGAGTGCCCTCACCCTGCACACTCTCACATTTCAGCTCTACACTGATGGTCTCCTCTACTGGGCTCTTTGTAGCACAACCTGGCCTCTCCCCAGCTCTCCCCACCTCTCCTGTCCTCTCCAACAGCCCAACGTGGTCCAACCCAGGAGAGTAGTCCAGACTGGAATGGTCCCACAGCACAGCCAATAACAGAGTGCTGCAGATATGTGTCCATTCAACTCCAGCCCAGGCGTTTGAATAACACAGCAACTTCCTGGGGGGGCAGAGAGGGGTGTCATCCTGCCCATCAGCCCGAAGTCTGATGCTGGCAATAATGACTCCACAAAACAGAGGCCGCTAACTCCCAGGCTCTCCTGCACTCATATTGTAGGTGATCCTCAACCCCAGCTGCATTTGACCTCTCCTCTGCCCCCACCAGTCCCACTAATCAGGACAGCACGAGGGCCTTGGGGCTCCTCAGACAGCTCCTGCATCTCTCCAGTCTCCCTTCCCTTTTCCTGCTGGGTCCTCACTTACTCCCATGATGCTTCAGACTCCTTGTTTGTGGATACATAGATTCGATCCTTTAGTTTTGCGGGACATCACCTCTGAGGGTGTTTCTTCTTCAGAGTCTCCCTTCACTGCCAGCCCTGAGCACATTATGAGAACCCATCCTCCCCTCATCCCTCCAAATTCATTTTTGTCAGAGATTTGTTTGTGCCATCAGTCCTGCCACAAAGGAAGCCACCTAACGCGGTAATGGGGAGCCCAGGTAACATCACTACTAGCACTTGACAGTGAGAAGAGAGCTTCTTAAACTAGAAATTTTGGTCCAATGGAATCGGATGTTGTCATGAGTTTAAACCCAAAAACAATGAGTACACAGGGAGAACAGATTAACTAAAGAAATCCATTTTCATGGATCTTTTATTTGTAGCAGTTTTAGATGAAGAGCTCAGACTTGAAACACCACATCTGAGAGATGGCCTTTTATTGAAGAGCTTCATTTGGACAGGCCACACCTGACACAGTGTTGTGAAAAGATGAGACACAACGGGGTTAAACGTCAAGACAAGTAGTGTAGTTCGGAGGATTATCTATAGGTAGGATTATCACAAGGGAAAATAACAGACTCCTGGCCTGAGCCAAACTCTGGGAAAGGAGCAGAGAAGGGGAAGCAGGTTATGGTTAATGAAACCACATCCATTGGGCCAGTTTGCCTAGGGCATTCCTGAGCTCCTGATTCCTCAAACTGTAGATGAGGGGGTTCATTGCTGAAGGCACCACCGAATACAGAAATGAAAGCACCAAGTCGAGGGATGGGGAGGAGAGGAAGGGGGGCTTCAGGTAGGCAAATATAACAGTGCTAAAGAAAAGGGAGACCGCAGCCAGGTGAGGGAGGCAGGTGGAAAAAGCTTTGTGCCGGCCATGTTCAGAGGGGATCCTCAGCACGGCCCTGAAGATCTGCACATAGGACACAACAATGAAAACAAAACAGCCAAAACCTAAACTGCCACTGATCACAAGAAGGCAAACCTCCCTGAGATAAGAGAGTGAGCAGGAGAGCTTGAGGATGTGTGGGATTTCACAGAACAACTGGTCCAAAACATTGCCTTGGCAGAGGGGCAGTGAAAATGTATTGGCCGTGTGCAGCAGAGCATTGAGAAAGCCAGATCCCCAGGCAGCTGCTGCCATGTGGACACAAACTCTGCTGCCCAGGAGGGTCCCATAGTGCAGGAGTTTGCAGATGGCAACGTAGTGGTCGTAGGACATGATGGTGAAGAGAGAATATTCAGTGCAGATGAAGAAGAGAAAGTAAAAAACCTGTGCAGCACATTCTGGATAGGAGATTATTCTCGTCTCCCCCAGGGAATTGGTCATGGATTTGGGGACTGTGGTGGAGATGGAGCCCAGGTCGAGGAGGGAAAGGTTAAGGAGAAAGAAGTACATGGGGGTGTGGAGGTGGTGGTCACAAGTTATGGTGGTTATGATGAGGCCGTTTCCTAGGAGGGCAGCCAGGTAGATGCCCAGGAAGAGCCAGAAGTGCAAGAGCTGCAGCTCCCGTGTGTCTGCAAATGCCAGGAGGAGAAACTGGCTGATGGAGCTGCTGTTGGACATCTGCTGCCCCTTGCATGGGGCACTGTCATAGGAGGAAAAGACAGAACTGTGTTATGGGAGCCTTCTCTGAAAAAAATCAAGTCATTTCTGGATTCACCCTCTCCCTGCTACACACACTCTCTTCAGAGCAGAGGGATACACATCGCATCACTCAATTCCTCACCCTTTTTCTTAAGGTCTCAGCATCCACTTTCAGCCCAGGACACACACGGCTTATTTCACAAACACAACAACATCTCCTATCTCACAGCATCTCTGCACTTCTCCACGGGGCTTCCAGGTAACACAACGATGTGACAGGACAGGTTTCCATCCTAGAGGGAAGATCACAGCTAGTGCAGAAACCTCAAGGAGACAACTAAGTGTCCTCATGATGGCATTTGATGAAGGGAGATTCATCTCCTTCCACAGCACCACTCAACGCGCTGCCCACAGCCTCACAGTTCAGAGCAAAGCTGGGACAGGGGTTCCCATGTACACAACTGCAGGAAAGGAGCCACCATGTCAGGGTGTGACTGTGCAGCTGAAACTCCCATCCCCAGAGAGCCTGGCAGCAAGAACAAGAGAACAACAGCAGAAACAGAGACAAGAGGAGAAAGAGGGAGAGAGAGAATGAGGATCTGTCTGGGAGAGGCCAGGGCAGAGGCAGCCGGGCACACAGACAGCGTTACCCTTCCCCAGCTGTGCACGGCCCCTCCCAAACACCAACAGTGCCGGGCAGTTTCTCTCAGTACCTGTGCTCTGGAGAGGGCACTGGAGCTGTGGCTACAGAGGAGGTGGTTCAACCTTGGATCCCAGATCCCTGAGAGCAGAGGCTTTGCTGTGTGGGAGAGGAGATAAAGGACCTTTCTTAGAGAAAGGGGTTTGCTTCTGAGCAGATCACACAGAGCTTTTATAAATTTTCCCTCCTGCAGTAGTTCCTGCTTTAGTTTGCTCTCTTTCCCTGATGGTGTCTCTGCTGCCTGGATCTTTTCCTCTTTGGAGGTTTTTCCCTGTCTCATGTCTTTTCCTCGCTCACAAACCCGAGTCCAAATAATTTACACTCACCTACAAAAACCTGCCTGTTTGCAGGGCACTGACTGCTTGCACGTTCGTTTTCGGAGGTTCAAAAAGGCAGAAGAACAGCAGAGGTGGTGCCGTTGTGGTCTACGGGCAGGGAAGTTGATATATGTACTTTAGGAGGAGCTGTAACCAGATCTTCTGACCATTCAGGGAAACAGCTCAAGAACCTCAAAACTTGTTTAAACATTAAAAGCCTTTCCTGTTTTTCTCTTTCCCTCCCTTCTACCCCTTTGTCAAGTCCCTGACCTCAGAGCAGGAAACTGAAAACTTAGGTAATCTCTTTATCTTTATATAAAACTCTACCCTGACATTCCTCTGAAAAGGTTCTATATGAAGACTCCTGTTGCTGATCTGGAGCTGTGAGCAGCCCTGACACACACAGCACCCTATCAATAGGAGAAGGAAATCTTCCTCTTCTTTCAGGACTCACTCCTTCCATCCACAGCTTCTCCCCGCAGCCCATAGGAAGCTCCTCGGGCAGGCTGAGCGCTGACACTGGCAGGGGGCAGAGTCCCTGTCCTGGCAAACAGAGCCTGGGCTGCAAGGACCCTCCTCTCAAGGACAGCCCGGGGCATCCCTGAGTGCACAGCCCTGTACTCGTCCCCAGCAGAAGGTATCCCTCATACCCTGTCTCTCTGTCAGTGCCACAGGGGAGCCCTGCTCAGCAGTAGGTTCTTCTGCTCTACAGCAGAGACACTGGGAGAGCCATCCTGACAGATCCTGCAAACTGTGGCATGTGCCAGCTTTAGGGGATCCCTCCAGGAACGTCGTTCCTGCACTGTCGTACAGCCAGAGACTTACTGTGTGAAGGGCTGTGAGGATTCCTCCCTCAGTGAGCTCTCAGCATGCTCCCACCACACACTGCCTTTAACCTCTCTCTGCCTCCCTCCTCTCCCCTCTCCCCTGGAGGCAGTGCCCTCAGCCTTGCTGTGCTTTGCAGAGGAGCAGCTCCTGGGCAGCGTTGGATCTTTGCAGTGCTGCCCACTTGCCATGAGCTCCCTCCATCCCAGGAGCCCAGCCCAGCTCAGCAGCAGAGGGGCAGTAAAAGGCAGCACTCCTCTGGGCTCCCTGGAGGTGTCCCTGGGGCTCCAAGGACTGAAGGAATCCCTGTCGTTCCCTCCCTCAGCTGGGCAGAGATATTTCTTTTCTGCAGTGACTATACCAACCTTCCCTTCAGTGTTAAGAAAAAGGGATGCAAGTTACAGGGGGACAATGAGAAAAATGGTGGGGTAGAGGAGGTGACGAGCAAGGCTGTCCATGCAGTGTCAGACCTCAAGGGACTGTTTCTCCATGCTGCCCAGACCTCCTGAGGAGACACTCTGCATCAATGTCAATTGGAGAAGGGTTCTGTCACCTCTTCTCTGAACTGAAATTTAATGAAAGAATAACTTCATGTGAAAACATATTTTTATTAGGGGTGATTTTGAAACTTCCAGTTTAACCTCTCTGGGAAATGACTCCAATGAGTTGTACAAGCCTTCAAGACCTGAAGAAAACTGCAGGAAGAGAAAGAGCTCGTTAAGGATTTCTGTATTTTAATGAGACCCAGGGTGTATTCGCTGCTGTGTCATTGAACCTCAGCTGCTTCAAAGAGATTGAACAAATCTCTAAAGAAATAAAAGGCAAAACTCAGAAAATCTTGAAGTATTAATTAGTCTCAGTGAGAATCATTGGTGACAAAGTCCGTGCAGGGAATCATTAGAGCAGATAGTTGGAGGCCATGATTGTGGGGAGGCAAAGGCACTGTGCAGGCATCTGTAAGGCTGAGAAAATCTTTGGTTTCCTTAGTGAAGCAGAAAGGCCAAGCCCTGACCCCCAGGGAAGGCAGATCTGTCTGTGACTAGAATGACCCTGGTGTCATGAACATTCTCACATTGCTGAATCAAAGTCAGAGCAGTTATTTAATGACAAACACAGGCCTGTAGAGTTACTTGAGATGCCAAGGTTCTCACACACAGCTCCAGGCAGGTGCAGAAGAGTTGGGTCATAGAAGGGTGAAGTCATAATAATCTTGTGTCATGGAAGAGACATAGAGATATCAAGTCCAAAAAGTCTTATTCTAATCAGGTCATGGAAGGGTTAAAGAAGAGCAATGCCATAGAAGAGTTAGACAAGAGTCAGGTCATACAAACATCAGGTGATAGTCATGTCAGGTCATAGAAGGGTTTTGTCAGAGAAGAGATTGAACATAGAGTCAGAGCAAAGACGAGTCATAGAAAGCCATAAAAAGGTCAGATAATGTTGGGTCATAGAAGACTTTTCCCAGAAGATCTGGTTCACAAAAGGCTTCAGTTTTAGAAGAGTCAAGCCATGGAGGAATCATGGAAGCGTGGGGTGGTAGAAGAGCCAAGTCAAAGGAGAATTTATTTTGGAAGATACATAGAAGCTTTGAGTCATAGAAGGGTCATGGAAGAGTTGAGTCACAGAAAGATCAAGGAAGTGTCGAGTCATAGAATCATCATAGAAGGACTGAGTTCATGTAGAAGAGTCAGGTCATAGACGTGAAAAGTCATAGAATCATAGAATCATAGAATGACTTGGGTTGGAAAGGACCCATAAGGATCATCAATTCCAACTCCTATTCCTGTGTAGCATAGTCCCGGTATTCACACTATGGTTCTGAGGGCATTGTCCATAGAGGAGGTGGCTCATATAATATTCAGGGCATAGAGGTGTCATAGAGGAGTCAGGTAATAGAGGATCAGGTCACAGAAGGGTCTGTTAATAGTAGGATTGGGTCATAGAAAAGTTGGGATATGGAAGGGTCAGGTCCCACAGTGTCCCAGAAGAGTTGGATCATAGAACAGCCTGGTGGTAGATGTGATCTGATCGTAGAAACAGCACAGATGACTCATGTCATAGAAATGTTGGGTCATAGAAGAGTCATAGAATCTTGGATCATAGAAAGTCACATCATGGAATAGTCATGGAATAGTCAGAGGATAGTCAGGCCATGGAAGGCCATAAAAGGGTTGTGTCATAAAAGGCTGGAGTCATAGAAGGGCCTGATCATATGAGAGATGGGTCACAGAAGAGTTGGATCATAGAGGAGTTGGGTCATAGAGGCTTATTAGAGGAAAACTGACAGAAAGTTTGTGTAAGAGTTGTGTCATAGAAGAGGTGGGTCATAGAAGGCTCATTTTTTAAGAAATGTTGTTACATAGAAGACTCAGATCATGGAAGGTTCGGGTCACAGACAAGTTAGGAGAAGGACGGGGTGACAAAAGAGTTGTGTCAAAGAAGACTTTGATTATAGGATGTTTATGGAAATGTTGGGTCATAACTTGCTCATAGAAGCGTTGGGATATAGAAAGGTCAAGTCATAGAAATGTTTGGTCATAAAAGCTTCGGGTGATAGAAGGGACAATGAAGAGTCATTTATAGAAGAGTCTGGTCATAAATGATTCATAGAAAATTCAGGTCAAATGAGGGGACATAATAGACTCGGGTCATGAAATAGTCGTAGAAAGGTCATATAAGTGTCAGGTCATAAATAGTGGGGTCGTAGAAGAGGTGGCTCATATAAGAGTTGGATCATGGGGGACTAATATGAGGGCCAGGTCATAGAAATGTTGGGTCATACAATGAAGGTGATAGAATATCTGAGCAAGGGAAATCCAGTCCCCTTCTCTTTGAGACATCTGGAAATGAGATCCAAGTGGGCAAGGTCTAGGGCACAGCCTTTAACTCCCCTGCTCATCCATTGGCTGTTTCTGAAAAGGACGTGTGGCATATGAGGCACAGACTCAACTTGTGGTGCACATGAGGCAGAGTTTATTTCTCAGGCAGTGTGAGTGAGACAAGTGAGACAAATGCTTATTCTATGAGCAGTACTTTACACATCTTTTACGCGGATGCTCGTCCTTCTATGGCTGCCACCCCGATAAGGCAGCTGTTGGCAGGAGTTGTCTTCCCCCTGCTTCTCACACTCTATGTAGCAATCCACTATCAGTATTCCCATGCACTCAAATCCTGTTTACTTCAGCATTTTCTCATACCCTTCTGTTTATTTCAGCGGCCTGCTCTTGTCCCTTTCTTCTACAGTGTAGAACACGTTAAGCATCTCAGCCTTTTCCTCATCCCCTGTAGCAATGTTCCCCTCCATATCCAATAAAGGATGGAGATTCTCCTTGGGTCTCTTCTTCTGTTGATGTATTTGTAAAAACATTTGTTGTCTCTTACAACAGTGGCCAATGTGTTTGAGCTGGGCTTTTGCCTTCCTAATTTTCTCCCCACACAACCTAAAGAGATCCCTGGACACTTCTAGAGCTGCCTGCCCTTTCTTTCAGAAGTGATAAACTTCTTCTTGAGTCACAGCAAATGTTCCTTGTTCAGCCAGGCTGTTCTCTTCCCCATTCATTTGTCTTGCAGCACATGGGGACAGCCTGCTCCGTTCACTTTTAAGATTTCCTTCTTAAAGAATGTCCAGCCTTCCTGGATCCCTTTTCCCTTCACAACTCTTTCCGAAGGGCCCACTTTCCAGACAGCAGGAGCGCAGGGCACGAATTTGCCCACCACTCTCTCCTTCCCTTTGCCACCTCTCCCACTGGGTTTCAGAGAGTCTGTATGCCAGTTTGGGGGTTACGGTTCGTGCACGATGGAGCACATTTCTTTTTTCACAGAGTTACCTTATTAAAAATATAACAATTCGAATTCAAAGTAAAACTCAATAGTGGCCACGGGGAAAAAAAAAAGAAAGGAACCACCAATAACACCACCACTGCCGTTCCACCACCCCCCAAAACTGCACACCACACTACAGAAACCAAACCCAAAAATTGCCAAGAGCTCAGCAACATTGGATCCCAGACACTGCATGGTCGCCCTGTCCCTGAATTCTACCATCAGACTGCAAATCCATGACAGTGATCCAAGCAGCTCGTGCCAGGGACTGTCACCTCTGCCAAGTTCCAAGTCAGCCATCGAGGTAAAAAGGAGGGAGAACAGTCTTCCCATAAGGTGCATGTTGGGCTGTGTAGGCCTTGGGGTCCTAGGCGAAGCAGTCAAACTGGTCAGGGTTGTGAAGCCCAGGAGTAGCAGAACTCCACAGTTGTTCTGGGCTGGCAGATCCACCTGGCTCCAGGGCAGCTGGAAGATGTTGCCAGGTCTAGCCTCCTCTGCAGAAGTCAGCACTGGTTGTCAGCTGTACCCGGCTTTGTCGGGCTGTCAGTTCTTCCCAAATCCATGCAGCTAATAAGTCCACCTGGCACCACTAAGTTATCAGAACTGCCCAGCTACAGAGCAGCTGGTGACAGTGGCCAGGTCTACCTACTTCTGCTCAGTTGCCAGATCGACCAAACTTGTCCAGGCCAACAGATCCATCCCGCTGCCCTGGGCCTTCAGGGCAGCAGATGTTCTCAACTCTACCCAGGTTGCCATGTGTACCTGGGTCCAGCAAACCTGCAGGTCACACAGCACCGTCGCGGAACCAGGTCTACTTACCTCTGCCAGGTAGTAAGTCTTACTAGCTCCACTGTGTTGCCAGGTCTACCCTACTCAGTCATGAGAGCAGGTCTACCCAGCTATGCCAAGCTGTCAAGTCCACCCAACACTGTCTCATTGCCAGGTCGAAAAGGCTCCACTGGGCCAGCAGGTCCAATTAGCTCTGCCCAGGTTACGTGGATTGTCGGGTCTACAACACTGACTGCATCAGAAAGTCTACCTGCCTATGCCAGACAGCAGGACTTCTAATATGTGAAGTGTTCCCTGTTCTAACATGGAAGTGCCCATTGCCTGTCCCTGCCTGCGGTCACAGGACGACCACGCAGCACGGCGGTGACCAAGCTGCCAGAGCACTCAGGCCTTACAGCAAGGTCAGGGGTCAGATAGCGAGTGTGGAAGGGGAAAGAGAACAGATCTGGGAGTTCAAGCGCTGGTGCTGCTTTGCAGTGCTGTCATGCTGGAACCTTTTCCCTTCCACCCATGCACACAAGAACTGTCCCTGAAGCTTCAAAAAGGCTTGGATGAAAGGTCTCAAAAAAAAAAAAAGTTGTGACCACGGCCAGGTGAGGGAGGCAGGTGGAAAAGGCTTTGTGCTGCCCCTGCTCTGGCGGGATCCTCAATACAGTCCTGAAGATCTCCACATAGGACACCACAATGGAAACAAAACAGCCAAATACTAATAAAACACTAACCACAAGAAGACCATTCTTCTTGAGGTCGGCATATCTGCAGGACAGTTTGAGGATCTGGGGGATTTCACAGAAGATGTGGTCCACAGTTTTGCCTCAGCAGAGAGGCAGTGAAATTGTATTGGCCGTGGGCAGCAGAGCGTTTAGAATTGCAGTGCCTCAGGCAGCTGCTGCCATGTGGACACAAACTCTGCCACCCAGGAGGGTCCCGTAGTGCAGGGGTTTGCAGATGGCAACATAACGGTCGTAGGACATGATGGTGACAATATAATACTCTGCGCCAAAAAAGAACAATACAAGACCTGAGAAACACATCCTAAGCAGGATATTTCCCTGGTGTCCCAGAAGGAATTGACCATGGATTTGGGGACTGTTGTCGAGATGCAGCCGAGGTCGAGGAAGGAGAGGTTGAGGAGGAAGAAGTACATGGGGGTGTGGAGGTGGTGGTCATAGGCTTTGGCGGTGATAATGAGGCTGTTTCCCACGAGGGCAACCAGGTAGATGCCCAGGAAGAGCCAGAAGTACAAGAGCTGCAGCTCCCGTGTGTCTGTGAATGCCAGGAGGAGGAACTGGGTGATGGAGCTGCTGTTAGACATTTGCTACCTTTGGACATGAAGCACTGCACAAGGAAAAAAAAACAGTCACAAATTAGGGGAGACATCACCGAACAAAATCAAAGTCATTTCTCACACTGCGCACTTCTCTCTGCTGTTTTCATTTGTATGAGATCATCAATCAGCTCTGTTCCTGGAGCCCTGCTTGGTGCTACCTGAATGTGTCGTGAAGAGCAGGACCTCTTCCTGCTGGGTACCGAGGAGTCAGCCCGGCTCTGCAACAGTGGGGTCATGGGAACAGTGTGGACAGCGTTGGTGTTGGATGTTTTCTGATAAAACTACTCCTAATGCAAAGGGGCCCGTAGACATCTGCACTCCCAGCGCTAAGAAACCACATTCACAAACATGTTTTTGAAGTAAAAGGATTTCAGAGCGCTCTCTAATCTCAGCTAGAGATTATTTTTGATATTAGGATTTCTCAGCATTTCTGCTGCACTTTGGGAGGTCTATAAAGAGGAAAGGACATTGACTCTTTAGTGCAGATTGAGGAGACGTCTTGTGTCCCTTGGTAATGTTCCTGGCTGCCCTTTGTTTTGTAGCTTCCTGAGACAGGGTGCATTCACACGTTCATGTTAATTGGAGGAGGCACCAAGCACTGCTGAGAGTGGAGAAATTCACTGCAAACACTGAGTCTGACATTTTCTCAAGGTCTCAGCCCCCCACTTTCAGCCCAGAACACACATGGTTCATTACACAAACCCAACAACGTGTTTTCTGTCATAGCATCTCTGTGCTTTTCCATGGAGCTTTCAGGTGAAACAAAGATGTGATAGAACAGGTTTGCATCCTGGAGGGAAGCTCACAGCTGTGAGTCACCCAAGTGTCCTGATGATGATATGTCAGTAAGGAAGAGTTAAACACATTCTTCAGGGAATGACACAGACCCCACAGCTGCAGAAGAAAGATGAATGCTAGGACATTTTATTCTCATGGATACAACTGCACAGGAGGAATCAGAAGATCAGTTCCTGACTCTGCAGCTGAAACCCCCATCCCCAGAGAGCCTGGCAGCAAGAACAAGAGAACAACAGCAAGAAGAGAGACAAGGGGAGAAATAGGGAGAAAGAGAGTGAGGGTGTGGTTGGGAGAGGCAAGACCAGACGCAGCTGGCACACAGACAGCGTTCCCCTTCTCCAGTTGTGCACAGCCCCTCCCAGACACCAACTGTGCTGGGCAGTTGCTCTCAGCCCCTGTGCTCTGGAGAGGGAATTGAAGCTGTGGCTGCAGAGGAGGTGGTTCAGCCTTGGAGCCCAGAGGGCAGAGAGCAGAGGCTTTGCTGTGTGGGAGAGGAGGCCAGAGGATGTACTCAGAGGAAGAGTCTGCACTGGAGGGGATCAAATGGAGTTTTCTGAATTACCTGTCTCACATCATTTCTGGTTTTGATTTCCTCTCATGCCCTGATCCTATCCCGGATGTTTGGAGATTTGCCTTTTTAATTTTTTTTCCCTGTCACGTCTTTTTTATTTCCATGCTCACAGACCCCCATCCGACAATTTCATGGTTTTAATTTCCTTTCAGCCACTGAACTTATTCCTGTTACCTGGAGATTTTCATCCTGTTAGCTATTTCCTCTCCCATGTTTTTTTTTACATTTTCACCACTCACAGACCTCATTCCATCCTCCGGCCCTACATAAACCTGCTTGTTTGCAGATCATTGGCTCTGCGTGTGTTTCTGTTTGCAGGACAGGTCAGACTAAGCCTGATGGGTCCAGAAGGGGTGATGCCGTTACATCCATACCAAAAGGAGTGGTCAAGAGGCTCCTGTCAGACGTACTGGTCACTCAAAGCTACAGCTCAAAAGTCTCAGTCACTTGTGCAATCACAAGCGTCACTTTTACTCCTTCTCCCTCTCAACTTCATCACACAAAGACACAAACTCTTTCACAGAGTAGGAAACTGAAAAGGCAAATAAGTAAAGATACATATCGTCAATGTAATCCTTCCATGTCTTTCCTTTTGAAATGTCCCTTCAGAATTGTCCTGGAGTGATCTGGAGTTGTGAGCAGGCTTGACCCAGAAAGACCGTCTCCTGCCAGGATTTTCTTCTTCCACCCACAACTTCTCCCCGCAGTGCCCTGGGGAGCTCCCAGCCTTCCAGTGTGGAAAGGGGCTACAAGAAAGCTGGGATGGGGCTGTTGATCAGGGAGTACAGGGATATGACAAGGGGGAATGATTTTCAGCTCAAAGAGGGAGTATTGAGATGAGATCTCAAGAAGAAATGTTTTTCTGTGAGGGTGGTGTGGCCCTGGCCCACGTTGCTCAGAGAAATGGTGGCTGTCCCATCTCTGGAGGTGTTCAAGGCCAGGTTGGATGGAGCTTTGAGCACTCTAATGCTGTTGAATGTGTCTCTGCCCATGGCAAGGGGTGGCATTGGATGAGATTTATGGTCCCTTCCTTCTCAAAACATTCCATGGTTCCATGAAAATGGGCACTTGTCTCATAAATTGTTTCTCATGTCAACACCACCTCTGTAGATCCTTAGGGCAGGAAGGTGAGTCTGGCTTCTGCAGGTGCTTTGGATGACACTGATGGCTTAATAGGTGACAGGCCAGGAGCAGAGCCTTGGCATGCTCAGCTGTTTAACCCATCCCAACTCATCCTACCCCAACCCAATCCATCCCACCTCAACCCAACCCAACATACTCAACGGAGGATGAACAAACTATTCAACCAAATAAGCACAACCCAACCAAATCCAACCCAACAAAACCCAACACAACTCAACTGAAAAAATCCCTACTCAACCCAACTCAGCTCAACCCAACTCAACATAACACCACTCATCACAACCAAACCCAACACAACTAAACCCAAATGAACCAAAACCCAAACCAACTCAAACCAACTAAACCCCACACAACTAAACATAACCCAACCCAACCAAACTGAACAAACCCCAACCCAATCAAACTCAATCTAACTCAATTAAACCAAACCGAGCCCAACAAAACCCAACCAACCAAACTAAACTAAACCCAGCCCAGACCAATCCAACCCAACCCAACTGTTAGTTGACAACCAGCTGAATATGAGCCAGCAAGGTGCCCAGGTGGCTAAGAAGGCCAGTGACATCTTGGCCTTTATCAATATCAGTGTGACCAGCAGGTCAGGAAAGTGATTGTGCTTCTGTACTTGGCACTGGTGAAACCGCACCTCAAGTTCTGCGTTCAGTTCTGGGTCCCTCACTATAAGAAGGACATTAAGGTGTTGGAGCATGTCTTGAGAAGAGCATGGAGGCTGGTGAAGGGATTGGACATTGAATCCTTTGAGAAGTGGCTGAAGGAACTGGCGTTGTTTAGGTTGGAGAAGAGGAGGCTGAGTGGAGACCTCATCGTGGTCTATGGCTTCCTGAAAGGAGGCTGTCGGAGAGCGAGCATTGATCTGTTCTCACAAGTGACAGGTGATGGGACAAGAGGAAATGTCCTCAAGTTGTGCCAGGGGAGGTTCGGACTAGATATTAGGAAGAGTTTCTTTACTGAAAGTGTGTTCAGGCACTGGAGCAAGTGCCCAGGGAGGTTGTTGAGTCACCATCCCTGGAGGTGTGTAAAAAATGGGTAGATGAGTATTTGAAGGACATGGTTTAGCAGAAAATGGGTATGGTTGAACTCGATGATCTCAAAGGTCTTCGAAACCGGAAGATTCTATGAACCTACGATTCTGTTGTTCTATGATTCTATGATTGATTCTATGATTCTATCATTCTATGATTCTATCATTCTATGATTCTATG
This sequence comes from Dromococcyx pavoninus, assembly GCA_033558185.1. Lineage (NCBI taxonomy): Eukaryota > Metazoa > Chordata > Aves > Cuculiformes > Neomorphidae > Dromococcyx > Dromococcyx pavoninus. The sequence goes on along the minus strand of JAUMJL010000133.1, from coordinate 2,154,059 downwards.
ATGCAAGCCAACCCAACCCATTTTAACCAAACCAACACAACCCAACTCAACAAAACACAACAAACTCAACCAAACTCAACTCAAACTCAAACCAAATAAACCAAATCCAACTGAAATAAACGCATCTTAATCCAACCGAACCGAAATCAGCCAAACCCAAACAAACTCAACGCAAAAAAATATAGCCAACACTACTGAACCCAGTCCTAATCAATTCAACTCAACCCAACTAAATCCAACTCAACCACACCCAGTTTAACCCCACCCAAATAAACCAAACCCAACAAAACTCAACCCAACTCAACCCATTCCACGATTCCAAGATCTTCAGTGTCTCTTCCAACCCAACCCAACCCAACCCAACCCAACCCAACCCAACCAAACCAAAACCATGATTCAAAAGACTTTGAGATCACTTAAAACCAAACCAAATGCATTCAATGATTCCAAGGTCTTTGACATGCCTTCCAACCCATCCAAACTCAACTCAACCAAGCAAAACTTAATTCAAGCCAACCCACACAAACAAAATCACCCAACCCATCCTAACTCAAACGAATTCAACCCAACACAACACAATTCAACCCAATCGACCACATCCAACTCAGCTAAACCCAACCCAACCCAACCCAACTGAACTCAATGAAACCAATCCAAACTCAACAAAAACCGACTAAACCCAACCCAATCCAACGCAACTAAGCTGAACTCAACCCAACTCAACGCAATGCAACTAAATCTAACCCAACCCAATTCAACCCAAACCACTCTTCCTCAACCCAACTCAACCAAAACTAACCCAACTCGAAAAAATACAACCCAACCTAACTCGACCAAACCTCACACAACCCAAATAAATCCAACTCATATGAACCCAACCCAGCTTAACTTACCCAACCCAAACATATCCATTCCAACCAAACTCAATCCAACAAAACCCAACCGAACGCAACTCAACCTCGCCCAACCCAACCCTACTCAACCCAACAACACCCAAATCAACCAAACCCAACCCAACATAACTCATCCCAACCCAACCAAATCCAACCCAACTAAACCCAACTCAAGCCAACTCAACCCTACCCAAACGAACTCAACTAAACACAACTCCACCCAACACAACCCAACTAAACCAATAATAACAAAACCCTACTCAACCTAACTCAACAGAACTCAATCGAACTCAACAGAACTCAACTAAACCCAACTCATGTTTCCACAATTTTGGACGACCCTTCCAATTCAATCCAACACATTCCCTGGTTCCGTGATATTGGTGGACCCTTCAAGCATATCTGGTGGTTCTACGACCTTCAAGGTCTCTTCCAACAAAAAACAACCCAACCAATCCAAGGCCTTTGATATCCCTTCAGCCCATTCCAATCCATTCCATGATTAAAAGGTTGTTGATCCATGATTGCACAATATTTGGCATCCCTTCCCAACACAACCCAACTCAACCTAACCCAACCAAACCCGATGCAAACCAACCCAACCAGACCCAACTCAAGCCTACTCAACCCAACCCAACCCAACTAAACCCCACCAAACCCAACTCAGCCCAACTAACCCCAACTTAACTCAACCCTACCAACCTCAACCAAACTCAACCCAACCAAACCAACCTCAACCCAACAAAACCCAACCCAACACAACCCAAAGAAACCCAACGAAATCCAACCTAACTCGACCCCAGTAAATCCAACCCAAATCAACCCAACGCAACCCATCCCAACTTAATCTAAACCAATTTAACCCAACCAAACCAAACCCAACTCGGCCAAAATCAACACAGCCCAACATAACACTACCATACTCAAACAAACCAAATAAAAAACAACTCAACCTAACCCACCTGAACCCAACTCAACTGAACCTGACAAAATTCAACTCATCCCAACCAATCTCAAACCGATTCAACTCAACCTAACCAGCCTCAATGCAACCCGACTCAACTAAACTCAACCCAACCAACTCAACCCAAAACAACTCAACCCAACTAAACCCAACCCATCCGAAATCAACCCAAACCAACTCAATCCAACTCAACCCAACTCAAGCCAACTCAACCAAACCCAACCCAACTTAACCCAAATCTACTCAGCGCAACACAACACAAACAACAAAACACAACTCATCCCATGATTCCATGATCTTGGAGGACGTTTCCAACCCATTTTGTGGTTCCATGATCTTCAAAGTCCTTTCCAAGCCCACCCAACCCAACACATTCCATGATCCTCCATGAACTTGGAGGACCCCTCCAACCCAACCCAACCCATGATTCCATGATCTTCAGGTTTTCTTTAAAACCAACCAAACCCAACCCAACCTAAACTATGATTTGACGATCTTAGAAGGATCCTGGTGGCACCTGGTGGCACCTGGTAGCTTTGTGGTGTCTATCCTCTTCTCATTGCCCCCCTCCCCAGTAACCAAGGTGATCTCATTGTGCCTCTACCATGACCTCGGCTGCATCTTCACCACTGAGAGCTGGGCCACAGGCGTACAGGATGAACAGGCCCTCCGCACACATTCTGAAGCTAAGGCCCCCATACAGAACATCACCAGGTGGGTTCTTGCTGGTCCTGAGGGATGTTGAGGTGACAGTTGAGGGGTCGGTGATGCTTCTGGTCCTTTCCAGCATCTCCATGCATGACCTGGATGAGGGGTTGGGACGTTACCTTTGCCCACAAGGAGCGGGTGATCCACCTTTATAAGGTCCTGGAGGACCCAGGGTGGGGCCTGGAGAAGAGCCAAGGGTTTTTCCAAAGGGACAAGGAGGAGAACCTGGACATCTCCAGGTTGCTCAGCATAGTCTCCATCCCTGGGGAGGTGGTTGATCAGCTCCTCATGGGGGGACCACTCAGCCTCAATCCTCGGGAGGTGATGGGTCAGCTCCTCCGGAAGGTCATCTCCAAGAACATGAGGGAGAAGAAGAGGGAGTGACCAGCGTGGATTCTCCAAGGGGAAAACATCCTTGACTCAATCCCATCGTCTTCCATGTTCCAAGGGTTGAGATCAGCTCTGTAGAGTCCTGAGCCAGTGGTGTGTGTCCAGAGGCATTGCCAAGGACTAGCCCGGTCTCCTCCTCAGTCCATCTGTGAGGAGCTGGTCCCTCACATGTCTGGTGCATCTGGCAGGGAGTGCTGGGTGGCTGGAGAGCACGTCGATGCACAGGCACTGTGTTGCCTTCACAAGACGTGGAGACCGGGTTCAGGAATGGCACAGCGACCAACCCCAGGCCGCTCGGGTCATCTGCACACAGACACCAATATGGTGGATGGCAAAATGGCGTTTATTGATGAGTGACAACGCCTTATATTGCAGATTTGCAACATCACTTTCGTCATCAACTTACAAACTAAATGCTATTGGCTATCAGGGAAGAGGCTCTATCTTTCCGTACATCGCGAGATCTTCCGGCCGCCATACCTTAAACTACCTACAGAAGGATTTAAAAATGTTTGAATGTGACTAAAGGAAGGCTAAAGCATGGTGAAAGCACAAGAGGGCATGACTTACAAGGAGCAGCTGAGGATATCAAGTTTGTTCAGCTTAGAGAAGATGAGCCTGAGGAGTGTCTTCATTGCTGTCTACAACTTCCTCATGAAGATATTAGGGTGGTTAGCCATTGCTAACTCAAAGTACCCCTGCTGGGCCTCTCTTTCTCTTTTTCTTTCAGCTAACCTTTCTCTCAGTTTTGCCATAGAATCTCTAACTACTCCGGTGTGATCAGCATAAAAGCAACATTCTGCACAGATGCCTCCCTCACGCATGAGCAGGAGGTCTAATTCTCGCCTGTTCTGCAAAACTACTTCTGAAAGTGAGGAAAGAGATTGATCCAGAGCCGACGCAGATTTCTCGATTCTTAGCAGGTCTTAATAGATGACAGCTTTTAATTGATAAGGGCCGCGCTGCTGGGTAACTAGGGAGGTCACTCCTGTGGCCATTATCGGCTACTCCCAGGCTAAGAAGTGTTGCTATTGTTACGGCTGTTAATACTTCTCTTCGTTGAAGTCTATTGTTCGTTTCTTCCCACTGATCGTATATTTCTTCTTCTGGATGGTACAGGACCCTGGGAACAATCAAAATTTGCACATAAAAGTCAACAGTATCATTGAAAAGCTTAAGGGACACACAGGGTGTTACTCCTGTCTGCTGGCAGACCCACATCCCAGGCTCAGACGGGATCGCCCATTTATAGGCTTTGTTAATTGCAAAGGTATGTGCACAAACGCTAGTATCGTGGCTCGCTAGGGTAATATTGCCTAAACACACTCCCTTGCCTCTGACTTGGCTTAGGGTAATTCCTCTCTGCGGTGTGCTCCACTTACACTGACTCGGATTATTGTCTAATGAATAATGAAAAGGAGCATTGAAAGAAATGCCTTCATAAAAAGATGGATACACGTCATAACATAACCAACAAGAACGCGTAAGATTTGGGTTTGACTGATTCAATGACAAAAAGGTGGCATCTAACACGTTAAAAAATGGTTTATCAAACAGGTGACTATTTTGGTATCAAACAGGTGAACGGGATCTACGATAGGCTTGTTTGAGGGAACTATCTGCTTAGTTGTCGGAGGACTGGTCAAAACAGAGGTGGAGACTGACAGATTCCTTTTATCGCTTTTATCGTCCTTGGGTATGATATTGGGGATGATTTCTGCACCGACATTTTCTACGACATTAGGGCCAACTGCTATACTGGCCTTTACTTCTCGCTTTTTAATATAGAATCGTCCTCCCCTATCTTTGCCGGACTCCCAGTATCTAAACCCCCAAGTTTTGCTGAAAGTCCATAACCGGTCGTGTTCGTTCATTACTTCCAGTATAAGAGACCTGCACCACTCTTTGTTTGCAGGTAACACTTGATCTCTATTTGTCTTATACCCAACCTTGCGCCTGACGCAATTAAGAGGTCCCTGTCAGACTTTCAGGTATTTGTCTTGACCTGCTCCAGGCTTCCAGTCAGAGGCTATGGTCTCGCATCCCCAATGGGCACAATAGTACTTGCCATAGGCATTGCAGTAACCTCTGCCAGGATTAGAGTAGGGGCACATATAGTACATGAGGTGTTCTAAACAGGGGTTTATAGGGACTAACTCACAGGGGGATACTTGGAAGACAGGGGGCCCTGAGGTGACGACTGTGCATAATACCGTCGGTTTGTCCCACCTCCCTAACACCCATTCCCACGGTTTATCTTGATACAAACCACTAGACAGTGACACAGGTGCTAAAACTAAAATTACACAAAGACATCACGACCCTCTCCCGTGGAGATTCTCCTTGCGTTGTTTGGATTCTGCAGATGCGGGAGCCCTAGGTGTAGACACGGTGTTTGTCGATCGATCATCTTCTCCTGCCACGGAGATGTACGGTTCATGTGGGTGCCCAAAGATCCAGTCCTGTGAATAGAAACTCACAGTTTTCATTAGTTTTATTCTGAAGGTCTGGTTTGATAGACTTAAGCGGGCACCACTTAACTCTACCATCTTTTTTGACAGCGGCATACCCTCGCCCTTTTAGAGCCAGTTTCCACCCTTGTTCCCACTCTCCCAGCTCATTTCTAACTATGACTGATAGACCTTCTTCCAGTGCTCGAGCAGCTCAATGTTTCTGGGTGGGGCTGTTCGCCTCATCCCCCCTGGGAATTGATTTAGCGCTAGCAGAGCAGTCGCTAACAGACGTGCTTGGTCTCCTGAGGGAATGACGTTGACAAAATCTTCTGGTTTTGCTAGTACCTCCAATTTCGATTTCAGAGTTTGATTTGCTCGTTCTACTATAGCTTGTCCTGTGCTATTATACGGGATGCCATGTGTTAGGGTAATACCCCATTTCAGAGCAAATGCTTGCACTGATTTAAAGACAAAATTCGGACCGTTGTCTGTTTTGATCTGATTAGGGACACCAAACCACGCCATAGTTGTCAGCCAATGTTGAATGGTTGCTTTGGAGTCAGTCCTAAGGTGTTGAGTGGCTACAATCATCCCACTATATGTGTCTACAGTCACTGCTAGCCATGCTCGAGGTTTCAACAACTGACAGAGTGTAAAATCCGTCTGCCACAGCTTGGAGGCTTTAAGACCTCTAGGGTTTACACCGCTGGACCACAGTGGTGCTTTCTGACAGTGGCGGCATGTAGACACTATATGTTTCGCGTCAGTGACTGAAATCCCACATCTCTTTGTCAACGCTTTAGCTCCAAAGTGGAGAGACTTGTGTAACTGCTGGTCATCTCTTAGTGTACACAGTCCCTTTGCAGCAGCATCTGCTTTTTCGTTACCGGTTTGGAAAAACCCTTTAATTGTGCTGTGGCTCTTGACGTGGATGACCGATATAGTGCCCTGTCGAGAAAAAAGTGCTACTTCTAGCATTAGGGCTGCTGTGGATGTTGACAAGCCAGGCCCCGACATGGCCAAACAAAGCTTAGCCACAAACATCGAGTCAGTTACTATGTTGAGATGTTCTGTTGGGAACAGTCCGCACACTAGTGCTACAGCCGTCGCTTCCAGTTGCTGGACAGAAAGAGCACAGTCGGTCATTTTAACGCAGTGCCATTCTCCTCCCGATTGCCATACTGCTGCCGCGGTTGATGTCGCTGAGGATGCGTCTGTGAAGACTGTTGGTCCCGGCTGAAGACGGTCCATGATCTTCCATGGAAGGTCGATGTTGACAATTGCCAACATTTGAGTCCAGGGGGGCTTTGCGGCGTAACAAAGTTCTCCACCAAATCCGACGAGAGCTATGGCCAGATACTCTGACATCGCCACTGATTGTGTTGGGAGCTGTTTGCGGAAGGGCAACCATATCCTGGCAGGTTCAATGCCTGGATGTCTTAAGGCGAGTTTTCTGCCTTTCATGATGAGATTACCGAGGCACTCGACTCCCAGAGAAAATGCACGTGACAGTTTTCCTAGGACTACCCATTGTATTGGTTGGGCTTTTCAGGGAGGCCCTGGGCTAGCGTTCCCAATCCCCCCCGTTCCGTGAAGTGCACATACAGATCAAGCGGTATACCCGGGTTCCACCTAGCGAGTGCACCCAATGACATCTGATTCTCGACAGAGTCGACAGAGTTCATTGCTTCTGTCGTCAGACTTTTTTGTTCCCATGGGTTCCTTTCTTCCAAAAGATCGTGCAGAGGGGCCATGATTTCAGGAGAAATCAGGACAATATTGTGGAGCCATTGCAAGGACCCCACTGGCTGTTGCATATCATGGAGCGTCTTAATGGTCCGACAGATTCTTATTTGGGGGGGGGGGTGTTACATAAGAACTTCTGATACCCACTCCCAAAAATCTTACACATGGTCCTCTTTTAATTTTCGAGCTCGCGATTTCGAATCTGTTTGTTTTCAGAGTATCTGACACCGTTGACACCAGCTGGTCCACCAAATTTCCTGATGGTGCAGCAAATAAAATATCGTCCATATATTGAATGATATTCGCAGTCAGGTCACTGCACCGGAACAGCGCCAACACCCGATCCACCATGATCTGGCAAATGGTAGGTGAATTGACCATTCCCTGGGGAAACACTTTCCATTGGAAGTGTAGGTTGGGGCGTTGGCTGTTTGGAAACACAACAGAAAAAGCAAACCGCTCCTTGTCCTCCTCGTGCAGGGGTATCGAAAAGAAACAGTCCTTAATATCAAGGACAGCACAAGGTTGTCCTTCCAGTATCATAGAGTTCATAGGCAATTGCACTTGGACAGGACCCATAGGCTGGATTATCTTGTTTACTTCGTGCAGGTCATGCAGGAAATGGAACCCCTCACCAGTTTGTTTGGGTATTAAAAAAACTTGGGTATTCCAAGGACTAGTAGAGGGCTATATGTGACCTTGTAATTTGCGGTTAAGTAGCTCAAGAAGAGCAGCCAGTCGAGGATTCAATAGGGGCCACTGCTCGACCCACACTGGGTCGGACGAGTTCTATTTCAATCTGATTGGTGAACGTGGGTATGCGGCAGTGGCCCTTAAAGAAAATTTGTTACCCTGGCTTTTAATAGGGCTAGAGCGTCCCTTCCCAACAGGGGTGGGACTCCTAACACGACATATGGAAAAAGGGTGATGGTTTTCTCCGGTCCTTTTTCAGTGTGAAGCGTGATTGCTACCATTTGAGCACTCTTCCGAGCTCAGGTTACTCCTCTGACTCCACCCACCATGGGGGCGTCTTCCATTATCCAGTGTGAGGGCCAATGCGTCTCAAGAATAACTGTAATATCTGCTCTGGTGTCAATCAAAAAGGGATCGCAAATGTTGGTGTCCCTTGAGATATTATAGAGGGAACAGATTCCCCACACCACTGGTGGGTCATCACCACACTTTACTGCCAGGGCCACCCTGGGGTCTCCCCCCCAGGAGGTGGTCCTTGCTGTCCCTGGGATAAGGATGAATTCGGCTGGACTGCAGGTTGGACCATAAAGTTGTTTGCTTCTCGAAGGGGCAATGGGTTCGGGAGTGCCTCGCCCCATCCGGGGTTGGCATAGTTGGGTTGCCTCATGTCGTAAGTGGGAGAGGGCCGTGCACGGCCCAGGTGCCCTTTCCCCTCCCCGTTTCCCTGGGTTTTAAATCTGCATTCCTTAGCAAAATGTCCTTTATTTCCACAGGCCCAACACGGTCCTCTAGATCGATTTTGGCGCAGGTGGAATGGTGTTGATGGATCCCCCAGTTGAGGGCAGTTTACCATAATGTGGCCCGTCCGGCCACATTTAAAACATGCCATCACATTAGCTATCACGGTGTGAACAGCCACCGGAATCAGGGCCAGATTTTCTTCATTCGCGACATGCTTAATCATGTCTGCGATACTTGATCCCACCGGTAATGATCTTAGGACTTCCTTGGTTTCTGAGTTACACTGCTGATGTAAGCAGTCTGCAACGACCGGACCTTTTGCCTCCGCAGGCAGGGTCGAGGAGTCAACTGCTGCTTGGAGGCGATCTACAAATTGCGTAAAGCCCTCACTTTCATTCTGTTTTATTGTGGACCATGGCGATGGCTTAGCAATAACTCTAGAGGCTGTGCGAATGGCTTCTCTGCCTGCACGAATAGTCTCCATAACTTCATGGGCTCGCATACGTTGGGCTTGTGCCTGAGGGGTAATCATGGTTGGGTCTTTCCCCATCAGTTGTTGCAGTCTGGAGCCATGTAGCGGGTGATCCGCCCCAGTTACTTGGGCCAGTTGCCTCGCACAGTTATCCTCCCATTCTTGTTTAGAAACAATCATCTCTGCCCCATCAAAAATCAATCTACAAGTTTGTTTTACATCGAACGGGTGCATGTCATCTCCCCCGAAAATCCCATCTATGAGGGTGGAGACCATGGCGGAATAAAGCCCTTTGTCCGCAATTGCTTTAACGATCGCTTGTATATCCTTAGGGTTTATTGGTGAATGGACCCTTTGTCCCCCATCCATCACCCGGACCAGGAACGCTAGCACAGCCGATGGAGCCCAATTGGCACACGCAATCTTTATTTCTCTCCAATTCATGAGAGGAACTTTTTTCCCCTGCATTCCCTTTTTATTGCAGATGGGAATATTTTGGCTCTTAACTTTGCCTATTTCTGTTTCCTCCTCCTCTGAATCTGAATCGGTTTCAAGCCACTCGTCCCAGTTGCTGTCTGATTCGGGACCGGATCTCGACTGACTGGTCACTTCCAGGCTCCGGTACTTTTTTGTCGGGCTCCAACCCCGCCCACTTCCCTTATGGGCGGGCCGTCCCCCCTCTCTTTGCTCGCCCCGCCTTCTACCTGGGGGGGTGTTTGCTTTATAGAAGCATTTCTTCAGATGGCCGTTCTCATTGGCCGCTCCCCGCCCCTCGCACACGCCTTCCTTTCCTTCTCTGTAATCCCCACCACCTTTCTCCTTTTCGTTCTCCTCCCCTTCCCGTCTGCACGCGCATGTTAGTTCTAGCGCTTCCTCCCTTTTCCCGCTATTGGTATCTTCGTCCCGCCTTCTTTCCTGCTGCTCGGTGCACTCTTGGGACGCATAAGGCGATTGAGTAGGCCAGACATCCTGAGACTCTGATTCCACGGAGGCGTGCTTAGCCTCCTCGAGTAAGCCACCCCAGAAGGATTTCGCTTGTTCCTTTCCCTCCGTAAGAGAGACGGGTTTCGGGGATTGAGGGGATGTATCACCCTCTGGCAGATCTTTAGGCTCAGCAGAATCGTCATCGCCTGGGCGGCGCAAAGTCTGTGTGGCTGCCCCGACTCCCACTTTCGTGGTGACCATCAAAGTCTTTTGCTGCCAACCAGTTTTCCTGCTCTTGTATAGCCTTTTGCAGGGCCTGCATAACTTTCCCCCAAGACTTAAGGTGTTTCCCAGAACCCGAGGACATCGTCCCCTTGGCTAAAGCTTTAGTACACTTATCCCACACTTCAGGGTGGAGAACATCCACCGGTTGGTCAATGACCCCTATTTGTAAAAACCTCGCAAGGGCGAGAATAAAATCTTTGGGTTTACAATCAATATCCCACTGCTTATGTAATTGAGATACGACCTGCACAAGGGCAGCTTCCATCCTCCTTGTTGGTCCGGAAGTGTCCTCCCCGCCGGGCTGGTCCTGCCGATCCGGCCGCCGTTCACTCGACAAGGTGATTCTTTTCCCGGATTTTTTTTCTTTTTCCCGGGTTTTTTTTCCCGAGTTTGTTTTCCCGGGTTGGTTTTCCCGGGTTTCGGCACCACTTGTCGCCTTCAGTGAAGGCGTGGCGACCTGGTTCAGTAATGACTCAGCGACCAACCCCTGGTCGCTTGGCCCATCTGCACACAGACACCAATGTGGTGGATGGCAAAATGGCGTTTATTGATAGATAACATAGGTTTATATAGCCGAGGTCTACAACGTCATTTCCGCCTGCTTACATCATGAACTAAACCTTATTGGATACTGGGAGAGGGGCCCTATCTTTCCGTGCAACACGATATCTTCTGGTCGCCAGACCCTAGCTATCAACACAAGTGCACCAAAACCTCTTCCCCTGAAGGACCTTAATCTATAAATAATACACTGAAGACAACACGGACAAGTGCTCTGCACCGCTCAGGGATCCTAGAGGACAGTACTGGAACCTGGGTTGGTGATAGTCTACACTTTTCTCTCTCTTTTATTTTTTCTTCTCTCCTCCTTTCTTTCTGTTTTCCTTCCTTTAGGAATTAGCAAGACAACGTCTATTTTAATCTTAAGGTCTTACCTGTGCAAATACATCTTTCTAAATTGATGTTTTCATGTCAGTTTATATAATTTTAATCTGAGAGGAACCTATTAATTTTATGAGGCCCAGGTCCTCCTCTCATGAACCCTGGACAGTCCAGTTCCAGTCAAAACACATGGGGACTGAATCAATGAATTTTCCCCACCCTCAGTGCACCATTCTCTGCCTGCACAGCAGGCGTGTGGGACCATGTGTGGGGTACAAGGTCTGGGTATTAGCACGGAGCCCCTCAGCAGCTGCAGCTGGAGCCTGGGCAGAGGGTCCCAGGGCATCTATACTGGCAGTTTGTGCCCACGTCCCTGTTCCTGCATCCCAATCCAGTTTTATGATCAGTTTCCTTTTCTAACAAAGGCAGCACTGAACCCCCAGAGATCAGGATATTAAAACAGGACAAATTGCCCCCTGCTCTTCACTGTCCATGTATGACAGTTGCATTCACACCCCCTCCATTAACTGGAAAAAAAGCAGTTGGCTTCAGGCTCCACAGGAGTTAAAGGACTGCCTTTTTGAGTCATAGAAGAGTTGTACAACGGCGAGGTCATGAAAAGTCATTGAAGAGTTGGATTGTAGAACAGTCATAGAATAGTTGAGGAATAGAAGGGCTGAGTCATAGACGGGTGATTAATGAGTTTGGTCATAGAGAATTTGGTTGATAAAAGGATCAGTGGATAGTAATGTCATAGAAGTGTTTGGTCGTAGAAGATTCAGGTCAGAGAAAGGTTGGGTCACTGAGTGATCACAAACAAATCAGGTCATAGAAAGGTCACAGAAGATCAGGGTCCTAGAATGTTTGGGTGCTAAAAAGGTTGGCTCACAGCAATCCCATAGAAGAGTCAGGTCATAGAAGATTTGGTCTTATAGAAGACTAATTTTATAAGAGACTTGTGTCATAAAAATGTCATAGAGGGGCCAGGTCATACCAGGGTTAAGTCATAGAAGGGTGATGGAATGGTCAGGTCATAGAAATGTTGTGTCAGAGAAGATTTGGGTCATAAAACTGCTGGTTGTAGAAGAGTGAATGAAGAGCCAAGTCTTAAAATGGTCATAGAAGAGTTTGGTTATAGAAGAGTGGAGTCAAAAAAGGACCGAGTGATAGAAAGGAGATAGAAGAGTCACAGAGGAGTGGCTGATACAAGAGTTGGGTCAATGAAGGATCGTATAGAGTGTGGGGAAGAGATACTGGAGAGCTGCCTGGCAGAGAAGGGCCTGAGAGTGTTGGTTGACAACCGGCTGAATATGAGCCAACAGTGGCCCAGGTTCCCAAAGGACCAATGGCATCTTGGCCTGTATTGGAAACAGAATGGCCAGAAGAACCAGGGCAGGGATTGTGCCCCTGTACTTGGCAATGGTGAGGCTGCATCTTGAGTGCTGGGTTCTGTTTTGGGCCCCTCGGTACAAGAAGGACCTTGAGGGGCTGGAGCACATTCAGAGAAGTGAATGAGGCTGGTGAAGGGGCTGTAGAACAAGTCCTGTGAGGAGAGACTGAGGGAAATGGGGTTGTTTAGCCTAGAGAAGAGGAGACTGAGGGGAGACCTCATCACTGTCTACAACTGCCTGAAAGGAGGTTGTAGCAAAGTGGGTGCTGGTCTCTCCTCCCAAGTGACAAATAATAGGATGAGAGGAAATGGTCTCAAATTGCACGAGGTGAGCTTCAGATTAGACATCAGGAAAAATTTCTTCACTGAAAGGGTTCTCAGGCACTGTAAGAGGCCGCCCAAGGAATTGGTGGAGTCACCATCCTTGGAGGTGTTTAAAAGGCAGGTAGATGAGTTTCTTAGGGACATGGTTTAATAAGGGGAAAGGTACAGTTGGACTTGATGATCTCAGAGGTCTTTTCCAACCAGATAATTCTATGATTCCATGATTCATTCTCTAATTGAAAGGCCATTCAATGACCCCATGATGAGTGTTTGCTGTTTCAGGAATAGTTAAAGAAGAAACAAGGAAATTGTGTGGGCCCTGCTTAATTTAGGAAGAGTGAGTGTGGACAGATCTGAGATACCCTGTGTCCTCTTTGTGTGTATCTTCCCGAGAAAGGTCTCCCAGTCCCCTGTGACTCAGAACAGGCAGCGGTGGGTGAGGATCACGTCAGGGATCACTTGAGCAAACACAGTCATTCCCAGTCTGTGGGATAGGAGAGGCAGCATCCCAGGGAGCTGAGTGACCAGGACGATGTCACTCTCCAACATTTTCCTAAGGTCAGGGGAACTCCCTGACTGTCATCACTCACACATTACATGTCCTTTTCAAAAATGACCAATGGATGAGCAGGGGAACTAAAGGTTGTGCCCTAGACATGGCCCACCTGGATCTGATTTGTCAGTGTTTGAAAGAGCGAGGGACTGGATTTCCCTTGGGCAGACTATGTCTCACCAGCCTTCTATGACCTGACTTTTGATTACCGAAGTCTTCTATGACCTGACCCTTCTATAACCTGATTCCTTCGTGACTCTGCCATGGTCCAATGCTTCAATGAGCCTCCTTTTCTATGATCTGACCCACCTACGACTCAGCTCTTCTATGACCTTTTGTCTGTGAAACACTTCTATGACCCTTTTATGACCTGTCTTCTATGTCCTGACTCTTCCATGACCATTATACGACCTGAATCGCCTATGAAACTTTTATGAGCACAATCTTCTATAAACAACTCTTCTATGACCTGATCTTTCTATTACCCAACTCTTCCTCTATGACCTGAATCCTCCATAATCTGAGTCTTTTAAGACTTGGCACTTCTAAAACAGGAGTCTTTTATGACTGAACTCTTCTCTGACCCTTCTACAACTTTCTATGGCCTGCCTATTCTGTGACCCAACTCCTCTATGACCCAAACAATCTATTACCCGACCCTTCTATGGTCCAACCCTTACATGACCCAGCACTTCTATAATCTTATACTTCTATGACCTGACTCTTCATCTATAGTCAAATCCTTCTTTCATCCAAAAAACTTTCACACTTCTATTATTCAGCTCTTCCATAACATGAATATTCTATGACCTGAGCCTTCTATTGCCTGAGACTTCTATGACCAAACTCTGCTGAGCCTTCTATAATCCAGCTTTTTATGAACCTTCAATGACTGAGCTGTTCTATTACACCTCTATGACCTAATTCACCTCTAACCTGACTCTTCTGTGACTTGTCTCTTATACGACCAGACCCTTTTATGACTCGAGTCTTCTATGACATTCTATAGCCCAACTTTTCTCTGAGATGACTTTCTATGACCCAACTCTTCTATGACTTAACTCTTCTGTGAACAAACCATACTATCAACTTACTCTTCTGTGACCTGGCCCCTCAGTGACTCCTCCATGACCCAATTCCTATTTGAGTTGCCTCTTCCATGACCCAACACTTCTGTGACAGTGACTTTTCTATGATTCAATACTTCTATTAGCCTTCTATGACCCAAAATTTCTATGTATCTACTACTACCAAACTCTTCTATGACCCAACTCTTCTATCTTTATACAGTTTTATGAATCCTGTATGACACGAGTCTTCTAAAATCTGAGCCTTCTGTGAACCAAGTCTTCCCTGAACCAACTCTTCTTTAACCAGCCTTTCTAAGACACTTCTCTGATCCAATTCTTCTGTGACACAACTCCTCTATGATCCGAGTATTCTACGACCAAACCATTATATGACCCGACATGTCTATGACCCAATCGTTCTATGACTCTTCTATGACCTGACCCTTCTCTGAACTGACCCTTTCTGATTCAACCTTTCTAAAAATGAACAAACATCACACTTCTGTGACTTGACTCTTCCATGAAATGAATATTTTCTCATTCTGTCATGAACCTTCTGTAACCAAACTCTTCCATGAATCTTCTGAAAATGAACTCCTCTATTGCTCTAGCGTGACCTGACTCTTCTAACACACAAGTTTTCTGTGACTCTTCTACGACCCAACCCTGTTATATCCCTGCCCTTCCATGACCCCACTCTTCTGCACCTGCATGGAGCTGTTTGTGTGAACCTTGGCATCTCATGTAACTCTACAGGGCTGTGTTTGGAATTAAACAGCATAACTGCTCTGAATTTGATTTGTCAATATGAGAATGTTCATGACACCAGGGTCATTGCAGTCACAGCCAGATCTGCTTCCCAGGGCCGAGGGGGGTCAAGGCTTGGCCTTTCTGCTTCATCAAGAAAACACAGGCTTTTCTCAGCATTACAGATGTCTTCGCAGTACCTTTTCCTCCCTGCTACCATTGCTTCCAACTATCGGCACTAACGAGTGGCTGGGGAGGCTTTGCCAGTGACGAACCTCACTGAGACCAGTTCAAATTTCAAGGTACTTTGAGTTTTGGGTTTGGCTTCTTGAGAGGTTTATTCAATCTCCTTTCAGTAGCTGAAGTTCAAGGACTCAGGAGCAAATACACCCTGGGTCCTATTAAAATACAGAAAGCCCTAATGAGCTCTTTCTCTGCCTGCAGTTTTCTTCAGGTCTTCAAGCTTTCTACAGTATATTGAACTCCTTTCCCAGTGTGGTTAAAAAGGAAGAGGTAAAAAAGTGCTGAATAAAAATTTATTTCAGTGTAAAGTTTGTATTTCATTACAATTTTTTCAGAGAAGATGTGAAATTGTACATTTGGCATCGATGAAGGTGTCTGCTCAGTAGGTCTGGGCAGCATGGAGAAACAGTCCTTGAGGTCTGACACTGCATGGACAGCCTTGCTCCTCACCTCCCGCATACCAGCATTTCTCTCATTGCCCCACTGGGACTTGCACCCCTTTTCCTTAGACTAAACGAAAGGGTCGTATCGTCACTGTGGGGAAGAAGTGTCTCTCCCCAGTTGAGAGAGAGAGACGACGAGTGATGACTTCAGCCAGCTTCATAGCAAGATCCCCTGGAGACCCAGAGAGGGAGCCCAGAGGGGGCAGAGAAAGAGCTGCCTTGTGCTGCTCCTCTGCTGCTGAGATGGGCTGGGTTCCTGGGATGGAGGGAGCTGATGGCAAGTGGACAGCGGTACGAAGAGCCAGCTCTGTCTAGGAGCTGTCTCTGCAAAACTCAGCAGGGCTGAGGGCCCTATCTGCAGGCACTGGGGGTAGAGGAGGGAGGCAGAGAGATGTTAAAGGGTCTGTGGGGTGGGATGATACTGGGAGCTCACTGATGGAGGAATCCTCACAATCCTAATCTGCAGGCAATGAGGGGAGAGGAGGAGGGCAGAGAGAGGGTAGATGTTCTGTGGGGTGGGAGGATGCTGAGAGCTCTCTGAGGGAAGAATCCTTACAGCCCTTCACAAGTTAAGTCTCTGGCTGTAGGAGAAGACAGGTGCAGTTCCTGGAGGGATCTCTTAAAGCTGACACATCCCACAGTTTACAGGATGTGTCAGGATGTCTCTCCCAGTGTCTCTGCTGCAGAGGAGGAGAACCACGGCTTCCCTACTGCACTGTCAGAGGGACAGGGCCTGAGGGCTGCCTTGTGCTGGGGACAAGTGCAGGGCTGGTGCCCTCAGGGGTGCCACGGGTTGTCCTTGAGACCAGGATCCCTGAAGCCCAGGGCCTTTGTGCTGTGGCAGGGTCTATGCCGCCTGCCAGGGTCAGTGCTTACCGTACCAGGGGAGCTCCCCAGGGTGCTGTGGGGAGACGCTGTGGGTGGAAGGAGCAAACCATCTCTTTAGAAGGGCATAGTCTGCCTTTAATTGAGAGTATGTGTTGTGAGTCAGATCTGCTGACAGGTGCAGATCACCCCGGAATATCTTCTACAAGATGTTTAAAGGGAAGATTAAAGAAGGATTTAATATAAGGAACTCTCCTGAATTTGTCTTTTCAGCTTTTTCACTTAGGGAATTGGAGGTCATACATGGAAATGTTGCTTTCCAGCTTGAACAAGTTACTGAGATGTCCTAGCGATAAAGCTTGGTAGTCACTAGGTCTGACCAGATCCCACTCAAAGAGCTTTCAGACTCTCATCTGCCTGTGGACAGCAGTGGCCTCACCTTTCCTGCCGTTCCTCCCTGAAAATAAGAACACGTGCAGAGGCAACACCCTGTGAAACAGGAAGGCTTCTATAAGGTAAGGTGAGTGTAGAGCAGATGGAGTGGGGTCTGTGAGAATGGACATCAAAATAATATGGGACAGGGAAGTCAGAAAATTCCATATGATCCCCTCCAGTGCAGATCCTTCCTCTGAGCAAGCCCCTTCCCTCATGTCCCACTAAGAAAAGCCTCTGTCTTCAGGCATCTGGGCTCAAGGCTGGACCACGTCCTCTGCAGCCACAGCTCCAGTGCCCTCTCCAGAGCACAGGGGCTGAGAGCAAACTGCTCGGCACTGTTGGTGTCTGGGAGGGGCTGTGCACAGATGGGGAAGGATAATGCTGTCTATGTACCTGGATGCCTCTGCCCTGGCCTCTCCCAGACACACCCTCACTCTCTTTCTCCCTCTTTCTCCCCTTGTCTCTGTTCTTGCTGTTCTCTTGTTCTTGCTGTCAGGCTCTTTGGGGATGGGAATTTCAGCTGCAGAGTCACACCCTGACCTGGTGACTCCTTTCCTGCAGTTATGTCCACGGGAACAAGTGTCACAGCTTTGCTCTGAGCTGTCAGGCTGTGAGTAATGCAGCCATTGGGGCTAGGGAAGGAACTGAAACTTCCTTCATCAAATGCCATTATGGGGATACTTGACTGTCTCCTGTGAGCTTCCCTGCAGGATGCAAACCTGTCCTCTCACATCTTTGTGTCACCTGCAAGCCTTATGGAGAAATGCAGAGATGCTATGAGAGAGAAAATGCTGTTGGGTTTGTGAAATTAGCCGTGTGTGTCCTGGGCTGAAATTGTGTGTTGAGATCTTAGGAAAGGGCGAGACGCTGAGAGGTGTGAGGTGGATCCCTCTGCTCTCAGCAGGGCCTGGTGACATTTCAGAATAACATGAAAATGTGATCACCCTGCATGTCAGAAATGTCCATACGCAAGGAAGTTGGGAACAAGACCGAGGGACAGAGTATCTTCCCTCACTCTGCACTCAGCCACAGGCAATACTCTTGCCTTACAGGACTCCTTCTGCCCTCCCTGAGTTCAGCAGAAATGCCGAGGATTTCTGACCTCCAAGGACGCTGCCCAAGGGACACAGTGAGAGAATTGTAAAACTGTCCCAGAACTCTTAGGTTTCCTCTACCTTTCGCGTTGCTTGGAACAGGGAGTGCAAATGTTGACACGCCCTTCTGAGATAGCAATGTTTTCATGAGACAAATTTGAAGCCCAGAACCTGTCCCTGGCCATTCCCACTGCTACAGAGCAGGACTGACTTATCAAGAACCCATGTATAATGGCCCTATTTTTAATCACACAACTGGTCAGTAGCAACAAGTGCTTCAGCCAGGAAGCTGGAATAACTTCTCCTAGGAAAGAAAAGTTGACTGTGTGACAGGGGGAGAATCCATTTTAAAAGGCTTTGATTTTCCTGACAGGTGTTTCCCCTAACTTGTCATTATCTTTTCCTCTCATGACTGTGTCCCATTCCCAGAGACAGCAAATGTCCAACAGCAGCTCCATCACCCAGTTCCTCCTCCTGGCATTCAGAGACACACGTAAGCTGCACTTCTGATTCTTCCTGGGTATCTACCTGGCTGCCCTCATTGGAAATGGCCTCATCATCATGACCATAGCCTGTGACCAGCACCTCCACACTCCCATGTACTTCTTCCTCCTCAACCTCTCCCTCATTGACCTGGGCATCATCTCCACCACTGTCCCCAAATCCATGGCCATTTCCCTCTGGGACAACAGGGCAATTTCCTATGCAGGATGTGTTGCCCAGGTCTTTCTGTTTGTTTTCTTGTTTTCAGCCGAGGTTTGTCTTCTCACCGTCATGTCCTACGAGCGCTGCATTGCCATCTGCAAACCCCTGCACTACGAGACCCTCCTGGGCAGCAGAGTTTGTGTCCACATGGCAGCACCTGCCTGGGGCTCTGGCTTTCTCAATGCTCTGCTGCACACGACCAGTACATTTTCACCGCCCCTCTGCCAGGGCAATACTCTGGACCAGTTCTTCTGTGAAGTCCCTCAGATTATCAAGCTCTCCTGCTCACATTCCTACCTCAGGGAAGTTGGACTTCTTGTGTTTAGTGTCAGTTTAGGTTTTGGCTGTTTTGTTTTCATTGTGGTGTCCTATGTGCAGATCTTCAGGGCTGTGCTGAGGATCCCCTCTGAGCAGGGACAGCACAAAGCCTTTTCTACGTGCCTCCCTCATCTGGCTGTCGTCTCCCTTTTTATCAGCAGTGGTGGGTTTGCCTACCTGAATCCCCCCTCCAACTCCTCCTCATGCCTGGACCTGGTGGTGGCCGTTCTGTACTCGGTGTTGCCTCCATCAGTGAATCCCCTCATCTACAGCATGAGAAATCAGCAGTTCAACGATGCAGCATGGAAACTGATAACTGGGTGTTACCCTGAACTAAAAAACTGCTGATCTTCCTTTGCAGTGCAGTTAAAATAGAATACATTGCAAATACAGACTTTCTGTTTTTACTGATTTTGAGGGTGGCATTTTTTTTAACTTAGATATTGTTGTCATTGCCTTTTTAATTCACTGTCTGCTTCTCTCTTGTAATTGAGTAGCTGAGTAAACGGAGTGCCACGGTCTCTCCCTGTTTAAACAAAATAAAGGGGTCTGCAGTGCCTTTAGTTTCTGACTCTTCACCTGATGCAGGCATTGAATCCCTCAGGGTGAATAAGATGGACAGAGAGCAGAGCTCACCCATCAGCTGGGGTGGGTGGGAAATGCTGGAATTGGCAATGTGAGACCAATGCCATGGGGCACCTTCCCAGTCTGTCCCTACTACCAAGGGCACCAAATAGCCTCCTCTGTCCTGCACCTGCAGCTCTGGGCTCTACACCTCACACCCTCTGGACTGTGTCCTGTCTGACCACTCCTTGTTCTCTCTGCGTGTTCCCCACATGGCCCTGAGCTGGTGGTGGTGCTCTGCAGATTCATTGGCTGTGGTACCCTGGGGCCATGGGTTCCTCTGCATTGGCCCTGCTGGTCAGCATGGGAAGCAGACCCAGCTGGATGGGGATCACTGCTGCTGAGCCCCTTTCCATCTTCCCAAATGGCTCAGGAGACAAGGACCAAGCAGAACAGAATCATCGGGTGTCTCCACAGACACAAAGTGTAAGGAGAGCTGCACCAGATCCTACCTGTGGGCTTTGACAGAGGATATCCTGAAACACTCTCCAGCATTCTGTCCCTCTGCCTGCTTGCTCCTCACAGCCTCTCCATGTATTGCATGGCCTTTGTCAACCTGTGTGCTCCCCAGGTTCACATTTTTCTCTAGGAATCTTCTTGAAAAATCAGTCATTTTATGAGGTGCCACTCACTGCCCACTCAGACTCACAGGCTGTCCCTGGAGATCCCCTGGGCTCTTCTTGGATGCGGAAAGTTCCTCTCCAAGATATCATCTGCCATCAGCCTCACTGCAGGTTTGACAGCAACAGGCAGATGAGTCAAAGAACTCTTTCAGTCTGCTTGAACATGTGCAACCAAGAAGGGACTTCTTATTCCAGCCCGTGTGGTCCCTAACAGATTCCCTGAAACTCTGAGCCTGTCCCCCTGAATGCATCAAGAACCCCAAAAGAGCAAAAGTCCTTCTGATGGAAGAGGTCCTTGGGTGTATTCCTGCACCAGCTTTGAAAGAGGCATTCAGGATTCTGGCCCTGCCCTTTGGGTTATGATGATGGTTACATGGAAAACAGATCTGATAGAGTGGTTCACATGAACTGAATTGTAGCAGCGGTACTAAAACGGCATGATTTAGGAAGTATTGAAATTATACAGGCGACGAAAGGAGTCAAGGTCTTCTGTTACTTCTCTATGACCTGACCCATCTATAACTCAGTTCTTCTGTGGCCTTTCTATTATATGACCAGACCCTTTTGTGACTCCAGCCTTCTACGGCCCAAACCTTTTATGACCTAACTATTCTCTAGTTCGTCTATGATGCAATTTTCTATGACCCAATCTTTCCATGACCCATATCTTCTATGAACTGACTCCTCTATGAACCAAATGTTCTACGAACCAACCATACTGTTAACTGACCTTTCTATAACCTCACCCTTCTATGACCTCACCCTACTATGTCCTGACCCTCTATGAATTCTCTATGAACAGACTCTTATATAAGCCCTCTTTTTTATGACACCACTCTTCTATGACCAGACTCCTTTATGTTCCAATGTTCATAAGGCCCTTCTATGACTCTATTATGACTGGAGTCCTCCGTGTCCCAAATATTATATGACCTAAATTTATGAAAATTTTATGACCAGACTCTTTGCTAAGTGTCCCTTCTATGTCTCTTCTAATGACCCAACGTTTCTATGACCCTGTTCTTCCGTGAGTCTTCTATGACCCAACGTTTCTACAAAACTTCTACAACTGAACTCTTCTATGCCCCGACTCTTGACTCTTCTATCTCCCCACTCTCCTGCGATTCCTCTATGACCCGACTTCTCTAAAACCTGAGTCTTCTATGGACGAAGCCTTCCATGGCCCAACGATTCTGACCCTTCTATGACCTTCTGTTCTGTTCTGTTACTTCTCTATGAGCAAACACCTCTATGACCCAATGCTTATATAACCCAGCATGTCTATGACCTGACTCTTCTATGATGCCTTAATGGGCTGAATCTTCTACACTCTTTCCGTGACCTGATTCTTCTATGATGCTTCTATGATCGAACCGTTCTCTGAACCGACCCACCTTTGAATAAACCCTTCTACGATCTGACTCTTCTAAAACTCAAATATTCTCTCACACTTCCAAGATTCAACTCTTCCATGGCTCAAATATTCTACAATCTTTTTATGACTTGAATCTTCTATGAACTGAGACTTGTATAACCGGATTTTGCTACAAGCTGACTCTGAGCCAACCTTTCCATGAACCGTCTAAACAGAACTCCTATAACTCCTCTATTACCCGACTCTTCTGTGACTCGACTCTTTTCACACTCAATATTTCTGTGACTCTTCTATGGCCTAAAACATTTATGACCCTTCCCTTCTATGACCCAACTCTTCTGCAACTGCATGGAACCGAGTGTGAGAGCCTTGGCATCTCATGTAATTCTACACGCCTGTGTTTGGAATTAAATGGAATAACTGCTCTAAATTTGATTCAGCAATGTGAGAATGTTCATGACACCAGCAACATTGTAGTCACAGCCAAATCTGCCTTCCCAGGGCCTGGGGCTTCTACTTCTACTTCTACTGGGGTTTCTACTTTCTACTTCTACTTCCTGACTTTTCTACTTCATCAAGGAAACCCAGGCTTTTCTCAGCATTACAGCTGCCAGGGAAGTGCGTTTGCCTCCCTGCAATCATGGCCTCCAACTATCTCTAACAAGTCCCTGGCTATGGCTTTTGTTGGTAACGATCCTCACTGAGACTAATTAAAACTCCGAAGTATTTTGAGTTTTGCTTTTGGCTTCTTGAGAGGTTTGCTCAATCTCGTCTAAGCAGCTGAGATTCAAGGACTACACAGGCAATACACCCAGAGCCTCATTAAAACACAGAAAGCCTTAACAAGCTCTTTCTCTTACTGTAGTTCTCTTCAGGTCTTCACACCTTGTACAGGTCTTCCGAGTCATTTACCAGTGCAGTTTAAAAGGAAGATTCAAAAATGTGCTAAATTTCAAAATGTGCTGAATAAAAATCAATTTTTTTATGTAAAGCTTATATTTCATTACATTTCAATTCAGAGAAGAGTTGACAGAACCGTTCCCCAATTGGAATTGATGCAGAGTGTCTCCTCAGGAGGTCTGGGCAGCATGGAGAAGCTGTCCCTTGAGGTCTGACACTGCTCTGGACAGCCTTGCTCCTCACTTCCCCAGCCCCACCATTTCTCTCATTGACCACCTTGGATTTGCATCCCTTTTCCTTACATTGCAGGGAAGGGTCGTATGGTGACTGCAGGAAAGAAGTGTCTCAGTCCAGCTGAGGGAATCAAGGATTGCTTCAGCCTGTTTCACAGCAGGTTCCCCTGGACACCATGGACACCTCGAGGGAGCCCAGAGGGGGCAGAGAAAGTGCTGCCTTGGGCTGTTGCTCTGCTGCTGAGCTGGGCTGGACTCCTGGGATGGAGGGAGCTCATGGCAAGTGGGCAGTGCTACAGATCCAGCTCTGCCCAGGATCAGCTCCTCTGCAAAGCACGGCTGAGGGCACTGCCTGCAGGCAGAGAGGGGAGAGGAGGGAGGAGGAGAGAGGTTGAAGGCAGTGTGGGATGGGAGGATGCTGAGAGCTCACTGAGGGAGGAATCCTCAGAGCCCTTTACAGGATAAGTCTCTGACTGTAGGACAATGCAGGTGCAGTTCCTGGAGGGATTCCCTAAAGCTGACACATTCCACGTTTTCCAGGATGTGTCAGGATGTCTCTCCCAGAGTCTCTGCTGCAGAGGAGAAGAATCTGGTGCTGAGCAGGGCCTCCCTACTGCAGCGTCAGAGGGACAGGGCCTGAGAGATGCCTTCTGCTCGGGACGAGTGCAGGCCTCCATGCAGCCCAGGGTCTGTGTGCCGGGGCAGGGAATCTGCTGCCTGCCAGTGTCAGTGCTCAGCCTGCTCAGGGAGCTCCCCATGGCGCTGTGGGGAGAAGCTATTGGTGGAAGGTGCAACCCTAAGCCAGGGCAGAGTCTTTCTGCTGTTGAGGGGATGGTGTGTGTGTCAGGGGTGTCTGCCAGCAGGACAACTTCTCTTTGACCAGCTCTTCCATGACCCTTTCTTCCATAAACCAGACTTTTCCATGACGCTACTCTTACATATTTTACTATGACACTTCTGTGTTTTTTCTGTCACTCTTTCATGACCCGACATCTCTATAACACTTCTGTGACTCTTCTCTGATCCAGCTCTTCCTTGATCTGACTCTTCTGTGACCCCATTCATCTCTTACCTGACCCTTATATAACCCAATCCATCTATGACCCAACCCTTCTATGACCAGAGCTTTCCATTACTCTTCTGTGACCTGGAAATTCCATGATCTAATTCTTCTATGATCTGACTCTTCTATGACCCGACCCATCTACGACATGACCCTTCTGTGACCTCAGTCTTTTATGACCAGTCTCCTCTATCATTCAACTCTTCTAAGACCCAACCCTTGTATGACCAAACTCTATGACTTTTCATTAACACAACCCTTCTATGACCCGTGTCTAACCTGATTCTTCTCTGAACCTTCTATGACATATCTCCTGTATGACGTGACCCTTAAATGATCCAGCTCTTCTATTACCTGACTCTTCTATGACCTGACCCTTTTATTCTGCAACTATTCTTTGCCCTGATTGTTCTATGAATCTTCTGTGACCTTTCTATGACCCTATTCCTCTATGGTCTGATTCTTCTATGTCCCAACCTTTCTCTTACCTGACTCTTCCATGAACATAGACAGGTGTCTATGAAATGACTCTTGTATGGCCTGACTTGTTTAAGACCCAACTGTTCTATCACCCTTCTATGACCCATCTTTTCAATGACTTGTCTGTGATGAGACTCTTCTCTGACCCAGCTCTTCTATGACTCAGCTCTTTTGTGCCCCCTTCTATGACCCGAGTCCTGTAGGACCCAAATATTCTATGACACTTCTATAACCCAGACCCTCTATGACCTCAACCTACAATGAACTGACTCTTTTATGACCCAGCCTTTCTGTGACCGTTCTATGATGCTACTCTTCTGCGACCTGAGCCTTCTTTAATCCTTCTATGACCCGACCCTTCTTTAACCCAGTCCTTGTTTGACTTGACTCTTCTACGCCCTAGTTCTTCTATGACTCAATTCTTTCACAACCTGAGTCTTCTATGACCCTACCCTTCTATGACCCAACCCTCCTACGGGACCTCGTTGTCAATGTGCCAACCAGGTGTCTTCTGCTGGCCTGTCAGAGACATTACCAGATGTGAGCTTAAAATCACAAATCCTAGCCATGAGCCAAGGGCTGACCTCTTAGCTACTTCAGTGGTGACTTCATGGCCCCTTTCTCAGCCATGTTCCTGCTGTTGACCTGTCCCCTCCAGAGGCAGAAGTTGCCTCACATCCCCCTCATAGCCATTGCCTTCCTACTGGATTATGGGTTCTTGAGACATAACTGGCCACATGATACCTGTCACACTCCTTGTGGCCCAGGATGTGAACAGATAAAGGAAAGCTTGTTTCATCAAACTTATCAAATGAATTTCCCGGAGCTGAGAAATGTTCTTCAGAGGAGCTGCTGTGTTTATACTGGTGCATTCTGTATCTCTACTTCTGCCTCTGTTTTTCATATTCTTGTGTCTTTTTTTTTTTCTGAATACCTCTCCAAAGAAAAGTCCCAGAATACTACAGGCTGAATGAGACCCATGAACACCTTTGTAATGGGTCTGGCTGTGATGGAGCTGACTTTCCCAACAACAGCCCTGTGACGAGTGCCTAATTTAACCCTGCACTTTTACCAGACCTACAGCAGTTTGGTTCAGGCTCCAGAGGAAGTCAAGGCACAGCCAGGCCATGAACTCCTCTAAGAAACCCACAAGGAGCATAACAGCACAATGGTTGCCCATAAGGGCCTTGTGCGTAGCTCTGTTAGGTACAATTTACACTATGGGTCAATCACTTTTACCCCATCAATATCACAGCCTAAGTGAGCCTTGGCTGAGCTCTCCCTGTTGGGCAGGGTGGCTGCATGGCCATTATCTCCCCTTGTGCTGGGACACCTCTCATGGGTGCTCCTTGAAGCAAGGAGATCTTTTACCATGACAGATCCCTGCTGAGCCCCATTTGAATCCTCCCTGGATGACAGCTGGACTGCATGATGACCCAAGACTACCAGCTGGGAATTTCCAGTTAAACTTTCCCAGCACCTACAACCTGTTTTTCTGGTTTGAGCTGAAGGAGAATCAGTTTTCTCACTTCAGCTCAGCTTCATCTGAGTAAGTGCATTTTCTGAAAGTTCACTGCCTCTGTTTCAGACAGGGTTTCTCTCTGGCAGTGATCACACATGGCACTAGGGTGCAGAAAGGTCACTGCTTGTACTCATTCCTATGGAAACCAAGACCATCCTTGATCTGGTGGAGCAGTAACTGAAAGGGCAGGAAAAGGGTAGAATCTACAGGGAGGGGCGGACAGTCAGGTGACCACAAATTGACCACCAGGTGATTCCATCCCATGGATGTCATACTTGGGATAAAACTGAGGGATCAAGAAGGTGAAGTTCTCTATTTTAATGACTTGTGTCCAGTGAGGATTTCATTTGTCTTTTTGCCCCGATACCTGATCCACGCATTTCCAAATCTAGATCCTGAGTCCAACTCCCTCCTGCTGCTCACTCCAAACTGGGACTTTTTCCCTACGCCTGCTCTGCAGCATCAGTGATGATGTAGTCATCAAGGGGTGTGTGTGCAGTTTTGAATAAATGTATATATTTTATAGCTTACTTATTATAAATATTTCCCTTATTAGTATTATTGTTTCATTAAAGTTGGTTTAGTTTTATTTTTAGACCCAGGAGACTTTTTCTGTCGTTTCCCTTTCCTCTTTCCATAAGTGGGGTTAAGGGAATGAGATCACCATAACTGCTCGTGTTTAGCTGCCAATACAGCTGGACTGTGACAGGCTGGAAGAGGATATCTTTGACCTCCAAACAGCTCTCTGCAGGCCTCTGCTCTGCAGGGCTGTTATCCCATGGGATTCATTCAATCATGTCCCCGGTGTACTGACCAGACACCGGTTTACTCATGACTAGTTACTCCCCCCCACCCCTGTCCCCCATCCCCCGTCCCTTTTCTCCTTGTTCTCCCATGCTTCTTTCTCCACAAACCACCCTGATCCCACCCTTTTCCTGCCTTTGGTCTTTTCCTGCACATCCCATGGCAAGTCTTGCACAGACGCCAAATGCACTTTCTGGCTTCCCATCATGAGTCTCAAATGCCTGAGGCAGAAACCCCATCTTCAGCGCGCAAGGTCATCCCAGGAGGTGAATCTCTCACATAGATGCGTTGGAACTTTGTTTGAATCAATGTTTTACCTTCTGGGTATTGAAAGGTTTCTCTGAAATTGTTGAAATTCATGTCCTAGAAACAGCAATGCTTTTATTTTATAGGATTGTTTCATCAATTTAAAATGCTTATATAGTGTTTAGAATTGTAGAATGGTTTGGGTTGGAAGGGACCACGAAGGTCATCTAGTCCAACTGCCCTGCAGTGATCAGGGAGATCTTCAAGTAGATCAGATTGCTCAGAGTCCCATCCAACCTAACCTTGAATGTTTCCAGGAATGAGGCATCCAGGACCTCTCTGGGCAACCTGTGCCTCTGCCACAGCACCCTCAGGGAAAAAGATTTTATCCTAATATCTAGTCTAAACTGTTTTATTTTAAAACCATCACCCCTTGTCCTATTGCTTCCGGCCCTGCTAACTAGTTTTCTTATCAACACTTTTAAGCATTGAGGGCCACAATAAGGTCTCCTTAGAGTCATCAGAGCTGGACCACCTGAACTCTCTCAGCTTCTTTTCACATGGGACTTGTTCTACAACTTTCATCATTTTTATGGCTATCTCTGGACCCGCTCCAACAGGTCCATGTCATTCCGGTGCTGAGGACTCCAGAGCTGGATGCAGCATTCTGGATGGGTTCTCACCAGAGCACAGTAGAGGGGGAGAATCTGTTGTCAATTGTTTTTTTTTTAGTATAGTCATTTAATGGTTGGCCTTCTGGTCTGCAAGCACAGATTACCTGCTCATGTCCAGCTTCTCATCCACCAGGACCATCAGGTCCTTCCCTGTAGGGCTCTTTGTGGCCCTGTAGAGAAGGCGTTGGGGATATAAGACTCAAAGAATCATAGAATGGTTTTGGTTGGAAGGGACCTAAAAGATCAGCAAGTTCCAATCTGCATGCCATGGATAGAAACATCTGTGATGAGTTCAGGTTCCTCAAAGCCCCTGACGTTGTACACTTCCAGGGACTGAGCATCCACAGTTTCTCTGGGCAACCTGTGCCAGTGTCTTGCCACCATAGTTGTGATACATTTCTTCCTTATATCCAATCTAAATCTCCCCTATTGCAGCTTAAAGTCATTGCCCCTTGTCCTGCTGCTACAGACCTAAATAAAATGTCTCGCTCCATCTTTCTTAGCCTATGGCCACTATGGTTTGACCTGAAGCCATCGTCAAGAGTGCCCAGAAACCCCCCCCAAGATAGGGTTTGGAGGCCTCAAGCACATGACCAGAGGGCCTAGGGCTCTGTGGTGTGGAGACTACGGACACTTCAGGAGTTGCCTGAGAGTGCTTGAAGGGTGGTTTCAGAGATGGTGGAGCAATTCTTTATAGTGGAAAATTGCAGGAGAAAGAAATATTGCCACAAAATGTAATTGGGGAGGTCCAGATTGGTCAAGAGGAGAAAGAAATATTCCAAGGGCAGTGCTGTGGTGCAAAATATTGCTCAGAAGGAGTCTGGACCAGCCCAAGGCTTTGTTTCTCAAGGGAGAGGCAGGAAGGACAGGGAGGTATCAACAAAGAAATGTGACAGCAAGGTGGGACAGCTGGGTAGATGACTACAGCCTGCAGGGCAAGAGGCACAGGTGATGCAACACTGTGGGACACCCTGCGATGGAGAGAACAGAGGGCTCTGGAACAGCTGAAAGCTCCTTGACAGAGCCAGCCTTTTCATGACTTTGGTAATGGTTTCTGTCTCTGCCACTGATGCCTATGAAGAAACAAACAGTCCTTCCAGCACTGAGGACTCATTGCCTCCTTGTCCATACTTAGGGGCTTGTTAGGTGTCATACTATAATCCTTGCCCTTGGCATTACCCATCCCCACATCCCACTGCCCCAGGAAGAGAACAAGAGAGGGACAGGATCCGCCTCACAGGGGCTGGAGGTCAGGGCTTGGTCCTTTAGATTAGTGAAAAACATCCAAGTTTACTCTGTGTCAAAGCCATCTTTCTTGCTTTTCCCAGCCTGTCATCACTGCCTTCAGTTTCCTCCTCTAACTGTACCTTTGAGACACATATGTAACTGTGTTCCTCATAGGGACCCACTAACAGTACAAGAAACTTTGGAGCTTGGATTTGACTCTGACTTCTTGAAAGAATTTTTCCAACTTCCTCTCAGTTTCTGTGGTTCATGTACTCAGCACCAAACCCACCAGAGGGACCATTAAAATGCCTTGTGCTGCTGCTCTGCTGCTGAGCTGGGCTGGGCTCATGGGACAGAGGGAGCTCCTGTCAAGTGGGCAGCACTACAAAGAGACAGCTCTACCCAGGAACAGCTCCTCTGCAAAGTGTAGCATGGAGGAGGAAAATACCAGGTATTCTCAGGGAGACGAGCGAGGCAGAGAGAGAGGTTAAATGTGATCAGGAGTAGGAGGATGACTGAGAGCTGACTGGAGGAGAAATCATTGCAGTTCTATACACTGTAAGTCTGGGCAACGGGCAAAGCAGATGTAGTTCCTGGAGCCATCTCCTAAAGCCGGCAAAGCACACAGCTCATGGGATCTGTAAGGGGGGGGGGTGGTGTGTGTTCTTGTAAGGCAATTTGGAACTGCTGTGAAACCAGGTGAGCAGACAGGGGTGCCCCGGGCTCTTTTTCAGAACAGGGTGCCAAGACAGGGACTCTGTCGCCTGCCAGGGTCAGTGCTCATCCTGCCCGGGGATCCCCCCGATGGAGATGTGGGGAGAAGATGTGGGTGGAAAGACTGAAACCCGGCAGAGCAGGGTAGGGTCCTTCTGCTGTCAAGAGGGTGCTGTGTGCATCGGGACAGCTCACAGCACCAGATCTCCACAGGACATCAACAGAAGCAGCTTTTAGAGAAAGCACATCAAGGTAGGAACTGCCTGAAAGGGAAGAAGCATGTGCTTTCAGTCTCCTCCTCTTGTTTCTCTTGGTGAGGAAGTAGACTTGGAAATTCTCTTTCTTCTGCAGGAAATACTTTAATTCCAAATCTTTTTTCTTTTAGAGGAGAAAATATATGCATTTATCAGAAATGAAAGCCCATGGCTTGCAGAGAACCCAAGGATAACCTTTACAGCCTCATCAGGATAGATCTGATGATCTGTACATTGCCTGCACACCCAGAGACGCCCCACGGCAGTGCCCTGCTGCTGGTAGGTGTTTGCAGGGCAGAGCCGGGCACACAGCAGTTGGATGGGCTCTGTGAGCACTGGTAGGGAGGAGGCATGGGGACAGGGAAACAGCTCCTCGCAGGGACAGCTCCAGGCAGCAGAGACATGGGCAGGGGTTGAGGCTGAACTGCTACCAGAAGTGCCGGGAGGGGAATTTGAGTACCTCCCTGCCGTCCCTTGCAGTGCAGATGCCTTCCCCAGAGCAGCCCCTTGACCCTCTTCCACCCAGTAGAGTTTCTGTCCTCAGGGCTGCAGGGTCTTTGGTTGAGTCACCTCCTTAGAAACTACATCCTAAGGAGGAGGAAGTCCCAATTGCCATTTGACAGGAAGATGTGCCAGGGGAGGTTTCAGTTGCGTATTAGGAAAATGTTCTTTATCCAGAGGGTGGTGGAGCACTGGAACAGCTCCCCAGGGTGGCAGCCATGGCCTGAGAATATTCAAGAAGCATTTGGACAATGCCCTTAGATACAGGACGTGAATGTTGGGATTGTCTAATGCAGGGCTCAGAGTTGGACTCAATGATACCTGTTGGACCCTTCCAAGTAAGATCATTCTGTGATTCTGTTTGTCCCTGTCCTCCCACAGCAGGAGCATTTTCCCTCTTCTCTGCCTCTGTTATGCCCCGCACACTCCTGGAAGCAAGGGAGGTTCAGGTGCAACTCACAAACGAACACTGCAGGTCTGGTTATGTAGTTGTGTCCATGGGAGCAAAGTCCATCATTCTGTCTGAACCTGTGGGTCTCTGGGAAGTGCAGAATGTGGGGCTGAGGAGGGAGCTTTCTCTGCTCAGGTCACTGCAGTTTTAGCATATCCAGGAGCTTCCCTGGGGTTCTCCTGCTGAAAACTGTAGAGCAGCTCCTCTGTGTTACCGGTGGATAAGAGATGAATGCAGAGTGAATTCCAGAAGCTGTCACTCCCTTTCCCAGGTGGTGCTGCTGTAGAGCAGGGATGGATTCTGGGAGGTCGTGGGCAGAGCCCTGCTCCTAATGGCACATTCATCCAGCCCAGCCCAGAATTCCAGCCAAGGAGAGATCTGAAATGGAGGGGAGAGATGGTCTGTGATTGGGTGGTGTTTGAGGAACAGGGAATGGAAAGAGCTTTTCTCAGAGAATTCCTGACTTTTGAGTGTGATTTCTACCATTGACAGGACCTCATGAACAAAAGGATCAGATGTCCAACAGCAGCTCCATCACCTGTTTATTCCTCCTGGCATTCACAGACACATGGGAGCTGCAGCTCCTGCACTTCTGGCTCTTCCTGGGCATCTACCTGGCTGCCCTCCTGGGAAATGGCCTCATCATCATCACCATAGCCAGGGAGCACAATCTCCACACCCCCATGTACTTCTTCCTCCTCAGTCTCTCCCTCCTCGACATGTGCTCCATCTCCACCAGTGTTCCCAAATCCATGGCAAATTCTCTCTGGGACACAAGAATAACCTCCTCTCCAGAATGTGCTGCACAGATTTTTTTCTCTGTCTGCTTCATCAGCACTGAGTATTCTCTACTCACCATCATGTCCTACGACCGCTACGTTGCGATCTGCAAACCCCTGCACTACGGGACCCTCCTGGGCAGCAGAGCTTGTGTCCACATGGCAGCAGCTGCCTGGGGCTCTGGCTTTCTCAATGCTCTGCTGCACACGGCCAATACATTTTCTCTGCCCCTCTGCCAGGGCAATGCTGTGGAACAGTTCTTCTGTGAAATCCCCCAGATCCTCAAGCTCTCATGCTCAGGATCCTACCTCAGGGAGGTTGGGTTTACCATGTTCATTGCCTGTTAGCTATTGGCTGTTTTGTTTTCATTCTGGTGTCTTATGTGCAGATCTTCAGGGCCGTGCTGAGGATCCCCTCTGAGCAGGGACAGCACAAAGCCTTTTTCACCTGCCTCCCTCACATGGCTGTGTTCTCCTTGTTTCTCAGCACTGGTTTGTTTGCCCACTTGAAACCCCCTTCTATCTCCTCCCCAGCTCTAAATCTCACAGTGTCGGTTCTGTACTCGGTGGTGCCTCCAGTACTAAATCCACTCATCTACAGCTTGAGGAACAAGGAGCTCAAGGATGCCCTATACAAACTGCCCCAGTGGATTCTTTTTCACTAACAATAATCTGTTTCCCCTTCCCTGCACATTTCCCAGAGTTATCTTAACCCACAAATCTGCTATATTCCCTTGCCATAATCCTACCTATAAATAATATTCCGAGCTACACTACGTGTCTTGAGGTTTGATCCAGTCGAGGGTTACTCTTGCACAACGGTGTCAGATGTGGTCTCTCCAGATCCAGCTCTTCAATAAAATGACATCTCCCAGTGGTGGTACTTGAATGTTGAGCTCTTTGTCCAAAGATGGTGCCAACAAAAAGTCCAAGTTCATGCTATCATTGTATTCCATTGGACCAAAATTTCTAGGTTTAAAACCTCTCTTCTCACTGTCCAGTGCCAGTACAGATGTTTTTAATGGGCTCCTCATTACCTTCTCGGGTGGCTTCATGTGCAATGGGACTGATGGCACATACAAATCTCTCACAAAAATGAATTTGAAGGGGTGAGGAGAGGATGAGGTCCTATCACGTGCTCTGGGCTGGGAGTGAAGGGAGACTCTGAAGACGAAACCCCCTCAGAGGTGATGTCCCCCAAAAGTAAAAGACCGAATTCATGTATCCGCAAACAAGGACTCTGAAGACCCATGGGAGTGAGTGAGGACCCAGCAGGCAGAGGGGAGGGAGACAGGAGAGATGCAGGAGCTGCCTGAGGAGCCCCAGAGCTCTTGTGCTCTCCGGGGCAGTGAGGCTGGTGGGGGCAAAGGAGTAGTCAAATGCAGCTGGTGTTGAGGATCACATACAATAGGAGTGTAGGGGAGCCTGGGCGTGAGTGGCCTCTTTTTCCTTGTGTCATTATTGCCAGCAGCAGCCCTGGGGACAATGGGCAGGAGGAGACCCCTCTCTGCCCCCCAAGAAATTTCTGTGCTCTTCAGAAATGCTGGGGCTGCCATTCCAGGCTGGGCTGCTCTGCTGGGCTGCACCACATTGGGCTCCTACCACAGTGGGAGAGGACAGGAGAGGTGGAGAGAGTTGGGGAGAAGCTGGGATGGGATAGAAATAGCCCAGAAGGGGAGGACATCAGTGTAGAGCTTAAACTTGAGAGTGTGCAGGGTGAGGGCACCGAGCAGGTTGTTCACAGTGTAGAGTCAGGTGTCATGGTGAAGGGAGCAAGGACAAGAGAGCAAAAGAGAGGAGCCTGGTGTGTTTCACGTTCCCTGGACACCCTGGGGAACCGGTCCCAGGGAAATCATGCCAGATGTGTCCCACACACTGGACACTTCCATGTCTGGATGTGTGTCCAAACCCTGAGGAAGAACTTTTACTACATTGTCGCCTCTGTCCTTGCTTTTGCTCAGTGATATCCAATTCCACCACCATTATTAATAAAAAGGGAACCAGTTTCCTACTGACATTTGTTGCACACCAGTCCCACGGCTCTTGTCACTGCTGCTCTCTCCACAAAGCTCTTTATCATACAGCTCCAAACAGATCAGGGGCTCATGTCCTTGTCCCAACAAATACTGACAAAGCCCATTGATTGGGAGCTCCCAGCTGCCCTGGGGCCTTGCTCAGTCTTTTACCCTGAGAGGTTTCTCAAACCCCAGCTCTCTCAGCCTCCCCCTGTCCATAACGTGCTCCAGGCCCCAGCAATCTTTCTGACCTTTGCAGGACTCACTCCAGGCTGTGCAGGGTCTTCTTTGTGCTGGGGAGCCCCGTACTGGACACAACAGTCTTGGTGTGTCCTGTGGTGGGTTGACCTTGGCCAGCAGCCAAACAACCCCCAGCTGCTCCCTCCCTGCCCTGACTCAATGGGACAAAGGCAGAAAATAAACCAGAACAACTCACAAGTCAAAAGAAAGAAAAGGAGGTCAGTGACAAATTACTGTTCTTGGCAAAGATGTGTTTACTTGCTAAAGGTTAATTTAATTTATTGCCAGTTAGAAAAGGTTTGGATTGTGAAAAACAATGACAAAATATTAAAGATGATTTTCCTGACACTCTCCCAGGCTCAAGTGACTCCAGTGCTCCCAATTCGCCTGTCCATCCCAGCACCAGGAGGAACATGGAGGACTGTGAGAAAGGGTTGACTCACTGAGAGGGAGCAGAGTGAGGAACAGAGAAGGCCTTGATGCTGGTCCAACCCAGCTCAGCAACAGACAGACCCCTGTTGTGTCACCAACCCTCCTTTGGACACCAATGCAGAAAAAGGCACCACAGAGTCTGCTGGAAAGAAAATGAACCCCATCCCAGCCAAACCCAGCACACTGGAACTGGGGGACCAGGGACAGACTCAGGAGCGTACTGGTTGTCTGACAAGGGATGAGCATTGTGAGATAATCACTTCCCCCACTCTTTTATTGAGGCTCCTCTTCACACAATCCAGGGCACTGCTGGGCCACCAGGTCACACTGCTGGATTTTTTTTTTCCTTCTGTTGCCCAGAGCCACCAGAGTTTTTCCACAGAGCTGCTCCTCAGTCAGACATTCCCTGCCCCTGCAATTGCATGGTTTCACTCTATCCCAGGCACAGGACCCAGACTTTCTCCTTTCTATGTCTTATGAATTTCCTGACAGGACAGGCATTGTGCACATTAAGTTTCCCCTGAAAGGCAGCCATAAGGCACAGGAAAGGTACTCCCGACTTAGTGTAATTGAAAAATGTGGTGAGATCTTCCTCTTGTGGGATATGGATGTGGATGTTCAGCTGCACAGGGTTCCAGAGAGTCCCCTGTGTCACCTCACTAAACCCTAGGGTATCCCCCAAACTCCAAGGAGGATACGGACCCTTCACCACTGCTCTCTCAGCCTGAGCATCCAACCCTTGTTTTGCTCATCTGTTTGATCAGAATGCAATGGCCTCACTGGGGTACAAGAGTACTGAGGGAGACCATGCCAAAGCCTTGCTGAAATGGAGGTAAATGACATGAACTGTTAACACCTGAGGCTCAAACACAGCTGCTTCGTCATGAACGCAACCAGTCTGGAGAGGTATGATTTATCCTTGTTGAGTCCATGACGATTCTCTCCTCTTTCAGGTGCACAAATAGTAACCCAACAGCAGTCATCCCATGGCCACTCCTCACCAAAATGAGTTTTTGCAGCCTGGGAATCCTGGGGCTGCATTTTTGTCCCCTTTCAAAGATGAGTGGAACCCTTGCTTGTCCTCCCTCACAAGACTTCGACAAATGCCATAGTCTTTCAAAACGGATTTTCCAAAGAAATATTAGTCTTTCCCTGGAATTTCCTCACTACTGTTCTTCCTGTCATACGGTTCATTTAACGTACCTCATCTTCCCTGCCCCTTCCCCTTTCCTGATCCAATGTCCATTTCTGATGTCATCTTTGATGACTCAGACTCTCCAGACTAAGGCCCACTACTTTCTTCTCCTCTCCTCATTCTTTGTTCATTCAGAGAACTCTCACCTACCCAGATACTGCCTTGAGCTTCAGGGAGTTCAGAGCTCCCCCTGTCTCTCAGCAGTCCGATTGTCTCTTCAGCCAAGTTTTTAATTTTTTTATATCTACATTTTTGTATCTATCTCAACATTTCCTCTAAGATTGTCCCTTGTAGAAAGGCAACATCATCAGAGACAGCTTGTGCTGAATGTGTGATTGAGGACAGGGTATACTGATTTTATCACGCTTTGCTTGTCTTATTCTTCTATGCCTGCAAGAAGCCAGTTCTGTAAAGAAAGCAAAGGGAGATGGTGCCATGGAGCTGGAACACTCAACTCTGGAGTCCAGGGAAGTCTAATGGAAGGAAAAGGGATGCAAGTCTCGTGGGGGCAGTGAGAGAAATGGTGGGGTGGGGGTGGTGAGGAACAAGGCTGTCCATGCAGTGTCAGACCTCAAAGAACTTCTTCTCCATGCTGCCCAGACCTCTGAGGGGACACTCTGCAACAATGCCAATTGGAGAATGCTTTTGTTACCTCTTCTCTGAAACGAAATACAAACTTTAAAAGGAAATATATCTTTATTCGCTGCACTTTGAAATCCTCCTCTTTAACTACACTGAGAAATTACTCCAATGAGCTGTACGAGGCCTGAAGACCTGAAGAAAATTCCAAGAAGAGAAAGATCTTGTTAAGATTTTCTCTATTTTAACGAGGCCCAGTGTGTATTACCTGTGTTGTCCTTGAGTCTCAACTCCACAGAGGAGACTGAGCAAACTTCTCAAGAAGACAAAAGCAAAACTCAAAGTACCTTGAAGTAGTAATTGGTCTCAGTGAGAATCGTTACTGAAAAATGCTCCCCAGGGTCTCGTTAGAGCCAATAATTGGAGGCCATGATTACAGGGAGGCAAAGGCATTGTGTAGGCAGCTCAGATGCTGAGAAAAATTTTGGTTTGTTTGGTGAAGCAGAAAGGCCAAGCCCTGACCCCCAGGCCCTGGGAAGGCATATCTCGCTGTGACTACAATGATCCTGGTGTCATGAACATTCTCATATTGTCAAATTGAATTCTGAACAGTTATTCCTTTTAATTGCAAATACAGGCCTGTAGAGTTTCATCAGATGCCAAGGCTCTCGCACAGCTCCATGCAGTTGGAGAAGATTTGGGTCAGAGGAGGGAAGGGTCATAAAATATTCTGGTCATAGAAGAGTCACAGTAAACCTGGGTGTGAAAACAGTCAGGTCATAGAAGTGTCGGTTCATAGACAAGTAAAGGAAGAGTAAAGTTTTAGGTGATTCATAGAAGTTTTGGGTCATAGAATGTTCATAGAAATGTTGTGTCATAGAATTCTCAAGTGATAAAATATTCAGATCATAAAAGGATCATAGAATATTCGTGTCATTAAAGAGTCGAGTCAAAGAAGTGTTACAGTGTATTCAACTTTCAGAAATATTTGGTCGTATAAGGGTCATGGGTCAGTTTAAATATGGGTAAGTTATAGAAGATTCAGGTTATGGAAGGGTCATAGAAGAGTTGGGCCATAGAAGTGTTACAGAAGAGTCAGGTAATAGAAGATGCGGGTTATAGACATATCGGTCCATATAAGGGTTGAGTCATAGACGGGCATGGTCATAGAATATTCAGCTCATAGAAGAGTTGGGTCACAGAAGAATCATAGAGAAGTCAGGACACAAAAAGCCAAAGAAGGGTCAGAGAACAGTCAGGTCATAGAAGGCTTGGTTCACAGAATGCTCAGGTTTTAAAAGAACTGGGTCATAGGGGAGTCATGGAAGAGTGGGGTGATAAAAGAGTCAGGTCATAGAAGAGACATAGAAGAGTTGAGTCATGGAGAGGTCACATCATAGAAGGTTCAGGTCACAGAAGTGCCATAGAAGGGTTGAATCATTGAAGAGTTGGGCCACAGAAAGAGAGTCAGAGAATAGTCTGGTTATAGGAGGTCATAGAAGGGCCATGTCATAGAAGGCTTGAATCATAGAAGGTCCTGGTCATATAAGAGATGGGTCACAGAAGAGATGGATTATAAACAAGTCGTGTCATAGAGGAGTAATCTAATAGTTCAGTCATGCATGGTTCATAGAGGGCTTGGGTCACATAAACCTCGGGTTACATAAATCTGATGCCACAGAATACTTCGTAATAGAAGAGTCGAGTCTTGAGAATTTCCTTGTGTAATAGAAGGGTTTGTTCATAGAAGGCTGATAGAAGAGCCAGATTATAGAAACGTTGGGTCATATAAGGGTTCAATCATAAGTTATTCTTGTTATCAAGGAGTTGGGTCACAGAAGAGTCAGATCATAGAAAGTGATGGAAATGTCAGAGAAGATTTAGATCAGAGAGGGCTTGGGTCTTAAAAGACTCATGTTCTAGAAGTGTCAAATCATAGAAGACTCAGGTTACAGAGCATTCGGGTCATAGAGGAGTCATAGCAGAGTGGAGGGATAGAAGAGGTAAGTCATAAAAAAGCTCAGCCATAGAAGGTTTATAAAATTCTTGGGTGATAGACTTGTCAGGTTGTACAAGTGTTTCTTATAGAAGACTCTGCTCATAAAAATTTCAAAGAATATTCAGATTGTGTAAGGGTGATAGAATAGTCTGGACATAGAAGTCTAAGGTCATAAAAGAGACCTAGAAGAATCCTATAAGCATCAGGTCACACAAGAGTCCGGTCATAGATGGGTGGGATCATAGAAGAGGTGGTTAATTTAAGAGCTGGGTAATAGAGGAGTCAGGTCATAGTGCTGAGTCATAGAAGGATGGTGAGACATAATCTGCACAAGGGAAATCCAGTCCCCTTCTCTTTCAGACACCCAGAATTCGGACCCAAGTGGATAAGGTGTGGGGCACAGAATTTAGCTCCCCTGCTCATCCATTGGACATTTCTGAAAAGGACATGTCATGCAAGACTGGTGCAGTTGTCACAAACAGCACATAATGTGAGACTGGTGCAGTTGTCAGGGAGTTCCCAGAGCATCCATGACCTTCAAAGTTGAAGGAGAGTGGCTTCACTGTGACATCGACCTGCTCACTCAGCTCCCTGGGATGCTGCCCCTCCTGTCTGTCACACTGGAAAGGATTGGGTTTTATCAAGTGTTCCCTGACTTGATCCCCACCTGCCACTATCTGATCTCCTCCAGAGTCCCGTGGCGAGTTACAAAGCCCTGAGAGACCTTGTTGGGAAAGAGAGAGGCAAAGAGGACACAGGGAATCTCAGACCTATCTACATCTGCTCTTCCTTCCTTAAATCAGCTGAGCCCACACAGTGTCTTTTTTTCTTCTTTAACTGTTCCTGAAACAGAAAATACTCATTATGGGGACCTCGAATGGCCTTTTTCATTGAGATTGGTTTTCATTTGGGACCCTTGCTGAGCTTGGAGGATGTTGTCCTTGAATCCCACCTGTCCTGAGCTCTGTGACCAGGTCAAACCTCTGTCTCCCACAGGAACAGGTCCAGCCCCTCCTGCCTCTGCCCCTGGATGAGGGCATTGCTGCATATTTGGGCTAAAGCTCTGCAGCTGGGGCACCAGGCAAGCTCATCCCTGCCATAAGGAAACCTGGTACCTATTGTCCAAGACTCTGTGTGTGAAAGACTTTGCTTAGAGCAGAGACATTACTTGGACAGAATATTGTGGAATATCTTCCTAGTTTTAGGATTGCAAACTCAAAATAAGATACGTAAATTCACTCAACTAAAGATATCCACCACAGCTTGGATGAATTAGATCCTTTGCTATAACATTCCTGCTGTGCTGTATAATGCTAACAAGAAAAAGTAATTCTCATGTGCAAATATTTTTTCTAGTAGGAGAAATGACACTGCAGGAAAAAAGAGTCTCTACAGAGGGGAGAGAGGAAGCATC
This sequence comes from Dromococcyx pavoninus, assembly GCA_033558185.1. Taxonomy (NCBI): domain Eukaryota; kingdom Metazoa; phylum Chordata; class Aves; order Cuculiformes; family Neomorphidae; genus Dromococcyx; species Dromococcyx pavoninus. Next base: position 2,114,417 of record JAUMJL010000133.1, on the reverse strand, counting down.
AGCCTGTTTCACTGCAGATTCTCCTGGAGCCTCGAGGGAGCAAAGAGGGGGAAGAACATGACTGTATTCTTGGGTTGAAAAAAAGATCAATAAGGGAGGACGATTTTGCAAAGAGCCAGCTCTGCCCAGGAGCAGCTCCTCTGCAAAGCACAGAAGGGCTGAGGGCACTGCCTTCAGGGGAGAAGAGGGAGGAAGAGAGAGATTAAAGGCAGTGTGGGTTGGGAGGTTGTTAAGAACTCACTAAGGGATCGATCTTCACAGCCCTTCACATGGTAAGTCTGTGGCTGCAGGACAATGCAGGTACAGCTCCTGGAGGGATCTCCTAAAGCTGGCACATCCCACAGTTTACGGAATCTGTCAGGATGTCTCTCCCAGTGTCTCTGCTGTAGAGGAGAAGAATCTGTTGCCGAGCACCTCTTCCGTGTTGCACTGTCAGAGGGACAGGGCCTGAGGGCTGCCTTGTGCTGGGGATGAGCGCAGGGCTGTGTACTCAGGGGTGCCCTGGGCTGTCCTTCACAGCAGGATCCCTGCAGCCCAGGGTCTGTGTGCTGGGGCAGGGACTCTGCCCCCTGATAGGGTCAGCGCTCAGCCTGCCCAGGGAGCTCCCCATGGGCTGTGGGGAGAAGCTGTGGGTGGAAGGAGCGACCCCCGAGAGGGCAAGTCAAGGCAGGATCTTCCTCTAATTGGGAGCATTTACTGTGGGTCAGGGCTGCTTACAGCTCCAGGTCACCCCCCAATATTTTCCAGGAGAGGTTTCAAGGGGAAAGTGAAGACAGTGTTTCTTATAATGAGCTTTCCTGAATTTGTCTTTTCAGTTTACTTCTCACCAGTGATTGGAGGGTATAAATGGAAAGGGGGCTCTGCACCTTCAACAAGTAACTGAGATGCCTTAACTATAAATCTGGGTAGTGAGTAGATCTCATCTGGGCCTCCTAATGTGCCTTCAGACACTTCTCTGCCTGTGGACACCACCAGCATAACCTTTCCTGCTGTTTCCCATTTCTAATGAAGTACATGTATCCAGCCAGTGCCTTGTAAAGCAGGAGGGATTCTGTAAGGTAAGGTGAGTGTACAGTAGATGGGATGGGGTCAGGGACCATTGATGTCAAAATACATGGGACAGGGTAATACCTCTTATGAGGAAAATGTCCAGGTATCAGGGAAAGATTAAGGGAATGATAGGAAACCAAAACTAAAAAAAGTTATGGGACAGAGAACACAGAAAACCCCATATGATCTCCCTCCAGTGCAGACCCTCCCTCTGTGCAAGCCCCCTGGCCTGCTGTCCCACCCAGCAAAGCCTCTGCCCTCAGGGCTCTGGGATCCAAGGCTGAAACACCTCTTGTGCAGCCACAGCTTCAGTGCCCTCTCCAGAGCGCAGGGGCTGAGAGCAACTGCCCGGCTCTTTTGGTGTCTGGGAGGGGCTGTGCACAGCTGGGGAAAAGGAACGCTCTCTGCGTGCCCAGCTGCCTCTGCCCTGGCCTCTCCCAGCCAGACCCTCGCTCTCTTTCTCCCTCTTTCTGCCCTGGTCTCTCTTCTTGCTGTTGTTCTCTTGTTCTTGCTACCAGACTCTCTGGGGATGGGAATTTCAGCTGCAGAGTCACACCCTGACCTGGTGGCTCCTTTCCTGCAGTTGTGTTCATGGGAACCTGTGTCCCAGATTTGCTCTGAGCTGTGAGGCTGTGGGCAAAGCAGTTAGTGGGGCTGTGGAAAGAGATGAATCTCCCTTCATCAAATGCAATTATGAGGACACTTGGCTGTTTCCTGTGAGTTTCCCTCCAGGATGCAAACCTGTTCTGTCACATCTTGGTGTTACCTGAGTTCCCCATGGAAAAGCACAGAGATGCTATGAGAGAGAAAATGCTGTTGGGTTTGTGAAATGAGCCTTGTGTGTCCTGAGCTGATAGCAGGGTGCTGGGAACTTAGGAAAGAATGAGACATTGAGTGGTGTGAGGTGGATTGCTCTGGTCTCAACAGTGCCTGGTGGCTTTTCAGTGTAACCTGGGAGTGTGATCCCTCTCCATCTCACAAAATTTCAAGCCCAGGACAGCTGGGAAAAACACTGAGGGACAGAGCAGCTCCCCTCACTCTGCACTCAGTCACAGGCAATGCTCTTGCCTTGCAGGACTCCCTCTCTTCTATCCAAAGGCATCAGAGCTGCTGAGGTTTTCTGACATCCAAGAAAGCTGCCCATTGTATGTGAGTTGCATTCTAAACCTCCCTTTGGCCCTCTCAGATCCTCATCCTTGGGAGTGCAGATACTGAAAGACCCTTCCACACCAGGAACAGTTCCACAGGACAAAGCTGAACTCCAGCAGTGACCGCTGTCCCCACCGTTCCCATGAACCCACTGCTGCAGATCAGGGCTGAGTCCTTGGCACCAGTGGGCAGAGACCCTGCTCCTCACGACACATTTAACCAGCACCAAGAAGGGCTCCAGGCACAGAGCTGAAGGAAGGTCTGCTGGAAAACGGAAAGGGTGTGTGTGACAGGAGGAGGGTGAACGAGAGAGGGTTTTGATTTTGCTCAGAGAAGTCTCCTCTACCTCTTCGCTGTCCTTTTCTACTATCACAGTGTCCCATGCCCAGAGGAAGGAGATGTCCAACAGAAGTTCCATCACTCAGTTCCTGCTCCTGGCCTTTTCAGATACCATGGAGCTACAGCTGTTACACTTCTGGCTTTTCCTGGGCATCTACCTGGCTGCCATCTTGAGCAATGACCTCATCATCACCGCCATAGCCTGTGACCACCACCTCCACACTCCCATGTACTTCTTCCTCCTCAACCTCTCTGTTATTGACCTGGGCTGCATCTCCACCACTGTACCCAAATCAATGGCCAATTCGCGTTTGGGTACAAGAGCCATCTCCTTTGCAGGTTGTGCTGCACAACTCTTTTTTCTCATTTTCTTGTCAGTAGAGACGTCTCTCCTCACAGTCATGGCCTATGACCGCTACGTTGCCATCTGCAGACCCCTGCACTACGGGACCCTCCTGGGCAGCAGAGCTTGTGTCCACATGGCAGAAGCTGTCTGGGGCTCTGGCTTTCTCAATGCTCTGCTGCACACGACCAATACATTTTCTCTGCCCCTCTGCCAGGGCAATGCTGTGGACCAGTTCTTCTGTGAACTTCCGCAGATCCTCAAGCTCTCCTGCTCAAGTTTCTACCTCCGGGAATTTGGACTTCTTGTGTTTGGAGCATCTTTAGTGTTTGGTTGTTTTCTTTTCATTGTGGTGTCCTATGTGCAGATTTTTAGGGCCGTGGTGAGGATTCCTTCTCAGCAGGGACAGTACAAAACCTTTTCCATGTGCCTCCCTCACTTGGCCGTAGTCTCCCTGTATTTCAGCACTGCCATGATGACAAATATGAGACCCCCCTCCATTTCCTCCCCATCCCTGAATCTGGTGGTGTCAGTTCTGTATTCAGTGCTTCCTCCAGCCATGAACCCCCTCATCTACTGCTTGAGGAACCAGGAGATCAAGAAGATCCTGAAGAAACTGAGTGTACCAGTAACACTTCAGCAGCAATGAGGTGTTCATCGGTCTTCAAGTTGCCTCGGGCACTATTCATCTATTGGTCATTGTAGTTATAAACATGTGAGTATGCAAATATTTGCTATCATCCTGTTTCTCCTGAGGATGAACACAGTGTCTGATGAAGAGACCTTTCAAAGGGTTTATCAACATTCTAGTGGCCAACAGCATGGCATTTCTGTAATTAAAGAGGGTTTCATGAGGGCCACATGTGAAGCTCAGTTTTTCTTTCTCAAATTGGGGTGCAAAATACACTCAGAGTATTGCAGGCTGAAAGGCCTTGATGTTGTGCTTAGTGCTGAGTGGACTTGGGGGATGAGGGTATGGAGTGTTTTGTAATGGAATGAGAGCTGGTCTGAGCATTGATCTGTGAGTGTCCAGTGCTACTGGAGATCCTGACCAGACGAGAGGCCTCTTCTGGAAACTGTCTCACATGTGGGAGGGTTTAGTGACAGACTCCTGTCCTTCAGGGAGGTGTCAGGAACCACCAGGAGTGCACAAGAAATCTCCAAGGACACCATGTGCTTTGTGTTGGGTGCACAATGGATGGACTGCCACAATAATGTAAAACCAAAGGATAAGCAGCCTAATGAGGGCTAATGAGGGCTCTACCATTTCCGGGTAAGCAGTGGGGTAAGCAGGTAAGCAGGTGTGAGGAAGGGAGACTGGAGAGTGATTAATGTCACCTGCAATGAGAAAACATAGGCTTGAACCCATGACAACCCCGAACACTCCCTGAGACTGTTGGAATGTGCTGTGATTGTCCAAGGACCCGTGGGAAGGGTCTGCTTCCCATCTTGACCAGCACATCCAGTGTGGTGTGTGGTGTCACCCTGTAGCCCAAGGGCTCTATAAGACCCTTGCTCTGCCAAGCAACACCACCAACTCGAGGTTTTGCAGGGAGCAAAGGAGGGAACCAGGAGAGCAGTGACACAATCAGCGGGTGAAAGACTCCCTGGGTAGTAGGGAAGTCCCCAGGGAAGAATGAGGCACCATGTGTGTATGTGTGCCAGAAATCTGACTGTTCTGTGACACTACAATGACTTATTTATGATTCTACCCTTCTATAACTTGTACTATCTATGGCCCTTCCATGAACAGACTCTTCTATAGCCCTTCAATGACTCTACTCTACTATGACTTGACTCTTCCATTATCTGACCCTTTTACGACCCCATTCTTCTACGGTCCTGCTTTGAGCCCACTCTTTTCTGACCCAGCTTTACTATGACACTTCTGTGACCCAACTGTTGTACAACACAAATCTTCCATGACCTGACTTTTTCATTACCCCACTCAGTCACTTCAGACATTATGAAAAAATTCTTCATGATGAGGGTGGTGAGACACTGGCACAGGGTGCCCAGGGAGGTTGTGGATGCCACATCCCTGGAAGCATTCAAGGCCAGGTTGGATGGGGTCTTGTGCAGCCTGGTCCGATGGGAAGTGTCTCTGCCCATGGCAGGGCGGTTGGGACTGGATGATCTTTAAGGTCCCTTCCAACTCAAACCATTCTACAATTCTATGATTTAAGATCCAACTTTTCTATCATCTGACCCTTCTTTAACTCCTCTATGACCAGAATCTTCTACGACCTGACTCTTCTATGAAATACAAAAATCACACTCTGTAGCCAATGTGATAATTGAACCAGTTTTCTTTTCTTACAGCACTGGGGGTCACACTGGGGTTTTTTCTTTTAAGTGCTCCCACCAAACCAAGGTATCAAGTAACTTCTATTCACACAATTGTTATATATTCATCAGTTCCTTAGAAATCATTAACATCCTACAACAACTCACAGCGACGCTTACATAGGCGTTAACAGTCCTATTCCACAGACTTTGCTGCCATTGAGTGTCCCTTTAGGCACAATGCAGGCCTTGTGCTCCTTTACTTCATCAGCTGGTTCCTTCATCTTTCTCACGTGTCCTCTGGGTGAACTCTCATGCTGTGGTTCTGCTTTCTCACCAAAACTGACCTTGTCTGGTTCTTTACCCACAATCCTTCCCAGAGATGTTGTTTCTTTCCCAGAGACCTCGCTCAAAGCTGAGAATGTTGAGATAAGCTGATACGACTGTGAGGAATTCTATTGTATCTTGCAATTTTCTTCTCTTTAAACTACACAGATGCCTGAAACATTCTGTTCTTCATGAGTGGTGGTTTTGTTGATACAAATACAGATACAGACTCTGACAAGTACTGTATAAATGTAAGTAGAGACTAATTCTTATTCTCATCTATACATGAATAGTTTTGTAGCCACTTCTTCATCTACAATACAAATCTTCTATAACTGGTGTACAATCCAACTCTTTTATGACTCTTCCCTGACCAAACACTCCTATGACCTGACTCTTTTATGATGCAACACTTCTATTATCCTTCTGTTAACTGACTCTTCTATGACATTTCTATGAACCATCACTTCTAGGACCTGACCTCTTTATGATCATTCAGTGACCAAATCCTTCCGTGACCCGACTCATCTATGACCCATCTCTTCTATCACTTGACACTTCTGCAACTATTCTACGTTCCTACTCTTCAATGATTCTCCTATAACTCTCAAGCACAGGTCTTTGCCTCTTCTGGAGCCTCAACAAAACTGCTGCTCTTTCAGTTAAAGGTGGGAGTGTCCACACATGGACAGTGTAAAGCAGGGAGGCATTTGGGGCCCTGGACTCTGTAAAAGACACAGAAATTATCATTCTTAATGTTGTAGCCTCAGTGTGATGAAAATGTTGAAAAAGCTTTAAAAATGATGCAACAAAGAAATAGAATGAAAGGTGTACTGAAGGAGATGTCTTATTGCAAATTAAAGCTTCAAATATCATTGATTTTATCCTCCATACTTTGTTTTGTCCAGGTTTAATATCCTGATCTCAGGGGGATTCCTTGCGCTGCCTCATTTGCAAAGAAAGAGGGTCATAAATTGGGGTGAGATGCAGTGACAGGGACATGGGCATGTGGTGCCAGTGTAGGTATCTCAGACCTTCTGCCCAGGTTCCAGCTGCAGCTCCCAAAGGGCTCTGGTCTCCAGCAGGTCCTCTGTATCAGTTGCTAGTCCCAGGCAATGGCTGCAGAGGCACTGTCTCCTCTGGAGGCAGCACCGTGTGCTTATGGTCAGGCAGCAGAGCTCAGGTTGGAACCCTCAGACATCTGAACATGGGTTTAGAAGTGTAGGCATGGCCTCATCAGCTGTTACCATGGAATATTGCCCATAACATGTCAATGTTTTGCCATGGGATCACTATGAGGATCTGTCAGGATAGGCATTAACAGCAACAGGAGAGCTATTACCCTTCCATCACATTTGAATTGTCAGTGCTCTCCCTGTCAGGCTGTGCATTTAATCTTGCCCATCTCTCACCCATTTCCACCTCTCCTGACTTGTGTGACCGTGTCTGAAGTCCGATTTCCAGCAGCCCGTCTGTACAGAAGGTCTGGAAGTTGCTCTCTCAAGGTCCCTTCTCCTCACTCTTTGATCACTCAGGCACCTCCCAACAATCCAATCAGTGCTTTAGGCTTCAGGGAGTACAAAGCTAGCCTGGCTGTCCCTGCTCTGTCTGGTTCTGCCTTCAGCCAACTCTTTAATTGTGGTCATTTCATAATTTCCTTTCAGTCTAAAGCATTTCTGTCACTGTTGTGTCTTGTGGAAGGTGACCCTCATGGGTGGCAACTTGTCCTGGGCACACAGTGGAGGAGCGGGTCTTATTTTAGTGGTGAATCTCCTCTGTTTTGTTTTGTTTGTCCAAAACTCAGAGCAATCCCTCTGTGCCTTTGTGCAGCCAGGTTTCCAAGGAGAGCAGGGGGAGCTGGGATGAAGAAGCTGGAACCCCCAGCTGCAGAGCGCAGAGAAGAAGAGTGATGTAAGGAAAAGGGATGCGAGTCCCAGATGGGCGACAAGAGAAATTATGAGTTTGGGGAGGTGAGGAGCAAGGTTGTCCATACTGGGTCAGATCTCAAGGGACAACTTCTCCGACCAGTCCACGTCTCCTTAGGAGAGACCCTGGATTAATTCCAATCTGACAACACTGCCATCACCTCTTCTCTAAACTGGAAAATCACAAACTGCACCTCTGACAAATGGAAAGTAGTTTTTATTAGAAAATCTTTCAACTCTTTCTCCATAACCCCACTAGGAAAACTCCTTAATGAACTGTGCAAGACCAGAATAACACGAAAGGAAGAGAGGTGGTTTCTTAGGTCTTTCTTTGTTTAAATGAACCCTGTGGTGTATTTGGTGCTGAGTCCTTGACCCGCAGGTACTGAGAGGAGATTGCACAGATCTTTCCCTGAGCCAAAGTCAGAATTAAAACCTGAAGTATCTTGAAGCATTAATGAGACCCAATGAGGGCCATCACTGACAAAGCTATCACCAAGGACTCGTTAGAGCAGATAATTGGAGACCACGATTGCAGGAAGGGAAAGGCACCATGCAGGCAACTGCAATGCTGGGTTTTCTTGATGATGCAGAAAGGCCAAGTCCTGCCCTCCGGCCCCTGGTATGACAGATCCTGTCCCTCACGCCTTGCTCAGGAGTCTTCCTGGGGCAGTGGGATGTGGGAGGCATGATGCTGTGGAAAACATTAACTCCATCCTAGCAAGAGCAAGTACAGTGGTGTTCAGGGTTATCGTCCTGCCTGCCTCAGAACTCAATGAATCTTTTCCTTGAAGAGCTCTTCAAAGAAATACAGACACAGAAAAGAAAAAAAAAAACAGAACATGAAGAGTTTCAGCAATTCCTCTGAGGAAGGTTTCTCCATTCAAATCCTATGTCCTGACATTTCCAACAACTTTCTATGACCCAACTCTTCCATTACTTTTCTATGACCCTTCTATAACCAAAGTGTTTTATGAGCTGACCCTTCTATGATCTGACATTTTTATGACCCAACTCTTCTATGACCCAGCTCTTCTATGACCCAGCTCTTCTGTGACTCTTCTATGACCCACCTCTTTTTGGTCCCAACTTTCACTGATCTGACTCTTCTATGACTCAAACCCTTTACGACCCCCTTCTTGTCTGACTCTGCTCTTCTTGTACCCAACTCCTATATGACTCAACTCTCCTGTTACCCATCTCACCTCTACCTTGGTAGTTCTTTGGCCGTTCTATGACTCTTCTCTGACTGGACTCTTCTCCGACCAAATCCTTTTGTAACGGGACTTATCCACAACCAGACTCTTCTTCTGGATCTTAGAAGAGTTTGGTCATCGTAAGGTGAGGTCATAGAAGATTAAGGTCATGGAAGAATTAGTTTAGCGAATGCTCAGGTCACAGAAGGGTTGGATCATAGATGAGTTGAGTCACAGAGGAGTCATTGGAGAGTCGTAGAAGACTCATGTAAAAGAAGGTGTATCATAGAAGAGTTGAGTCATAGAATGTTTGGATCATAGAAGGATCGTGTCATAAAAGGGTTGGGTCATATCAGGGTCGGGTGACAGAAGAGTCAGGTCATAGAATGGTAATATATGTGTAGTGTCGTACCAGATTTACATCATAAATTAGTTCAGTCAGAGAAAGATCATAAAAGGGTCTGGTCAAGGAAGAGCTCATAAGACAGTTATGTCATAGAAGAGTGATGGAAGAGTCATAGTAGTATCAGGTCATAGAAGGCTCATGGAAGAGATGGTCATAAAGAGTATGAGTCATAGAAGAGTTGGGTAAAAGGAAAGTCGGGTAATAGAAAAGTTGGGTCATATACGGTCGGGTCAAAAAAGCATCCGTTCTTAGAAGAGTGGCATCCTAGAAGGGTCAGATCATAGAATATTCATAGAAGAGTTGGGTCATAGAAAAGCACAATCATAGAAGGGTCAGAGAAAAGGCCCAGTAGGATCACGGAAGAGTCAGATCACAGAAAAATCATGGAAGGTTCAGGTCGTAGAACACTCATGTCATACAACAGTCATAAAAATATCATGTCATAGAAGAGTCGGGTCTTAAAAAACACTCAGTTCATAGAAGAATTGCCTCATAGAAGAGCAGAGTCATAAAAAATCAGATCATAGAAAGGTCAGGTCATAGAAGAGCTGAGCCATAGAGAGGTCATGGAAGGTTCAGGTCAAAGGAGAGTTTGGTCATAGAAGGGTTGGGACATAAAAGAGTCACTGTAGAGTTTGAATATAGAAGAGTCATGGAAGAGTTGTGTCACAGAATGGTAAAAGTGTCATAGAAGAGTCAGCTCTGTCACACAAGTGCCCACTGCCTGTCCCTGATTGCAGTCACAGCATGGCCATGCAGCACGGTTGTGACCAAGCTGCCAGAGCACTCAGGCCTTGCAACAAGGCAAAGGATCAGGAGGAGGATGTGGAAGAGGGAAGAGAACCGCTCTGGGAGATCAAGTGCTGGTGCTGCCTGGCACTGCTGCTGTGCTGGGACTCTTTTTCCCTCCACCCCCACAGAGAGGCTGTTATAGATATTTCCCACTCACATGCATAGCCATCTGCAGGCAGCTCAAAATAGGCCTTTGAGGGAGGATATCAGGAAAAAGTATTTTCTGCAGAGACATTTCTTTGGTTTAGACGCTCAAAGAGCACAGTTCTTATTTACACAGCTCCTATTTCAGAAAAGAAAAGCAGACAATGAATTAGGAAGAGGATAACAATCTTATCTCCAGTAAAACTCCACCAATTATACTTAAAACAAAATATAAGATAGTCTGGTCCTGCATTTAGTTACATGAGCATGGTTCTGAAGAGGATCATGAGGAGTTTATTGCTTCAGAAAAATATCCAGTTATCAGTTTCCAAACTACGTCTTTGATCTGCTGATTCCTCAGGCTGTAGATGAGGGGTTTCACTGCTGGAGGAACCACTGAGTATAGAACTGACACGAACAGGTCAATGGATTTGATGGAGGCAGAGGGGGGTTTCAAGTAGGTAAACATGCCAGAGCTGATTAACAGGGAGACCACGGCCAGGTGAGGGAGGCAGGTAGAAAAAGCTTTTTGTCGTCCCTGCTCAGAGGGGATCCTCAGCACAGCCCTGAAGATCTGCGCATAGGACACAACAATGGAAACAAAACATGTGAAATCTATGAAGATACTGACCTCAAGAAGACCAACTTCCCTGAGGTAGGAATCTGAGCAGGAAAGCCTGAGTATCTTGGGGATTTCACAAAAGAACTGGTCCACAATATTGCCCTGGCAGAGGGGCAGTGAAAATGTATTGGCCGTGTGCAGCAGAGCGTAGAGAAACCCAGAGCCCCAGGCAGCAGCTGCCATGTGGACACAAGCTCTGCTGCCCAGGAGGGTCCTGTAGTGCAGGGATTTGCAGATGGCAATGTAGCGGTCATAGGCCATGATGGTGAGAAGACAATACTCTGCAGCAATAAATAAGACAAAAGAAAGACTTGGGCAACACAACCTGTGAAGGAGATTGCCCTGGCATCCGAGAGTGAGTTGGCCATGGATTTGGGTACAGTGGTGGAGATGCAGCCCAGGTCAAGGAGAGAGAGGTTGAGGAGGAAGAAATACATGGGGGTATGGAGGTGAGAGTCACAGGCTATGGTGGTGATGATGAGGCCGTTTCCCAGGAGGGCAGCCAGGTAGATGCCCATGAAGAGCCAGAAGTGCAAGAGCTGCAGCTCCCGTTTTTCTGTGAATGTCAGGAGGAGGAACTCTGTGATGGAGCTGCTGTTGGTCATTTTCTGCCTCAGCACATGTAGCACTGTCATAGGAGGAACACAGTGATAGTTAGGGAACAATTCTCTGTGCAAATCCTACCCCGTTTCTCATTCACCCTTCCCCTGTCACACCCTTTCCCTTTTACAGCAGACGTTCCTTCAGCTCCATGGCTGGAGCACCACTTGGTGCTCCCTGAATGTGCTGTGAGGAGTGGGGCCAAACACACACAGTGCCGGGCTGTTGTTATCAGCCCTTGTGCTCTGGAGAGGACAATGGATCGGTGGCTGCAGAAGAGGCAGTTCAGCCTTGGATCCCTGAGGGCAGAAGATTTCTGGGCAGGAGAGGAGGCCAGGGGGCTTACTCAGAGGCAGGGTCTGCACTGGAGGGGTTTACGCAGAGCTCTGAATTTTCTCTCCTGCAACATCTCTGTTATAATATTATTCTCATTGCCTGATCCTGTCTGTGCTACCAGGAGAATTTCCTCCTGGGAAGTTTTCCCCTGTTCCATGATTTTTCCCTGGTCACAGATCCCATCCAAATCTCTCTGTACTCACCTACACAAACTTTCCTGTTCACAGGGCACTGCCTGTGCGTGGGTTCCAGTTTGGAGGATTCAAAAGGGCAAAATAACCTGATAAGTCCAGCAGAAGTGATGCTGGTGCTTTCCATAGGCAGAGGAGTGGGTGAAGGCACTTTAGGAGGCCTTTAACAGACATACTGACTACTCAAGGTCACAACTCAGCGGTCTCAGTTACTTGTTCACACTTGAAAAGACCTTTCTATTTCTCTTTCCCTCTCCCCTCCTCCTCTCCCTTCCCTCAGAGCAGGAAACTGAAAACACAGACTCAGGAAACCTCTTTATCTTTACAGTAAACCCTGCCTTGCCCTTCCTCTGGAAATACTCTCTGGCAGTCTCCTAGTGCTCTTCTGGAGATGTGGGCATCCCTGAAGCACACAGCCACCCTCTCAACAGCACAAGGACGTGCTCTTCTGTGCCGAGTGTCGCTCCTTCCACACACAGTTTCTCCCCACAGTGCAATGGGGAGCTCCCCAGGCAGGCTGAGCACTGATCCTGGCAAGGGGCAGAGTCCCTGCCCCGGCACACAGACCCTGGGCTGCAGGGACCCTGCTCTCAAGGACAGTCCAGGGCATCCCTGAGGGCACAGCCCTGCACTCTTCCCCAGCAGAAGGCATCCCTCAGGCCCTGTCCCTCTGACAGTGCAGCAGGGACACTGGGAGAGACATCCCGACACATCCTGGAAGCTGTGGGATGTGCCAGCTTTAAGAGATCTTTCTGGGAACCACACCTGCATTGTCCTACAGCCAGAGACTTACCATGGAAAGGACTGTGAAGATTTCTCTCTCAGCGAGCTCTCAGCATCCTCCCACCCCACAGAGACTTTCACCTCTCTCTGTCTCCCGCCTCTCCCCTCACTGCCTGCAGGCAGTGCCCTCAGCTGTGCTGCGCTTTGCAGAGGAGCTGCTCCTGGGCAGAGCTGGCTCTTTGCAAAACCATCCTCTCATTTTGATCTTTTTTTCATCCCAGGAATCCAGTCACGTTCTTCCCCCTCTTTGCTCCCTCAAGGCTCCAGAGGAACCTGCAGTGAAACAGGTTGATGCAATCACTGATGTTCCCACTCTCCCTTCTCTAGAGACTCTTCTTTCCTGCTGTGTCATTTCTCCTATGAGGAAAACATTTGGGCACGAGAATTACATTTCCTTCTCCCAGCAGTGCACAGGACACCAAGAATGTCACAGCAAAGGATATCATTCATCGGAGTGAATTTATGTATTTTATTCTGAGTTTGTAATTCTAAAACTAGGAAGATATTGCACAAACTTCCATCCAACTTAAGTCTCTGCTCTATGCAAAGCCTTTCACACAAAGGAGTCTTGGACACTTGGTACCAGGTTTCCTTACGGCAAGGATGAGCTTGCCTGGTGCCACAGCTGCAGGGCTTCAGCCCCAATGGGCAGCGATGCCCTCGTCCAGGGGCACAGGTGGGAGGATCTGGATCAGTTCCTGTGGGAGACAGAACTGTGACCTGGTCACAGAGCTCAGGACAGATGGTCTTCAAGGACAGCATCCTTCAAGCTCACCAGGACTCAAGAGCGAAACCCAATCTGAACTTGAAAGGCAATTCAAGGGCTCCATGATGAGTGCTGCTTCAGGATCAGTTAAAGAAATAACAAGGACACTGTATTTGGCAGTGCTGAATTTAGGAAGAGCAGGTGTAGGCAGATCTGAGACTTCCTGTGTCATCTTTTCTTCTACCTCCCCCAGCAATGCCTCCCAGGCCTCTGTGATTCAAGGCAGGACTGTGGAGGAGATCAGGCAGTGGTGGGTAGGGATCAAGACGGGAATATCTTGAGCAAATGCAATCCTTCCCAGTCTCTGTGACAGGAGGGGCAGCATCCCAGGGAGCTGAGTGAGCAGGACGATGTCACAGTTAGGCGACTCTCTGTCATCTTCCAAATGTCATGGAGACTGGGGGAAATCCATGACAACTGACACCTCTCACACATTGCGTGTTGTTTTCAGAAATGGCCAATGGGTGAGCAGGGGAAATAAAGTCTCTGCCCCAGACCTTGTCCACTCTGATCCTATTTCTGGATAGAGAAGACTGGATTTCTCTTGGAGAAATTTTGTATCACCATCCTACTATGACTCAACACTATGACGTGACTCTTAAACATGATGCCTCCTCTATGATCCAATCCATCTATGACCTGTCTTTTGAATGACCTGATGCTTATAGGAGCCTTCAAGGACTTTTTTTATGACTGGAATCTTCAGTGTCCTGAATCTTCCATGACCCTTATGTGACCTGAATATTCTACAAATCTTTTATCAGCAGAGTCTTCTATAAGCAACACTTTTTGGACCATATTCTTCTATGACCCAAGCATTCTATGAACCTTCTACGACTGAACTCTCCTATGACCTGACTCTTCCGTGACCTTTCTGTGGCCTAACTCCTCTATTACCCAACTACACTCTCACACTTCGATTACTCATCTCTTCCATGATTCAAATATTTTATCACCCAAATTTTCTATGACCTGACCCTTCTATGAACCTTCTATGACCGAACTCTCCCTTTACTCCTCTGTGACCAGACTTGTCTACGATCCGACTCTTCCATGACCCGTCTCTTATATTACCAGGCCTTTTGATGACTTGAGTTTTCTAAAAAAAAATCCCTCTATGACCTAACGCTTCTATGATCTTCTATGATCCTGCTATGCTCTGACTCTTCTATGCCATGAGCCATCTATGCCCCAACAATACTATGATTAGACTCATCTTTGACCAGACTATTCTATGACCCAACTCTTCTGGGACCTGACCCTTCTATGACCCAAAAGTTCTTGGACCAACCCTACTACGAACCAACTCTTCTATGACCTGACTCCTCTATGACTCTTCTATGACCTGCTTTTATATGAGCCACCTATTTCCTGACACAGCTGTTCTTGACCTGACACTTGTATAAGCCTTCTATGACTGAATTATTTTCTGACCTGACTCTTCTATCACCCCACTCCTCTATAACTCCTGTATGACCTGACTCGGACCTCTATGGTTTGAGTCTTCTATGAGCCGTCAGTGACAAAACATCAGTATTTTACGACCCAAGCCTTCTATGACCCAACTATTCTCTCACCTTTCTATGTCTTTCTCTAACTTGACTCCTCTATTGTGAGAACTGACTCTTCTGTGACCCAGCTCCTCTGTGACCAGAATATTCTATGACCCAACCCTTATATGGCCTGAGATTCTACGACCTGACTCTTCTAAGACTCTTCTATGACTTGACTGTTCTATGGCCCTTCTGTGACCAAACCCTTCTACTACCCAGATAAACTCTGGTGTTTCTATGACTCAACTCTTCTATTACCTGATAATTCTGTTACCTAAGAATTCTATGACCCAATCCCTGTATGAACCTTCTGTGACTGAACTCTCAGATTATTCCTCTATAACCTGACTTGCCTATAAGACAAATCTTCTGTGAACTGCCCCTTATATGATCAGGACCTTCTATGATTCTTTCATGACTTGAAGTTTCTATAAAGTCACCTTTTCATGGCTCAACTCTTCAATGGTTCTTCTACAGCCCGAGTCTTTTATCACCCCACTCTTCTATAGCTTCTCTATGACTCAACTCTTCTAAAACTTGAGCATTCTCTGAGCAACCTCCTATGACTCAACTCTTCTCTAAACCCTTCTATGACTTTCTGTGATCTGACTTCTCCATGACTGTTCTATGATCTGACTCTTCTGTTACCCAACTTCTCAATAACATGAATTATTCCATAATCAAACTTTTCTATGACTCAACCCTTATATGACACAATGTGTCTATTACCTGACTCTTCTATGACCTAACTCTTTTATAACTCTTCTGTGGCCTGACTCTTTAATGACACTTCCATGACCTGATTTTTCTATGAGACAACTGGTTATGACTTTTCTATGACTCGCCCCTTTCTCTGAACCAAACCTTCTATGACCCCTTTATGACCAAACCCTTCGAAAACCCAAATAAACTCTCACACTTCTATTACCTGAATATTCTAAAACCCTTTTATGACATGAATCTTCTATTACCCAACAAGCCTATGAATCTTCTATGAATGAACTTCTCTTACTCCCCTATGGCACAGCTCTTCTATGACCTGTGTCTTCTCAAAGCCAAGTTTTTTGCCACTCTTCTATGACCCGACCTTTTTATGACCCTACCCTTCTATGACTAAATTTTTCTGCACCTGCATGGAGCTGTGTGATAGCCTTGGCATCTCACGTAACTATACATGGCTGTGTTTGGAAGTAAATGGAATAAAAGCTCCCAGTTTGATTCAGCAATGTGAGAATATTCGTGACACCATGGTTATTGTACTCAAAGAGAGATCTGCTTTCCCAGGGCCTGGGGGTGAGGACTTGGCCTTTCTGCTTCATCAAGCAAATCCAGGCTTTTCTCAGCAGTACAGATGCCTGCACAGTGCCTTTTCCTCCCTGAAATCATGGCTTTCTTTTCTTTCACTTAGCAAATCTCTGGGGAGACATTGTCAAGAATGATTCTCAGTGAGATGTATTGAAACTTTGAAGTACACTGAGTTCTGTTTTTGACTTCTTGAGAGGTTTCCTCAATCACCTCTGAACAGCTGAGGTTCAAGGATTCAGCAGCAAATGCATCATGGGTCTCATTAAAATAAAGAAAGCCTTAACAAGCTCTTACTCTTCTTCCAGTTTTCTTCAGGTCTACAAGCCTTGCACAGCTCATTGGAGTAATTTCCCAGTGTTGTTTAAGAGGAAGATTTCAATGTGCACCTAATAAAAATAGATTCTAAATAGAAAGTTTATATTTCATTACTTTTCTGCTCAGAGGTGACAGTAGCTTCTCCAATTGGCATTGATGTTGAGTGAAAAGTAATGAAAGATAATCTTGAATTTAAAACAAAATTTTATGATATATATGGGCAAAGGAAATCTCGCTTGGAGTTGGTGGCTGCAAGAATTGTCAAGAGCAGAAAGAAAAGTTTCAAGGGCTGTGTTAGAGAACAAGGCAGAGCTGCTGCTGAATGGGAATGATGATGTAACAAAGAGCACACACCAATGGGATGGAGGGACTCAGCGCCTTCTTTGCCTGAGGCTTTACTGAAAAGTTCTCCCAGGCCTCTCAACTCCATGAAGTTCAAGGAGCACGAGAGCAATGTATTGGCAGGAATCACATGAAATCCCAGAGGATAAATACCAGTGTCTGACCCTGAAAGGGGTTATCCTGCTGGGAGCTGTCCTGTGGGAAAGGTCTTGGTGAGCAGGGAGCTGGGAAGGAGGAAACCGTGTGCCCTGGCACCAAGGAAGGTCACCAGCACTCTGGGCAGCACAACCAGGAGCACTGCAAGGAGATTGAGGGAAGGGATTCTCTGGAATACTCCATCCAGATTGCAGATTCTCAATTCAGGGACAATGTTGGCAAGCAGGAGTCAATTTTGCAAAGGGCCCTTGAGACATCCAGGCATTGGAGCACTTTGCTGGTGAGGAGATGCTGAGGGAGCCTGACCTCTCCAGCCTCAAGAGGGAAAGACTGGGATGCCTTCTATGACTCTTCTATGACACGACTCTTCCATGACCCTTCCATAACCCAAGCCTTTTATGATTTGACTTTTCTATGACTCAATTCTTCTATGGTCTGACTCTTCTGTGGCCCTTCTATGACCTTCTTTGATCTGACTGTTCTCTGATCTAAACAATCTATGATCTCATTCTTCTCCGACCCTACTCTTGTACCAGACTCCTGTATGATCCAACTCTCTTATTACCTTTCCGTGACCCAACACTTCTGTGACTGTGCTATTATTCACCTCCAACCTGACTCTTCTCTGATCAAATATATTTATGGGTGGACTTATCTATGACCTGATTCTTCTACGACCCAACTCTTCCTCTGCGTCTCAGAAGAGTTTGATCATAGTAGAGTCAAGTCATAGAAGAGGCAGATCAAGGAGGAACTGGGTTATAGCAGGCCCAGGTCACGGAATGGTCAGGTCATACATGAGTCAGGTCACAGAGGAGTCAGCGAAGAGTTGGGTAATAGAAGAATCACAGCGGAGCTGGGTAACAGAAGGGTGGTATCATAGAAGGGTTGGGTCAAAGAAGGGAAGGGACCTAGAAAGGCTGGGTTGTAGAAGGGGGGGTCATATAAAAGTCAGGAAACTGAAAAGTTGGGTCATAGACTGGTCATATGAGTCGGGTCAGAGCAGGTTCGAGTCACGAAAGAGCTGGCTCATAGAAGGATCATAGAAGAGTCAAAACGTAGAATGGTTATAGAAGGGACTGGTCATGAAAAAGTTACACAAGGGTCTTAGTAGCATCGGGTCACAGAAGACTCACTGAAGAGTCCGGTCATACAAGGGATGGGTCATAGAACAGTAGGGTAATGGAAAGGTCAGGTCACAGAAGTGTCGGGTCATAGAAGGGTCACGTTATAAAAGAATCAGTTCAAAGAAGAATCATAGGGGGGTTGGGTCTTAGGAAAATCATAGAAGACTGAGATCACGGAAGAGTAGGGAAATAGAATTATCAGACCATAAAGGGGTCAAGTCATAGAAGAGCCAGTTCACAGAACAGTGGGGTCACAGAAGGGATTGTTCCCAGAGAATCGGGTCACAGAAGATTCAGGTCACAGACGGCTCAGGTCATGGAAGAGTCAAGTAATGGAAGAGTCGTGGAATGTTCAGGTCATGGAAGAGCTGGGTCATAGAAGCACCTGGTTATAAAAGGGTCATATATGATTGAATCATAGCAGGGTCAAATCATAGAAGAATTAGGTCATAGAGGAGTCAGGTCATTGAAAGTTTGGGTCATAGAAGAGACATGAAAGAGTTGGGTTATAAATGGTTCGTTTTAGTGTTGGACCAAAGATGAGTCACATCATACAGGGGCCATAGAAGAGTTGCGTAAAAGAAGAATAACAGAAGAGCTGGGATACAGAAGGGTTAGAAGGGGGGGGGGGTCAGAGATTGGCTCTGCTGGTCCTCCATGTCTATACCTGGCTGTAAATGGAAACTGTAGCCTGCCTCAACCCTACACACCCATACTGCTAGTTTTACACTGGTGTTTTCATTTGCAGGATTTTTTCTTGAGCAAGTTATCAAGAAAAAATTCAGAAGAAGATGAAATTCTTGAAGCACTGACCTGAGAAGATCCCCTTTCTTTATGGAAAGGCTGCTGTGGAGACCAACTCTGTCACACAAGTGCCCACTGCCTGTCCCTGCCTGCGATCACAGCACAGCCACGCAGCACAGCTGTGACCAAGCTGCCAGAGAACTCAGGCCTTGCAGCAAGGCCAGAGATCAGAGGGAGAGTGTGGAAGTGGAAACAGAACAGGTCTAGGAGATCAAGTGCTGGTGCTGCCTGGCAGAGCTTCTGTGATAGGACTCCTCCCCCCTCTAACACAGAAACTATTCCTGCAGCTCCAATAAGGCCTTGGAAGAAGGTTTTAAGAAAAAAAAAAAGTTGTTGAAGTGCCCCGTCACTACTTTTAAAAACAAAAGCTTGGCTCCTTATTTACACAGGCACCTGGTAAGCAAAGAAAAGCAGAGTGAATGATAAGGGGAATGGCAGTATCAGAATAAAAAAATCACCACCAAAACCAAAAAAGAACACACTTTGGCATACAATAAATAAATTATAAGTGGTTTGAAGGAGAAGATCAGCCTTTTATTGCTTCAGAAAAACATCCAGTCATCAGTTTCCACACTGCATCCTTCAGTTCCTGGTTCCTCAAGCTGTAGATGAGGGGATTCACAACTGGAGGCACCAAAGAGTACAGAACTGACACCACCAGATCCAGGGATGGGGAAGAGATGGAGGGGGGCTTCAAGTAGGCAAACATGCCAGTGCTGACAAACAGAAAAACCGCAGCTAGGTGAGGGATGCAAGTAGAAAAGGCTTTGTGCCGTCCCTGCTCAGAAGGGATCCTCAGTACTGCCCTGAAAACCTGCACATAAGACACCACAATGAAAACAAAACAGCCAAAAAGTAAACAGACACTGAACACAATAAACCACACTTCCCTGAGGTAGGACTGTGAGCAAGAGAGCTTGAGGGTCTGGAGGATTTCACAAAAGTACTGGTCCACAGCATTGCCCTGACAGAGAGACAGGGAAAATGTATTGGCCGTGTGCAACAGAGCATTGAGAAACCCAAAGCCCCAGGCAGCTGCTGCCATGTGGACACAAGCTCTGCTGCCCAGGAGTGTCTTGTAGTGCAGGGGTTTGCAGATGGCAACATAGCGGTCGTGGGACATGATGGTGAGAACAGAATATTCTACACCAAACAAAAAGAATTCAAATACCTGGGCAGCACATCCTTCATAGGAGATGGCTCTGTTGTTCCAGATGGAATTGGCCATGGCTTTAGGGACAGTGGTGGAGATGCAGCCCAAGTCAAGGAGAGAGAGGTTGAGGAGGAAGTAGTACATGGGGGTGTGGAGGCGGTGGTCACAGGCTATAGTGGTTACGATGAGGCCGTTTCCCAGGAGAGCAGCCAGGTAGATGCCCAGGAAGAGCCAGAAGTGCAAGAGCTGCAGCTCCCACGTGTCTGAGAATGCCAAGAGGAGGAACTGGGTGATAGAGCTGCTGTTGGACATCCCTTTTTCACAGAAAGTTCTGCAAAAAGAAAAAATCACACTCACAAGTGAGGACTGCTCTGAGAAAAGTTCTTTCCATGCTTTACCATCCAAACACAGATTGCGTCTCCCCTTCCTTTCAGGATATTCACACCTCTTCCTGGCTGGATTAGGACCAGGGCTATGCCCATGAGCTCCTAAAAAGCCATTTCTGCTCTACAGCAGAAGCACCTGGGAAAGGGAGTGACAGCTTCTGGAATTCAGTCTTTGCTTTATCTGTATCCTCTGGTAATGCAGAAGAGCTACTTAACATCCTCCAGCAGGAGAACACCAGGGAAACTCCTGAACATGTTTAAACTGCAGTGACCTGAGCAGAGATAGCTCCGTCCTTAGCCCCACACTCTGCACTATCCAAAGACCCACAGGTGCAAATAGGCTGATGGGCTTTGCTTCTGTGGACACAACAGCATGGCCAGACCTGCAGGGTTGATGTGTGAGCTGCACCTAACCACCCCTTGCTTCCAGACAGTGAGAGGCACCAAACAAAGGTAGTGTGGAGGGCAAGGAAGGATGGAGAAATGCCCCAGTGCTCCTGCTGTGGGAGGACAGAGACAGACAAACCTCTTCCTAAAGATGCAGCTGGCAGGGAGGTGACTCAAAAAAAAGTTCCTAAAGCTTTGAGGGTAGAAGCTCGGTTGGCTGGAAGAGCAGAATGGGTCTTCTCTGGGGGAGGCATCTGCACTGCAAGGGAAGGCAAAGAGGTGCTCAAATTCCCCTCCCGCCTTGCTTCTAGTTCCTTTTGCCTCAGCCCCTGCCCTCGTTGTGGCTGCCTGGAGCCGTCCCTGCCAGGACCTGTTTCCCTGTCCCCACACCTCCTCCATGCCAGTGCTCACAGAACTCATCCCACTGCTGTGTTACCAGCTCTGCCCTGCAGACACCTCCCAGCAGTACGGCACTGCCTGGGGGAATCTTTGTGTGTGCACGTGATGATGGGATCATCAGTTCAGCCCTGGTGAGGATGTAAAAGTGATACTGTGGATGTCTATAAGCCATGGGGTTAAATTTCTGATACATCCCACCTCTAAGTGACAAAAGCATTGGAATTTAATTGTCTCCTTGAGAACCAAGAGATAAAAGTTCAAAACAAATTTCCCACCCAGACAAAAAAAGAGTAACAGACTGAAAGCACAGACTCCTTCCCCTTCAGGCAGCTCCTGGCTTGATGTGCTTCTATGAGATCTCTCTCTGCCAATGTCCAGTGGAGATCTGGGTTTGTGAGAATGCCTGACCAACACACCCTCTGGAGAGCAGAAGGATCCTGACCTCACAAAGGTCTTTTTTTCCACCCGCAGCTTGTCCCCACAGTGCGGGGGATCTCCCCAGGAAGGCTGATCCCCGCCCCGGTACACAGACCCTGTTTTGCAACAACCCTGCTCTCAAGGACAGCCCACAGCACCCCTGAGTGCTCAGCCCTGCACTCATCCCCAGCAGAAGGCAGCCCTCATGCCTTGTCCCTCTGACAGCGTAGCAGGGAAGCCCTGCTCAGCAGCAGGTTCTTCTGTACGTTAGAGATAATATGAGAGCCCCCTTACAGATCCCATCGTTTGTGGGATGTACCAGCTTTAGGAGATCTATCCAGGATCTGAGACTGCATTTCCATGCACTCAGACACTTACCATGTCAAGGGCTGTGAGGATTTCTACACCTGTGAGCTGTCCTCTGTCCTCCAAGTGCTGACTGTGTTTAATCTCTCCTCATCAATCCTCTCCCCTACAGGCAGTGCCCTCAGCTCTGCTGCGCTTTGCAGAGGAGCTGCTCCTGGCCAGAGAAGGCTCTTTGTAGCACTGCCCACTTGCCATGAGCTCCCTCCATCCCAGGAGCCCAGCCCAGCTCGTCAGCAGAGCAGCAGCCCAAGGCATTTTAATGAGTCCTCTGGTGGGTTTGCTCTGAGTCCTTGAACATCAGAAATTGAGAGGAAGTTGAACAAAACTCTCAAGAAGTCAAAGTCAAATTCAAACTCCAAAGTTCCTTTTATTGTTAGTGGGTACCACTAAGGGACATGGCTGAGAAATCACTCCCAGGGTTCATTTAGAGCAGAAAACTGGAGGCAGTTATGACAGGTTGGAAAAAGAAAGGTAAAGATGGCTCTAATGATTTGTGAACCTGGATTGTTCTTTCTAATCCAAATGGTCAAACCCTGACCCCATTATCCACTGTGCCAAGCCCTGACCCCTAGTCCCTGGGAAGAGAGATCCTGTCCCCCATGCATTCCTCAGGGCTCTTCCCTGTGGCAGTGGGATGTGGGAATGGACAACACCAAGGGCAGGACTATCGTAAAACACCTCCCAGGCTCGTAAGAACAAGGAGACAATGAGGCCCTAGTGCTGGAAGGATGGGTTTCCTCCTCTCAGCATCAATGGCAGAGACAACAGCCATCACAAACGTCATAAAAATGCTGCTCTCTTAGGGAGCTTTCAGCTTTTCCACATCCCTCTGTCCTCTCCACCACAGGCTGTCCTATGGTGTCACATCACCTGTGCCTCTTGCCCTGAAGGCCATAGTCATCTACCCAGCTGTCCCACCTTGCTGTCACCTTCCTTTGCTGATCTCTCTAAGTTCTCCCTGGCTCTTCCTTGAGACACAAAGTCTTGGGCTGATCCAGGCTCCTTCTGGGTGATGTGTGGCACCACAGCACTGCCACTGGAGTGATATCTTTCTCCTTGTGTCCAGTCTGGACTTTCCTAGATACACTTTGTGGCATTATTTCTTTCTCATGCCATTTTCTGATGTTAAGAAAAGCTCTGACTTCTCTGAATCCGCCCTTCAATTACTCTCAGGCCACTTCTGCATCTGGAGGGGACGGGTCAGCAGCAGTAACATGACAGAGAAGAGAACTCTGAGGTCACCACTGAAATAGCTGATGGGTCAGCCCTTGGGTCACGGCTGGGACTTGTGCTTTTGAGCTCATATCTGGCAGTGTCTCTCACAGGCCAGCAGAAGACACCTGGTTGGCACATTAACCATAAGAGCCCATAGAGGGGTTGGGTTATAGAAGAGTCATAGAATACTCGGGTCATGCAGGACTCGGATCATAGAAGGGGCATAGAAGAACTGGGTCATAGAAGAACTGAGTCAGAAAAGAGCTTCATCTCAGACAAGTCATTGATAAGTTGGGTCATAGAAGGGTGATGGAACAGTTGGGTCATAGAAACGTCAGACCATAGAAGAGACGTTTCATAAAGACACGTCTATGTTCATGGAATAGTTGGGCAATAGAATAATTAGGTCATAGAAGAATCAGACCATAGAGGAGTAGGGTCATAGAGAGATTACAGAAGATTCATAGAACGATCAGAGGAAAGAACAGTTTCAGAATAAAAGGGTCAGGTCATAGAAGAGTCAGGTAATGGAAGAGATGGATCATTTAAGACTCACATCATACAGGAGATGTATCATAGAAGGGTCAGAGAAGAATCAGGCTAGACAAGGGTCATAGAAGGGTTGTGTTAATGAAAAGTCATAGAAGAGTTGGGTCATACAAGGGTTGGGTCTTAGAAGTGTTGAATTATAGAGGAAACTGATCATAAAATACTCAGGTCACAGAAGGGTCATGTCATAGATGGGTCGGGTCATAGAAGAGTCAGATCATGGAATTGCCAGGTCACAGAGGAGTAATGGAAAGCTCTGGTCATAGAAGGGTTGAGTCATAGATGGATTGGGTTATAGAAGGGTCAGGTAAGAGATGAATGGGGTCACAGAAGAGTCAGATCAGAGAAGAGCTGGATCAGAAAAGAGTCACAGAAATGTTATAGAGATGTCGGGTCATGAAAGAGTGACAGAAAAATCACAGTAGGGTCATAGAAAAATATGTAAGAGTAGGGTCATGGAAAAGTCTGGTCATAATAGGATTATGTAAGAAAGGGTTATGGAAGAGCTGGTCAAAGAGGAGTAGTCCTGCTGGCAGACACTCCTGACACACAGCATCCCCTCAACAGCAGAAAGAGCCTGCCCTGCTGAGGGTTGAACCTTCCACCAATAGCTTCTCCCCACAGCGCCATAGGGAGCTCCCCGGGCAGACTGAGCACTGACCCTGGCAGGCAGCAGATTCCCTGCCCCGGCACACAGACCCTGGGCTGCCCGGACCCTGATCTCAAGAACAGCCCGGGGCACCCCTGAGGGCACAGCCCTGAACTCGTCCCCAGCAAAAGGCAACCCTTATGCCCTGTCCCTCTGACGCTGCAGTAGGGAAGCCCTGCTCAGCACCAGGTTCTTCACCTCTGCAGCAGAGACTCTGGGAGAGACATCCTGACACATCCTGGAAAACGTGGGATGTGTCAGCTTTAGGGAATCCCTCCAGGAACTGCATGTGCATTGTCTTACAGCCAGAGACTTATTGTTTGAAGGGCTGTGAGGATTCCTCCTCTCAGCATCCTCCCATCCCACGCTGCCTTTAACCTCTCTCCTCCTCCCTCCTCTCCCCTCTCTGCTTGCAGGCAATGCCCTCAGCTGTGCTTTGCAGAGGAGCTGATCCTGGGCAGAGCTGGATCTGTAGCACTGCCCACTTGCCATGAGTTCCCTCCATCCCAGGAGCCAAGCCCAGATCAACAGCAGAGCAACAGCCCAAGGCAGCACTTTCTCTGCCCCCTCTGGGCTCCCTCGAGGTGTCCCTGGGGCTCCAGGGGAACCTGCTGTGAAACAGGTTGAAGCAATCCCTGATGTTCCCTCAGTTGGGAGAGACACTTCTTTCCTGCAGTCACCATACGACCCTTCCCTGCAATATAAGGAAAAGGGATGCAAATCCAAGGTGGTCAATGAGAGAAATGGTGGGGCTGGGGAAGTGAGGAGCAAGGCTGTCCAGAGCAGTGTCAGACCTCAAGGGACTGCTTCTCCATGCTGCCCAGACCTCCTGAGGAGACACTCTGCATCAATTCCAATTGGAGAACGATTCTGTCAACTCTTCTCTGAATTGAAATGTAATGAAATATAAGCTTTACATAAAAATTTGATTTTTATTCAGCACATTTTGAAATTTAGCACATTTTTGAATCTTCCTTTTAAACTGCACTGGTAAATGACTCGAAAGACCTGTACAAGGTGTGAAGACCTGAAGAGAACTACAGTAAGAGAAAGAGCTTGTTAAGGCTTTCTGTGTTTTAATGAGGCTCTGGGTGTATTGCCTGTGTAGTCCTTGAATCTCAGCTGCTTAGACGAGATTGAGCAAACCTCTCAAGAGACCGAAAGCAAAACTCAAAGTACTTTGGATTTTTAATTAGTCTCAATGAGGATCGTTACCAACAAAAGCCATAGTCAGGGACTTGTTAGAGGAGATAGTTGGTGGCCATGATTGCAGGGAGGCAAAGGCACTGCACAGGCAGCTGTAATGCTGAGAAAAGCCTGGGTTTCCTTGACGAAGTAGAAAGGTCAGGAAGTAGAAGTAGAAAGTAGAAACCCCAGTCGAAGTAGAAGTAGAAGCCCCAGGCCCTGGGAAGGCAGATTTGGCTGTGACTACAACGGTGCTGGTGTCATGAACATTCTCACATCGCTGAATCAAATTTAGAGCAGTTATTCCATTTAATTCCAAACACAGCCCTGTAGAGTTACATGAGATGCCAAGGTTCTCACAAACAACTCCATGCAGGTGCAGAAGAGTGGGGTCATAGAAGGGAAGGGTCATAAATGTTTTAGGCCATGGAATAGTCACAGAAATATTGGGTGTGAAAAGAGTCGAGTCACAGAAGAGTCGGGTCCTAGAGGAGTTATAGGAGTTCCGTTTAGACGGTTCATGGAAAGGTTGGCTCATAGATAGCTTGTAGCAAAATCCGGTTATACAAGTCCCAGTTCATAGAAGATTCAAGTCATAAAAAGTTTGTAGAATATTTGAGTCATGGAAGAGTTGAATCTTGGAAGTGTGAGAGAATATTTGGGTTTTAGAAGAGTCAGATCGTAGAAGGGTTTATTCAAAGGTGGGTCGGTTCAGAGAACGGTTGGATCATAGAAGCATCATAGAAGAATCAGGCCACAGAAAGATTGTAGAAGATTCAGCCCATTAAAGCATCATAGAAGAGTCAGGTCATAGACATGTTGGGTTATATAAGCATTGGGTCATAGAGGTGTTTGGTCATAGAGAAGTAACAGAACAGAACAGTAGATAATAGAAGGGTCAGAATCGTTGGGCCATGGAAGGCTTCGTCCATAGAAGACTCAGGTTTTAGAGAAGTCGGGTCATAGAGGAATCGCAGGAGAGTGGGGAGATAGAAGAGTCAGGGCATAGAAGAGTTCAGTTGCAGAAGTTTTGTAGAAACATTGGGTCATAGAAGACTCACAGAAGAACTGGGTCATGGAAACGTTGGGTCATTAGAAGAGACATAGAAGGGACACTTAGCAAAGAGTCTGGTCATAAAATTTTCATAGATTTGGGTCATAGAAGATTTGGGACACGGAGGACTCCAGTCATAATAGAGTCGCAGAAGGGCCTTATGAACATTGGAACATAAAGGAGTCTGGTCATAGAAGAGTGGGGTCATAAAAAAGAAGGCTTATAAAAGAGTCTGTTCATAGAGAATTCATAGAGGGTCAGGTCATAGAAGGGTGAGGTCATAGAAGAGTCAGTTAATAGTATGGTTGGTTCGTAGAACATTTGGTGCATAGAAGAGTCAGTTAATAGAAGATATGGGTCATGGAAAGGTTGGGTCATAGCAGGGCTGGGTCATAGAAAATTGCATCATAGAAGAATTAGAGAATATTTAGGTCATAAAAGGTTTGGGCCGTAGAAGGCTGGAGTCACAAAAGGGTCTGGTCATATAATAGAAAGGCCACAGAAGAACTGAGTTATAGACGAGTCAGGTCATAGAGAAGTAACAGAAGACCTTGACTCCTTTTGTCGCCTGTAAAATTTCAATAATACCTAAATCATGCAGTTTTAGTACCGATGCTACAATTCAGGAGTGGGTGTATCAGGCTTCCAGGAGATAACTGGTTGTCAGAAATCTCAGGACTTTTAGGGCACATTGAGTTCCTTAACACTCCCGCTCACTGCATTTTTCCATGGGGATTCTTCATCGCAACACATCTATCTTACACATCTATCAGGAAGTGCCCCTCACCACCAGAATGATCAGGTCTGGTTGTCCTTGGGGCTGCCCCATATTGCCTCAGTAGACACTCTCTCTGCTTTTGGAAGCCAAGGCTGCTGCTTCCCTGGGGCCATGGCCAAAGGGCAACAACATGACTTGAGCTTTCCAGTGCTGGTATCCCCTCCCATTCACGCTGTCCTGCTGTGCCATTGCCTTTGTGTTAACCCTAAGGTCATGTTACTCGTGACAGTCTTGTTGTCTCTACAGTGAATTCCGTGTGGCTGCAGGCAGGAACAGTCCATGTGAACCACTCTATCAGATCTGGTCTCCATGTAACCATCACCATAACCCAAAGGGCAGGGCCAGAAACCTGAATGCCTCTTTCAAAGCTAGTGCAGGAATACACCCAAGGACCTCTTCCGTCAGAAGGACTTTTGCTCTTCTGGGGTTCTTGATGGATTCAGGGGCAAGGCTCAGAGTTTCAGGGGATCTGTTAGGGACCACACGGGCTGGAATAAGAAGTCCCTTCTTGGTTGCACATGTTCAAGCAGACTGAAAGAGTTCTTTGACTCATCTGCCTGTTGCTGTCAAACCTGCAGTGAGGCTGATGGCAGATGATATCTTGGAGAGGAACTTTCCGCATCCAAGAAGAGCCCAGGGGATCTCCAGGGACAGCCTGTGAGTCTGAGTGGGCAGTGAGAGACACGTCATAAAATGACTGATCGTTCAAGAAGATTCTCTGAGGAAAATGTGAACCTGGGGAGGACACAGGCTGACAAAGGTCATGCAATACATGGAGAGGCTGTGAGGAGCCAGCAGGCAGAGGGACATAAGGCTGGAGAGTGTTTCAGGATATCCTCTGTCAAAGCCCGCAGGTAGGATCTGGTGCAGCTCTCCTCACACTTTGTGTCCATGGAGATACCCAATGATCCTGTTCCGCCTGGTCCGTGTCTCCTGAGCCATTTGGAAAAATGGAAAGGGGCTCAACAGCAGTGATCCCCATCCAGCTGGGTCTGCTTCCCACCCTGACCAGCAGGGCCAATGCAGAGTCACCCATGGCCCCAGGGTACCACAGCCAATGCCTCTGCAGAGCACCACCACCAGCTCAGGGCCATGTGGGGAACACGCAGAGAGACCAAGGAGTGGTCAGACAGGACACAGTCCAGAGGGTGTGAGGTGTAGAGCCCAGAGCTGCAGGTGCAGGACAGAGGAGGCTGTTTGGTGCCCTTGGTAGTAGGGACAGACTGGGAAGGTGCCCCATGGCATTGGTCTCACATTGCCAATTCCAGCATTTCCCACCCACCCCAGATGATGGGTGAGCTCTGCTCTCTGTCCATCTTATTCACCCTGAGGGATTCAATGCCTGCATCAGGTGAAGAGTCAGAAACTAAAGGCACTGCAGATCCCTTTATTTTGTTTAAACAGGGAGAGACCGTGGCACTCCGTTTACTCAGCTACTCAATTACAAGAGAGAAGCAGACAGTGAATTAAAAAGGCAATGACAACAATATCTAAGTTAAAAAAAAATGCCACCATCAAAATCAGTAAAAACAGAAAGTCTGTGCTTGCAATGTATTGTATTATAACTGCACTGCAAAGGAAGATCAGCAGTTTTTTAGTTCAGGGTAACATCCTGTTATCAGTTTCCATGCTGCATCCTTGAGCTGCTGATTTCTCATGCTGTAGATGAGGGGATTCACTGTTGGACGCAACACAGAGTACAGAACGGCCACCATCAGGTCCAGGGATGAGGAGGAGATGGAGGGGGGCTTCAGGTAGGCAAACGCACCACTGCTGATAAAAAGGGAGATGACAGCCAGGTGAGGGAGGCACGTAGAAAAGGCTTTGTGCTGTCCCTGCTCAGAGGGGATCATTAGCACAGCCCTGAAGATCTGCACATAGGACATAACAAAGAAAAGGAAACAACCAAAAGCTAAACAAGCACAAAACAAAATTATCCCAACTTCCCTCAGGTAGGAGTGCGAGCAGGAAATTTTGAGGATCTGAGGGATTTCACAGAAGAACTGGTCCACATCATTGCTGTGGCAGAGAGGCAGCGAAAATGTATTGGCCGTGTGCAGCAGAGCATTGAGAAACCCAAAGCCCCAGGCAGCTGCTGCCATGTGGACACAAGCTCTGCTGTCCAGGAGGGTCCCGTAGTGCAGGGGTTTGCAGGTGGCAACGTAGCACTAGTAGGACATGACGGTGAGAAGACAAAACTCCGCTGAAAACAAGAAAGCAAACAGAAAGATCTGGACAGCACATCCTGCATAGGAAATTGCCCTGTTGTCCCAGAGGGAAATGGCCATGGATTTGGGGACAGTGGTGGAGATGGTACCCTGGTCAAGCAGGGAGAGGTTTAGAAAGAAGAAGTACATGGGGGTGTGGAGATGCTGGTCACAGGCTATGGTCATGATGATGAGGCCATTTCCAATTAGGGCAGCCAGGTAGATACCCAGGAAGAATCAGAAGTGCAGCTTCCGTGTGTCTGTGAATGCCAGGAAGAGGAACTGGGTGATAGAGCTGCCTTGCACTCTGGGAATGAGACACAGTCATGAGAGGAAAAGATAATGACAAGTTAGGGGAAACACCTGTCAGGAAAATCAAAGCCTTTTAAAATGGATTCTCCCCCTGTCACACAGTCAACTTTTCTTTCCTAGGAGATCTTATTCCAGCTTCCTGGCTGAAGCACTTGTTGCTACTGACCAATTGTGTGATTAAAAATAGGGCCATTGTACATGGGTTCTTGATAAGTCAGTCCTGCTCTGTAGCAGTGGGAATGGCCAGGGACAGGTTCTGGGCTTCAAATTTGTCTCATGAAAACACTGCTAACTCAGAAGGGCGTGTCAACATCTGCACGCCCTGTTCCAAAAAACGTG
Organism: Dromococcyx pavoninus; assembly: GCA_033558185.1. Lineage (NCBI taxonomy): Eukaryota > Metazoa > Chordata > Aves > Cuculiformes > Neomorphidae > Dromococcyx > Dromococcyx pavoninus. Next base: position 2,084,164 of record JAUMJL010000133.1, on the reverse strand, counting down.
AAAGGTAGAGGACGCCTAAGAGTTCTTGGATAGTTTTACAATTCTCTCACTGTGTCCCTTAGCAGTGTCCTTGGAGGTCAGAAATCCTCGGCATTTCTGCTCAACTCAGGGAGAGCAGAAGGAGTCCTGCAAGGCAAGAGTATTGCCTGTGGCTGAGTGCACCTCACACCTCTCAAGGTCTCACCCTTTCCTAAGGTCTCAGCACACACCTTCAGCCCAGGACACACATAGTTAATTTCACAAACCCAACAGCGTTTTCTCTCTCATAGCATCTCTGCACTTCTCCGTAGGGCTTGCAGGTGACACAAAGATGCGAGAGGACAGGTTTGCATCCTGGAGGGAAGCTCACAGGAGACAGCCAAGTATCCCCATAATGGCATTTGATGAAGGAAGTTTCAGTTCCTTCCCTAGCCCCAATGGCTGCATTATTCACAGCCTGACAGCTCAGAGGAAAGCTGCGACACTTGTTCCTACAGACATAACTGCAGGACAGGAGTCACAAGGTCAGGGTGTGACTCTGCAGCTGAAATTCCCATCCCCAAAGAGCCTGGCAAGAACAAGAAAACAGCAAGAACAGATACAAGGGGAGAAAGAGGGAGAAAGTGAGTGAGGGTGTGTCTGGGCGAGGCCACGGCAGAGGCAGCAGGGCACACAGACAGCGTTACCCTTCCCCAGCTGTGCACAGCCCCTCCCAGACACCAACAGTGCCGAGCATTTGCTCTCAGCCCCTGTGCTCTGGAGAGGGCACTGGAGCTGTGGCTGCAGAGGAGGTGGTTCAGGCTTGAGCCCAGATGCCTGAAGACAGAGGCTTTTCTTGGTGGGACATTAGGGAAGGGGCTTGCTCAGAGGAAGGGTCTGCACTGGAGGGGATCATATGGTATTTTCTGACTTCCCTGTTCTGTATTATTTTGATGTCCATTCTCACAGACCCCACTCCATCTGCTCTACACTCACCTTACCTTACAGAGTCCTTCCTGTTTCACAGGGTGTTGCCTCTGCACGTGTTCTTATTTTCAGGGAGAAACGGCAGGAAAGGTGATGCCACTGCTGTCCACAGGCAGATGAGAGTCTGAAAGCTCTTTGAGTGGGATCTGGTCAGATCCAGTGACTACCACGATTTATCGCTAGGACTTCTCAGTAACTTGTTCAAGCTGGAAAGCAACATTTCCATGTATGACCTCCAATTCCCTAAGAAAAAGTTGAAAAGACAAATTCAGGAGAGTTACTTATATTAAATCCTTCTTTCATCTGCCGTTGAAACATCTTGTAGAAGATATTCCGGGGTGATCTGCACCTGTCAGCAGATCTGACTCACGTCACATACTCTCAATTAAAGGCAGACTATGCCCTTCTAAAGAGATGTGTTGCTCCTTCCACCTACAGCGTCTCCCCAATGCACCCTGGGAGCTCCCCTGGTGCGGTAAGCACTGACCCTGGCAGGCGGCATAGACCCTGCCACAGCACACAGGCCCTGGGCTGCAGGGATCCTGTTCTCAAGGACAACCCGTGGCACCCCTGAGGGCACCATCCCTGCACTCATCCCCAGCACAAGGCAACCCTCAGGCCCTGTCCCTCTGACAGTGCAGCAGGGAAGCTGTGCTTGACACCAGGTTCTCCTCTGCAGCAGAGACATCCTGACACATCCTGTAAACTGTGGGATTTGTCAGGTTCGGAGATCCCTCCAGGAACTGCACCTGCATTCTCCTACAGCCAGAGACTTGCCTTGATTAGGATTGTGAGGATTCCTCCATCAGTGAGCTCTCACTATCATCCCACCCCACAGACCCTTTACCCTCTCTCTGCCTCCCTCCTCTACCCCCACTGTCTGCAGATAGGGCCCTCAGCCCTGCTGAGTTTTGCAGAGACAGCTCCTAGACAGAGCTGGCTCTTCGTACCGCTGCTCACTTGCCATCAGCTCCTTCCATCCCAGGAACCAAGCCCAGCTCAGCAGCAGAGGAGCAGCACAAGGCAGCACTTTCTCTGCCCCCTCTGGGCTCCCTCTCTGGGTCTCCAGGGGATCTTGCTATGAAGCTGGCTGAAGTCATCACTCGTCGTCTCTCTCTCTCAACTGGGGAGAGACACTTCTTCCCTACAGTGACGATACGACCCTTCCGTTTAGTCTAAGGAAAAGGAGTGCAAGTCCCAGTGGGGCAATGAGGTGGGATGCGGGAGGTGAGGAGCAAGGCTGTCCATGCAGTGTCAGACCTCAAGGACTGTTTCTCCATGCTGCCCAGACCTCCTGAGGAGACACCCTGCATTAATGCTAAATGTACAATTTCACCTCTTCTCTGAAAAAAATTGTAATGAAATACAAACTTTATACTAAAATTAATTTTTATTCAGCACTTTTTTACCTCTTCCTTTTAAACCACACTGGGAAATGAGTTCAATAAACTGTAGAAAGCTTGAAGACCTGAAGAAAACTGCAGGCAGAGAAAGAGCTCATTAGGGCTTTCTGTATTTTAATGAGACCCAAGGTGCATTTGCTGCTGAGTCCTTGAAGTTCAGCTACTGAAAGGAGATTGAACAAACCTCTCAAGAAGCCAAACCTAAAACTCGAAGTACCTTGAAGTTTTAACTGGTCTCAGTGAGGATCGTCACTGGCAAAGCCTCCCCAGTGACTGGTTGGTGCCGATAGTTGGAGGCCATGGCTGCAGGGACGAAAAGCTACTGTGAAGACAGCTGTAATGCTGAGAAAAGCCTGGGTTTGCTTGATGAAGCAGAAAGGCCAAGCCTTGACCTCCAGGCCCTGGGAAGCAGATCTGACTGTGACTGCAATGACCCTGGTGTCATGAACATTCTCACATTGACAAATAAAATTCAGAGCAGTTATGCCGTTTAATTCCAAACACAGTCCTGTAGAGTTACATGAGATGCCAAGGTTCTCACAAACAGCTCCATGCAGGTGCAGAAGAGTGGGATCATGGAAGGGCAGGGATATAACAGGGTTGGGTCCTAGAAGAGTCACAGAAAACTTGTGTGTTAGAAGAGTCAGGTCACGCTAGAGCAATAGAGGAGCTCATTTTCAGAAGATTCATAGAAGAGTTTGGTTACAGAAGGTTCATGACAGGATGAGAAAATATTCATTTCATGGAAGAGTCGAGTCACTGAAGTGTGGTATTTGTTCATTTTTAAAAAGGTTGAATCAGAAAGGGTCAGTTCAGAGAAGGGTCAGGTCATAGAAGAGTCATGGAACGATTGGGTCATAGACATGTCGGGTCATGTAATGGTTTGGTCATAGAATACTCGGGTCATAGAGGAGTTGTGTTGCAGAAGAATTGGATCAGAGAAGTGTCTTAGAAAGGCTGGGTCATAGAAAACTGTAGAGGGGTTAAAGATGAGTTGGGTCAGGGAAGACTTGGTTCATAGAAGGCTCAGACTTTAGAAGACTTGTGTCATACAGGATTCATAGAACTGGGTCATAGCAGGGTTTGGTAGTAGTAGATACATAGAAATGTTGGGTTATAGAAGGCTAATAGAAGCATTGAATCATAGAAAAGTCATTGTCACAGAAGTGTTGGGTCATGGACGAGGCAACTCAAATAGGAATTGGGTCATAGAGGAGTCACTGAGGGGTCAGGGCACAGAAGAGTAAGTTGATAGTATAGTTTGTTCACGGAAGAGTTAGGTCATAAAAGAGTTGGGTCATAGAAAGTCATGTTAGAGATAAGTTGGGCTATAGAATGTCATAGAAGACTCGAGTCATAAAAGGGCCTGGTCGTATAAGAGACAAGTCACAGAAGAGTCAGGTTAGAAGTGAATTAGGTCATAGAGGTGTAATAGAACAGCTCAGTCATTGAATGTTCATAAAAAGCTGGATTATAGAAGGATCAACAGAGTTCGGTCATAGAATCTCAGGCAATAGAAAGCTCAGGTCAGAGAATATTCATGTTATGGAAGAGCTGAATAATAGAAGTGTGAAAGTTTATTTGGATGAGAGAAGGATTTGACTATAGAAGATTTGACTCATAGAAGTATAAGATTATAGAAGTGCCAGGTCATGTAAGGGTTGGACCATAGAAGGGTCGGGTCATAGATTGTTTGGGTCATAGAGGAGTTGGGTCACAGAATAGACAGGCCATAGAGAGTTGTAGAAGGGTCAGAGAAGAGTTCAGTCATAAAAGACTCCTGTTCTAGAAGTGCCAAGTCATAAAAGACTCATATTATGGAGGATTCAGGTCATAGAGGAAGAGTTGGGTAATAGAAAGATCAGGTCATAGAAGAGTTGTTTATAGAAGATTCTGCTCATAAAAGTTTCATAGACGATTCAGGTCGTATAATGGTCATAGAAGAGTCAGGACATAGAAGACAGGTCATAAAAGAGTCATAGAAGTGTTTCATAGACAACAGGTCATAGAAGAGCTGAGTCGTAGGTGGGTCAGATCATAGAAAAGGAGGCTCACTGAAGCATTGGATCATGGGGGAGTCGCGGAGGAATCAGGTTATAGAAAGGCCAGGTCATACAAGGGCCAGGTCATAGAAGACTTGTGTAATCAAAAGTCAGGTCATAGAAGGTTGGTGAGACACAGTCTGCCCAAGGGAAACCCAGTCCCTCGCTCTTTTGAACACTGACAAATCGGATCCAGGTGGGCGAGATCTGGGGCACAGCCTTTAGTTCCCCTGCTCATCCATTGGTCATTTTTGAAAAGGACATGTAATGTGTGAGTGATGACAGAGTCAGGGAGTTTCCCCACTCACATAACCTTAGGAAGATGGTGGAGAGTGACATCGTCCTGGTCACTCAACTCCCTGGGATGCTGCCTCTCCTATCCCACAGACTGGGAATGACTGTGTTTGCTCAAGTGATCCCTGACGTGATCCTCACCCACCGCTGTCTGTTCTGAGTCACAGGGGACTGGGAGAACTTTCTGGGGAAGAAACACACAAAGAGGACACAGGGTATCTCAAATCTGTCCACACTCACTCTTCCTAAATTAAGCAGGGCCCACACAATGTCCTTGTTTCTTCTTTAACTATTCCTGAAACAGCAAACACTCATCATGGGGTCATTGAATGGCCTTTCAAGTAGAGATTGAATCATGGAATCATAGAATTATCTGGTTGGAAAAGACCTCTGAGATCATCAAGTCCAACTGTACCTTTCCCCTTATTAAACCATGTCCCTAAGAAACTCATCTACCTGCCTTTTAAAAACCTCCAAGGATGGTGACTCCACCAGTTCCTTGGGCAGCCTCTTACAGTGCCTGAGAACCCTTTCAGTGAAGAAATTTTTCCTGATGTCTAATCTGAAGCTCACCTGGTGCAACTTGAGGCCATTTCCTCTCATCCTATTATTTGTCACTTGGGAGAAGAGACCAACACCCAGCTCGCTACAACCTCCTTTCAGGCAGTTGTAGACAGTGATGAGGTCTCCCCTCAGTCTCCTCTTCTCTAGGCTAAAAAAACCCATTTCCCTCAGTCTCTCCTCGCAGGACTTGTTCTACAGCCCCTTCACCAGCCTAATTCACTTCTCTGGATGTGCTCCAGCCCCTCAAGGTCTTTCTTGTACCGAGGGGCCCAAAACTGAACCCAGCACTCAAGGTACAGCCTCACCATGGCCAAGTACAGGGGCACAATCCCTGCCCTGGTCCTGCTGGCCACACGGTTTCCGATACAGGCCAAGATGCCATTGGTCTTTTGGGAACCTGGGCCACTGTTGCCTCATATTCAGCCGGTTGTCAACCAACACTCTCAGGCCCTTCTCTGCCAGGCAGCTCCCCAGTATCTCTTCCCCACAATCTATACGATCCTTCATTGACCCAGCTCTTGTATCAGCCACTCCTCTGTGACTCTTCTATCTCCTTTGTATCACTCGGCCCTTCTTTGACTCCACTCTTCTATAACCAAACTCTTCTATGACCATTTTAAGACTTGGCTTTTCATTCACTCTTCTACAACCAGCAGTTTTATGACCCAACTCTTCTCTGACACAACATTTCTATGACCTGACCATTCCATCACCCTTCTATTACTTAACCCTGTTATGACCCGGCACCTCTATGACATTTTTATGACACAAGTCTCTTATAAAATTAGTCTTCTATGAGACCAAATCTTCTATGACCTGACTCTTTTATGGGATTGCTGTGAGCCAACCTTTTTAGCACCCAAAATTTCTAGAACCCTGACCTTCTGTGACCCTTCTATGACCTGATTTGTTTGTGATCATTCAGTGACCCAACCTTTATCTGACCTCAATCTTCTACGACCCAACACTTCTATGACATTACTGATCCTTTTATCAACCAAATTCTCTATGACCAAACTCATTAATCACCCGTCTATGACTCAGCCCTTCTATTCCCCAACTATTCTATGACTGTTCTACAATCCAACTCTTCAATGACTTTTCATGACCTCACCGTTGTACTCTTCTATGACACAAAAAGGCAGTGCTTTACCTCCTCTGGAGCCTGAAGCCAACTGCTTTTGTTCCAGTTAATGGAGGGGGTGTGAATGCAACTGTCATACATGGACAGTGCAGAGCAGGGAGTAATCTGGGGCCCTGAGCCCTGTGAAAGACACAAGGATGATCTTTCTTAATGCTGTAGGTGTCAGTGTGATAGAACACTGAGGCCTGTTTAACCATAAAGCAAGAAAGAAACAGAATGAAAGATGCAGATAGAAGGAAATGTGTTATTGTAGCTTTAAGCTTCAACCATTGTTGATGTTGTCACTCTCCGTGTTTGTTTGTTATTTTGTGGGGGGTTTTTTTGTCCTGTTTTAATATCCTGATCTCTGGGGGATTCTGCGCTGCCTTTGTTAGAAAAGGAAAGTGATCATAAAATTGGAGTGGGATGCAGTGAGAGGGACATGGGCACAAGCTGCCAGTATAGATGCCCTGGGACCCTCTGCCCAGGCTCCAGCTGCAGCTGCTGAGGGGTTTCCTGCTAATGCCCAGACCTTGTACCCCACACATGGTCCCACAAGCCTGCTGTGCAGGCAGAGAATGGTGCATTGAGGGTGGGGAAAATTCATTGACCCAGTCCCCATGTGTTTTGACCGGAACTGGACTGTCCAGGGTTCATGAGAGGAGGACCTGGGCCTCATAAAATTAACAGTTTCCTCTCGGACTAAAATAAAATAAACTGACATGCAAACATCAATTTAAAAAGATGTATTTGCACAGGTAAGACCTTAAGAATAAAATAGATGTTGCCTTGCTAACTCCTAACGTAAGGAAAACAGAAAGAAAGGAGGAGAGAAGAGAAAATAAAAGAGAGAGAAAAGTGCAGACTATCACCAAACCAGGTTCCAGCACTGTTCTCTAGGATCCCAGAGCAGTGCAGAGCACATGCCGGTGTTATCTTTAATGTATTATTTATAGATTAAGGTCCTTCAGGGGAAGAGTTTTGGTGCACTTGCACAGTGCCCCTTCTGAAAGATTCTGGACGTGCAGGAAATGAGTCTGGGATCTTGGTGGTCTTAGGGATTCTTTTGGTCATCTTCTTGTTCCCTCTACCAGCACAATCACAGTGTGATCTTTCTCAGTGCACAAGCACAGCTGAGCTGCCTGCAGGTCGGCACAGAATGAGGCACTGCCCCATCTTCACATGCCCTGCCTCTTCCTGCACTTAAACAGCCAGGAACTATTGGTTTAAAGCATATCATTTTGGTTGCTGAATTGGTCTCTGACACCATGAATGCCCTTACTCCAATTCTACTTATGACCCTCCTATCAGGCAGCGTTCTCCAGCTCCAAGGCCCTGTCCTGCCTTGGCAATATTGGCCATGGGGCTTCACAGAGGTCCGCGTTCCAGGGTCTGCTGGGGTAGCAAGGGTCAGCAGTTGCCATGATAAAGGAAGAGAGCCCAGCAAGAAGACAGAGATGACTCATTAGGAAAACTCACCTCTAAACCTGAGGTGAGTGGACAGGGCTGGAAATGGCTGGTGAGAGCCACACAAGTGAAAGTTCAGTCACAGCAAATTCCCTCACACATCGCCCCATGTGCTCCTCCCATGGTGCATGGACAACCCAAGACAGTAACACAGCCACACAGAAAGAATTGCTGCAGCCTGGTCTTGACCTCACCTTTGGAAGTATAACCAAACCTCTTGGCACCAGGATTGAACAAAACCCTTTTTATTACAGAGTTTAGACACAGCAAGAAAGCTGGGCTGTTGTGTCAGACACGTGAAAAGGGTTGTGGGTCAGACATGTTGGGTTAAAGCCTCTGGAGAATGGAGTGGCCACAGACCTTCCTGGACAGAAAGGATTATCACAGATAAAAGTATTGCTACACAGGATGTCCAAGAGATGAACAGGAAATGACTTGGGAAGAATCCCAGGCAGTTTATGGCCCATGAGAGACAAGTTAATCGGATTCTACAGTGCATATTTAATCATCTTGTTCCTCATGCTGTAGATGAGGGGGTTCACTGTTGGAGGTAGCACTGAGTACAGAACTGACACCACCAGATCCCTGGATGGGAAGGAGATGGAGGAGGGCTTCAGGTAGGAAAAAAGCCAGTAATGATAAAGAGAGATACCATGGCCAGCTGAGGGAGGCAGGTGGAAAATGCTTTGTGCTGTCCCTGCTCAGGGGGGATCCTCAGCACGGCCCTGAAGATCTGCACATAGGACACCACAATGAAAACAGAACACCCGAAGTCCAAATAGACACCAACCACAATAAGCCCAACTTTCCTGAGGTAGGTGTCTGAGCAGGAGAGCTTGAGGATCTCTGGGATTTCACAGAAGAACTGTTCCACATCATTGCCCTGACAGAGAGACAGGGAAAATGTATCGGCCGTGTGCAGCAGAGCATAGAGAAACCCAGAGCCCCAGACAGCTGCTGTCATGTGGACACAAGCTCCGTTGCCCAGGAGGGTCCCATAGTGCAGGGGTTTGCAGATGGAAATGTAGCGGTCAAAGGACATGACTGTGAGAAGAAAGACTTCTGCTGAAATGAACAAGACAAGCAGAAATAGCTGTACAACACATCCTGTGTAGGAAATTTCCCTATTGGTCCAGAGGGAAGTGGCCAAGGATTTAGGGACAGTGGTGGAGACGGAGCCCAGGTCAAGGAAGGAGAGGTTGAGGAGGAGGAAGTACATGGAGGTGTGGAGGTGGTGGTCACAGGCTACGGTGGTCATGATGAGGCCATTTCCGAGGAGGGCAGCCAGGTAGATGCCCAGAAGGAGCCAGAAGTGTAGAAGTTGCAACTCCCATGTGCCTGCAAATGCCAGGAGGAGGAACTGGGTGATGGAGCAGCTGTTCTTGAACATCTGCTGCCTCTGGGCATGGGGCACTGTCTTAAGAGGTAAAGAGAGTAACAAGTTAAGTCTGAGCAATATCAGGACCATTTCTCACTCACGGTCCCCCTTTCCCACACAGGAATTTTTGTTTGTTTTTCTAGAATACCTTCCTTCAACCACAGTGCCCTTGTTGATTCTGTTTAACTTTGTGATGAAGAGTAGGTCATCTGCTCTGTAGATCTTTATAAGCCAGTCCTGTTCTGAAGAGGTGGGTATGGGCAAGAAGAGGTTCTGTTGTTCAACTTCACACTATGAAACCACTGCTAATGCATAAGGGTCTGTCAGCATCTGCACAGAGGAGGAAAAGACAGTGACAAGTTAGGGGAAAATTCTGTAAGCAAAACAAAACCAATTTCCCATTACCCCTCCCACCTGCCCCTCAGAGACCTCCTAGTCTTTATTCTTGGAGATTTTCCTTAAGCTATGTCATTGAAACCCTGGTTTCTGTTGGATGATTGTGTGATGAACAGTAGGGCATCTGCCCACAGGCCCTCAATAAGTCAGCCCTGCTTTCCAGAAGTGGAGAGAGTCAGATAAACAGTCTCAAATTCAAATGTGTCCTATGAAACCACAGCTAAGGCAGAAGGGCCTCTCGCTTTCTGTACTCCCAGTAAAAAGGAATGGAATGGTGAAGGCAGTTTAAGAACTCTAGGGTTGTTAAACAGCTCTCTGCTATCTCTCCTGGGAAGTGTTCTCGAATGTCAGAAAACCTCATCATCTCATCTGCACTCAGGGAGAACAGAGGGAATCCTGTGAGGCGAGAGGATTGCCTGTGGCTGATCACAGCAAGAACAAGAGAACAACAGCAAGAACCAAGATAAGGGGAGAAAGAGAGTGAGGGTGTGTCTGAGAGAGGCCAGGGCAGAGGCAGCCAGGCACGCAGAAAGCGTTACCCTTCCCCAGCTGTGCACGGCCCTTCCCAGTCACCAACAGTGTTGGGCAGCTGCTGTCAGCCCCTGTGCTCTGGAGAGGGGACTGGAGCTGTGGCTGCAGAGGAGGTGGTTCAGCCTTGGAACCCAGAGCCCTGAGTGCAGAGGCTTTGCTGAATGGGAGAAGTGGGAAAGGTGCTTGCTCAGAGGAAGGATCTTCACTGGAGGGGATCACACAGAAATTTCTGAATTCTCTGTCCCACAGCATTTCTAGTTCTGCTTTCCACTAGTACCCTGATCCTATCCCTTCTGCCTGGAGATTTGCCTCCTTAGAGGTGTGTCATTGTCCCATGATTTTTCATGTCTGTGCTCACAGACCCCATCCCCTTTGCTGTACACTCACATTGCCATACAGAATTTTTCCTGTTTTACAGGGCATTGTCTGTGCACATGTTCTTGTTTGAAGGTGGGAAACAGCAGGAACAATGACTCTGGTGCTTTCTGCAGGCAGATGAGAGGCTGAAGGCACATTAGGAAGCCGTTAGCAGACCTACTGACCACCTGGGTTTATCTTAATGGCATCTTAGTTACTTCTTCACACCGCAGACATTCCTTTGCATTTATGCACTCCAGTCCCCCAAAAGAAGGAGACTAAAATGTCAAACTCAACAGAGTTTTTATGACAAACCCTCTCTTGATTGTCCCCTTGAAATGTCTTCTGGAAAATACCCTGGGCTGATTTACATCTGCGATCACCCCTGACCCACACCACATGCTCTTAATTAAAGGAGGCCCTTGCCATTATATACCAAAGGATTTCTCCTTCCACCCACAGCTTCTCTCCACAGTGCCAGGGGGAGCTCCTCAGTCAGGCTGAGGACTGACCCTGGCAGGCAGCAGAGTCCCTGCCCCGGCACAGAGACCATGGGGTGCAGGGACCTTGTCTTCAAGGACAGCCAGGGGCACCCCTGAGGGCACAGCCCTGCACTCGTTACCAGCACAAGGCAGCCCTCAGGCCCTGTCCCTCTGACAGTGCAGTAGGGAAACCCTGCTCAGCCACAGGTTCTTCTCTGTAGCAGAGAGCCTGCAAGAGACATCCGACACATCCTGGAAACTGGGATGCGGCAGCTTCAGGAAATCCCTCCAGGAACTGCACCTGCATTGTCCTACAGCCAGAGACTTACCATGTGAAGGACTGTGAGGATTCCTCCCTCAGTGAGCTCTCAGCATCCTCCCACCCCACACTGCCTTTAACCTCTCTCTGCCGCCCTCCTCTCCACTCTCCCCTGCAGGCAGTGCCCTCACTCCTGCTGCACTTCGCAGAGGAACTGTTCCTGGGCAGAGCAGGCTCTTTGCAAAACTTTACTCTCATTTTGATCTTTTTTTTACCCCTGGAGTCCTGCGAAGTTCTGCCCCCTCTTTGCTCCCTCGAGGCTACAGGGGAACCTGCTGTGAAACAGGTTCTTCTATGACTTGACTCTTCTATCAGTCTTCTATGCACAAACCATTCTATTACCAAAATAATCATTCATGGCTTTACTTCTCTACTACTCAAAAGTTCTAACCTGAGACTTGTATGACCCAACCCTTCTGTGAACCTTCCATGACTGAACTCTTAGATTACTTCTCTATGACCCAACGCATCTATAATCCAACTCTTCTGTGACCCATCTCTTCTATGACCAGGACCTTCTATGCCTCGAGCCTTGTATGACACAACCCTTCTATGACCTCCTATAATCAACTATTCTCTGCATCTTCTATGACATGGCTTTCTATGACCCAGCTCTTCTCTGACTCAGGCCTTCTATGACCCTTCTATGACCTGAACCTTCTATGACCTTACCTTTCCATCACTCATCTCTTCTATGGCTCGACTCTTCTATCACCCCACTCTTCTATAACTCTTTTCTGACCTGAATATTCTATGACCATGCCCTTCTATGACTCGACCCTTATTTGAACCGACTTATCTATTACCTGAATCTTCTATCACCTGACTTTTCTAGAACTCTTCTATGGCTTGACCCTTCTATAACCCTTCCATAAACTGATTCTTCTGTAACTCAATCGTTATTTCAACCAAACCTTCTATGACCCTTATATGATCAATAGTCTCTGAAAGTCAAATAAATTTTAATGCTTCTTTGATTCGACTCTTTAATGACACAAATATTCTATGATCCTTTTACGATATGAAACTTTTATAACTTGAGACTTCTATGACCCAACATTTCTACAACCCTTCTGTGACCCAATACTTCAATGAACCATCTAAAATTTTACTCTTCCATCACTCCTCTATGACCCAATTCTTCTACGACCTGATTCTTCTCCCACCCAAGGCTTCAGACCCTTCTATTACCAGAACCACATTTGACCCTGCCTTTCTATAACCCAACTCTTCTGAACCTGCAGGGAACTGTGTGTGAGAGCCTTGGCATCTCACGTAACTTTATAGGCCTGTGTTCAGAATGAAATGGAATAACTGCTCCAGATTGTATTCAACAATGTGAGAATGTCCATGACACCAGGGTCATTGTAGTCACAGCCAGATCTGCCTTCCCAGGGCCTGGGGGTCAAGGCTTGGCCTTTCTGCTTCATCAAGCCAACCAAGGCTTTTCTCAGCATTACAGCTGCCTGCGCAGTGCCTTTGCCTCCCTGCAATCATGGCCTCCACTTATCTGCTCTAACGAGTCCCTGGAGAAGCTTTGTCAGTAACGAATCTAACCGGCACCAATTAAAACTTCAAGGTATTTTGGTTTTTCTTTAGACTTCTTGAGAGCTTTCCTCAATCTCCTTTTAGTAGCTGAGGTTCAAGGACTACAGAGGCAATACACCCCGGGTCTCATTAAAATACAGAAAGTTTTAATGAGCTCTTTATCTTCTGTCGTTTTGTTCAGGTCTTCAAGCCTTGTACAGCTCCTTGGAGTAATTTCCCAGTGTGGTTAAAGAGGAACATTTCAAAGTGCACAGAATAAAGATATGTTTCTATTTAAAGTTTGTGTTTCGTTATATTTCATTTCAGAGAAGAGGTGACAGAAGCATTCTCTAATTGGAATTGATGCAGTTTCTCCTCAGCAGGTCTGGGCAGCATGGAGAAGCAGTCCCTTGAGGTCCGACGCTGCATGGACAGCCTTGTTCCTCACCTTCCCAACCCCACCTTTTCTCTAGTCGACCCCTGGGAATTGCATCCCTTTACGTTCCATCAGACTTCCCTGGACTCCAGAGCTGTGTGTTCCAGCTCCATGGCACCATCTCCCTCTGCTTCCCTTACAGAACTGGCTGCTCGCAGGCACAGGGAAATAAGAAAAGCAAAGCCTGATAAAGTTTCATGATCAATAAAGCCTCTCCTCACTCACAGTCTCAACACAAGTTGTCTCTGATGAGGCTGCCTTTCTACCAGTGCCAATCTTCAGAGAAATGTTGAGACAAACATGGAAAAGGGAGATATAAACATAATTAAATTATTCTTTGAAGAGACAATCAGAGTGCTGAGAGACAGAAAGCTTTGATCTGCCTGAAGATCAAAGCAGTAGCTGGGTAAGTGAGAGTTCTCTGAATGAACAAAGAGTGAGGGGAGGAGAAAATGAGAGAAGACTGAAATGGGCCTTTGTCTGGAAGAGTCTGAGTCCGCGCAGATGACATCAGAAATGGCCACTGGATCACTAGAGGTGAAGGGATAGGAAAGATGAGGGACATTAAATGCGCCGTATAACAGTTGTATAAAGATCAGCTTCTTTGCTTGTGTTTAAGTCTTGGGTGTAAAGCTGCGCTGACCTCTGGGCCCTTGTGTGGCTCCTTGTTCACAATGAGAGGTTGGAGAGAGTGAGGTGCAGAAGCAGTCACTGCTCCCCACACACTCACTTACCTGACTGCACATGTGCGCCCAAGAGGCTCATGCAAATTTGCTTCTTGCAAGGGTCCTTTGAGCTGCTAGTGACCCCAGAAACTTCTGTGTGTGCCCCAATTCAAGAACTTTCCATTCAGCGACAGCAGCGAGACCCTTCTTCATGTGCTGACAGGGCACGGAGCTCCTCTGTAAATCATCTCTGCCAAGAAGAAACCTGCACACATCCACTACTCCATAGACCGCTTTTCCTGAGGAACCACTGCTGGACGTCCATTAGCATTGATTATTTTTCCATGGCATTTCTTTTCTTTCTCTCTCTCTCTGTTTGTTCTTTCCCTTTATTCTGCCACACCTTTTTCCCCCTTTTCCTTGGCACTTTGGGTCTAATAATTAGGTGTCTGAGTACTTGTTGGGGTAAATTGCAGATGAGGTCTCTTTTCCTGTCTTTGGAAAGTCCCTCTCAGGCGTATCTGCGTTCTAGTGGTAAACTGTAGATTGAGATCCATTTTGTGAATTTGACTGTGTGCAAAATAGATATTAGATTTAAATTTATCCTGGGAGAGATTAGTTGTTCTCTCCAGACTCATACACAAACATCCAAAGAATCTTACCTCCCCTTATAGTCCAAGTAGGCTGGTCAGGCCTGGGCCGTAACAGACTCATCTCTTCCATGACCCCTCTATGATCCAACTCTTGTGTGATCCCTCTGGGACCTTACTCTTCTAGGACCCAACTCTTCCAGGAACCTTCCATGACCCTGTTCTTCTGTGACCGTCTCTTCTGTCACCTCCCTTGTATGACCCATCCATTCTACCATCTTTGCATCACTCAACTCTTTTATCACATAACTCTTCTATGACACTTCTATGACCCAAATATCTTTGACCCTCCGGTGACTGCAATCATTGCTCTCACTCCAGGAAGTTTTTTTTTTCTCCATCATTCATTAAAAAACATTTCCCACCACCAGTAATAGCAGAGAAACTTTTTCTGAAGAACTACTCACTTCATGTCAGTCAGATCAAGCAGATCCAGAAGAAGATGAAGTCTGCTTTTAGGTAATTCTGGACAATGTTTCTGCTCTTTCTCTTACTTGTCTATCAGCTCATGGTCATTGCAACCTTGGCTGCCCTCAGCACTGGTAAACACACCCAGTTTTGCCTTGTCTGTGAGTAACAGAGTCTATCCCCAGTCAGCTTGTTGATAATCAGTGACCAAAGGCTATCTTCAGCGTCCTCTGGGATGCTCCTGATGTCCATCCCTCCTGGCCATCCAGCGATTTAGGGGCTATTATCACCATGAGAAGCAAGAGTTATTACCATGAGCCTTCCAGATGATTCAGTGTATATAAAAGGCTGAGAGAGTATGAGGTGTTTATATGGATGTCTGGGGCAGGGCAGGACCTGAGTATAACGCCAATGGCAAGAACAGGGGTTGGAGATTGCATTGGGAGCGGCTGAGGCGGTATAATTTTCTTCCCGGCAGTCGGTGTGGTGCTGTGAATTGGCTTTGTAACCAAACCAGTGTTGATAACAATCCAGTATTTTGACTGTTTTTGAATACTTCTTGGATGTCATCAAGGCTGTTTCCTTGTCCCACTCTGTCCTCTGCCACCACTGCAAATCTTCTATTTCACAGCATCATTTCTTGATGAGTTCTGCTCCACCTTATAGAATGTGATGTCAGAACTGGCTTTGCCACAGTAGTTATGCCTGAACACTGCAAGGCTGAAATATAACCTCTTCCGTCCAGGCTCTGTCAAACCATGGGGCAGGGGAAAGGTCCATAAAGGGGCTGGATTTGGCTGTTGAATGCGGCATCCAGAAACAAGGAGTCAAGGGAATGGACAAGGGAATTAGACAAGAAAAGTGATTCTCCTGCCCAGCTATTTTTCTAACAAGAGAAATGACACTACAGGAAAGAAGAGTCTCTCCCCAGCTGAGGGAGGGAACATCAGGGACTGCTTCAGCCTGTTTCACAGCAGGATTCCCTGGAGCCCCAGGGACACCTCGAGGGAGCCCGGGGGGGGGACACACAGAGAAAGTGCTGCCTTGGGCTTTTCCTCTGCTGCTGAGCTGGTCTGGGCTCCTGGGATGGAGGGAGCTCAGGGCAAGTGGGCAGCGCTACAAAGAGCCAGCTCTGCCCAGGAGAAGCTCCTCTGCAAAGCACAGAAGAGCTGAGGGAACTGCCTGCAGGAGAGAGGGGAGAGCAGGGAGGCAGAGAGAGGTTAAAAGCACTGTGGGGTAGGAGGATGCTGAGAGCTCACTGAGGGAGGAATCCTCACAGTTCTTGACACGGTAAGTCTCTGACTGTTGGATAATGCAGGTGCGGTTCCTTGAGGGATCTCCTAAAGCTGGCACATCCCACAATTTCCTGCATGTGCCAGGATGTCTCTCCCAGGCTCTCTGCTGCAGAGAAGAACTTGATGCTGAGCAGGTCTTCCCTGCTGCAGTGTCAGAAGGCCAGGACCTGAGGGCTGCATTGTGTTGGGGACGAGCGCAGGGCTGTGCCCTCAAGGGTGCCCCTGGCTGTCCTTGAGAGCAGGGTCGGTGTGCTGGGGCAGAGACTCTGCCGTCTGTCAGGGTCAGCGCTCAGCCTGCCCAGGGACCTCCCCATGGCACTGCGGGGAAAAGCTGTGTGTGAGAGGAGGACCTCCTTGCATGTTTTCTGTCCAGAGGGTGTTGCATTTTTCCATATCACAGGTCTAGATCACCCCAGGACTTTTCTGAGGGAACATTTCTAAAGGAATGTCATGGAAGGGATTATGTTACAGATAAAAGCTTTCCTGTGTTTGTCTTTTCAGTTTCCTACTCTCGATGAATTCGAGAAGGTGAAATAGGAAATGAGGATCTCATGCTTCAGTGAGTCACTGAGAATCCTCAGCTGCAACTCTGAAGGACCAGTAGCTCTGATAGGAGCCTCCGAATGTATTTCTAGCCTCTCCACTTCCTAAGGACAGCACCAGCATCACCTGTGCTGGACTTATTAGGTTGTTCTGCTCCTTAAATCTTCAAACAGGAACTTGTGCCCAACCAGAGTCCTGCAAGCCGACAGGTTTGTGTAGGTACATGAAAAGAAGGTGGGAGTGCTGTCTGTGAGCAGGGAAAAGACACAGGACACGGAAAAAATCTACAAGGAAGAAAAACTCCAGGCAGCAGGGATAGGATCAGGGAAACTAAAACCAGAAATGTTGTTGGAGGGAGTTTATAGAAGTCTCCATTCAGTCGCCTCCAGTGCAGAACTTTATGTCCGAGCAAGACCCCTTTCCTCCTGTTCCACCCAGCAAAGCCTCTGCTCTCAGAGCCATGGGTTCCAAAGAGTGAACAAGACTGAGAGGTAGAGCATCTCCCCTCACTCTGCATTCAGCCACAGGCTATTCTCTGGCCTCACAGGATTCCCTCTGCTTTCCCTGAGTGCAGCAGAAATGCTGAGGTTTTCTTACATCCAAGAACACTCCCTAGGGTAGAAGAAGGAGCAGTAAAAAACAAAACCTCTTAGCTTTCCTTCAGTCCTTCCAGTTCCTCATCCCTGCAAGTGCAGATGCTGACAGGTCTTTCTGGAGCAGGAGCAGTTCCACAGGAAAAAACTGAACCCCAGCAGTGACCCCTGTCCCCACTGTTCCCGGCAGAGCAGCAGGCAGAGGCCCTGCTCCTCACAGCACATTCAGCCAGCACCAAGCAGGGCTCCATGCACGGAGCTGAAGGAAGGTCTGCTGGAAAAGGGAAAGGGTGTGTCTGACGGGGAAGGTGAATGAGAAATGGCTTTGCTTTTGCTCAGTGAAATCTCCCCTAACTTGTCACTGTCTCTTCCTCCTGTGGCAGTTCCCCGTGCCCAGAGGCAGCAGATGTCCAACAGAAGCTCCTTCACTGAGTTCCTCCTCCTGGCATTCACAGACGCACGGGAGCTGCAGCTCTTGCATTTCTGGCTCTTCCTGGGCATCTACCTGGCTGGTCTCCTGGGAAATGGCCTCATCATCATCACCATAGCCTGTGACCACCACCTCCACACCCCCATGTACTTCATCCTCTTCAACCTCTCTGTTCTTGATCTGGGCTCTATCTCCACCATTGTTCCCAAATCCATGGCAAATTCCCTCTGGGACAGCAGAACCATATCTTATGTAGGATGTGTTACCCAGGTCTTCTTTGTGTTTTTTTTCTTTGGTATAGAATATTTTTTTCTCACCATCACGGCCTATGACCGCTATGTTGCCATCTGCAAACCCCTGCACTACGGGACCCTCCTGGACAGCAGAGCTTGTGTCCACATGGCAGCAGCTGCCTGGGGCTTTGGGTTTCTCAATGCTCTGCTGCACACGGCCAATACATTTTCCCTGTCTCTCTGTCAGGGCAATGATGTGGACCAGTTCTTCTGTGAAATCCCACACTACCTCAAGCTCTCCTGCTCACAGTCCTTTTTCCGGGAAGTTGGCCTTCTTGTGTTTAGCCTTCTAGCAGCCTTTGGCTGTTTTGTTTTCACTGTGGTGTCCTATGTGCAGATCTTCAGGGCTGTACTGAGGATCCCCTCTGAGCAGGGACGTCACAAAGCTTTTTCCACATGCCTCCCTCACCTGGCTGTCCTCTCCCTGTTTCTCAGCACTGCCATGTTTTCCTACCTGAAGCCCCCTTCTATCTCTCCATCCCTGGATGTTGTGGTTGCAGTTCTGTACTCAGTGGTGCCCCCATCACTGAACCCCCTCATCTGCAGCATGAGAAACCAGCAGATAAACGATGCAGTGTGAAAACTGAAACCTGGATGTGTCTCTTAAACAACAATCTCACCATCATCATCATCTCCTGCACAGTAGTTATAATGTAACACATTACAAGTCCAAAATTTATTCGTTTTCAACCTTTTTTATGATGTTTTCATCCCCTTTTATTTTGCTATCTGCATTTGTTTTGTGGCAAAGCACCTCTGTAAATGAGCTCTGCTCTCTGTGTCGTTGAACAAAATGAAGTCTTTGAACTGTTTCTTTTTTTCTGAGGCACTTCATTCAAATCTTTTTGGAGCTGCAGAGACAACTCCTGTGTACAGGGTGGAGGGAAAAGTGTCCCAGCATGGCAGCTCCAGCACTTGATCTCCCAGAACTGTTCTCTTTCCCCTTCCACACTCTCCTTCTGATCCCTGGCCTTGCTGTAAAGCCTGAGTGCTCTGGTAGCTTGGTCACAGCCATGTTGCATGGCCATGCTGTGACCACAGGCAGGGACAGGCAGTGGGAACTTGCGTGACAGACCTGGCGTCCACAAAAGCCTTTCCATAAAGAAAGGGGAACTCCCTGGGACAGTGCCTGAAGACTTATGTCTTCTTCTAATATTTCTTTCACAACTGTGCCCAAGAAAGTGACCCACTGAAGAAAACACCTGTGTTCAGCTAAACAGTGTGATCGTGTAGGGTTGGGACATGCAACAATGTCCTTACACAGCCAGGCAAGAGACCGGAAGGACCAGAAGAGACAATCTTGAACCCTACATTTTAAACCCTTCTATAACCCATCTTTTTTATGACTCGATCCTTCTACTACTCTTCCAAGACCCAACTCTACAATGACCCTTTTATGACCCAATCCTTCTATGACCCTCCTATTGTCAGACTCTTCTATGTCTCAACTCTTTTATGACCTCAACATTCTATGACCATCCCATGACTTGATTTGTCTATGACCCAACCTTTCTATGGCCTGAATTTTCTATGATGCAACACTTTTCCATTCTTTCTACGACTTGACACTTTTATGACCAGACTGTTCTGTGAGCTGATTGTTTTGTGACCAAAAGAGAGTCACTGTGGAGGTTTTGTCAACGATGATCCTCATTGAACCTCATTAATGTTTCAAGATATCTCAGGGTTTGCTTCTGACTCTGACTCATGGAGAGGTTTGTGCAATCTTCCTCTCAGTACCTGAGCGTCAAGGACCCAGCACCAAACACTCCATGAGGCTCCTTAAAATAAAGCACCCCCCAAAAAAAAGTCTCTTCTTCTCATTGCCTTCTGGTCTTGTACAGATCATTAGAGAGATTTCCTAGTGGGGTTATGGAGAATGAGTTCAGTCAGGAGAGGTGGAAATGTGTGAGAGATTGGGGAGGTTAAATGCACAACCTGACAGAGAGAGCATTGACAAAGCGGATGAGGTAGAAGGGCAATAGCTCTCCTTTTGCTGTTAATGGCCATCCTGACAGCTCCTCATTGCAATCCCATGGGCAACACTGACATGTTATGGACAATATTCCATGGTTTCAGCTGGTGAAGTCATCCTCACACTTTTAAACCACTGTCCAAATATCTGAGGGTTCCAGGCCAAGTTCCACTGCCTTACCATAAGCACATAGTGCTACCTGCAGAGGAGCCAATGGCTTGGACTGGAAGCTTGCATAGAGGACCTGCTGGAGACCAGAGCCCCTTGGGAGCTGCAGCTGGAGCCTGGGCAGATGGTCCCAGGGCATCTATAATGGCACCACATGCTTGAGTCCCTCTCAGTTTGTCCCACCGCGACCTTTTTCCTTTCAAACAAAGGCAGCACACTGAATCCCCAACTTTCATTCTACATCTTTCATTCTGATTCTTTGTTGCTTCAGTTTTTTTAAAGCTTTCTCAACCTTTCCATCACACTGAGGATACAGCATTAAGAAAGGTAATTTTTGTGTTTTTTCACAGAGTAGAGAGCCCTCAAAACCAACCCTGCTCTGCACTCTCCATGTGTGACAGATGCCCTTCATTCCCTCCTTTAATTGAAACAGTAGCAGTTTTTTTAAGGCTCCAGAAGAAATAAAGACCTGTGCTTTAGGGTCATAGAAGAGTCATGGGAGAGTTGAAACATAGAACAGCAATAGAAGAGTCAAGTGATAGGAGAGTTGGGTCAGATCATAAAAGGTCAGAGAAGAGTCAAGTCATAGAATGCTGAGGTCACAGAAAGGTTGTAGAAGTTTAGGGTCCTAGAAAGGTCAGGTCCTAGAAGTGTTGACTCAAAAAAAATGTCATAGAAGTCTCTTATAGAAGGGTCATAGACACGTTGGGTCACAAAGGGGTGAGTTCATAGAAGGGAGATAGAATGGTTGTGTCATAGTAGTGTTTGGTCATAGAAGAGTAGGGTCTTAAAACTTCCATAGAAAAGTTGGGTCTTAGATGAAGACAGCTAAAAAACTATTCAAGTATAGATAAGAATAAGAATTCGTCTCTAGTTATATTTCTACAATACTTGCCAGTGTCTGCCTTTGGTACCTGCTTGGCTTTACAGAACAAAACCACCAGTCATAACGAACAGAATATTTCAGATATCTGTGTAGTTTAAAGATAAGGAAGTTGCCAGATCCAGTAGAGTTGCTTGCAGTCATATCTGCTTGTCTCAACATTCTCAGCTTTGTGCAAGGTCTCTGGAAAGCTACAAGGTCTCTGGGAAGAAGTGTGGATGAAGAACCAGACAACATCAGTTTTGATGGGAAAGTAGAACCATAAGACAAGAGTTCACCCAGGGAACATGTGAGTAAAATTAAGATGGGACCAGTTGGTGAAATAAACAAGAACCAGTGTTGCAGTATGCTAAAAGGGACACGAGGTGGCAGCAAAGACAGAGCAATACAGTTACTATTGCCTATGTATCCATTTCTGGGAGTGGATGTACAATATGCTAATTATTTCTATAGTGACTGATGAACATGTAACAGCTGTGAGGATAAAAGTTACTCGATTGCTAAGTTTGGCAGGAGGACTTACGAGGAAAAAATCCTGGTGTAACACCAGCACTGCAATAAAAGAATTCCGGTTTGACAGTCACATTGGTTATTGAGGGTGATTTTTGTATTTCATGCAAGAGTCAGGTCATAGAAATTCTGGTCATAGAGTAGTTAAAGAAGGGTTGAGTCATAGGGAGTTATAGAGCAGCTGAATGGTCGAAGAGTGAGGGGAAGGGACATTGAGAGAACAATTCTGTAGTGGATTGATCTGCCTTAAAAAAGGCCTTCACAGGAATTCTTTAACAATGGAGGTCAGGATTCAGGGAAGTATTCCATATCTTTCTTTAATGCAATACAACATATACATAAGGTGCAGATAAGAGTACACTCTCTTCTTCATCCGGCAAGGCTGTTGCTCCTATAAAGGAAAATGAAGACGCTGGTGAGGGAGACCGTAAAACTTGCAGACCCATCTCTGCAACTGGAACACATGGAGGAAGAAAAAGAAAGAGAAGATGAAGAAGGAGCAGACGGACCTATCCCATCCACGAAGGCAGAAGTGGATAAAGAAGTGGCTCTGAGAGAGGAAGAAGTGGCTCTGACAGAGGAAGGAGCAACTGCAAGAGAGAAAGAAATGATTGCAAGAGAAGGTGTGCACCCAAAAGAATTAGGGGTGCATCCAATGGAATGTAGAGCGGTATGAAGAGAAAAGAAGGCAACAGTAAAAACAACCCATGGTATACTGTCACTAGAGGATTTATATCCTCACTACACATTTAGTATTTCAGAATATGCAAAGAAGCATCCGAAGCACAGTTCTTCCTGGCACCCCGATTACCAGTGCTGAGCTGGATGTTCAAAGGGAAGGTGTCCTTTACTCATCATGCCACCAACGCCAAGTGGAGCAAGTGGATTGCTTTGATTACACAACTTGTCCGAATCGGGAACTCAAATAGCCCTGGAATTTTGGAAATTATAACTAATTGACCTGAAGATGGGAACTTTAGTCTGGCAGATGAAGAAGAAGAAGAGCCAGTGAGTCGCGCTGAAGAAGCTCCGCCACATTATGAGCTACCAGATGAAGAGACATGCTATGCCCTTTCCACCGATAATTCCTGCTGTATTGTAGGGAAGAGCCGGAAGTGGAAAGCAGCTGCTTGGAATCCCACACGACGAGTGGTGGAAGCCACTGAAGGTGAAGGCAAATCAAGTCAGTTTGCAGAACTCAAAGCTGTCCAATTGGCCCTAGACTTTGCAGAAAGAGAAGGATGGACAAGGCTCTACCTAAAGACCAATTCGTGGATGATAGCAAATGCCCTATGGGGGTGGCTAGACCAGTGGGAAAGGATGAGTTGGAGTCATAGAGGGAAACCCATCTGGGCTGCTGGTCTGTGGCAAGACATCACTGCCAGAGTGAAGAACCTGAATGTGAGAGTCCGCCATATAGATGCCCATGTGTCCAAGGGTCGAGCTAATGAGGAACATGCTAATAACAGAGAGGCAGACCGAGCTGCACAGGGCAAGGTATCACAAGTAGACCTAGACTGGCAGCAGAAGGGAGAATTGTTCCTAGCTCGATGGGCCCATGATGCTTCAGGTCATCAAAGCCGAGATGCCACCTATAGATGGGCGCGAGATCAAGGGGCGGTCCCGGACGAAGCCGCGGAACATTTAAACGCGACCTAATCAGCTCCAATGCCACATTCGGCGCGATCGGCGGCAGGAAAAGTAAGTACTGCAGCCGGGTGCTCAATCTGGGTGGGTGGAGATTCCTGGTGAAAGGCAAGAGCTCAGGAGAGAACCCCGGCAGGGTGACTCTCTCTGAATCCCAGAAGCGGAAACTGTCACGTGGGCCAAACGCGTGGCAGGGGGGCGGTCCCGGAAGAAGCTGCGGGACATTTAAACATCTTCCTGGGAGCGCCAGCGACAGGAGGGATGCGAACAGGAGCGGGAAAATAGGGTTGCAGTATAGGCAGTTTGCACGGCAGTTCGCGCAAGCAGGCACTCTCTGGCAGGTGATTGGCTTTCCCACTCCTCTGCAGCAATGGTGACCAGGCGTGGCAAAGCCTCTGCTACCAGGACTGTGGGAGTAGAACCCTCTCTCCTCCCAGTAATCCTCCCCAGGAGGCAGAGGAATGCCATATTCCTCATCAACAGGATAGGGAGAGTGATTGGCCATTGGAATGCACTGCCCAGGGAGGTGGTGGAATCGCTGACCCTGGAGATGTTTAAGGGGAGACTGGATGAGGCACTGAGTGCCATGGTTTAGATGATGGTGTTAGTGTTGGTGTTAGTATTGGGATATAGGTTGGACTCGATGATCTCGGAGGTCCTTTCCAACTTTATGATACTGTGATACTGTGATACTGTGATACTAAAGAGCTCATTGCAAATCAGGATATTCTATGATTCTATGATTTGTTTTATAAGATCTGGGTTATAACCCTGAAGGTAATCCCTCCAGATTGCCTGAGCCTGACTGTCCCTTCCTAGAGGATGGACAAAGACTGGCAGGGAAAGAGCCGCAAGCACACTGAGTCCAAGGCAGATACGGACTTTGTCCGCAGAGGGGAATGATATTTGGACAGGAAGAGACATATTTTTACTATTCCTCTGAAAGGAAGATATAACTAAAAGAACCTGATTGTTCCTAGTCATTATGTAGGAAAAATGCTTGTGTCTTTACTTCAACACACATCCCTTACTGAGAATTGCCAATGGTATTTCAGGTATACCTAAGAGAAACGGATCAGCTCTAATTATGGCCATTGCTATGAACCAGGAAACTGGGTCTCTTTTTATATATAATGATGGTGGATTTGGGTATCACTGGGCAAAAGGGAGGACAGGAGTGACCATGAAGTAAAAGTCCCTCGTCCGTGCTTGGAGGTGAAGTCATGGAAAGGGCTGCTATGTGGGACACATCTGTCATGGTTTCCCTGAGACAGGTTCTTGAGGGTGTCCAGGGAACATGGCACTGAGCAGGCCCCTCTCTTTGGCATTGTTGTTCTTGTTTCCTTCACTATGACACCTGACTCTACACCATGAGCACCCTGCTGAGTGCCCTCACCCTGCACACTCTCACATCTCAGCTCTACACTGATGGTCTCCTCTCCTGGGCTCTTTCTTGCACAGCCTGGCCTCTCCCAACCTCTACCCTACTCGCATGTCCTCTCCAACAGCCCAACGTGGTCCAGCCCAGGAGAGCAGCCCAGACTGGAATGGTCCCACAGCACAGCCAATTGCAAACTGCTGCAGATTCAACTCCAGTCCCAGCCCTTTGAATAGCACAGCAACTTCTTGAGGGGCAGAGAGGGGTGTCATCCTGCCCATCAGATCCAAGGCTGATGCTGGCAATAATGACACCAAGAAACAGAGGCCACTCACTCCCAGGCTCTGCTGCACTCATACTGTAGGTGATCCTCAACCCCAACAGCATTTGACCTCTCCTCTACCCCCACAAGCCCCACTAACCAGGACAGCACGAGAGCCTTGGGGCTCCTCAGGCAACTCCTGCATCTCTCCAGTCTCCCTTCCCTCTTCCTGCTGGTTCCTCACTTACTCCCACGGTGCTTCAGACTCCTTGTTTGTGGATACATGGATACATGGATTCAATCCTTTAGTTTTGCGGGACATCACCTCTGAGGCTGTTTCTTCTTCAGAGTCTCCCTTCACTCCCATCCCAGCCCAGAGCAAATGATGAGACCCCATCCTCCCCTCATCCCTCCAAATTCATTTTTGTCAGAGATTTGTATTTGCCATCAGTACTGCCACAAAGGAAGCCACCTGAGGAGGTAATGGGTAGCCCAGGCAACATCTCTACTGACACTGGACAGTGAGAAGAGAGCTTCTACAACTGGAAATTTTGGTCCAATGGAATCGGATGTTATCATGAGCTTAAACCCAAAAACAATGAATACACAAGGAGAACAGATTAACTAAAGAAATCCATTTTCATGGATATTTTATTTGTAGCAGCTTTAGATGAAGAGTTCAGCCTTGAAACACCACATCTGAGAGATGGCCTTTTATTGAAGAGCTTCATTTGGACAGGCCACACCTGACACAGTGTTGTGCAAGGGTCAGACACAACGGGGTTAAACCTCAAGACAAGTAGTGTAGCTCGGAAGATTATCTATAGGAAGGACTATCACAAGGGAAAATAACAGACTCCTGGCCTGAGCCGAACTCTGGGAAAGGAGCAGAGAAGGGGAAGCAGGTTATTGTTAATGAAACCACATCCATTGGGCCAGTTTGCCTAGGGCATTCCTGAACTCCTGATTCCTCAAACTGTAGATGAGGGGGTTCATTGCTGGAGGCACCACCGAATACAGAAATGAAAGCACCAAGTCGAGGGATGGGGAGGAGAGGAAGGGAGGCTTCAGGTAGGCAAATGTAGCAGTGCTCAGAAAAAGGGAGACCACAGCCAGGTGAGGGAGGCAGGTGGAAAAAGCTTTATGCTGTCTCTGCTCAGAGGGGATCCTCAGCGCGGCTCTGAAGATCTGCACATAGGACACCACAATGAAAACAAAACAGCCAAAACCTAAACTGCCACTGATGACAAGAAGGCAAACCTCCCTGAGATAGGAGTGTGAGCAGGAGAGCTTTAGGATGTATGGGATTTCACAGAAGAACTGTTTCACAGCAATGCCCTTGCAGAGTGGCAGTGAAAATGTATTGACCGTGTGCAGCAGAGCATTGAAAAAGTCAGAGGCCCAGGCAGCTGCTGTCATGTGGAAACAAGCACTGCTGCCCAGGATGGTCCCGTAGTGCAGGGGTTTGCAGATGGCAATGTAGCGGTCGTAGGACAGGATGGTGAGGAGGTAGAACTCTGCTGAAATGAAAAATACAAAAAAAAAAGGTGTGCAGCACATCCAGCATAAGAGATTACTCTCGTGTCCCAGAGGGAACTGTCCATGGATTTGGGAACAGTGGTGGAGATTGAGCCCAGGTCAAGCAGGGAGAGGTTCGCAAGGAAGAAGAACATAGGGGTGTGGAGGTGGTGGTCACAGGCTGTGGCGGTGATGATGAGGCCGTTTCCCAGGAGGGCAACCAGGTAGATACCCAGGAAGAGCCAGAAGTGCAAGAGCTGCAGCTCCCGTGTGTCTGGAAACGCCAGGAGGAGGAACTGGGTGATGGAGCTGCTGTTGGACATCTGCTGCCACTTGCTTGGGGCACTGTCATAGGAGGAAAAGACAGAACTGTGTTATGGGAGCCTTCTCTGAAAAAAATCAAGTCATTTCTTGATTCACCCTCTCCCTGCTACACACACTCTGTTCAGAGCAGAGGGATCCACATCGCACCACTCAATTCCTCACCCTTTTTCTCAAGTTCTCAGCATCCTCTTTCAGCCCAGGACACACACGGCTCATTTCACAAATGCAAAAACATCTCCTCTCTCACACCATCTCTGCACTTCTCGATGGGGCTTCCAGGTAACACAAGGATGTGACAGGACAGGTTTTCATTCTAGAGGGAAGATCACAGCTAGTGCAGACATCTCAAGGAGACAGCCATATGTCCTCATGATGGCATTTGATGAAGGGAGATTCATCTCCATCCACAGCACCACTCAACGCACTGTCCACAACCTCACATTTCAGAGCAAAGCTGGCACAGGGGTTCCCATGGACACAATTGCAGGAAAGGAGCCACCGTGTCAGGGTGTGACTCTGCAGCTGAAACTCCCATCCCCAGAGAGCCTGGCAGCAAGAACAAAAGAACAACAGCAGAAACACAGACAAGGGGAGAAAGAGGGAGAAAGAGAGTGAGGGTGTGTCTGAGAGAGGACAGGGCAGAGGCAGCCAGGCACGCAGACAGCGTTCCCCTTCCCCAGCTGTGCACGGCACCTCCCGAACACCAACAGTGCCGGGCAGTTTCTCTCAGTACCTGTGCTCTGGAGAGGGCACTGGAGCTCTGGCTGCAGAGGAGGTGGTTCAGCCTTGGATCCCAGATCCCTGAGGGCAGAGGCTTTGCTGTGTGGGAGAGGAAATAAAGGATCTTTCTTAGAGAAAGTTGTTTGCTTTGGAGGGGATCACACAGAGTTTTTATGAGTTTTCCCTCCTACAGTAGTTCCTGCTTTAGTTTGCTCTCATTCCCCAATGGTGTCTCTGCTGCCTGGATCTTTTCCTCCTTGGAGGTGTTACCCTGTCTCAGTCTTTTCCTTGCTCACAAACCCGAGCCCAAATAATTTACACTCACCTACAAAAACCTGCCTGTTTGCAGGGCACTGACGGTTTGCACGTTCGTTTTCGGAGGTTCAAAAAGGCAGAAGAAACAGATGGGTCCAGCAGAGGTGGTGCTGGTGTGGTCCACGGGCAGGGAAGTTGATATACATATTTTAGGAGCAACTGTAACCAGACCTTCTGACCACTCAGGGAAACAGCTCAAGAATCTCAAAACTTGTTTAAACTTTAAAAGCCTTTCCTGTTTTTCTCTTTCCCTCCCCTTCGTCAAGTCCCTGACCTCAGAGGAGGAAACTGAAAACTTAGGTAATCTCTTTATCTTTATATAAAACTGTACCCTGACATCCCTCTGGAAATGTTCTGTATGAAGATTCCTGTTACTGATCTGGAGCTGTGAGCAGCCCTGACACACACAGCACCCTCTCAAGAGCAGAAGGAAATTTTCCTACTAATTCAGGGCTCATTCCTTCCATCCACAGCACCTCCTCAGAGCCCATAGAAAGCTCCCTGGGCAGGCTGAGCGCTGACCCTGGCTGGGGGAAGAGTCCCTGCCCTGGTACACACACCCTGGGCTGCAAGGATCCTCCTCTCAAGGACAGCCCGGGGCACCCCTGAGTGCACAGCCCTGCACTCGTCCCCAGCAGAAGGCAGCCCTCAGGCCCTGTCCCTCTGATAGCGCCACAGGGGAGCCCTGCTCGTCAGTAGGTTCTTCTGCTCTACAGCAGAGACACTGGGAGAGACATCCTGACAGATCCTGAAAACTGTGGCATGTGCCAGCTTTAAGAGATTCCTTCAGGAACCTCACATGCATTGTCGTACAGCCAGAGACTTACTGTGTGAAGGGCTGTGAGGATTCCTCCCTCAGTGAGCTCTCAGCATGCTCCATCCACACACTGACTTTAACCTCTCTCTGCCTCCTTCCTCTCCCCTCTCCCCTGCAGGCAGTGCCCTCAGCCTTGCTGTGCTTTGCAGAGGAGCTGCTCCTGGGTAGTGGTTGGTCTTTGTAGTGCTGCCCACTTGCCATGAGCTCCCTCCATCCCAGGAGCCCAGCCCAGCTCAGCAGCAGAGGGGCAGTAAAAGGCAGCACTCCTCTGGGCTCCCTGGAGGTGTCCCTGGGGCTCCAAGGGCTGAAGGAATCCCTGATGTTCCCTCCCTCAGCTGGGCCGAGATATTTCTTTCCTGCAGTGACTATACAACCCTTCGCTTCAGCGTTAAGAAAATGGATGCAAGTTGCAGGGGGGCAATGAGAGAAATGTTGCGGCTGAAAAGGTGAGGAGAAAGGCTGTCCATGCAGTGTCAGACCTCAAGGGACTGCTTCTCCATGCTGCCCAGACCTCCTGAGGAGACACTCTGCATCAACGCCAATTGGAGAATGGTACTGCCACCTCTTCTCTGAACGGAAATTTAATGAAATAAAAACTTCACTTTAAAACATATTTTATTAGGGGTGATTTTAAAACTTCCAGTTTAACCTCTCTGGGAAATGACTCCAATGAGTTGTACAAGCCTTGAAGACCTGAAGAAAATTGCAGGAAGAGAAAGACCTTGTTAAGGATTTCTGTATTTTAATGAGACCCAGGGTATATTCGCTGCTGAGTCATTAAACCTCAGCTGCTTGAAAGAGATTGAGCAAATCTCTAGAGAAGTAAAAAGAAAAACTCAGAAAATCTTGAAGAATTATTTGGTCTCAGAGAGGATCGTTGGTGACAAAGTCCCCGCAGGAAATCGTTAGAGCAGATAGTTGGAGGATATGATTGCAGAGAGGCAAAGGCACTGTGCAGGCATCTGTAAGGCTGAGAAAAGCCTTGGTTTGCTTGGTGAAGCAGAAAGGCCAAGCCCTGACCCCCAGGGAAGGCAGATCTGGCTGTGACTACAATGACCCTGGTGTCATGAACATTCTCACATTGCTGAATCAAAGTCAGAGCAGTTATTCCATTGAATGCCAAACACAGGCCTGTAGAGTTACTTGAGATGCCAAGGCTCTCACACACAGCTCCATGCAGGTGCAGAAGAGTTGGGTCATAGAAGGGAGAGCTCATAAAAATCTTGTGTTATGGAAGAGTCATAGAAATATTGAGTCCAAAAATCTTACTGTAATCAGATCATGGAAAGGTTAAAGAAGAGTAATGCCAAAAAAGAGTTAGACAAGAGTCAGGTCATAGAAGGGTTTTGTCACAGAAGAGTTCAATCATAGAGTCAGAGCAAAGTCGAGTCATAGAAAGCCAAAAAAAGGCCTGATAAAGTTGGGTCATAGAAGCCTTCTCCCAGAAGATCTGGTTCACAAAAGGCTCCAGTTTTAGAAGAGTCAAGCCATAGAGGAGTCATGGAAGCGTGGGGTGGTAGAAGAGCCAAGTCAAAGGAGATTTTATTTTGGAAGATACATAGAAGCTTTGAGTCATAGAAGGATCATGGAAGAGTTGAGTCACAGAAAGGTCATAGAAGTGTCGAATCATAGAAGCATCATAGAAGGTCTGAGTTCATGTAGAAGAGTCAGGTCATAGATGTGAAAAGTCTTAGAATCATAGAATCATAGAATGACTTGGGTTGGAAAGGACCCATAAGGATCATCAATTTCAACTCCAATTCCTGCAAAGCATAGTCCCAATATTCACACCATGATTCTGAGGGCATTGTTCATAGAGGAGGTGACTCATATAATATTCAGGGCATAGAGGTGTCATAGAGGAGTCAGGTAATAGAGGGTCAGGTCACAGAAGGGTCTGTTAATAGTAGGATTAGGTCATAGAACAGTTGGGATATGGAGGGGTCAGGTCCCACAGTGTCCCAGAAGAATTGGATCATAGAACATTCTGGTGATAGGTGTGATCTGATCGTAGAAGCAGCACAGATGACTCATGTCATAGAAAAGTTGGGTCATAGAAGAGTCATAGAATCTTGGTTTATAGGAAGTCACATCATGATATACTCATGGAATAGTCAGAGGATAGTCAGGTCATGGAAGGTCATAAAAGGGTTGTGTCATAAAAGGCTGGAGTCATAGAAGGGCCTGATCATATGAGAGATGGGTCACAGAAGAGTTGGATCATAGAGGGGTTGGGTCATAGAGGGTTATTAGAGGATAACTCACAGAAAGTTCATGTAAGAGTTAGGTCATAGAAGGGGTGGGTCACAGAAGGCTCATTTTTTAAGAAATGTTACGTAGAAAACTCAGATCATGGAAGGTTGGTGTCACAGACAAGTCAGGAGAAGGACAGGGTGACAAAAGAGTTGTGTCAAGAAGAATTTGATCGTAGGACGTTTATAGAAATGTTGGATCATAACTGGCTGATAGAAGAGTTGGGATATAGAAAGGTCAGGTCATAGAAGTGTTGGGTCATAGAAGCTTCGGGTGATAGAAGGGACAATGAAGAGTCTGGTCATAAATGTTTCATAGACAATTCAGGTCAAATGAGGGAACATAATAGATTTGGGTCATGAAATAGTCTTTGAAAGGTCATATAAGTGTCAGGTCATAAAATAGGGGGTTCGTAGAAGAGGTGGCTCATATAAGAGTTGGATCATGGGGGACTGATATGAGGGCCAGGTCATAGATATGTTGGGTCATACAATGAAGGTGAGACAGTATCTGAGCAAGGGAAATCCAGTCCCCTTCTCTTTGAGACTTTTGGAAATGAGATCCGAGTGGGCAAAGTCTCGGACACAGCTTTTAGTTCCCCTGCTCATCCATTGGCTGTTTCTGAAAAGGACATGTGTGGCATATGAGGCACAGACTCAACTTGTGGTGCACATGAGGCAGAGTTTATTTCTCAGGCAGTGTGAGTGAGACAAGTGAGACAAATGCTTATTCTACGAGCAGTACTTTACACATCTTTTACCCGGATGCTCGTTCTTTTATGGCTGTCACCCCAATAAGGCAGCTGTTGGCAGGAGTTCTCTTCCACCTGCTTCTCACGCTCTATGTAGCAATCCACTATCAGTTTTCCCATGCACTCAAATCCTGTTTACTTCAGCATTTTCTCATACCCTTCTGTTTATTTCAGCGGCCTACTCGTATCCCTTTCTTCTACAGTGTAGAACACGTTAAGCATCTCAGCCTTTTCCTCATCCCTTGTAGCAATGTTCCCCTCCATGTCCAATAAAGGATGGAGATTCTCCTTGGGTCTCTTTTTCTGTTGAAGTATTTGTAAAACATTTTTCGTCTCTTACAACAGTGGTCAATGTGTTTGAGCTGGGCTTTTGCCTTTCTAATTTTCTCCCCACACAACCTAAAGAGATTCCTGGACACTTCTAGAGCTGCCTGCCCTTTCTTTCAGAAGTGATAAACTTTCTTTTTCTTCTTCAGTCACAGCAAATGTTCCTTGTTCAGCCAGGCTGTTCTCTTCCCCATTCATTTGTCTTGCAGCATATGGGGACAGCCTGCTCCATCACTTTTAAGATTTCCTTCTTAAAGAACGTCCAGCCTTCCTGGATCCCTTTTCCCTTCACAACTCTTTCTGAAGGGCCCACTTTCCAGACAGCAGGAGCGCAGGGCACGAATTTACCTACCACTCTTGTTCCTTTTGCCACCTCTCCCACTGGGTTTCAGAGAGTCTGTATGCCAGTTTGGGGGTTACAGTTCGTGCACGATGGAGCACATGTATATTTTCACAGAGTTACCTTATTAAAAAATAAAAATTCGAAGTCAAAGTAAAACAAAATAGTTGCCACGGTGAAAAAAAAGAAAGCAACCCCCAATAACACCACCACTGCCCTTCCACCACCCCCCAAAACCGCACACCACACTACAGAAACCAAACCCAAGAACTGCCAAGAGCTCAGCAGCGTCGGATCCCAGACACTGCATGGTCGCCCTGTCCCTGAATTCTACCAACAGACTGCAAATCCATGACAGTGAGCCAGGAAGCTCGTACCAGGGGCTGTCACCTCTGCCAAGTTCCAAGTCAGCCAGCGAGGCAAAAAGGAGGGAGAACAGTCTTCCCATTAGGTGTGTGTGGGGCTGTGTAGGCCTTGGGGCCCAGGCAGAGCAGATAAACTGACTGGGGTTGTGAAGCCCAGGAGTAGCAGAACTCTACAGATCTTCTGGGCTGGCAGATCCACCTGGCTCCAGGGCAGCTTGCAGATGTTGCCAGGTCTAGCCTCCTCTGCAGAAGTCAGCACTGGTTGTCAGCTCTACCAGGCTTTGTTGGGCAGTCAGTTCTTCCCAAATCCATGCAGCAAATAAGTCCACCTGGCACCACTAGGTTATCAGAACTGCCCAGCTACAGAGCAGCTGGTGACAGTGGCCAGGTCTACCTACTTCTGCCGAGTTGTCAGACCGACCAAACTTGTCCAGACCAGCAGATCCATCCCGCTACCCTGGGCCTTCAGGGCAACAGAACTTCCTGACTTCTGCCCATGTTGGCCTGTGTACCTGGGTCCAGCAAGACTGCAGGTCACACAGCACCGTCGCGGAGCCAGGTCTACTTACCTCTTCCAGGTAGTAAGTCTTACTAACTCCACTATGTTGCCAGGTCTACCCTACTCTGTCAAGAGAGCAGGTCTATCCAGCTATGCCAAGCCTTCAAGTCCACCCAACACTGTCTCATTGCCAGGTCTAATAGGCTCTACTGGGCCAGTAGGTCCACTAAGCTCTGCCCAGGTGACTGGTTTTCCAGTTTACGTGGATTGTCAGGCCTACCACACTCACGGCGTCAGAAAGTCTTCCTGCCTATGCCAGATGGCAGGACTTCTAATACATGAAATGTTGCCTCTTCTAACACGGAAGTGCCCATTGCCTGTCCCTGCCTGCGGTCACAGTACGACCACGCAGCACGGCCGTGACCAAGCTGCCAGAGCACTCAGGCCTTACCAGGGATCAGATAGCGAGTGTGGAAGGGGAAAGAGAACAGTTCTGGGAGATCAAGCGCTGGTGCTGCTTTGCAATGCTGTCATGTTGGAACGTTATGACAGTGCTGATAAACAAAAAGACCACGGCCAGGTGAGGGAGGCAAGTGGAAAAGGCTTTGTGCCGCCCCTGCTCAGAGGGGATCCTCAGCACAGTCCTGAAGATCTCCACATAGGACACCACAATGAAAACAAAACAGCCAAATACTAACAAAACACTAAGCACAAGAAGACCAGTCTCCTTGAGGTCAGCATTTCTGCAGGACAGTGTGAGGATCTGGGGGATTTCAAAGAAGAACTGGTCCACAGCGTTGCCTCGGCAGAGGGACAGTGAAATTGTATTGGCCATGTGCAGCAGAGCGTTTAGAATTACAGAGCCCCAGGCAGTTGCTGCCATGTGGACACAAGCTCTGCCAGCCAGGAGGGTCCCGTAGTGCAGGGGTTTGCAGATGGCAACATAACGGTCGTAGGACATGATGGTTAGAGTAGAATACTCTGCGCCAAACAAGAACAATACAAAGAAGACCTGAGAAACACATCCCGAGCAGGCTATTTCCCTGGTGTCCCAGAAGGTATTGACCAAGGATTTGGGGATGCAGCCGAGGTCAATGAGGAGAGGTTAAGGAGAAAGAAGTACATGGAGATGTGGAGGTGGTGGTCACAGGCTATGGTGGTGATGATGAGGCCGTTTCCTAGGAGGGCGACCAGGTAGATGCCCAAGAAGAGCCAGAAATGCAAGAGCTGCAGCTCCCGTGTGTCTGCAAATGCCATGAGGAGGAGTTGGGTGATGGAGCTGCTGTTAGACATTTGCTGCCTTTGGACATGAAACACTGCACAAGGATGAAAGAACAGTCACAAATTAATAGACATCTCTGAGCAAAATCAAAGTAATTTCTCACACTGCACACTCCCCACTGCTGTTTTCATTTGTATGAGATTGTCAATCAGCTCTGTTCCTGGAGTCCTGCTTGGTGCTACCTGAATGTGTCGTGAGGAGCAGGGCCTCTGCCTGCTGGGTGCCAAGGAGTCAGCCCTGCTCTGCAACAGTGGGGTCATGGGAACAGTGTGGATAGCGTTAGTGTTAGATTTTTTCTGATAAAACTACTCCTAATGCAAACGTGCCCATAGGGATCTGCACTCCCAGTACTAAGAAACCACATTCACAAACATGTTTTAGAAGTAAAAGGATTTCAGAGCACTCTCTAACCTCAGCTAGAGATTATTTTTGATTTCAGGATTTCTCAGCATTTCTGCTGCATGTCGGGAGGTCAATAAGAGTCCTGTGAGGTAAGGAGGTTGACTGGTGCAGATTGAGGAGTCGTCTTCTGTCCCTTGGTAATGTTTCTGGCTGCCCTTTGTTTTGTAACTTCCTGACACAGGGTGCATTCACACTTGCATGTTTACTGGAGGAGGCACCAGGCACTGCTGAGAGTGGAGAAATCCACTGCAAACACAGAGTCTGACATTTCTTCAAGGTCTCAGTGCCCCACTTTCAGCCCAGGGCAGAGGCAGTCGGGCACGCACGCAGCGTTACCCTTCCCCAGCTGTGCATAGCCCCTCCCAAATACCAACAGTGCCGGGCAGTTGCTCTCAGCCCCTGTGCTCTGGGGGGACTGAACTCTTTGCTGACCCAGCTCTCCTATCATCCCCCACTGCTATTATTTCTCTATGACCCAAAACGTCTATGATCTGAGTCTTCTATGACCCAAGAGTTACATAACACAAGCCTTCTCTTACCCAACTCTTCTCTCAGATCAGCAGATTTGCACCGGTGGCAGCGGACATAGTGGGACAAGGAAACAGCCTTGATGATGTCCAAGCAATATTCAGCAACAGTCAAAATACTGGATTATTATCAACACGGCTTTGGTTACAAATCCAAATCACAGCACCACACTGGCTGCTGGGAAGAAAATTATATCCCCCTTTAGCCACTCCCAGTACAATCTCGAACCCATACTCTTACCACTTGCATTATGCTCTGGTCCTACCCTATCCAGGACTTCCATATAAACACCTCATGCTTTCTCATCCTTTGATATACACAGAGATATCTGGAGGCCTTGCTGCAGCTTACCGTGGCGAGCGGAGCAAGAACAACACATCAATATGATGCAGATTCAAGCTCGTTTATTGGCTGCTTCAGCA
Organism: Dromococcyx pavoninus; assembly: GCA_033558185.1. Taxonomy (NCBI): domain Eukaryota; kingdom Metazoa; phylum Chordata; class Aves; order Cuculiformes; family Neomorphidae; genus Dromococcyx; species Dromococcyx pavoninus. The sequence continues at coordinate 2,048,337 of JAUMJL010000133.1, read as the reverse complement.
GATATTTATAGTGAGTGCTTCTTCCATACGTGCAAGCATTTGTGACTTGGCAAATTGTGATTGGTTACATATGTCTGTCCTCAGGCCTAACTTAAGCATTTAATTGGTCATTTTATGATCCCCTATTTACATACTTTTAACAGATTAGCAACTTTGTATCCTATTTTGTACTTGCACAACTTGTTCTAGCCGGACTGTTCTGACCGGTGTTTAACCCTCTCTGTTCCCTTTCAGAACTGTCCTTGAGGCCTAAAACTCCTGATAATCGTTCAGGATTGCCAATGCCCCAACTTTTCCCCCTTTCTTTTCAAAAACAGAATCAATAGCACGCTTTACTCACGATTGAATGCATCTTATCAAACAGGGTACTATAAGCAACAACAATAATATGACACACAAAATTGTCAACACTTGCTTAACTAAAACTCTCAGCCATCCCCCTATACCTAAAGATTTCAGCCAATTGTCAAGCCACCCATCGTCTACCGTTATGTCTGAGAGGTGTCTTTGTAAGTCCTTAATTTTTTTGTGGATGCTTTCACTCCGATCAGAAAGATTCATACAACACATCCCCTCAAAATCCTCACATCCATGGCCTTGTGCTAACAATAAGAAATCTATAGCTGCTCGATTCTTCAAAACGGCATGACGTAAACTATCTACATCATGCAATAAGTCATGTAAAATTTGAGACGTAATGTTAAATTCCTGTACTGCAAAACATGCCAAATTTTTAATGTTTCTCCAATTTTCAGCTCCAATTTTGCCTGGTGCGAAGAATGCCATGGCAACTGCTGTTCCTATAGATGAGATCTGAACATGTGGGTTGCAGTCAGGGCCAATATTATGCACTGATCGTCTGGATCTGTGCAAAGGCATATTGTATTCATTTTTCATGAGGCTTCTAAATCTGGGAGTAAACATAGTCAATTTTCCAACATAGCATGGACCTCCCCATGAATTATATGGAACCCCAGGCCATGCTCGATCCCCACAAATCAAAAAAAATCCCTTTGGGAACGCATATCCCCCTTGAGTACTGACTTCTTTGGTAGCTATCGATAAGGACATGTTAACCCATTCTTTCCCTTTACTAGCAGAAACCTTTTGTCTCATTTCAAACCACGATGTGTTTCTGAGATTATTAATAGCCTCTCTAATGTTGAGTAACACTGCCCCAGAACCGTTTATAGCAATAAGACTGTTCTTGCCTTCTTCCGAACAATTTTTAAATGAAGATATGTTACTTAACATTCCATACGGAGAGAGCGATCCCATCAGATCTAATTCTTGTAGCAGTAACTCTGCCTTCTTTGTTAGATTGCCTAAGACTTGTGCCAATAAGATCGAATTATAAACACTGGTAAAGTTGTTCTGGACTTGGCACCGTAGCTTAACCCTGGATGGCCATAATGATCCACTGGACCACTATTTCCAATATTCTCCAAATGTCAATTCATTTACTCTGGTATAACCCTTCCAATCATTCCAATCAAAAGTTGGAAAACCTATTAGTCATGTTCTAAACGGGTCTTGAGCCTGTGCTAAGCTTAAGCAAAAATCATATTGATTGGTAGCCTGAGCCCATGTGACCCACATGTTTTGCCTGACGTCTATTTTTAGGTGAGCATTTTCAACACTCCTTACTTCTCTTATAATCATAATAGATACAACAAACCGGACAGCGACCTCGGCAATCATATTTCTTAACTATTTGTTTCCACTTCCACTCCTCTATTATCCAAAACTTTGGCACATGCAAAGTATCTCCACTATACCAATCTACTAACTCCGACTTTTCTTGTGCTGCTAACTTTTCTATAATATGTGTCACTTGCCAGCGAACTAAAGCAATTCTAATCTGATCTGTTGATTCAAAAAGCGCTATAGCATCAGACAAAGGTAATCGTGTAACTGCTACTAAATCACTGAACGCTCGTTTTCTTCTCCAGCTATCATTGCAATTTCTACACCATAATTCTCGTAAACTATTCTAATGCACCCATAGCGTTCTATTACATCCCCCACACCTAATTTTTACCCAAGAAGAGTGATCCTTTTCTTTACAAATATAACAAGATTTCCATGCTGGACCTTTTACACGTAGTCGATAAAGTTCAGATAATAAAAGATGAAACTGATTAACTGGGGTCCAGTTTAAAAGTTCCAACGGCAACTTATGCCGAACTGTTTGCAACAACGGATCAATGCTGACGTGTAGTCTGTAGGCTAGAAGAGCATCAGTCTCCCGTTGTCTCTCCGCCGTGATTGTCTGCAGTGACCAATTCACCGGTTGACTCTTTACTGTTATTCTTTAACAGAGGCCGAATCCACTTCGCAGGAATCCACGACGCAGTTTTTCCATCTGAAACACAAGCATACCCTCTTCTCCATGTCAGCAATTGATTAGGACCCCACCATTGTTGGGTCACAGGGTTAAACAATTCAACTTGTACATAATGTTGGAATAAAACATTTTGAGTAAATGAAAAGTGTGAAAATATTGGTATTTGTTCCTCATCCCTTGGGTTTAACCAATTCAAAGTATAACATGCCTTTGCTGTTATTATATTCGGACTCCTTTCCCCCCCTTTTTTTATAAATGGACAAATAATGTTTTAAATCCCTATGGGACAAAAACAAAAACAAAACAAAACAAAAACAAAAATACAAGCAAAACATAACAAACGATTTTCAATAAACTTCGAATCCATCCAGTCAACCCCCACCCAGAAAACAGCTTGTCAAACCAGTCCCAATTATCTTCCAATTGCAGGCATTTCACTCCTTGTTTCAGCTGCTGGATGGCTGCATGGATGGACTCAGAATGGTCAGACAAATTCATACAACACATTCCATTGAAATCTTCACAACCGTGACCATGCGCTAAAAGCAAAAAGTCTATTGCTGCACGGTTCTGCAAAGTTGCATGCCTAATGCTATCGACATCCATTAGCAAGCTTGTTAGTGCGAGGCTAGTTGCATTAGTTTGTTTTGCAAGCCAACAACCTAACTTTTTTAATGTCACTAGTGATTGTGCTGAGGCTACCCCTGTTGCTAATGCTGATGCGGCAATGATCTGAGCAGAATTCCAGAATTTAACACGGTCATCACAATCACTAGAAAAGGCATGTACACTTCTACGGTGGCGATATCTTTTCCGCCATTGTAGAATTGTACTATCATTTGGTGCTAATAGGGAAAGTTTACCTATTGAGCATGGTCCACCTTTAATGTGTGAAGGAATGGCCGGCCATGCTCGATCTCCGCAAACTAAAAAGATTCCCGGGGGTAAGAGAAGGGGTAAGTTTGCTGACTTTGAGATGTTTGGAGAGATGTAATTGCACCAAGCAGATGCATTAGTAAAGATAGTATGTATGGGATTTACACTCCAAGCTCTAGACTGATTTTTTCCCGTGTAATTGAATTGCAAGCAGTAATGCATTTTTATAGAACCTAATAATTCTAATTCTTGAGGTTCCAAATTGGATGAAGGTAAATATGCAACCCAGCCATCCCAGTTGTCTACACAACCTGTGCCATTTGCTATCACCTTTTGATTCTGTGGTATCGGCCATTGATCAATGGGGACCCCCACTAAACATGTAGAGAAAGGGTTTTGAGGATTAGCTGTTGCAATGCAAATAGACTGTAGTCCCGATGTGTTAGCCAAAGTGATCCAAACATTTTCTTTTGGTAGTGTAAATGCCATACCTTCCTGGAAACAAGTGATAAGGAAAGAGAAGATCATGCTTCTGACGACGAGTTCTTGTAGGGGCGTATGCTTCTTGCGGGGTACCATCTGGGTCCTGAGTCTGTAGAGACACAAGCGTATCCCCTTCCCCATGTAATTAGTTCGCATGGACCTTTATTGAGTCCTGTTTCTAGATCCCGAACCAGAACTAAGGGTCGTTCCTGAAATTGAAAAAGGTTATTTTTAACAAAATGTTTAGCAATTGGAGGTATGTCCGCAGATGTGCAATCGAGAAAGTTTAGAGTATACAGAGCTTTGAGTACTCTTTCTTCCGGTATTGTTAAGACTCCAGTTCCCCCTTTTTGTTTAAGTAGGAGAGATTTGAGTGTTTGATGAGCCCTTTCTACTATTGCTTGGCCAGTAGGGGAATATGGGATTCCTGTAACATGTTTTATTCCCCACTCGGCAAAAAAGGTTTGCAGTGAACGAGAAAGATATGCAGGACCATTATCCGTTTTTACTTGTTTTGGAACACCAAGAGAAGCAAAAGCTCGTAAAAAATGTCGTTTAACATCTTTAGCCGTTTCCCCAGTATGGCAAGAGGCATAAATAGCGCCTGAAAAGGTGTCTATGGAAACATGTAAATATTTCTGGCGTCCAAATTCAGGAAAGTGTGTTACATCGGTCTGCCAGATTTCCAAACTGTTAAGGCCACGGGGTACAGTACCATGTGCATTAGAGACAATAGTATGATGCTGACAATCTGGGCAAGAAGAAACAATGTCAGCGGCCTATTGGTTAGATAAATTAAACTCTTTGCGAAGTCCCCTTGCATTAGTATGGAAGAAGGAATGGTGTAGCCGAGCTTGTGCAAAATTGTTAGGTAAAACAGTAACAGGTAACGTGAGCCTATCTGCTCTCCGATTTCCTTCTGCCAGAAAACCTGGAAGAGAAGTATGCGATCGAATATGTAACACAAAATAGGAATGTATACGAACATTGAGTAAAGAGATTAATTGCAGCAACAGAGAATATAAAAGGGAATGAGAAAGTTGTTTCAGAGCAGATTGTTCTGCTCGTTGAACTATTCCTGCCACATATGCTGAATCTGTAACCAGATTAAATGAAACATCTGAAAATAGTTGAAAGGCTCGGACTGCCGCCGCAAGTTCTACTATTTGGGAGGATCCAGGGAGATATGTGATATCAGAGTTCCAGGTTCCTCCTGAATCCTGCCAAGTAACGACGGCTTTATGGGATGCAGAAGATCCATCTGTAAAAACAGTGAGTGCTTGTAAAGGAGTTGAAGAAAGTCGTGGAATCTCGACAAGTGGCAGAAAAGCATGCAAAAGTTTTGAAGACGGATAATGATTAGAAAATTGTCCTGTAAAGTTCAAGATAGCCACCTGGAAAGAAAAACTGTGTTGAACAACAAAGTCAAGATAGGTCTCAGTAAATGGTATAAAAATAAAGGAAAAATTTCTACTAGCAATAGTAAAAATTCTGTGTCTTGCTCTCATTATTATATCAGAAATCATTTCAATCTGTTGAGAGATAGTTTTTGAAGCTTGGAAAGGCAAGAAAACCCATTCTAACATTAACAATGGTTCTGATAACGCTGTGTCCCATTGAAAAATGAGGCCTGAAAATTTGATATCATCCCGAATAATAGCGAGATTGAGGGGTAAGTCTGGCTCCCATCTCATTGCTTGTCTTTGCATAATAGCCTGGCCGACTTTGTCCAAGGCTTCTTTTGCTTCAGAAGTCAGGGATCGGGGAGCTGTAAGATCCGTATCCCCTCTTAACATATTAAATAACGGAGATAGATCCGAATTAGAGATTCCTAATAAAGGACATAACCAGTTTATAGTGCCCAATAATTTCTGCACGTCATGGAGAGTAGTGATGGATGCATCAATCGACAAATTTTGCGGAGAGATTTTTTGTCTGGATATTTTCCAGCCTAAATATTTCCATGGATCTTGTCGTTGTATCTTTTCAGGTGATATTTTTAGTCCAGCTGCACTTAGTGCAGTAGTCATTTCTTTAAATGTGCTTTCTAACTCTGGCTCCTTTTCTGTTGCAAGCAAAATGTCGTCCATATAATGATAGATCAGGGCCCTTGGGAACTTGCCTCGGACCGGAGCCAAAACCTGGGCTACATACCACTGACAGATAGTAGGGCTATTTTTCATACCTTGTGGCAATACAGTCCAATGATACCTAAGCAAAGGTTCTCCCATATTAACAGAGGGTATTGAGAAGGCAAATTTAGGTGCATCATCAGGATGTAATGGAATATCAAAAAAGCAATCTTTAAGATCAATAATTATCATTGACCATTCGCTGGGTATCATTGTTGGTGAAGGCAAGCCTGGCTGTAATGCTCCCATAGGTTCCATTACAGCATTGACTCGTCTGAGATCATGTAACAATCGCCAATTCCCATTTTTCTTTCTTATTACAAAAACAGGGGTATTCCATGGACTAAATGTGGGGACTAAATGTCCCTTTTGTAATTGTTCCTGTACAAGTTGTCTGAGTGCACAGAGTTTTTCCATTGGTAACGGCCACTGATTTACCCATACCGGATTCTCCGTTTTCCATTTTAATTTTGGAACTCTGTGTCTATCATCAGTGGCCATAATCAAAAAGGCGTTTCAAGTGACGACGCAGTCTGTGTAAGAGGCCAGCTAGGTGGCCATTTAGATTTAGATAAAACAGTAACATCAGCCCCAGTGTCAATAATTCCAGAAATGGTGATTCGATCAGACCCACTATAAACATTGCACGTAATTAAAGGTCTATCATTTCCAATATAATGAGTCCATAGAATTTGTGGAGGTCCCGTAGAGCCAAATGCTCCTTGTCTTTTTAATTGAGAGGAAGTAATTTGATCCGCCTCTCCTTGTATTAATAGAAGTTGTGCAATACGACTATTCTTCGGGACGATACAAGGTGGCGTCGTAGTCCAGGCCATGATAACAATGTCTATCGCATCAGAGTCAATGACTCCCGGGAGGATAAAAAGACCAGACAGGGTCATTGACGATCTTCCTATTATAAGCCCTACAAGTCCTCTAGGTAATGGCCCCTTTGCTGTTGTTGGTATAAGGTGAACTGAGGGGTCTATCAATGTAACATCATTGGCTGTTGAGAGATCCAAGACTGCGCTCCCGGTTGTTGCCCGGTATAAGACATTGGTGTCGGAGTAGCCAGCATTGGTTGTGGAGGTCGTGATGGTTGTTGCGATGGTGTCGGGAAAGGGCTGGATGTCGGCAAGTAATTTGTTGTCGGAGCGCGGCGCCGCCCCGCGCTCTGTCTCCCGTTTCCCTGTATTGCAGATTGGCGGGCTGGCAAAGGGTTACCATCTAGATCCCACCGGGAACGACATTGATTAACATAATGTCGGTCCCTGCGACATCTTGGGCAGACAGGAACAGAAAGTCTACTTCTACAGTTCTTTTGCAAATGCCCAGTCCTGCCACACCCGTAACATGTAGAGGTTATTCCTGGGGGTCGAATTGGTGCCTGTTTATTTATGCTCGGCAGTTCCAAACCGGTTACATGCCACTGCCAATTGAAGAAACTGTCCGGTTCCCATAAGATGATCGATAGTAACAGCACGTAATGCTGGATTCTCTCCCGCAGCATATCGCTGTGCTAATCTTTCTGCCCCCCTTTTCCAGTTCGATTCCCATAAAAGTTGCTTTGAAGGATTAAGTAGTAATGAGGCCAGCGATTTCAAATCGTATGGAGTAAACGTATGGCTTTCACATATAGAACTGAAAAGTCCCTGAAAATAATGCGATCCTAAACCATGATCGGCAGCCGTCCTGCGGAGTTCTTTAACAATAGAAAAACCTAAGGCAGTCCATTGTGGGTCCCCCCTCCCTGGATACAAGACAGGAGCGACTACATGGCGTTTGCTTTTGCGGGATTCATTAGCCGAGGGTCTCGAAGGAATATAAATCTTGCATGCTATTTCCATTTCTCCTGTCCTTTCCGCGTCAGCTTTAATTGCCACCCAAACATTTCTCCGGTCATTATCACAGTCGTCAGGGTAAAGATTAGGTTCTTCTGATGGATTAATTGGACCAGGGTCAAAAGGATCAGGCTCAGAGGGGTACGATGCGGCTAACACCGTTGGCTCGGGAAGCGCAGACAGGCGCGGAGAGGGTTTATCTGTTTTTGTTGTAGGAGAGGAGTCTTTTGCCTTAATTCTCTCGAAAACTATGCGCCATGGAGGTAGCAGTTTCGCAACATCTAAGTCACCTTTCATGCTAATATCCCACAATTTAATTCCTACACGGTGCCAAAAGTGTGGTTCAAAAATTATCAAGGCATTAACATCAGGGAAATTTTCCTTAGTCCATCTTAAAAGAGCTTTCAGGTCATGGCCAGAGACGCATTTGCCGTCTCTATTAAGGAGGCTCTTTAAAGTATTATATACGCCTCGTTCCTCACTAGAGTTAACAGAACCCATAGTAGGATAGTTTCTCCAAGCTCACCTACCAATCGCGAGGAGGTGCGTGAGGGGCGCACTCCCTCAGGGCCGGCTTCTCTTTCAGCCGCCGATTCTTTAATGCAGTCCTTGGAGACCTGCGACCGGAATCTTCATTAGCCGAATCACGTCGGGGTCACCATTTATCGCAGTGGGAGACGGGGACCAGTTTGATGCAAACAACGTCCAACTTTATTTTTGCAAAAGGTCGATATATATACTTATTAAGCTAAGACTAAAACAAGCGTGTTCACTACTGATTGAATGATTACATTATTACATACATCACATTACAAGCTAATTGGATATTAGTGAAGGCTTTGCGCAGTTCTCAAGTCTTTACGGTATGACACTACAGTCTGATAGGCCTTATCAAGTCTCTTGTTAGCAACTTCTGCCTTTGCCAGTCAGCTCCTTATCGGACGGTTTCAAGCTGCTCCAACTGCCCACAAAGTGTCCTTTCCATGACCTCGTACATGCTGCTCTCGCTGTGCTTTAATGGAGTCCAAGGCCTGCTTTTTCTGTGTTCCAGGGTTTGTGGTTGAAAGACTCCATTACTAGCTTCTCTGTGCTAGCACTACGGGATGCTGTAGCCTCACTCTTTCTGTTCCTGCAGTTTTCTTAAGGTCTTCAAGGCTTGTACAGCTCATTGGAGTCATTTCCTAGAGAGGTTAAACTGGAATTTTTAAAATCACCCCTAATAAAAATATGTTTTAACGTGAAGTTTTCTTTCATTAAATTTCAGCTCAGAGAAGAGGTGACAGAAACATTCTCCAATTGACATTGATGCAGAGTGTCTCCTCAGGAGGTCTGGGAAGCATGGAGAAGCAGTCTCTTGAGGTCTGACACTGCATGGACAGCCTTGCTCCTTACCTCCTCAACCCCACCATTTCTCTCATTGCCCCCCTGCAACTTGCATCCCTTTTTCTTAACACTGAATGGAAGGGTTGTATGGTCACTGCAGGAAAGAAATATCTCTGACCAGCTGAGGGAGGGAACATCAGAGATTCCTTCAGTCCTTGGAGCCCCAGGGACATATCGAGGGAGCCCAGAGGAGTGCTGCCATTTACTGCCCCTCTGCTGCTGAGCTTGGCTGGGCTCCTGGGATGGAGGGAGCACATGGCAAGTGGGCAGCACTGCAAAGAGCAACCACTACCCAGGAGCAGCTCCTCTGCAAAGCACAGCAGGGATGAAGGCACTTCTTGCAGGGGAGAGGGGAGAGGAGGGAGGCAGAGAGAGGTTAAAGTCAGTGTGCGGATGGAGCATGCTGAGAGCTCACTGAGGGAGGAATCCTCGCAGCCCTTCACACAGTAAGTCTCTGGCTGTATGACAAGGCAGGTGAGGTTCCTGGAGGGATCCCGAAAAGCTGGCACATTCCACAGTTTTCAGAATCTGTCAGGACGTCTCTCCCAGTGTCTCTGCTGTAGAGCAGAAGAACCTACTGACGAGCAGGGCTCCCCTGTGGCACTGTCAGAGGGACAGGGCATGAGGGTTGCCTTCTGCTGGGGACGAGTGCAGGGCTGTGCACTCAGGGATACCCCGGGCTGTCCTTGAGAGGAGGGTCCTTGCAGCCCAGGGTCTGTGTGCCAGGGCAAGGGCTCTTCCCCCTGCCAGGGTCAGCGCTCAGCCTGCCCGGGGAGCTTCCTATGGGCTGTGGGGAGAATCTGTGGATGGAAGGAGTGAGCCCTGAAAGAGTAGGAAAATTTTCTTCTCCTATTGAGAGGGTGCTGTGTGTGTCAGGGCTGCTCAGAGCTCCAGGTCAGCAACAGGAATCTTCATAGAGAACATTTCCAGAGGAAAGTCAGGGTAGAGTTTTATATAAAGATAAAGAGATTACCTAAGTTTTCAGTTTCCTCCTCTGAGGTCAGGGACTTGACGAAGGGGGAGAAGGGAGGGAAAGAGAAAAACAGGAAAGGCTTTTAAAGTTTAAACAAGTTTTGAGGTTCTTGAGCTGTTTCCCTGAGTGGTCAGAAGGTTACAGCTGCTCCTAAAATACGTATATCAACTTCCCTGCCTGTGGACCACACCAGCACCACCTCTGCTGTTCTTCTGCCTTTTTGAACCTCCGAAAACGAACGTGCAAACCGTCAGTGCCCTGCAAACAGGCAGGTTTGTGTAGGTGAGTGTAAATTATTTGGGCTCGGGTTTGTGAGCAAGGAAAAGACTGAGACAGGGTAACACCTCCAAGGAGGAAAAGATCCAGGCAGCAGAGACACCATTGGGGAATGAGAGCAAACTAAAGCAGGAACTACTGTAGGAGGGAAAACTCATAAAAACTCTGTGTGATCCCCTCCAAAGCAAACCCCTTTCTCTAACAAAGGTCCTTTATCTCCTCTCCCACACAGCAAAGCCTCTGCCCTCAGGGATCTGGGATCCAAGGTTGAACCACCTCCTCTGCAGCCACAGCTCCAGTGCCCTCTCCAGAGCACACGGGCTGAGAGCAACTGCCCGGCACTGTTGGTATCTGGGAGGGACCGTGAACAGCTGGGGAAGGCTAATGCTGTCTCTGTGCCCGGCTGCTTCTGTCCTAGCCTCTCCCAGACAGACCCTCACTCTCTTTCTCCCTCTTTCTCCCGTTGTCTGTGTTTCTGCTGTTGTTCTTTTGTTCTTGCTGCAAGGCTCTCTGGGGATGGGAGTTTCAGTTGCACACTCACACCCTGACATGGTGGCTCCTTTCCTGCAGTTGTGTCCATGGGAACCCCTGTCCCAGCTTTGCTCTGAACTGTAAGGCTGTGGGCAGTGCATTGAGTGGTGCTGTGGAAGGAGATGAATGTCCCTTCATCAAATGCCATCATGAGGACACTTGGCTGTCTCCTTGAGATGTCCGTACTAGCTGTGATCTTCCCTCCGGAATGAAAACCTGTCCTGTCACATCGTTGTGTTACCTGGAAGCCCCATGGAGAAGTGTAGAGATGCTATGAGATAGATGTCGTTGTGTTTCTTAAATGAGCCGTGTGTGTCCTGGGCTGAAAGTGGATGCTGAGACCTTAAGAAAAAGGGTGAGGAACTGAGTGGTGTGATGTGGATCCCTCTGCTCTGAACAGAGTGTGTGTAGCAGGGAGAGGGTGAATCAAGAAATGACTTGATTTTTTTCAGAGAAGGCTCCCATAACACAGTTCTGTCTTTTCCTCCTATGACAGTGCCCCATGCAAGGGGCAGCAGATGTCCAACAGCAGCTCCATCAACCAGTTCCTCCTTATGATGTTTGCAGAAACACGGGAGTTGCAGCTCTTGCACTTCTTGCTCTTCCTGGGCATCTACCTGGTTGCCCTCCTGGGAAACGGCCTCATCATAACCACCATAACCTGTGACCATCACCTCCACACCCCCATGTACTTCTTTCTCCTTAACCTTTCCATCCTCGACTTGGGCTCCATCTCCACCACAGTCCCCAAATCTATGACCAGTTCCCTGTGGGAGACGAGAATAATCTCCTATCCAGAATGTGCTGCACAGGTTTTTTTCTTTCTCTTCTTCATCTGCACTGAGTATTCTCTCCTCACCATCATGTCCTGCGACCGCTCTGTTGCCGTCTGCAAACCCCTGCACTACGGGACCCTCCTGGGCAGTAGAGCTTGTGTCCACATGGCAGCAGCTGCCTCGAGTTCTGCGTTTCTCAATGCTCTGCTGCACACGGTCAATACATTTTCACTGCCCCTCTGCCAGGGCAATGATGTGGTACAGTTCTTCTGTGAAATCCCACACATACTCAAACTCTCCTGCTGACACTCCTATCTCAGGGAGGTTTGCCTTCTCGTGATCAGTGTCAGTTTAACTTTTGGCTCTTTTGTTTTCATTGTGGTGTCCTATGTGCAGATCTTCAGTGCCGTACTGACGATCCCCTCTGAACACGGTCGGCACAAAGCTTTTTCCACCTGCCTCCCTCACCTGGCTGTGGTCTCCCTTTTTTTGAGCACTGCTACATTTGCCTACCTGAATCCCCCTTCCCCTCCTTCCCATCCCCTGACTTGGTGCTTTCATTTCTGTATTCGGTGGTGCCTCCAGCAATGAACCCCCTCATGTACAGTTTGAGGAATCAAGAGCTCAGGAATGCCCTAGGCAAACTGGCCCAATGGATGTGGTTTCATTAACAATAACCTGCTTCCCCTTCTCTGCTCCTTTCCCAGAGTTTGGCTCAGGCCAGGAGTCTTTTAATTTCCCTTCTGAAAATACTACCTATAGATAATCTTCTGACCTATACTACTTGTCCTGAGGTTTAACCCCGTTCTGTCTGACCCTTGCCTAACACTGTGTCAGGTGTGGCCTGTCCAAATGCAGCCCTTCAATAAAAGGTCATCTCTCAGATGTGGTGTTTCAAGGCTCAGTTCTTCATCTAAAGCTGGTACAAATAAAATATCCATGGAAGTGGATTTCTTTAATCTGTTCTCCTTGTGAACTCATTGTTTTTGGGTTTAAGCTCATGATAACATCCGATTCCATTGGACCAAAATTTCTAGTTTTAGAAGCTCTCTTCTCACTGTCCGGTGCCAGTAGAGATGGTGCATGGGCTCCCCAGTAACTCCTCAAGGAGCTTCCTTTGTGGCAGGACTGATGGCACATAAAAATCACTGAAAAAAATGAATTTGGAGGGATGAGGGGAGGATGGGGTCTCATCATGTGCTCTGGGCTGGCAGTGAAGGGAGACTCTGAAGAAGAAACACCCTCAGAGGTGATGTCCCGCAAAACTAAAGGATTGAATCCATGTATCCACAAACAAGGAGTATGAAACACCATGGGAGTAAGTGAGGACCCAGCAGGAAGAGGGAAGGGAGACTGGAGAGATGCAACAGCTGCCTGAGGAGCCCCAAGACTCTCGTGCTGTCCTGGTTAGTGGGGCTTGTGGGGGCAGAGGAGAGGTCAAATGCAGTTGGAGTGGAGGATCACCTACAATATGGGGGCAGGAGAGCCTGGGAGTGAGTGGTCTCTGTTTCCTGGTGTCATTATTGCCAGCATCAGCCTTGGATCTGATGGGCAGGATGACACCCCTCTCTGCCCCTCAAGAAGTTGCTGTGCTATTCAAAGGTCTGGGGCTGGAGTTGAATGGACACAAATCTGCAGCAGTCTGCGATTGGCTGTGCTGTGGGACCATTCCAGTCTGGGTTGCTCTCCTGGGCTGGACCATGTTGGTCGGTTGGAGAGGACAGGAGTGGTGGGGAGAGCTGGGGAGAGGCCAGGCTGTGCTGGAAAGAACTGCGGAGAGGAGAACATCAGTGTAGAGCTGAGATGTGAGAGTGTGCAGGGTGAGGGCACTCAGCAGGGTGCTCACAGCGTAGAGTCATGTGTCATAATGAAGGAAGCGAGAACAACAATGCAAAAGAGAGGGGCCTGCTCAGTGTCATGTTCCCTGGACACCCTCAAGAACCTGTCTCAGGAAAACCATGACAGATGTGTCCCACACAGCAGCCATTTTCATATCTTAACCTCCAAGCATGGAGGAGGGACTTTTACTTCATGGCCACCCCCGTCCTCCCTTTTCCTCAGTGATACCCAAATCCACCACCATTATTTATAAAAAGAGAACCAATTTCCTGGTTCGTAGCAATGGACATAATTAGAGCTGATCCGTTTCTCTTAGGTATACCAGAAATACCATTGGCATTTCTCAGTAAGGGATGTGTGTTGAAGTAAAGACACAAGCATTTTTTCCTAAGTAATGACTAGGAACAATCAGGCTCTTTTAGTTATATCTTCCTTTCAGAGGCATAGTAAAAATATATCTCTTCCTTTCCCAATATCATTCTCCACTGCAGTCAAAGTCTGTATCTGCCTTGGACTCAGTGTGCTTGCGTCTGTCTCCCTGCCAGTCTTTGTCCGTCCTCTAGGAAGGGACAGTCAGGCTCAGGCAATCTGGAGGGATTAGTTTCACGGTTATAAACCAGATATTATAAAACAAATCATAGAATCATAGAATATCCTCATATGCAATGAGCTCTTTAGTATCATCAGGTTCAAATCCTGACTCCACAGGGCTATTCTAAAGGTTACACTATATTTGTAATAACATTGTCCAAACACTTCTTGAACATTGACAGGTTTGGGGCCGTGACCACTACCCTGGGGAGCTTGTTGCAGTTCTTGACCACTATCTCAATCAGAACTTTTTCCTAATATCCAGTTTGAACTTCCCCTGATGCAGTATTAAGCCGCTCCTTCACTGTCACCAGACATGAGAGAGAAGAAATCAGTACATCCCTCTGTCCTTCTCATGAGGAAGTTGTAGACAGCAATGAAGACACTCCTCAGGCTCATCTTCTCTAAGCTGCTCCAACTTGATATCCTCAGCTGCTCCTTGTATGTCATGCACTCTTGTCCTTTCACCATGCTTTAGCCTTCCTTTAGACACATTCAAACATTTTTAAATCCTTCTGTAGGTAGTTTAAGGTCTGGCCGCTGGAAGATCTCACGATGTACGGAAAGATAGAGCCTGTCCCCTGATAGCCAATAGCATTTAGTTTGTAAGTTCATGACGGAAGTGATGTTGCAAATCTTTGCCATATAAAGTGGTGTCACTCATCAATAAACGCCATTTTGCCATCCACCATATTGGTGTCTTTGTGATGATGGCCCGAGCGGCCTGGGGTTGGTCGCCGTGCCGTTCCTGAAGCAGGTTGCCATTGCCTCGTGAAGGCAACAAGTGGTGCCGAAACCCGGGAAAATCGCCTTGACGGGTGAACAGCGGCTGGAGCGGCAGGACCAGCCCGGTGGGGAGAATGCTCCCGGACCAACCAGGAGAATGGAAGCCCTTGTGAAGGTCGTATCGCAATTACATAAGCAGTGGGGTATTGATTGTAAACCCAAAGATTTTACTCTCGCCATTGCGAGGCTTTTACAAAGAGGGGTCATTGACCGGCCATTGGATATTCTCCACCCTGAAATGTGGGATAAGTGTACTAAAGCGTTGGCCAAGGAGACGATGTCCTCGGGTTGCGGAAAAATCTTAAGTTTGGTGGAAAGTTGTGCAGGCCCTGCAGAAGGCCATACAAGAGCAAGAGACCTGGGTGGCAGCAAGAAATTGTTTGATGGTCACCCCGAAAGTGGGAGTCGGGGCAGCCACACAGACTTTGCACCTCCCAGGATATGAGGATTCTGCTGGGCCTAAAGATCTGCCAGAGGGTGATACATTCCCTCAATCCCCAAACTCCGTCTCTCTTACGGAGGGAGAGGAACAAGCAAAATCCTTCTGGGGTGGGTTACTCGAGGAGGCTAAGCGCGCCTCCGTGGAATCAGAGCCTCAGGATGTCTGGCCTACTCCACCGCCTTATGCATCCCAAGATGGCGCCGAGCAGCAGGAAAGAAGGCAGGACGAAGATACCAACAGTGGGAAAAGGGAGGAAGCGCTAGAACTAACATGCACATGCAGACGGGAAGGGGAGGAGAACGAAAAGGAGAAAGGTGGTAGGCGTGACAGAGAAGGGAAGGGAGGTGTTTGCGAGGGGCAGGGAGCGGTCAATGAAAACGGCCATCTAAAGAAACGCCTCTATAAAGCAAACGCCTTCCTGAGTAGAAGGCGGGGTAAACCAAGTTAGGGGGGACTGCCTGCCTGTAAGGGAAGTGGGCGGGGCCGGAGCCCGACAAAAAAGTACCGGAGCCCGGAAGTAACCAGTCAGTTGAGTTCCGGTCCTGAATCAGACAGCAACTGGGACAAGTGGCTTGAAACCGATTCAGATTTGGAGGAGGAGGAAACAGAAATAGATAAAGTTAAGAGTCAAAATATTCCCACCTGGAATGAGAAGGGATCGTGGGGGAAGAAAATTCCTCTCACGAATTGGGGAGAAATAAAGATTGCGTGTGCCGATGGAGCTCCAGCAGCCACGCTAGCGTTCCCAGTCCGGGTGATGGACAGGGGACAAAGGGTCCATCCAGTGATTGTTAAAGCAATTGCGGACAAAGGACTTAATTATGCCATGGTCTCCACCCTCATAGATGGGATTTTCAGGGGAGATGATATGCTCCTGTTCGATATAAAACAAACTTGTAGA
Source organism: Dromococcyx pavoninus (assembly GCA_033558185.1). Classification (NCBI taxonomy): domain Eukaryota; kingdom Metazoa; phylum Chordata; class Aves; order Cuculiformes; family Neomorphidae; genus Dromococcyx; species Dromococcyx pavoninus. Next base: position 2,032,160 of record JAUMJL010000133.1, on the reverse strand, counting down.
TTGACTTTTGATGGGGCAGGGATGATTGCATTTAAGCAAGAATGGGAGGATAACTGTGCGAGGCAACTGGCCCAAGTAACTGGGGCGGATCACCCGCTGCATGGCTCTAGCCTACATTGACTGATGGGGACAGACCCAACCATGATTACTCCCCCAAGCACAAGCCCAAGACCTGCGGGCCCATGAAGTTACGACAACTACTTGTGCAGCTAGAGAAGCCATTCGCACAGAGTTATTGCTAAGCCATCGCCATGGTCCACAATAAAGCAAAATGAAAGTGAGAGCTTTCCACAATTCGTAGATCGCCTCCAAGCAGCGGTTGACTCCTCGACCCTGCTGCGGAAGCAAAAGGTCCGGTCGTTGCAGACTGCTTACGTCAGCAGTGTAACTCAGAAACCAAGGACGTCCTAAGATCATTACCGGTGGGATAAAGTATTGCGGACATGACTAAGCATGTCGCGAATGAAGAACATTTGGCCCCGATTCAGGTGGTTGTTCGCACCGTGATAGCTAATGTAATGGCATGTTTTAAATGTTGCCAGACGGGCCACGTGGTGGTAAACTGCCCCCAACTGAGGGATTCATCAACGCCATTCCACCTGCTCCAAAATCGATCTTGAGGACCGTGTTGGGCCTGTGGAAAGAAAGGACATTTTGCTAAGGAATGCAGATTTAAAACCTAGGGAAACGGAGAGGGGAGAGGGCACCTGGGCCGTGCACGGCCCTCTCCCACTTGGGACATCAGGCGGCCCAACTATGCCAACCCCAGATGGGGCGAGGCACTTCCGAACCAATTGCCCCTTCGAGAAGCAACCAACTTTATGGTCCAACCTGCAGTCCAGCCGAATATGTTCTTATCCCAGGGACAGCAAGGACCACCTCCTGGGGGGGAGACCCCAGGGTGGCCCTGGCAGTAAAGTGTGGTGATGACCTGCCAGTGGTGTGGGGGATCTGTTCCCTCTATAATATCTCAAGGGGCACCAACATTTGCGATCCCTTTTTGATTGACACCGGGGCAGATGTTACAGTTATTCCTGAGATGCATTGGCCCTCAGACTGGATATTGGAAGACGCCCCCATGGTGGGTGGAGTTGGAGGAGTAACCCAAGCTAGGAAGAGTTCTCAGTTGGTAGCAATCATGCTTCACACTGAAAAAGGACTGGAGAAAACCATCACCCTTTTTCCATATGTCATGTCAATTGTCCCACCCCTGTTGGGATAGGACGCTCTAGCCCTGTTAAAAGCCAGGGTAACAAATTTTCTTTAAGGGCCACTGCCGCATACCCACGTCCACCAATCAGACTGAAATGGAACTCGTCCGACCCAGTGTGGGTCGAGCAGTGGCCCCTATCGAAGCCTCGACTGGCTGCTCTTCTTGAGCTACTTGACCGTGAATTACAAGGTCACATAGAGCCCTCTACTAGTCCTTGGAATACCGAAATTTTTGTAATACCCAAACAAACTGGCAAGGGGTTCCGTCTCCTCCATGACCTGCACGAGGTAAACAAGATAATCCAGCCTATGGGTCCTGTCCAAATGCTATTGCCTATGAACTCTATGATACTGGAAGGACAACCTTGTGCTGTCCTTGATATTAACGACTGTTTCTTTTTGATACCCCTGCACGAGGAGGACAAGGAGCGGTTTCCTTTTTCTGTTGTGTTTCCAAACAGCCAACGCCCCAACCAACGCTTCCAATGGAAAGTGCTGCCCCAAGGAATGGTCAATTCACCTACCATTTGCCAGATCACAGTGGACTGGGTGTTGGCGCTGGTCCGGTGCAGTGACCTGACTGTGAATATCATTCAATATATGGATGATATTTTAATTGCTTCACCATCAGGAAGTCAGGTGGACCAGCTGGTGTCAACGGTTTCAGATACTCTGAAAGCGAACGGTTTCGAAATCACAAGCGCGAAAGTTAAAAGAGGACCATGTGTAAGTTTTTTGGAGGTGGGGATCACAAGTTCTTATATAACCCCCCCCAAATAAAAATCTGTCAGAACATTAGGACGCTCCATGATATGCAATATCTAGTCGGGTCCTTGAAATGACTCCACAATATTGTCCTGATCCCTCCTGAAATCATGGCCCCTCTGCACGATCTTTTGAAAGAAAAGAACCCATGGGAACAAAAAACTCTGACGACAGAAGCAATGAACTCTCTTGACTTTGTCGAGCAGCAGATGTCATCAGGTGCGTTCGCTAGGTGTATTGTGCACTTCACGGAAGGGTGGGCAGTGGGAGCGCTAGCCCAGGGCCCCCCTGAAAAAGCCCAACCAATACAATGGATAGTCCTAGAAAAACCGTCACGTGCATTTTCTCCGGGAGTCGAGGTCTCCAAGAGATCTCATCATGAAAGGCAGAAAACTCTCCCTAAGACATCTAGGCATTGAACCTGCCAGGATACGGTTGCCCTTCCGCAAACAGCTCCCAACGTAATCAGTGGCGATGTCAGAGTATCTGGCCATAGCTCTCGTCAGATTTGGTGGAGAACTTTGTTACGCTGCAAAGCCCCCCTGGACTCAAGTGTTGGCAATTGTCAACATCGACCTCCCACGGAAGATCATGGACTGTCTTCAGCCAGGACCAACAGTCTTCACAGACACGTCCTCAGCGACTTCAACCGCGGTAGCAGTACGGCAATCGGGAGGAGAATGGCATTGCGTTAAAATGACCGACTCTGCTCTTTCTGTCTAACAATTGGAAGCGACGGCCGTAGCACTAGCGTGCGGACTGTTCCCAACAGAACATCTCAACATAGTAACTGACTAAATGTTTGTAGCTAAACTTTGTTTGGCCATGTCGGGGCCTGGCATGTCAACATCCACAGTAGCCTTAATACTAGAAGCAGCACTTTTTTCTCGACAGGGCACTATATCGGTCATCCACGTCAACAGCCACAGCCTGATTAAGGGTTTTTTCCAAATCGGTAACGACAAAGCAGGCGCTGCTGCAAAGGGTCTGTGGACATTAAGAGATGCCCGGCAGTTACACGAGTCTCTCCACATCGGAGCTAAAGCACTGGCAAAGAGATGTGGGATTTCAGTCACTGACGCGAAACATATAGTGGCTACATGCCCCCACTGTCAGAAAGCACCACTGTGGTCCAACAGAGTAAACCCTAGAGCTCTTAAAGCCTCCGAGGTGTGGCAGACGGATTTTACACTCTGCCAGTTGTTGAAACCTTGAGCATGGCTAGCGGTGACTGTAGACACATATAGTGGAACGATCATAGCTACTCAACACCTTAGAGCTAATTCTAAAGCAACCATTCAACATTGGCTAACAGCTATGGCTTGGCTTGGCATCCCTAATCAAATCAAAACAGATAACGGTCCAAATTTTGTGTCTAAATCAGTTCAAACGTTTGCTCTGAAATGGGGTATTACCTTAATACACAGCATTCCATATAATAGCACAGGGCAAGCTCTAGTGGAACGGGTGAATCAAACTCTGAAATCTAAATTGGAGGTACTAGCAAAAACAGAAGGGTTTGTCAACACCATTCCCTCACGGGACCAGGCACGTCTGCTAGCGACTGCTCTGCTACCGCTAAATCAATTCCCTAGGGGAGAGGAGGTGAATAGTCCCACCCAGAAACATTGGGCCACTCGAGCACTGGAAGAAGGCCCATCAGTCATAGTTAGAAATGAGCTGGGAGAATGGGAACGAGGATGGAAACTAGTCTACAGGGCGATGGTATGCCGCTGTCAAAAAAGATGGTAGAGTTAAGTGGTGCCCACTTAAGTCTATCAAACCAGACCTTCAGAATAAAACTAACGAAAACTGTGAGTCTCTATTCACTGGACTGGATCATTGGGCGCCCTCGTAACGCGTACGCTCCAGTGGCAGGAGAAGATGATCGATCGATAAACACCGTGTCTACGCCTAGGGCTCCCGCGTCAGCAGAATCCAAACCACGCCACAGGGGAGGGTCGCGATGTCTCTGTGTGATCTTACTTTTAGCACTTCTGCCATCACCTAGTGGTTTGTATCAATATCAACCATGAGAATGGGTGTTAGGGAGGTTGGATAAACTGATGGTTTTACGCACAGTCATCACTGCAGCGCCCCCTGTCTTCCAAGTATCTCCCTGTGAGTTAGTCCCTGTAAGTCCATGTTTAGAAAACCTGATATACTACATGTGCCCTTACTTTAATCCCGGCCGAGGTTACTGCAATGCCTCTGGCGAGTACTATTGTGCTTATTGGGGATGGGAGACCATAGCCTCTGACTGGAAACCTGGAGCAGGTGAGGACAAATACCTGAAAGTCCAATGAGGACCTCTTAATTGCGTAAGGCGCACAGCTGGGAAAGAGCATTGCAAGTATCTTATACTGCAAGTAATGAATGAACACGACCAGTTATGGGCTTTCGGCAAAATTTGGGGTTTAGATACTGGGAATCCGGCAAAGATAGGGGAGGACGATTCTATATCAAAAAGCGGGAAGTAAAGCCCAGTATAACGAACAAAAACAATCTGTTAGCCTCCACCACTGTTTCAGTCAGTTCTCTAACAACTAAGCAGATAGTTCCTTCAAACAAACCTATCGTAGATCCTATTCACCTGTTTAAGAGCCAAAATAATTACCTGTTTAGTAAGCCATTTTTTGATGTGTTAGATGCTACCTTTTTGTCATTGAATCAGTCAAACCCAAATCTTACACGTTCTTGTTGGTTATGTTATGTTGTGAATCCACCCTTTTACGAAGGCGTTGCTCTCAATGCTCCTTTTAGTTATTCATTAGATAGTAATCCGAGTCAGTGTAATTGGACCAATCCGCGGAGAGCAATTGTCGTAAACCAAGTTAGAGGTGAAGGAGTGTGTTTAGGTAATGCAGTGAGCCAAGACACTAGTGTTTGTGTGCAGACCTTTGCAATTGACGAAACCTATAAAGGGGCAATCCCATCTGTACCTGGGATGTGGGTCTGCCAACAGACAGGAGTAACACCCTGTGTGTCCCTTGAGCTTTTAAGAGATGCTGCTGACTTTTGTGTGCAAATTTTGATTTTTCCCAGGGTCCTGTACCATCCAGAAGAAGAATTTTACGATCAGTGGGAAGAAATGAACAATAGACTTCATCAAAGGGGAGTATTAACAGCCGTAACAATAGCAACACTGTTTGGCCTGGGAGCAGCCGGTACAGCCACAGGAGTGACTTCCCTGGTGACCCAACTGCAAGGCCTAAATCAATTACAAGCCGTCATTGATGAAGACCTGTTAAGAATCGAGAAATCTGTTTCTGCTCTGGAACAATCCCTCTCCTCACTTTCAGAAGTAGTCCTACTGAACAGGCGAGGATTAGACCTCCTGTTCATGCATGAGGGAGGCATCTGTGCAGCCTTGGGAGAGGAATGTTGCTTTTATACCGATCACATCGGGGTAGTTAGCGATTCAATGGCAAAATTGAGAGAAAAGTTAGTTGAAAGAAAAAGAGAAAGAAAAGCCCAGCAAGGGTACTTTGAATCATGGTTTAACTATTCACCATGGCTAACCACCCTAATGTCTTCTTTGATGGGGCCAGTTGTAATGATCGTAATTGCACTGATTTTTGGACCCTGCATACTAAACAAGCTCATATCATTTGTCAAGAGTCGGCTAGAAAAAGTTAATATCATGTTTATAGAACACCGACAGTTGTTCTGAAGTCCCTTATGTTTTTCCTTTAAGAAAAATGTTTCTCAGCTCTACCTCTAGTTATCCTCACTATTCCAAGTTGCACTTTAATAGTCCTAGCTGTCTTTAGTGATCTTTAAGCTACCTTATTAACACCACTCGCCTTTTAACTCCTTCGTTCCTCACCCTGACTAACTGCATTACCATTTATAAGTTTATACATTTTATAAGTTTTTGTATATATTTTCTAGGCAGATAAGATAAGATATATGAGATAAGATATATGAGATAAGATATATAAGGTAAGATAAGATGATATAAGATAAGATATGATAGGATGGGGTAGATAAGTCCTTTGTTTTTAACCAACAAAATTAAGCATGGGGAAGGGGGAAATGTTGGTAGCTAAGGTCCGGCGGTCAAAAGGTATTGTGTTGTACGGAAAGATAGGGCTCCTCTCCCAGTAGCCAATAAGGTTTAGTTCATGATGTAAGCAGGTGGGAGTGACGTTGTAGACCTTAGCTGTATAAACCTGTGTTATCTATCAATAAACACCATTTGCCATTTACCACATCGGTGTCTGTGAGCAGATGGCCTGATCGGCCTGGGGTCGGTTGCCGTGCCATTCCTGAACCAGGTCGCCACGCCTTCGCTGAAGGCAACATGAAAGAGATACCATCATGTTTATGGAACACCAACAATTGCTCTAAAGTGTGCCTTATGCTCTTCCTTGAAGAAAAATGTTTCTCAGGTTTACCCCTAGCTATCCTAAGTTATTTCAAGTTGTACCCTATTATCCCTAGTTGAATCCTTAAGCTACCTCATTGGCACTTCATTCTGACTCCTTAATTGTCTTGTGTTTACAAGTTTATAAGTTTTATATGCTTTATAAGAAAGATAAGTCCCTTGTTTAACGTGCCTTAAGTTTCTAATAAGGCTGTGAATCATTATAAAACATAACATAAGAACAAAACATATTTAGTATAATGGTTTGCTAAGATTATAATGGTTTTGAAATTGTTGTATTTTCACCAATTTAATTAAGCATGGGGAGAGGGGAAATGTAGGTATTTTAAGGTCTGGCGGACGGAAGATCTCGCGATGTACGGAAAGATAGAGCCTCTCCCCTGAGAGCCAATAGCATTTAGTTTGTAAGTTCATGACGGAAGTGATGTTGCAAATCTTTGCCATATAAGGCGGTGCCACTCATCAATAAACGCCACTTTGCCATCCACCATATTGGTGTCTGGTTGCTGATGGCCCGAGCGGCCTGGGGTTGGTCGCCGTGCTGTTCCTGAACGGGGTCTCAATGCCTCGTGAAGGCAACACAGTGCCTGTGCATCGACGTGCTCTCCAGCCACCCACCACTCCCTGCCAGATGCACCAGACATGTGAGGGACCGGCTCCTCACAGATGGACTGAGGAGGAGACCGGGCTAGTCCTTGGCAAGGCCTGTGGGACACACACCACTGGCTCAGGACTCTACGCAGCTGATCCCAACCCTTGGAACATGGAAGATGATGGGATAGAGCCAAGGATGTTTTCCCCTTGGAGATCCCACGCTGGTCACTCCCTCTTCTTCTCCTTCATGTTCTTGGAGATGACCTTCAGGAGGAGCTGATCCATCACCTCCCCAGGACTGAGGCCGAGTGGTCCCCCCATGAGGAGCTGATCGACCACTTCCCCAGGGATGGAGACTATGCTGACCAACTTTGAGATGTCCAGGTTCTCCTCCTTGTCCCTTTGGAAAAACCCTTGGCTCTTCTCCAAGCCCTGCCCTGGGTCCTCCAGGACCTTCTAAAGGTGGATCACCTGCTCCTTGTGGGCAAAGATAATGCCCCAAACCCTCATCCAGGTCATGGATGGAGATGCTGGAAAGGACCAGAAGCATCACCGACCCCTCAACTGTCACCTCAACATTCCTCAGGACCACCAAGAACCCACCTGATGATGTCCTGGATAAAGGTCTTAGCTTCAGAATGGATGCGGAAGGCCCATTCATCCTGTATGCCTGTGGCCCAGCTCTCAGTGGTGAAGATCCAGCTGAAGTCATGGTAGATACACAATGAGATCACCTTGGATTGCTGGGGGAAGAGGGGGGTGTGAAACGAGAAGAGGATGGACACCACAGAGCTGTCAGGTGCCACCAGGATCCTTCTAAGATCGGCAAATCATAGTTTGGGTTGAGTTCAGTTTGGTTGGTTTAAAAGAAAACCTGAAGATCATGGAATCATGGGTTGGGTTCGGTTGGAAGGGTCCTCCAAGTTCATGGAGGATCATGGAATGTGTTGGGTTGGGTGGGCTTGGAAAGGACTTTGAAGGTCATGGAACGACAGAATGGGTTGGAAACGTCCTCCAAGATCATGGAATCATGGGTTGAGTTGTGTTGTGTTGTTTGTGTTGTGTTGTGTTGTGCTGAGTACATTTGGGTTAAGTTGGGTTGGGTTTGGTTGAGTTGGCTTGGGTTGATTTCGGATGGGTTGGGTTGAGTTGTTTTGGGTTGAGTTGGGTTGGGTTGAGTTTAGTTGAGTCGGGTTGCATTGAGTTTGGTTAGGTTGAGTTGAATCGGTTTGAGATTGGTTGGGTTGAGTTGAGTTTTTTCAGGTTCAGTTGAGTTGGGTTCAGGTGGGTTGGATTGAGTTGTTTTTTATTTGGTTCGTTTGAGTATGGTTGTGTTATGTTGGGCTGTGTTGATTTTGGCTGAGTTGGGTTTGGTTTGGTTGGGTTAAATTGGTTTGGATTAAGTTGGGTTGGGTTGCGTTGGGTTGAGTTGTGTTGGGTTTACTGGGGTGGAGTTAGGTTGGATTTCGTTGGGTTTCTTTGTGTGGTGTTGTGTTGGGTTTTGTTGGGTTGAGCTTGGTTTGGTTGAGTTGAGTTTGTTTGAGGTTGGTAGGGTTTAGTTAAGTTGGGTTTAGTTGGGCTGAGTTGGGTTTGGTGGGGTTTAGTTGGGTTGGGTTGAGTTGGCTTGATTTGGGTCTGTTTGGGTTGGTTTGCATTGGGTTTGGTTGGGTTAGGTTGAGTTGGGTTGGGTTGGGAAGGGATGCCAAATATTGTGCAATCATAGAATGGGTTTGGTTGGAATGACTCTCATAACTGGAGTGCTGCCATGGAAGGCTACAGGCTCTTCAGGAGAGACAGGCGTGAGAGGAGGGGTGGAGGGGTGGCCCTCTACACTAGGGAAACCCTGGATGCTGTCGAAGTCGAGATCGGTGATGACCAGGTTGAATGCCTCTGGGTAAGGGTCAGAGGGGCGGTCAGGTCTGACCTCCTGGTTGGAGTATGTTACAGACCGCCCGACCAGGATGAGGAGGTGGATCTTCTATTGTTTAAGCAGCTGGAGGCTGCCTCTAGATCGGCTGCCCTTGTTCTTTTAGGTGACTTTAACCTCCCGGATATCTGCTGGGAACTTAACACTGCCGAGAGGAGGCAGTCCAGGAGGTTCTTAGAGTGTATTGAGGACTGCTTTCTGTCGCAGCTGGTGAGTGAGCCCACCAGGGGTGAGGCTCTTCTTGACCTGCTGTTTACAAACAAAGAAGGGCTGGTGGGTGATGTTGGTGTCAGAGGCTGTCTGGGATGTAGTGATCATGAGATAATCAGGTTCTCTCTAAACAATGTAAAAAGAAAAGCCAGGAACAGAACATCGATGCTGGACTTTCGGCGGGCAGATTTTGAATTATTTAAGGAATTGGTCAGGAAAGTTCCCTGGGAAATAGCTCTTAGTGGCAAGGGGGTCCAGGAAGGCTGGATACACTTCAAGAATGAAATCTTGAAGGCGCAGGAGCGGGCTGTCCCCATGTGTTGTAAGAAGAGTCGTAGGGGCAGACGGCCGGCCTGGATGAGTAGGGAGCTTCTGAAGGAACTAAGTAACAAAAAGAGGATGTATCGTCGTTGGAAAGAAGGGGACGTAAGCCACGTCATGCTCAAAGATGTTGTTAAGTCGTGTAGGAGGAAAATCAGGGAAGCAAAAGCCCAGTTCGAGCTCAAATTGGCCACTTCTGTTAAGGATAATAAGAAGAGTTTTTATAAATATATCAATGGTAGAAAGAAGGGCAGCAGCGACCTCCACTCCTTGTTGGATGTGGGGGGAAATATAGTAACCACTGATGCAGAGAAGGCCGAGGTACTTAATGCCTTCTTTGCCTCAGTTTTCAACAGTAAGGATGTCAGCGTGCTTGACAGTTGGCCCTCTGAAGTGGTTGATGGGGGCAGGGTTGGCCCTCCTGCAATCCATGAGGAGGAAGTTAGAGACCTGCTGAGCCACTTGGACCCTCATAAGTCTATGGGGCCGGATGGGATCCATCCTAGGGTGTTGAGAGAGCTGGCGGATGAGCTTGCTAAGCCGCTCTCCATCATCTTTCAGCAGTCCTGGCTCACTGGAGAGGTCCTAGAAGACTGGAAGTTGGCCAATGTGACGCCCATCCACAAGAAGGGCCGTAAGGATGATCCAGGTAATTACAGACCTGTCAGCCTGACCTCGGTCCCAGGTAAAATCATGGAGCAGATAATCCTGGGTGAAATCATGCGGCACCTGCAGAACGGTCAGGAGATCAGGCCCAGCCAGCATGGGTTTAGGAGGGGCAGGTCCTGCCTGACCAACCTGATCTCCTTTTATGACCATGTGACTCGCCTGGTGGATGAGAGGAAGGCTGTGGATGTGGTATACCTGGACTTTAGCAAGGCCTTTGACACTGTCCCCCACAGTAGACTCCTAGGGAAGCTGTCAGCCCGTGGCTTAGATGCGAGCACTCTGTGCTGGGTTAGGAATTGGCTGGATGGCCGAGCCCAGAGAGTGGTGGTGAATGGTGTCTCATCCAGTTGGCGGCCGGTCACCAGTGGTGTCCCCCAGGGATCGGTGTTGGGTCCGGTCCTGTTTAATATCTTTATAGATGATCTGGATGAGGGGATTGAGTCCATCATCAGCAAGTTTGCTGATGATACCAAACTGGGAAGAAGGGTTGATCTGTTAGAGGGTAGGATGGCCCTGCAGAGGGACCTGGACAGATTGGAGAGATGGGCCGATTCCAATGGGATGATGTTTAATAAGTCCAAATGTCGGGTACTTCATTTTGGACACAACAATCCCATGCAGAGCTACAGACTGGGGACAGAGTGGCTGGAGAGTAGTGAGGCAGAAAGGGACCTGGGAGTGCTGGTTGACAGGAAGCTCAACATGAGCCAGCAGTGTGCCCAGGTGGCCAAGAAGGCCAATGGCATTCTGGCCTGCATCAGGAATAGTGTGGTGAGCAGAACCAGAGAAGTTATCGTCCCCCTGTACTCGGCACTGGTCAGGCCTCATCTGGAATACTGTGTACAGTTCTGGGCCCCCCAGTTTGGGAAAGATGTCAGGATACTGGAATGTGTTCAGAGGAGGGCAACGAAGATGGTAAAGGGGCTGGAGCATAAGCCCTATGAGGAGCGACTGAGGGAGTTGGGGCTGTTTAGTCTAAAGAAGAGGAGGCTCAGGGGAGACCTCATTGCTCTCTACAGCTACCTGAAAGGAGGTTGTAGTCGGTCAGGGGTTGGTCTCTTCTCTCAGGTGACCAGTGACAGAACTAGAGGGCATGGACTCAAGCTACGTCAGGGAAAGTTTAGGCTTGATGTGAGGAAGAAGTTCTTTACTGAAAGGGTGATTGGCCATTGGAATGCGTTGCCCAGGGAGGTGGTGGAGTCGCCGACCCTGGAGGTGTTTAAGGGGAGATTGGATGTGGCACTGAGTGCCATGGTTTAGATGATGGTTGGTGTTAGTGTTGGGTTATAGGTTGGACTTGATGATCTCAGAGGTCCTTTCCAACCTTGTCATACTGTGATACTGTGTGATACTGTGATACTGTGGTTGGATTGGAAGGGATCTCAACAACCTTTTAATCATGGAATGGGTTGGATTGGGTATGAAAGGATATCCAAGGCCTTGGAATCGTGGAATGGGATGGGTTAAGTGGGTTTTGAGTTACGTTGGGATTTGTTGGGATTGGTTGGGTTGTTTCTTGTTGGAAGAGACCTTGAAGGTCGTAGAACCACCGGATATGCTTGAAGGGTCCACCAATATCACGGAATCAGAGAATGGGTTGGATTGAATTGGAAGGGTCGTCCAAAATTGTGGAATGATGAGTTGGGTTTAGTTGAGTTGGGTTGAGTTTGATTGAGTTCTGTTGAGTTAGGTTGAGTAGGGTTGGGTTATTATTGGTTTAGTTGGGTTGTGTTGGGTGGAGTTGTGTTTAGTTGATTTCGTTTGGGTAGGATTGAGTTGGTTTAAGTTGGGTTTAGTTGGGTTGGATTTGGTTGGGTTGGTTTTGGTTGGGTTGTGTTGAGTTATGTTGGGTTGTGTTTGGTTGATTTGGGTGTTGTTGGTTTGAGTAGGTTTGGGTTGGGCGAGAGTTGCGTTCGGTTGGGTTTTGTTGGATTGAGTTTGGTTGGAATGGGTATGTTTGAGTCGAGTGAAGTTAAGTTGGATTGGGTTCATTTCAGTTGGATTTATTTGGGTTGGGTGAGGTTTGGTCGAGTTAGGTTGGGTAGTATTTTTTTGAGTTGGGTTGGTTTTGGTTGACTTGGGTTGAGGAAGAGTGGTTTGGGTTGAATTGGGTTGGGTTAGATTTAGTTGCATTGCGGTGAGTTGGGTTGAGTTCAGCTTAGTTGCGTTGGATTGGATTGTGTTGGGTTTAGTCATTTTTTGTTGAATTTGGATTGGTTGCATTGAGTTCATTTGGGTTGGGTTGGGTTGGGTTTAGCTGAGTTGGGTTTGGTAAATAGGGTTGAATTATGTTGTGTTGAGTGGAATTCGTTTGAGTTAGGATGGGTTGGGTGATTTTGTTTGTGTAGGTTGGGTTGAATTTAGTCAGGTTTGGATGGGTTGATGTGGTTTCGGTTAAGTTTTGCTTGGTTGAGTTGACTTTGGATGGGTTGGAAGATATCTCAAAGATCTTGGAATCATTGGATGCATTTGGTTTGGTTTTAAATCATCTCAAAGACTTTTGAATCATGGTTTTGGTTGTGTTGTGTTGGGTTGGGTTGGAAGAGACACTGAAGTTATTGGAATCATGCAATGGGTTGAGCTGGGTTGAGTTTTCTTGGGTTTGGTTTATTTGGGTGGTGTTAAACTGGGTGTGGTTGAGTTGGATTTAGTTGGGTTGAGTTGAATTGGTTAGGACTGGGTTCAGTAGGGTTGGCTTTGGTATTTTTGCGTTGAGTTTGTTTGAGTTTGGCTGATTTCGGTTTGGTTTGATTAAGATGCATTTATTTCAGTTGGATTTGTTTTATTTGGGTTGAATTTGAGTTGAGTTGGGTTGAGTTTGTTGTGGTTTGTTGAGTTGGGTTGTGTTGTGTTGGGTTAAAATGGGTTGAGTTGGCTTGAATCATACAATCATACAATCATAGAATAATAAAATCATAGGTTCATAGAATCTTCCAGTGTCAAAGACCTTTGAGATCGAGTCCAACCGTACCCGTCTTCTGCTAAACCATGTCCTTCAAATACTCATCTACCTATTTTTTACACACCTCCAGGGATGGTGACTCAACCACCTCCCTGGGCACTTGCTCCAGTGCCTGAACACACTTTCAGTAAAGAAATTCTTCCTAATATCTAGTCTGAACCTTCCCTGGCACAACTTGAGGCCATTTCCTCTTGTCCCATCACCTGTCACTTGTGAGAAGAGATCAATGCTTGCTCTCCGACAGCCTCCTTTCAGGAAGCCATAGACCACGATGACGTCTCCACTCAGCCTCCTCTTTTCCAAGCTAAACAACACCAGTTCCCTCAGATACTTCTCAAAGGATTCATTCTCCAGTCCCTTCACCAGCCTCCTTGCTCTTCTCTAGACACGCTCCAACACCTTAATGTCCTTCTTATAGTGAGGGACTGAGAACTGAACGCAGAACTTGAGGTGCGGTCTCACCAGTGCCGAGTACAGAAGCACAATCACTTTCCTGACCTGCTGGCCACACTGATTTTGATACAGGCCAAGATGTCATTTGCCTTCTTAGTCACCTGGGCACCTTGCTGGCTCATATTCAGCTGGTTGTCAACTAACAGTTGGGTTGGGTTGTGTTGGATTGGGCTGGGCTGGGTTGAGTTTAGTTTGGTTGGTTGGGTTTTGTTGGGCTCAGTTTGGTTGAATTGAGTTAGATTGAGTTGGGTTGGGTTGGGTTTTGTTCTGTTTGGTTGCGTTGGGTTATGTTTAGTTGAGCGGGGTTTAATTGGTTTGAGTTGGTTTGGGTTTGGTTCATTTGGGTTTAGTTGTGTAGGATTTGTTTGGGTTGAGTGGTGTTATGTTGAGTTGGGTTGAGTTGAGTTGGGATTTTTTCAGTTGAGTTGTGTTGGGTTTTGTTGGGTTGGATTTGGTTGGGTTGTATTTATTTGGTTGAATTGAGTTTGTTCATCCTCTGTTGAGTATGTTTGGTTGGGTTGAGGTGGGATGGGTTGGGGTAGGATGGGTTGGGTTGGGTTAAACAGCTGAGCAAGCCAAGGCCCTGCTCCGGGCCTGTCACCTATTAAGCCACCAGTGTCATCCGAAGCCCCTGCAGAAGTCAGACTCACCTTCCTGCCCTAAAGATCTACAGAGGTGGTGTTGACATGAGAAACACTTTATAAGACAGGTGCCCTTTTTCACGGAACCATGGAATGGTTGGAGAAGGAACGAACCATAAAGCTCATCCAATGCCACCCCTTGCCATGGGCAGAGACACATTCAACGGCATTAGAGTGCTCAAAGGTACATCCAACCTGGCCTTGAAAACCTCCAGGCATGGGGCAGCCACCATTTCTCTGAGCAACGTGGGCCAGGGCCACCCCACCCTCACAGGAAAACATTTCTTCCTGAGATCTCATCTCAATACTCCCTCTTTCAGCTGAAAATCGTTCCCCCTTGTCATATCCCTGTACTCCCTGATCAATAGCCCCATCGCAGCTTTCTTGTAGCCCCTTTCCATACTGGAAGGCTGGGAGATCCCCATGGCGCTGCAAGGAGAAGTTGTGGGTGGAAGAAGAAAATCCTGGCAGGAGAGGGTCTTTCTGGTATCAGGAGATACTCCGTTGGTCAAGTCTGCTCACAGCTTCAGATCACTCCAGGACAATTCTGAAGGGACATTTAAAGAGGAAAGACATGGAAGGATTACTTTGATAATAAGTATCTTTGCCTATTTGCCTTTCCAGTTGCCTACTCTGAAAGAATTTGTGTGTTTGTGTGATGAGGTTGAGGGGGAGAAAGAGGAAAAGTGGCTCTTGGGATTGCACAAGTGACTGAGACTTTTGAGCTGTAGCTTTGAGTGACCAGTAGGTCTGACAGGAGCCTCTTGACCTGTCTCCAGCCACTCCTTTTGCTATGGATATAACAGCATCACCCCTTCTGCACCCGTCAGGCTTAGTCTGACCTGTCCTGCAAACAGAAACACACACAGAGCCAATCATCTGCAAACAAGCAGGTTTATGTAGGTCCAGAGGATGGAATGAGGTCTGTGAGTGGTGAAAATGAAAAAAAAACATGGGAGAGGAAATAGCTAACAGGATGAAAATGTCCAGGTAACAGGAATAAGTTCAGTGGATGAAAGGAAATTAAAACCATAAAGTTGTTGGATGGGGGTCTGTGAGCATGGAAATCAAAAAGACGTGACAGGGAAAAAAATTTAAAAAGGCAAATCTCCAAACATCTGGGATAGGATCAGGGCATGAAAGGAAATCAAAACCAGAAATTATGTGAGACAGATAATTCATAAAACTCGATTTTATCCCCTCCAGTGCAGACTCTTCCTCTGAGTACGTCCCCTGACCTCCTGTCCCACACAGCAAAGCCTCTACCCTCTGGGCTCCAAAGCTGAACCACCTCCTCTACAGCGACAGCTTCATTTCCCTCTCCAGAGCACAGGGGCTGAGAGCAAAGGCCAGGCGCAATTGGTGTCTGGGAGGGGCTGTGCACAGTTGGGGAAGGGGAACGCTGCCTGTGTGCCAGCTGCGTCTGGTCTCGCCTCTTCCAACCGCACCCTCACTCTCTTTCTCCCTCTTTCTCCCCTTGTGTCTCTTCTTGCTGTTGTTCTCTTGTTCTTGCTGCCAGGCTCTCTGGGGATGGGAGTTTCAGCTGCAGAGTCAGGAACTGATCTTCTGATTCCTCCTGTGCAGCTGTGTCCATGAGAATTAAATGTCCTAGCATTCATCTTTCCTGTGGAGCTGTGGGGTCTGTGTCATTCCCTGAGGAATGTGTTTAACTCTTCCTTACTGACATATCATCCTCAGGACACTTGGGTGTCTCCCAGCTGTGAGCTTCCCTACAGGATGCAAACCTGTTCTATCACATCTTTGTTTCACCTGAAAGATCCATGGAGAAGTACAGAGATGCTATGACAGAAAAAATGTTGTTCGGCTTGTGTAATGAACCATGTGAATCCTGGGCCGAAAGTGGGGTGGTGAGACCTTGAGAAAATGTCAGACTCCGTGTTTGCAGTGGATTTCTCCCCTCTCAGCAGTGCCTGGTGCCTCCTCCAGTTAACATGAAAGTGTGAATGCACCCTGTGTAAGGAAGATACAAAACTAAGGGCAGCCAGGAACATTACCAAGGGACAGAAGACGTCTCCTCAATCTGCACTAGAGTCAATCTCCTTACCTCACAGGACGCTTCTTGACCTCCCCAAGTGCAGCAGAAATGCTGAGAAATCCTGAAATCAAAAATAATCTCTAGCTGAGATTAGAGAGTGCTCTGAAATCCTTTTACTTCTAAAACATGTTTGTGAATGTGGTTTCTTAGCACTGGGAGTGCAGATGTCTTCGAGCCCCTTTGCATTAGGAGTAGTTTTATCAGAAAACATCCAACACCAACGCTGTCCACACTGTTCCCATGACCCCACTGTTGCAGAGCCGGGATGACTCCTTGGCACCCAACAGGCAGAGGCCCTGCTCCTCACGACACATTCAGGTAGCACCAAGCAGGGCTCCAGCAACAGACCTGATTGACAATCTAATACAAATGAAAACAGCAGTGGGGAGTGTGCAGTGTGAGAAATTACTTTGATTTTGCTCGGAGGTGTCTCCTAATTTGTGAACTGTTCTTTCATCCTTGTGCAGTGCTTCATGTCCAAAGGCAGCAAATGTCTAACAGCAGCTCCATCACCCAGTTCCTCCTCATGGCTTTTGCAGACACATGAGAGCTGCAGCTCTTGCACTTCTGGCTCTTCCTGGGCATCTACCTGGTTGCCCCCCTGGGAAACGGCCTCATCATCACCACCATAGCCTGTGACCACCACCTCCACATCCCCATGTATTTCTTCCTCCTCAAACTCTCCTTCCTCGACCTCGGCTGCATCTCGACAACAGTCCCCAAATCCATGGTCAATTCCTTCTGGGACACCAGGGAAATAACCTACTCAGGATATATGTCTCAGGTCTTCTTTGTATTGTTCTTGTTTGGCACAGAGTCTTCTATTTTCACCATCATGTCCTACGACCGTTATGTTGCCATCTGCAAACCCCTGCACTACGGGACCCTCCTGGGTGGCAGAGCTTGTGTCCACATGGCAGCAGCTGCCTGGGGCACTGCAATTCTAAACGCTCTGCTGCACACGGCCAATAAAATTTCACTGCCCCTCTGCCGAGACAACACTGTGGACCAGTTCTTCTGTGAAATCCCCCAGATCCTCAAACTGTCCTGCAGAAATGCCAACCTCAAGGAGGCTGGTCTTCTTGTGGTTAGTGTTTTATTAGTATTTGACTGTTTTGTTTTCATTGTGGTGTCCTATGTGGAGATCTTCAGGACTGTGCTGAGGATCCCCTCTGTGCAGGGCCGGCACAAAGCCTTTTCCACCTGCCTCCCTCACCTGGCCGTGGTCTTTTTGTTTATCAGCACTGTCATATTTACCTACCTGAAACTCCACTCACTCTCCTCTCAGTCCCCGGATCTTGTGGTGTCTGTTCTGTACTCGGTGGTGCCTCCAGCATTGAATCCCCTCATCTATAGCATAAGGAACAAGGAAATCAAGGATACAGTGTGGAAACTAAAAAACAGTTTTTTCTCTGAAACAATACACTGCCAATCTTCTACTGCATAGCAGCTACAATGTAACTCATTGCAGGTCCAGCCTCTCTTCTCTATTTTTCTCTTGGTGTCATTTATGGTAATGGTGTCATTCTTTTTCTAATTCACTGTTCACTTTTCTTTCCTGACTGTACATTTGCAAATGAGGAGCCTCTCTCTGTGTGTTTAAACACTATAAAGGGCCTTGCTGCAACTTTTTTTTTTGAGACCTTTCATCCAAAGTTTTTTTGAAGCTTCAGGGACAGTTCTTGTGTGCATGGGTGGAGGGGAAAAGGTTCCAGCATGATAGCATTGCAAAGCAGCACCAGCGCTTGATCTCCCAGAGCTGTTCGCTTTCCCCTTCCACACTTGCTATCTGATCCCTGGTAAGGCCTGAGTACTCTGGCAGCTTGGTCACGGTCGTGCTGCGTGGTCGTGCTGTGACCGCAGGCAGGGACAGGCAATGGGCACTTCCATGTTAGAACAGGCAACACTTCACATATTAGAAGTCCTGCTGTCTGGCATAGGCAGGCAGACTTTCTGACACAATGAGTGTGGTAGACCTGACAATCCACATAACCTGGAAAACCAACCACCTGGGCAGAACTTAGTGGACCTGCTGGCCCAGTGGAGCCTATTAGACCTGGCAATGAGACAGTGTTGGGTGGACTTGACGGCTTGGCATAGCTGGGTAGACCTGCTCTCTTGACAGAGTAGGGTAGACCTGGCAACACAGTGGAGCTCGTAAGACTTAGTACCTGGGAGAAGTATGTAGACCTGGCTCCGTGACGGTGCTGTGTGACCTGCAGGCTTGCTGGACCCAGGTACACATGGCGACCTGGGTAGAGTCAGGAAGTTCTGCTGCCCTGAAGGCCCAGGGTAGCAGGATTGATCTGTTGGTCTGGACAAGTTTGGTCGATCTGGCAACTTGGTAGATGTAGGTAGACCTGGCCACTGTAACCAGCTGCTCTGTAGCTGGGCAGTTCTGATAACCTAGTGGTGCCAGGTGGACTTATTAGCTGCATGGATTTGGGAAGAACTGACAGCCCGACAAAGCCTGGTAGAGCTGACAACCAGTGCTGACTTCTGCAGAGGAGGCTAGACCTGGAAACATCTGCAAGATACCCTGGAGCCAGGTGGATCTGCCAGCCCAGAACAACTGTGGAGTTCTGCTACTCCTGGGCTTCACAACCCCAGCCAGTTTGTCTGCTCTGCCTCGGCCCCAAGGCCTCCACAGCCCAACGCGCAGCTTATGGGAAGAATGCTCTCCCTCCTTTTTGCCTCGATGGCTGACTTGGAACTTGGCAGAGGTGACAGACCCTGGCACGAGCTGCTTGGCTCACTGTCATGGATTTGCGTCTGCTGGTAGAATTCAGGGACAGGGCGACATACAGTGTTTGGGATTCGACGCTGCTGAGCTCTTGGCAGTTCTTGGGTTTGGTTTCTGTAGTGTGGTGTGTGGTTTTGGGGGGTGGTGGAAGGGCAGTGGTGGTGTTATTGGGGGTTACTTTCTTTTTTTTTCCCGTGGCCACTGTTTTGTTTTACTTTGAATTCGAATTTCTATTTTTTAATAAGTTAAGTCTGTGAAAATATAAATGTGCTCCATTGTGCATGAACTGCAACCCCCAAACTGGCATACAGAATCTCTGAAACCCAGTGGGAGAGGTGGAAAAAGGAAGGAGAGAGTGGTGGGCAAATTTGTGCCCTGCGCTCCTGCTGTCTCGAAAGTGGGCCCTTCGGAAAGAGTTGTGAAGGGAAAAGGGATCCAGGAAGGCTGGATATTCTTTAAGAAGGAAATCTTAAAAGCGATTGAGCAGGCTATCCCCATGTGCTGCAAGACAAATGAATGGGGAAGAGAACGGCCTGGCTGAACAAGGAACATTTGCTGTGACTCAAGAAGAAAAAGAAAGTTTATCACTTCTGAAAGAAAGGGCAGGCAGCTCTAGAAGTGTCCAGGGATCTCTTTAGGTTGTGTGGGGAGAAAATTAGAAAGGCAAAAGCCCAGCTCAAACACATTGGCCACTGTTGTAAGAGACAACAAATGTTTTACAAAGACTTCAACAGAAAAAGAGACCCAAGGAGAATCTCCATCCTTTATTGGATATGGAGGGGAACATTGCTACAAGGGATGAGGAAAAGGTTGAGGTGCTTAACGTGTTCCACAATGTACAAGAAAGGGACAAGAGCAGGCCGCTGAAATAAACAGAAGGGTATGAGAAAATGCTGAAGTAAACAGGATTTGAGTGCATGGGAATACTGATAGTGGATTAATACATAGAGCGTGAGAAGCAGGGGGAAGACAACTCCTGCCAACAGCTGCCTTATCGGGGTGGCAGCCATAGAAGGACGAGCATTCAGGTAAAAGATGTGTAAAGTACTGCTTGTAGAAAAAGCATTTGTCTCTCTTCTCTCACTCGCTCTGCCTGAGAAATAAACTCTGCCTCATGTGCACCACAAGTTGAGTCTGTGCCTCATATGCCACACATGTCCTTTTCAGAAACGGCCAATGGATGAGCAAAGGAACTAAAGGCTGTGCCTGAGACCTTGTCCACTTGGATCTCATTTCCAGATGTCTCAAAGAGAAGGGGACTGGATTTCCCTTGCTCAGATATTGTCTCACCTTCATTGTATGATCCAACATTTCTATGACCTGGCCCTCATATCAGTCCCCCATGATCCAACTCTTATATGAGCCACCTCTTCTACGATCCCACTATTTTATGACCTGACACTTATATGACCTTTCTACGACTATTTCATTACCCAAATCTATTATGTCCCCTCATTTGATCTGAATTTTCTATGAATCATTTATGACCAGACTCTTCTATAAATGACTCTTCATTGTCTCCTCTTTCACCCGAAGCTTCTATGATCCAACACTTCTATGACCTGACCTTTTTATATCCCAACTCTTCTATGAGCCAGCTATGACCCAACATTTCTATAAACATCCTACGATCAAAGTCTTTTTTGACACAACTCTTTTGTCACCCCGTCCTTCTCCTGACTGGTCTGTGACCCGAACCTTCCATGATCTGAGTCTTCTATGTAACAACATTTCTTAAAAAATGAGCCTTCTATGACCCACCCCTTCTATGACCCAACTCTTACACGAACTTTCTGTCAGTTTTCCTCTAATAACCCTCTATGACCCAACTCCTCTATGATCCAACTCTTCTGTGACCCATCTCTCATATGATCAGGCCCTTCTATGACTACAGCCTTTTATGACAAAACCCTTTTATGGCCTTCCATGATCTGACTATCCTCTGACTATTCCATGAGTATTCCACGATGTGACTTTCTATGAACCAAGTTTCTATGACTCTTCTATGACCCAGGTTTTCTATGACATGAGTCATCTGTGCTGCTTCTACGATCAGATCACATCTATCACCAGACTGTTCTATGATCCAACTCTTCTGGAACACTGTGGGACCTGACCCTTCCATATCCCAACTGTTCTATGACCTAATCCTACTATTAACAGACCCTTCTGTGACCTGACCCTCTATTACCTGACTCCTTTATGACACCTCTATGCCCTGAATATTATATGAGTCACCTCCTCTATGGACAATGCCCTCAGAACCATAGTGTGAATATTGGGACTATGCTACGCAGGACTAGGAGTTGGAATTGATGATCCTTATGGGTCCTTTCCAACCCAGGTCATTCTATGATTCTATGATTCTAAGACTTTTCACGTCTATGACCTGACTCTTCTACATGAACTCAGCCCTTCCATGATGCTTCTATGACTCGACACTTCTATGACCTTTCTGTGACTCAACTCTTCCATGACCCTTCTATAACTCAAAGCTTCTATGTATCTTTCAAAATAAAATCTCCTTTGACTTGCCTCTTCTAACACCCCACGCTTCCATGACTCCTCTGTGGCTTGACTTTTCTAACACTAGAGTCTTTTGTGAACCAAATCTTCTGGGAGAAGGCTTCTATGACCCAACTTTATTAGACCTTTTTTTGGCTTTCTATGACTTGACTTTGCTCTGACTCTATGATCGAACTCTTCTGTGATAAAATCCTTCTATGACCTGACATGACTATGACCTGAATTTTCTATGACCTGGCTGTTGTCCAACTCTTCTATGGCATTACTCTTCTTTAACCCTTCCATGACCTGATTACAGTAAGACTTTTTGGACTCGATATTTCTATGACTCTTCCATGACACAAGATTTTTATGACCTCACCCTTCTATGACCGAACTCTTCTGCACCTGCATGGAGCTGTGTGTGAGAGCCTTGGTATCTCAAGTAACTCTACGAGCCTGTGTTTGGCATTCAATGGAATAACTGCTCTGACTTTGATTCAGCAATGGGAGAATGTTCATGACACCAGGGTCATTGTAGTCACAGCCAGATCTGCCTTCCCTGGGGGTCAGGCCTTGGCCTTTCTGCTTCACCAAGCAAACCAAGGCTTTTCTCAGCCTTACAGTGCTTGTGCCTTTGCCTCCCTGCAATCATGGCCTCCAACTATCTGCTCAAACGATTCCCTGCAGGGACTTTGTCACTAACAATCCTCACTGAGACCAATTAATACTTCAAGATTTTCTGAGTTTTGCCTTTTACTTCTTTATTTATTTGCTCAATCTCTTTGAGGCAGCTGAGGTTCAATGACTCAGCAGCGAATACACCCTGGGACTCACTAAAATACAGAAATCCTTAACGAGCTCTTTCTCTTCCTGCATTATTGCCAACATCAGCCTTGGGGCTGACGGGCAGGATGAGACCCCTCTCTGTCCCCCAAGAAGTTGCTGTGCTATTCAAAGGGCTGGGGCTGGAGTTGAATGGACACAAATCTGCAGCAGTCTGTGACTGTCTGTGCTGTGGGACCATTCCAGTCTGGGCTGCTCTCCTGACTGGACCACGTTGGGCTGTTGGAGAGGACAGGAGAGGTGGGGAGAGCTGGGGAAAGGCCAGGCTGTGCTGGAAAGAACTGCGGAGAGGAGAACATCAGTGTAGAGCTGAGATGTGAGAGTGTGCAGGGTGAGGGCACTCAGCAGGGTGCTCACGGTGTAGAGTCAGGTGTCATAGTGAAGGAAGCAAGAAGAACAATGCAAAAGGGAGGGACCTGCTCAGTGCCGTGTTCCCTGGACACCCTCAAGAACCTGTCTCAGGGAAATCAGGACAGATGTGTCCCACACAGCACCCATTTCCATGTCTTTATTTCCAAGCACGGAGGAGGGACTTTTACTTCATGGTCACCCCCATCCTCCCTTTTGCTCAGAACTAGTTTCACGGTTCATAGCAATGGACATAATTAGAGCTGATCCATTTCTCTTAGGTATACCAGAAAGACCATTGGCAGTTCTCAGTAAGGGATGTGTGTTGAAGTAAAGACACAAGCATTTTTCCTACGTAATGACTAGGAACAATCAGGCTCTTTTAGTTATATCTTCCTTTCAGAGGCAGATATATCTCTTCCTGTCCCAATATCATTAACAACTGCAGACAAAGTCCCTATCTGCCTTGGACTCAGTGTGCTTGCGAGTCTCTCTCTGCCAGTCTTTGTCTGTCCTCTAGGAAGGGACAGTCAGGCTCAGGCAATCTGGAGGGATTAGCTTCATGGCTGTAACCCAGATCTTATAAAACAAATCATAGAATCATAGAATATCCTGATTTGCAATGAGCTCTTTAGTATCACAGTGTCACAGTATCACAGTATCATAAAGTTGGAAAGGACCTCCGAGATCATCGAGTCCAACCTATATCCCAACACTAACACCAACACTAACACCATCATCTAAACCATGGCACTCAGTGCCTCATCCAGTCTCCCCTTAAACATCTCCAGGGTCAGCGATTCCACCACCTCCCTGGGCAGTGCATTCCAATGGCCAATCACGCTTTCAGTGAAGAACTTTTTCCTAGCATCAAGTCTAAACTTTCCCTGACGAAGCTTGAGTCCATGCCCTCTAGTTCTGTCACTGGTCACCTGAGAGAAGAGACCAACCCCTGCCCACCTACAACCTCCTTTTAGGTAGTTGTAGAGAGCAATGAGGTCTCCCCTGAGCCTCCTCTTCTTCAGACTAAACAGCCCCAACTCCCTCAGTCGCTCCTCATAGGGCTTGTGCTCCAGCCCATTCACCATCTTCGTTGCCCTCCTCTGGACACACTCCAGCATCCTGACATCTTTCCCAGACTGGGGGGCACAAAACTGTACACCGTACTGAGGATGAGGCCTGACCACTGCCGTGTACAGGGGGACAATAACTTCTCTGGTCCTGCTCACCACACTATTCCTGATGCAGGGCAGAATGCCATTGGCCTTCTTGGCCACCTGGGCACACTGCTGGCTCATGTTGAGCTTCCTGTCAACCAGCACTCCCTTGTCCCTTTCTGCCTGACTACTCTCCAGCCACTCTGGCCCCAGTCTATAGCTATGCATGGGATTGTTGTGACCCAAATGAAGACATTTGGACTTATTAAACATCATCCCATTAGAACTGGCCCATCTCTCCAGTCTGTCCAGGTCTCTCTGTAGGGCCATCCTACCCTGTAACTGATCAACCCTTCCTCCCAGCTTGGTATCATCTGCAAACTCAATCCCCTCATCCAGATCATCAATAAATATATTAAAGAGGACCGGACCCAACACTGATCCCTGAGGGACACCACTGGTGACCGGCCACCAACTGGATGAGACACCATTCACCACCACTCTCTGGGCTCGGCCATCCAGCCAATTCCTAACCTAGCACAGAGTGCTCCCATCTAAGACACGGGCTGCCAGCTTCTCTAGGAGTCTACTGTAGGAGACAGTGTCAAAGGCCTTGCTGAAGTCCAGGTATACCACGTTCACAGCCTTCCTCTCATCCACCAGGTGAGTCACATGGCCATAAAAGGAGATCAGGTGTGTCGGGCAGGACCTGCCCCTCCTAAACCCATGCTGACTGGGCCTGATCTCTTGGCCGTTCTGCAGGTGCCGCATGATTGTACCCAGTATTATCTGCTCCATAATTTTACCTGGGACCAAGGTCAGGCTGACAGGTCTGTAATTACCTGGATCATCCTTACGGCCGTTCTTATCGATGGGCGTCACATTGGCCAACTTCCAGTCTTCCGGGACCTCTCCGGTGAGCCAGGACTCTTTAAAGATGATGGAGAGTGACTTAGCAAGCTCATCCGCCAGCTCTCTCTTCACCCTAGGATGGATCCCATCCGGCCCCATAGACTTATGAGGATCCAAGTGGCTCAGCAGGTCTCTAACTTCCTCCTCGTGGATTGCAGGAGGGCCATATTTCACCCTGTCCCCATCAACCACTTCAGGGGACCAACTGTCTAGTGAACAGACATCCTTACTGTTGAAAACTGAGGCAAAGAAGGCATTAAGTACCTCAGCCTTCTCTGCATCTTTGGTTACTATATTTCCCTCCACATCCAATAAGGAGTGGAGTTCGCTGTCGCCCTTCTTTCTGCCATTGATATATTTATAAAAACTCTTCTTATTATCCTTAACAGAAGTGACCAATTTAAACTCCAGCTGGGCTTTTCCTTCCCTGATTTTTTTCTACATGACTTAACAAAATCTTTGAACATCACCTGGCTTACGTCCGCTTCTTTCTAACGGCGATACATCCTCTTTTTCTTACTTAGTTCCTTCAGAAGCTCCCTACTCATCCAGGCCGGCCGTCTGCCCCTTTGACTCTTCTTACAACACATGGGGACAGCCCGCTCCTGCGCATTCAAGATTTCATTCTTGAAGTGCATCCAGCCTTCCTGGACCCCCTTGCCACTAAAAACTATTTCCCAGGGTACTTTCCTGACCAGTTCCTTAAATAATCCAAAATCTACCCGCCAAAAGACCAGCATCGATGTCCTGTTCCTGCCTTTTCTTGTTACATTGTTTACAGAAAACTCAATTATCTCATGATCACTACACCCCAGACAGTCTCCGACAATGACATCACCCACCAGTCCTTCTTTGTTTGTAAACAGCAGGTCAAGGAGAGCCTCACCCCTGGTAGGCTCACTCACCAGCTGCGACAGAAAGCAGTCCTCAATACACTCTAAGAACCTCCTGGACTGCCTCCTCCCGGCAGTGTTAAGTTCCCAGCAGATGTCCGGAAGATTAAAGTCTCCTAAAAGAACAAGGGCAGCCGATCTAGAGGCAGCCTCCAGCTGTTTAAACAATAGAAGATCCATCTCCTCTTCCTGGTCGGTCGGTCTGTAACATACTCCAACCAGGAGGTCAGACCTGACTTTCCCTCTGACCCTTACCCATAGGCACTCAATCTGGTCATCACCGATCTCAACTTCGACAGTATCCAGGGTTTTCTTAGTATAGAGGGCCACCCCTCCACCCCTGCTCTCGTGCCTGTCTCTCCTGAAGAGCCTGTAGCCTTCCATGGCCGCACTCCAGTTATGAGAGTCGTTCCACCACGTTTCCGTGATAGTAACTATGTCATAGCTCTCCCGCTGAACCAGGACTTCCAGCTCCTCCTGCTTGTTCCCCATACTGCGTGCGTTTGTGTACATGCACTTCAGTTGGGTTACTGACGACACCCTTTGAGATGGCTCGTCCTCCACAGCAACATCTCTGGCGAGCCTAGTAACTCCCCCCTCTCCCTTCATACCTAGTTTAAAGCCCTCTCTACAAGCCCTGCCAGCTCCTGAGCTAGAATCCTCTTACCCTTTGGAGTTAGACGTGACCCATCTGGGTCAAGCAGGCCAGGTGCCATAAAGGTTTCTCCATGATCATAGAACCCAAAATTCCTCTGTCGGCACCAGCCCCTAAGCCATTTATTAAGAGCATAGATTCTCTTGTTCTTTTCCGTATACATCTCTGCCACCGGAGGAACTGAACAGAACACCACCTGTGCTCCTGCCCTATCCATTGACCGTCCCAGCTCCCGGAATTCCTTTTTAACAACCCTTGACCCTCTTTTATCTAGCTCATCACTGCCAACCTGGACCACCAGAAGCGGGTAATAATCTGATGGTTTAATTAGGTCCGGGAGTCTCTTAGTGATGTCGCCTACCCGGGCTTCGGAAGGCAGCAGACTTCCCTATGAGTTGGATCCGTTCTACATATAGGTCCCTCCGTCCCTTTCAGAAGGGAGTCACCCACTACAACTACCCTCCTTTTCTTTTTCTTACTTGAAGTCCTGACCTGTCTGACAGGCAATGCAAAGTCTTTAACCTCCTCAGGTGAGTTCTCTGTGAAACTGTCCTCCACCTGAGCATCAAATTCCAGTGCCCCAAACCTGTTTTGTATGGGCAGCAGGAAAAGTGGCATCTGAAAGGGAGGTCTATAACCCCCACGAGAGCAGACCTGCTCCCAGTCCCCATCACCAACCAGGTCACTCTCCCTATCCTGTTGAGGAATATGGCGTTCCTCTGCCTCCTGGGGAGGATTACTGGGAGGAGAGAGGGTTCTACTCCACCAGTCTATCTCCCTTTCACTTTCACGGATACTCTGTAGCCTCTCTACCTGATCCTTAAGATCTGCAACAATAAGGAGCAGATCTTGAATCTGTTCACACCTCACACAGGCGTTTCTTGTGTGGTCCTCAGGAGCCACAAGCAAGCTAAGACATTCCTTGCAGTCCTGAGTCTGGGCAGCCGCATCCCTTAATAGAGGCTCAGTTTGGACAGCGACACTCCTGGTAGCAGAGGCTTTGCCACGCCTGGTCACCATTGCTGCAGAGAAGTGGGAAAGCCAATCACCTGCCAGAGAGTGCCTGCTTGCGCAAACTGCCGTGCAAACTGCCTATACTGCAACCCTGTTTGCCTGCTCCTGTTCGAAGCCCTCCGGTCGCTGGCGCTCCCAGGAAGATGTTTAAATGTCCCGCGGCTTCTTCTGGGACAGCCCCCCTGCCACGCGTTTGGCCCACGTGATAGTTTCCGCTTCTGGGATTCAGAGAGAGTCACCCTGCCGGGGTCCTCTCCTGAGCTCTTGCCTTTCACCAGGAATCTCCACCCACCCAGATTGAGCACCTGGCTGCAGTACTTACTTTTCCTGCTGCTGATCGCGCCGAATGTGGCATTGGAGCTGATTAGGTCGCGTTTAAATGTCCCGGGGCTTCGTCCGGGACCGCTCCTTGATCTCGTGCCCATCTATAGGTGGCATCTCGGCTTTGATGACCTGAAGCATCATGGGCCCATCGAGCTAGGAACAATTCTCCCTTCTGCTGCCAGTCTAGGTCTACTTGTGATACCTTGCCCTGTGCAGCTCGGTCTGCCTCTCTGTTATTAGCATGTTCCTCATTAGCTCGACCCTTGGACACATGGGCATCTATATGGCGGACTCTCACATTCAGGTTCTTCACTCTGGCAGTGATGTCTTGCCACAGACCAGCAGCCCAGATGGGTTTCCCTCTATGACTCCAACTCATCCTTTTCCACCGGTCTAGCCATCCCCATAGGGCATTGGCTATCATCCACGAATCGGTCTTTAGGTAGAGCCTTGTCCATCCTTCTCTTTCTGCAATGTCTAGGGCCAATTGGACAGCTTTGAGTTCTGCAAACTGATTTGATTTGCCTTCACCTTCAGTGGCTTCTGCCACTCATCGTGTGGGACTCCAAGCAGCTGCTTTCCACTTCCGGCTCTTCCCTACAATACAGCAGGAATTATCGGTGGAAAGGGCATAGCGTATCTCTTCATCTGGTAGCTCATTATGTGGCGGAGCTTCTTCAGCGCGACTCACTGGCTCTTCTTCTTCATCTGCCAGACTGAAGTTCCCATCTTCAGGTCAATTAGTTATAATTTACAAAATTCCAGGGCTATTTGAGTTCCCGATTCGGACAAGTTGTGTAATCAAAGCAATCCACTTGCTCCACTTGGCGTTGGTGGCATGATGAGTAAAGGACACCTTCCCTTTGAACATCCAGCTCAACACTGGTAATCGGGGTGCCAAGAAGTACTGTGCTTCAGTACCAATTACCTCTGAAGCTGCTCGTATGCCTTCTGACCACTCCTTGGCTTTCCAGCTACTGTATCATCGTATGGATGGTGATCACAGCATCTCGATTCGTCCGATACTGTCGCTGGTGTACAGTTGTCATGGCTATTGGCACTTTTTGATCTTTAACTTGCAGCAATCCCACTGTAGAGGGGTCTTCTGAGAGACCAGGAAGGGCAGACAATTGCTTGGACTCCTCTTCAATCACTGTGGCTACACCAAAAGCCCACCAGTACCCCTTCGGGTCCTTGAAGTATCATTTTCTTAGGTAATCCATACCTAGAATGCAAGGCGCTTCCGGCCCGTCACAATGGAATGCTTTTCCCATTGGTTTCCTGTCAAGCTTATGTTGACCTCTACAACTGACAACTCCTAAGACCCTCCTATCACTCCAGAAATAGAAACAGTCTCAGTACTCTTACGCTCTGATGGCATTAAAGTACACTGGGCACCAGTATCTATCAAAGCTCGGTATCTCTGAGGATCCGATGTGCCAGACCATCGAACCCACACAGCCCAGTAAAACCGATTGTCTTCTTAGTCCCTCTCCTTCTCCTGGCAGAAGGTGTTGATCAGAACAATCGTCGTTGGACTTTGACTTTAGTTTCTTGCAGGCTTTTTTGTCATCAAGGAGGTGGATCTCCATCTTCTTGCCTTTCAGCAATTGCAGATTCTTGTCTAAATATTCTGCATCTATCATGAAGACAGCTTTCTTGTCAATGTCCTTCTGTCTCAGCTCCTTCACTCTGTCTTCGAGTTTGTAAGTGGTTGCGCCACCCCACTTCATGTTCTCTGCCTTGCTGTATAGGTATGCCCATAGTTGGCTATGTGACTGATGCTTAGGGGTTTCTTTCCCTTGACATGGGAATGATGAAGATCGTGAATGAGGCTGAGACCGAGAAGGAGGTCTAGGTCGAGGTCGTCTTGGTCTATCGTGCCATGATCATTCCATTGGCCTTTCTCTGTAATCTCTATAATGTCTGTCATCTCTGTCTCTAGGATAGTCCTCATATCTGGAGTATTCCTAATCTCTCTCTCTTCTTTCCCTATCGTGGGTCAGTTGGTATAGGGAATCAGAGGAGTCTTCCAGACTTTCTGCTATGCGCCTTATCCAACAACACATGGCTTCCATGTTTGGTTCACCCATCCTTGGATCATACACGGTTATCAAGCAGTAGGTGTATGGTTAAGCGGCACTTAAAATTACCTTTTTCCAGATAGGATCCGTACAGGGGACACCCTCTGGAGCTAGGATGTCATAATAGTCTGAATCAGAATAGATGATCTTCAAAAGGGCTAATTGCCATAAGTATTGGATACCTTCTTCCACAGTATTCTACCTTCTTGGAGAGCTCACCAGATATTCCTTAAATGGGTATTTCACCCTCACAGCGTGGAGGATTCGGATCCAAAGACTGGATGCCATTCTCTCCCTTGCCATTTTTTGTTCTGTTACAGGATCTCGGGAAGAGATCTCAATTGTTGTGCTTCATGACCTTCAATCACAGGACTAGTAACTCCATTGTCCCTGCATCGCACCAGCCAGGTGAGGATTTGTTCACCAGGCAAACAACTGTAATCTCTTCGTAAATCTCGAAGATCTCTTGCGGTCAGTGATTGTGTAATTTCACTTTCTCGCATTATTTCTTGTCCATCTCTCCCGCATAGAATCTTTTCCACTTCTCTTTGTACTCTTCTGCTCTTAGGCAGAACCCCTCCCACCTCCTCTCTGTATCTCTCACGAGGAGGTGGAGACCGAGCGTGCTGTGGAGATGGACTTCTATGTCATTAACACCATGGAGATGGACTCCTACGTGGTTCACCATACATAGCGGTTAGAGGTAGTGAGTAGTCTTTTGGGTGCTGAGATAAGGCCTTAACCAATCATCATGTAAAAGTAATTGTCTCTCAGGTTGAGTGGGATGCTTTTGCCCCTTTTTTGCATCTTCTGAAATAGTTAATGTGTAATGAGGATATAAATCCTCTAGTGACAGTATACCATGGGTTGTTTTTACTGTTGCCTTCTTTTCTCTTCATACCGCTCTACATTCCATTGGATGCACCCCTAATTCTTTTGGGTGCACACATTCTCTTGCAATCATTTCTTCCTCTCTTGCAGTTGCTCCTTCCTCTGTCAGAGCCGCTTCTTCCTCTCTCAGAGCCACTCCTTTATCCACTTCTGCCTTCGTGGATGGGATAGGTCCATCTGCTCCTTCTTCTTCTTCTCTATCTTTTTCTTCCTCCATGTGTTCCAGTTGCAGAGATGGGTCTGCAAGTTTTACGGTCTCCC
Source organism: Dromococcyx pavoninus (assembly GCA_033558185.1). NCBI lineage: Eukaryota > Metazoa > Chordata > Aves > Cuculiformes > Neomorphidae > Dromococcyx > Dromococcyx pavoninus. Next base: position 2,001,327 of record JAUMJL010000133.1, on the reverse strand, counting down.
TCACCAGCGTCTTCATTTTCCTTTATAGGAGCAACAGCCTTGCCGGATGAAGAAGAGAGTGTACTCTTGTCTGCACCTTATTTATATGTTGTATTGCATTAAAGGAAGATATGGAATACTTCCCTGAATCCTGACCTCCGTTGTTAAAGAATTCCTGTGAAGGCCATTTTTAAGGCAGATCAATCCACTACAGAATTGTTCTCTCAATGTCCCTTCCCCTCACTCTTCGACCACTCATATTGTGATTCTGCGATTCAAGATCCAGCTGCTCTATAACTCCCTATGACTCAACCCTTCTTTAACTCCTCTATGAACAGAATTTCTATGACCTGACTCTTGCATGAAATACAAAAATCACCCTCAATAACCAATGTGACTGTCAAACCGGAATTCTTTTATTGCAGTGCTGGTGTTGCACCAGGATTTTTTCCTCGTAAGTCCTCCTGCCAAACCAAGCTATCGAGTAACTTTTATCCTCACAGCTGTTACATGTTCATCAGTCACCATAGAAATAATTAGCATATTGTACATCCACTCCCAGAAATGGATACATAGGCAATAGTGACTGCATTGCTCTGTCTTTGCTGCCACCTCGTGTCCCTTTTAGCACACTGCAACACTGGTTCTTGTTTATTTCACCAACTGGTCCCATCTTAATTTTACTCACATGTTCCCTGGGTGAACTCTTGTCTTATGGTTCTACTTTCCCATCAAAACTGATGTTGTCTGGTTCTTCATCCACACTTCATCCCAGAGACCTTGTAGCTTTCCAGAGACCTTGCACAAAGCTGAGAATGTTGAGACAAGCAGATATGACTGCAAGCAACTCTACTGGATCTGGCAACTCCCTTATCTTTAAACTACACAGATATCTGAAATATTCTGTTCGTTATGACTGGTGGTTTTGTTCTGTAAAGCCAAGCAGGTACCAAAGGCAGACACTGGCAAGTATTGTAGAAATATAACTAGAGACGAATTCTTATTCTCATCTATACTTGAATAGCTTTTTAGCTGTCTTCATCTAAGATCCAACTCTTCTATGGAAGTTTTAAGACCCTACTCTTCTATGACCAAACACTACTATGACACAACCATTCTATCTCCCTTCTATGAACTCACCCCTTTGTGACCCAACATATCTATGACCCTTCTATAAGAGACTTCTATGACATTTTTTTTAAGTCAACACTTCTAGGACCTGACCTTTCTAGGACCCTAACCTATAACCTTTCTGTGACCTCAGCATTCTATGACTTGACTCTTCTCTGACCTTTTATAATCTGACCCATCTCTCCTATAACTTGACTCTTCTATTGCTGTTCTATGTTCCAACTCTCCCATGACTCTTCTATGACCCTAAAGCACAGGTCTTTATTTCTTCTGGAGCCTTAAAAAAACCTGCTACTGTTTCAATTAAAGGAGGGGGTGAAGGTTATCTGTCACACATGGAGAGTGCAGAGCAGGGTTGGTTTTGAGGGCTCTCTACTCTGTGAAAAAACACAAAAATTACCTTTCTTAATGCTGTATCCTCAGCGTGATGGAAAGGTTGAGAAAGCTTTAAAAAATGAAGCAACAAAGAATCAGAATGAAAGATGGAGAATGAAGGTTGGGGATTCTGTGTGCTGCCTTTGTTTGAAAGGAAAAAGGTCGCGGTGGGACAAACTGAGAGGGACTCAAGCATGTGGTGCCATTATAGATGCCCTGGGACCATCTGCCCAGGCTCCAGCTGCAGCTCCCAAGGGGCTCTGGTCTCCAGCAGGTCCTCTATGCAAGCTTCCAGTCCAAGCCATTGGCTCCTCTGCAGGTAGCACTATGTGCTTATGGTAAGGCAGTGCAACTTGGCCTGGAACCCTCAGATATTTGGACAGTGGTTTAAAAGTGTGAGGATGACCTCACCAGCTGAAACCATGGAATATTGTCCATAACATGTCAGTGTTGCTCATGGGATTGCAATGAGGAGTTGTCAGGATGTCCATTAACAGCAAAAGGAGAGCTATTGCCCTTCCACCTCATCCGCTTTGTCAATGCTCTCTCTGTCAGGTTGTGCATTTAACCTCCCCAATCTCTCACACATTTCCACCTCTCCTGACTCAACTGACTGAGTCTGAAGTCCCCTTTCCAGCAGCCCATCTGCACAGTAGGCCTAGCAATTACACTCTCAATGTTCCTTTCCCTCACTCTTCGATCACTCTGGCACCTACCAACCATCCAGTCACTGCTTTGGGCTTCAGGGAGTTAAAAACTGGCCTGGCTGTCACTGCTCTGTCTGATTGTGCCTTTATCCAACTCTTTAATTTTGGTTATTTCATAATTTCCTTTCTGTCTGAAGCATTTCTGTCATGGTTGTAACTTGTGGAAGGTGAACCTCATGGGTGGCAGCTTGTCCTGGGCACACAGTGGAGAAGTGAGGTTTACTTTAATGATGTATCTTCTCTCTTTTTTTGTTCTTTGTTCAAAATTGAGAGCAATCTCTCTGTGTCTTTTTGCAGCCAGGTCTCCAAGGAGACCAGAGAAAGCTGGGATGAAGGAACTGGAACCCCCAGCTGCAGAGTGCAGAGGAGAAGTGTGATGTAAGGAAAAGGGATGAGAGTCCCAGATGGGCGATGATGGCAACAATGCTGAGGAGGTGAGGAGCACGGTTTTCCGTATTGGGTCATATCTCAAGGGACAGCTTCTCCAACCAGTCCAGGCCTCCATAGGAGACACTCTTGGTCAATTCCAATCAGACAACGCTGCCATCATCTATTCTCTAAACCGGAAAATAATCAACTGCACCCTTGACAATGAAAAGTCATTTTTATTAGAAGTTCTTTGAACTCGTTCTCCATAACTCCAGTAGGAAACCTCTCTAATGATCTGTACAAGACCAGAAGGCAATGAGAAGAAGAGACTTTTTTTTGGGGGGGTGCTTTATTTTAAGGAGCCTCATGGAGTGTTTGGTGCTGGGTCCTTGACCCTCAGGTACTGAAGGAAGATTGCACAAACCTCTCACTGAGTCAGAGGTCAGAAGCAAACCCTGAGATATCTTGAAACATTAATGAGGGTCAATGAGGATCATCACTGACAAATCCTCCACAGTGACTCTCTTTTGGGTCATACGAAAGTTTGATCATAGAAGAGTAAGGTCACAAAACAATCAGCTCACAGAACAGTCTGGTCATAAAAGTGTCAAGTCGTAGAAAGGATGGAAAAGTGTTGCATCATAGAAAATTCAGGCCATAGAAAGGTCGGGTCATAGACAAATCAAGTCATGGGATGGTCATAGAATGTTGAGATCATAAAAGAGTTGAGACATAGAAGAGTCTGACAATAGGAGGGTCATAGAAGAATTGGGTCATAAAAGGGTCATTGTAGAGTTGGGTCATGGAAGAGTAATAGAAGGATCGAGTCATAAAAAAGATGCGTTATAGAAGGGTTTAAAATGTAGGGTTCAAGATTGTCTCTTCTGGTCCTTCCGGTCTCTTGCCTGGTTGTGTGAGGACATTGTTGCATGTCCCAACCCTACACGATCACACTGTTTAGCTGAACACAGGTGTTTTCTTCTGTGGGTCACTTTCTTGGGCACAGTTGTGAAAGAAATACTAGAAGAAGACATAAGCCTTCAGGCACTGTCCCGGGGAGTTCCCCTTTCTTTATGGAAAGGCTTTTGTGGAGGCCAGGTCTGTCACGCAAGTTCCCACTGCCTGTCCCTGCCTGTGGTCACAGCACGGCCATGCAACATGGCTGCGACTAAGCTGCCAGAGCACTCAGGCTTTACAGCAAGGCCAGGGATCAGAAGGAGAGTATGGAAGGGGAAAGAGAACAGTTCTGGGAGATCAAGTGCTGGAGCTGCCATGCTGGGACACTTTTCCCTCCACCCTGTACACAGGAGTTGTCTCTGCAGCTCCAAAAAGATTTGGATGAAGTGCCTCAGAAAAAAAGAAACAGTTCAAAGACTTCATTTTGTTCAACGACACAGAGAGCAGAGCTCATTTACAGAGGCGCTTTGCCACAAAACAAATGCAGATAGCAAAAAAAGGGGGATGAAAACATCATAAAAAAAGTTTGAAAACGAATAAATTTTGGACCTGTAATGTGTTACATTATAACTACTGTGCAGGAGATGATGATGATTATGAGATTGTTGTTTAAGAGACACATCCAGGTTTCAGTTTCCACACTGCATCATTTAGCTGCTGGTTTCTCATGCTGTAGATGAGGGGGTTCAGTGATGGGGGCACCACTGAGTACAGAACTGCAACCACAACATCCAGGGATGGAGAGGAGATAGAAGGGGGCTTCAGGTAGGAAAACATGGCAGTGCTGAGAAACAGGGAGAGGACAGCCAGGTGGGGGAGGCATGTGGAAAAAGCTTTGTGACGTCCCTGCTCAGAGGGGATCCTCAGTACAGCCCTGAAGATCTGCACATAGGACACCACAGTGAAAACAAAACAGCCAAAGGCTGCTAGAAGGCTAAACACAAGAAGGCCAACTTCCCGGAAAAAGGACTGTGAGCAGGAGAGCCTGAGGATGTGTGGGATTTCACAGAAGAACTGGTCCACATCATTGCCCTGACAGAGAGACAGGCCGTGTATTGGCCGTGTGCAGCAGAGCATTGAGAAACCCAAAGCCCCAGGCAGCTGCTGCCATGTGGACACAAGCTCTGCTCTCCAGGAGGGTCCCGTAGTGCAGGGGTTTGCAGATGGCAACATAGCGGTCATAGGACATGATGGTGAGAACAAAATATTCTATACCAAAGAAAAAAAACACAAAGAAGACCTGGGTAACACATCCTACATAAGAGATGGTCCTGCTGTCCCAGAGGGAATTTGCCATGGATTTGGGAACAATGGTGGAGATAGAGCCCAGATCAAGAACAGAGAGGTTGAAGAGAAAGAAGTACATGGGGGTGTGGAGGTGGTGGTCCCAGGCTATGGTGATGATGATGAGGCCATTTCCCAGGAGACCAGCCAGGTAGATGCCCAGGAAGAACCAGAAGTGCAAGAGCTGCAGCTCCCGTGTGTCTTTGAATGCCAGGAGGAGGAACTCAGTGAAGGAGCTTCTGTTGGACATCTGCTGCCTCTGGGCATGGGGAACTGCCACAGGAGGAAGAGACAGTGACAAGTTAGGGGAGATTTCACTGAGCAAAAGCAAAGCCATTTCTCATTCACCTTCCCCGTTAGACACACCCTTTCCCTTTTCCAGCAGACCTTCCTTCAGCCCCGTGCATGGAGCCCTGCTTGGTGCTGGCTGAATGCGCTGTGAGGAGCAGGGCCTCTGCCTGCTGCTCTGCTGGGAACAGTGGGGACAGGGGTCACTGCTGGGGTTCAGTTTTTTCCTGTGGAACTGCTCCTGCTTCAGAAAGACCTGTCAGCATCTGCACTTGCAGGGATGAGGAACTGGAAGGACTGAAGGAAAGCTAAGAGGTTTTGTTTTTTACTGCTCCTTCTTCTACCCAGGGGAGTGGTTTTGGATGTGAGAAAACCTCAGCATTTCTGCTGCACTCAGGGAGAGCAGAGGGCATCCTGTGAGGCCAGAGAATAGCCTGTGGCTGAATGCAGAGTGAGGGGAGATGCTCTACCTCTCAGTCTTGTTCACTCTTTGGAACCCATGGCTCTGAGAGCAGAGGCTTTGCTGGGTGGAACAGGAGGAAAGGGGTCTTGCTCAGACATAAAGTTCTGCACTGGAGGTGACTGAATGGAGACTTCTATAAACTCCCTCCAACAACATTTCTGGTTTTAGTTTCCCTGATCCTATCTCTGCTGCCTGGGGTTTTTCTTCCTTGTAGATTTTTTCCATGTCCTGTGTTTTTTCCCTGCTCACAGACAGCACTCCCACCTTCTTTTCATGCACCTACACAAACCTGTCGGCTTGCAGGACTCTGGTTGGGCACAAGTTCCTGTTTGAAGATTTAAAGAGCAGAACAACCTAATAAGTCCAGCACAGGTGATGCTGGTGCTGTCCTTAGGAAGTGGAGAGGCTACAAATACATTAGGAGGCTCCTATCAGAGCTATTGGTCCTTCAGAGTTGCAGCTGAGGATTCTCAGTGACTCACTGAAGCATGAGATCCTCATTTCCCATTTCACCTTCTCGAATTCATCGAGAGTAGGAAACTGAAAAGACAAACACAGGAAAGCTTTTATCTGTAACATAATCCCTTCCATGACATTCCTTTAGAAATGTTCCCTCAGAAAAGTTCTGGGGTGATCTAGACCTGTGATATGGAAAAATGCAACACCCTCTGGAGAGAAAACATGCAAGGAGGTCCTCCTCCCACACACAGCTTCTCCCCACAGTACCATGGGGAGGTCCCTGGGCAGGCTGAGCGCTGACCCTGACAGATGGCAGAGTCTCTGCCCCAGCACACAGACCCTGCTCTAAATGACAGCCAGGGGCACCCTTGAGGGCACAGCCCTGCGCTCGTCCCCAACACAATGCAGCCCTCAGGTCCTGGCCTTCTGACACTGCAGCAGGGAAGACCTGCTCAGCAGCAGGTTCTTCTCCTCTGCAGCAGAGAGCCTGGGAGAGACATCCTGGCACATCCAGGAAATTTTGGGATGTGCCAGCTTTAGGAGATTGCTCAAGGAACCGCACCTGCATTGTCCTACAGTCAGAGATTTACCGTGTCAAGAACTGTGAGGATTCCTCCCTCAGTGAGCTCTCTGCATGTTCCTACCCCACAGTGCTTTTAACCTCTCTCTGCCTCCCTGCTCTCCCCTCTCTCCTGCAGGCAGTGCCCTCAGCTCTGCTGTGCTTTGCAGAGGAGCTTCTCCTGGGCAGAGCTGGCTCTTTGTAGCGCTGCCCACTTGCCCTGAGCTCCCTCCATCCCAGGAGCCCAGACCAGCTCAGCAGCAGAGGAAAAGCCCAAGGCAGCACTTTCTCTGTGTGTCCCCCCCCCCCGGGCTCCCTCGAGGTGTCCCTGGGGCTCCAGGGGATCCTGCTGTGAAACAGGCTGAAGCAGTCCCTGATGTTCCCTCCCTCAGCTGGGGAGAGACTCTTCTTTCCTGTAGTGTCATTTCTCTTATTAGAAAAATAGCTGGGCAGGAGAACCACTTTTCTTGTCTAATTCCCTTGTCCATTCCCTTGACTCCTTGTTTCTGGATGCCATATTCAACAGCCAAATCCAGCCACTTTATGGACCTTTCCCCTGCCCCATGGTTTGACAGAGCCTGGACGGCAGAGGTTATATTTCAGCCTTGCAGTGTTCAGGCATAACTACTGTGGCAAAGCCAGTGCTGAGATCACACTCTATAAGGTGGAGCAGAACTCATCAAGAAATGATGCTGTGAAATAGCAGATTTGCAGTGGTGGCAGAGGACAGAGTGGGACAAGGAAACAGCCTTGATGACATCCAAGAAGTATTGAAAAACAGTCAAAATACTGGATTGTTATCAACACTGGTTTGGTTACAAAGCCAATTCACAGCACGACACCGACTGCCGGGAAGAAAATTATACCGCCTCAGCCGCTCCCAATGCAATCTCCAACCCCTGTTCTTGCCATTGGCGTTATACTCAGGTCCTGCCCTGCCCCAGACATCCATATAAACACCTCATACTCTCTCAGCCTTTTATATACACTGAATCATCTGGAAGGCTCATGGTAATAACTCTTGCTTCTCATGGTGATAATAGCCCCTAAATCGCTGGATGGCCAGGAGGGATGGACATCAGGAGCATCCCAGAGGACGCTGAAGATAGCCTTTGGTCACTGATTATCAACAAGCTGACTGGGGATAGACTCTGTTACTCACAGACAAGGCAAAACTGGGTGTGTTTACCAGTGCTGAGGGCAGCCAAGGTTGCAATGACCATGAGCTGATAGACAAGTAAGAGAAAGAGCAGAAACATTGTCCAGAATTACCTAAAAGCAGACTTAATCTTCTTCAGGAACTGCTTGATCTAACTGACATGAAGTGAGTAGTTCTTCAGAAAAAGGTTCTCTTCTATTACTGGTGGTGGGAAATGTTTTTTTATGAATGATGGAGAAAAAAACAACTTCCTGGAGTGAGAGCAATGATTGCAGTCACCGGAGGGTCAAAGATATTTGGGTCATAGAAGTGTCATAGAAGAGCTATGTGATACAAGAGTTGAGTGATGCAAAGATGGTAGAAAGGATGGGTCATACAAGGGAGGTGACAGAAGAGACGGTCACAGAAGACCAGGGTCATGGAAGGTTCCTGGAAGAGTTGGGTCCTAGAAGAGTAAGGTCCCAGAGGGATCACACAAGAGTTGGGTCATAGAGGGGTCATGGAAGAGATGAGTCTGTTACGGCCCAGGCCTGACCAGCCTACTTGGACTATAAGGGAAGGTAAGATTCTTTGGATGTTTGTGTATCAGTCTGGAGAGAACAACTAATCTCTCCCAGGATAAATTTAAATCTAATATCTATTTTGCACACAGCCAAATTCACAAAATGGATCTCAATCTGCAGTTTACCACTAGAACGCAGATACGCCTGAGAGGGACTTTCCAAAGACAGGAAAAGAGACCTCATCTGCAATTTACCCCAACAAGAACTCAGACACCTAATTATTAGACCAAAAGTGCCAAGGAGAAGGGGGAAAAAAGGTGTGGCAGAATAAAGGGAAAGAACAAACAGAGAGAGAGAGAAAGAAAAGAAATATCATGGAAAAATAATCATCGCTAATGGACATCCAGCAGTGGTTCCTCAGGAAAAATGGTCCATGGAGTAGTGGATGTGTGCAGGTTTCTTCTTGGCAGAGATCATTTATAGAGGAGCTCTGTGCCCTGTCAGCATGTGAGGAAGGGTCTCGCTGCTGTCACTGAATGGAAAGTTCTTGAATTGGGGTACACACAGAAGTTTCTGGGGTCACTGGCAGCTCAAAGGACCCTTGCAAGAAGCAAATTTGCATGAGCCTCTTGGGTGCACATGTGCAGTCAGGTAAGTGAGTGTGTGGGGAGCAGTGACTGCTTCTGCACCTCACTCTCTCCAACCTCTCATTGTGAAGAAGGAGCCACACAAGGGCCCAGAGGTCAGCGCAGCTTTACACCCAAGACTTAAACACAAGCAAAGAAGTTGATCTTTATACAATTGTTATACGGTGCATTTAATGTCCCTCATCTTTCCTATCCCTTCACCTCTAGTGATCCAGTGGCCATTTCTGATGTCATCTGCGCGGACTCAGACTCTTCCAGACAAAGGCCCATTTCAGTCTTCTCTCATTTTCTCCTCCCCTCGCTCTTTGTTCATTCAGAGAACTCTCACTTACCCAGCTGCTGCTTTGATCTTCAGGCAGATCAAAGCTTTCTGTATCTCAGCACTCTGATTTTCTCTTCAAAAAAGAATTTAATTATGTTTATATCTCCCTTTTCCATGTCACTCTCAAAATTTCTCTGAAGATTGTCACTGGTAGGAAGGCAGCCTCATCAGAGACAACTTGTGTTGAGACTGTGAGTGAGGAGGGGCTTTATTGATCATGAAACTTTATCAGGCTTTGCTTTTCTTATTTCCCTGTGCCTGCGAGCAGCCAGTTCTTTAAGGGAAGCAGAGGGAGATGGTGCCATGGAGCTGGAACACACAGCTCTGGAGTCCAGGGAAGTCTGATGGAACGAAAAGGGATGCAATTCCCAGGGGGCAACTAGAGAAAAGGTGGGGTTGGGAAGGTGAAGAACAAGGCTGTCCATGCAGCGTCAGACGTCAAGGGACTGCTTCTCCATGCTGCCCAGACCTGCTGAGGAGAAACTCTGCATCAATTCCAATTAGAGAATGCTTCTGTCACCTCTTCTCTGAAATGAAATATAACGAAAGACAAACTTTAAATAGAAACATATCTTTATTCTGTGCAATTTGAAATGTTCCTCTTTAACCACACTGGGAAATTACTCCAAGGAGCTGTACAAGGCTTGAAGACCTGAACAAAACGACAGAAGATAAAGAGCTCATTAAAACTTTCTGTATTTTAATGAGACCCGGGGTGTATTGCCTCTGTAGTCCTTGAACCTCAGCTACTAAAAGGAGATTGAGGAAAGCTCTCCAGAAGTCAAAGGAAAAACCAAAATACCTTGAAGTTTTAATTGGTGCCGGTGAGATTCGTTACTGACGAAGTTTCTCCAGGGACTTGTTAGAGCAGATAAGTGGAGGCCATGATTGCAGGGAGGCAAAGGCACTGTGCAGGCATCTGTAATGCTGAGAAAAGCCTTGGTTGGCTTGATGAAGCAGAAAGGCCAAGCCTTGACCCCCAGGCCCTGGGAAGGCAGATCTGGCTGTGACTACAATGACCCTGGTGTCATGGACATTCTCACATTGCTGAATCCCATCTGGAGCAGTTATTCCATTTCATTCTGAACACAGGCTTATAAAGTTACGTGAGATGCCAAGGCTCTCACACACAGTTCCCTGCAGGTTCAAAAGAGTTGGGTTATAGAAAGGCAGGGTCAAAAGTGATTCTGGTAATAGAAGGGTCTGAAGCCTTGGGTGAGAGAAGAATCAGGTCGTAGAAGAGTTGGGTCATAGAGGAGTGATGGAAGAGTAAAATTTTAGATGGTTCATTGAAGTATTGGGTCACAGAAGGTTTGTAGAAATGTTGGGTGATAGAAGTCTCAAGTCATAAAAGTTTCATATCATAAAAGGATCATAGAATATTTGTGTCATTAAAGAGTCGAATCAAAGAAGCATTAAAATTTATTTGACTTTCAGAGACTATTGATCATATAAGGGTCATAGAAGGTTTGGTTGAAATAACGATTGAGTTATAGAAGAATCAGTTTATGGAAGGGTTATAGAAGGGTCAAGCCATAGAAGAGTTCTAGAAAAGTCAGGTGATAGAAGATTCAGGTAATAGACAAGTCGGTTCAAATAAGGGTCGAGTCATAGAAGGGCATGGTCATAGAATATTCAGGTCACAAAAGAGTTATAGAAGAGTGGGGTGATAGAAGAGTCGAGTCATAGAAGAGATGAGTGATGGAAAGGTAAGGTCATAGAAGGTTCAGGTCATAGAAGGGTCATAGAAGGCCTGAGTCAGAGAAGAGCTGGGTCATAGAAAGCCATGTCATAGAAGATGCAGAGAATATAGGAATATTATAGGAGGTCATAGAAGGGTTGTGTCATACAAGGCTCGAGGCATAGAAGGTCCTGGTCATAGAAGAGATGGGTCACAGAAGAGTTGGATTATAGATGTGTTGGGTCATAGAGAAGTAATCTAAGAGTTCAGTCATGGAAAGTTCACAGAAGGGTTGGGTCATACAAGTCTCAGGTTAGAACTTTTGAGTAGTAGAGAAGTAAAGCCATGAATGATTATTTTGGTAATAGAATGGTTTGTGCGTAGAAGACTGATAGAAGAGTCAAGTCATAGAAGAGCCTGTTTCACAGCAGGTTCCCCTGGAGCCTTGAGGGAGCAAAGAGGGGGCAGAGCTTGGCAGGACTCCAGGGGTAAAAAAAAGAACAAAATGAGAGTAAAGTTTTGCAAAGAGCCTGCTCTGCCCAGGAACAGTTCCTCTGCGAAGTGCAGCAGGACTTAGGTCACTGCCTGCAGGGGAGAGTGGAGAGGAGGGAGGCAGAGAGAGGTTAAAGGCAGTGTGGGATGGGAGGATGCTGAGAGCTCACTGAGGGAGGAATTCTCACAGTCCTTCACATGGGAAGTCTCTGGCTGTAGGACAACGCAGGTGCAGTTCCTGGAGGGATTTCCCAAAGCTGCCGCATCCCAGTTTCCAGGATGTGTCGGATGTCTCTTGCAGGCTCTCTGCTACAGAGAAGAACCTGTGGCTGAGCAGGGTTTCCCTACTGCACTGTCAGAGGGACAGGGCCTGAGGGCTGCCTTGTGCTGGGGACGAGTGCAGGGCTGTGCCCTCAGGGGTGCCCCTGGCTGTCCTTGAAGAGAAGGTCCCTGCACCCCATGGTCTCTGTGCCGGGGCAGGGACTCTGCTGCCTGCCAGGGTCAGTCCTCAGCCTGCCTGGGGAGCTCCCCCTGGCACTGTGGGGAGAAGCTGTGTGTGGAAGGAGAAATCCTTTGGTATATAATGGCAAGGGCCTCCTTTAATTAAGAGTATGTGGTGTGGGTCAGGGCTGATCGCAGATGTAAATCAGCCCAGGGTATTTTCCAGAAGACATTTCAAGGGGACAATCAAGAGAGGGTTTGTCATAAAAACTCTGTTGAGTTTGACATTTTAGTCTCCTTCTATTGGGGGACTGGAGTGCATAAATGCAAAGGAATGTCTGCGGTGTGAAGAAGTAACTAAGATGCCATTAAGATAAATCCAGGTGCTCAGTAGGTCTGCTAATGGCTTCCTAATGTGCCTTCAGCCTCATCTGCCTGCAGAAAGTACCAGAGTCATTGTTCCTCCTGTTTCCCACCTTCAAACAAGAACATGTGCACAGACAATGCCCTGTAAAACAGGAAAAATTCTGTATGGCAATGTGAGTGTACAGCAAAGGGGATGGGGTCTGTGAGCACAGACATGGAAAATCATGGGACAATGACACACCTCTAAGGAGACAAATCTCCAGGCCGAAGGGATAGGATCAGGGTACTAGTGAAAGCAGAACTAGAAATGCTGTGGGACAGAGAATTCAGAAATTTCTGTGTGATCCCCTCCAGTGAAGATCCTCCCTCTGAGCAAGCCCCCTTCCCACTTCTCCCATTCAGCAAAGCCTCTGCACTCAGGGCTCTGGGTTCCAAGGCTGAACCTCCTCCTCTGCAGCCACAGCTCCAGTCCCCTCTCCAGAGCACAGGGGCTGAGAGCAACTGCCCGACACTGTTGGTGACTGGGAAGGGCCGTGCACAGCTGGGGAAGGGTAATGCTTTCTGCGTGCCTGGCTGCCTCTTCCATGGCCTCTCTCAGACACACCCTGACTCTCTTTCTCCCCTTATCTTGGTTCTTGCTGTTGTTCTCTTGTTCTTGCTGGGATCAGCCACAGGCAATCCTCTCGCCTCACAGGATTCCCTCTGTTCTCCCTGAGTGCAGATGAGATGATGAGGTTTTCTGACATTCGAGAACACTTCCCAGGAGAGATAGCAGAGAGCTGTTTAACAACCCTAGAGTTCTTAAACTGCCTTCACCATTCCATTCCTTTTTACTGGGAGTACAGAAAGCGAGAGGCCCTTCTGCCTTAGCTGTGGTTTCATAGGACACATTTGGATTTGAGACTGTTTATCTGACTCTCTCCACTTCTGGAAAGCAGGGCTGACTTATTGAGGGCCTGTGGGCAGATGCCCTACTGTTCATCACACAATCATCCAACAGAAACCAGGGTTTCAATGACATAGCTTAAGGAAAATCTCCAAGAATAAAGACTAGGAGGTCTGTGAGGGGCAGGTGGGAGGGGGAATGGGAAATTGGTTTTGTTTTGCTTACAGAATTTTCCCCTAACTTGTCACTGTCTTTTCCTCCTCTGTGCAGATGCTGACAGACCCTTATGCATTAGCAGTGGTTTCATAGTGTGAAGTTGAACAACAGAACCTCTTCTTGCCCATACCCACCTCTTCAGAACAGGACTGGCTTATAAAGATCTACAGAGCAGATGACCTACTCTTCATCACAAAGTTAAACAGAATCAACAAGGGCACTGTGGTTGAAGGAAGGTATTCTAGAAAAACAAACAAAAATTCCTGTGTGGGAAAGGGGGACCGTGAGTGAGAAATGGTCCTGATATTGCTCAGACTTAACTTGTTACTCTCTTTACCTCTTAAGACAGTGCCCCATGCCCAGAGGCAGCAGATGTTCAAGAACAGCTGCTCCATCACCCAGTTCCTCCTCCTGGCATTTGCAGGCACATGGGAGTTGCAACTTCTACACTTCTGGCTCCTTCTGGGCATCTACCTGGCTGCCCTCCTCGGAAATGGCCTCATCATGACCACCGTAGCCTGTGACCACCACCTCCACACCTCCATGTACTTCCTCCTCCTCAACCTCTCCTTCCTTGACCTGGGCTCCGTCTCCACCACTGTCCCTAAATCCTTGGCCACTTCCCTCTGGACCAATAGGGAAATTTCCTACACAGGATGTGTTGTACAGCTATTTCTGCTTGTCTTGTTCATTTCAGCAGAAGTCTTTCTTCTCACAGTCATGTCCTTTGACCGCTACATTTCCATCTGCAAACCCCTGCACTATGGGACCCTCCTGGGCAACGGAGCTTGTGTCCACATGACAGCAGCTGTCTGGGGCTCTGGGTTTCTCTATGCTCTGCTGCACACGGCCGATACATTTTCCCTGTCTCTCTGTCAGGGCAATGATGTGGAACAGTTCTTCTGTGAAATCCCAGAGATCCTCAAGCTCTCCTGCTCAGACACCTACCTCAGGAAAGTTGGGCTTATTGTGGTTGGTGTCTGTGTGGACTTCGGGTGTTCTGTTTTCATTGTGGTGTCCTATGTGCAGATCTTCAGGGCCGTGCTGAGGATCCCCTCTGAGCAGGGACAGCACAAAGCATTTTGCACGTGCCTCCCTCAGCTGGCCATGGTATCTCTCTTTATCATTACTGGCTTCTTTTCCTACCTGAAGCCCCCCTCCATCTCCTCCCCATCCAGGGGTCTGGTGGTGTCAGTTCTGTACTCGGTGTTGCCTCCAACAGTGAACCCCCTCATCTACAGCATGAGGAACAAGGAGATTAAATATGCACTGTAGAAGCTGATTAACTTGTCTCTCATGAGCCATAAACAGCCTGGTATTCTTCCCAAGTCATTTCCTGTTCATCTCTTGGACATCCTGTGTAGCGATACTTTTATCTGTGATAATCCTTTCTGTCCAGGAATGTCTGTGGCCACTCCATTCTCCAGAGGTTTTAACCCAACATGTCTGACCCACAACCCTTTTCACATGTCTGACACAACAGCCCAGCTTTCTTGCTGTGTCTAAACTCTGTAATAAAAAGGGTTTTGTATGATCCTGGTGCCTGGAAGTTTGGTTATCCTTCCAAAGGTGAGGTCAAGAACAGGCTGCAGCAATTCTTTCTTTGTGGCTGTGTTACTGTCTTGGGTTGGGCATGCACCATGGGAGGAGCACATGGGGCGATGTGTGAGGGAATTTGCTGTGACTGAACTTTCACTTGTGTGGCTCTCACCAGCCATTTCCAGCCCTGTCCACTCACCTCAGGTTTAGAGGTGAGTTTTCCTAATGAGTCATCTCTGTCTTCTTGCTGGGCTCTCTTCCTTTATCATGGCAACTGCTGACCCTTGCTACCCCAGCAGACCCTGGAACGCGGACCTCTGTGAAGTCCCATGGCAAATATTGCCAAGGTAGGACAGGGCCTTGGAGCTGGGGAATGCTGCCTGATAGGAAGGCGATAAGTAGAATTGGAGTAATGGCATTCATGGTGTCAGAGACCAATTCTGCAAGGGAAATGATATGCCTTAAACCAATAGTTCCTGGCTGTTTAAGTGCAGGAAGAGGCAGGGCATGTGAAGATGGGGCAGTGCCTCCTTCTGTGCCGACCTGCAGGCAGCTCAGCTGTGCTTGTGCACTGAGAAAGATCACACTGTGATTGTGCTGGTAGAGGGAACAAGAAGACGACCAAAAGAATTCCTAAGACCACCAAGATCCCAGGCTCATTTCCTGCATCTCCAGAATCTTTCAGAAGAGGCACTGTGCAAGTGCACCAAAACTCTTCCCCTGAAGGACCTTAATCTATAAATAATACACTAAAGATAACACCGGCATGTGCTCTGCACTGCTCTGGGATCCTAGAGGACAGTGCTGGAACCTGGGTTGGTGACAGTCTACACTTTTCTCTCTGTTTTGTTTTCTCTTCTCTCCTCCTTTCTTTCTGTTTTCCTTACGTAAGGAATTAGCAAGCCAACGTCTATTTTATTCTTAAGGTCTTACCTGTGCAAATACATCTTTTTAAATTGATGTTTGCATGTCAGTTTATTTTAGTCCGAGAGGAAGCTATTAATTTTATGAGGCCCAGGTCCTCCTCTCATGAACCCTGGACAGCCCAGTTCTGGTCAAAAAACATGGGCACTGGGTCAATGAATTTTCCCCACCCTCAATGCACCATTCTCTGCCGGCACAGCAGGCGTGTGGGACCATGTGTGGGGTACAAGGTCTCAGCATTAGCAGGGAACCCCTCAGCAGCTGCAGCTGGAGCCTGGGCAGAGGGTCCCAGGGCATCTATACTGGCAGTTTGTGCCCATGTCCCTCTCACTGCATCCCACTCCAATTTTATGATCACTTTCCTTTTCTAACAAAGACAGCACATAATCCCCCAGAGATCAGGATATTAAAACAGGACAAAAAACCCAAAACAACAACAACAAAAAAAACCCCACCAAACATGCAGCGGAACAACATCAACAACGGCTGAAGCTTAAAGCTGCAATAACACATTTCCTTCTGTCTGCGTTTTCCATTCTGTTTCTTTCTTGCTTTATTGTTAAACAGATCTCAATGTTCTACCACACTGACACCCACAGCATTAAGAAAGATAATCCTTGTGTCTTTCAGAGGGCTCAGGGCCTATAATTACTCCCTGCTCTTCATTGTCCATGTATGACAGTTGCATTCACACCCCCTCCATTAACTGGAAAAAAAGCAGTTGGCTTCAGGCTCCAGAGGAGGTAAAGGACTGCTTTTTTGAGTCATAGAAGAGTTGTACAACGGCGAGGTCATGAAATGTCATTGAAGAGTTGGATTGTAGAACAGTCATAGAATAGTTGGGGAATAGAAGGGCTGGGTCATAGACAGGTGATAAATGAGTTTGGTCATAGACAATTTGGTTGATAAAAGGATCAGTAATGTCATAGAAGTGTTGGGTCGTAGAAGATTCAGGTCAGAGAAAGGCTGGGTCACTGAATGATCACAAAAAAATCAGGTTATAGAAGGGTCACAGAAGGTCACGGTTCTAGAAATTTCAGGTGCTAAAAAGGTTGGCTCACAGCAATCCCATAAAAGAGTCAGGTCATAGAAGATGGGGTCTCATAGAAGACTGATTTTATAAAAGACTTGTGTCATAAAAATGTCATAGAGGTGCCGGGTCATACCAGGGTTAAATCATAGAAGGGTGATGGAATGGTCTGGTCATAGAAATGTTGTGTCAGAGAAGAGCTGGGTCGTAAAACTGCTGGTTGTAGAAGAGTGAATGAAGAACCAAGTTTTAAAATGGTCATAGAAGAGTTTAGTTATAGAAGAGTGGAGTCAAAGAAGGATCGAGTGATACAAAGGAGATAGAAGAGTCACAAAGGAGTGGCTGATACAAGAGTTGGGTCAATGAAGGATCGTATAGAGTATGGGGAAGAGATACTGGAGAGCTGCCTGGCAGAGAAGGGCCTGTGAGTGTTGGTTGACAACCGGCTGAATATGAGCCAACAATGGCCCAGGTTCCCAAAGGCCCAATGGCATCTTGGCCTATATCGGAAACAGTGTGGCCAGCAAGACCAGGGCAGGGATTGTGCCCCTGTACTTGGCCATGGTGAGGCTGCACCTTGAGTGCTGCGTTCTGTTTTGGGCACCTCGGTACAAGAAGGACCTTGAGGGGCTGGAGCACATCCAGAGAAGTGAATGAGACTGGTGAAGGGGCTGTAGAACAAGTCCTGTGAGGAGAGACTGAGGGAAATGGGGTTGTTTAGCCTAGAGAAGAGGAGACTGAGGGGAGACCTCATCACTGTCTACAACTGCCTGAAAGGAGGTTGTAGCGAGCTGGGTGTTGGTCTCTTCTCCCAAGTGACAAATAATAGGATGAGAGGAAATGGCCTCAAGTTGCACCAGGTGAGCTTCAGATTAGACATCAGGAAAAATTTCTTCACTGGAAGGGTTCTCAGGCACTTTAAGAGGCTGCCCAAGCAACTGGTGGAGTCACCATCCTTGGAGGTGTTTAAAAGGCAGGTAGATGAGTTTCTTAGGGACATGGTTTAATAAGGGGAAAGGTACAGTTGGACTTGATGATCTCAGAGGTCTTTTCCAACCAGATAATTCTATGATTCCATGATTCAATCTCTCCTTGAAAGGCCATTCAATGACCCCATGATGAGTGTTTGCTGTTTCAGGAATAGTTAAAGAAGAAACAAGGACATTGTGTGGGCCCTGCTTAATTTAGGAAGAGTGAGTGTGGACAGATCTGAGATACCCTGTGTCCTCTTTGTGTGTATCTTCCCGAGAAAGGTCTCCCAGTCCCCTGTGACTCAGAACAGGCAGCGGTGGGTGAGGATCACGTCAGGGATCACTTGAGCAAACACAGTCATTCCCAGTCTCTGGGATAGGAGAGGCAGCATCCCAGGGAGCTGAGTGACCAGGACGATGTCGGTCTCCACTATCTTCCTAAGGTCATGGGAGTGGGGAAACTCCCTGACTGTGTCATCACTCACACATTGCATGTCCTTTTAAAAAATGACCAATGGATGAGCAAGGGAACTAAAGGTTGTGCCCTAGACATCGCCCACCTGGATCTGATTTGTCCGTGTTTGAAAGAGCGAGGGACTGGATTTCCCTTGGGCAGACTGTGTCTCACCAGCCTTCTATGACCTGACTTTTGATTACCGAAGTCTTCTATGACCTGGCCTTTCTATAACCTGAT
This sequence comes from Dromococcyx pavoninus, assembly GCA_033558185.1. NCBI lineage: Eukaryota > Metazoa > Chordata > Aves > Cuculiformes > Neomorphidae > Dromococcyx > Dromococcyx pavoninus. The sequence continues at coordinate 1,982,885 of JAUMJL010000133.1, read as the reverse complement.
TCCTCCGTGACTCCCCCATGATCCAGTGCTTCAATGAGCCTCCTTTTCTATGATCTGACCCACCTACGACTCAGCTCTTCTATGACCTGTTGTCTATGAAACACTTCTATGACTCTTTTATGACCTGTCTTCTATGTCCTGACTCTTCTATGACCATTATACGACCTGAATCGCCTATGAAACTTTTATGAGCAGAATCTTCTATAAACAACTCTTCTATGACCTGATCTTTCTGTTACCCAACTCTTCCTCTATGACCTGAATCCTCCATAATCTGAGTCTTTTAAGACTTGGCACTTCTAAAACAGGAGTCTTTTATGACTGAACTCTTCTCTGACTCTTCTACAACCTTCTATGGCCTGTCTATTCTGTGAACCAACTCCTCTATGACCCAAACAATGTATGACCCGACCCTTCTAAGGTCCAACCCTTACATGACCCGGCACTTCTATGATCTTACTCTTCTATGACCTGACTCATCATCTATAGTCAAATCCTTCTTTCATCCAAAAAACTTTCACACTTCTATTATTCAGCTCTTCCATAACATGAATATTCTATGACCTGAGCCTTCTATTGCCTGAGACTTCTATGACCAAACTCTGCTGAGCCTTCTATAATCCAGCTATTTATGAACCTTCAATGACTGAGCTGTTCTATTACACCTCTATGACCTAATTCACCTCTAACCTGACTCTTCTGTGACTTGTCTCTTATACGACCAGACCCTTTTATGACTCGAGTCTTCTATGACATTCTATAGCCAAACTTTTCTTTGAGATGACTTTCTATGACTCAACTCTTCTATGACCTAACTCTTCTGTGAACAAACCATACTATCAACTTACTCTTCTGTGACCTGGCCCCTCAGTGACTCCTCCATGACCCAATTCCTATTTGAGTTGCCTCTTCCATGACCCAACACTTCTGTGACAGTGACTTTTCTATGATTCAATACTTCTATTAGCCTTCTATGACCCAACATTTCTATGTATCTACTACTACCAAAACCTTCTATGACCCAACTCTTCTATCTTTATACATTTCTATGAATCCTGTATGACACGAGTCTTCTCAAATCTGAGCCTTCTATGAACCAAGTCTTTCCTGACCCCACTCATCTTTAACCCCTCTACAGTTTTCTATGACCCAGCCTTTCTAAAACACTTCTCTGATCCAATTCTTATGTGACACAACTCTTCTATGACCCGAGTATTCTACGACCAAACCATTATATGACCCGACATGTCTATGACCCGATCGTTCTGACTCTTCTATGACCTGACCCTTCTCTGAACTGACCCTTTCTGATTCAACCTTTCTAAAAATGAACAAACACCACACTTCTGTGACTCGACACTTCCATGAAATGATTATTTTCTCATCCTGTCATGAACCTTCTGTAACCAAACTCTTCCATGAATCTTCTGAAAATGAATTCCTCTATTGCTCTAGCGTGACCTGACTCTTCTAACACACAAGTTTTATGTGACTGTTCTATGACCCAACCCTGTTATATCCCTGCCCTTCCATGACCCCACTCTTCTGCACCTGCATGGAGCTGTTGGTGAGAACCTTGGCATTATATGTAACTCTACAGGGCTGTGTTTGGAATTAAACAGACTAACTGCTCTGAATTTGATTTGTCAATGTGAGAATGTTCATGACACCAGGGTCACTGCAGTCACAGCCAGATCTGCTTCTCAGGGCCAAGGGGGGTCAAGGCTTGGCCTTTCTGCTTCATCAAGCAAACCCAGGCTTTTCTCAGCATTACAGCTGTCTTCACAGTACCTTTTCCTCCCTGGAGCCATGGCCTCCAACGATCGACACTAATGAGTGGCTGGGGAGGCTTTGCCAGTGACGATCCTCACTGAGACCAGTTAAAACTTCAAGGCACTTCGAGTTTTGGGTTTGGCTTCTTGAGAGGTTTGTTCAATCTCCTTTCAGTAGCTGAAGTTCAAGGACTCAGCAGCAAATGCACCTTGGGTCTCATTAAAATACAGAAAGCCCTAATGAGCTCTTTCTCTGCCTGCAGTTTTCTTCAGGTCTTCAAGCTTTCTACAGTTTATTGAACTCATTTCCCAGTGTGGTTTAAAAGGAAGAGGTAAAAAAGTGCTGAATAAAAATTAATTTTAGTATAAAGTTTGTATTTCATTACAATTTTTTTCAGAGAAGAGGTGAAATTGTACATTTAGCATTAATGCAGGGTGTCTCCTCAGGAGGTCTGGGCAGCATGGAGAAACAGTCCTTGAGGTCTGACACTGCATGGACAGCCTTGCTCCTCACCTCCCGCATCCCACCTCATTGCCCCACTGGGACTTGCACTCCTTTTCCTTAGACTAAACGGAAGGGTCGTATCGTCACTGTAGGGAAGAAGTGTCTCTCCCCAGTTGAGAGAGAGAGACGACGAGTGATGACTTCAGCCAGCTTCATAGCAAGATCCCCTGGAGACCCAGAGAGGGAGCCCAGAGGGGGCAGAGAAAGTGCTGCCTTGTGCTGCTCCTCTGCTGCTGAGCTGGGCTTGGTTCCTGGGATGGAGGGAGCTGATGGCAAGTGAGCAGCAGTACGAAGAGCCAGCTCTGTCTAGGAGCTGTCTCTGCAAAACTCAGCAGGGCTGAGGGCCCTATCTGCAGACAGTGGGGGTAGAGGAGGGAGGCAGAGAGAGGGTAAAGGGTCTGTGGGGTGGGATGATAGTGAGAGCTCACTGATGGAGGAATCCTCACAATCCTAATCAAGGCAAGTCTCTGGCTGTAGGAGAATGCAGGTGCAGTTCCTGGAGGGATCTCCGAACCTGACAAATCCCACAGTTTACAGGATGTGTCAGGATGTCTCTGCTGCAGAGGAGAACCTGGTGTCAAGCACAGCTTCCCTGCTGCACTTTCAGAGGGACAGGGCCTGAGGGTTGCCTTGTGCTGGGGATGAGTGCAGGCATGGTGCCCTCAGGGGTGCCACGGGTTGTCCTTGAGAACAGTATCCCTGCAGCCCAGGGCCTGTGTGCTGTGGCAGGGTCTATGCCACCTGCCAGGGTCAGTGCTTACCGCACCAGGGGAGCTCCCAGGGTGCATTGGGGAGACGCTGTGGGTGGAAGGAGCAACCCATCTCTTTAGAAGGGCATAGTCTGCCTTTAATTGAGAGTATGTGACGTGAGTCAGATCTGCTGACAGGTGCAGATCACCCCGGAATATCTTCTACAAGATGTTTCAACAGCAGATGAAAGAAGGATTTAATAAAAGTAACTCTCCTGAATTTGTCTTTTCAACTTTTTCTTAGGGAATTGGAGGTCATACATGGAAATGTTGCTTTCCAGCTTGAAAAAGTTACTGAGAAGTCCTAGCGATAAATCGTGGTAGTCACTGGATCTGACCAGATCCCACTCAAAGAGCTTTCAGACTCTCATCTGCCTGTGGACAGCAGTGGCATCACCTTTCCTGCCATTCCTCCCTGAAAATAAGAACACGTGCAGAGGCAACGCCCTGTGAAACAGGAAGGCTTCTATAAGGTAAGGTCAGTGTAGAGCAGATGGAGTGGGGTCTGTGAGAATGGACATCAAAATAATATGGGACAGGGAAGTCAGAAAATTCCATATGATCCCGTCCAGTGCAGACCCTTCCTCTGAGCAAGCCCCTTCCCTCATGTCCCACCAAGGAAAGCCTCTGTCTTCAGGCATCTGGACTCAAGGCTGAACCATATCCTCTGCAGCCACAGCTCCAGTCCCCTCTCCAGAGCACAGGGGCTGAGAGCAAACTGCTTGGCACTGTTGGTGTCTGGGAGGGGCCGTGCACATCTGGGGAAGGGTAATGCTGTCTATATACCTGGCTGCCTCTGCCCTGGCCTCTCTCAGACACACCCTCACTCTCTTTCTCCCTCTTTCTCCCCTTGTCTCTGTTCTTGCTGTTCTCTTGTTCTTGCTGCCAGGCTCTTTGGGGATGGGAATTTCAGCTGCAGAGTCACACCCTGACCTGGTGACTCCTTTCCTGCAGTTATGTCCACGGGAACAAGTGTAACAGCTTTGCTCTGAGCTGTCAGGATGTGAGTAATGCAGCCATTGGGGCTGGGGAAGGAACTGAAACTTCCTTCATCAAATGCCATTATGGGGATACTTGGCTGTCTCCTGTGAGCTTCCCTCCAGGATGCAAACCTGTCCTCTCGCATCTTTGTGTCACCTGCAAGCCCTATGGAGAAGTGAAGAGATGCTATGAGAGAGAAAATGCTGTTGGGTTTGTGAAATTAGCCGTGTGTGTCCTGGGCTGAAAGTGTGTGCTGAGACCTTAGGAAAGGGTCAGACATTGAGAGGTGTGAGGTGGATCCCTCTGCTCTCAGCAGGGCCTGGTGACATTTCAGAATAACATGAAAATGTGATCACCCTGCATGTCAGAAATGTCCATACACAAGGAAGTTGGGAACAAGGCCGAGGGACAGAGTATCTTCCCTCACTCTGCACTCAGCCACAGGCAATACTCTTGCCTTACAGGACTCCTTCTGCCCTCCTTGAGTTCATCAGAAATGCCAAGGATTTCTGACCTCCAAGGACGCTGCCGAAGGGACATAGTGAGAGAATTGTAAAACTATCCAAGAACCCTTAGGCTTCCTCTACCTTTCGCGTTGCTTGGATCAGGGAGTGCAGATGTTGACATGCCCTAATGAGTTAGCAATGTTTTCATGAGACAAATTTGAAGCCCAGAACCTGTCCCTGGCCATTCCCACTGCTACAGAGCAGGACTGACTTATCAAGAACCCATGTACAATGGCCCTATTTTTAATCACACAACTGGTCAGTAGCAACAAGTGCTTCAGCCAGGAAGCTGGAATAACTTCTCCTAGGAAAGAAAAGTTGACTGTGTGACGGGGGAGAATCCATTTTAAAAGGCTTTGAGTTTCCTGACAGGTGTTTCTCCTAACTTGTCATTATCTTTTCCTCTCATGACTGTGTCCCATTCCCAGAGACAGCAAATGTCCAACAGCAGCTCCATCACCCGGTTCCTCCTCCTGGCATTCACAGACACACGGAAGCTGCACTTCTGGTTCTTCCTGGGTATCTACCTGGCTGCCCTCATTGGAAATGGCCTCATCATCATGACCATAGCCTGTGACCAGCACCTCCACACTCCCATGTACTTCTTCCTCCTCAACCTCTCCCTCATTGACCTGGGCATCATCTCTACCACTGTCCCCAAATCCATGGCCATTTCCCTCTGGGACAACAGGGCAATTTCCTATGCAGGATGTGCTGCCCAGGTCTTTCTGTTTGTTTTCTTGTTTTCAGCCGAGGTTTGTCTTCTCACCGTCATGTCCTACGACCGCTGCATTGCCATCTGCAAACCCCTGCACTACGGGACCCTCTTTGGGCAGCAGAGCTTGTGTCCACATGGCAGCAGCTGCCTGGGGCTCTGGCTTTCTCAATGCTCTGCTGCACACGGCCAGTACATTTTCACTGCCCCTCTGCCAGGGCAATAATCTGGACCAGTTCTTCTGTGAAGTCCCTCAGATTATCAAGCTCTCCTGCTCACATTCCAACCTCAGGGAAGTTGGACTTCTTGTGTTTAGTGTCAGTTTAGGTTTTGGCTGTTTCATTTTCATTGTGGTGTCCTATGTGCACATCTTCACGGCTGTACTGAGGTTCCCCTCTGAGCAGGGACAGCACAAAGCCTTTTCTACGTGCCTCCCTCATCTGGCTGTCGTCTCCCTTTTTATCAGCAGTGGTGGGTTTGCCTACCTGAATCCCCCCTCCAACTCCTCCTCATGCCTGGACCTGGTGGTGGCCGTTCTGTACTCGGTGTTGCCTCCATCAGTGAATCCCCTCATCTACAGCATGAGAAATCAGCAGTTCAACGATGCAGCATGGAAACTGATAACTGGGTGTTACCCTGAACTAAAAAACTGCTGATCTTCCTTTGCAGTGCAGTTAAAATAGAATACATTGCAAATACAGACTTTCTGTTTTTACTGATTTTGAGGGTGGCATTTTTTTTAACTTAGATATTGTTGTCATTGCCTTTTTAATTCACTGTCTGCTTGCCTCTTCTAATTGAGTAGCTGAGTAAACGGAGTGCCACGGTCTCTCCTTGTATAAACGAAATAAAGGGATCTGCAGTGTCTTTAGTTTCTGACTCTTCACCTGATGCAAGCATTGAATCCCTCAGGGGGAATAAGATGGGCAGAGAGCAGAGCTCACCCATCAGCTGGGGTGGGTGGGCAGTGCTGGAACTGTCAATGTGAGACCAATGCCATGGGGCACCTTCCCAGTCTGTCCCTACTACCAAGGGCACCAAAAAGCCTCCTCTGTTCTGCACCTGCAGCTCTGGGCTCTACAAATCACACCCTCTGGACTGTGTCCTGACTGACCACTCCTTGTTCTCTCTGCGTGTTCCCCACATGGCCCTGAGCTGGTGGTGGTGCTCTGCAGAGGCATTGGCTGTGGTACCCTGGGGCCATGGGTGACTCTGCACTGCCATGCTGCTCAGGGTGGGAAGCAGACCCAGCTGGATGGGGATCACTGCTGCTGAGCCCCTTTCCATCTTCCCAAAAGACTCAGGAGACACGGACCAGGCGGAACAGGATCATTGGGTATCTCCAAGGACACAAAGTGTGAGGAGAGCTGCACCAGATGCTACCTGTGGGCTTTGACAGAGGATATCCTGAAACACTCTCCAGCCTTATGTCCCTCTGCCTGCTGGCTCCTGACAGCCTCTCCATGTATTGCATGGCCTTTGTCAGCCTGTTTGCTCTCCAGGTTCACATTTTTCTCTGGGAATCTTCTTGAAAAATCAGTCATTTTATGAGGTGCCACTCACTGCTCACTCAGACTCACAGGCTGTCCCTGGAGATCCCCTGGGCTCTTCTTGGATGCGGAAAGTTCCTCTCCAAGATATCATCTGTCATCAGCCTCACTGCAGGTTTGACAGCAACAGGCAGATGAGTCAAAGAACTCTTTCAGTCTGCTTGAACATGTGCAACCAAGAAGGGACTTCTTATTCCAGCCCGTGTGGTCCCTAACAGATTCCCTGAAACTCTGAGCCTGTCCCCCTGAATCCATCAAGAACCCCAGAAGAGCAAAAGTCCTTCTGACGGAAGAGGTCCTTGGGTGTATTCCTGCACCAGCTTTGAAAGAGGCATTCAGGTTTCTGGCCCTGCCCTTTGGGTTATGGTGATGGTTACATGGAGACCAGATCTGGTAGAGTGGTTCACATGGACTGCTCCTGCCTGCAGGCACACGGAATTCACTGTAGAGACAACAGGACTGTCACGAGTAACATGACCTTAGGGTTAACACAAAGGCAAGGGCACAGCAGGACAGTGTGAATGGGAGGGGAAACCAGCACTGGAAAGGTCACGACATGTTGCTGCCCTTTGGCCATGGCCCCAGGGAAACAGCAGCCTCGGTTCCCAAATGCAGAGAGAGTGTCTACTGAGGCAATATGGGGCAGCCCCAAGGACAACCAGACTTGATCATTCTGGTGGTGAGGGACACTTCCTGATACAGGGTAAGATAGATGTGTTGGGATGAAGAATCCCCATGGAAAAATGCAGTGAGTGGGAGTGTTAAGGAACTCAACGTTCCCTAAAATATTGTGCTTGGGAAAGTCCTGAGATTTCTGACAACCAGTTATCTCCTGGCAGCCTGATACACCCACTCCTGAATTGTAGCAGCAGTACTAAAACTGCATGATTTAGGAAGTATTGAAATTATACAGGTGACGAAAGGAGTCAAGGTCTTCTGTTACTTCTCTATGACCTGACCCGTCTATAACTCAGTTCTTCTGTGGCCTTTCTATTACATGACCAGACCCTTTTGTGACTCCAGCCTTCTACGGCCCAACCCTTTTATGACCTAACTATTCTCTAATTCTTCTATGATGCAATTTTTTATGACCCAGGCCTTCTATGACCCAACCTTTCCATGACCCATATCTTCTTTGAACTGACTCTTCTATGAACCAAATGTTCTACGAACCAACCATACTATTAACTGACCCTTCTATGACCTCACCCTTCTATGACCTGACCCTCTATGAATTCTCTATGAACAGACTCTTTTATAAGCCTTCTTTTTTATGACTCCACTCTTCTATGACCAGACTCCTTTATGTTCCAATGCTTATAAGGCCCTTCTACGACTCTATTATGACTGGAGTCCTCCGTGTCCCAAATCTTCTATGACCCAAATCTATGACAATTTTATGACCAGACTCTTTGCTAAGCATCCCTTCTATGTCTCTTCTAATGACCCAACGTTTCTATGACCCAGTTCTTCTGTGAGTCTTCTATGACCCAACGTTTCTACAAATCTTCTACAACTGAACTCTTCTATGCCCTGACTCTTCTATCTCCCCACTCTCCTGCGATTCCTCTATGACCCGACTTCTCTAAAACCTGAGTCTTCTATGGACGAAGCCTTCCATGGCCCAACGATTCTGACCCTTCTATGACCTTCTGTTCTGTTCTGTTACTTCTCTATGACCAAACACCTCGATGACCCAATGCTTATATAACCCAGCATTTCTATGACCTGACTCTTCTATGATGCTTTAGTGGACTGAAATTTTACAATCTTTCCGTGACCTGATTCTTCTATGATGCTTCTATGACCCAATCATTCTCTGAACCAACCCACCTTTGAATAAACCCTTCTACGATCTGACTCTTCTAAAACCCAAATATTCTCTCACACTTCCAAGATTCAACTCTTCCATGACGCAAACATTCTACAATCTTTTTATGACCTGAATCTTCTATGAACTGGGACTTGTATAACCGGATTTTGCTACAAGCTATCTATGAGCCAACCATTCCATGAACCGTCTAAACAGAACTCCTATAACTCCTCTATGACCCGACTCTTCTCTGACTCGACTCTTTTCACACCCAATATTTCTGTGACTCTTCTATGGACTAAAACATTTATGACCCTTCCCTTCTATGACCCATCTCTTCTGCAACTGCATGGAACTGAGTGTGAGAGCCTTGGCATCTCATGTAATTCTACACGCCTGTGTTTGGAATTAAATGGAACAACTGCTCTAAATTTGATTCAGCAATGTGAGAATGTTCATGACACCAGCAACATTGTAGTCACAGCCAAATCTGCCTTCCCAGGGCCTGGGGCTTCTACTTCTACTTCTACTTCTACTTCTACTTCTACTTCTACTTCTACTTCTACTTCTACTTCTACTTCTACTTCTACTTCTACTTCTACTTCTACTGGGATTTCGACTTTCTACTTCTACTTCCTGACCTTTCTACTTCATCAAGGAAACCCAGGCTTTTCTCAGCATTACAGGTGCCTGGGCAGTTCCTTTGCCTCCCTGCAATCATGGCCTCCAACTATCTCCTCTAACAAGTCCCTGGCTATGGCTATGGCTATGGCTTTTGTCAGTAACGATCCTCACTGAGACTAATTAAAAATCCGAAGTACTTTGAGTTTTGCTTTTGGCTTCTTGAGAGGTTTGCTCAATCTCCTCTAAGCAGCTGAGATTCAAGGACTACACAGGCAATACACCCAGAGCCTCATTAAAACACAGAAAGCCTTAACAAGCTCTTTCTCTTTCTGTAGTTCTCTTCAGGTCTTCACACCTTGTACAGGTCTTTCGAGTCAGTTTAAAAGGAAGATTCAAAAATGTGCTAAATTTCAAAATGTGCTGAATAAAAATCTCCTCAGGAGGTCTGGGCAGCATGGAGAAGCAGCCCCTTGAGGTCTGACACTGCTCTGGACAGCCTTGCTCCTCACTTCCCCAGCCCCACCATTTCTCTCATTGACCACCTTGAATTTGCATCCCTTTTCCTTATACTGCAGGGAAGGGTCGTATGGTGACTGCAGGAAAAAGTGTCTCTGTCCAGCTGAGGGAATCAAGGATCGCTTCAGCCTGTTTCACAGCAGGTTCCCCTGGACATCATGGACACCTCGAGGAAGCCCAGAGGGGGCAGAGAAAGTGCTGCCTTGGGCTGTTGCTCTGCTGCTGATCTGGGCTTGGCTCCTGGGATGGAGGGAGGTCATGACAAGTGGGCAGTGCTACAGAGCCAGCTCTGCCCAGGATCAGCTCCTCTGCAAAGCACGGCTGAGGGCACTGCCTGCGGGGGAGAGGGGAGAGGAGGGAGGAGGAGAGAGGTTGAAGGCAGTGTGGGATGGGAGGATGCTGAGAGCTCACTGAGGGAGGAATCCTCACAGCCCTTCACACGATAAGTCTTTGACTGTAGGACAATGCAGGTGCAGTTCCTGGAGGGATTCCCTAAAGCTGACACATCCCACGTTTTCCAGGATGTGTCAGGATGTCTCTCCCAGAGTCTCTGCTGCAGAGGTGAAGAACCTGGTGCCGGGCAGGGCTTCCCTACTGCAGCATCAGAGGGACAGGGCCTGAGGGCTGCCTTCTTCTGGGGACGAGTGCAGGGCTCCGTGCAACCCAGGGTCTGTGTGCCAGGGCAGGGAATCTGCTGCCTGCCAGGGTCAGGGCTCAGCCTGCCCGGGGAGCTCCCCATGGCGCTGTGGGGAGAAGCTATTGGTGGAAGGTGCAATCCTAAGCCAGGGCAGAGTCTTTCTGCTGTTGAGGGGATGCTGTGTGTGTCAGGGGTGTCTGTCAGCAGGACAACTTCTCTTTGACCAGTTCTTCCATGACCTTTTCTTCCATAAACCAGACCTTTCCATGACACTACACTTACATATTTTACTATGACCCTTCTGTTTTTTTTCTGTCACTCTTTCATGACCTGACATCTCTATAACATTTCCGTGACTCTTCTCTGATCCAGCTCTTCCTTGATCTGACTCTTCTGTGACCCCATTCATCTCTTACCTGACCCTTATATAACCAAATCCATCTATGACCCAGCCCTTCTATGACCAGAGCTTTCCATTACTCTTCTGTGACCTGGCAATTCCATGATCTAATTCTTCTATGATCTGACTCTTCTATGACCCGACCCATCTACGACATGACCCTTCTGTGACCTGAGTCTTTTATGACCAGTTTCCTCTATCATTCAACTCTTCTAAGACCCAACCCTTGTATGATCCAACTCTTCTATGACTCTTCATTAACACAATCCTTCTATGAACCTTGTCTAACCTGATTCTTCTCTGAACCTTCTATGATACATCTTACGTATGACGTGGCTCTTAAATGATCCAACTCTTCTATTACCTGACTCTTCTATGACCTGACCCTTTTATAGTGCAACTATTCTTTGCCCTGATCGTTCTATGAATCTTCTGTGACCTTTCTATGACCCTATTCCTCTATGGTCTGATTCTTCTATGTCCCAACCTTTCTCTTACCTGACTCTTCCATGAACATAGACAGGTGTCTATGAAATGACTCTTCTATTGCCTGACTTGTTTAAGACCCAACTGTTCTGTCACCCTTCTATGACCCAGCTTTTCAATGACTTGTCTGTGATGAGACTCTTCTCTGACCCAGCTCTTCTATGACTCAGCTCTTTTGTGCCCCCTTCTATGACCTGAGTCCTGTAGGACCCATATATTCTATGACACTTCTATAACCCAGCCCTTCTATGACCTCAACTTACAATGAACTGACTCTTTTATGACCCAGCCTTTCTGTGACCGTTCTATGATGCTACCCTTCTGCGACCTGAGCCTTCTTTAATCCTATGACCCGACCCTTCTTTAACCCAGCCCTTGTTTGACTTGACTTTTCTACGCCCTGGTTCTTCTATGACTCAATTCTTTCACAACCTGAGTCTTCTATGACCCTACCTTTCTATGACCCAACCCTCCTACGGGACCTCGTTGTCAATGTGCCAACCAGGTGTCTTCTGCTGGCCTGTCAGAGACATTACCAAATGTGAGCTTAAAAGAACAAATCCTAGCCATGAGCCAAGGACTGACCTCTTAGCTACTTCATTGGTGACCTCATGGTCCCTTTCTCAGCCATGTTCCTGCTGTTGACCTGTCCCCTCCAGAGGCAGAAGTGGCCTCACATCCCCCTCATAGCCATTGCCTTCCTACTGGATTATGAGTTCTTGAGACATAACTGGCCACATGATACCCGTCACACTCCTTGTGGCCCAGGATGTGAACAGATAAAGGAAAGCTTGTTTCATCAAACTTATCAAATGAATTTCCCGGAGCTGAGAAATGTTCTTCAGAGGAGTTGCTGTGTTTATACTGGTGCATTCTGTATCTCTACTTCTGCCTCTGTTTTTCATTTTCTTGCGTCTTTTTTTCTTGGAAGACCTCTCCAAAGAAAAGTCCCAGAATAATACAGGCTGAATGAGACCCATGAACACCTTTGTAGTGGGTCTGGCTGTGATGGAGCTGACTTTCTCCACAGCAGCCCTGTGACGAGTGCCTAATTCAACTCTGCACTTTTACCAGACCTACAGCAGTTTGGTTCAGTCTCCAGAGGAGGTCAAGGCACAGCCAGGCCATGAACTCCTCTAAGAAACCCAGAAGGAGCATAGCAGCACACTGATTGCCCATAAGGAGCATTGTGCGTAGCTCTGTTAGGTACAATTTACACTATGGGTCAATCACTTTTATCCCATCAATATCACAGCCTAAGTGAGCCTTGGCTGAGCTCTCCCTGTTGGGCAGTGTGGCTGCATGGCCATTATCACCCCTTGTGCTGGGACACCTCTCATGGGTGCTCCTTGAAGCAAGGAGATCTTTTACCATGACAGATCCCTGCTGAGCCCCATTTGAATCCTCCCTGGATGACAGCTGGACTGCATGATGACCCAAGACTACCAGCTGGGAATGTCCAGTTAAACTTTCCCAGCACCTACAACCTTTTTTTCTGGTTTGAGCTGAAGGAGAATCAGTTTTCTCACTTCAGTTCAGCTTCATCTGAGTAAGTGCATTTTCTGAAAGTTCACTGCCTCTGTTTCAGACAGGGTTTCTCTCTGGCAGTGATCACACATGGCACTAGGATGCAGAAAGGTCACTGCTTGTACTCATTCCTATGGAAACCAAGACCATCCTTGAGCTGGTGGAGCCGTAAGTGAACGGGGAGGAAAAATGTAGAATCTACAGGGAGGGGCGCACAGTCAGGTGACCACAAATTGACTGCCAGATGATTCCTTCCCATGAATGTCATACTTGGGATAAAACTGAAGGATCAAGAAGGTCAAGTTCTCTATTTTAATGACTTGTGTCCAGTGAGGATTTCATTTGTCTTTTTGCCCCGATACCTGATCCACGCATTTCCGAATCTAGATCCTGAGTCCAGCTCCCTCCTGCTGCTCACTCCAAACTGGGACTTTTACCCTGCGCCTGCTCTGCAGCATCAGTGATGATGTAGTCATCAAGGGGTGTGTGTGGAATTTTGAATAAATGTATATATTTTATAGTTTTCTTATTAATAATATTTCCCTTATTAGTATTATTGTTTCATTAAAGTTGGTTTAGTTTTATTTTTAGACCCAGGAGTCTTTTTCTGTCATTTCCTTTTCCCCTTTCCTTAAGTGGGGTGAAGGGAATGAGATCACCATAACTGCTCGTGTTTAGCTGCCAATACAGCTGGACTTTGAAAGGCTGGAAGAGGATATCTTTGACCTCCAAACAGCTCTCTGCAGGCCTCTGCTCTGCAGGGCTGTTATCCCATGGGATTCATTCAAACAGGTCCCAGGTGTACTGACCAGCCACCGCTTTACTCATGACTAGTTAATTCCCCCCGCCCCTGTCCCCCATCCCCTGTCCCTTTTCTCCTTGTTCTCCCATGCTTCTTTCTCTACAAACCACCTTGATCCCACCCTTTTCCTGCCTTTGGTCTTTTTCTGCACATCCCATGGCAAGTCTTGCACAGACCCCAAATGCACTTTCTGGTTTCCCATCGTGAGTCTCAAACTCCTGAGGCAGAAACCCCATCTTCAGCGTGCAAGGTCATCCCGGGAGGTTCTCCTGCTGACCCACTTGGTGAATCTCTCACATAGATGCATTGAAACTTTGTTTGAAACAATGTTTTACCTTCTGCTGTCAAGAGGGTGCTGTGTGCATCGGGACAGCTCACAGTGCCAGATCTCCACAGGACATCAGCAGAAGCAGCTTTTAGAGAAGCACATCGAGGTAGGAACTGCCTGAAAGGGAAGAAGCATGTGCTTTCAGTCTCCTCCTCTTGTTTCTCTTGGTGAGGAAGTAGACTTGGAAATTCCCTTTGTTCTGCAGGAAATACTTTAATTCCAAATCTTTTTTCATTTAGAGGAGAAAATATTTGCATTTATCAGAAATGAAAGCCCATGGCATGCAGAGGATAACCTAACCCAAGGATAACCTTTACAGCCTCATCAGGATAGATCTGATGATCTGCACATTGCCTGCACACCCAGAGACACCCCCGGGCAGTGCCCTGCTGCTGGGAGGTGTCTGCAGGGCGGAGCTGGGCACACAGCAGTTGGATGGGCTCTGTGAGCACTGGTAGGGAGGAGGCGTGGGGACAGGGAAACAGCTCCTCGCAGGGACAGCTCCAGGCAGCAGAGACACGGGCAGGGGTTGAGGCTGAACTGCTACCAGAAGTGCTGGGAGGCGAATTTGAGTACCTCCCTGCCATCCCTTGCAGTGAAGATGCCTTCCCCAGAGCAGCCCCTTGACCCTCTTCCACCCAGTAGAGCTTCTGTCCTCAGGGCTTCAGGGTCTTTGGTTGAGTCACCTCCTTAGAAACTACATCCTAAGGAGGAGGAAGTCCCAATTGCCATTTGACAGGAAGGTGTGCCAGGGGAGGTTTCAGTTGGATATTAGGAAAATGTTCTTTATACAGAGGGTGGTGGAGAACTGGAACAGCTCCCCAGGGCAGCAGCCATGGCCTGAGAATATTCAAGAAGCATTTGGACAATGCCCTCAGACACAGGATGTGAATGTTGGGATTGTCTAAATCAGGGCTCAGAGTTGGACTCAACGATCCCTGTTGGACCCTTCCAACTAAGGTCATTCTGTGATTCTGTTTGTCTCTGTCCTCCCACAGCAGGAGCACTTTCCCTCCATCTTTGCCTCTTCTCCTCTGCCTCTGTTCTGCCCCTCACACTCCTGGAAGCAAGGGGAATTCAGGTGCAGCTCACATACCAACGCTGCAGGTCTGGTTATGCAGTTGTGTCCCTGGGAGTAAAGTCCACCATTCTGTCTGAACCTGTGGGTCTCTGGGAAGTGCAGAATGTGGGGTTGAGGAAGAAGCTGTCTCTGCTCAGGTCACTGCAGTTTTAGCATATCCAGGAGCTTCCCTGGGGTTCTCCTGCTGAAAGATGTTGAGCAGCTCCTCTGTGTTACCGGTGGAAAAGAGATGAAGTGCAGAGTGAATTCCAGAAGCTGTTACTCCCTTTCCCAGGTGCTGCTACTCTGGAGCAGGGATGGCTTCTGGGAGATCGTGGGCCGAGCCCTGCTCCTAATGGCACATTCATCCAGCCCAGCCTAGAACTCCAGCCAAGGAGAGATCTGAAAGCCCTAAAATGGAGGGGAGAGACGGTCTGTGATTGGGTGGTGTTTGAGGGACAGGGAATGGAAAGAGCTTTTCTCAGAGAACTCCTGACTTCTGAGTGTGATTTCTACCATTGGCAGGATCTCATGAACAAAAGGTTCAGATGTCCAACAGCAGCTCCATCACCTGGTTTTTCCTCCTGGCTTTTGCAGAAAAACGGGAGCTGCAGCTCCTGCACTTCTGGCTCTTCCTGGGCATCTACCTCGCTGCCCTCCTGGGAAAAGGCCTCGTCATCATCACCATAGCCTGGGACCAAAATCTCCACACCCCCATGTACTTCTTTCTGCTCAGCCTCTCCCTCCTCGACATGTGCTCCATCTCCACCACTGTTCCCAAATCCATGGCAAATTCCCTCTGGGACACAAGAATAATCTCCTATCCAGAATGTGCTGCACAGATTTTTTCTCTGTCTGCTTCATCAGCACTGAGAATTCTCTACTCACCATCATGGTCTATGACCGCTACGTTGCCATCTTCAAACCCCTGCACTACGGGACCCTCCTGGGCAGCAGAGCTTGTGTCCACATGGCAGCAGCTGCCTGGGGCTCTGGCTTTCTCAATGCTCTGCTGCACACAGCCAATACATTTTCTCTGCCCCTCTGTAAGGGAAATGCTGTAGAACAGTTCTTCTGTGAAATCCCCCAGATCCTTAAGCTCTTATGCTCAGGATCTTACCTCAGGGAGGTTGGGTTTATCATGTTCAGTGCCTGTTTAGGTTTTGGCTGTTTTGTTTTCATTGTGGTGTCGTATGTGCAGATCTTCAGAACCGTGCTGAGGATCCCCTCTGAGCAGGGAGAGAACAAAGCCTTTTCCACCTGCCTCCCTCACATGGCTGTTGTCTCCTTGTTTCTCAGCACCGCTTTGTTTGCCCACTTGAAAGCCCCTTCTATCTCCTCCCCAGCTCTAAATCTCACAGTGTCGGTTGTGTACTCTGTGGTGCTTCCAGCACTGAATCCACTCATCTACAGCTTGAGGAACAAGGAGCTCAAGGATGCCCTATACAAACTGCCCCAGTGGATTCTTTTTCACCAACAATAATCTGTTTCTCCTTCCCTGCACATTTCCCAGATTTATCTCAACCCACAAATCTGCTATATTCCCTTGCCATAATCCTACCTATAGATAATATTCCGAGCTACACTACGTGTCTTGAGGTTTGATCCAGTTGAGGGTTACTCTTGCACAATGGTGTCAGATGTGGCCTGTCCAAATCCAGCTCTTCCATAAAATGACATCTCCCAGATGGGGTACTTGAATGTTGAGCTCTTTGTCCAAAGATGGTGCCAACAAAAAGTCCAAGTTCATGCTATCATTGTATTCCATTGGACCAAAATTTCTGGTTTTAAAAGCTCTCTTCTCACTGTCCAGTGTCAGTAGAGATGTTTTTAATGGGCTCCCCATTACCTTCTCGGGTGGCTTCATGTGCAACGGGACTGATGGCACATACAAATCTCTCACAAAAATGAATTTGAAGGGGTGAGGAGAGGATGGGGTCTCATCATGAGCTCTGGGTTGGGAGTGAAGGGAGACTCTGAAGACGAAAACCCCTCAGAGGTGATGTCCCCCAAAAGTAAAGGACTGAATCCATGTATCCGCAAACAAGGACTCTGAAGCCCCACGGGAGTGAGTGAAGACCCAGCAAGCAGAGGGAAGGGAGACAGGAGAGATGCAGGAGATGTCTGAGGAGCCTCAGAGCTCTTGTGCTCTCCGGGGCAGTGGGGCTGGTGGGGGAAAAGGAGTGGTCAAATGCAACTGGTGTTGAGGATCACATACAATAGGAGTGTAGGGGAGCCTGGGCGTGAGTGGCCTCTTTTTCCTTGTGTCATTATTGCCAGCAGCAGCCCTGGGGCCAATGGGCAGGATGAGACCCCTCTCTGCCCCCCAAGAAGTTACAGTGCTCTTCAGAAATGCTGGGGCTGCCATTCCAGGTTGGGCTGCTCTGCTGGGCTGCACCACACTGGGTAGGTGGAGAGGTGGAGAGAGCTGGGAAGAAGCTGGGCTAGGATAGAAATAGCCCAGAAGGGGAGGACATCAGTGTAGAGCTTAAACATGAGTGTGTGCAGGGTGAGGACACCGAGCAGGCTGTTCACGGTGTAGAGTCAGGTGTCATGGTGAAGGGAGCAAGGACAAGAGAGCAAAAGAGAGGAGTCTGGTGTGTTTCACGTTCCCTGGACACCCTGGAGAACCGGCCCCACGGAAATCATGCCAGATGTGTCCCACACACTGGATATTTCCATGTCTGGATGTACGTCCAAACCCTGAGGAAGAACTTTTACTACATTGTCACCTCTGTCCTTGCTTTTGCTCAGTGATATCCAATTCCACCACCATTATTAATAAAAAGGGAACCAGTTTCCTACTGACATTTGTTGCACACCAGTCCCTCGGTTCTTGTCACTGCTGCTCTCTCCACAAAGCTCTTTATCATACAGCTCCAAACAGATCAGGGGCTCATGGCCTTGTCCCAACAAATACTGAGAAAGCCCATTGATTGGGAGCCCCCAGCTGCCCTGGGGCCTTGCTCAGTGTTTTACCCTGAGAGGTTTCTCAAACCCCAGCTCTCTCAGCCTCCCCCTGTCCATAACGTGCTTCAGGCCCCAGCCATCTTTCTGGCCTTTGCAGGACTCACTCCAGGCTGGGTCTTCTTTGTGTTGAGGAGCCCCGTACTGGACACAGCAGTCTTGGTGTGTCCTGTGGTGGGTTGACCTTGGCCAGCAGCCAAACAACCCCCAGCTGCTCCTTCCCTGCCCTGACTCAATGAGACAAAGGCAGAAAATAAACCAGAGCAGCTCACAAGTCAAGAGAAAGTAAAGGAGGTCAGTGACAAATTACTGTCCTTGGCAAAGATACGTTGACTAGCTGAAGGTTAAATAAATTTATTGACAGTTAGAAAAGGTTTGGACTGTTAAAAACAATGACAAAATATTAAAGATTATTCTCCTGACACTGTCCCAGGCTCAAATGACTCCAGTGCTCCTAACTCACCTGCCCACCCCAGCACCAGGAGGAGCATGGAGGATGGTGAGAAAGGGTAGACTCACTGGGAGGGAGCAGAGTGAGTAACAGAGAAGGCCTTGATGCTGGGCGAATCCACCTCAGCAACAGCTGAACCCGTGCTTTGTGAACAGCCCTCCTTTGGACACCAATGCAAAAAAAGGCACCACAGGGTCTGCTGGAAAGGAAATGAACCCCATCCCAGCCAGACCCAGCACACTTGAACCAGCGGTTCAGAGATGGATTCAGGAGCATACTGGTTGTCTGACAAGGGGTGAGCATTGGGAAATAATCACTTCCCCCACTCCTTTATTGAGGCTACTATTCACACAATCCAGGGCACTGCTGGGCCACCAGGTCATATTGCTGGATATTTTTTTTTTCTTCTGTTCCCCAGAACCACCAGATTTTTTCCACAGAGTTGCTCCTCAGTCAGACATCCCCTTCCCCTGCAATTGCATGGTTTCGCTCTAACTCAGGCACAGGACCTGGACTTTCTCCTTTCTATGAAAATTCCTGAAAGACAGGCCTTGTGTACATTGTTTCCCCTGAAAGACAGCCATAAGGCACAGGAAAGGTACTCCTGAGTTAGTGTCATTGAAAAATGTAGTGAGATCTTCCTCTTCTGGGATATGGATATGGGTGTTCAGCTGCGCAGGGTTCCAGAGAGTCCCCTGTGTCACCTCACCAAACCCTAGGGTATCCCCCGAACTCCAAGGAGGATATGGACCCTTCACCACTGCTCTCTCAGCCTGAGCATCCAACTGCTGTTTTGCTCATCTGTTTGATCAGCCGACCCAGACTGCAATGGCCTCACTGGGGTACAAGAGTATTGAGGGAGACCATGTCAAAACCTTGCTGAAATGGAGGTAATTGACATGAACTGTTGTCACCTGCGGCACAAATGCAGCTGCTTCATCATGAACACAACCAGGTTGCTGACATGTGATTTACCCTTGGTGAGTCCATGACGATTCTCTTCTCTTTCAGGTGCACAAATAGTAACCCAACAGCAGTCATC
The DNA here is from genome assembly GCA_033558185.1 of Dromococcyx pavoninus. Lineage (NCBI taxonomy): Eukaryota > Metazoa > Chordata > Aves > Cuculiformes > Neomorphidae > Dromococcyx > Dromococcyx pavoninus. The sequence goes on along the minus strand of JAUMJL010000133.1, from coordinate 1,963,454 downwards.
CCATGGCCCCTCCTCACCAAAGTGAGTTTGTGCAGCCTGGGAATCCTGGGGTTGCACTTTTACCCCTTTCAAAGATGAGTGGATCCCTTGCTTGTCCTCACCCAGAATAGACTTTGACCAATACCATAGTCTCTCAAAATAGATTTTACAAAGAAATATTAGTCTTTCCCTGGGATTTCCTCACTACTGTTCTTCCTGTCATACGGTGCATTTAACCGACTTCATCTTCCCTGTCCCTTCCCCTTTCATGATACAATGGCCATTTCCGATGTCATCTTTGTTGACTCAGACTCTCCAGACTAAGGCCCACTACTTCCTTCTCTGATTTTCTTCTCTCCTCATTCTTTGTTCATTCAGAGAACTCTCACCTACCTTGCTGCTGCTTTGAGCTTCAGGGAGTTCAGAGCTTCCCTGTCTCTCAGAAGTCCGATTGTCTCTTCAGCCAAGTCTTTAATTATGTTTATATCTGCCTTTTTTTTGTATCTATCTCAGCCTTTCCTCTAAGATTGTCCCTTGTAGAAAGGCAAAATCATCAGAGACATCTTGTGCTGAACATGTGAGTGAGGACGGGGTATACTGATTTTGACACTTTATCATGCTTTGCTTTTCTTATTCTCCTGTGCCTGCGAGCAGCCAGATCTGTAAGGAAAGCAGAGGGAGATGGTGCCATGGAGCTGGAACACTCAACTCTGCAGTCCAGGGAAGTCTGATGGAAGGAAAAGGGATGCATGTCCCGTGGGGGCAATGAAATAAATGGTGGGATGTGGGTGGTGAGGACCAAGGCTGTCCCTGCAGTGTCAGACCTCAAGGGACTGCTTCTCCATGCTGCCCACACCTCTGAAAAGACACTCTGCAACAATGTCAACTGGAGAATGCTTCTGTCACCTCTTCTTTGAAATGAAATATAATGAAATACAAACTTTAAACATAACTTTGAAATGTTCCTCTTTAACCACACTGGGAAATGACTCCAATGAGCTGTACAAAACTTGAAGACCTGAACAAAACTACCAAAGATAAAGAGCTCATTAACACTTTCTGTACTTTAATGAGGCCCAAGGTGCATTGCCTCTGTAGTCCTTGAACCTCAGCTACTAAGAGGAGATTGAAGAAAACTCTCAAGAACTCAAAAGCAAAAAAATGTACCTTGAAGTTTTAGTTGGTGCCAGTTGAGATTCATTACTGACAAAGCCATAGTAAGGGACTTGTTAGAAGAGATAGTTCAAGGCCGTGATTGCAGGGAGGCAAATCCATTCTGTAGGCAGCTGTAATGCTCTGAAAATCCAAGCCCTGACCCTCAGGCCCTGGGAAGGCAGATCTGGCTGTGACTACAATGACCCTGGTGTCATGGACATTCTCACATTGTTGAACCTAATCTGGAGCAGTTATTCCATTTCATTCTAAACACGGGCCTTTAGATTTATGTGGGATGCCAAGGGTCTCACACACAGATCCCTGCAGGTTCAGAAGAGTTGGGTTATAGAAAGGCAGGGTCAAAAGTTCTGGTAATAGAAGAGGCAGAAACCCTGAGTGTGAGAACAATCAGGTCTTAGAAGAGTCAGGTCATAGAGAAGTGATGGAAGAGTAAAATTTTATGTCATTCATTGAACTATTGGGTCATAGAAGTTTTGTAGAAATGTTGGGTCATAGAAGTCTCAAGTCATAAAAGATTCAGATCATAAAAGGGTGATAGAATATTTTGTGTCATTAAAGAGTCAAATCAATAAAGCATTAGAATTTATTTGACTTTCAGAAACTTTTGATCATATAAGGGTCATAGAAGGGTTGGTTGAAATAGGAATCGAGTTATAGAAGAATCAGAGTACGGAAGGGGCAGAGAAGGGTCAGGCCATAGAAGAGTTATAGAAGAGTCAGGTAATAGAAGAGTCAGGTAATAGACAAGTGGGTTCATATAAGGATTGAGTCATAGAAGGGCATGGTCATGGATTATTCAGCTCATAGAAGATCTGAGTCACACAGGAGTTGGGTCATGGAAAATCATAGAGAATTTGAGTCACAAAATCCATAGAAGGGTGAGAGAAGAGTCAGATCATAGAAGGCTTGGTTCACAGAATGCTCAGGTTTCAGAAGAACTGAGTCATAGGGAGTCAAAGAAGAGTGGGGTGATAGAATTGTCGGGTCATAGAACACTCACAAAAGAGCCAACTCATGGAAAGGTCACATCATAGAAGGTTCAGGTCATAGAAAGGTCATAGCAGGGTCAAATTATAGAAGAGTTGGGTCATAGAAAGTCGTGTCCTGGAAGAATCAGAGAATAGTTGGGTTATAGAAGGTCATAGAAGGATCGTGTCATAGAAGGCTCGTGTCATAGAAGGTCCTGGTCATATAAGAGATAGGTCACAGAAGAGCTGGATTATAGATGAGTCGGATCATAGAGGAGTAATCTAAGAGTTCAGTTGTGGAAAGTTCATAGAAGGGTTGGGTCATAGAGTCATAGAATGACAGAATCACAGAACCATAGAATTACCCAAGCTGGAAAGGACCCTCAAAGTTCATTGAATCCAACTGCTATCCCTACACAGGACAATTCCAATATTCACACCATGTGGCTGAGGGCATTGTCCAAATGCTTCTTGAATGCTGGCAGAATCGGTACCATGACTGCTTCCCTGGGGAGATTTTCCAGTGTTTCATCCCTCTGAGTGAAGAACCTCTTCCTAATATCCAATCTAACCCTCCCCTGGCACATCGTCCTGCCATTCCCTCAAGTCCTATATAGGTCACAAGAGAGAAGAGGTCAGCACCTGTTTCACCTCCCTCACTTGTGAGAAGGCAGCAAACATCTCTGAGATCCCCTCACAGTCTCCTCTTCTCCAGACTGAAGAGAGCACGTGATTTCAGCCCTTCCTCATGACTTCCCCTCTTGACCCTTCTCCTGTCTTGCGGTCTCTTCTGCACTCTCTCCAGGAGTTTGATGTCCTTTTTATCCTGTGACACCCAGAACTGCTCCCAGTACTTGAGGTGGGGCCTCACCAGTGCAGAGTAGAGGAGGACGATCCCCTCTCTCCCTCGGCTGGTGATGCTGTGTTGGATGCACCTCAGGACACGGTTGCCCACTTGGCTGCCAAGGCTCACTGTTGGCTCATGTTCAAATTGCTGTCGACCAGAACCCCCAGGTCCCTCTCCGCAGGGCTGCTCTCCAGCCTCTCAGGCCACAGTCTGTCCCTGTATCCAGGGTTGCCGTGTCCCAGGTGCAGAACCCAGCACTTGCCATTGTTTAATTTCATGCTGTTGGTGATTTTCTAGCTCTCCAATCTGTCAAGATCCAACTGCAGGGCCTCTTTGCCCCCAGGAGTGTCCACAGCTACCCCGACTTTTGTGTCATCAGCAAACTTTGTCAATAAACCTTCAAGTCTTTCAACCAGGCCATTTATGAAGATATTGAAGAGCACTGACCCCAGGATGGATCCCTGTGGGACTCTACCAATGACTGGTCACCAGCCTGATGTAACTCCATTCACTGTGACTCTTCAGGGCCAATCCATCAGCCAGTTGTTCACTCACTGCATTATGTGTTTATCCAGCTGTATTCTGCACATTTTGTCAATGAGAATCCTGTGAGAGACAGGATCAAAGGTTTTGCTGAAATCCAGGAAAATAACATCGACCGGTTTTCCCTGGTCGATTGGGTGGTTGACTCAGTCATGGAAAGACATTAAGTTTGTAAGGCAGGACCTTCCCTTGGTAAACTCGTGCTGGCTGGAACCAATGACTGTGTTGCCTTTCAGATGTTCTTCAATAGCTCCCAGAATAATCTTCTCCATAATCTTCTCAGGCCCTGCAGTGAGACTGACAGGCCTGTAGTTCCTGGCGTCATTCCTGCTGCCCTTCTTGAAGGTTGGGACAACATTTGCTACCTTCCAATCACCTGGTACCTCTCCAGATTTCCAAAAGCATTGTAAAATCATTGAGAGAGGTATCCCTATGACATCAGCTACCTCTTTACGTACTCTTGGATGACCCCCATCAGGCCCCATCGACTTGGACGGCTCCAGCTGGAGCAGAAGATCCTGCACAAGTTCCAGGTTGATTGGGAGATTGTTTGTCCAGTCATGATCCTCCAGCTCCAGGCTCTGGGGGAGGGCAAGCCCAATGTCTTTGTTGAATAATGATGCAGACAAAAACATTAAAAGTCTCTGCTTTGTCTAAGTTTCTGTTAAAGATGTGCCCATGCTCATCAAGTAATGGTCCAATGTTCTTTCTGGCCTGCCTTTTACTACTGACATATTTGAAAAAGCATTTCTTTATTCTCCTTCACAGTGCAGAGAAAGTACATTAGAGAGAGCAACTTCTTTCTGTATTTTCACTGCTCTCCATGTCTTTGTGCCCTATCAAGCCTCCATCCCTGGGGCTGTAAGGGAGGCTGAGAGCTGTCCCTGCCCCCATCAGCTGCTGTGCTTTTCAGAGGGGCTGGGGCTGTGACAAGAGAGCCCAGAGCTCTGCTGCAACCTGCGGTGGGCACTGTCGTGGGACCAGCCCAGACAGGGCTGCTCTGCTGGCCTGTGCTGGGGAGAAATCAGGGGCTTTGGGGAGACCTGGGGAGGGGCTGTGCTGAGCTGGAAGTATGCAGCAGAGGACAACAGCAATGTTTGTTGAACTCTGTGACGAATGCAGGGTGAGTGCACGCTCCAGTATGTGTGAGGTGAAGAGCCCAGAGATACAAGTGCAGGAGAGAGAAGACTTTTTTGTGCCCTTGGTGGTAGGGACAGACTGGGAAGGTTCCCCAGGACACCGGTCTCTCACATCACCAGTTCTAGCACTGCCCACTCACCACGGTTGGTGGGTGATCTTTACTCTCTGGGCATCTTCTCCCTTATGTTGGACACAGTGCCTGTGTCAGGTGAACAGCCAGCACTACCTGGCCTTTGGGGATGAGGAAGTGGAGGTGTTGATCTCCTCTCTTTTTGGTGACCAGCGACAGGATACAAGGAAATGGAATGAGACTGAGTAAGGGGAAGTTACGATTTGATGTCAGGAAAAGGTTCTTCACAGAAAAGGTGCTCGGTCACTGAAACAGGCTCCCCAGGAGGTGGTCAGGGCACCAAGCCTGTCAGTTTTCAAGAAGGATCTTGACAATGTACTTAATCACAAGGTTTCATTTTAGGTGGTTGTGAGAGGAGCAGGGAGTTGGACTCAGTGATCCTTGTGAGCCCCTTCCAAGTCAAGATATTCTATGATTTTATCACCTTCAAGCTCAAACAGTCCATCCACTACCCTTCCAGTGACATTTCTTCTTCCTGACAGCCAGTCTCTGCCTTCCAAGTTCCACTGTGTGACTCTTTTTCCTCTCTCTTAACATCACACTGGCCATTAGTATCTTTCTATATTTGGGTTCTAACTGCATATTCTCTATCTCCATTTGGCTTCTCTTGTTTGATTGCAGGTTACTTAAGAAATATTTTTGACAGCAATATCTCCTCAGGAGCCACCACCAAACTCTTATCCAGTAAAAATTGTTGTACTAAAACTGGTTTGTGTGCACATACAGTAATTTATAGAAGCTTTAATTACGTAATGTAATCCCAGCAGGCAGGACAAATTGTAAAGGGCCTGAGGCAGCCCCTCCTTACTTTAAGAGATTTGTCTCTATGACGCTGTAGGTGCTATATAATGGATGAGGGATTTGCCTCAGAGCTCCTCTCAGCGGAATCCTGGAAGGGTGCCGAAGTGTACAGAGCCCGAGGAGGGTCCCCTGTATTTTCCCCTACTCTGACTTTAGAAGTGACATTTCTAAACCACACAACTGCTGCTGCCCTTTCAGCTTCTCCAACAAACACAACCCTGTGCCTGCTGATGGCCTCAGGCAGAATGGACATGACCACCTGTATCCAAGACCTTTCCCAGGACAGGGCCTATTGGTACTTTGGCAGAGGTCCTTTCCCAGCCATGGTCCTGCTGATGGTCTATCACCTCCAGAGACAGAACTGACCTCACCATCCCCTTCACAGGCAGGGCCCTGGTTTATTACAAGTTTCTGGGACACAAGTGACCCGTCCATCCCCCTCCTTATGGCTCAGGACCAGGCCAGATAAAGATATGCTTTTCTAATTCAATTTATCAAAAATGTTTCCTACTAATGATTGGAGTGGAGAAGCATTCTTCACAGGAACTGCTGTGCTTATGCTGAAATATTTTATATCTCCTCTTATCTTTTTTTTTTTCCTACTTCCTCCACATCTTCTATCTTCAAAAAATTCTGTAAGGGAAAAATTCATCAAAGTATAAAATAACTCGGGTTTGAAGAGAGCCCTGAATGTCCTCTTGTCTCACTCTCCTGCTCAAGGCAGCGTGAACCATGTTAAGTCCCCAGCCTTGCTCATGAGCTGGGATCCGGGTCTGAAATCCCATCCTCATATCATCATGAGGTTGGAAAAGGTCTTTGAGATCATCAAGTCCAACCATACCTGTCTACAAAAAATACCTTTCCTTGAGCACCTCATCTCCCCATCTTTTAAACTCCACCACTACCCTGGGCAGCCTCTGCCAGTGCCTGATCACACTTTCAGTGGAGAGTTTTTTACTGAAGTCTGAACCTCCCCTGGAACCACTTGAGGCCATTTCCACTTGTCCTATCACCTGTCACTTTGGAGAAGAGACCAACACTCACCTCAAAACAAGCTCCTTTCAGGGAGTTATAGACAGTGATGAGGTCTCCCTTCATCCTCCTTCTCTACAGTCTTAAACAGCCCCAGGTCCCTCAGCTGCCTCTCAGAAAGCTTGTTCTCCAAGCCCTTCACCAACTTTCTGGTTTCTCCAAAGCCCTGACAGAAACTCTACCCCAAGGAACCATCCCGCTGTGGATCAGTTCCTGGATGGATTGATCAGACCTTGCAGACTCTGAGACAGCGTGGATGTCACAGAGATCAACTTGGAATCCTGCGGGAGCCCACAATTAGATAATTGGAGTGGTCTGTTTCTCCTCAGGCCATCAGTTCGAGTTTCTCCAAACCCTCTGCTCTTTGTGCCACACTCCCTGGTGTCCCTGAACATGAAACACCCTGAGAACCAGCTTGGAATTCTGCAGGAATCCAAAATAAAGCTGAAGATAAGAGGAATTGTTTGGCTGCTACTTCAGGCCCATGGGATCTGGTTGTTCCAAGCCCTTTGCTCGGGGTTCCTCATAACCCTGCACCCCCAGTCTGGCACCCCCATCCCTGTCACAGTGATACAAAAAATGCCAGCAAAAAACCTTTCAAAACTACAGTTACTGAGATGGAAATGAACTCTGCTTTAGCTTAAATCAAAACATTCCCCTCTTTATAGTGGTAATGACTCCTTGCCCCATCTGGGACCCCTGAACCCCTGCAGGGGCTGTGGCCCCCTTGACCTTTTCCAGGGACGCAGGGGGAGGGAAGGGGGTGGAAACAGTGCCTGCCTGGGGGCACTGGCCCCGATTTTCCTGGCAGGAGAAGCATGAGGCTCTGATTGACCACAGGGCTGCCATTTTGACCAGCTTTTAGCCCACCCTCTGTTGAGGGAATGCAGCCTCTGATTGGTTGACTGAGCAGTCACTCCGTGCCCCAGTGCCCACCCGCCCGAGGGGATGCAGCCTCTGGTTGGGGGAGCTGCAGGGCCTGAGGGAAGGGAGGGTCAGAGCCAGGGCTGGGGACAGGATCTCTGGCTAAAAAATGTGGGTTCTGACCCTAGATATGGGGCTATGTGCACTGGCAGAGTGGACTGGACATGAAGTGCTAGGAACCAGGAGAAACTCACCTCAGTGAGGCTCATCCATGCACCATGAGGGCAGACCCTTCCCTGGAGGAGATGAGATGGAGTTTTCTGAGATCTTCTCATGACATTACAATTCTTATTTTTTCCTTCTTCCCTGCCCATCCAACTACTTCTTTGTGCTCACATAATTTTCCTCACACCAGATTCTGAGAGACCCGATCCCACCATCTCTGTGCTCAGTTCTGCCCTACAGAAAACTCCTCATGGGACAGTTCTGCCCTGGGACATCTCTCTGCTTACAAGAGGTAAAGAACTGGTCAGACAAACATTGACGTTTTTGGCCACGGTGGTGCTGATGGTGCCTATAGGCTGAGGAATTGGTACAAGCAGTCCATGAAGTTCCTAGCAGACCTACAGATTCCACAGTGTAACGGTTCCTAAGTGTCAGTCACTTCTCAGAATTCTGCAGTTCCTTTCCTTTTCACAATCCCACAGCATGAAATTGAGGATTTAGGGAAGTACCTTCCTTTCCAGGGAGTCCTTCCTGGTCCTTCCTCTTGAAACATCCCCTTGGAAGTGCCCTGAGGGTGATGTGGAGCTGTGAGCAGCCCTGATCTGCACAGCACCCTCTCGACAGAAGAAGGACCCTGTCCTGCCCTGCTGGGGGTCACTCCTTCCATACACAACTTCTCCTCACATAGACATTGGGAGCTCCCCGGGCAGGCTGAGCACTGACCCTGGCAGGGGGCAGAGTGCCTGCCCCAGCAAACAGTGCAGCAGGGAAGCCTTGCTTGGCAACAGGTTCTTTTCTATTGAAGTAGTCATTTCACAATTTTGGATGATTTTAGTAATTTTGTCAGATTATCTAGATGTTAAAAGTTAACTAATGTGTTAGGTACTATGGAAAGTGCCTTCTTATTTGAAGTTGTGGTTTAACGGTCACGATAAGAGGGGGACCATTGTTCCACTGAACACATCAGTGGTTTTAAACAAAGGGGACCAGCTCTGACCGATGTTGCAATTTGGAATAAGCCCCTAAGGCTTATTTCGTCTGCGCAAAAAGGAAAGGTAAAAAATTCACCCTGAAGATGACTACTTACTTCATCCGCAAAGACCCTCTGAGACCACCAGCAGATGCAAACAGGAGGAGCCAATGGAAATGATCTCTTGAACTCATTTTAATACAAAGTGGGGAAAGGTTATACATATGTATAGGCATGTTAGGCAATCTCATGATTATGTAATATTGTAAGGAATATAACCTTGGGGAATTTTTTGTTTCGGTGCATAGGGCTTTTGGATCTATCCACCCTGTCGCCCTACAGCTAAATAAAAGCATACCAATCCTAGAACTTTTGCAAGTTTTAGGGATTGTTTCCGCAGATCACTGTGGCAGAGACACCATGAGACACATCCTGACAGATGGGTTCTTGAAGGGTTAGAAGGGCTGAGTCAGGGATTGTCTCTGCTGGTCCTTCAGGTGTCTTGCAGGAGACCTCTTTGTGAAAGGAAATGGCAATCAACACGAACCCTGCAAACCTGCACTGTTATCTGTGCACTGGTGTTTTCATCTCTGAGCCACTTTCTTGGGCATAGTTATGAGAGAAACCTTAGAATAAGTTCTAAACCTTCAGGTACTGCCCTGAGGAGATCCCCTTTCTTTATGGAAAGGCTGTCGAGGAGACCAGCTCTGTCACACAAATGCCCACTGCCTGTCCCTGCCTGAGCTCACAGCATGGCTGTGACCAAGCTGCCAGAGCACTCAGGCCTTACAGCAAAGTAAGGGATGAGGAGGAGAGTGTGGAAGGGAAAGAGAATATTTCTGGGAGATCAAGCACTGGAGCTGCCTGGCAGTGCTGCTGTGCCAGGACTCTTGTTTTCCACCCATGCACACAGGAACTGTCCCTGCTGATCCAAAAGGCTTTGAGGATGGAACTCAGGAAAAAAGAAGTCGTTGAAAGGCCCATTTATTTATTTCTTTAGTATCATAACAGTTGTGCTCCTTATTTACACAACCACCTACTCAGCAAATAAAACCTGGCACTGAATGAGAAAGAGAGTAAGAGTATCAGAATTTAAGAAAACTGCAGAAAAACAAAAAAGGAACACCTGTTTGCACCTCAATGAATACATTATAACTCATTTGCTGAAGAAGATCAGCTATTTACTGCTTTAGAAATACATCCAGTTATCGGTTTCCACATTCCATTTCTTATTTCCTGGTTCCTCAAGCTATAAATTAGGGGGTTCATTACTGGAGGCACCACCAAGTACAGAACTGACAACACCAGGTCCATGGATGGGGAGGAGATGGAGGAGAGTTTAGGATAGGCAACCATGGCAGTGCCAAGAAACAGAGAGACCACAGCCAGGTGAGGGAGGCATGTGGAAAAGGCTTTGTGCCGTCCCTGCTCAGAGGGGATCCTCAGCACAGCCCTCAAGATCTGCACAGAGGACACCACAATGAAAAGAAAACAGCCAAATCCCACTAAGACACTGACCACAAGAAGCCCGGTCTCTGGGAGGGAGGAATCTGAGCAGGACAGTTTTAGTATGTGGGGGATTTCACAGAAGAACTGTTTCACAGCATTGCCCTGGCAGAGGGGCAGCGAAAGTGTATTGGTTGTGTGCAGCAGAGCATAGAAAAGAACACTGCCCCAGGCAGGTGCTGCCATGTGGACACAAGCTCTGCTGCCCAGGAGGGTCCCGTAGTGCAGGGGTTTGCAGATGGCAACGTAGCGGTCGTAGGACATGATGGTGAGAAGGAAATACTGAGTGGAGATGAAGAACGTAAAGAAAAATACCTGTGCAGCACGTGCTGCATAGGAGATGGCTCTGGTGTCCGACAGGGAATTGGCCATGGATTTAGGGACAGTGGTGGAGATGGAGCCCAGGTCGAGGATGGAGATGTTGAGGAGGAAGAAGTACATCGGGGTGTGGAGGTGGTGGTCACAGGCTATGGTGGTGATGATGAGGCCGTTTCCCAGGAATGCAACCAGATAGCTGCCCAGGAAGAGCCAGAAGTGCCAGAGCTGTAGCTCCCGTGTGTCTGTGAATGCCAGGAGGAGGAACTGGGTGATGGAGCTGCTGTTACACATCTGCTGTTTCTTTGCAAGGGGGCACTTTTCAGAAAAAGAAAGGACAATAAGAGTTTATAACACAATTTTATACGAAAGAAAATAACTTTTTTTGCTTATTTTTCCTTTTTTTTTTCTTTTTTTTTGTTTTCCTTTTGATCCCCCTGCCCTAACTGGGGTGTTGTCTTCAAAGGTAAAAATGTTGCATATATCTATCTCAAGACCTAAATATCTGAACACATCACGGTCACTTTGTGCTTGCTGAAAGGAGCTGTTCTGTCTGTTATTTCTATTTCCGTGTTCCCTGTGCTCTTATTGTCATAGTCATATGTTCCCCTTAAAAGAAGCTGGACCCTGCTGAAAGCAGCCTGGATTCAGAGCTCGAATCTCCAAACCTCATCCTCTTTCACAAGGGTGCCTGAGGGTGCACAACACGCTGTCCTCAGAGAAGGACGCTCAGGACACCTTTCAGCTGCCCACTTACACTCCTCCACACCATTTCCATGGTCTTAGCACCTCTGGGGGCTCCTTCATGGGAGCTCAGAGATCACAAAGTTGTTGTGATACAGGGGTGTCTTGTGCCCAGCTCTCAGCCTGGCAGGACACTGCAGGGAAATGTTCAAGTGTTCTACAGACAGGATCTCCTTTGGGAAGAGCCATTCATCTCCCAAATCCTGATACTACGTAACCTGGAGCCTGGTGACTCTGTAACGAGCTGGGGCACCTCACTCCCACATAGACTCCAGTCTAGCAAGGCTGGAAAAGTCACTGTCTGAAACTCCCCCAGCCCCACAGAACTCACAAGCAGGAGCAGGAACAGCACAGACTGGTGGGAAAAGCAGGAGGGACAGCTCAAGGATCCTTTTGCCAAGGGAAGAAGGAAGAGAGACAAAGGCACTTGAGAAAGTTTTGACCTTAACTAATTGTGCTGGCAGCCTCCCAGACAGCAAAGCTGTCCCACTCAGCCCCTTTGCTCTGCAGAGGGCAATGAGCACGGAGACACAGAGAGGCAGCTCTGCTCGGCTGGAGCTCTGGCTGCAGAGTGGGGCAGCTGATGCCTTGTGCCCCACGGCCATGAGGGCAGAGACTTTGCAGGGTCAGAGGAGAGACAGGAGGCTTTCTGAGAGAAAGGGGTCTGCCCTGGAGGGGATGAGAGGGAGTTTTCCCAGATCTCCTTCTCATGATATAACAAGTCTTAATTTTGCCGCTTTCACTGTTCTTCCCTCTGTTTCCTTTTCCTTTTCCAAATGCCTCTCTGTCCCCCATGGTTTTCCTAAAAACAAATTTTGAGAGATCCCATCCTGCAGTTTGTGTGCTCAGTTCTGCTCTGTACAAAACACCTCATGGGAAGGCTCTGCCCAGAGACATCTCCCTGCTTGCAGGTGACGAAGAGCAGGTTTTACAAACTATGATGTTTCCAGCAACATAATACTGGTGCTGCCTGTAGGATGAGGGGTTAATGCAGGCAGTTTTTAAACTTCCTAGAAGACCTAGAGACCACACATTGTAATGGTTTAAGAACGCCAGTCACTTCTCACAAATCTACAGCTCCTTTCACTTTAACATTCCCACAGCATGAAATTGAAAACTAAGGGAAGCGCTTTCCTTTCAAGGAAGTCCCTGAGTGGACCTTCCTCCTGCAGTCCCCCCTTGGAAGTGCCCTATTGGTGATCTGGAGCTTTGAGCAGCTCTGACCCATGCAGCACCAGCTTGAGAGCAGAAGTACCCTTTCCTGCCCTGTCATGCCCTGCTGGTGATTGCTCCTTCCACCCACAGCTTCTCTCCACAGTGCCATGGGGAGCTCCCTGGGCAGGTGGAACAGTCCCTGCCCCGGCATACAGAGCCCCTTGTTTTCAGGGACCTCTGACGGTAACGCAGGCAATCTATGCTCTGGAGCACATCCTCCTCTGTCACACCAGAATAGCCAGGAGAGATTCATCCTTATCAGCTGTGGAACATGTCAGCTTTAGGGGATCCCTCCAGGATTCACCAGCGTTGCCCTGCACCCAGAGACTTACTTTGTGAAGGGCTGTGAAGACTTGTAATCCAGTGAGTTTTTACCTCTCCTTCCATCCCACACTGCCTTTAACCTCTCTTTGCCTCCATCCTCTCCCCTCTCCCCTGCAGGCACTTCCCTCAGCCCTGCTGCACTTTGCAAAGGAGCTGCTCCTGGCCAGAGCTGGCTCTTTGTAGTGCTGCCCACTTGTCAGGAGCTCCCTCCATCCCAGGAGCTCAGCCCAGCTCAGCAGCAGAGGAGCAGCACAAGGTAGAACTTTCTTTGCCCCCTCTGAGCTCCCTCGAGGTGTCCCTGGGTCTCCAGGGGAACCTGCTGTGAAACAGGCTGAAGCAATCCCTGATGTTCCCTCAATTGGAAGAGACACTTCTTTCCTTCAGTTTCATTTCTCCTGTCTGAAAAATGCCTGTGTATAAGAATGACCTTTCTTGTCCCAAATTTAGGAAGTACAGAAGGATGATGACAGGGAATGACCTCATTTCTCCAGACTGGGAGGATGTTTTCCGTTGAGTGATTTTAGATATTTCATCCTGGGTCTTTAGATCTGGGGCTGGAAAGACATTCAGCTCTTTTGTCCCAGCCACGTCTCTGCTCTAAGGAAAGCATTTGCACACACGGGGTCTTGGTTTCTTTATGTCAGGGAAGAGCTTGCTTGGTGCCACAGCTGCAGGGTTTCGGTCAAAATGGTCAGCAATGCCCTCAGCCAGGGGCACAGGCAGCAGGAGCTGGACTTGTTCTTGTGGGAGACAGAGCTGTGACATGGTCACAGAGCGTAGTACAGATGGTCCTTCAAGGTCATCAAGGGTCCAGACCGAGACTCAGTTTCAGCTTGAAAGGCAATTCAAGGGCACCATAGTGAGCTGTGACTGCATCGGGAACAGTTAAAGGAGAAAAGAATAGACACTGTGTGTGCACTGTTGGATTTCGGAATAGCACGTGTGGACAGACCTGAAATTCCCTGTGTCCTCTTTGCCTCTGTCTTTCCCAGCAAGGTCTCCCAGGCCCCTGTGACTCAGGACAGGACTCTGGAGGAGATCAACCAGCAGCAGGTGGGGATCAAGCCAGGGATCACTTGAGAAAACACCATCCTTCCCATTCTCTGGGATAGGAGGGGCAGCATCCCAGGGATCTGAGTGAGCAGGACGATGTCACAGTGAGGCCACTCTCCTTCACCTTTGAAAGGCTATGGAAACTGGGAGAGCTCCCTGACAGTGGCACCACTCACACATTACATTTCATTTTCAAAAACAACCAATGGATGAGCAGGGAACTAAAGCTTCTGCCCCAGAACTTGTCTACCTGGATACCATTCTTGGGTGTCTGAAAGAGTGAGGATTTCCCTTGGGCAGATTGTGTCTCACCATCATTCTACGACCTGAGATTTGATGACTCAACTCTTCCATGACCTGGGCCTTCTATGACCTGGACTTTCTATAACCTAATTCTGCCACGACTTCCCTATGACGTGATGCTTAATTGAGCCTCCTTTTCTATGATCCCACCTATGATCAACTCTTTTACAACCTGATGTCTACACAACCCTTCTATGACTCTTTTATGACTTGAATCTTCTATGTTCCAACTCTTTTATGACTCTTATATGACCTGAATTGCCTATGAAACTTTTATGAGCAGAAATCTATAAACAACTATTCTATGACCTGACCCCTCTATTACCCAGCTCATCTATGACTCTTCTATGTCCCAAATCATCTATGATCTGAGTTTTTATGACTTGGCTCTTCTAAAATACTAGTCTTCACTGACCCAACTATTCACTGACCCTTCTATGGTTTTCTACGACCTGACTGTTCTGTGATCCAACTCCTCTATGAGCCAGACAATCTATGATCCGACCCTTCTATGGTACACCCCTTCTACGACCTGTAATTCTATAATCTTACTCTTCTATGATCTGCCTCTTCTTCCTGACTAAAACCTTCTGTTGTCCAAATAAACTTTCACGCTTGTATTAGTCAGCTCTTCTGTAAGGCAATAATTCTGTGACCTGAGAAGTCTGTGACCTGACCCATCTATGATCCAACTCTTCTATGAGCCTTCTATGACCATGTTTCCTATGAACCGTCTATGACTGAACTCTTCTGTTACTCCGCTATGACCCAACTCATCTCTAACCCGACTGTTCTGTTACCCACCTGTTATATGACCAGGACCTTCTATGGCCCAACCCTTGTATAGCCCAACACTTCTATGACTTTTGATGATCTGACTGATCTGAATTGACTCTTCTGTGGCTCTTCTATGACATGAATCATCTATGCCATGACACTTCTATGATCAGACACATCTATAACAGACTCTTCTATGACCCAACCCTTCCATGACCTAACTGCTCTAAGAACCAACCCTACTATCAACTGACTTCTCTATGACCTGTGTCCTCTATTACTCCTCTATGACCCAATTCTTATATGAGCCACCTCTTCTATGACCTGACACCTCTATGACCTGAACTTTCTCTGACCTATCTATGTCCTGATGCTTCTTGTCTCTCCTATGTTGCGACTTCTCTATGATCTGACTCCTCCATGACTCAGCCCTTCTAGTGCCCAAAATTTATATGACCTGGGACTCTGTGACCTTACTCTTACATGAACCTTCTATGATCCAGTCCTTCTATTACCAAACAAACTTTCACTATGACTCAACTCTTTTATGACGTGAATCTTCTGTAACCTGAGACTTCTATAACCTGACCCTTCTATGACTGAGCTGTTCTATTACAACTCTATAACCCAACTTATCTATAACCTGAGTCTTCTGTGACCTGTCTCATATGACCAGGCCCTTTTATGACTCGAGCCTTCTATGGCATTCTATGACCCAACAATTCTCTGACTCTTCTATGATGTGATTTTCTATGACCCAACTCTTCCATGGCTTAACTGTTCTATGAATCAAACCTGCTATCAACTTACCCTTCGGTGACCTCACCCTTCTATGAGTCAACCCTTCTATGTGCCTTCTATGGCCCAACATTTTTATGTACCTGCAACTACCAAACTCTTCTATGACCCAACTCTTCTATCACCCTACAGTTCTATGAATCCTCTATGACCTGAGTCTTCCAAAACCTGAACCTTCTCTGAACTGAGCCTTCTTTGACCCAGCTCTTCTTTGAACCTTCTATGGTTTTCTATGGCCAGACCTTTCTAGGACGCTTCTACGACCCAACTCCTCTGTGACCCAGCTCCTTTATGACCTAAATATTCTATGACCAAATCATTCCATGACCCAACCCTTATATGATCCTACACATTTATGACCCAATTGTTCTATAGTTCTTCTATAAACCGACACTTCTCTGAACCAGCCCTTTTCTGAACTGACCCTCTATGACTCAACATTTCTAAAACCTGAATAAACACCCACACTTCTGTGACTCAGATCTTCCATGATGTTAATATTCTTTGATCCTTTCATGAACCTTCTATAACCAAACTCTTCAATGAATCTTCAGAAACTGAACTCTTCTACCATTCTTCCATGATCTGACTCTTCTCACACTCAAGTTTTCTGTGAATCTTCTATGGCCCAGGACTTTCATGAACCTTCCCTTCTATGACCCAACTCCTCTGCACCTGCCTGGAACTGCGTGTGAGAGCCTTGGTCCCTCACATAACTCTACAGGCCTGTGTTTGGAATTAAATGGAATAACTGCTCCAATCTGGATTCAGCAATATGAGAATATCGAGGGTCGTTGTAGTCACAGTCAGATCTGCCTTCCCAAGGGGCAGGGGGTCAGGGCTTGGCCTTTCTGCTTCATCAAGCAGACTCAGGCTTTTCTCAGCATTACAGCTGCCTGCACAGTGCCTTTGTCTCCCTGCAATCATGGCCTCTGATTATCTGCTCTAACGAGTCCCTGGGGAGGCCTTGTCAGTAACGATCCTCTCTGAGACCAATGAAAACTTCAAGATTCTCTGAGGGGATTTTTGTATTCTTCAGAGGTTTCTTCAATCTCCTCTCATTAGCTGAATTTCAGTGACTCAGCATCAAAGCCACCATGGGTCTCATTAAAATACAGAAAGTTTTAACAAGCTCTTTCTCTTCCAGGAGTTTTCTAAAAGTCTACAAGCCTTGTACAGTTCATTGGAGTCATTTCCCAGTGCAGTTAAAGAGGAAGATTTCAAAGTGAACCTCATAAAAATGTGGTTTCTTTTAAAAATTATATTTCATTACATTTCGGTTCAGAGAAGAGGTGACAGAAGCATTCTCCACTTGGCATTGATGCAGGGTGTCTCCTCAGGAGGTCTGGGCAGCATGGAGAAGCAGTCCCTTGAGGTCTGACACTGCATGGACAGCCTTGCTCTTCACCTCCCCAGTCCCAAAATTTCTCTCATTTCCCCCATGGATATTGTATCCCTTTTCCTTCCATCACACTTCCCTGCACTTCAGAGCTGAGTGTTCCAGCTCCATGGCACCATCTCCCCCTGCTTTCCTTACAGAACTGGCTGTTCACAGGCACAGGAGAATAAGAAAAGAAATGCCAGACAAAGCTTCATAGTCAATAAACGCTCTCCTCACTCACATGCTCAGCCCAAGCTTTCTCTGATGAGGCTGCCTTTCTACAAGGGACACTCTTATGAAAAATGTTGAGATTGGTACGAAAAAGGCAGATATAAACATAATTAATGACTGAGCTGAAGAGACAATCAACGTGTTGAGAGACAGGGAAGCTTTGAAATCCCTGAAATTCAAAACAGCATCTGGTTACATGAGAGTTCTCGGAATGAACAAAGAATGAGGGGAGGAGAAAATCAAAGAATAAAGGAATTTGCCTTTGTCTGGAGAGTGAGTCTGCACAGATGAGATCAGAAATGGCCACTGGATCAGGAGAGGTGAAGGGACAGGGAGGATGAGGGACATTAAATACACTGTATGACAGGAAGAATAGTGGTGAGGAAGTTCCAGGGGAAGATTGATATTTCTTTGGAAATACACTTTTGAGAGGCCATGGGATTGGTCGAGGTCTCTTGTGAGTGAGGACAAGCAAGGGTTGTCCACGTCTTTGAAAGTGGACAAAAGTGCAACCCAGGGAATCCCAGACTGCACAATCTCACTTTGGTGAGGAGTGACCATGGAATGACTGATTTTCTTCTCTCTTAGAAAACATTGAAAGAGATGTCAGGATCAGTTCCCACAGATGGAAGCTGCCCAACTTTTTGCCCCACTGCCAGGAACTCTGGCATCTGAAGGAATATAACATTGCCCGCATAATTCCCTCTGTGTTTAGAGTGTTTCTCCAACAAATGGCATTTTAAACAACACCTCACCGAGTCTGTGTGTCGTTTTGAGTGCGGACAGAAATACCGAGAGCCTCCAGGCACAAAACACCAACCAAGACACGTGCCTGCTGTTGGTTGTCAGGTTCTCAGCCAGAATGAATGTCAGAGACAACACCCAGGACCTGTGTCTCCTGATGGACAATCACTACAGGGGTTGGAGAATAAAGTGGCCCCACACTTGTCTTCATGGCCATATGCCTCTCACTGGTCTAGGAGCTTCTGAGACATCACTGATGTCATAATGTTAACTATCAAACTTCTCGTGGCCCATCAAGTGACCAGAGGTATCCCTACATTGATTTTCCAAGCCTTGTGTTTGCCTTTGGCCTTCAGCTTCTCCAATAGACACAACCAAGTCACCTACCTGTCGCTGTCCCATCAGGTACTGAGGTGGAAGGTATTTGAAAATCCATATCCAAGCCCTTTTCCTGCACGCATCTTCCAGGTACTTATGGAAAGGGATTCATACAATCAACTTGCCAACCACGTGCCTTCTGCTGTCCTCGCAGAGGCGCTGAAGGATGTGAGACTAAAAGCACATAAACTTGAGGTTATGACCGACCTGTGGCTCACCTCCCAGCTACTTCAGAAAGAACTGACCTCACAGTCTCTTTCCCAGCTCTGTTCCCTCTTCACAGAGGAAGTGAAAGTTCAGAGGGGTTGAAAGTGAGTGTAACAGAGTACAGAAATGAAGGCTTTGGGGTCTGGGTGTTCAAGTTGGGCCTTAGAGATTTGATCTCACCTTTCAGTGTTGGGGATAGGGCAAAGGCTTAGGGACAGGGGTAGGTGTTCTTCTGAGGGTGCCTGGTTAATGTTAAGGCTGTGGGCTAGGTTCGTTTTGGGCTGGAGTCAGGCCTAGGAGTGAAGCTGACATTTTAAATCTAAAGATAGAGGTTGGGGGAAGCAACAGGGCAAGAGTTGGTGTGAGGAGTTATGTGTTTGGGATTTGGCCCATGAAGTACAACAAGGATAAGGTCCCGAACCTGAAACAGGGCAATCCCCACTACCAGTACAGACTGGAGTCAAATGGATTGAGTGCAGCCTTGTGGAGCAGGACATGGGAGTATTGACTGATGAAAAACTTGGACATGAGTTGGCAATGTGTGCTTGAAGCCCACAAAGCAAATTGGATCCTGGGTTGCATGAGAAGAAATGTAGCCAGCAGGTTGTGAGAGATGATTCTCCCCTTTGACCCTGCTCTTGTGAGATTCCACCTGGGGTTCTGTATCCAGCTCCAGAGTCCCCAATATGAGAAAGGCATGGACGTGCTGGAGTGGGTCCAGAGGAGGGCCATGGAATTGATCCAAGGCCTGGAACACATCTGTGCAAGATGATGTCCATGAGAAGCAGCTTTTCTGGGTTCTGATCCGTTTGAACAATACTTCCTGATAAAAGTCCCTGGAATAAATCAATGTCTGTACCTATGAGCTCGGACACGTCTTCTCTGCCTCTTTTCTTCCTCACTTCCCTGGGGAGATGGAATTGCACTGTCTCATGGACACCACAGACAAGCTTGACAATTTCTAGCACATACCTGGGCAGGTCTCCCTTGCTTGCTCAGTACCAGATCCAGCTGAGCACTCCCTTGCTTGATCAGCCTCATAACTGTGCTGAAAAGTTAAACCCAGGGACCTCCAAAAACCCAAAGGAGACTTTTCAGGCTGCTCTCTTCCCTCTCCTGAGAATGTCAGCAAGAGCTGAGATACAAAGGCTTCCTCAGATTCCTTACTTGACTAAGACCTTGACTAAGAACTTTTCCACTTCCCCACTCTGACTGCAGGTACTCTATCTCCCATCATGATGTCAGTCTAACTGGCTTCTGCTCTGACCTTCACCCACAAGACCTCACCCAATCTGTTCCCTGTCTGGGACAGCATCTCCATACTTTCCATCAGCTCCTTCAACCTGAGAGCATCTTCCTCCCGATCATTTGTGTCTGTCTCTTCCAAAGAGCTATATCCATCACTTATAGCCCTCCCTCCAGCCATGGGAGAGGTCTCTCCACACAACAGCAGTTATGCCATCAACATCACAGCTCCCTGATGCCACGCTCAGGTCCAGCTCCTCCTGTCTTTACTCCAGTCTGAGGATACTGGTGCCTATTTGGGCTGCAACCCATCAGCAGTGACCGAAGGGAAAAGCACAGCCTCTTAATGGGAAAACCTGGTACCAAGTGCTCCAGACTCTGTGTGGGTAAAGGCTTTACCTCAGTGCAGAGAGGTGCTGGAGGAGATGGTTGATGACACTGTAAAGATGAACTGAGATGTCCACAAAGAAAGCAAAGAGAGCACAGCCTGAAGTCCTCAAGACCAGAGAGAAATGGTGCAGGGTTGTGCATCACTGGCAGAAGAGGGAATTTCTGCCTGTTGTTTCTCTGCAAGGCTTTATTACCTCCTCATTCCCACTTGGAAGCCTGACAGGTTCTGTACCCTGTTTCTGCACTTCTCATTTCAGATCCCCACTTTTCGCTTTCGCCAAGAAAAGCCCTGAGCAATGTGTGAAGGACAGTATCTTCCTCCCTAGGGGATGGGGGACAGGGCTTGGTGCTGTAGCTGATGTAACACATGGAAGTTTGCTCAGCATCAAAGCCACCTTTGCTGTCTTGTCATCAGTGCCTCGAGTTTTCTGCTCTGACATCCCTTGTGGAGGTTCTGTCAGTGATGTCCTTCAGTGAGGACCATTAACACTTCAGGAAACTCTGGAGTTTTTGTCTGACTTTGAATTCTTGAGAGGTTTCTTGAACTTCTCAGTGTCTGATGTTGATGGACAAAACCCTCCACAGAGGTCATTAAAATGCCTTGGGCTGTTCCTCTGCTGCTGGGCTGAGCTGGGCTCCTGGGATGGAGGGAAATCATGAATACCAGGCAACGATGCAAAGAACCAGCTCTGACCAGGAGCAGTTCCTTTGCAAAGGGCAGCAGGGCTGATGGCACTGCCTGCAGGTGCCTGAAAGAGCAGGCAGGGAAAGGTTTGAGCAGCTCAGAGTGGGAGGATGCTGAGAGCCCACGAGTGGAGAAACCATCACAGCCTTTAACCAGGTGAGTCTCTTGGCAGGGACAACAGAGCTGTGCTACCTGGAGGGATCCCAAACACCTGGAACATCACACAGCTCATGCATTCTTTCAGTTTGATGCTAAGATTGGTCCCAGCGTAGAAGAGAAGGACATTCCACAGAGTGAGGATTACTTCATGGGCCTTCAGAGAGACAGGGCATGGCAGCTTCCTTCTCATGGGGACATTTGCAGGGCTGTGGATCCAGGGGAGAAACATGTGGTGTCCTGGGTTGTCCTTCAGACCTTGGTCCCTGCACCCCAGAGTCTGTGTGCAGGGACAGGGATTCTGCTGCATGCCAGGGTCAGCGCTCAGCCTGCCTGGGGAGTTCCCCATGGTGTACAGAGAGAACCTGTGTGTGGCAGAGTCCTTCTGCTGTCGAGACAGTGCTGCATGGGTCAAAGATGCTCACAGCTCTAGATAACCTCTAAAACATTTCCCAGAGGGTTTAGCACATCAAGGTAGAAACTACCTGGAAGGGAAAATGCTTTCTCGGGTCTGTGCTTTCAGTTTCCTGCTGGGTCTGTAGGGGGAAAGAACAATTGAGCTGTGACCTTTGCACAAGAGCCCCAGTTTCCTACAGGATCACCCTGAGAGACCAGCAGGTCTGTGAGGAACCTGATCAAGTACCTTTACCCATTCCTTTGCCTAGAGAAGGCTTCCTCATTTCTGTGATCTTGGTGTTTCTCTGACCTGTTCCTCAGGACTCTCTGACACAGAGATGCTCCTGGGCAGTGCCCTGATGCCAGAAAGTGTTTGAAGATCAGAGCAGAGCACACAATGAGTGGGATGGGCTCCATGAACAATGGCAGGGAGGAGACCTGAGGACAGAGAAACAGCTCCTAACAGCACAACTCCAGGCAGCATAGATGTGATCAGGGCATGTAAGGGAAGGGCTGACTGTAAGGGGGAGAGGGGAATCTGGCACATGCGTGCCAGCCCTTTTCTGAAGATGCTTTTCTCCTCTCCCACGCAGAAGAGTCTCTGTCCTCAAGGCCACAGGGTCCAGGGCAGGAACAGCCTCCTCTGCAGCAGAGCTCCAGCAACGGTGACTCTCCTAATGCCCTGTCTTCCCTTCCCTGTCTCTACCACTCATGGCAGAACCATTGGGCCATTTCTCCTTGTTTCTCCAGTCATCCCTGCTGCTGCTCTTCTTGTCTTCAGGCTCTCTGCGGATGGGGGTTCAGCAACCAGTCCTGCGTGTCAATGGGAGCAAGGTGCAAAAGAACCTTCCACCAGTGGGTGTATGGGCAAGGAGGTCCATAGAGTGGGGATAAAGCTGAATTTCTTTCCACAACACCCCATCTCCAGGACCTACAGAAAATCACAGCTCCTGCAAGGGAGGGGGGTTTGCAGAGCTGCACTTTGAAACTGGGTTTCACTGTTCTCAGCTATATCCAATTGCCTTTCAGAAGAAAATCTGAGTGTGATCAGCCTCAAGCTCAGAGAGATGTGAGCTCAGGGCAACTGAGAATAAGGTCTATGGACTGTCCAGCTGTCCTCACTCAGATGTAATGGCCTGTCTCTTGGCATTCCAAGGCAGACAGACTTGTGGTGTGGAAGAAAAATCAAGGATGTCTGCTTTCAAAACTACTCCTCTGATGTGAGAGGGAGACCAGGAGGAAAATAAACACAAAACCAGCCCAGTTCTGCTCAGCAGGAGGGTCAGTGCTGAAACCACTTGGATGTGAGGAGTGGATTTAGCCTGAGATCACTCCTGCTTTCTCTTACTGTCCCGGTGTGCAGCAGAGCTGACACCTCTGGAACCCACAGAGGAGTCTCTTGATTTCAATGGCAACTTCAGCCTGGTGAAACCACAGATTGAGCTGAGGAGAAGAACAAAGTATTCTTGGAATGAAAAAGGCCCTGATGGGGGTTTCTTTGAAAAATGGGAAAGGTTTCATTCAGAGAATATAGCCTTCATTTATCACTGCCTTTTCCTCCAAAGACAGGACCCTATGGTCAAAGGCAGAAAATGTCCAAAAGCAGCTCTGCCACCCAGTTCCTCCTCCTGGCATCTACAGACACACGGGAGCTGCAGATGTTGCATTTCTGTCTCTTCCTGGGCGTCTACCTGGCTGCCCTCCTGGGAAACGGCCTCATCATCATCACCATAGCCTGACCACCACCTCCACACCCCCATGTACTTTTTCCTCCTCAGTCTCTCTCTGCTTGACCTGGGCTCCACCTCCACCACTGTTCCCAAATCCATGGCAAATTCCCTCTGGGACACAAGAATAACCTCCTATCCAGAATGTGCTGCACAGATTTTTTACTCTGTCTGCTTCACCAGCACTGAGTATTCTCTTCTCACCATCATGTCCTACGACCGCTACGTTGCCATCTGCAAACCCCTGCACTACGGGACCCTCCTGGGCAGCAGAGCTTGTGTCCACATGGCAGCACCTGCCTGGGGTTCTGGGTTTCTCAATGCTCTGCTGCACACGGCCAATACATTTTCACTGCCCCTCTGCCAGGGCAAAGCTGTGGAACAGTTCTTCTGTGAAATTCCTCAGATTCTCAATCTCTCCTGTTTAGATGCCAAACTCAGTGAGATTGGTCTTCTTGTCATTAGTGCCTTATTAGCATCTGGCTGTTTTGTTTTCATTGTGGTGTCCTATATGCAGATCTTCAGGGCCGTGCTGAGGATCCCCTCTGAGAAAGGACGGCACAAATCCTTTTTCTATGTGCCTCCCTCACCTGGCCGTTCTTTCCCGGTTTGTCAGCACTGGTATGGTTGCCTACATGAAACCTTCCTCCACATCTTCCCCTTACCTGGACTTGGTGGTGGCTGTTCTTTACACATTGGTGCCTCCAACCCCAAATCCCCTCATCTACAGCTTGAGGAACAAGGACCTCAAGGATGCCCTGTGTAAAATGACACAGTGGATGCAGTGTGGAAACTGATGACTGAATGTTTTATCTGAAGCAATGAACTGCCAGTACTCTTCTGCATAACAGTCATAAAGTAAATCTTTGCAGGTTCAGCCTCTCTTCTGTATTATTTGGTGTTGGCTTTTCACTTGTGACAGTGTATTCATCCCTATTTTATTTCAGTATCGTCATTTCTGACCAAATGTCTTTGTAAATGAGGATCTGCCCTCTTGCAATGTATTTAAACAAAATAAAAAGCTCAGTAGCAACTGTTTTCTTTCCTGAGCCCTCCCTGCAAGGCCTTCTTGGAGCTGCAGTGACAGTTCCTGCTTGCATGGATGGAAGGGAAAAGAGTCCCAGTACAGCAGCACTTACAGGCAGCACATGAAGAAAGGTGAATCTCCCCAGGGCAGTGCCTGAAGGCTTAAGTATTCTTCTAGAGTTTCTCTCCAGAACATGCCCAGGAAAGTGATGAAAATGGATGAGAACACCAGTGTACAGATGAACAGTGTGGGTGTGAAGGGCTGGGTAATGCAACAGTGTCTTCTCCCACTCAGACTTCCTGGAAGAGGTCTGAAGGATCAACAGAGTACACTCTGATCTGTGCCAATGTGCATGAGAAACCCCAAATGAACTGCCCCAGGACAATCGCGGTGGAGTAGCCCCTCAAAACCACCATTCCAAACAATGGTCTCTCACTCCAGCTTAGAGAGCTTCTTTGTCCCTCCATGGAAAGATGTGGAATGGGTAGGACAGAGTCTATGCTTGCATTGTACAGATGAGATGTGAACATGCACTTCGTATGTGGGGTGAAATTAACCTGGGTGAGAACAAACAGCTGTTCCCTGGGGTTCCATGAAGGCCTGTGGGACAGACAGTTCCTCGAGGTCACTTCACTGGGGGAGTGACATCCCATGGAGAACTGTCTGAATGCAGCAGTGGAATGTGATTCATTGAACTGAGATTCCCTGTGTCCTTTCCTCATGACATGTTGCATCTCAGATGGATGCAGAGCAGGGTGACACTCCAGGGCTCAGGTTCCTTCTGTCCTCTGAAAGCATCAGAAGGAGGCTAGAGAGATACTGTGACACTTTTCTCTGTGTGTGAAAGGGGAAAATTGTCTCTGAACATCCCTGAGTGCATAGAGAGTCCACGAAGTCAGCTCAGATGTGGATTCCTGACAGAACTCTGACATTTCTGTGAGTGACTCCAGGAACAAACCCCACTGGCCCAGGAAGATTCATCTCAGCTGCCTTGGACAGGCTCAGTGCAAGAGCTCCTGTCTGCTACGTCATCTGAAAAGATCCAGTGCCAGTGCTGACAGCTCCTCATTGTAATCTCACAAAAAACACTGACATGTTGTGTACAATCTCTTATGGTTTCAGCTGATGAGATCGTGCTCACACTTCTTAACCCATGCCCAAATTCTTGAGGGTTCCAGGCCAAGCTCCACTGCCTGACCATAAGCACCCAATGCTGCCTCCAGAGGAGCCAGTGACTCTGCAGTCCATGCCTGGGTCTGGTAGCTGGCACAGAGGGCTTGCTGGAGGCCAGAGCCCCTTGGGAGCTGCAGCTGGAACCTGGGCAGAGGATCCCAGGGCACCTACTCTGGCATCAAATGCCTGTGTCCCTGTAACTCCATCTCTCCCCGATTTTATGATCTCTTTCTTTTGCAGATAAAGGCTACACAGAATCCCCCAGAGATCAGGACGTGAAAACAGGAAAAAAGAAAGCACGGAGGAGAACACCACCAATCATGTTTGAAGCTTAATTATACAATGGGATGTTTCCTTCACTCTACACCTTTCCTTCTATTTCTTTGTAGCTTCATTTTTTAAAGCATTCTCAATGTTTCCACCACACTGCATGAAAAAAGATTTTTTTTGTGTCTTTCTCAGAGTCCAGAGCCCTCAAAACCTCCCTGCCCTGCCCATGTGTGACAGATGTCTTAACCCCCTACTTTAACAGAAACAGCAGCAGTTTAGTTCAGGCTCCAGAAGAGGTACAGGACAGTTCTTTAGAGCCATAGAAGAATCATAGAAGAGTTGGAAGATGAAACAGTCACCGGAGAGTCAAGTGTTTGGAGAGATGGGTCATAGATGAGCAGGGTCATAGAAATGGCAGAGAAGAGTCAGGTCATAGAAGGTTCAGTCACAGAAGGGTTGGGTCACTGAACGATCATAGAAGCAAAGCATCAGGACATAGAAGGTTAGGGTCCTAGCAAGGTCAGGTCCTAGAAGGGCTGAATCATAGAAATGTCATAGAAGATTCAGGTCATAGAAGGGTGATAGACGTGTTTGGTCAGAGAAGGGTCATAGAAGACTTGGATCTTAGAACACCATAGAAGAGCTGTATCATATATGAAGATTGAAAAAATATTCAAGTATAGATGAGAATAAGAATCAGTTTCTTCTTGTATTTATATAATACTTGCCGGTGTCTCTATTTTGTAGCTGCTTGGCTTTACAGAACAAAACTACCAGTCATAAAGAACAAAATGTTTCAGACATCTGTGAAGCTTAAAGATAAGAAAGTTGCCAGATACAGTTTAATTGCTCATAGTCATATTCACCTACCTCAGCATTCTCAGCTTTGAGCAAAGTCTCTGGAAAACAATAAGGTCTCTGGGAAGGAGTGTGAATAAAGAACTAGACAAGATCAGTGTTGGCGGGAAAGCAGAACCATAACACAAGTGTTCATCCAGATGACACGTGAAAAAGATGAAGATGGGACCACCTGATGAAGTAAAAGGACCTCCAGAAGGACTAAGATGACACTAGATGGCAGCAGAGGCCATAGAATACAGCTTTAAAGGCAAATGTAATAGTTTCTGGGAGTGATTGTAGAATATGTTAATGATTTCTAGGGGGACTGTTGAATATGTAACACTTGTGAGGATAAAACTTATTCAATAGCTTGGATTTGCAGGAGCACTACAAGGAAAAATCCCAATTTGACCCCCAGCTCTGGAATAATAAATTCCGATTTGACAGTCACAATGGCTGTGGAGGTTGATTTTCGCACTAAAAAGAATGGTCGGGTCATAAAAGAGTCATAGAAAAGCTGGGTCATGAATCATAAAATGATTTGGGTTGGAAGGGACCTCAAAGATCATCCAGTTCCAACCCCCCTGCCAAGGGCAGAGACGCTTCCCAGTAGACCTGGCTGCTTAGACCCCATCCAACATGGCCTTGCACACTTCCAGGAAGGGGATATACACAACTTCCCTGACCAATCTGTGTCAGACCCTCATCACCCTTATTGTGAAGAAGTTCTTCCTAATGTCTAAAATGAAAGAGTGGGGTAATGGAAAAGTCAGGCCATAGAAGATTTGTATCGTACGAGAGCCAGGTTGTAGAAGTGTCGTAGTACATCTGAGTCATTAAAAAGTCATCTCGAAGAAGCGTCATAGAAGAATGGGGACATAAAAGGGTCAGGTAATAGAAGGGTAATCAATAAGACAGGACACAGAAGAGTAGAGTCATAGGAGGGTTAGAGAAGAGTCTGGTCATAGCAGGGTCTCAGAAGGGATATAGAAGGTATAAGGTATAGAAGGGTGGGATCATAGATGGGTCACAGAAGTGTCATAGAATAGTCAGATTTCAGACACACACACACAGTGTCTTATTCTTCTCCAGGGACATCCCTGCTCTCCAGAGAGACTTTCCCCAGCTGATGGTGTCACTCCTTGCCTGGCCAGACATTCCTTGTTCCCTCCCTTTGCTCCCTGCAAAGCCTCAAGGTGCCAGTGCTGTTCGACACAGCAAGGGGGTTGTAGAGCCCTTGGGCCTTGGGGTGACTCCACACTGGCTGCACTGGTCAGGCTGCGAAACAGATCCTTCCCATGGACAATCACAGGACATTGCAACTGTCTCAGGGATTACTCAGATGTGTCACTGGATCCAGCCCATGGCTTCTCATTGAAGGTGACATGAATCACTCTCCAATCTCCCTTCCTCATGCCTGCTGTGTCCCCACTGCATATCCGAACATCACAGAGCCCTCGTTAGCCTGTCCATGCTTTGCTTTTACCTTGTCATGACACTCCATCCATTGTGCACACAACACAAGGCGTGTGGTGTCCCTGGAGACTTCTTGTGCTCTCCTGGTGAGTCCTGACACCCTCCTGAAAGAAAAGCAGTCTGTCATCAGCCCTTCCACATGTGAGACTCTCCCAAAGATTCCTCTTGGCTGAGCAGGATCTTCAGTGGCCCTGGGCACTCACAAGTCAAAGCTCAGTCCAGCCCTCATTCCTTTACACAACACTTCATGCCCACATTCCCCAAATTCATTCAGCGCCCAAGCACATCATCAAGACTTTTCAGCCTGTAATTTCATGAGCTCACTCTGCAGCCTGTTTTGGGAAAGGAAGCCCAAGTTTCACAAGTAGCGACGATTAAATTCTCTTTTATTACACAAATACAGCAAAGGAAGCCAACTCTAGAACAGTAGTAAACTCTTTAAAAAAAAGTCTCTGCATCAGTCAGACTGGGTTCATCCTCTGAAGAAGAAGGATGAAAGTAACTATTTTCATTCACACATCTTGATAACTACAAAGGACAACCGACAAATGCAGCCTGAGATAAGAGTGAGACCACTTTTGAAGAGAGAGGGGCACTTCATTGCTGGTGACGTGCTACTGCTACAAACAGTTTCTTCAGTGCACCCTTGATGTTTTGGTTCCTCAAGCTGTAGATGAGGGGGTTTACGGCTGGAAGCAACACTGAGTACAGAACTGACACCACCAAATCCAGGGATGGGGAGGAGATGGAGGGGGGCTTCAGCTGAGCAAATATTCCAGTGCTGAGAAACAGGGAGACAACAGCCAGGTGAGGGAGGCACGTGGAAAAGGCTTTGTGTTGTCCCTGTTTAGAGGAGATCCTCAGCACAACCCTGAAGATCTGCACATAGGACACCACAATGAAAACAAAAGAGACAAACACAAAAATCACACTAACCAAAATCAGCCCAACTTCCCTGAGGTATGAATCTGAGCAGGAGAGTTTAAGGATCTGAGGAATTTCACAGAAGAACTGTTCCACAACATTGCCCTGGCAGAGGGGCAGTGAAAATGTATTGACCGTCTGCAGCAGAGCATAGAGAAAGCCAGAGCCCCAGGCAGCTGCTGCCATGTGGACACAAGCTCTGCTGCCCAGGAGGGTCCCGTAGTGCAGGGGTTTGCAGATAGCAACGTAGCGGTCATAGGCCATGATGGTGAGGAGGTAGAACTCTGCTGAAATGAAAAATACAAAAAAAAAAATAGCTGTGCAACACATCCAGCATAAGAGATTACTCTTGTGTCCCAGAGAGAACTGGCCATGGATTTGGGTACAGTAGTGGAGAGGGAGCCCAGGTCAAGCAGGGAGAGGTTCGCAAGGAACAGGAACATAGGGCTGTGGAGGTGGTGGTAACAGACTATGGCGGTGATGATGAGGCCGTTGCCCAGGAGGGCAACCAGGTAGATGCCCAGGAAGAGCCAGAAGTGCAAGAGCTGCAGGTCCCGTGTGTCTGTGAATGCCAGGAGGAGGAACTGGGTGATGGAGCTGCTGTTGGACATTTGCTGTCTCTGGGTACGGAAGTCCTGTCTTTGGAGACAAAGGCAGTGATAATGAAGACTGTATTCTCTGAATAAAACTTCTCTTGTTTTTCAAACACACACCGAACCTTGGCCATCTCATTCCAGGAATACTTTTTTCTTCTCCTCGGCTCAAGCTGTGGTTTGTGCACGCTGAGCCTTCCTTTGGAATCAGGGTGCTACTCTGTGGGCTCCAGAGGACTCAACCCTGCTGTGCAGAAAGAGTGGGTAAGACGAACCAGGAGCGATCTCAGGTTAAATCCAATCCTGATATCCAAGGTATTTCAGCACTGACCCTCCTGCCAAGAAGAGCTGTGCTGGCTTTGCCTTTATTTTTCTCCCCGTTACATTGGATATTATCCGGAGCTGTGAACATCTTTGACCCATGCAGCACCCTCTCCGCAGAACAAGGACCCTGCAAGAATTTTCTGGGGGTCCCTCATTCTCCCCACAGCTTCTCCCTACAGTGCCATGGGGATCTCCCTGGCAGGCAGCAGAGTCCCTGCCCCAGCACACAGACCCTGGGCTGCAGGGACCCTGATCTGAAGGACAGCCCGCAACACCCCTGGCTGCTCACTAAGCTTCAACCCTGCAGATGTCCCCAGAAGGCAGCTGTCATACCCTGTCTCTCTGATGGTGCATGAAGGAATCCTCACTCTTCGGAATGTCCTTCTCTTCTACACTGGAAACGAGGTTAGAGGTGACCTGAAGGAACACAGTAGCTGTGGGATGTTCCAGGTATTTAGGATACCTACAGGCCCGGCAGCTGCTTTTCCCCCCACACCAGAAGACTCACCCTGTGAAGGGCTGTGATGGTTTCTCCACTTGTGGGCTCTAAGCATCCTCCCACTCTGAGCTGGTGGAACCTCTCTCTGCCTGCTCCTGCAGGCACATGCACGCAGTGCTCTCAGCCCTGCTGTGCTTTGCAGAGGAGTTGCTCCTGGCCAGAGCTGGCTCTTTCTAGCCCTGCCCACTTGGCATGAGCTCCCTCCATCCCAGGAGCCAAGCCCAGCTCTGCAACAGAGGTGCATCCCAAGTCATTTAATGACCCCTCTGGAGGGTTTTTCTCCATCAACATCAGACATTGAGAAGATCAAGAAGACTCTCAAGAATTCAAAGTCAGACACTAACTCCAAAGTTTCCTCAAGTTTTATTGGTCCCCACTGAGGGACATCACTGACAGAGCCTCCACAGGAGATGTCAGAGCAGAAAACTGGAAGCAGTGATGACAAGTCAGCAAAGGTGGCTTTCATGATGAGTAAAGTTTCATGTGTTACATCAGCCACCGGGAAAAACCCTGAACCCCCAGCCCCTGGAATGAGAGATCCTGTCCTTCACAGGTTGGTCAGAGCTCTTCCTGGGGAAATGTGATGGGGGGGGGGATGTGCAATTCCAAGGGCAGAAATAGGGTATGAAGCCTCTCAGGCTCCCAGGTGGGAACAATGAGTTAAGAAAGACCTTGTGCTATTTCTCCTCACAGACATCAGTGGCAGAGACGACAGCCATGGGCAAGGGGAAAAGAACCTTGGCTTGGTTGCGAGCTTTCAGCCTTGCCACAAACCTCCATCACCTGTACCACAGGCTGCCTTCTGGTGTCCAACCCCTGCACCTCTTTCCCTGTAGGCTGTAGACATCCCCCCTGCTGCTGCACTTTGCTCTCACCTGATCGTTGTCCTCCCTCTTCGCATTTCTCTCCTTCTTTCCTGAATTTTTAGTGAAACACAAAGGCCTGTGCTGACCCAGACTTACTCTAGGGTAGTTGTGGCACTACAGAACTGCCATTCAAGTGACATTTCTTTCTGTTGACATCTCTCTCAGCTCTACTGAAGCACCCAATCTCTTGTCTGTGGCCTTATTTATTTTTCATATTTTTTACCACTATGAATTAGCTCCACCATCTCTGAAAACACCTTTCAGGCCACCTCAGGCTACTCTTACACTTCCCAGAACCTCCAAAGAAGCCTATATCCCTCTGCTACTTTAAGGACCTTGGTCCATCAGGCCATATGTTTGAGGCCCCAAACCCCAAATTGGCAGATCTGTACGGGACACTCTCCAGTTTCTTCCCACTTCTCTGTCACAAACCAGTGTGAATAATTCAGATGTCATTGTGGTGAGACCCTGGGTCTCATTGTGACATTAATGGGTTCAGTGCCCACAGCACTAAATGAAGGCAAGGCAATGCAAAATGATTGATCCAAAAAGGAATTCTTTTTCGCGGGTATTCTTAGGCAAAAGATTGGCATTAGCTGCAAAATCTGTGTTAAGGGAAAAAGAAGAAAGGGAGAAAAAAGAGACAGAGGAAGAGAGAAAAGTACAAGGACACCACCTGGTCTCCAGTCCTTTCCTTCTCTCTCTTAGGAGGGTGGGCGCGTTGCTGTTAATGCCCATCTTGCAGAGTAGTGTTTATAGTTTTTAGTGAGCCTGCACAGTGCTTCTTCTAGAGAAGTTCTAGAAATG
This sequence comes from Dromococcyx pavoninus, assembly GCA_033558185.1. Classification (NCBI taxonomy): domain Eukaryota; kingdom Metazoa; phylum Chordata; class Aves; order Cuculiformes; family Neomorphidae; genus Dromococcyx; species Dromococcyx pavoninus. Next base: position 1,931,405 of record JAUMJL010000133.1, on the reverse strand, counting down.
AGTTTGTGAGGCTGAGGGGGGCTCTGGGGTCTGAGACACCATCATGCCCCTGCTCTCCATAATGGTAACACTGCAGCAGGACCTCCCTGGGCAGCAAGCACAGCTGGGCTGCTGGCAAGAGTGAGATAAGGTGTTGAAGGACACAGCCTCTGCTGCAGCCTCAACACTGCTTTAAGGCAGGAAAAGAAGTGGTTGAAGGCAGCCAAAACCAATCAGTCTCTTACACACTTCCAAGTTTTTTTTAGACGGACAGCTTTACAGACACTGTTTCCTGAACCTGTATTGTAGCATGGGATGCTGAGACAAAAGTGCAGAATTCAGCCCTTGGCCTTGCTGAATCCCATCTCATTGGCCTCAGTCCACTGATCCAGGATGTCCAGGTCCCTCTGCAGAGCCTCCCTGCCTCCAGCAGATCAACACTCCCACGCAAATTGGTGTCACATGCAAACTCTCAGAGGGAGCACTCAGCTTCCTCAACCAGATCATTGATGGAGGTATTTGAACAGAATTGTCCTCAACATAGCCCTGGGGACACTGCTTGTGTCTGACCACCAACTGGACTGAGCTCCATTCACCACAGCTCTCTGGGATCCCCCATCCAGACAGTTTTTTACCCAGTGAAGAGCACGCCTTTCCAAGCCATGACCCAGCAGCTTCTCTGGGAGAATGCTTTGGGAAACAATCCCAAAGGCATTCCTGAAGTCCAGGTAGACAATACCCACAGTTTTCCCCTCGTCCACTAAATGGGTCACTTGATGATAGAGGGAGATCAGGTTGGTCAAGCAGGACCTGCCCTTCATGAACCAGTACTGGCTGGGCCTGGTCCCGTGGTTTTCCTGAACTTGCCTGGTGAGCACATTCAAGATGAATTACTCCATAATATTTTCCAGTACTGAGGTCAGGCTGACAGGCCTGGAGTTCCCTGCATCAACCTTTCAGCCCACCTTGTAGATGGGCATCACATTGACAAGCTCCCAGTTGTTTGTGACCTTCTCTGTTGATCAGGGCTGCTGATAAATGACAGAAATTGGATTGGCAAGATTCACTGCTGGCTCCCTCAGTAGTCTTGGGTGGATCTCATCTGGCCCCATAGACTTCTCTGTGTCTTGTGTGTCAGGTCCCTAAACCTTTCTTCTTGGATTGTGGGGGCTCCCTACTGTGCTCCCCAGTCCTGTCTTCCAGTTTAGGTGGCTGAGAACCCAGAAAACAGTTGGTCTGACTATGAAAATCTGAGGTGAAGAAGGCATTAAGCACCTCAGCCTTAGCTCATCCTTTGTGGCAATGTCCCCTCCAGCATCCAATAAAAGATCGAGAATCTCCTTGGCTCTATTTTTCTTATGTATTTCTGGAAGGGGTTTATATTGCTCTTCACATCTGTAGCCAGATAAAGTCCTAACAAGGCTTTGGCCCTTCTAATTTTCTCCATGTATAACCTCACAATATCCTTCTAGTCTTCCTGAGCTGCAGATTCCCTCTTCTAAAGCTCATAAACTCTCTTGTTTTTAAACTTTGTTGAGGCCAGAGCTCTCTGTTCAGCCAGACCGGTCACAGTATCACAGTATCACAGTATGACAAGGTTGGAAAGGACCTCTGAGATCATCAAGTCCAACCTATAACCCAACACTAACACCAACCATCATCTAGACCATGGCACTCAGTGCCACATCCAATCTCCCCTTAAACACCTCCAGGGTCGGCGACTCCACCACCTCCCTGGGCAACGCATTCCAATGGCCAATCACCCTTTCAGTAAAGAACTTCTTCCTCACATCAAGCCTAAACTTTCCCTGACCAGTTCATCTTTTAGTACATGGGGACACCCTGCTCCTGTGCCTTCATGATTCCCTTCCTGAAGAATGTCCAGCCTTCCTGGACTCCCTTATTCTTCAGAGTTGCCTCTCAATTGACTCTTTCAACCAGGCTCCTAAACAGGTCACGGTCCACCCTCAGGAATACCAAGGTTGCCATTTTGCTGACCCCCTCCTCACTTCATCACAAATCAAAACCTCTATCATTTAGTGATCGCTGTGCCCAAGGTGGCCTCCATCCACCACATCTCCCACAAGTCCTGGTGAGCGTCACAGGTGTTTGGTCAAAAATCTCTAGAATGGTTTAACAGAACAAATTGTTTGGTTACAGAAACAGTTGGAGTTTTACAGCTCTAAGCACTTGACAGATGGACCAGGAGGTGGACGTGAGCCTTAGCCCAGCTTTTGGCTGTGAAAAAACAAATCTCTCTTTAAAAAATTTTAAGTCAGTGACAGATCACAGCTACCTTCAGTCCAGGATTTCCCTCCCACCATCTGGGGTCATGGCAGTTCATATTTAGAGACCAGGGACATGATAGAAATTATGATGTAACCAAATATATTTTTACATATATTTACATGCAAACACGTAAGTATATATGTTTACATATGTAGAGATGTGGTTGCGTGAGAAAGGACATGCAGGCAGCACACAAGAACTGCTAGGATAACAAACAAGAGATATATAGCAGGGGCGCCTGTCCTTGACTTCAGAAGACGGAACTTGCAGTTAAGAAAGAATGCACAGAATTCGGAACTGATAACGGGTAATGAGAAAAACAAGGCGGGGTAGACATTTAGCTGAAGAACCAATATATTCCTTTGTTTAATGAATATGTATAACCATAGTTGCGACATGTATAGAAGTGTGTACTCTACTCTCGATAAACGAAGTCTGCTCATCTAGCATCTAGGTGTCACTCTTCCGTCCTCTTCAAATGGCGCCCTGAACAGGGACCCCTTTAAATCCGTAAGGCAATTGGCATACGGACGTGGCCACGGAAGAGTGACTAGAAGGAGGGCGCAGCTGTGTTCGCACCGGCACAAGGATCAAAGAGCTGGACTCCGGATCTGTCCTGACAAAGTGAGGACGCTGCAACGTAAGCTGACTTCGAAAGGGTGCAACGGCCGTAATCAGGTATTTATTAACCTAGCGCTATAGGGCGTAGGGAATTAAAATGGAAAAGGAAGCAGCTTTTAGTCTCCTAAAATGCTTTTTAGAAAAGCGGGGAGCGTGGCATAAAGGTTTTGATAAGGAATTACAGTTATTATTATCTCATGGTGTGAAAAAGGGTTTTTTCACAACCTTGGCTAGTGTTTTTGAAATAGAAGAATGGCGTAAATATGGAGATGAGTTGTGGCACGGAACATTACAGGAAGATAAAGAATGCAAAAAATTAGGGATCCCTTGGTTAACAGTTATTAATGCTTTAAAACAACATCAGGTAGAACAGAAGGTGGCTGCCGAGGCGGCAAAACGGTTAACAGAGGTACCTGGGGTGGAGGAGGGGCCGATGCCACCCTCAGTACAGACAGTGTATGTTCCTCCGTCTGTGCTCTCCAATACAACAACGCTGCCACAGCCCTCTATGCCTAGTGCACCGCCAGAAATCTCCCCGATGGACGGTAGTGAGGGCCCTCCTGGGGGAGCTCAGGAGGGGTCGTCAGAAACATCGGAAAGGACGGGGGTAGACTGGGGTGAGCTTGCCAGAGAGGCGGCAAGAGAAGGACATTGGGATGTGGCAGAAGCTGTGGCGTGTCCGGTGATTTATACCCCTGATGGACATGGAGGAGTGCAAGCCACTATTACACAATTGGATTGGAAAATATCACAGTTGCGGGCTACTATTTCAGAATCAGGCTTACATGGTGAGCCCACACGACAAATGATGAATTTTATTTGGTCAGGCAATCTTTTGCTGCCATTTGATATACGAAATTTAATGAAATTGATTCTTACACTTAGTCAGACAATGTTGTTTATGGCACATTGGCAAGCTATTTGTCAAGAATCTGTAGCCGTTTTAAGGCAGCCAGGGGATCCTCTGTATGGTTTAACGTTAGAAGAATTGTTAGGAATAGGAGCCTATGTAAGGCAGGAAGCACAGGCAATGCTGGGACCAGATAAAATCAGAGAAAGTATGCGAGCTGCTCGACAGGCTTTTTGACAAATTAGACCAGAGGGAGGGATCCCCTCTTACATGGGTTTAAAGCAGGGAAGAGAAGAACCTTTAGGAAAGTTTGTGGATCGTTTATCGTTAGCCTTAGATTCAGCTTCAGTCCCAGAATATATGAAAGGAGCATTGTTGCGACAGTGTGTGTTGCAAAATGGGAATGCAACCACCAGACAATTAATAACTACAATGCATGGAGCGTGGAGGATAGAGGAGTTATTGGATAAAGCTGCCCAAATTCCTACTGGAACAGCTGCCTTTTTGGTAAAAGCAGTTCAAGATTTAGGTAAAGAATTAGGTGAAAAGTTGTCAGTACAAGCACAAGCTCCGCATGTTTGTGCTGCTCTTGCACCCTTATAAAGTCAGTCACCAACAATGGATCGCAGACGAGTCTGGTGTCCCACTTGTCAAAATGCTTCCCATGGTGCATCAATTTGTCGGCGAAAGTCGGGAAACGGCCGGAGCAGCGCGCCTGCCCACGCGACGACACAAGCAGGCGCTGCAACCACAACAACTTGGAATGCTTGCCCAGTAATGCAACCGGACTGTCAGCCGGGACCCAGCAGCTGCAGCCAGCCACCGAGGGAGCCTGGGATTTGACTTGGAAACTGCAATAGATATCATTTTAATCGATACTAAGCCACAAAAGGTACCATCTACAATCACAGGACTCTTAAAGATCAACGATAAACCTGTTGGAGCTTTATTAATTGGACGATCATCGGTGGCTTTGCTAGGAATAGCTGTTATTCCTGGCCTGATTGATGTTGATTATACAGGTGTCATCACCCTCATCGTAAATGGACTGTTAGTGGTGTACATACTCTCTTTTCTAACGGCAGCTCAGCCTCCTCTTCCTGTGGAACTGATTGATGGACAGCGACGAGAAAATATGTGGGTGGACTGGGCTCACAGGACAGGGGTGAATGACTTTTGCTTATCTTTGTATCAAGTGGGAAATCCTTTTAAAACATGCCTGATAGGTAGACCTGTGGTCAATTTGTCTGATTTTACCAAAGAATGGATAAATTTACCAATATCACTGAATGAATCAAGTATAAAGAATGTTGCGAATCGAAAGAAAAAAAAAAAAAAAAAAACAAACAGGGATGCATTAGGTTTAGCTCTCCCTCAAATGGTCAAGGGCCAATTGAAACCGTAGTGTCACCACTTGACATGCAGTATATTAATCAATCTTATTGTCCTACTCACAACATCAAGTATACAAAGGCAAGGGCTAAGGCTCTACCTCCTGGTTATTTTTTTTTAATATGTGGAGATAGAGCATGGCCAGGAATTCCATGCAAACCTTTTGGTGGCCCATGTTATATTGGACAATTAACTTTACTCACCCCAGGGAAACATCACTTAAAGCAAATTATACAAATGGCGGAACGTCCGCACCGACATAAAAGGGAAATAAAGGAAATAAAGGAGAATTGTACTGACACTGTCCAGTTATTGGGCACAGCCACTACCATTGCTGCTTCTATATTTCTACCTTCGCTTAGCTCAATCCATAATGCTTTAACAATAAAGGCTTTAACATGCTGGTCGGTAAGCAGATTAATCTAACATCACATATATTATATGATTTAGTTACACAGAGTGATAGTATTAGAAAAGCGACAGTGCAGAATCGTGCTGCCATTGATTTTTTGTTACTTGCACATGGTCATGGTTGTGATGAGTTTGAAGGAATGTGTTGTTTTAATCTTACTGATAAATCACAATCCATTCATGAGAGATTAAGGCAACTTAATGATAACATGCAGAAATTGCAAGAATGGCAGAGCCCTTTCGATAAACTACTCAGCAGATGGGGTTTGTCTGGATGGCTGCGCGAAGTAGTTAAGCAAGTCTTTCTTATTTTATGTTTATTATTGATAGGCATAATAGCAATTATTTGTATATTCTCAATGATTAAATCTGTAATCTTAAATACTATGAATCGTGCATTGCTGGTACAGAAAGAAAACGGGGGAATTGTAGAGATGTGGTTGCGTGAGAAAGGACATGCAGGCAGCACACAAGAACTGCTAGGATAACAAACAAGAGATATATAGCAGGGGCGCCTGTCCTTGACTTCAGAAGACGGAACTTGCAGTTAAGAAAGAATGCACAGAATTCGGAACTGATAACGGGTAATGAGAAAAACAGGGCGGGGTAGACATTTAGCTGAAGAACCAATATATTCCTTTGTTTAATCAATATGTATAACCATAGTTGCGACATGTATAAAAGTGTGTACTCTACTCTCAATAAACGAAGTCTGCTCATCTAGTATCTAGGTGTCACTCTTCCGTCCTCTTCATACATATATATAAAATATATATCGTTGTGTATAGATATCTTGCAAAGAATATATCTATTCTTTACAATAACATGTCCAGATGTCCAGATGGAGACCCATGACAAGTGCTGTCCCTCAGTACAATACAGGACACTGCTGGGAGCAGTGTTTTTTAACGTTTTCATCGATGATATTGACAGAGGTATTGAGGGCACCCTCAGCAAGTTTGCAAGTGACACCAAGCTGACTGGGGCAGTGGTCAAGCCAGAAGGACGAGATGTCATCCAGAGGGACCTGGACAAGATCGAGAAGTGGGCCTCATGAGGTTCAGCAAGACAAGTGTAAGGTCCTACACCTGGGTCAGGGAAATCTCCTGTATCAATACAGGCTGGGGGATCATGTGATTGAGAGCAGCCCTGAGGAGAAGGACTTGGGGTGCTCATAGATGTGGAGTTCCACATGAGCCGGCAAAGTGTGCTCGCAGCCCAGGAGGCTGGGATGCATCCTGGGATGCATTGAAAGAAGCTTGGCCAGCAGGTCAAGGGAGGGGTTTCTCCCTCTCTACTAGTCTTTTGTGAGAATCAACCTGGAGTCCTGTGTCCAATTCTGGAATCCCCAACATAAGAAAAATATGAAACTGTTGGAATGGGTTGAGAGGAGGGCTACAAATATGACCAAAGAGCACGAGTACCTCTGCTATGAAGACAGGCTGAGAGAGTTGGGGGTTTTCAGCCTGGAGAAGAGAAGGTTCTGCGGGACCTCATTAGTAGCCTTGCAGTACCTGAAGGGCTACAGGAAAGTTGGAGAGGGACTTTTTAGAAGGACAAGTAGTGATAAGTTGAAGGGGCTTCAAAATAGGAGGGAAAAGATTCAGATTAAACATTAGGATACAATTCTTCATGATGAGAGTGGTGAGACACTGGCACAGATTGCCCTGGGAAGCTGTGGCTGCCTCCTCCCGGGAAGTGTGCAGGGCTAGGTTGGATGGGATCTTGAGCAGCCTTGTATAGTAGGAAGTGTCCCTGTCCATGACAGGGAGTTTGGAACTGAATGACCTTTAAAGTTCCTTCGAACCCAAACCATCATGTGATTCCATAATTTAAGATCCAACATTTTTATGACTCAGGACCCTACTTTTTATGACTCTATATGACTCAACCCTTCTTTAACATCTCTATGACCAGAATCTTCTATGACCAGACTCTTCTATGAAAAGCAAAAATAACACTCCATAGCCAATGTCACTGTTAAGCCCATGTTCTTTTATTACAGTGCTGAGGTTCGACCGGGATTTTTCCTCATCAATACTAATGACCAAAAAACAACTGAGTTTTTTTCCACGTGTTACATATTCATCAGTCGCCCTGGAAATCATTAACATATTCTACACCCATTCCCAGAAATGGTTATATAGCCATTAGTAGCTCTATTCCTGGGTCTTTGCTACCATCTCATGTCCATTTAGGCATACTGCAGACCTGTTGCTCATTTACTTCATCAACTATTCCCATCTTCATCTTTCTCACTTGTCCTCTGGGTGAACTCTTATGTTAAGATTCTGCTTTCCCGCCAAAACGGATCCCGTCCAGTTCTTAATCCACACTCCTTCCTGAAGACCTTGTTTCTTTCCGGAGACCTTGCTCAGAGCTGAGAATACTGAGATAAACAGATAAGGCTGTGAGGAATTATACCCCCTCTCCACATATCACCTTGGGAGTTCGGGGCTTCCAGCGGGGACAGGGACTATGACCACCCCATCCTGCCCATCCCCATAACAAGGTCATGATATCTGGGCTGAGAGGCTGAGGTGTTCAAGGTGGTCAGTCTGAGAGACTTAGGTGTTAAGGCTGAGGTGTCAAGGTGTTGAGGTGACAAGGTGTTGAGATGTCAAGGTAGAGAGATTGAAGTGTTGAAGTGGATAGGTTGAGGCATCAAGTCCAAAGGGTGTCAATGCTGAGAAGCCAAAGTGTTGACTTGTTGGTGCTGGGAGGCCAAGGTGTCAAGTTTTTGAGGATCTGAGTCTGAGAGGCTGAGGCATGGAGCTGTTGAGGATGAGCTGTTGAGGCTGAGGCATCAGGGCATTGAGGATGAGGCATGTAGGTGTCAAGGCACCAAGGTGTCAAAACCAAGAGACTTTTGTCCCCTTCCCCCTTGGAACCTGGTTCAAAGCGCTCTCAATGAGCCCCACCAACACACGGGCAAGAATCCTTTTCCCCTTTGAGACAGCTGAACCTCATCCGTCACCAGTAGACCCAGTGTAAACCTCCCCGTGATCGAAAACACCAAAATCCCACCAATGGCACCAGTTTCTGAGCTACATTTTAATGTCAGGTGAGTTTTCCTCTCCCTTTCCTTATTCTCCTGTTGCATCCTATTCCCTACCATGCACCAGCTTCAGGGAAAACTGAGCAATACACCGGGCTTTTCAACATTGCCCTGAAAGCATTGGGAGAGGGACGTTAAAGACTGGGATAAACATTGGGCAGAAACCACCTGGTTTGATAAGAGCAGGGCATCCCCCAATCAAGCTGGTCCTACTCCGTCTGCCCCTCTCCACATGGTAGGAGGGGATAAAGCCCCTGTGTTACATGAAAGGAATTGGCTGGGGAAAAATGACTGGGTTTCTCCTGCTGTGGGCAAAGACAAACCCACCCATGGGGTTGCTTTCGCTCAAGGGCCTGGACACAGTTGGTGGGCAATGCTTAAGGATGGTGACGCTCAACGTGTACCTCAAGTAAATCTACTCTAGGTAAGAATGCTCAATGTTAACTTGAATAATGTTAAATGCAAGATAATACTAACAGTGTTCACTGAGGATTTTTCAGAATAAGGGGCCAGATTCATCATGTGATGTACAGTGACCTTCTCGAGGCTGACACCTCTAACCTGCAGCCTGTCAGAAAGAACCACAATGAGTCTTCATAATATTCTTCTTGCCCTGAGACACTGCTAAAATGAATGGACACCCACAGTCATGAACATAATGAACTTTTGTGTGGATAAATCATGAATTTAACAATTTACGTGTGTGTATATATATATGTATTGGAAGATGTAAGTGGTGGTTACCTGAGCATGACGTAAGCGGTTTGGAATAAGTGGCACAGTATTATGGTTAGAGTTCAGTTGGGGTGGGTTTCCTGACGTTGGCTCAGTCTTGTTAAAGTAATTTTATTTTCTGAAAGCTAACTGCATGTTTTTCAGACAGATTCTCTCTAGAGGTGATAATATGGAACATTGGTGTTTAGAAAGGCCAATGTTTTTATTCTTATTCATCTGGTAACCAAGGCCATCCTCGAGCTGCTGAAGAAGGTCACACCTGCAGGGAGGGGCGGACAGGACAGGTGACCCCAAACTGACCAAGAGAGGATTCCATCCCATATATATCAGACTCGGTTTAAAACTGAGAGATAACAAGGGTCTCCCTCTCTTCTGTGTTGGCAGACATCCAGTCAGGACCTCGTCTGTCTGTTTGCCCCAATCCCAGAGCTGTGCATTCCTGTATCCAGTTCCTGAGCTCACCTTCCTCCTAGTCTTGGACCCTTTGCCTCTTAGGACAAGAGGAAATGGCCATGAATTGCGTCAGGGGAGGTTCAGACTAGATATTAGGAAGAATTTCTTTACCAAAAGGGTGGTCAGGCACTGGAAAAGGCTGCCCAGGGAGGCGGTTGAGTCACCATCCCTCGAGGTGTTTAAAAAATGGGTACATGAGTTTTTGAGGGACATGGTTTATAGGATGATGGGTGTGGTTGGACTCAATGATCTCAAAGGTCTTTTCCAAATGGAACGTTCTTTGATTCTATGGTGTCTGCTTTGCAGCATTTGTGGTGATGTACAATCATCAAAGGTTGTGGGCATGATTTCATGTATTGTACATATGAAATATATTTGTATATATTTTATTATTTCCTTATTGTTTGCCTTATTATTATTATTGATACTATTTTTACAACTGTTATTAATTAAGTTAAAGATGTAGTTTTAGTTTCCAACACACAAGTCTTTTATTCTCATTTCCCTTTCCCTCGAGGTGGAGGGGAAGGGAACTAAGAGCCCAACTGCTCAGTTTTAGCTGCTGAAATTGGCTGGGCTGGGGTTAAACCGTGAAAGTACTTGGGGACATGGTCTGGTGACAGACTTAGCAGGGCTGGATCCGTGGTTGGACTTCATGACCTTAAAGGTCTTTTGCAACCAAAATCATTCTATGATTCTATGTGATGATGAAGCGTTAGCTGAGGCGCTGGGCTCAAAGAGTTATAGTAAACGCAGCACTACCTGTCTGGCACCCAGTCACTACTGGTGTTACCTAGGGTTTAATTTTAGGGCTAGGTCTCTTTGTTGGCTTTGTCAATGAACATGACATGGGAGTTGAGTACACACTAAGTTTGCCAATAATACTAAAATAAGAGGAGCCAGTGACTGTCTTGAAGGCAGAGAGGCCTTATACAAAGATCTTGATAAGTTAGAGGTAATCATCAACCAAATGACATTCAGCAAGGCAAATGCCGCGTTCTGCACCTGGGACGGTGCAATACTGGAGGTACATATAGGTTGGGGACATCGCGCTGGAGTGTAGCCCAGTGTACAGGGATCTAGGGGGTTGATGGTAAACTTAGTATGAGTCAACTGGTGACTGAAAAGGACAACTGTGTCTTGGAGTGTGTTAGCACAGGGTACCCAACCAGGTGAAAGAAGTGACTGTCCCACTATACTCAGCATTAATGTGGCATCATCTCAAATATCTTTTGCAGTTTTGGGCTCCGGAATATAAGAAGGATTTAAAAATGTTTGAATGTATCTAAAGGAACGCTAAAGCATGGTGAAAGGACAAGAGGGCATGACAAGGAGCAGCTGAAGATATGAAGTTTGTTCAGCTTAGAGAAGATGAGCCTGAGGAGTGTCTTCATTGCTGTCTACAACTTCCTCATGAGAAGGACAGAGGGATGTGCTGATCTCTTCTCTCTCATGTCTGGTGACAGTGAGGGAGTGGCTTAATACTGCATCAGGGGAAGTTCAAACTGGATATTAGGAAAAAGTTCTGATTGAGATAGTGGTCAAGCACTGCAACAAGCTCCCCGGGGTAGTGGTCACAGCCCCAAACCTGTCAATGTTCAGGAAGTGTTTAGACAATGTTATTAGAAATATAGTGTAACGTTTAGTGTGCCCCTGTGGAGTCGGGATTTGAACCTGATGATAGTAATGAGCTCATTGCATATGAGGATATTCTATGATTCTATGATTTGTTTTATAAGATCTGGGTTATAACCATGAAGCTAATCACTCCAAATTGCCTGAGTCTGACTGTCCCTTCCTAGAGGACGGACAAAGACTGGCAGGGAGAGAGCCGCAAGCACACTGAGTCCAAGGCAGATACGGACTTTATCTGCAATGGGGAATGCTATTGGGACAGGAAGAGATATCTTTTTACTATGCCTCTGAAAGGAAGATATAACTAAAAGAGTCTGATTGTTCCTAGTCATTACTTAGGAAAAATGCTTGTGTCTTTACTTCAACACACATCCCTTACTGAGAATTGCCAATGGTATTTCTGACATACCTAAGAGAAACAGATCAGCTCTAATTATGTCCGTCGCTATGAACCAGGAAACTGGTTCTCTTTTTATAAATAATGCTGGTGGATTTGGGTATCACTGAGCAAAAGGGAGAATGGGAGTGACCATGAAGTAAAAGTCCCTCCTCCGTGCTTGGAGGTAAAGACATGGAAATAGCTGCTGAGTGGGACACATCTGTCATGGTTTCCCTGAGACAGGTTCTTGAGGGTGTGCAGGGAACATGGCACGGAGCAGGCCCCTCTCTTTTGCATTGTTGTTCTTGCTTCCTTGACTATGACACCTGACTCTACACCGTGAGGACCCTGCTGAGTGCCCTCACCCTGCACACTCTCACATCTCGGATCTACACTGATGTTCTCCTCTCCTGGGGTCTTTCTAGCACAACCTGTCCTCTCCAAAAGCCCAACGTGGTCCAGCCCAGGAGAGCAGCCCACACTGGAATGGTCCCACAGCACAGCCAATCGCAGACTGCTGCAGATTCTACTCCAGTCCCAGCCCTTTGAATAGCACAGCAACTTCCTGGGGGGCAGAGAGGGGTCTTATCCTGCCCATCAGATCCAAGGCTGATGCTGGCAATAATGACACCAGGAAACAGAGGCCACTCACTCCCAGGTTCTCCTGCACTCACATTGTAGGTGATCCTCAACCCCAGCTGCATTTGAACTCTCCTCTGTCCCCACAAGGACCACTAACCAGGACATCATGAGATCCTTGGGGCTCCTCAGGCAGCTCCTGCATCTCTCCAGTCACCTTTCTTTCTTCCTGCTGGGTCCTCTAATACTCCCAGGGTGCTTCAGACTCCTTGTTTGTGGATACATGGATTCAATCCTTTAGTTTTGCGGGACATCACCTCTGAGGGTGTTTCTTCTTCAGAGTCTCCCTTCATTCCCAGCCCAGAGCACATGATGAGACCCCATCCTCCCCTCATCCCTCCAAATTCATTTTTGTGAGAGATTTGTATGTGCCATCAGTCCTGCCACAAAGGAAGCCACCTGAGGAGGTAATGGGGAGCCCAGGCAACATCTCTACTGGCACTGGACAGTGAGAAGAGAGCTTCTAAAACTAGAAATTTTGGTCCAATGGAATTGGATGTTATCATTAGCTTAAGTCCAAAAACAATGAGTACACAAGGAGAACACATTAACTAAAGAAATCCATTTCCATGGATATTTTATTTGTAGCAGCTTTAGATGAAGAGCTCAGCCTTAAAACACCACATCTGAGAAATGGTCTTTTATTGAAGAGTTGCATTTGGAGAGGCCACACCTGACACAGTGTTTTGCAAGGATCAGAGACAACGGGGTTAAACCTCAACACAAGTAGTGTAGCTCGGAAGATTATCTATAGGTAGGATTATCACAAGGGAAAATAACAGACTCCTGGCCTGAGCCAAACTCTGGGAAAGGAGCAGACAAGGGGAAGCAAGTTATTGTTAATGAAAACACGTCCATTGGGCCAGTTTGCCTAGGGCATTCCTGAGCTTCTGATTCTTCAAACTGTAGATGAGGGGATTCATTGCTGGAGGCACCACCGAATACAGAAATGAAAGCACCAAGTTGAGGGATGGGGAGCAGAGGAAAGGGGGCTTCAGGTAGGCAAATACAGCAGTGCTCAAAAAAAGGGAGACCACAGCCAGGTGAGGGAGACAGGTGGAAAAAGCTTTGTGCCAGCCGTGTTCAGAAGGGATCGTCAGTACGGCCCTGAAGATCTGCACATAGGACACCACATTGAAAAGAAAACAGCCAAAAGCTAAACTGGCACTAAACACAAGAAGGCAAACCTCCCTGAGATAGGAGTGTGAGCAGGAGAGCTTGAGGATGTGTGGGATTTCACAGAAGAACTGGTCCACAGCATTGTCCTGGCAGAGGGACAGAGAAAATGTATTGACCGTGTGCAGCAGAGCATTGAGAAAGCCAGAACCCCAGGCAGCTGCTGCCATGTGGACACAAGCTCTGCTGCCCAGGCGGGTCCCATAGTGCAGGGGTTTGCAGATGGCAACATAGCGGTCGTAGGCCATGGTGGTGAGCAGAAAATACTCTGATGATATCATAAAAAGAAAAAGAAGGACCTGGGCAACAGATCCTGTTTAGGCGATGTCCCTAGTGTTCCAGAGGGAATTTGCCACGTATTTTGGGACAGTAGTTGAGATGCATCCAAATCAAGAAGGGAGAGGTTGAGGAGGAAGAAGTACATGGGGGTGTGGAGACGGTGGTCACAGGCTATGATTGTGATGATCAGGCCATTTCTCAGGGGAGCAACCAGGTAGATGCCCAGGAAGAGCCACAAGTGTAAGAGCTGCAGCTCCCGTGAGTCTGAAAATGCCAGGAGGAGGAACTGGGTGATGGAGCTGCTGTTGGACATCTGCTGCCCCTTGCATGGGGCACTGTCATGGGAGGAAAAGACAGAACTGTGTTATGGGAGCCTTCTTCGAACAAAATCAAGTCATTTCTTGATTCACCCTCTCCCTGCTACACGCACTCTGTTCAGAGCAGAGGGATCCACATCACACCACTCAGTTACTCACCCTTTTTCTTAAGGTCTCAGTATCCTCTTTCAGCCCAGGACACACACGGCTCATTTCACAAACACAATGACATCTCCTATCTCACAGCATCTCTTCATTTCTCCATGGGGCTTCCAGGTAACACAACGATGTGACAGGACAGGTTTTCATTCTGGAGGGAAGATCACAGCTAGTGCAGACATCTTAAGGAGACAGCCAAGTGTTCTCATGATGGCATTTGATGAAGAGAGATTCATCTCCTTTCACAGCACCACTCAACGCACTGCCCACAGCCTCACAGTTCAGAGCAAAGCTGGGACAGGGGTTCCCATGGACACAACTGCAAGAAAGGAGCCGCCATGTCAGGGTATGACTGTGCAACTGAAACTCCCATCCCCAGAGAGCCTGGCAGCAAGAACAAGAGAACAACAGCAGAAACACAGACAAGGGGAGAAAGAGGGAGAAAGAGAGTGAGGGTCTGTCTGAGAGAGGCCCGGGCAGAGGCAGCCGGACACGCAGACAGCGTTCCCCTTCCCCAGCTGTGCACGGCCCCTCCCAAACACCAACAGTGCCGGGCAGTTGCTCTCAGCCCCTGTGCTCTGGAGAGGGAATTGAAGCTGTGGCTGCAGAGGAGGTGGTTCAGCCTTGGAGCCCAGAGGGCAGAGAGCAGAGGCTTTGCTGTGTGGGAGAGGAGGCCAGAGGATGTACTCAGAGGAAGAGTCTGCACTGGATGGGATCAAATGGAGTTTTCTGAATTACCTGTCTCACATGATGGTTTTGATTTCCTCTCATGCCCTGATCCTATCCCGGATATTTGGAGATTTGCCTTTTTAATTTTTTTTCCCTGTCACGTCTTTTTGATTTCCATGCTCACAGACCCCCATCCAACAACTTTATGGTTTTAATTTCCTTTCAGCCACTGAACTTATTCCTGTTACCTGGACATTTTCATCCTGTTAGCTATTTTCTCTCCCGTGTTTTTTTCATTTTCACCACTCACAGACCTCATTCCAACCTCTGACCCTACATAAACCTGCTTGTTTGCAGATCATTGGCTCTGTGTGTGTTTCTGTTTGCAGGAGAGGTCCAAGAAAATAGCTGTGCAACACATCCAGCATAAGAGATTACTCTCGTGTCCCAGAGAGAACTGGACATGGATTTGGGAACAGTGGTGGAGATTGAGCCCAGGTCAAGCAGGGAGAGGTTCGCAAGGAAGAAGAACATAGGGGTGTGGAGGTGGTGGTCACAGGCTTTGGCGGTGATGATGAGGCTGTTTCCCATGAGGGCAACCAGGTAGATGCCCAGGAAGATCCAGTAGTGCAAGAGCTGCAGCTCCCATGTGTCTGTGAATGCCAGGAGAAGGAGCTGGGTGATGGAGCTGCTGTTAGACTTTTGCTACCTTTGGACATGAAGCACTGCACAAGGATGAAAGAACAGTCACAAATTAGGGGAGACATCACCGAGCAAAATCAAAGTCATTTGTCACACTGCACACTCCCCACTGCTGTTTTCATTTGTATGAGATCATCAATCAGCTCTGTTCCTGGAGCCCTGCTTGGTGCTACCTGAATGTGTCGTGAAGAGCAGGGCCTCTTCCTGCTGGGTACCAAGGTGTCAGCCCGGCTCTGCAACAGTGGGGTCATGGGAACAGTGTGGATAGCGTTAGTGTTGGATATTTTCTAATAAAACTACTTCTAATGCAAAGGGGCCCGTAGACATCTGCACTCCGAGTGCTAAGAAACCACATTCGAAAACATGTTTTAGAAGTAAAAGGATTTCAGAGCGCTCTCTAATCTCAGCTAGAGATTATTTTTGATTTCAGGATTTCTCAGCATTTCTGTTGCACTTGGGGAGGTCAATAAGAGTCCTGCGAGGAAAGGACATTGACTCTTTAGTGCAGATTGAGGAGACGTCTTGTGTCCCTTGGAAATGTTCCTGGCTGCCCTTTGTTTTGTAGCTTCCTGAGACAGGGTGCATTCACACTTTCATGTTAACTGGAGGAGGCACCAAGCACTGCTGAGAGTGGAGAAATCCACTGCAAACACTGAGTCTGACATTTTCTCAAGGTCTCAGCACCCCACTTTCAGCCCAGGACACACATGGTTCATTACACAAGCCGAACAACATTTTTTCTGTCATAGCATCTCTGTGCTTCTCCATGGAGCTTTCAGGTGAAACAAAGATGTGATAGAACAGGTTTGCATCCTGGAGGGAAGCTCACAGCTGGGAGACACCCAAGTGTCCTGATGATGATATGTCAGTAAGGAAGACTTAAACACATTCTTCAGGGAATGACACAGACCCCACAGCTGCAGAGGAAAGATGAATGCTAGGACATTTAATTCTCATGGACACAGCTGCACAGGAGGAATCAGAAGATCAGTTCCTGACTCTGCAGCTGAAACTCCCATCCCCAGAGAGCCTGGCAGCAAGAACAAGAGAACAACAGCAAGAAGAGAGACAAGGGGAGAAAGAGGGAGAAAGAGAGTGAGGGTGTGGTTGGGAGAGGCGAGACCAGACGCAGCTGGCACACAGGCAGCATTCCCCTTCCCCAGCTGTGCACAGCCCCTCCCAGACACCAACTGTGCTGGGCAGTTGCTCTCAGCCCCTGTGCTCTGGAGAGGGAATTGAAGCTGTGGCTGCAGAGGAGGTGGTTCAGCCTTGGAGCCCAGAGGGCAGAGAGCAGAGGCTTTGCTGTGTGGGAGAGGAGGCCAGAGGATGTACTCAGAGGAAGAGTCTGCACTGGATGGGATCAAATGGAGTTTTCTGAATTACCTGTCTCACATGATGGTTTTGATTTCCTCTCATGCCCTGATCCTATCCCGGATATTTGGAGATTTGCCTTTTTAATTTTTTTTCCTTGTCACGTCTTTTTGATTTCCATGCTCACAGACCCCCATCCAACAACTTTATGGTTTTAATTTCCTTTCAGCCACTGAACTTATTCCTGTTACCTGGACATTTTCATCCTGTTAGCTATTTTCTCTCCCATGTTTTTTTCATTTTCACCACTCACAGACCTCATTCCAACCTCTGACCCTACATAAACCTGCTTGTTTGCAGATCATTGGCTCTGTGTGTGTTTCTGTTTGCAGGACAGGTCAGACTAAGCCTGAAGGGTCCAGAAGGGGTGACGCTGTTATATCCATAGCAAAAGGAGTGGCTGGAGACAGGTCAAGAGGCTCCTGTCAGACCTACTGGTCACTCAAAGCTACAGCTCAAAAGTCTCAGTCACTTGTGCAATCACAAGAGCCACTTTTCCTCTTTCTCCCCCTCAACCTCATCACACAAACACACAAATTCTTTCAGAGTAGGAAACTGAAAAGGCAAATAAGTAAAGATATCGTCAATGTAATCCTTCCATGTCTTTCCTCTTTAAATGTCCCTTCAGAATTGTCCTGGAGTGATCTGGAGCTGTGAGCAGACTTGACCCACAGAGTATTTTCTGATACCAGAACAACCCTCTCCTGCCTGGATTTTCTTCTTCCACCCACAACTTCTCCCAGCAGCGCCATGGGGATCTCCCAGCCTTCCAGTATGGAAAGGGGCTACAAGAAAGCTGCGATGGGGCTGTTGATCAGGGAGTACAGGGATATGACAAGGGGGAACGATTTTCAACTGAAAGAGGGAGTATTGAGATGAGATCTCAGGAAGAAATGTTTTCCTGTGAGGGTGGGGTGGCCCTGGCCCACGTTGCTCAGAGAAATGGTGGCTGCCCCATCTCTGGAGGTGTTCAAGGCCAGGTTGGATGGAGCTTTGAGCACTCTAATGCTGTTGAATGTGTCTCTGCCCATGGCAAGGGGTGGCATTGGATGAGCTTTATGGTCCCTTCCTTCTCAAACCATTCCATGGTTCCGTGAAAAGGGGCATCTGTCTTATAAAGTGTTTCTCATGTCAACACCACCTCTGTAGATCTTTAGGGCAGGAAGGTGAGTCTGGCTTCTGCAGGTGCTTTGGATGACACTGGTGACTTAATAGGTGACAGGCCAGGAGCAGGGCCTTGGCTTGCTCAGCTGTTTAACCCAACCCAACCCATCCTACCCCAACCCAACTCATCCCACCTCAACCCAACCCAACATACTCAACAGAGCATGAACAAACTCAATTCAACCAAATAAACACAACCCAACCCAACCAAATCCAACCCAACAAAACCCAACAAAACTCAAAAAAAAATCCCAGCTCAACCCAACTAAACATAATACCACTCAACCCAACCAAACCCAACACAACTAAACCCAAATGAGCCAAACCCAAACCAACTCAAACCAACTAAACCCCACACAACAAAACATAACCCAACCCAATCAAACAGAACAAAACCCAACCCAACCCAACTCAATCTAACTCAATTCAACCAAACTGAGCCAAACAAAACCCCACCAACCAAACTAAAGGCAACTCAACCCAATCCAGCCCAACCCAATCCAATCCAACCCAACCCAACCCAACCCAACCCAACCCAACCCAACCCAACCCAACTGTTAGTTCACAACCAGCTGAATATGAGCCTGCAAGGTGCCCAGGTGACTAAGAAGGCCAATGACATCTTGGCTTGTATCAAAATCAGTGTGGCCAGCAGGTCAGGAAAGTGATTGTGCTTTCGTACTCGGCACTGGTGAGACCGCACCTCAAGTACTGCGTTCAGTTCTGGGTCCCTCACTATAAGAAGGACATTAAGGTGTTGGAGCATGTCTAGAGAAGAGCAAGGAGGCTGGTGAAGGGACTGGAGAATGAATCCTTTGAGAAGTGGCTGAGGGAACTGGTGTTGTTTAGCTTGGAGAAGAGGAGACTGAGGGGAGACCTCATCGTGGTCTATGGCTTCCTGAAAGGAGGCTGTGGGAGAGCGAGCATTGATCTCTTCTCACAAGTGACTGGTGATGGGACAAGAGGAAATGGCCTCAAGTTGTGCCAGGGAAGGTTCAGACTAAATATTAGGAAGAATTTCTTTACTGAAAGTGTGTTCAGGCACTGGAGCAAGTGCCCAGGGAGGTGGTTGAGTCACCATCCCTGGAGGTGTGTAAAAAATGGGTAGATGAGTATTTGAAGGACATGGTTTAGCAGAAGATGGGTACGGTTGGACTTGATGATCTCAAAGGTCTTTGAAACCGGAATATTCTATGAACCTATGATTCTATGATTCAAGCCAACCCAACCCATTTTAACCCAACCCAAGACAACACAACTCAACAACACCCAACAAACTCAACCTAACTCAACTCAAACTCAACCCAACTAAACCAAATCCAACTGTAATAAACCCATCTCAATCCAACCCAACCGAACTCAGCCAAATCCAAACATACTGAACGCAAAAAAAACCAAAGCCAACCCTACTCAACCCAGTCCTAATCAATTCAACTCAACCCAACTAAATCCAATTCAACCACACCCAGTTTAACCCCACCCAAATAAATCAAACCGAACAAAACTCAACCCAACTCAACCCATTCCATGATTCCAACACCTTCAGTGTCTCTTTCAACCCAACCCAAACCAACCCAACCCAAGCAAAACCATGATTCAAAAGTCTTTGAGGTCACTTAAAACCAAACCAAATCCATTCAATGATTCCAAGGTCTTTGAGATGCCTTCCAACCTATCCAAACTTAACTCAACCAAGCAAAACTTAACCCAACCCCCATCAACCCATCCAAATCTGACTAAATTCAACCCAACCCACACAAACAAAATCACCCAACCTATCCTAACTCAAACGAATTCCACCCAACACAACACATTTCAAGCCTATTGACCAAACCCAACTTAGCTAAACCCAACCCAACTCAACTGAACTCAATGCAACCAATCCAAACTCAACAAAAAACGACTAAACCCAACCCAACCCAATCCAACCCAACTAAGCTAAACTCAACCCAACTCAACGCAATGCAACTAAATCCATTCCAACCCAATTCAACCCACCCCTACCCAGTCTTCGTCAACCCAACTCAACCAAAACCACCCATCTCAAAAAAATACAACCCAACCTAACTCGACCAAAACTCACCCAACCCAACTAAATCCAACTCAAATGAACCCAACCCAACATAACTGCACCCGACCCATACATACCCATTCCAACCAAACTCAATCCAACCAAACCCAGCTGAACGCAACTCAACCTCGCCCAATCCAACCCTACTCAATCCAACAACACCCAAATCAACCAAACCCAACCCAACATAAATCAACCCAACCAAGACCAACCCAACCAAATTCAACCCAACTAAACCCAACTTAAACCAACTCAACCCTACCCAAACGAAATCAACTAAGCCCAACTCCACCCAACACAACCCAATTAAACCAATAATAACCCAACCCTACTCAACCTAACTCAACAGAACTCAATCGAACTCAACCCAACTCAACTAAACCCAACTCACGATTCCACAGTTTTGGAGAACCCTTCCAATTCAATCCAACCCATTCCCTGATTCCGTGATATTGATCGACTCTTCAAGCATATTCAGTGGTTCTACGACCTTCAAGGTCTCTTCTAACAGAAACCAACCCAACCAATCCCAAAAAATCCTAACGTAACTCAAAACCCACTTAACCCATCCCATTCCATGATTCCAAGGCCTTGATATCCCTTCAGACCCCATCCAACACATTCCATGTTTAAAAGGTTGTTGAGATCCCTTCCAATCCAACCAAACCCATTCCCTGGTTGCACAATATTTGGCATCCCTTCCCAACACAACCCTACTCAATCTAACCCAACCAAACCCAATGCAAACTAACCCAACCAGACCCAACTCAAGCCAACTCAACCCAACCCAACTAAAACCCACCAAACCCAACTCAACCCAACTAAACCCAACTCAGCCCAACTAAACCCAACTTAACTCAACCCTACCAACCTCAAACAAACTCAACTCAACCCAACGAAACCCAACACAACACAACCCAAAGAAACCCAACGAAATCGAACCTAACTCGACCCCAGTAAACCCAACCCAAAGAAACCAAATGCAACCCAACCCAACTTAATACAAACCAATTAAACCCAAACCAACCAAACCCAACTCAGCCCAAATCAACACCGCCCAACATAACACAACTATACTCAAATGAACCAAATAAAAAACAACTCAATCCAACTCAACCCAACCCACCTGAACCCAACTCAATTGAACCTGACAAAATTCAACTCAACCCAACCAATCTCAAAACAACTCAACCTAACCAACCTCAATGCAATCTGACTCAACTCAACCCAAAACAACTCAACCCAACTCAACCCAACCCAACCCATCTGAAATAACCCAAGCCAACTCAACCCAACCCAAGCCAACTCAAGCCAAGCCAACTTAACCCAAATCTACTCAGCACAACACAACACAACTACACCCATGATTCCATTATCTTGGAGGACGTTTCCAACCCATTCTGTGGTTCCATGATGTTATAAGCGAATGAAGGCAACAGAATCCAAATCAAGTTTTCTAAGTACTTATTTAGGTAGAAAAGCAAAAGCAGCGCTGGGCGGTCGGGGGGGTTGCAGCTCCACCACGACTCACAACCACAGATGATTCAGACAGTCCTTTTATCCCCAGTACTATCACTGGAAAGGTTTTCGGGGGGGGCCTGTGGCCCCCTTTCGGCCTAGACTTTCTGTCACCTCAGTGTTTAACAGGAGGGGGTTATGTCATCTCTTGCAAAAGGCAAATGGCCCCTCCAGTCTCCTTGGGAACTTCGTGCCAGATACCAGCAAGGTCATAAAACTCCAGCCTGGTGACTCCTTCTTCCTTTATCTTATCTTTTCACAAAATGCTGCTGGCTTCAGGCAACTCCTGAAGAGTTGCTGCAGAGTCAGCTAAAACAGATTTTCCTTGTAAAAGACAAAGACCTCCATAGTAATATAATATTTCCAGTTTAACATTTGCTTAAAACAATACATTTTAGTAATATGATGGCTAAAGACATTCTGCTAAGCAGGTTGTTCTCATCCTAGGGGCAGCTACACTATTCCCTTTGCTCAGTTGGCTTGATCAGCAAATTACTCCTAGCTACTTATTACAATGAAGTAAGACAGTTCCTAGTTTTCATGCTTGATTAAAAAAACACACAAAGATTCAATTTAGCAAGGTAGCATAACATTAGAATTAAACATACTTGAGCGAACAAAACATTATTCTTTAGGTTTGATTAACAAATACTTCAAGGTTATTTAATACACATGATCTTCAAAGACCTTTCCAAGCCCCCGAACCCAACACATTCCATGATCCTCCATGAACTTGGAGGACCCTTCCAACCCAACCCAACCCATGATTTCATGATCTTCAGGTTTTCTTTTAAATCAACCAAACCCAACTCAACCCAAACTATGATTCGACGATCTTAGAAGGATCCTGGTGGCGCCTGGTAGTACCTGGCAGCTCCGTGGTGTCCATCCTCTTCTTGTTGTCCCCCCCCGGCCTCCAGCAATCCAAGGTGATCTCATTGTGCCTCTACCATGACTTCGGCTGGATCTTCACCACTGAGAGCTGGGCCACAGGCGTACAGGATGAACAGGCCCTCCACACCCATTCTGAAGCTAAGACCCTCATCCAGGACATCATCAGGTGGGTTCTTGGGGGTCCTGGGGGATGTTGAGGTGACAGCTGAGGGGTCGGTGATGCTTCTGGTCGTTTCCAGTGTCTCCATCCATGACCTAGATGAGGGGTTGGGGCGTTACCTTTGCCCGCAAGGAGTGGGTGATCCACCTTTAGAATGTCCTGGAGGACCCAGGCCGGGGCCTGGAGAAGAGCAAAGGGGTTTTCCAAAGGGACAAGGAAGAGAATCTGGACATCTCCAGGTTGGTCAGCGTAGTGACCTGGGGAGGTGGTTGATCAGCTCCTCATGGGGGAACCACTCGGCCTCAATCCTGGGGAGGTGATGGGTCAGCTCCTCCTGAAGGTCATCTCAAAGAACATGAAGGAGAAGAAGAGGGAGTGACCAGCATGGATTCTCCAAGGGGGAAACATTCTTGGCTCAATCCCATCATCTTCCATGTTCCAAGAGTTGGGATCAGCTGCGTAGAGTCCTGAGCCAGTGGTGTGTGTCCCACAGGCCTTGCCAAGGACTAGCCCGGTCTCCTCCTCAGTCCATCTGTGAGGAGCTGGTCACTCACATGTCTGGTGCATCTGGCAGGGACTGCTGGGTGGCCGGAGAGCACGTGGATGCACAGGCACTGTGTTGCCTTCACGAGGCGTGGAGACCTGGTTCAGGAACAGCACAGCGACCAACCCCAGGCCACTTGGGCCATCGGCACACAGACACAAATATGGTGGATGGCAAAATGGCGTTTATTGATGAGTGACACCGCCTTATATGGCAAAGATTTGCAACATCACTTCCGTCAAGAACTTACAAACTAAATGCTATTGGCGATCAGGGGAGAGGCTCTATTTTTCTGTACATCATGAGATCTTCCGTCCTACAGACCTTAAACTACCTACAGAAGGATTTAAAAATGTTAGAATGTTTCTAAAGGAAGACTAAAGCATGGTGAAAGGACAAGAGGACATGACTTACAAGGAGCAGCTGAGGATATCAAGTTTGTTCAGCTTAGAGAAGATGAGCCTGAGGAGTGTCTTCCTCATGAGAAGGACAGAGGGATGTGTTGATCTCTTCTCTCTCACGTCTGGTGACAGTGAAGGAGCGGCTTAATACTGCATCAGGGGAAGTTCAAACTGGATATTAGGAAAAAGTTCTGATTGAGATAGTGGTCAAGCACTGCAACAAGCTCCCCAGGGTAGTGGTCATGGCCCCAAACCTGTCAATGTTCAAGAAGTGTTTGGAGATTGTTATTAGAAATATAGTGTAACCTTTAGGGTGCCCCTTTGGAGTCAGGATTTGAACCTGATGATACTAATGAGGTCATTGCAAATGAGGATATTCTATGATTCTATGATTTGTTTTATAAGATCTGGGTTATAACCCGGAAGCTAATCCCTCCAGATTGCCTGAGTCTGACTGTCCCTTCCTAGAGGACGGACAAAGACTGGCAGGGAGAGAGTCGCACACTGAGTCCAAGGCAGATATGGACTTTGTCTGCAGTGGGGAATGATATTGGGACAGGAAGAGATATATTTTTACTCTGCCCCTGAAAGGAAGATATAACTAAAAGAGCCTGATTGTTCCTAGTCATTACGTAGGAAAAATGCTTGTGTCTTTACTTCAACAGACATCCCTTACTGAGAATTGCCAATGGTATTTCTGACATACCTAAGAGAAACAGATCAGCTCTAATTATGGCCATTGCTACGAACCAGGAAACTGGCTCTCTTTTTATAAATAATGGTGGTGTTTTGGGGTACCACTGAGCAAAAGGGAGGACGGGGGTGACCATGAAGTAAAAGTCCCTCCTCCGTGCTTGGAGGTAAAGACATGGAAATGGCTGCTGTGTGGGACACATCTGTCATGATTTCCCTGAGACAGGTTCTTGAGGGGGTCCAGGGAACATGGCACTGAGCAGGTCCCTCTCTTTTGCATTGTTGTTCTTGCTTCCTTGACTATGACACCTGACTCTACACCGTGAGCACCCTGCTGAGTGCCCTCACCCTGCACACTCTCACATCTCGGCCCTACACGGATGGTCTCCTCTCCTGGGCTCTTTCTTGCACAGCCTGGCCTTTCCCCAGCTCTCCCCACCTCTCCTGTCCTCTCCAACAGCCCAACGTGGTCCAGCCTGGGAGAGCAGCCCAGACTGGAATAGTCCCACAGCACAGCCAATCGCAGACTGCTGCAGATTCAACTCCAGTCCCAGCCCTTTGAATAGCACAGCAACTTCTTGAGCAGCAGAGACGGGTCTCATCCTGCCCATCAGATCCAAGGCTGATGCTGGCAATAATGACACCAGGAAACAGAGGCCACTCACTCCCAGGCTCTCCTGCACTCATATTGTAGGTGATCCTCAAACCCAACTGCATTTGACCTCTCCTCTAGCCCCACTAACCAGGACAGCACGAGAGACTTGAGGGCTCCTTGGGCAGCTCCAGCATCTCTCCAGTCTCCCTTTCCTCTTCCTGCTGGGTCCTCTAATACTCCCAGGGTGCTTCAGACTCCTTGTTTGTGGATACATGGATTCAATCCTTTAGTTTTGCGGGACATCACCTCTGAGGGTGTTTCTTCTTCAGAGTCTCCCTTCACTCCCAGCCCAGAGCAAATGATGAGACCCCATCCTCCCCTCATCCCTCCAAATTCATTTCTGTGAGAGATTTGTATGTGCCATCAGTCCTGCCACAAAGGAAGCCACCTGAGGAGGTAATGGGGAGCCCAGGCAACATCTCTACTGGCACTGGACAGTGAGAAGAGAGCTTCTACAACTGGAAATTTTAGTCCAATGGAATTGGATGTTATCATTAGCTTAAGTCCAAAAACAATGAGTACACAAGGAGAACACATTAACTAAAGAAATCCATTTCCATGGATATTTTATTTGTAGCAGCTTTAGATGAAGAGCTCAGCCTTAAAACACCACATCTGAGAAATGGTCTTTTATTGAAGAGTTGCATTTGGAGAGGCCACACCTGACACAGTGTTTTGCAAGGATCAGAGACAACGGGGTTAAACCTCAACACAAGTAGTGTAGCTCGGAAGATTATCTATAGGTAGGACTTTCACAAGGGAAAATAACAGACTCCTGGCCTGAGCCGAACTCTGGGAAAGGAGCAGAGAAGGGGAAGCAGGTTATTGTTAATGAAACCACATCCATTGGGCAGTATGCCTAGGGCATTCCTGAACTCCTGATTCCTCAAACTGTAGATGAGGGGATTCATTGCTGGAGGCACCACCGAATACAGAAATGAAAGCACCAAGTCGAGGGATGGGGAGGAGAGGAAGGGGGGCTTCAGGTAGTCAAATGTAGCAGTGCTCAAAAAAAGGGAGACCACAGCCAGGTGAGGGAGACAGGTGGAAAAAGATTTGTGCTGTCCGTGTTCAGAGGTGATCCTCAGTACGGCCCTGAAGATCTGCACATAGGACACCACAATGAAAACAAAACAGCTAAAACCTAAACTGATTCTTATGACAAGAAGGCAAACCTCCCGGAGATAGGAGTGTGAGCAGGAGAGCTTGAGCGTGTGTGGGATTTCACAGAAGAACTGTTTCACAGCATTGCCCTGGCAGAGAGGCAGTGAAAATGTATTGACCGTGTGCAGCAGAGCATAGAGAAAGCCAGAGCCCCAGGCAGCTGCTGCCATGTGGAAACAAGCTCTGCTGCCCAGGAGGGTCCCGTAGTACAGGGGTTTGCAGATGCAACATAGCGGTCGTAGGCCATGATGGTGAGGAGGTAGAACTCTGCTGAAATGAAAAATACAAAAGAAAATAGCTGTGCAACACATCCAGCATAAGAGATTACTCTCATGTCCCAGAGAGAACTGGCCATGGATTTGGGAACAGTGGTGGAGATTGAGCCCAGGTCAAGCAGGGAGAGGTTCGCAAGGAAGAAGAACATAGGGGTGTGGAGGTGGTGGTCACAGGCTATGGCGGTGATGATGAGGCCATTGCCCAGGAGGGCAACCATGTAGAATCCCAGGAAGAGCCAGAAGTGCAAGAGCTGCAGTTCCCATGTGTCTGTGAATGCCAGGAGGAGAAACTGGGTGATGAAGCTGCTGTTGGATATCTGCTACATCTGGGTACGGAAGTCCTGTCTTTGGAGACAAAGGCAGTGATAATGAAGACTCTATTCTCTGAATAAAACCTCTCCTATTTTTCAAACACATTTCCAACCTTGGCCTTTTCATTCCAGTAATTCTTTGTTCTTCTCCTCGACTCAAGCTGTGGTTTGTGCACACTGAGGCTGCCCTTGGAATCAGGGTGCCACTCTGTGGGCTCCAGAGGTCTCAGCCCTGCTGTGCAGAAACAGTGGGTAAGAGGAACCAGGAGCGATCTCAGGTTAAATCCAATCCTGATATCCGAGGTATTTCGGCTCTGACCCTCCTGCCAAGAAGAGCTGTGCTGGCTTTGCCTTTTTTTTTCTCCCTGTTACATTGGATATTATCCGGAGCTGTGAACATCTTTGACCCATGCAGCACCCTCTCCGCAGAACAAGGACCCTGCAAGAATCTTCCAGGGGTCCCTCATTCCCCCCACAACTTCTCCCTACAGCGCTATGGGGATCTCCCTGGCGGGCGTCAGAGTCCCTGCCCCAGCACACAGACCCTGGGCTGCAGGGACCCTGCTCTGAAGGACAGCCCGCAGCACCCCTGGCTGCTCACTAAGCTTCAACCCTGCAGATGTCCCCAGAGGGCAGCTGTCATACCCTGTCTCTCTGATGGTGCATGAAGGAATCCTCACTCTTCGGAATGTCCACCTCTTCTACACTGGAAACGAGGTTAAAGTCGACTTGAAAGAACAGAGTTGCTGTGGGATGTTCCAGGTATTTAGGATACCTACAGGCCTGGCAGCTGCATTTCCCCCCACACCAGGAGACTCAACCTGTGAAGGGCTGTGATGGTTTCTCCACTCGTGTACTCTCAGCATCCTATCACTCTGAGCTGGTGGAACCTCTCTCTGCCTGCTCCTGCAGGCACATGCACGCAGTGCCCTCAGCCCTGCTGTGCTTTGCAGAGGAGTTGCTCCTGGCCAGAGCTGGCTCTTTGTTGCGCTGCCCACTTGCCATGAGCTCCCTCCATCCCAGGAGCCCAGCCCAGCTCAGCAACAGAGAAGCAGCCAAAGACATTTAATGACCCCTCTGGAGGGTTTTTCTTCATCAACATCAGACACTGAGAAGATCAAGAAGCCTCTCAAGAATTCAAAGTCAGACACCTACTCCAAAGTTTCCTCAAGTTTTAATGGTCCCCACTGAGGGACATCACTGACAGAGCCTCCACAGGAGATGTCAGAGCAGAAAACTGGAAGCAGTGATGACAAGTCAGCAAAGGTGGCTTTCATGATGAGTAAAGTTTCATGTGTTACATCAGCCACCAGGAAAAACCCTGACCCCGCAGCCCCTGGAATGAGAGATCCTGTCCTTCACACATTGGTTTGAAGTCTTCCTGGGGAAATGTGATGGGGGGATGTGCAATTCCAAGGGCAGAAATAGGGTATGAAGCCTCTCAGGCTCCCAGGTGGGAACAAGGAATTAAGGAAGACCTTGTGCTATTTCTCCTCACAGACAGCAGTGGCAGAGACGACAGCCATGGCCAAGGGGAAAAGAACCTTGGCTCTGTTGTGAGCTTTCAGCCTTGCCACAACCCTCCATCACCTATACCACAGGCTTTCCCGTGGTGTCCCACCCCTGCACCTCTTTCCCTGTAGGCTGTAGACATCCACCCTGCTGCTGCACTTTGCTCTCGCCTGATCGTTGTCCTCCCTCTTCGCATTTCTCTCCTTCCTTCCTGACTTTTTAGTGAAACACAAAGGCCTGTGCTGACCCAGCCTTACTCTGGTGTAGGTGTGGCACTACAGAACTGCCATTCAAGTGGCATTTCTTTCTGTTGACATCTCTCTCAGCTCTACTGAACCACCCATGCTGTTGTCTCTGGCCTTATTTATTTTTCATATTTTTTACCACTATGAATTATCTCCACCATCTCTGAAAACACCTTTCAGGCCATCTCAGGCTACTCTTACACTTCCCAGAACCTACAAAGAAGCCCAGATCCCTCTGCAACTTTAAGGACCTTGGTCCATCAGGCCATATGTTTGAGGCCCAAACCCCACATTGGCAGATCTGCATGGGACACTCTCCAGTTTCTTCCCACTTCTCTGTCACAACCCAGTGTGGATAGTTCAGATGTCATTGTGGTGAGACCCTGGGTCTCATTGTGACATTAATGGGTTCAGTACTCACGGGACTAAATGAAGGCAAGGCAATGCAAAATGTTTGATCCAAAAAGGAATTCTTCTTTGCAGGCATTCTTAGGCAAAAGATTGGCATTAGCTGCAAAATCTGTGTTAAGGGAAAAGGAAGAAAGGGAGAAAAAAGAGAGAGACGGAGAGAGAGAAGTACAAGGACATGACCTGGTCTCCAGTCCTTTCTTTCTCTCTCTTAGGAGGGTGGGCGCGTTGCTGTTAATGCCCATCTTGCAGAGTAGTGTTTATAGTTTTTGGTGAGCCTGCACAGTGCTTCTTCTCGAGAAGTTCTAGAAATGAGTTTGTGAGGCTGAGGGGGGCTCTGGGGTCTGAGACACCATCATGCCCCTGCTCTCCTTACTGGTAACACTGCAGCAGGACCTCCCTGGGCAGCAAGCACAGCTGGGCTGCTGGCAAGAGTGAGATAAGGTGTTGAGGGACACAGCCTCTGCTGCAGCCTCAACACTGCTTTAAGGCAGGAAAAGAAGTGGTTTAAGGCAGCCAAAACCAATCAGTCTCTTACACACTTCCAGGTCCTTTTCAGACGGACAGCTTTACAGACACTGTTTCCTGAACCTGTATTGTTGCATGGGATGTTGAGACAAAAGTGCAGAATTCAGCCCTTGGCCTTGCTGAATCTCATCTCATTGGCCTCAGCCCACTGATCCAGCCTGTCCAGGTCCCTCTGCAGACCCTCCCTGCCCTCCAGCAGATCAACACTCCCACGCAAATTGGTGTCACATGCAAACTCTCAGAGGGAGCACTCAGCTTCCTCAACCAGATCATTGATGGAGGTATTTGAACAGAATTGTCCTCAACATAGCCCTGGGGACACTGCTTGTGTCTGGCCACCAACTGGACTGAGCTCCATTCACCACAGCTCTCTGGGATCCCCCATCCAGCCAGTTTTTAACCCAGTGAAGAGCACGCCTTTCCAAGCCATGACCCACCACTTTCTCTGGGAGAATGCTTTGGGAAACAATCCCAAAGGCATTCCTGAAGTCCAGGTAGACAATACCCACAGTTTTCCCCTCGTCCACTAAATGGGTCACTTGATGATAGAGGGAGATCAGGTTGGTCAAGCAGGACCTGCCCTTCATGAACCAGTACTGGCTGGGCCTGGTCCCGTGGTTTTCCTGAACTTGCCTGGTGAGCACATTCAAGATGAATTACTCCATAATATTTTCCAGTACTGAGGTCAGGCTGACAGGCCTGGAGTTCCCTGCATCAACCTTTCAGCCCACCTTGTAGATGGGCATCACATTGACAAGCTCCCAGTTATTTGGGACCTTCTCTGTTGATCAGGGCTGCTGATAAATGACAGAAATTGGATTGGCAAGATTCACTGCTGGCTCCCTCAGTAGTCTTGGGTGGATCTCATCTGGCCCCATAGTATTGTCTGTGTCTGGTGTGTCAGGTCCCTAAACCTTTCTTCTTGGATTGTGGGGGCTCCCTACTGTGCTCCCCACCCCTTTCTTCTAGTTCAAGTGGCTGAGCACCCATAAAACAGCTGGTCTGGCTATGAAAATCTGAGGTGATGAAGGCATTAAGCACTTCAGCCTTCCGCTCATCCTTTGTGGCAATGTCCCCTCCAGTATCCAATAAAAGATGGAGATTCTCCTTGGCTTTATTTTTCGTATGCATTTCTGGAAGGGGTTTATATTGCTCTTCACGTCTGTAGCCAGATAAAGTCCTAATAGGGCTTTGGCCCTTCTGATTTTCTCAATGTATAACCTCACAATATCCTTCTAGCCTTCCTGAGCTGCAGATTCCTTCTTCTAAAGCTCATAAACTCTCTTTTTTTTTTTAACTTTGTTGAGGCCAGAGCTCTCTGTTCAGCCAGACCAGTCTTCTCACCAGTTCATCTCTCAGCACATGGGGACAGCCTGCTCCTGTGCCTTCATGATTCCCTTCCTGAAGGATTTCCAGCCTTCCTGGAATCCCTTATTCTTCAGAGCTGCCTCTCAATTGACTCTTTCAACCAGGCTCCTAAACAGAGGGCTCCACGCTCAGGAATACCAAGGTTGCCATTTTGCTGACCCCCTCCCCACTTCTCCACAAATCAAAACCTCTATCATTTAGTGATCACTGTGCCCAAGGTTGCCTCCATCCACCACATCTCCCACAAGCCCTGGCGAGCATCACGGGTGTTTGGTCAAAAATATTGAGAATGGTTTAAGACACCAAATTGTTTGGTTACAGAAACAGTGGGAGCTTTGCAGCTCTGGACACCTGACAGATGTACCAGGAGGTGGATGTGAGCCTTAGCCCAGCTTTTGGCTATGTAAAAACAAAACTCTCTTTAAAAAATTTTAAGCCCATGACAGATCAGAGCTGGCTTCTGTCCAGGATTTCCCTCCCATCATCTGGGGTCATGGCAGTTCATATTTAGAGACCAGGGACATGATATAAATTATGATGTAACCAAATATATTCTTTACATATATTTATATGCAAACACATAAGTATATATGTTTGCATATATATAAAATATATATCTCTGTGTATATATATATTGCCAAGAATATATCTATTCTTTACAATAACATGTCCAGACGTCCAGATGGAGACCCATGAGAAGTGCTGTTCCTCAGTACAATACAGGACACTGCTGGGACCAGTGTCGTTTAACGTTTTCATTGATGATATTGACAGAGGGATCGAGGTCACCCTCAGCAAGTTTGCAAGTGAAACCAAGCTGACTGGGGCAGTGGTCACGCTAGAAGGATGAGATGTCATCCAGAGGGTCCTGGGCAAGATTGAGAAGTGGGCCTCATGAGGTTCAGCAGGCCAAG
Organism: Dromococcyx pavoninus; assembly: GCA_033558185.1. Classification (NCBI taxonomy): domain Eukaryota; kingdom Metazoa; phylum Chordata; class Aves; order Cuculiformes; family Neomorphidae; genus Dromococcyx; species Dromococcyx pavoninus. The sequence goes on along the minus strand of JAUMJL010000133.1, from coordinate 1,899,466 downwards.
TGTAAGGACCTACACCTGGGTCAGGGAAATCTGCTGTATCAATACAGGCTAGGGGATGATATGATTGAGAGCAGCCCTGAGGAGAAGGACTCGGGGTGCTGATTGATGTGAAGTTCCACAAGAGCTGGCAAAGTTTGCCCGCAGCCCAGAAGGCCAACCATGTCCTGGGATGCATCCAAAGAAGCTTGGCCAGCAGGTCAAGGGAGGGGTTTCTCCTCCTCTACTAGTCTTTTGTGAGAATCCACCTGGAGTCCTGTGTCCAATTCTGGAATCCCCAACATAAGAAGGATATGGAACTGTTGAAATGGGTCGAGAGGAGGGCTACAAATATGACCAAAGAGCACGAGTACCTTTGCTATGAGGACAGGCTGAGAGAGTTGGGGTTTTTCAGCCTGGAGAAGAGAATTTTCTGTGGGGACCTCTTTAGTGGCTATTCAGTACCTGAAGGGCTACAGGAAAGTTGGAGAGGGACTTTTTAGAAGGACAAGTAGTGATAGGATGAAGGGGCTTCAAAATAGGAGGGGAAAGATTCAGATTAAACGTTAGGATACAATTCTTCATGATGAGAGTGGTGAGACACCGGCACAGATTGCCCTGGGATGCTGTGGCTGCCTCCTCCCTGGAAGTGTTTAAGGCTAGGTTGGATGGGATCTTGAGCAGCCTTGTATAGTGGGAAGTGTCCCTGTCCCTGGCAGGGGGGTTGGAACTGGATGACCTTTAAAGTTCCTTCAAACCAAAACCATAGTGTGATTCCATAATTTAAGGTCCAACATTTTTATGACTCAGGATCCAACTTTTTATGACTCTGTAGGACTCGACACTTCTTTAACTCCTCTATGACCAGAATCTTCTATGACCTGACTCACTATGAAATGCAAAAATCACACCCCATAGCCAATGTCACAGTTAAGCTCATGTTCTTTTATTACAGTGCTGGGGTTTCACCAGGAGTTTTCCTCTTAAATGCTCCTGACCAGAAAACTATCGAGTTTTTTTCCACGTGTTACATATTCATCACCTCCCCTGGAAATCATTAACATATTCTACACCCATTCCCAGAAATGGTTACATAGTCATTAGTAGCTCTATTCCTGGGTCTTTGCTACCATCTCATGTCCATTTAGGCATACTGCAGACCTGGTGCTCATTTACTTCATCAAATATTCCCATCTTCATTCTTCTCACTTTTCCTCTGGGTGACCTCTTGTTGTAACCTTCTGCTTTCCCACCAAAATGTATCTCGTCCAGTTCTTAATCCACACTCCTTCCTGAAGACCTTGTTGCTTTCCAGAGACCTTGCTCAGAGCTGAGAATATTGAGATAAACAGATAAGATTGTGAGGAATTATACCCCTCTCCACACATCACCTCTTGAGTTCGGGTATTGCAGTGGGGACAGGGACCATGAACTGCCCATCCCCATAACAGGGCCATGATATCTGGGAGACTGAGGTTGTCAAGGTGGTCAGTCTGAGAGGCTGAGGTGTTAAGGCTGAGGTTTTTAGGTGTCAAGCTAGAGAGATAGAAGCGTTGAAGTCGATAGGCTTAGGCATCAAGTCCAAAGGATTTCAATGCCTAGAAGCCAAAGTGTTGACTTGTTTGTGCTGGGAGGCCAAGGTGTCAAGTTTTTTAGGATCTGAGTCTGAGAGGCTGAGACATGGAGCTGTTGAGGATGAGATGTTGAGGCTGAGGCATCAGGGCATTGAGGATGAGGCATGTAGGTGTCAAGGCACCAAGGTGTCAAAGCCAAGAGAGTTCTGTCCCCTTCCCCCTTGGAACCTGGTTCAAAGCACTCTGAATGAGCCCTGCCAACACATGAGCAAGAATCCTTTTCCCCTTTGAGACAGCTGAACCCCATCCGTCACCAGCAGACCCAGTGTAAACCTCCCCATGATTGAAAACACCAAAATCCCACCAATGGCACCAGTTTCTGAGCTACATTTTAATGTCAGGTGAGTTTTCCTCTCCCTTTCTTTATTATCCTGTCGTATCCTATTCCCTACAATGCACCAGCTTCAGGGAAAACTGAGCAATACACCGGGCTTTTCAACGTTGCCCTGAAAGTATTGGGAGAGGGACATTAAAGACTGGGATAAACATTGGGCAGAAACCACCTGGTTTGTTAAGAGCAGGGCATCCCCCAATCAAGCCGATCCTACTCCGTCTGCCCCTCTCCACATGGTAGGAGGGGATAAAGTCCCTGTGTTACATGAAAGGAATTGGCTGGGGAAAAATGTCTGTGTTTCTCCTGCTGTGGGCAAAGAGAAACCCACCCGTGGGGTTGCTTTCCCTTAAGGGCCTGGACACACTTGGTGGGCAATGCTTAAGGATGGTGACGCTCAATGTGTACCTCAAGGAAATCTACTCTGGGTAAGAATGCTCAATCTTAACCTGTATAATGTTAAATGCAAGATAATACTAACAGTGTTCGCTGAGGGTTTTTCAGAATAAGGGGCCAGATTCATCATGTGATGTACAGTGACCTTCTCGAGGCTGACACCTCTAACCTGCAGCCTGTGAGAAAGAACCACAATGAGTCTTCATCCTATTTTTCTTGCCCTGAGACACTGCTAAAATGAATGGACACCCACCGTCATGAACATAATGAACTTTGGTGTGGATAAATCATGAATTAACATTTTACGTGTGTGTATATATATGTATTGGAAGATGTAAGTGGTGGTTACCTGAGCATGACGTAAACGGTATGGAATAAGTGGTACAGTATTATGGTTAGAGTTAAATTGGGGTTAGTTTCCTGACACTGGCTCAGTCTTGTTAAAGTAATTTTATTTTCTGAAAGCTAACTGCATGTTTTTCAGACAGATTCTCTCTAGAGGTGATAATATGGAGCACTGGTCTTTAGAAAGGCCAATGTTTTTATTCTTATTCATCTGGTAACCAAGGCCATCCTCGAGCTGCTGAAGAAGGTCACACCTGCAGGGAGGGGTGGACAGGACAGGTGACCCCAAACTGACCAAGAGAGGATTCCATCCCATATACATCAGACTCGATATAAAACTGAGAGTTAACAAGGGTCTCCCTCTCTTCTGTGTTGGCAGACATCCAGTCAGGACCTCGTCTGTCTGTTTGCCCCAATCCCAGAGCTGTGCATTCCTGTATCCAGTTCCTGATCTCACCTTCCTCCTAGTCTTGAACCCTTTACCTCTTAGGACAAGAGGAAATGGCCATGAATTGCGTCAGGGGAGGTTCAGACTAGATATTAGGAAGAATTTCTTTACCAAAAGGGTGGTCAGGCACTGGAAAAGGCTGCCCAGGGAGGTGGTTGAGTCACCATCCCTGGAGGTGTTTAAAAAATGGGTACATGAGTTTTTGAGGGACATGGTTTAGGGGAGTATGGGAGCGATTGGACTCAATGATCTCAAAGGTCTTTTCCAAACGGAACATTCTTTGATTCTATGATGTCTGCTTTGCAGCATTTGTGGTGACGTACAATCATCAAAGGTTGTGGGCATGATTTCATATATTGTACATATGAAATATATTTGTATATATTTTATTATTTCCTTATTGTTTGCCTTATTAATATTATTGATATTATTTTTATTATTGTTGTTATTAGTTTAGTTAAAGATGTAGTTTTAGTTTCCAACCTACAAGCATTTTCCTCCCATTTCCCTTTCCCTGGAGGTGGAGGGGAAGGGAACTAAGAGCCCAACTGCTCAGTTTTATCTGCTGAAATTGGCTGGGCTGGGGCTAAACTGTGAAAGTACTTGGGGACATGGTCTGGTGACAGACTTAGCAGGGTTGGATCCGTGGTTGGACTTGATGACCTTAAAGGTCTTTTCCAACCAAAATCATTCTATGATTCTATGTGATGCTGAAGCATTGGCAGAGGTACTGAGCTCAAAGAGTTATAGTAAAAGGAGCACTACCTGGCTGGCACCCAGTCACTACTGGTGTTACCTAGGGTTTAATTTTAGGGCTAGGTCTCTTTGTTAGCTTTGTCAATGAACATGACATGGGAGTTGAGTACACACTAAGTTTGCCAATAATACTAAAATAAGAGGAGCCAGTGACTGTCCTGAAGGCAAAGAGGCCTTATACAGAGATCTTGATAAGTTAGAGGTAATCATCAACCAAATGACATTCTGCAAGGCAAATGCCACGTTCTGCACCTGGGACGGTGCAATACTGGAGGTACTTATAGGTTGGGGACATCGCGCTGGAGTGTAGCCCAGTGTACAGGGATCTAGGGGGTTGATGGTAAACTTAGTATGAGTCAACTGGTGACTGAAAAGGACAACTGTGTCTTGGAGTGTGTTAGCACAGGGTACCCAACCAGGTGAAAGAAGTGACTGTCCCACTATACTCAGCATTAGTGTGGCCTCATCTCAAAGAACGTTTGCAGTTTTGGGGTCTGCAATATAAGGATTTTAAAATGTTTGAATGTGTCTAAAGGAAGGCTAAAGTATGGTGAAAGGACAAGAGGGCATGACTCACAAGGAGCAGCTGAGGATACCAAGTTTGTTCAGCTTAGAGAAGATGAGACTGAGGGGTGTCCTCATTGCTGTCGACAACTTCCTCATGAGAAGGACAGAGGGATGTGCTGATCTCTTCTCTCTCATGTCTGGTGACAGTGAGGGAGTGGCTTAATACTTCATCAGGGGAAGTTCAAACTGGATATTAGGAAAAAGTTCTGATTGAGATAGTGGTCAAGCACTGCAGCAAGCTCCCCAGGGTAGTGGTCATGACCCAAAACCTGTCAATGCCTAAGAAGTGTTTGGACAATGCTATTAGATATATGATTTAATGTTTAGGTTTCCCTCTGTGGAGTCAGAAGTTGAACATGATGATCCTCATGAGTTCATTGCAAATCAGGATATTCTGTGATTCTATTATTTAATTTTATAAGATCTGTGTTATAGTCACAAATCTAATCTCTCCAGATTGCCTGAGCCTGACTGTCCCTTCTCAGAGGATGGACAAAGTCTGACAGGGAGGGTGCTGCAAACACACTGAGTCCAAGGCAAATGGGGACTTCATCTGCAGTGGGGAATGGTATCAGGACAGGAAGAGATATTTTTTTAATCAGTCTATGCAAGGAAGAAATAACTAAAAGAGCCTGATTGTTCCTAGTCATTACTTAGGAAAAATGCTTGTGTCTTGAGTTCAGCACAAATCTGTTACTGAGAATTGCCAATGGTATTTTTGGCATGCCTAAGAAAAACGGATCAGCTCTAATTATGCCCATTGCTACCAATTAGCACTTCCTCTTACTGGGCATGGACACAGAAGTCCATAGGAGGAATAACTAATACACACCACCCTCTCCATAAGAACTGGTAGCTGTTGTCCACCTGCCAAAGGGAAAGGAGAGACAGGTCTGACAGAGAGGCTGGTGATGCTTCCAGCCAGAAGTACACAAAGGGCTGCAAGGTTACTTCATGCTTATAGATCCTTCTGGTCAGTGCAGGTATGGTTTCTGGCTCCTTTTTCCCCTTGCTCCACAGATTTCCTTTCTGCATCCCTATTTTGCAGTGCTGGGGGTTGGAGGCGAGGAGTGGGAAAGGCCCTGCAGCAGAATCCTAAACTCACCCTGGCATGCATCAGCTCTTGCAGAATGAAGAAGATCTGAGTCTCATTCATTTAAGACTCTTTTGCATCACTGCCCTTTTTTTTTTTTTTTTGTGAGGAAGAAAACATCCCAGCTATGTCCACCACTATCCTAGGGGAAATCATTCTCTTGTTCCTGGGAAGAGCTAAGACTCTTCCCCACTTGCTTCCTCTTGGAAAGCACTGCAGCACCAGCTTCCCTTACTGGAATAACCCTCAGGGTGAAGAATTGCCATGGGTTTGCAGTAGGAGTTAGCTGTGCTGCTCAAACGTGCTTTACCTGTTTTGTTCTCCATCCACTCAGGACAGCATTGCCAGTGGCTCCAGCAGTTCTGCTTTATACAGCTCTGCACATGTTGCCAAGAGCTAACACAGCCTTTGTATGAGTGAGAGGCTCTGAAATGGCTTCCTCTTTTGCAGGTCACAGGAGCTCTTTCATTCACTTTCCTAAAATCACAGCTTGCAAGAAAGTCTTCATAGACGTTCCTCCAGCTCTCCAACTCCAGGCTGTAACTTTCTTGCCCTTGCAGTGATTGCCAGTGATGTGCTTGTGCATAGCTCGGTCATGCCACTTTCTCGACTGTGAAGATGAGAAGGGGAGGGTGCTTTTCAGGTGGGTTCCAGCTACTGTGTCATCACAGCTCCCCAGATCACATAAGGGAAGGAACCATGTGTCCTTGAGCCACCTGTGTGCTTTTAGGAGCCACAGCAAGGCCCAGAGCTGCGCACAGCACCCACAAGCTGTTGCATGTCCCAAGCCATCACAAAATATCATCATTGACCCAGGACGACAACCAACACTGCAGGCAGTGAGGCCAGGAAAGGGTTTTAGTGAGGGATGCTCAAGCAAATTCACTTTGTCACCGCCGCATGCCATCTTGTACTTTCTGTGACCCAGGTGCTGTTTCTCCGACTGCCCAGCAACCTAAGAACAACAACCAAACCCTGGCCACAGACTTCATCTTCCTGGGCTTCTCCAGCCTTGCAGAACTGCAGAAACTGCTTCTTGTGGTGTTTCTGCTGCTGTACCTGATCACTCTGAGCATGAACAGCACTGTAATGATTATCATATTGGTTGATCGGAGACTTCACACAGCCATGTATTTTTTCCTTTGCATCTTGTCATTTGCTGAGACTTGCTACACTTTTGTTATTGTCCCCAAGATGCTGGTAGACTTGACAGCAGAGAGAAAAACCATTTCCTTCCTGGGCTGTGCTGTACAAATGTACTTCTTCCTTTTCTTGGGGTGCTCCCACTCCTTCCTCCTGGCAGCCATGAGCTATGACCGCTGTGTTGCTATCTGCCACCCCCTGCACTACAGCAGCATCATGACTTGGCAAGTGTGTGCTCAGCTGGTGGTTGCTTCTGCTCTGAGCGGCTTGCTGGTTGCCCAGGTGGTTACCTCCTTGATATTTTGCTTGCCCCTCCAGGCATCCAGGAAACTCAACCATTTTTTCTGTGACATCTCCCCTGTCCTCCGAGTTGCCTTTACTCGCACAAAACTCAGTGAGGCCATTATCTTCACACTGGGTATCTCTGTCCTTATGATCCCTCTGATGCTGATCCTCATTTCATATCTCTTCATTGTCTTGGCCATTTTGCAGATCCCTTCAGCCACAGGGAGGCACAAAGCCTTCTCCACCTGCAGTACTCACCTGATAGTAGTGATTGTTCATTATGGCTGTGCCTCCTTCATCTACCTGAGACTCAACTCCAGCTACTCATCAGATCAGGATGTGTTGATGTCTCTCGCTTACACCATCCTCACTCCCTTGCTCAGCCCTATGACTTACAGCCTAAGGAACAAGGATATCAAAATGGCTCTTCAGAAAGCAATCAGGAAAACATAACATCCCAGAAGTTTTTGCAGTGAAGAGGTTAAAATTAGCTGCTTCCTCACTGGGTATTTTCAGCCAACACTTCCACAGCCTTCCACTTCCAGAAAAAATCACCCTATTTCCATGCATCCTCTTTTGTTCACAGAGGAGATTTCAGGACTGACATAGCAGCTAATCAGGGCTGCTAAGAACCTGACATTAAAAATCCACACATTGCAGTCACAGAAAGACTGGAAACACAAACTGCAGAGAAACATAATTTTTGCAAAATTGGGAAACCCAAATTTTCGTTCTAATGACAGTTTCTTAGGTACAAATATTTCACTTTGACTAAATAAAAAACACAGATGTGAAATAATTTCACAGTGGCACTCCTCTTTTTTTTTGGTTTCCAGGAGACTTCAAACACAGAATCACATTTGTATTGTGTATCCAGATACCAGTGGCCTCTGACACCTGCCCATCTATGTGGTATGGTGGTGCCCATCAACAGATCCTGCAAGGCAATTGAACTGCTTCAAATTTCATCGCCTTCCTTTGCCATCGACTAAATTTATCCACATAGCCATGAACCAAACCTCAGATATGTTCATTTTTTGACCTGTGAGAAACTGCCACAAATCTAAGACCTTACGCACTTGCAAGGCGTGTGTCCACCGGCTTCAGTGAGGATGAGATGAACCTATGGAGAGGCTCTGCAGGAAGAGTTCTCTTAGGAAAATTAATGAAATACGTTGATTGTGTTTTTCCCAAATCAATGGAACCATCTATGAAAGTGGAATTATAAAAACTGGGAAATCAAATATTTTCAGGAGGAAAAGACCCTGTGGCAGAGTTCTGCAGAAATACTCAATTTTAAAATGATGCTCCATTTTCTTTCAGAACTTTTGCAATGTGTAGTCAAATGTTTCCCTTCCCTCCACCTGTGTTATTGTCCAAGATCTTTCTCAGGACAGTCCTGTGATTTGGTCCCTCTTCCCAACTGAGTGATGATCAGCACACACGTAATGCCCAGCCCTGAGCCACTGAGGGTCTCCCCAGCAGAGTTCTTGAGGCCTAAACAGAGGAAACAGATTTCATTTTCTGGACTGAATGATATGGCAGAAGGATATAAACAACAACAACAAAAAAACCCCACTAAAAAGCACCTGAGATTTTTCTCTGATTTTAGGGAATTTTTATCACATCAGAGATACAGTCACATTTCCTCCAGAAGTTTGCATGTTACATTGCAATTTCTATAGTTTTAACCTGGTAGAGTTTCCTCTCCGAAGAATAAAGAAAGTTTTGACCATTGACACTTCCCGACACAGAGACGTTAACCTTTCTTGTCATGCCTGTTCACTGCGAATATCAGTGCTCTTTCCAACAGGTAGCCTAGATCAAAGATTTTTGGTGTTTCCGTATGTGGTGTTGAAACGAGAGGCTTAAAGGTTGTAGAGCCCACTGAATAGCTTAGCTCCAGATTCAAGACCAGTTTTCAGCCACAAAATAAGACAAGAGGAACCTTACACATAATCACAACTGGAATCACATTGTCTGCAAGATCCACCCTGCAGCAAGAAACCAGTTTTAGTCTAATATGTGGTTAACAGCCTGGAACAACTCAGCATTCCAGCCAAAGGTGAAAAGTACAAGGAAGGTGCAAGGAAGACTACTGTCTTCATCATCAAAGACCCCAGAAGGTGACCACCAGGGGACAGGGAGCAGGCACCAATGGGAAGGATAATGTATTCCTGGAACTAATTGTAATAACCCAGCCTAGTCCTGGAAATCTAATGAAAATACATGTTTGTGTGCAATAAATACGTGCTTGCTTGAGCTCTGGGTGTGCAAATTAGGAGGAGCAATCTGCCTTGCACTTGGAACCACATCAATCATATCTGCTTTACAACTCTTTGTGAGTTGGAGAGTTTATTTCCACATGTCAGTGTTTCCTCTGCTCTGATGCAGTGTATCCCACCCCCTTCCCATTCATTGTGGGAATTTTTAACAACTTGTGTGAAGTCTTGGATGCAACATTCCTCTTCAGCTCCCGCTGTGGCAGTCTTTATTTCTAGAGGATTTTGAAATACCAGAGATAGTCAAGTTTCCTCCAAAGTTTCATATGTCACATTGTAGTTTGTCTGACTGTAACTCGGTGGAATTGCAGTCAACCAGAGTAAAGAGCCTTTATGGGCTCAGTGTTTCCCCTACACAGAGGTGCTCTTGTTTATAATCCAATAGTTTCGGTGTTCATATCAGTCCTTTCTGTTAAGCTGAATATATCTAAGCCCTTTCAGAAACTTGTATTTCCAGTCAACATGGGTTTATGAAAGACAGGTCCTGCCAGACCAACCTGATCTCCTTCTATGACAAGGTTACCTGTTTAATGGAGGGAAAAGCTGTGGATATGGTGTCCTTGGACTTCAAAAGCCTTTGACACCATTTCTCACAGCATTCTGATTGAGAAACTGGGTAACACTGGTCTGGATGGGCACACCCTCCACTGGGTTAAAAAACTGGCTGGATGGCCAGGCCCAAAGTATGGTAGCAAATTGAGTTAAATTCAGTTGGAAACCAGACACAAATGGTGCTCCCCAGGGTTCAGTGCTGGGTCCAGTCCTGTTCAATATCTTTATCAATGATCCGGATGAGGGGACTGAGTGCACCCTTAGCAAGTTTACAGATGACAACAAGCTGGGTGGAAGTGCTGACCTGCTTGAAGAAAGGAAGGCCCTGCAAAGAGATCTGGACAGGCTGGATCCATGGGCTGAGATCAATGGGATGAGGTTCAACAAGGCCAAGTGGCAAGTCCTGCACTTGAGACACAACAAACCTATGCAGCGTTACAGGCTTGGGGAAGAATAGTTGGAGAGCTGGCTGGAGAAGAAGGACCTGGGGGTGTTGATTGACAACCGGCTGAATATGAGCCGGCAGTGGCCCAGGTGGCCAATGGCATCTTGACCTATGCCAGAAACAACGTGGCCAGCAGGACTGGGGCAGTTATTGTGCCCCTCTACTCAGTATTTTTGGCGCTTCACCTCAAGTACTGGGTTCAGTTTTGGGCCCCTCAGTTCAAGAAGGATGTTGAGGGTCTGGAAGGCATCCAGAGAGGAAAAACAAGGCTGGTGAAGGGACTGGATAAAGAGTACTGCAAGAAGCTGAGGGAACTGGGGATGTTTAGCCTAGAGAAGAGGCTGAGGGGAAACCTTATTGCTGTGCACAGCTGCCTGAAAGGAGGTTGTGGTGAGGTGGGTGTTGATCTCGCAAGTGACACACGATAGGATAAGAGGAAATGGCCACAAGCTGCACCCGGGGAGGTTCAGATTACACATCAGGGTAAATTTTTTCACTGAAAGTGTTCTCAGGCGCTGGAACAGTCACCCAGGGAGGTGGTGGAGTCACCATCCCTGGAGGTTTTTAAAAGGTGGGTAGAGAGTGTCTCTAGGACAGGGTTAAGTAAGGGGACAGGTATGGTTGGACTTGATGATCTCAGAGGTCCTTTTCAACCAGATGATTCTATGATTCTATGATTCAATCTCTACTTGAAAGACCATTCAAAGTCCCCATGATGAGTGTTTGTTTCTTCAGGAACACTTAAAGAAGAAACAAGGACACTGTGTGGGCACTGCTGAATATAGGAAGTGCAGATGTAGACAGATCTAAGATTCCCTGTATCCTCTTTGTGTATGTCTTCCCCAGAAAGGTCTCCCAGGCCTCTGTGACTCAGGGTAGGACTCTGGAGGAGATCAGGCAGGGGTGGATGAGGATCAAGTCAGGGATCACTTGAGCAAGTCTCTGGGACAGAAGGGGCAGCATCACAGGGATCTGAGTGAGCAGGATGATGTGACACTGCTGCCCATCTCCTTCATCTTCCAAAGGTCATGGAAACTCCCTGACCATTGGCACCACTCACACACTGCATGTGTTTTTCTAAAACGACCAGTGGATGAGCAGGGGAACTAAAGGCTGTTCCCCAGACCTTGTCCACTCGGATCCCATTCTTGGGTGTCTGAAATAGCAAGGGACTGGTTTTACATGGGCAGATTGTGTCTCACCATCCTTCTATGTCCTGTCCTTTTGATGACCCAACTCTTCTATGACCTGGCCCTTTTATGACCTGGCCTTTCTATAACCTGATTCCTCCGTAACTCCCCCATGATCCAATGCTTAAATGAGCCTCCTTTTCCATGATATGACCCACCTGTGACTCAGCTCTTGTATGACCTGTTGTCTATGAAACACTTTCATGACTCTTTTATGACCTGTCTTCTATGTCCGGACTCTTCTATGACCATTAAACAACCTGAATCACCTATGAAAATTTTATGAGCAGAATCTTCTATGAACAACTCTTCTATGACCAAACCTTTCTATTACTCAACTCTTCTATTTCTCCTCTATGACCCAAATCCTCCATGATGTGAGTCTTTTATGATTTGGCACTTGTAAAACACGAGCCTTCTATGACCTAACTCTTCTTTGACCTTACTACGATGTTCTGTGACCTGACTGTTCTGTGACGCGACTCCTCTATGACCTGGCCCTTCTATGGTCCAACACTTATACGACCTGACACTTCTATCATCTTATTCTTCTATGACCAGACTCTTCTATCATATTACTCTTCTATGACCAGACTCTTCTATAATCACATCCTTCTCTTATCCAAATAAACTTTCCTGCTTCTATTAGTCAGCTCTTCTATAACATGAATATTCTATGACCTGAGACATTTATGACCTGACCCTTCTATGACTGAACTCTGCTAAACCTTCTATGACCCAACCTTGTTCTGAACCTTCCATGACTGAGCTGTTCTATTACACCTCTATGACCCAACTTACCCCTAACCTGACTCTTCTGTGACCTGTCTCTTATATGACCAGGCCCTTTTATTACTCAAGCCTTCTATGACATTCTGTGACCCAACTATTCTCTAACCTTTCTATGATGAGACTTTCTATGAGCCAACTCTTCTGTGACCCTGACTCTTCTATGACTCGACCCTTCTAAGAGTTTTCTATGACCCAACATTTCTATGTATCCGCTACTACCAAACACTTCTATGACCCAGCTCTTCTGTCATCCTACTGTTCTATGACCTGAGTCTTCTAAAATCTGAGACTTCTGTAAACTGAGCCTTCTCTGACCCAGCTCTTCTTTGACTCTTCTATGGTTTTCTTTGACGCAATCTTTCTAAGACATTTCTATGATGCAATTCTTCTGTGACCCATCTCCTCTATGACCTGAATATTCTATGACCAAACCACTCTATGAACCAACCCTTATATGACCCAACACATCTGTGATCCGATTGTTCTATTAATCTTCTATGACCTGACTCTTCTCTGAACCAATCTTTCTCTGAACTAACCCTTCTATGACTCAACGTTCTAATACCTGAATAAACACTCACACTTCTATGACTCGACTCTTCCATGACATGAATATTCTATGATCCTTTCATAAGCCGTCTATAACCAAAGTTTTCTATGAACCTTCTGAGACTGAACTCTATTGTTACTTTTCTGTGACCTGATTCTTCTCAAACACAAGTTTTCTCTGAATGTTCTATGATCCAGCTGTTTTATGACTCCACCTTCTATGACCCAACTCTTCTGCAACGGCATGGATATATGTGTCAGATCCTTGGCACCTCCTGTAACTCTACAGGCCGGTATTTGGAATTAAATGGAATAACTGCTCCCAATTTGATTCAGCAATGTGAGAATGTTCATGGCACCAGGGTCATTGCAGTAACAGCCAGATCTGCCTTCCCCAGGGCCTGGGTGTCAGGGCTTGGCCTTTCTATTTCATCAAGAAAACCTAGGCTTTTCTCAGCAATACAGCTGCCTGCACAGTGCCTTTGCCTCCCTGCAATCATGGCCTCCAGTTCTCTGCTCTAACAAGTCCCTGAGGAGGCTTTGTCAGTAACAATCCTCACTGACACCAATTAATACTTCAAGATCTTCTGAGTTTTGCTTTTGGCTTCTTGAGAGGTTTGCTCAATCTCCTCTCATTAGCTGAAGTTCAAGGACTGAGGAGCAAATACACCCTGGGTCTCATTAAAATGCAGAAAGTCTTAATGAGCTCTTTCTCTTCGTGGAGTTTTATTCAGGTCTTGAAGCCTTGTACAGCTCCTTGGAGTCATTTCCCAGTGTGGTTAAAGAGGAAGATTTTAAATTTTTCTGAATAAAAATTAATGTAAGGTTGCATTTCATTGCATTTCTTTTCAGAGAAGAGGTATCAGAAGCATTCTGCAATTGACATTGATGCAGAGTATCTCCTAGGTGTCTGAGCAGTATGGAGAAGCAGTCACTTGAGGTCTGACACTGCATGGACAGCCTTGCTCCTCACCTCCCCCACTCCACCATTTCTCTCATTGCCCCTACAGGACTTGTATGACTATTCCTTACACTGAAGGGAAGGGTTGTATGGTCACTGCAGGAAAGAATTGTCTCTCCCCAGCTGAGGGAGGGAACATCAGTGATTGCTTCTGCCTGTTTCACTGCAGGTGCCCCTGGAGACCCAGAGGGGGCTGAGAGAGGGCTGCCTTGTGCTGCTCCTCTGTTGCTGAGCTGGGCTGGGCTCCTGGGGTGGAGGGAGCTCCTGTCAAGTGAGCAGCGCTACAAAGAGCCAGCTCTGCCCAGAAGCAGCTCCTCTGCAAAGCACAGCAGGGCTGAGGGCACTGCCTGCAGGCAGCGAGGGGAGAGGAGGGAGGCAGAGAGAGGTTAAAGGCAGAGTGAGGTGGGAGGATACTGAGAGCTCACTGAGGAAGGAATCCTAACAGTCCATCACATGGTAAGTCTCTGGCTGTAGGAAAGTGCAGGTGTGGTTCCTGGAGATATCTCGTAAAGCTTGCACATCCCACAGTTCCCAGTGTCTGTCAGGATATCTCTTCCAGTGTCTCTGCTGTAGAGAAGAACCTGGTGGTGAGCAGGGTTCCCATGCTGCACTGTCAGAGGGACAGGGCTTGAGGCCTGCCTTGTTCTGGGGACGAGTGCAGGGCTGTGCCCTCAGGGGTGCCCCAGGCTGTCCTTGAGAGCAGGGTCTCTGAACGGCAGGGTCTGTGTGCCGGGGCAGGGACTGCCCCCTTGCAGGGTCAGTGCTCAGCCTGCCCAGGAAGCTGCCCCTGGTGCTGTGAGGAGAAGCTGTGTGTGCAAGGAGTGACACCTCTGTATAGCAGGACAGGGGACTTCTCTGACTGATAGAACGTGTTGTGGATCAGGGCTGCTCACAGGTACAGATCACCCCAGGATATTTTCTACAGGATGTTTCAAGGGGAAGATGAAGGAATGATTTACTTTATTGAATTTTCTGAATTTGTCTTTTAAGCTTTCTTCTCTTGGGCGGTTGGAGAGAATAAATGGTAAGGGGGGTCTCCAGCTTGAACAAATTACTGAGATGTCTTCACTATAAATCTGTGTGGTCAGCAGGTCTGCTAATGGACTCCTAAAGTGTCGTCAGCCACTCCTCCACCTGTGGACAGCACCAGAATCACCTTTCCTGCTGTTCCCACCTGCAAACAAAAACATGTGCACATGCAATGCCCTTTAAAACGGAGGATTCTGTAAGGCAAGGTGAGTGTACAGTAGATTGGGTGGGGTCTGTAAGCATTGATATCAAAAAGACATGAGACGGGGAAACACCTCAAAAGAGGAAAATCTCCAGGCATCAGTGATAGGATCAGGGAATGAGAGGAAACAAAAGCCAGTAATGCTGTGGGAGAGAGAATTCAGAAAGCTCTGTGTGATCCCCTCCAATGCAGACACTTCTGCTGACCAAGCCCCCTGGCCTCCTCTCCAACCCAGCAAAGCCTCTGCCTTCAGGGATCTGGGCTCCAAGGCTGAACCACCTCCTCTGCAGCCACAGCTCCAGAGCACAGGGGCTGAGAGCAACTGCCCGGCACCCTTGGTGTCTGGGAGGAGCCGTGCAGAGCTGGGGAAGGGTAACGCTGTCTGCGTGCCCGGCTGCCCTGGCCTCTCTCAGACAGACCCTCACTCTTTCTCCCTCTTTCCGCCCTTGTCTCTGTTCTTGCTGTTGTTCTCTTGTTCTTGCTGCCAGGCTCTCTGGGGATGGGAGTTGCAGCAGCCAAGTCAGCCAATGATCTTCTAATTCCTCTGATGCAGATGTGTCCATAGGAATGAAGTGTCGTAGCCTTTATCTTTCCTGTGGAGCTGTGGGCAGTGCAATCTGTGCATTTTCCTGAGGAAGGAGCTGACCCTTCCGTACTGTGAAACCATCATCAGGACACTTTGGTACCCCCTTGGTGTTCCCTTTCAAGCACTGACCTACTGTCCAGGATTCACACCTGTCCTATCACATCTTGGTATTACTTGAGAGCTCGGTGGAAAAGCACAGAGATATTACAACCAAGGCAATGTTGCTGGGTGTGTGAAATGACCCATGTGTGTCTTGGGCTGAAAGTGTGGTGCTGAGACCTCAGGAAATGGTGAAACATTAAGTGGTGTGAGGTGAATCCCTCTGCTCTCAGCAGTGGCTTTTCAGGGTAACTGGGGATATTGATCCCCCTCCATCTCAGAAAGGTGCAAACCCAGGGAAGCTGGAAACAAGCTTGAGGGGCAGAGCAGCTCCCATCACTCTGCACTCAGCCACAGGCAATGCTCTTGCCTTGCAGAACTCCCTCTGCTCTCCCTGAGTGGAGCAGAAATGCTGAGGGTTTCTGACATTCAAAAACACTGCCCAAAGTGAAAAAAGGAACTCCAAACAAAAAAACCCTCACCCTGCCTTTTACCCTCTCCTTATCCCTTGGAGTGCAGATGCTGGAAGATCCTTCTGCAGAAATAGCAGTTCCACAGGACAAAGTTGAACCCCACCAGTGACCCCTGTCCCTACCAGTCCCATGACCCCACTGTTGTAAAGCAGGGCTGAACTCTTGGTACCAGTGGGCAGAGACCCTGTTCCTTAGGGCACATTCAGCCAGCACCAAGCAGGGCTCCAGGCACGGAGATGAAGGATGGTCTGCTGGAAAAGGGAAAGGGGGTGTGTGTCAGGGGGAGGGTGAATGGGGACTGGCTTTGGCTTACTCACAGAAGGTTCCCCTAAACTGTCACTGCCCTTTCCTCCTACTACAGTGGCCCATGGCCAGAGGTAGCAGATGTCTAACAGCAGCTCCATCACAGAGTTTCTCCTCCTGGCATTCACAGACACACAGGACCTGCAGCTCTTGCACTTCCGGCTCTTCCTGGGCATCTACCTGGCTGCCCTCCTCGGAAACGGCCTCATCATCACCACCATAGCCTGTGATCACCACCTCCACACCCCCATGTACTTCTTCCTCCTCAACCTCTCCCTCCTTGACGTGGGCTGCATCTCCACTACTGTCCGCAAATCCATGGCCATTTCTCTCTGCGACACCAGGGTCATCTCCTACGGAGGATGTGTTTCCCAGGCCTTTCTTTTTGTCTTCTTCTTTTCAGCAGAATATTCTGTTCTCACAGTCATGGCCTACGACCGCTACGTTGCCATCTGCAAACCCCTGCACTACGGGACCCTCCTGGGCAGCATAGCTTGTGTCCACATGGCAGCATCTGCCTGGGGCTCTGGCTTTCTCAATGCTCTGCTGCACATGGTCAATATATTTTCACTGCCCCTCTGCCAAGGCAATGCTGTGGAACAGTTCTTCTGTGAAATCCCCCACATCTTCAAGCTCTCCTGCTCAGATTCCTTCCTCAGAGAGGTTGACCTTCTTGTGCTTAATGTCTGTTTATCTTTTGGCTGTTTCATTTTCATTGTGGTGTCCTATGTGCAGATCTTCAGGGCTGTGCTGAGGATCCCCTCTGAGCAGGGTCGGCACAAAGCCTTTTCCATGTGCCTCCCTCACCTGGCTGTGGTCTCCCTGTTTATCATCACTGTCATGGTTGCCTACCTCAAGTCCCCCACCATCTCCTCCCCATCACTTGACCTGATGGTGTCAGTTCTGTACTCAGTAGTGACTCCAGCAGTGAACACCCTCATCTACAGCTTGAGGAACCAGGAGGTCAAGGATGCAGTGTGGAAACTGATAACTGGATGTTTCTCTGAAGCAATAAACTGTTGATCTTCTGCCATACAGCTGTTGTAACTCAACTCATTTCGGGCACAGGTTGGCTGGTTGGCTTTTTTTTTTTTTTGGTGGTCCATTTTTAATTCTTACAGTGTTTTTGCTCTTTTTCAAATTCACAGCATCAAAGGATGTTTTTTTGCAAAGGACATTAAAGCCCATCCATTTTCAAGCCCCCTGCCTTGGGTAGGGATACCTCCCACTAGACCAGGCTGCTCAAGACCCCATCCAACCTGGCCTTGAACAACTCCAGTGAAGCACGGGCCGGACGCCAGACGAAGCACAGGAGCTCAGAGTCAAAGAATCTCACAGAGATTCAGTCAATGATCAATTTATTACTACAGATACACTGTTTATATAGAAATTTACCAGGGTTCACGTGACAGGGTTCAATCATTGATTGGATACATTCAGGTGTTCATACGCTAGCTGTAGCCTTATGATTGGTTAAATATACATCAGTACACATCCCGATGTCGCTGAGGTAAGTCTGCTTGCAGTTAGCAAATTTCTTATTGATCAGCAAATTTCTTCGCAAGCTTCTCATTTGCAACTTTGTATCTCTTCTACTTATTCTAACCAGCTTCTTCTATCAGGCTTGACAAGGACAAAGTGTCCTTGTGTGTAGACACAAAGGCAGGGTTGTGCACAATAGACTGAAAGAGCACTTCATGGCCTGTATTTCTCAAAATATCATCAACATTGATGCTTTCCAAATATGGTACAAAACTCTTCCTCTTCTGGTAAGTGCCCAGTTGGAATTCTCCAGTGGTGTTATTATTACAACCACTGTCAGTTACTGCACTTCGAGCAGTGCAGTAAGGCCCTGCGAAGGCAAGAACTGGGTGGGTTGGTCTTGCCCACAGAGTTCAGCCTGACTGGTTGAAGGAGTTTGGCACATGAGTCACTAAGAGGATACCAGCAAATATCTCGTGAGTTTTAGTCTTTTGGGATTTGCCGTGACTTACAACCACATGTTAATTAACCTTTGTGAATCTCTGTCCTCCGTTGGGATTAGTACCAAGTGCCTCTGGGGGGTGTTAATGCTGATTCTCATTGCTGTGGCCTTGAACCCAAAGGTTTTATTCTCCATGAAATGACAGGGGTTGGGTGCTGTTCAGCTGTTTGCTTCCACTTCAAGACAGGAGACTTTTTTTTACCTTCCTGATTCTTCACCCTGATTCTGCCACAGCACAGAGGGTTTCTCCTCTGTTGGAGCAGGGGCTGGCTGGCCCTGCTCACCCCAGACCAACGCTCCGTGTTTGAGCTGCTGTTGTGATGCTGCTCAGCCCGATGGACAGGAAGCTTTTCCTGGCAGGTCAGCCACAGGGCTGGAAGCTGAAAAGCTTCCTGTCTGCCCTGGCCTTGCTGCACGGCCACGCTGGGTCAGCGCAGGGCAGGCAGCTTTGGGGCTCGCTCCCTGCTGGCAAGGATCTCTTTTGACCCCAGTGCTGCACTCTGGGAGTTGCTTCTCCAACGCTGTTAGTGATGCCTTCTTAAAACACTTCTGGCAGGAGCAGTGTCCCTTAAGGATCTGCACTGGGATGAGTGCTGTTTTACATCTCCATCAGTGGTGTGTGTGGTGGGATCGAGTGTGCCCTCAGCAAGTTCGTGGGTGACAGTGAGCTGGGTGGTGCAGCGGATTCCCCTGGAGGAAGCGTTGCCATCCAGAGGGGCCTTCAGGCTGGAGGAGTGGACACATGTGAACACGATGTGTTTCAGTAAGGTCATGTGCAAGGTCCTGCACCTTGGACACGGCAATCTCTGGAGAAGGGAAAGCTCTGGGAAACCTTATTGTGCCCATTCGCTGTATCTAGGGGCCTTGTAAGAAAGATGGAGAGAGACTTTTGAGCAAAGCCTGTAGTGACAGGAAAAGGGGCATCAGTTTTAAACTGAAAGAGGGGAGATTCCACCGAGCTCTAAGGAAGAATCCTTTTCTGCTGAGAGTGGTGAGGCACTGGCACAGGTTCCCCAGAGAAGCTGTGGCTTCTCCATCCCTGGAGGAGACTGTGCAATCCGGTCTGGTGGAAGGTGTCCCAGCCCACAGCAGGGGCGTTGAAACGGGATGGGCTTTTAAAGCCCCAGCCTTGCTTTCCAAGGTGGTGGGAGGCTGGTGGGCAGGGTGGCAGGGGGACAGCAGTGCTTTGGGTGTGGGGCCGTGTCTGTGAGTCCTGCAGCACCCCATCTGTCCTGGTTCCTGAGCTGGGTGGTGCATCCCAAGGTGGGTGGTGTGGTTGTTCCGCCTGAGGGGTGGGATGGCATCCAGTGGGACTTGGAGAAGGTTGAGGAGTGGGCCCGTGTTAAGCTTCTCAAGGCCAAGTGCAAGACCCTGCAGATGAGTCGGGCAACCCCCAGCATCTGCCCAGGCTGGGGGATGCAGGGATGGAGAGCAGCTCTGCCGTGAAGGACCTGGGGGTGCCGGGGGATAAAAAGTTGGACGTGGGCCAGCAAAGCGCCCTGGTAGCCCCGAAAGCCAAGCGCCTCCTGGGCTGCAGCCCCAGCAGCGTGGCCAGCAGGGCGAGGGAGGGGATTGTCTCACTCTGCTCTGCACTGGGGAGGCCCCACCTCGAGTTCTGGGGGCACTTTTGGGTGCCACAGTATAAAAAGGACATCGAACTACTGGAGAGTGTCCAGAGGAGGCCACAAAGCTGGAGAAGGGTCTGGAGGGGAAGTCGTATGAGGAACAGCTGAAGTCATTTGGTCTCTTCTCAGCCTGGAGGAGAGAAGACTGAGAGGGGATCTCAGAGCTGTTCACTGCCTTCTCACAAGGGAAGGAGCTGAACCGGGTGCTGAGTTCTTCTCTCTGGTGACCAATAACAGGACCCGATGGAATGGCAGGAAGCTGTGCCAGAGGAGGGTTAGATTGGATGTTAGGATATTAGGGGGCTGCAGTGGGGTGGTGGGGAGCCGCCAGAGCCCCCGGCTAAAGGCCCAGGGTAGGAGGCTGGTGGGCAGGGTGACAGGGGGTCAGCAGTGCTTTGGGGGTGGGGCCGTGTCCGTGAGTCCTGCAGGGCCCCATCTGTCCTGGCTCCCCCAGCAAAGGGCAGCTTCCCCTGGGCCAGGCACGAGGGGAGTCCCTCTCCCCCAGGATTCCCTGCACAGCTGGGGGAGGCTGAGCCCTGGGGAAGGCTACGAACCCTTCGGGCCCTGAGGGATGGGATGTGGGGCTGGGCGATGCTTTTGGCCCTCTGGCTCTTTGTCGTGCCCCTGCACTCCTTGCCCATCCCATACAGGCACGGAAAGGTTTTGGTTAACAGTTTTAATGGAAAATCTAACATAGTCACTACAATGCACCCATTCCAACCCCCCCTCAACAGATCAAATCCCTCACCATCCATAATTCCCCCCTCCCGTCCCAGCTGCACCATCCAGAGTCCAGTTCTTGGCAGCGATCTCTGGCTGGGACCTCTGGCACAGCTCGTGCTGCCTCTTTCCCAACAGGGTCCTACGCTGGGACAGGCAGCTCTAGGGTGCTGACCCCACACCCCACTGCTGGGGGATGTTATGTCCTGGGGGTGCTGCCCTCAGCCCTGTTGACACCGGTCCCAACAAATGTGCCCAGAGGTGCTCAGTTGTTCTCTCCCATCTCGACATCGGTGGGGATGGAGATATCCAGGATGCAGTTGGGGCCGACGTCCACGGGCTTGGGCGTGTCCGTGGGGAAAGCGCCTGCTGGAGCGGCGAGGCGGTGGCCCATGGCGGAGGTGGATGGCAGAGGCCGGGCTCTTCTCCTCTGCTCCCGGCGCCGCCGGAGGGCCTGAGGGCGCCGCTGGTGGAAGGGACTTGCTTTCAGCCCTGTCGGGGGGAGAGAGAGCTGTGCTGGGCTGGGGGCTGCGGGGGGTCTCGTGGGGTACCCGGCCGTGCCCCCGCTCTGCTGCGGGGCCGTGGGGCGCCTGCAGCACGGAGCATCCCCGTGGGGCGACGGCTGTGCCCGGGCGCTGGGGCTGCCAGCATGGAGGGCGAGCGGGTAAGATGGTCCCGAGCTCCTGGGCAGCGCTGGGCACGTTCTCTGTGCCGGGCAGGCCTGGCCCAGGCACCGGCAGGGCTGCTGAGTGCCCTCGCTGAAGCCCTGGGCACGAGCGCTGAGGGCACGGGGGTGATGGAGTGTGGGGACAGAGGGGACACGAGGGCCGGGAGTGCCCATGGTAAGGGGACACAAGGGGACACCCTGATTATCTCCCCAGTCCGAGGCAGGCAGGTGTGAGCTTGCTTTGCCTGCGCTCAGGGCTGGCAGAGGTTGTGCATTACAAGCCACAGACTGGGGAATAGGTGGCTGTTAAAAGCATGGGCTTTCCATGGAGGAAAAGGTGATGGAGAGCTCAGGGAGCGTGGGCTGGACCCCCTCCTGTGTCTACACTCGGTTTAGCGAATGCCAAAGCCTCCCCATAGCTGGCCTGGCCTGCTGGATTCCCGGTCTTGGACTTTGCCAGCTCATCCTGAAGTCTCACTGTACTTCAGGACCTCTAGGGGCTGATTCTCACCTGGGGCTCGTGAAGGCAGCAACGAGGTGTTTTGAATGTTGGGGTCCTTCTGCTTCCGCGGGATCTGTGCGCACAGGGAAGAGAAGCCATGTACAGGATGGGTTTCTTGACCTCCATCACATGCACAGCCTCCCCAGCCAATCCATCTGCTCCCACATCCCTTCCTCCCAACAACAGGGACCCTGTGAGCGTGCCAGCTGCTCCACACAAGGGCCCTGCAGCCTGCAAATGCCCCCGCACAAGGAGACGAGAGGGAAGAGGCAGAGTCCCCCCGTGTACAGAGGGAGCCGCCCTGCAGCCACCGGGGGCTCTCTGTGCCAGCTCCCCGAGGACATTTCAAACGCCTCTCAGCAGAGGGGGCTGCAGGGGAAACTGAGGCACAGTGGGGACGGGGCTCGCAGAAAGCTCCGCGGGGTGGCAGCCCTCATCTCCTGCTCCCTGCGCTGGGCTCCCATTGCCACAGTGCCCTGCCACACCTCCCAGGGTGACACTCACCAATCTCACCTCTTCCATGGGTGAAAACCTCACTCGACGTTTTGGTGAGGGGCCTCCAGCCGAGGGCAGAGTTATCAAAATGTCACTCCTTTTCTTCAGAATCTTGGGCAGCTTCCGTCCTGTGCCCTCTCGCACGTGTTTTTCCACCTGAGCACAAAAACAATGGTGTGAGGTCTCCTTGGTCTGGGAGGACAGACCCTCGTTCCTGCAGGCTCCAACTGAGGAAAGGAAAGACAGTGCCTGCTTAGCCAGGGTCCTTCCCAAGGCACAGACTGGTCTCTCAAAGAGGATTCCAGCCTGCTCCTGTTGAGAGCGCTGATGGGGTCCTCCTGGCTCACTGCTCAGTGCCTGGGACACCTCCTACTCCCTCCCTTTATCTCAATGGAAAAGAACTCCAAGGGAAACTTCACCTGCCCTGTGACTCTTATTACAGCTGATCTGGAAAACAGACACACAGACAGACAGACAAGCCAGGAACCTTCCAGAGCTCCTTGTTATTTGCCTGCCCCCAGCCAATGTCAAGGCAGCTTGGACAGAAAGCCTTTTGAAACAGGAACCGCGATAAAGCTGGTGCCTCTCAGAGGTGAACATTAACAGGGCAGTCCCAGGGCAGTCAGGTGCTGCAATTAAGCTCTGTCAACCTGGCAGGGCTTGGGCTGTGAGCAACAAACCAGAGGGAAACCCATGCCCTGTCAGGAGCAATGAGCTACAGGGCTCTCTTGATCTCCCAGAGCCCCAAAAGCACGATCGTCAGAGTTAAACACCTTCTGCAAAATAAAGGGAGAGCTTGTCAAAACGATCCAGGCTCATTTCTGCTCTCACACCCACACAAACTCTCTCTTTTACTGAGGGCTGCTCCAGCTAAAACTGCCCCCAGAGCCCAGGCTCCTCTTGCCCTGTTGTGATGGCACAGCTTGCTTTCTCTCTGGCAGCGCTATGGAAATGTTGTACATGAAAATCAAGTCACAGGCTGCTATGGACCAGTGATTTTGGTTGGAAAACAGCCCCACAGGTACTCACCACTTCTGCCCGGGAGGATGCAGGGCCGACAGTGAGCGTGGGCCCCGGAGCGATGCCATCGGAAAGGCACAGGCTCCCGTTATCAGCAGGTGAAGAAACACAGATTCTCACGCTTGCTTTTCCACAGCTCCTCCACGCCTTAGCCTTCCTTCCTCTACCCTGTGCCTACTCCCAGCTCTTTTCCTGCTCTCTCTTGCCCTGAACCACCCTCCCTGACTTCTGCTGCTGCACAGCCACACTTGCAGAGAACTCCTTTAACATCCCACCCCTGTGGGGAATTGGCACAAGGCAGGAGCAGAGCAGCCTCTTCAGAGCAGAGATCCTGCCAGTCAGTTCCTGCTGATGGCGCTTACGTGTGCTCCCGGTATGGCAGGAGTAACAGACACTGATAATTACATCATTCAATGCAGCATTTTTGGATTTCCATTGGACAGTCTGAGACCCAAAAGCTGTTGTTCTTGCAGAAGTGGTGCAGCCTTTTGGAGGAGAAATTTCGGTCCCTTGGCTAAACCACCTTCTCACATCATTAAAACAATGAGAATTCATCCAGTTTGGCTGGATTTCATTGGTTCCAAATGCCCAAACAGGATCTGAATGAATAAAACTCCCAATGCTGACAAACTGCTGTGCAATTCAGAGAGTGTGATTTAAGCACAAAACAAAACACTCTCCACAATGACAAACCTCCAAGGATGCCTGACTCAAGGAAACAGCACTGACAGCTGTCACAGTCACCGGGCACCTCAGCCAGGAGCAGCGGCATCCAGAAATGCTCGACCCTTGGCAGGCAGGAGCGAGCCAAAACTCACCTACCCAGGCTGGTACCTCCAAAATAAGGAGCTGAATGCATGCGTGATGATGGACATTTTATCCCTCTGGGAGAAGGGAGGCAGGGAGAGCTGCACTCTGGGTGATGCTGCCCAAAGCTCCTGGGAAGGAGGAGCAGGAGGAAACGGCTGGCATGCAGTCACTGGCAAAGAAAACACCAGGGCACAGACCCACAAAGGGACCCCTCGCAGCCTGGAGGAAAGATCCCTGCGACACTTCCCCCGCTCTGTAAAGCCTCGGTATCGATACCAGACGGTGTCACCTAAGACAAGAGCAGGCTTGTGTTTGGCTCTCTCGGAATACATCGCAGCGATGCCCCCGAGGTCAGAATCACATCGTGGGACCCATACGGGTAGGATTTGCCCCCAGTGCAGGAGGTACAACAAGAGGAGTGGCTGTTGTGCCAGCCCAGAAAGCTCTGCACCAGGGACGACTGAAACACCCAGACTGTGGGGCAGCCCTGTAGAACAGGCAAAGAATCCCACCCGGCAGTCAGAAACTCCTCTCGCTGCCGTCGCCGCACCCAGCAGGGTTTCCAACAGCACTCACTGGGTGCTGGCAGCAACGGAGCGCAAAGGCTGCCCATAAAGATCACCCTGATGGGTGCACACTCTGCTCAGTCTCATGCCAGTCAGTTTGTGGGGGGATTCTCCAGGTGAAATGCTTGCCCCTCAGGACAAAAACTGACATCTTCATCCCCAAAGAAAAAAGTTCAAGAGAAATCTTGAAACAATAAATTTTTGGCCCAAGGGTACCAGTTTTGCAAGAACACTGCAGTTGGAAAAGTTAACAGTGAGGTTACTCCAATGGGGAGAAACCCTTTTTTAAGGGAAGCGTGCCTTATATTGATGAGGAACTGCTCTGCCACACCTCAGACTCCCCTGCCAGCCCTCCTTGCTTGGCCTTCCTGCTGGCTGCTTCCCAGGCACACTCACAAAGGTCTGGGCAGAGACGTTCAGGGCATCCAGGGAACTGAGCAGCGCCACTTTCACTCAGTTTAATGAAAGTTTAAATCCCTTAGACTACTTCCAAAAGTCCAGCCTTGTTTCTGTTACAGGAAGCTTAAGGTTCCTGCTGCTTTATAAGTCACTATCATTTTATATTAGAGTTCAGTTACCTACATTTGTTCTAGATTCCAGCCAGATGAAGCCAGCACACTACAGACCACCTTCCCTTGGCCACATTTTGTTCTTGTCCCTGCTGTTGGGTGTGCCTGAATGCAAAGATCTTTCAGGAGGCTTTAGTCTTGGAATGCTTGGCCTCATCCAATGCCAAGCTCAGTAGAAAGAAAAAAAGCCTCCGTGCCCCAGATGCACGTGGTGTGGAGACTCAGTGTCTTTGGCTGGGGCGTTGGGCACGGAGGGGTGATGGATATTTCCCAGATGGGAGCGGCCTGACTGTCAGCACCATTTCTTACACAGCACTTGCTTTAGCAGGATTCAGGGATGTCCCCGTGTGCTCCTGAACACAAGTCCCAAAGAAGCAGCGGTTGCTGCTCATCCAATAAAGCAGCAGAGTGTGAGACCCAGGGGCTGTGCTGCCTTTCAGACTGGCCTTGTTACCCCATATCTCAAACCCATCGTTAGATCCTGTGTCAGACACTCAGATGGTCCCTGCAGAGGATGCCTTTCCTCCCTCTTCTCCAGGCGCTGCCCGTTGCTCGGGCCGTCAATCCCCCCGGGCCTTGTCCACACCAACCGTGTGCCACAAGTCCTTCTTTCCCCAGGAAGACCCCTCTGCACCTCAGCGCCCAGCAAGAGTCACACAATGTCACCCATCTCCCCGAGCACTCACCAGTGGGGATCCTTCATTCCCAAACGTCACGACACGAGCAACGGTGTCCTGCTGTCCTACCACCTGGGCCTGCAGTATAAACGGGACCTCCACGGAGCTGCGAGGCCGGATGATCCCGCACGGCCTGGGGCTGTAGTACCACACAGCAGCAGCATCCTTGTGTTCCTATAAGGGACAGAATCAAACCCAGCTTCAGAGGAAACTTTGAACTCCTTGACATCTACTGCAGCAGCAATTAACACATGGAAAAAGCCCTGGGAGAAGGCACAAAGGCACAAAGCCAGGTGCAAGAGCAGCATGGCCTCAGCACCCTGAGGGGGGCCAGAAGCTGCTGCACCCACAAACACCCACCAACATCCACTCCTGTGCTGGCATACTCCCTGCAGCAGCTGCTCACAGCCCTCTGAGTTCCCCTGCATGAAAGAATCCGAATGATTAGGAGATAAACTGCTTCCTAAAGAGTTTATATTCAGGTAGGATATGAACTCGGGACAAACCTGAATAGAATTCACCAAGGTCTGATCCAAGACCCTTCTTATTTTTTCTCTACCAAACCCCTTGATGACATTTGAGGACAGGAGGTGGATGCAATGCCAAACCTGAGGAAGAACCCTGTAGCAGCCTGGAAGATCGCTGTTGTTCATCAGGGTCAGCACCCGCCGGTAGGGGATGTTCAGGGAACAATCTCCAAACAGCAGAGCAGGGTTGAGCACTTGCAACCGAGGAACGAGACATCTGGGCAGAGAGATGACCAAAAGGGAATTAGAGATACTGAGAGAAGGTAGTTTGTTTATTCCCCAAATAGTCTGAAATGGAGCAGGACACGTTTGTCACTGCCAAACAGACATTTCATACCCCTACAGCGATCAACCACCTTTAACTTCTTCTTGCTCAACAACCTCTTGTAAAGGAGGAGCAAACCCTGAGACCCAGCACCCCAGAGGCTGCCAGGTGCCCAGGCAGAGCACAGTGCCCTGAGCCAGAGCTGTCTGATGGCAACCTTTGCTGCAGAAAGCTTGAACGACCCTGCCAACAGTCCCAGCAAGGAGTGAGCTCTGGGTGAGCCTCCCCAGTGGGCCCAGTGCTCGCCAAGGCTCAGGGACCACAAGACTCCAGTATCTCATTAAAAACAACTCCCTCCTCTCCTGTGTCGCTGCTGCCCTGCCTGGAAACTCAGACACTTGTCCCAGCAAAGGAGGGCACCAGCCACCCCCTGCCTTACGCAGTGAGGATTGCCCTCTCCCAGTCCCACCCCCACGGGTCCATACCCTGCCTGTGCTCATCTGAACTTACAAAACTGCAGCCCAGGCACTGGACGGCTCTGCCTGGGAGAGGGAAACTCACCCCTCTTGCAATTCAACTGACACCCACTGCAGCACAACAGGATTGAACCTGGCTGCAGCCAGGACAACTTTGGGCTTAGGTCTGAGAACGTCAATGCTCAAATAACCAGAAGGAAGCAGAGAAACCTGAGTTCAGCTTCCACATCAGGGACTCTTTTCCCCTTTGTGAGATCTTACCTTGATTCCCCCCTCGCCAGCCCTGCCACAAGCCCCTTCCCATCTGCACACACCTTCGCTAACTGAACCAGACACCAGCTTTCAGCAGTCTCACTGCATCCCAAGCAAATTTTGCATTTGGATTACAACCCAGCACAGGTCCAGCACTTGCAGGAAGGAGGAGAGCCCGCCCTCTGGAAATTCGTTACACCCCAAGCACCAAAAGCAGGCCAATCCTGAATATAATTCCTGTTCCCTTCAGAAGAAGGCTCAGGCCGCGCCTGTCTGGCCAGCCCAGGTTTTTTGCACCTTGGGCTGCTTTCAAAGCACTGCTGCTCTCACACCGGGCTGGGCCAAGCTGGCTCCTGAGGAAGAACTCCTCATTTGGAGATGGGACCAGAAAACCGTGTGCAAGGCCGCGTGCCGGTGGGGGATGCACGAGGAGAGACGATGAGCTGCAAGGAAAGCGCTGGTACCTGGCTGTGAGGGGCAACGCCAACACCTTCTTTTCAACACCCGTCATGTCCACCACCAGCTCCATCTTGTAACTCCCCACGGTGTTGGAGCACAGGGTCACCTCGTGGAAGGGAAGAGCAGCAATTACGTCATCACTGCCAAAAGCCATCGGCCATGCAGGGTGTCCTCTGCTTCTCCTTCCATGGTAAGGAAAGGGAGCATTTTGCCCTAATCCTTCTGTGGGTCCACGTGTAGAGTGCAGTCTCTGGGAGTAAGGAAAGTCTTCTGACAATATCTGCTTTGTTAAATACCCTGTGCAGTTATCAGAGCTCCTGTGAGCTAAATCAAAGCACAGCTGGACTAATGCTCTGCTCATCACTGTATTAGAATTAAGGAATCAGTTTTTAGTCTCGACTACAATAGTGTAAGTATCGAGGAAAACAGGAATGGTTTCTGTCCTTGACAATACGATACAAGACGTTCAGCTTATGGATTTGGAAACAAAACTGTGCTCCTTCAGAAACGCCCCAGAGTGACCCAGCCAAGAAAAGCCTAACACTGGTGCACGTATCTTATTGTGTTATGCAAGCAGCACTAAAACCCTCTCACAACTCATCAAAGCTTCAGCTCCGCCTGCTGAAGCACCTGTGGCGAGACTGTTCCCCTACCTGGATATCCAGGAATCCCTGAGGGGGGATGGCCCCTCCGAGGGGAGTAATGCTAAATTCACTTGGCTTGAAGAGGCCTTGAGCTCCCCTTGTCCAGGACTGGTGAGTGTTGTCTGCCATCAGAGCAGAAATGGTGACACTGGGCTCTCCAAAGCCATCTCCAGGAATGCGGAGATTGATGGTCCTGGGCACCGAGGAGGTGTTGGTGAGGCGACACAACAAGGTGCAAAGGAGGGCACCAGCCACCCCCTGCCTTACGCAGTGAGGATTGCCCTCTCCCAGTCCCACCCCCACGGGTCCAAAGGCACAAAGCCAGGTGCAAGAGCAACATGGCCTCAGCACCCTGAGGGGGGCCAGAAGCTGCTGCAACCACAAACACCCACAAACATCCACTCCTGTGCTGGCATACTCCCTGCAGCAGCTGCTCACAGCCCTCTGAGTTCCCCTGCCTGAAAGCATCCGAAAGATTAGGAGATAAACTGCTTCCTTAAGATTTTATATGCAGGTAGGAATAAGACACCAAGTCGTTCTTCGCACGGCTGCTCCCAATCACATCATCCCTCATCCTGTATTGATGCCAGGGGTTGCCCCAACCCACGTGTAGGACCTTGTACTTGGCCTGGTTGAACTCATGAGGTTCACACAGACCCACTGCTACAGCCTGTCCAGGTCCCACTGGATGACCTCCCGTCCTTCTGAGGTGACCACTGCCCCACTCAGCCTGGCGTCATCAAGAATGCGCTTTAACTTTTGTTCAGCAATGAAGGTTGGGTTCTGGGCTTTCAAGGGACAGGAGTTTTGGGGCCAGGACGATGCTGGGGGCAGGTCAGCGTGCAAGGCAAGATGATGAGCAGCAATGACACCAGAAGCTGCGCCGTGCCGTGCTGATGCCAACAGGACTGTGCCTGCCCAGGGTCCAGAGCAGCTCCCACCACCCCAGTGGTGTCACTGGGATTGCCCTCAGCAAAGGGGCTCAGCCCCCCCAACGCCCGGCATTGGGCACTGCCCCAAGGGAGACCTCATCCTGCACCTTCTGCAGGCCGGACACACCAAGGGGACGCCGCTCCCCCAGGCACTGCTGGCTGCGTTGGCCCCGGTGTGTGGGGATGGATGAGAGATGGGCTATAAAGAGAGAGGGAGTTTCCAGGCACTTTCTGGCCTGCACAGTGACTTTTTTTTCATTATTATCCCACTTTTTTCACCTTCCTGTTCCCGCAGCTGTGCAAGGTGCAGCAAGACAGCAGGAAGAGTCCCAGCTGGGCTCAGAGATGAGTGCAGTGGGAGCTGAGAAAATGCGGGATTGTCTCGAAGCTCTGCAGGGCTTTGCCCCCAGCCCTGTCCCTGCTGCAGGGGATGCTGCTCATGGCCAAGACAAAGGCGTTGCAGGCCTTTGCTGTCATGGGTGTCCATCCCCCCACCAGTCCCCAGCCCTGCCCTTGTCCCCAGGGCTCCGTGCTCCCTCCTCCTAACGAACAGGGCTGGAGCAGTTCAAGGGAAACACCTTTTAATGGGAACAACAAGAGAAAAAGAATCATGAAAGATACTAGACCCACCCCCCTCCAAGCTACTTAACCACTCCCTCCCCCAAAACACACCTTCCCTCAAGCCTCCCCCAAAACACACCACCCCCTTTCCCCAGCCTCATCTCCATCCCATCCCTGCCATGGCTCTAATCCCACCAGGCCAACTCTGCGCTGCCTCCCAGCGCTCTGCGCTGGCTCCATGATATTGGCAAGGGTCTCCTCCCCCTCTTCTGCCTCCTCTTCTCTGCCCCAGCTGGCTGGGACACTGCCAGCTCCATCCCTGCATCCCTCAGGACCCCTCGGGCAGCACAAAGGAGGGGAAGTCACAGTGGGAGCGGCTGTGCTAGTGACCCCCACTGTGTCCAGGGAGCCATACAGGCACCTCAGGGTCTCATCAGAAGGCAAGTGCCCAGGTAGGGCAAGGTTTCAGCAGGGTCCCCAAGGGCTTGGCATGGGGGACATCACGGCATGGGGTGATCATGGTGCCCACGGCTGCTCCCGTGGTGGCTGTGGCTGTGCTGCTCCAGCCAGAGAGCCCCTTGCTGGGCTGGGTGCTGGCAACGGGTGATGGCAGCACTGAGGGTCGCTGGGCTCTCCCCTCCACTGGTCCCCATGCACGAGGGCTTGGTAGTGGGGGGCAGCAGAGGGGCTGAGGGAGCCGGTTTGGGTCAGGGGGACCCTCCAGGGGCACCCATCGAGCCGGCCCCCATCGCCAACGTCCCCACGGAGCAGCCCCCGCCAACAGCGCTTCTCAGGGATCCCCCTTGGCGCCCATCGCGAGTCCCGCTCCCCCCCCCCCCCCCCCCCGCGCCCTTCGCTGCGCAGCCAGCGCGGGCGACTCGGTTTCATCACTTCCGGCGACGGGACCCGGCTCGCGCAGGGCATCTCGGGAATTGTAGTTCTGCAGCCCCACTCGGCCGTGCTGCGGGAGGAGACCCCGGGGAGATAAAAACTACCAAAATGGCGGCGGGGAGGGGGCGCGGGAGCTCCGCGCAGGGACGGGGTCGTGTTGGAAAGGCGCAGGGGCCGGGGCCGGGCTGCAAGGCGGGGGGGAGCAACGGGGGGGTCCCGGGAGCGGGCACGGGGAGCAGCGCGGGGGTCCCCGGAGCGGGATCAGACCACTCCAGACTCATTCTGTCTTGCAGACTATTTTATACAGACAGATGTAGAGCAGACGCAAATTTTTATACCGATTCAGCTGGTGCGCTCCGTGTTTAACAGACTTTAATTCACATTTTCATAGCGGCGGTGAATTTCTAGCTGTTCGCAGCACATCCCGAGCACCCTTTGTGTCACCATCCTGGAAAGGAGCTGAGAAAGAGTGCACCGATGTTTTCCTCACTCTCTGTGAGCAGATGTGCCAGGAGGCTGGCTCCTGCTTCCCTTACCCGTAGGGGATTCTAAAAGGTCAGTGTCAAGACCCACATCCAAATGTCTTGGAAAGCCTGTGTTATAAATTGAGATCACAACGGATCAAAATCCAATTAAAATTTATTAATTATAGCTAGTAGAATATGAGCAAAAGCAGCGCTGGACGGCAGGGGAGTCTGCGCTCCGCCAACTGCCGTAAATAGGCACTTCATACAGTTCCTTTTATACGCTTTTTCTTTCACAATCGTGGTGTAGTGGAAGCACTCTGCGCATGCTTCGGTTGTTATCAAGGGGTCTTTTTCTGCCTCCTGATAGTCGTCGGGGCTGAAGTAAGACGTATTCCTCCCCTGTCCTCTGGTTGACCATTCATTCTTATGCCCTTATCTGGGGTTGTTTGTCGTGTCTTTATCGGTTCCTGGGTTTGCAGAAGCAATTTGTGGTTTAACGTTTACATAAAGCTTAACTTTTGTTCTACACCAAGTGATTACATTAGGCAATGATAAATCTCAATAAACAATACCATAGTTCAGTCTCCCAGAATCCCCCCTTTTTCTTTTTATCCCATTATTGTTTATTAGACTCTATTTTCACTGTAAGCGAATTTCTTTTCACAATTTTTGCAAGTATCCTCACATCCACAATGTAATACATCACAATTACAGTAATCTTCATCTTCATCAGTAGGTGCCATCATATATCCTGCTCTAGATCCTGTGGTCAATATGAGTAGTTTAGCTATATCAAAGCGTTCTTTAACAAAGCGTAAAATATAACGTAGAATACAAGGTCCAAATATAAGTCCCAAAATTAACATTATCAACGGTCCTGCCAAAGTAGAGAGCAAAGTGGTTAACCAAGGTGAAACATTAAACCAATTTTCATACCAAGATTTGCCAGACTCCCGGTCCTTCTTACGTTGATCCAACCTTTTCTGGAGTTCGGACATGGTGTCCTGGACTACTCCCGTATGATCAGCAAAAGAACAACATTCCTCATTTAGAGCTACACATAACTCTCCTTCCTTTAAAAACAGTAGATCCAATCCCCTTCTATTTTACAGCACTACTTCTGATAAGGACTTTATTGAAGTGGCTAAATTTTGGATAGATTGTTCTATTTTTGCTAAATCCTCATCTACAGCCATCTGCAAATTTTGTAATTCCTGACCTTTTACTAGGGAGGCTATACCTGTACATGCTCCAACTCTGCCCGCTACCAGTAGTGTAGCTAAGGTTACCACTGTAATTGGTTCTCGTTTTTGTCTACTAAGGTCTCCTTCAAAATGGCGCAATATCTCCTCAGAGGTATGATATATCAAGGGAGGAACTATGATTACTTGTACGCAAAAATGAGATTGATTAAACACATGTAAGGACAAGCAAGGGGTTACTCCGATATCTGAGCAAACCCATTTAGCCCCCGATGTTGGAATAGCCCATTTGTTATTTCTATTCTTATGTTTTTCTATTCTGGTGTTAGGAATTGTTTCGTTACACAAGAATTGATATCTTTTAGGCACCGTACCAATGCATCTTCCTTGGCCTGTTACTAGTTGAATGGTAATCCCCTGCGTATGGTTTCTCTGGTCATCCCATGGACATTCTTGTGGATTGGAACCATTAGACCATCGAATCTGATTTGGTTTACCAATTGCTTCAAAATAGGGTGGTCTAACATTATAACATAACCAACGGTCTATTGTCAAATTTGGCTTGCTTTCATTAAGGACTCGATAGGAGGCTTGCATTAGGTTCCACAAGGGATCTTTAGACTCAGCCAAATCTAGATCCCTGAATTGGGGCGCTTCAGTCCCAGTATACTTTAATACTTCTGAAGTGGAGTTTGGATAGGCGGTTGGGACCATGACAGGAACCACTTTTTCTTCAGGGAGACTGGACGGATTTAGGACCGGATTTGGTCCTATTGGCAAAGGGTCATGGGGAAGCTTTTCCTTTAGTATTCTGATAAAACCTCCTCGATCTGGGCCTGGTTCTCTAATTCTAACTCCCCACATTTTCCCTACTAACCAGTGAGTATCTGTAGGATTCAAGATAGTAAAGTTGAGATATTCACAATTCGATGCATATTGTCCTCCCAAGATGTTTCCGCTATAGGCGTGTGTTGGCTTTTTACATCCTTGAGGTCCCCATTTAACACTAAGGTACCTATCGTGGTTAACTTGCCATTCAAGAGCTATGGTTTCACATCCCCAATACGCGCAATAAAAGTGACCGGGATAGTTGCAATATCCCTTTCCTGGGTTTGAAGCTGGACAGAAGTAAGTCGAGCTTTTATTTCCCTGCCATCCCTGTTTTTCACATACAGGTGTGTACTGACCAATTAGTTGACATGGGGTAGCACTCAAAACTGGGGTACCAGGTCCTTTATATGTACTAATAACACGACCTGTGTCAAGTTGTTGCAATGTCCACTGCATTGGTTCATGGGGATTTTCCGCTATTGCGGGCAAAACCCATATGCAGAAAGTGTGCAGGAAAAAGAGTATGCTCAAAGAGTTCTGGTTCTGTCTCTGTTTGAATTTTAGATTGTTACCAGTCCAGAGGAAGTTCAGCCAAGGCTGCTTGCACGTCCCAAGTTGCAGACTCTTTCCTTTGGTGGGTTTTCCTCCTCTGCCTCGCCCGTCGACTGGGTTGCAGCCAGACATGGGGGTTACCATCTTCTCGGCAGCAAGAGTCCCTGTCAGGAATATGCCTTTTACACTTGGTTAGACGGTGAACGTAAGCGGGCCAAGCTTTGGCCTTAACCATGCACTCGTTACACTTTACAGCCTTGATTTCCAGTCTACACTGGACTGCGACAATATCAATTATCAATGGTATCCGTTCCTGAGGGTGGTAACAATAGTACTCAGGATTAATACCATAGGCGTAATAATACCAATGTTCAGCGGTCCAATTTGGAAACTTGGCTCCCAATTGTTTCAATGCCCAATTAGTAAATTCTCGTTCTTTCGTGTAGCAACTGCTACACACCCCTCGAGGAGGATATCCTTCTTTACAGTGTTGCCACCACTTTTCTTGACACTTTTTGCACTTAAAACATACAAACGGGTAACAATTGCAACCTGGTTTTCCACACTTAACTATTACGTCAGAGGAATAGAGAGTGTTGGCAGGGTCGATGGTCGATGTTTCCCTTAAATAACAAAACCTTCGTGGCCAGTCCCAAGGAGTTTCACACATCGAAACTGACATTGATTCAACATAGCCCTTTTTCACACTTAACAATTTTCCACAAATAATACACGATCAACGATACAATAAATGCAAATATTAGTCCTATAACACACTGTACCCCAAAAGGTAATCCTAGAAAATACTGAAATACAGTTTGTATCATCACTTATCGCTTTAGTACAAGCTTGGTGTCTCCAGGTGAGCTGACGACTTTCCACTGTGGTGGGTTTACAGGTCCCTTCACACGGCTAGCATGCGTCCATCCACGTTCGGCAGTTCGGATGGCTGTTTCTGTGGTGAGCAAAACAAGGTAAGGTCCCTCCCAATTGGGTTTCAGGGTTTCCTCTTTCCACACTTTGACTAATATCCAATCTCCAGGTTTAATATTGTGAATCTTTAAATCCAACAGGGGCTGTTGTATGATTAGTCCACGTTCCCAAAGCTTGTTGCGATGTTTTTAAAAGGTTCTCCTTTAGCCCCGATTACTTGCACCTTCTCAGAGGACGCTGTACATCACAGTATCACAGTATCACAGTATCACAAGGTTGGAAAGGACCTCTGAGATCATCAAGTCCAACCTATAACCCAACACTAACACCAACCATCATCTAGACCATGGCACTCAGTGCCACATCCAATCTCCCCTTAAACACCTCTAGGGTCGGCGACTCCACCACCTCCCTGGGCAACGCATTTCAATGGCCAATCACCCTTTCAGTAAAGAACTTCTTCCTCACATCAAGCCTAAACTTTCCCTGACGAAGCTTGAGTCCATGCCCTCTAGTTCTGTCACTGGTCACCTGAGAGAAGAGACCAACCCCTGCCCGACTACAACCTCCTTTTAGGTAGTTGTAGAGAGCAATGAGGTCTCCCCTGAGCCTCCTCTTCTTTAGACTAAACAGCCCCAACTCCCTCAGTCGCTCCTCATAGGGCTTATGCTCCAGCCCCTTTACCATCTTCGTTGCCCTCCTCTGAACACATTCCAGTATCCTGACATCTTTCCCAAACTGGGGGGCCCAGAACTGTACACAGTATTCCAGATGAGGCCTGACCAGTGCCGAGTACAGGGGGACGATAACTTCTCTGGTTCTGCTGACTACACTATTCCTGATGCAGGCCAGAATGCCATTGGCCTTCTTGGCCACCTGGGCACACTGCTGGCTCATGTTGAGCTTCCTGTCAACCAGCACTCCCAGGTCCTTTTCTGCCTGACTCCTCTCCAGCCACTCTGTCCCAAATCTGTAGCTCTGCATGGGATTGTTGTGTCCAAAATGAAGTACCCGACATTTGGACTTATTAAACATCATCCCATTGGAATCGGCCCATCTCTCCAATCTGTCCAGGTCCCTCTGCAGGGCCATCCTACCTTCTAACAGATCAACCCTTCTTCCCAGTTCGGTATCATCTGCAAACTTGCTGATGATGGACTCAATCCCCTCATCCAGATCATCAATAAAGATATTAAACAGGACCGGACCCAACACCGATCCCTGAGGGACACCACTGGTGACCGGCCGCCAACTGGATGAGACACCATTCACCACCACTCTCTGGGCTCGGCCATCCAGCCAATTCCTAACCCAGCACAGAGCGCTCCCGTCTAAGCCACGGGCTGACAGCTTCTTTAGGAGTCTACTGTGGGGGACAGTGTCAAAGGCCTTGCTAAAATCCAGGTATACCACATCCACAGCCTTCCTCTCATCCACCAGGCGAGTCACATGGTCATAAAAGGAGATCAGGTTGGTCAGGCAGGACCTACCCCTCCTAAACCCATGCTGGCTGGGCCTGATCTCTTGACCGTTCTGCAGGTGCCGCATGATTTCACCCAGGATTATCTGCTCCATGATTTTACCTGGGACCGAGGTCAGGCTGACAGGTCTGTAATTACCTGGATCATCCTTACGGCCCTTCTTGTGGATGGGCGTCACATTGGCCAACTTCCAGTCTTCCGGGACCTCTCCAGTGAGCCAAGACTGCTGAAAGATGATGGAGAGCGGCTTAGCAAGCTCATCCGCCAGCTCTCTCAACACCCTAGGATGGATCCCATCCGGCCCCATAGACTTATGAGGGTCCAAGTGGCTCAGCAGGTCTCTAACTTCCTCCTCATGGATTGCAGGAGGGCCATATTTCACCCTGCCCCCATCAACCACTTCAGAGGGCCAACTGTCAAGCACGCTGACATCCTTGCTGTTGAAAACTGAGGCAAAGAAGGCATTAAGTACCTCGGCCTTCTCTGCATCTTTGGTTACTATATTTCCCTCCACATCCAACAAGGAGTGGAGGTCGCTGCCGCCCTTCTTTCTACCATTGATATATTTATAAAAACTCTTCTTATTATCCTTTACAGAAGTGGCCAATTTGAGCTCCAACTGGGCTTTTGCTTCCCTGATTTTCCTCCTACACGACTTAACAACGTCTTTGAACATGACGTGGCTTACGTCCCCTTCTTTCCAACGACGATACATCCTCTTTTTGTTACTTAGTTCCTTCAGAAGCTCCCTACTCATCCAGGCCGGCCGTCTGCCCCTACGACTCTTCTTACAACACATGGGGACAGCCTGCTCCTGCGCCTTCAAGATTTCATTCTTGAAGTGTATCCAGCCTTCCTGGACCCCTTTTCTACTAAGAACTATTTCCCAGGGTACTTTCCTGACCAGTTCCTTAAATAATCCAAAATCTGCCCGCCAAAGTCCAGCATCGATGTTCTGTTCCTGGCTTTTCTTTTTACATTGTTTAGAGAGAACCTGATTATCTCATGATCACTACACCCCAGAACATCCTTCTGGTATCTGTCTAATGGTTGATTTCTCAGCTCCAGTATCTACTAAAAAGGTGAACTCTTGTTTATGGGGACCTAGTTTTAGTTTTATCAAGGGCTCACGATGACTCCAATCCCCTAAGATATAGAGCCCCTGACTCTCCTATTCTGCTTTCAATACCTCCTCATCTCTAATCCTTTCTCTGCAATTCTTTTTTATATGTCCTTTCTTTCCACAATAAAAACAACATCCTTGTTCCTTCTTCACTGCTCCATTCCCTTGTCTTATTCCAGCAGGTCTGTGTTCATTAGACCTCCCTCTGCGATCCTCTCTAACTGCTGCCACCATCATTTTTACTTGCCGTTTACTGCTTTCTTCCTCTCGTCTCACATACACTTTTTGTGCTTCCCTCAACAATTCATCCAAACCTCTATCATGCCAATCTTCTAATTTTTCAATCTTCTTCCTAATGTCTTCCCATGCCTTTGCCACAAACTGAGTTTTGAGGAGTGCCTGTCCCAAAGGATCATCAGGATTTACTCCTGAATACTGCTGGAGTGCTTTCCTTAACCGTTCCAGCCACTCAGTAGGGCTTTCATCCTTCTTTTGCATTTCATTAAATGCTTTATTAATATTCTGGCCACGGGATAATGCTTCTCTAATTCCCTGGATTACGATGGTTCTCAGGTCCTGCATATGAGTTCTATGCAGCGGGTCCTGATTGTCCCAGTTAGGTCTTTGGAGTGGCCATTTAATATCTGCTTGGGGTCCCTGGGCATGTTGGGCATCCCATAGTCTCATTCCAGCCCGCCTAATCATTTCTCTCTCTTCGGTAGTAAATAACTGCCCAAGAATGGATTGCATCTCATCCCAGGTATAGAGATTTGGTCCCAAAAATTGGTCTAGTCTCTCTGCTACCCCGAGTGGATCTTCAATTAAACTACCCATCTCGGTTCTTTTGAAATCCCGTAAATCGGCCGAATTTAGGGGTACAGAAATATATCCAATAACAGGTTGGGGTCCCCCCATGGGCATTTCCCTCAGAGGGTACATGTTAGTTGCCCCTTTTTGACTCCTAGTTCTATGTCTAGGAGGAGGGGAAGATTCCTCCTGCTCCAATTCTGACGGCGGAGTAGGTGCTCTGGGAACTGCTGGAGGGGACGGGGAAGTGGGTGTCTGCGGAGGGACATAAAGAGGGGGTGTCAGGAGGACTTCGTCTAATTCCTCTCTCTTCTTAGTTCGCTTATTTTTAACTTCATTTAGTGGATAAAGTGTTGGATA
This sequence comes from Dromococcyx pavoninus, assembly GCA_033558185.1. Taxonomy (NCBI): domain Eukaryota; kingdom Metazoa; phylum Chordata; class Aves; order Cuculiformes; family Neomorphidae; genus Dromococcyx; species Dromococcyx pavoninus. Next base: position 1,860,631 of record JAUMJL010000133.1, on the reverse strand, counting down.
GGGTTTTTCTAGCCAGACCGCAGCGTACCGGCTCTCCTCTGGGTTAAAGGGTTTTTTAGCGTTTACCCAGAGATTCAATTGTTGCCTTACCCAATCTTCTTCTGATCCATAAACCGGCCAGAAAACTTTCTTTGAAAGTTTCTTCCCTCCCCATATCTTAGTACAATATTCTATCATTTTTGGCTTACTTTTCCCTGCAGTCCCAGGAAAATGTTTCCAATTATCTAAGATATATGCCAGAGGGGTATTCTTAGGTATAGAGGGTACCCTTCCCATGGGAGTCGAAGGCTTGCTGCCCTTCGCCCCCATCTTCTGGAATATCCACAAACACACACTCACTCGCTCCCCTTGTTTCTGGCCCACTCCCTCACGGCATATGGGAAACGCAGTACTTAAGGGTCCACACTCGCTTGGTTCAGTATGTCGAACCTCTCGTTCGTTATATTCCAGGAAACCCAATCCCGCCCGAACGGCAAACCCGCGAACAACTTCGCAATATACTTACGCGTCCTGCGTCTTCATCCGGACTCCCGTACACAGAATGTTTATGGGATTTTTACCGGTTCCTCTTTTGCTCAATATTCTAGGATTTTGGGTTCATCGGTAAGGTTGAGGTAAGCTGCCGGTCGCGGGGCCGCAGATGGACGCGGGGCGCCTCCCCGGAGGACTGAAGCCCACCTTTCCTTATCCGAGTCACGGCACCAGAATTGTTATAAATTGAGACCACAACGGATCAAAAGCCAATTAAAATTTATTAATTATAGCAAGTAGAATATGAGCAAAAGCAGCGCTGGACGGCTGGGGAGTCTACGCTCCGCCAACTGCCGTAAATAGGCACTTCATACAGTTCCTTTTATACGCTTTTTCTTTCACAATCGTGGTATAGTGGAAGCACTCTACGCATGCTTCGGTTGTTATCAAGGGGTCTTTTTCTGCCTCCTGATAATCGTCGGGGCTGAAGTAAGACGTCTTCCTCCCCTGTCCTCTGGTTGACCATTCATTCTTATGCCCTTATCTGGGGTTGTTTGTCGTGTCTTTATCAGTTCCTGAGTTTGCAGAAGCAGTTTGTGGTTTAACGTTTACATAAAGCTTAACTTTTGTTCTACACCAAGTGATTACATTAGGCAATGATAAATCTCAATAAACAATACCATAGTTCAGTCTCCCACACCTGTTTTGAAAGCAGTGAATCCAAGAAAACAGTCCAAGAGCCTGAGATACTGTTAAGCAGGTGTTCTTTAATTTCGGCGCCGGAGGAGCCCTAAGGATATTCCTCCAGGAGTGCCTCTGAAGAGCGCGTGTAGGTCTCCTTATTATATTTACTCAACACACATATTCTCCACAGTTCCCCGAAATCATACCACAGCTCCCCTCCTGTTCCTGGAACTCATTACATACCGTCCTGTGTCTGATTTACAATAAAACAATACACTCCTTACAGTCCATTTAAGCCAATTCTGCCTTTTCCTGGTGATCCTTTGTTTTTTCACAGGTGATTTCCTTATCTGATCGATGATTTTCTTATCTCTAGCTGATAGCAGTGGAGTACAGAATCCTTGATGTTCTAATTAACTAAGTGAAGATGACAAATCCCTTGTCCCAATCCCCCCTTTTTCTTATATATTTGAATTCTTTCAAATTTTAATAAACAATTTTCCAGTAATCCTTTGCATGCATGTAATTCCAATTATTACGATTCCCACCACAATTGCGACTACGATAACTGACTGCTTTAGACCAACAACCCACCCAGAAACAGAAAGTCCAAACCGCTGGAACCATTTGCCCAGCCACTCAGAACCCTTATTTTGTTTAATTTTTCCAGTAAGATCGTGCAGATGGTCCAAATCATTTCTGATGGAGGCTGATTGGTCTGAGATGCTAAACCAACACATTCCTCATCTTATCTCACTTAGTTCTTTGTTCTACGATGCTGTAGCCTCAGGTGTCCATTAGAAACTTTGGGCTACTGAACAGGCTACTTGAACCAACTTCTTGTCACTTTTCCCAGGACTCCTGTTAAACCAGAAGTCAATCCCAGGGCCTCAGCATCAGTGAAAAGGTCCAATGCTCGCCAAGGCATTCGTCATCGGGGAGGAGCCGGTTAAGGAAGAATGTTTAAAGGGACTCTGGCAATAGTACATGGACCTCCCATGCTATTGGCAGGAATATATGTAAGATTTCTTTGAGGTGGATCTGCTGCAGCTTTGCATCACCAAATTTGCTCAAAGTGCCACCACTGGGTGCAAGTCATCTACGACCTTATTAATAGCTCTTAAATCCTGAACTAATCTGTAACTTTTTCCATCTTCCTAACTGGCAATATTGGGGTGTTCTATTCACATTCACATTCTCTCAATAGTCGGTAAGACAGTAACCTGTCTACTATTTCTTTATTTCCTTTTCGGTCCTTGTTTTAAGGTTAAACTCAAAACCTCAACTAATACCTCATTCTCCACCCTTCTCCGCTAAATATCATTTCTGCACCCAGCTGCCACTGTTGCCGGTGCTCTGGTGCTCTCTAATCTTTTACGAAATACTCTCCAAGCCTCTTCAATCAGTTTTTTCAAGTCTCTTAACTCAGGTCCTCCTAAACACAAAGGAACTCCCTGCTGCCTTCCCGCGTCAGAAACAGGATCCAAAGTGGTAAATTTCTGCGTCGGCGCCCTAACTGTCTGTCAAATTTGTAGAAATACTGCCACTTAGATATCACTTGCTTTCTTTCCTTCTTTTAAAGATTCACTAGGGACCCTACTGTAGATCTTCTATCACGACCCATAAGTCCCTACTTTGACCCCTCCACAAAGCCTCTATCGCGCCCTGCATCGCCTGTATGGAGCCCCCTTAAGAGCTCCTGTCGTGCCCCATAAGTCCCTCATATGCAGCACCCTCCAGAGCCCCTATCTAGCTTTTTGTCCCCCTTATAGAGCCCCTTGTTGACCTCCTTAAGTCCCTCCTATGGAGCCTCCTATAGAGCACTTATCGTGCCCTATGTACCCCGTATGGACCCCTATAGAGCCCCTATCGCACTCTGTGTTGCCTCCATTCAACACCCTACCGTGCAGCATAAGTCACTCCAATAGAGACCCAGTTGGGCTTTTGCTTCCCTGATTTTTTTCCTACACGACTTAACAACATCTTTGAACATGACCTGGCTTACGTCCCCTTCTTTCCAACGGCGATACATCCTCTTTTTTTTACTTAGTTCTTTCAGAAGCTCCATACTCATCCAGGCCGGCCGTCTGCCCCTACGAGTCTTCTTACAACACATGGGGACAACCCGCTCCTGCACCTTCAAGATTTCAGTCTTGAAGTGCATCCAGCCTTCCTGGACCCCCTTGCCACTAAGAACTATTTCCCAGGGCACTTTCCTGACCAGTTCCTTAAATAATCCAAAATCTGCCCGCCGAAAGTCCAGCATCGATGTCCTGTCCCTGGCTTTTCTTTCTGAATCTATTTCTGTTTCACAAACTCCCAGTTTGAGCTCTTGCTTGCCTGACTCCTCCCTGTCTCTGGGTATTTGTAGCTACGGAGTCATGTGTTGTGGGCTCTCCCCTCTCGTGGTGATGGTTTTGATGGGTTCCACCACTGAGGCCTGGGAGAGGGGGATGGGAAAGGCTGCCAAGCCTGGTGCCTGATGGATGCTGCGAGGATCTGGAGGGACCTGGTTTACTAAGCGGACAGGTACATTTGGACTTCATGATCTCAGAGGTCTTTTCCAACCAGATGATTCTATGATTCTCTGTCACTTGAAGATAGAAAAGACAGAAACTGGATGGAGCTACGCTCCTGGTCATTCCATGCCATTTAGGCCAAATGCTGATCCAGCTCAAGTTGAACAGGGCTTTTGTTCTCCCAACAGTGAGTGATGCTTCCCAAAGCAGTTTATTGCTTGCTTTCTTTCCTTCTTTTAAAGGTTCTCTAGGGACCCTACTGTAGATCTTCTATCAGAATCCATAAATCCCTCCTTTGAGCCCTCCATAAAGCCTCCACCGCGCCCTGCATCGCCTGTATGGAGCCCCCTTAAGAGCTCCTGTCGTGCCCCATAAGTCCCTCATATGCAGCACCCTCCAGAGCCCCTATCTAGCTTTTTGTCCCCCTTATAGAGCCCCTTGTTGACCTCCTTAAGTCCCTCCTATGGAGCCTCATATAGAGCACTTATCGTGCCCTATGTACCCCATATGGACCCCTATAGAGCCCCTATTGCACCCTGTGTCACCCCCATTCAACGCCCTATCGTGCAGCGTAAGTCACTCCACTAGAGACCCTTGTAGAGACCCTGCCACGCCTTATGTTGCCCCGACGGCGCCCCTTTCGGAACCCTTATTGTGCCCCCGAAGTCCCTGCTATGGAGCCGTCTGTACAGAACTTATCGTGCCCTGGGTCACCCCTATGTACCCTACTATAGAGTTTATATCATGACACATAAGTCCCCCCTTTGGAGCCTCCTATATAGCCCCTATCGTGCACTGTGTACACCCTAAAGATCCCCCTATAGAGTCCCTATTGTGCCCCATAAGTCCCTGCTATGGAGCCCCTTACAGAGCACTTATGTGCTCTGTGGACCCTGTATGGAGCCCCCTTTGAAGCCCCTATCGTGACCTGTGGCACCCTATCGACCCCCCTATAGAGCTTATGTCTTACACCATACCTCCCTCATATGGAGCCCCCTCTAGAACCCGTGTCTCACTCTTCGTCTCCGCTATAGAGCCCTCCCCTATCGCGCTCCCTATGGCCCTCCTATGGAGACCCTTATACAGCCCCTGTCATGCACTGTATTGCAGTTATGGAGCCCCTTATAGAGCCCCTGTTGCGTCCCCTAAGATCCTGTATGCAGCTCCCTCTGGAGCCTTTATTGTGCGCTGTCCCTCTCCGTGGACCCCACTATAGAGCTTCTCTCACGACCCATAAATCTCCACTTTCGAGCCCCCTATAAAGCCCTTATTGTTTCATTGTGTTCATCATTATCATCATATTGTTTCCTGTGTGGCCCCTATGGAGCCCACTATACATCTCCTGTCGTGCCCCGTATGTTCCTCATATGCAGCCCCCGCCAGAGCCCCTAAATATCCTTTATCTCCCCTATGGAAGCCTCTATAGAGCCCATATCACCCTCTGTAAGTCCCTCCTATAGAGCCTCCTATAGAGCACTTACCTCACGCTGTGTACACCCTAAAGAATCCCCTATAGAGCTCCTATTGCATCCCCTAAGGCCTCCCTTTGGAGCTTATTTTTAGAGCCCCGTCTCGCCCTGTAACACGTTTATGGAGCCCCCTATAGAGCCCCTAGAGTGCCCCATATGTCTCTGCTGTGGAGCCCACTAGAGAGCACGTATTGTGCCCTGTGTATCCCATATAGAGGCCACTAAGGAGCCCCTATCATGCCCTGTCTTGCTCCTATGGAACCCCCCTATACAGTATATATCGGGCACCGTATCTCCCTCATATGGGCCCTCTCTAGAGCCCCTATTTCGCTCTTTGTCTCCCCTCTGGAGCTCTCTATAAAGCCCCTATCATGCTCCCTGAGTCCCTCCTATGGGGTCCCTTATACAGCCCCTGTAGCGCCCTGTATAGCGCTCATGCAGCCCCCTATAGAGACCCTGTCGAGCCCCATAAGTCCCCAACATGGAGCCCTCCATGGAGCTCACGAGCTCTCGTCCTCCTGGGGGCATCAACCACTCTGATATCTGCTGGAAGAGCAGACGGCAAGCTCCTTCCTGGTGCTTCCTGCAAACTCCTGCAGGAACCCCACCCTTCACATCTCCCCAGGGGCCGGCACAGACCCTCGGCCCACCTTGGACCCCCAGCCAGTCCCCAGTTCCCAGCTGGCCCAGCGTCAGGTTTGCTGGTGAAGGCACACGTACAGCCCATGCACACCAGGTCTGGGCGAGGTGCAGACACTCACAGAGCCTCTGATGCGCCTCACTCCTGCCGGTGACCCCAGCAGGTGGTTGTCAGGACACACAGACCGCCACTCACCCCAGGAGCTGCACTGGGACCCACGCCTGTGCCTGGCACCCCAAGCCAGGGGCACCCACACGCTCTGCTTGACTCCAGCAGCTGCACCCAGACCACCCACGCCAGCCCCCCAGTAGCTGGCTCAGAGTCCTTCCAGTTCACACAGCACAGAGTGAGGTTACGCAGAGAGAACATCAAGGAAAGGTTTAATAAGAAGATAAAGGGAAAGAGGACAGGGATAATCTGTGCCCTATTCCCGATCGATGGTCTCCACAGGGCCTACAAAGACATCAATGGAAACTTCTAATACCAGATTGGAGGAGACGAATCCTCTTGTGCCTTCGTTCAGCTCTCCGAACTATGAACTGTCTTCACTCTCAGCTCAAAAGCTGTTTAATCCTTAGTACCTTTTCTGTTATGTCTAACAGGTCTCTCTGTTCCTGTACCAGCTTGGTTTGAAGAAGGGTGTTCATTTGGATGGTAGAATCTCTCTTCTTGGCCATGTACCTGAGTTGCCTTCGCAGGTGAGCGTTTTCTTCAGCCAGACAGGTGTCTGCATTTTTCAGCTCCATGAGCTGCAGCTGCAGTGCCTCACACCTTGGGCAGTGGGTGCTCACATCATAGAAGCCCTCTTCATCTTCAGACCCTGGGGCCTGAAGCTCCTCAGCCACCTCCTGAGTGAAGTCGTCCTGCTCGTCCTGTGCTGTTCCAGTAGTTTCTGGTCCTGCAAGCTAAGGGCGAATATTCTCTGAGTTCTCAAGGCCAAGGCTCACCCCGCATCGTTCATGCAGAGGGATGGTGGCAGAAGGGCCAGGAGAAGCGATCTCCTCTGCCAGGGGAATGCCAGCACCCAGCAGTGCAGCCGTGTGTGCCAAAGGATCCCTTCCCAAGTAATGAGTCCACTCAGGCACCCAAAATCATTTCCACAATCCAACAGCTCTGAACTAGGTTTTGTGCAGCTCTGAGCCAATTCCATTTGGAATGAGTGAGGTACAAACAAACAAACCATCAACAACAGGCCTGAGGATCCCACTCAGCCCACGCTTTGCCAAGGGACACTTGCTCTCCTCACCCAGAGTGCACAGGTGTGGGGAAAAAAAGCCCTGCTTATGGAAAAATGCACCGAGTAGGGGCTGTGTGGGGGCTGTTCTTTCTGGTTGTGGACAACACCCTTCTCTTTGGCAGATCTCGAGAGTGCTTTTGGAGATGGCTGTCAGTGTACAAACAGCCGTGCCCTGCCATCATCAGCCTCGCAAGTGGCTTTTGTGACAGCTGGAGGTGCCGGTAACCCACAAGGATCCGGCTGTTTCTGAGAAGAACATCTCATCTGCCCGACCTCTCCCCAGAGCTTAGACCCGACTGGGTGAAGGGCAGCATCAAAGGTAACATCGACCTCCTGGCATTGCCCAAGGCATCTTCTTTCAAGCCAGCCCCCTCTGCTCTGCTGTCTGCCAGCACATGGTACAAAAAAAAACGGGCAGAGCTCAGGCTGTTGGGACCCCCTCCTGCCAGCCCTGGGCGCTGGCAGTGCCTCAGCACCTCTGGAGGAGCCTCAAAAGCAGCCCCCAATATCCCACGCCAGAAAAGAGTCAAGAAGACCAGTCCTTGCCTGTCTGGGGCTGGGCTGGTGTCATTCGATCGCTGCTGGTGTGCAACTGGCCCAGGAGTGCCCAGGAGTTCCCTGAGGGCACGGCTTGCCCAGCAGAACAACCCTTGGCAGCATTTACCTGGATACGGTCAGGCTCCTGGCATGATTCAGCTGAACGCTCCACGTCCCACTGGAACTGTGCCTTCTCCCTCTCCAGCTGCTCCTGGGCCTTATGAAGGCTCTCCAGGTCGAGCTGGAAGGAGACTTCCTTCAGCTGCAGCTCCTCTCGCTGCTGTTTGAGATCCTGCCACCCTCCTTGGAGCAGCTCCTCTTGCTGGGCCAGGTGGGCCTCCTTCTCTGCCAGCTCCTTCTCCCATACTTCTGGCTCCTTCTTTGTTGTCCTCTCTTTGGGTGTTTCTGGCACCTCTGACACACCTTCCCCTTGCTCTTTGTTGCAACCTACTACTCTTATATCACCAGTGCTTGCTTCCTTCTTTCTAAGACAGCACATCCGCCAGCAGCGAAGAAGTCCAACTGCTGCAGATGCAGCACAGGTGAAAATGACATGAGAGCAGAAAAGGCTTTGACACATTCTCAGTCGATCCCTAGAAGGAGAAAGAGAAACCATGGTTAGACAGTCACAGGGAAGGTAACAGGAAGGCTAAAGTTCCATAAATTGCCTTCAGGTATTTCTGGTAGCATCAACAGGCTGGATTTCCAGGCACTCTGCAAATTGCCATCTCTGCTTCACCAGCAGAGCACACCACAAGAGCCTCACCTGAGGGATCCCTGGACACTGCTCACCAGGGGACTCATCACTCTCACCTTCGTGCTCAAAACACGTGAGTGCTCCCCCGATGCCCGCTCGCGTTGCTGCAATCCGTGCAGAACCACCCCAAGTGCTGTCTCAGAGTCACACCACAAACTCTCAGGAACGCAGCTGCCATCCCTGCACTGCCAGCAGTTTCTGGTGAGGCAGACAGCCCTGTTCTTATCCCCTGCCCGCTTCAGTTGCCCCCACTGCACCAACAGTTGCCCCGTGCAGCCCTGCGGCGCAGGCAGAACGCAGCAGGATGTCCCACGGAGGGACAGCCCTGTCCCCAGGCCCTGCAGACCAAACACTCCTAACCCAGGGACGCTCAGCTTGTACCAGGCAGAGCCAGCGTGGAGCGCTGGGTGCTCCAGGGCCCCACAAAGCCTCCACCAAACCCAGCGCTGAGCAGGACAGAGCTCACACACTGAAGGTGCTCTCCTGGCACCACCAGCCACTGCCACTGCCTTCTGGCATGGATGGACCCCGGTCTAAAGGTCCCATCTGTGACCAAGGCATGGCTGGAGAGTGGCAGCTGGGACGGGAGATTTTTCCAGCTTGTTAAAGAATCCCTTCAGCAGGTCAAGATGGGATTAAGACAGCAAGGGGAGAGCAGGGGTTGGTCAGCTCTCATAGCCAGTATTCTGGCTGGATTTATGGAAGACTCCTGTCAAGGAGTGGGGAGATGAGAACAAGAATGAATGCACACATTTTTTTTTCCTTCAGATGATACAAACGAACAGGCAAGGACTGTGAGCTTAATCTCCTTGTTCCTGTCAGGGTGTTAGAGCAGTTTGAAGCCACCTTGTGCCTCTGGCCAGGACAAACAACCCCCAGTGGACACATCCTTCTAAGGTCAGGCACGTTCACAACACGAGATTCCCAGAGCAGCCAGAGAATTCCTTCCCAGTGCCCAAGAGGAGCGGTCTCCAAGCACTCGCTCCAGATGTTCGGGCTTCCCTACACTCAGGAAGGTCCTTTCTGGGGACCGGCTGCTTCAGGGCTCCACCAGAAGAGAGACCAGGTCAACCCCCAAGTGACCGAGTCCCCAGGCTCTGCAGGGACAGACCTGACCCTGTGCTCGGTCCCTGCCTGCTCCACCTCCCGCATGGATTGCTTACGCTGCCAAACCCCAAAAGCAGTGGAAATCAACACTGGAATTAAAAAGCATCCTGAAAGACCACAGAGCAAACAAGCAGGAAGATAAACTGGAATGGAACTTCAGCAGCCAGGCCAGGAGTCAGCGATGCAGCACTCGGCAAACAAATACAGTTGGGGTGACGGAGCTCGGGGCAAGGCTGCCTCGGGTAAAGCAAAACGGGACCACCATGGCTCGGAACATCTCCCATGTGGAAAACCAGGGTCACAGGCTCTGCCTCGTAGGAGGCACAGGACGGAAGCTGAGAGACCCCTTAAAAACCGGAGGCCCCTACACGGAGATTAAACTCCAGCAATGACTGCACAGAAGCAGACACGGACAGACCTGACCTTCCCTGGGTCAGACCTGACTCACCTCTCCGGCAGAACCGGCATCGGGCGCTGCGAATGCTGAATGGCAGCTGTTTGGTTTCCTACACCAGGCAAAGGCACAGGCAGCTCCCAGCAGAGAGACCACCTGCTTCCTCCAGATCCCAGTGGAGAGTGAGGCCAGTTGCACACCTGCAGGGCAGACCGGTCTCCAAGGACACAGCTCAGCATCACAGAGGACGATATCACAAAGGCCATGGTCACTGCCCTGCGTGCGATTGGTCCTCAAGACTCTGCACCTCCCACTCCAGATCCTCACAGCATCCATCAGGCACCAGGCTTGGCAGCCTTTCCCACCCCCCTCTCCCAGGCCTCACTGGTGGAACCCATCAAAACCGTCACCACGAGAGGGGAGAGCCCACAACACACGACTCCGTAGCTACAAACACCCAGAGACAGGGAGGATCCAGGCAAGCAAGAGCTCAAACTGGGGGTTTGTGAAACAGAAATAGATTCAGAAAGTTTACGCTGCCCTGCAGAATGAAGTTGTTTTTTAAATACATCTTTTACGCCCTTCCCTTTGGGAGCTGAGAGGGAAAGGGATTTTATTGCTAAATGTACCTGTGCAGCAGCTGCTTTCCTGCACATTATGTGCAGGTGAGAGGGTGGAACAGAGCTGGCAACAGGGGGCACGGATGAGACCTGTGGAAATAAACCTTCCTACAGCCCCATTATCCCAGTGCTTCCCAAAGAGTTTACAGAACACACCCAAAGCCCACAAACCACCCCTCGGAACAGACCAACATTCAGATGTGGCATTCAATAGACGGGAATAATGACCCAGAAACCTTTCACAAGCATCGCCTCCGCGCTGAGCCAGCCCACGCTGCAGAGGGCAGAGGATCCATCGGTTTGAGCTGCTTTGTGTTCTGTTCTGATTGTTCTCTAAAATACTGACATTTTCTTGAAAGCTTGAATGTGCACTCGGACAGTTTTTACAGTTGAGAATAAAACTCCACATGAGGCTACAGAGCCAAGGACCCGTGTGGGGACAGTGCGAGGGCAGAACAAGGGCTTGGGGCACGGCCTTCCTTTTTGTTTTATCCCCAAATATGCGCAATTTATTGTTGCAGTGAGAGAGGGAGGAAGTTTCCATTGGGAAGAGGTTTCTCTTTTTCAGCGATAACTTCCAGCCTTTCTATTCAGAAGAAAGACCTGGCCCCGCTGCACCAGGCCCTGCCTTCTCTCACCTTTCCGATTTAATGTGCTCGCACTGCGCCTGCTCACAAAGGTCGATCCCTGGTGCTGCCCCAGACAAAGCCACACATGGTGGGGTAAAAAACACAAGCAGTTCCACAGCAAAACACGGCTTTACAGCAGTTTTGGCAGCCAAGGCTGCTCATGTGGCACACACACACGGTGGGATGTTCCTGTGAACAGTGAGGGACAGTCACACAATTCTCAGAGCCCACGGGCAAACAAACCAGGTGCCGTGTCCGCAGTTTCTGTCCTACAGCCCGTGACATTGTGGTGCATCCCAAGGATGGATCTGTGGCTGTAACGACTAGAAATTCAGAAACAGCCTGGTGATTGTCCATGTTCCAGCAATGCTTCTCTTCTGGCTGTGGCACCCCCCGAGATGCTCATCACCTGCAGCCAGTTCACTTCTGCTGGAAAACTTGTGTTGGTCTCCAAGGCCAATTAACAAAATATGTGAAACCCTTGCACAGCTCCTGCAGTGCTGCTGCTTTGTGTCTTGGAGAGGAGGAGCTCTGCAACATGAGCCTGAGGCTGAGCAGGTGCCCCCCTTCCATCTTCCCAATCTGGGAACTGCTCTTTGCAAGACGGGATCAGAACAGAAACGCATTTTAAAGTCAAAATAAATACCTTAAGTTATTCAAAATTGAAGTTTTGTTCACATTACAGCAGTTTCCCAGCAACAGATCTCAAAGGCAGATCTAAAAATACAAAGGAAACCCTTTCTTTAAAGCCTTAGCAGGAAATTTTTTATATATATATATATTTATATTTATATATAGATACACACACAACTGAATAAGCTGGGCTAGAGTAATCTGTGCAGAGGACTCATCAGTCAGTTCGGAGAAAATGAAACATATATTCAAGCTCTACAATCCAAACACAGCCACAGGGAACCTCTGTTGTGCTCTGAAAGTCTGTGCTGTGTCCTCCAGTGTCACTGGAAGAGGCGATTTCAGTCTGGGGTGATTTGTATTGTTCACAACAAAAGCCAAACCTGGGTCAGGGTAACAGTGCTGTGAGGTCAATGAGAAGAGACTGAAATAACCACACTCACTCCAGATCAGCTCATTCCTCCAGAACCTCTCTGAGAGGGACCCTTGTCAAACACTCACAGCAGCTTCAGAGTCAAAGGGGTGAGGAAACTGCCAATTGTCAGCTAGAAATTATTTTAAAGAATACTTAACTTTATTTGAGCAGGAAGCATTCCGGCGGGAAACTCATTTCCAGAGTCATTTGTAAATTAACCAGTGACTGTCTCATTTATAAATGCACACAGTTATGGGTTTATGAACAGAGCAGTGCCCTGTCAACATCCAGCACCAGCAGGCACTGCCAGGGCTGGGATGGGCCAGCACCTCCTTCAGCGCCCAGTGCTGGGAGGAGACTGGGGCCTGGATAAAAGCCTTCAGGAACTCTGTACTCAAGGGAAGGGAAGGAGGGTGCAGCTTCAGGCTGTGGGCTCTGGGCTGGAGCAGGGAAGCCCAGACCAATCTGCAGATCCACTCACCCTAAAGATGGGGAGAAGCCCACATCCAGGCTGGGCCCTGCGGTTTGGAGGTTTCCCTCAGCAAGCATTCTCCAGTCTCCACCAATCATTTTGCACAGCCTTCCTGCCCTCCAGGCCATGGATCCAGCCTGGCCAGATCACTCTGCACAGCCTTCCTGCCCTCCAGCAGATTGACACTCTGGCACAACTTGGTGTCATCTGCAAACCAAGTGAGGGAGAAACTGATCCCCTCGTCCAGGTCACTGATAAAGATACTGAACAGCACTGGCCCAACTCAGAGCTCTGGGGACATTGCGACTTCTCAGAAGCCCAGGTAAAAGCAGCGCTTCAATGCTTAAAGTAGCTGAAAAGAAAGAATGGGAAAAACATATTGCAGGGCCTGTAGCAATAGGACAAGGGAGAAGGGTTTTAAACGGAAGGAAGTTCAGACTGGACAGTAGGAAGAAATCCTTCATGCTGTGAGTGGTGGGGCCAGGTTGCCCAGAGAGGTGGTGAATGCCCCATCTCTGCAAACAGTCACAGTCAGGTTGGATGGGGCTCCGAGCAATCTGATTGGGTTGAAGGTGTCCCTGCTTACTCCACTGGACTGGATGACCTGTGAATGTCCCTTCCAACCCAAACCATTCCATGATTCTACGAAGAGTAACACCCACGACCTTTCCCTCACCCACGAGGTGGGTCTCCTGGTTACAGAAGGAAATCAGGTTGGTCAGGCAGAACCTGCCTTCCCTACATCCATGCTGACTCCTCACAAAAACACCCGCCCTCCAAACCCTCCTCAGACCCCAAATATCCTCCCAAACGAAACCTCACAACCTCAAAGCTGAACCCTTGTTTGCAGTGGCTTTGCACCAGCCCTCACTGTCCATGTGCCCCCTCACCAAGCCTGCAGGAGGCACCAAGCTGAGTGGTGCAGTTGTCCCACCAGAAGGTCACCAACCAGAGGGACCTGGTCAGGCTGGAAAAGTGGGCTATTGAAAACCTCATGAGGTTCAACAAGGCCAAGTGCAAAGTCCTGCACCTGGGTCGGGGCAACTCCCAGTGTCGACACAGGCTGGGGATGAAGAGATTGAGAGCATCCCTGTGGAGAAGGGCCTGGGGGTGCTGGTGGACGAGAAGCTGGTCGTGAGCCGGCAGTGTGTGCTTGCAGCCCAGAAACCAACCGGGTCCTGGGCTGCATCCAAAGCAGAGGGACCAGCAGGGCGAGGCAGGGGACTCTGCTGCTCTTCTCCACTCTGGGGAGACCCCAGATGGAGCCCTGTGTCCAGTTCTGGAGTCCTGAGCACAGGAAGGACAGGGATCTGCTGGAGCGAGTCCAGAGGAGGAACCAGAGATGATCTGAGAGCTGGAGCACCTTCCGTATGAGGCCAGGCTGGTAGAGTTGGGGTTGTTCAGCCTGGAGAAGAGAAGCTTCTGGGAGATCTTGGAGCAGCCTCCTGGTACTGAGAGGGGCCCCAGAAAAGCTACGGAGGGGCTCTTGATCAGGAAGTGCAGGATGAGGCAGCACCTTGAGTACTACGGAATTCAGGGAATTGTAGGCAGAGATGAGGTCTACCCTCAGTCTCCTCCAGGCTGAACTGCCCCAGGTCCCTCAGCCATTTCTCCTGAGACTTGTTCTCCAACCCCTTCCCCACCTTCCTATAGCCCTGACAGAGACCCTGTTTCACTCATCCATCCCACTGCAGATCGGCTCCCGGCTGGGTTTATCCGGCCCTGCACACCCTGGCACAGCGTGGATATGGCAGAGATCAGCCTGGAACCCTGCAGGAACCCACACTGAGATAATGGGAACAGTTTGGGGCCACTCAGGGCCATGGGACCTGATTCCTCTGAGCTTGGTGCTTGGGGTCCAAGTCTCCCTGGTGTCCCTGCACCCCCAGCCCAGTCAGAGTGACACCAAAAATGCCAGCAAATAAACCCTCTAAGACTCATTTTGGCGTTTGAGAAAGCAGCGTCCTTTATTTCAGCACCACATGCAGGAGGGAATCATTTCCACCGACCATGCGGGAACAGAAGATATTTCCCACTTACAGGCAAATGTATAAATGTTCTGAGAAATCTCATGCTTTTTCTAGTACTTGCCAAGCACTAATTTTAATGTTGTTATGCACTTCACAACAGCCAAATCTCTGCTGATTGGAGCTTTGGAGCCAGCTCTGTCTGACTTTGTGCTTTAGACAGGGAAAGGCTGCAAACAGAGGCGATGAGAGAACAAAGCACGTCTCTTCAGCACATATCACAGAATCCTTTACGTTGGAAAAGACCTTTAAGATCAAGTCCAATCATAAACATAAAATGACAGTGCCAAGTCCACCGCTAAACCGCGTTTCCAAGTGTTCTGAGAAATCTCATGCTTAATCTCTTATTTGCCAAGCACTAATTTTAATGCTGTTATGAACTTCACAAACCTGGTTTGTTTGCCCGTGGGCTCTGAGAATTGTGTGACTGTCCCTCACTGTTCACAGGAACATCCCACCGTGTGTGTGTGCCACATGAGCAGCCTTGGCTGCCAAAACTGCTGTAAAGCCGTGTTTTGCTGTGGAACTGCTTGTGTTTTTTACCCCACCATGTGTGGCTTTGTCTGGGGCAGCACCAGGGATCGACCTTTGTGAGCAGGCGCAGTGCGAGCACATTAAATCGGAAAGGTGAGAGAAGGCAGGGCCTGGTGCAGCGGGGCCAGGTCTTTCTTCTGAATAGAAAGGCTGGAAGTTATCGCTGAAAAAGAGAAACCTCTTCCCAATGGAAACTTCCTCCCTCTCTCACTGCAACAATAAATTGCGCATATTTGGGGATAAAACAAAAAGGAAGGCCGTGCCCCAAGCCCTTGTTCTGCCCTCGCACTGTCCCCACACGGGTCCTTGGCTCTGTAGCCTCATGTGGAGTTTTATTCTCAACTGTAAAAACTGTCCGAGTGCACATTCAAGCTTTCAAGAAAATGTCAGTATTTTAGAGAACAATCAGAACAGAACACAAAGCAGCTCAAACCGATGGATCCTCTGCCCTCTGCAGCGTGGGCTGGCTCAGCGCGGAGGCGATGCTTGTGAAAGGTTTCTGGGTCATTATTCCCGTCTATTGAATGCCACATCTGAATGTTGGTCTGTTCCGAGGGGTGGTTTGTGGGCTTTGGGTGTGTTCTGTAAACTCTTTGGGAAGCACTGGGATAATGGGGCTGTAGGAAGGTTTATTTCCACAGGTCTCATCCGTGCCCCCTGTTGCCAGCTCTGTTCCACCCTCTCACCTGCACATAATGTGCAGGAAAGCAGCTGCTGCACAGGTACATTTAGCAATAAAATCCCTTTCCCTCTCAGCTCCCAAAGGGAAGGGCGTAAAAGATGTATTTAAAAAACAACTTCATTCTGCAGGGCAGCGTAAACTTTCTGAATCTATTTCTGTTTCACAAACCCCCAGTTTGAGCTCTTGCTTGCCTGGATCCTCCCTGTCTCTGGGTGTTTGTAGCTACGGAGTCGTGTGTTGTGGGCTCTCCCCTCTCGTGGTGACGGTTTTGATGGGTTCCACCAGTGAGGCCTGGGAGAGGGGGGTGGGAAAGGCTGCCAAGCCTGGTGCCTGATGGATGCTGTGAGGATCTGGAGTGGGAGGTGCAGAGTCTTGAGGACCAATCGCACGCAGGGCAGTGACCATGGCCTTTGTGATATCGTCCTCTGTGATGCTGAGCTGTGTCCTTGGAGACCGGTCTGCCCTGCAGGTGTGCAACTGGCCTCACTCTCCACTGGGATCTGGAGGAAGCAGGTGGTCTCTCTGCTGGGAGCTGCCTGTGCCTTTGCCTGGTGTAGGAAACCAAACAGCTGCCATTCAGCATTCGCAGCGCCCGATGCCGGTTCTGCCGGAGAGGTGAGTCAGGTCTGACCCAGGGAAGGTCAGGTCTGTCCGTGTCTGCTTCTGTGCAGTCATTGCTGGAGTTTAATCTCCGTGTAGGGGCCTCCGGTTTTTAAGGGGTCTCTCAGCTTCCGTCCTGTGCCTCCTACGAGGCAGAGCCTGTGACCCTGGTTTTCCACATGGGAGATGTTCCGAGCCATGGTGGTCCCGTTTTGCTTTACCCGAGGCAGCCTTGCCCCGAGCTCCGTCACCCCAACTGTATTTGTTTGCCGAGTGCTGCATCGCTGACTCCTGGCCTGGCTGCTGAAGTTCCATTCCAGTTTATCTTCCTGCTTGTTTGCTCTGTGGTCTTTCAGGATGCTTTTTAATTCCAGTGTTGATTTCCACTGCTTTTGGGGTTTGGCAGCGTAAGCAATCCATGCGGGAGGTGGAGCAGGCAGGGACCGAGCACAGGGTCAGGTCTGTCCCTGCAGAGCCTGGGGACTCGGTCACTTGGGGGTTGACCTGGTCTCTCTTCTGGTGGAGCCCTGAAGCAGCCGGTCCCCAGAAAGGACCTTCCTGAGTGTAGGGAAGCCCGAACATCTGGAGCGAGTGCTTGGAGACCGCTCCTCTTGGGCACTGGGAAGGAATTCTCTGGCTGCTCTGGGAATCTCGTGTTGTGAACGTGCCTGACCTTAGAAGGATGTGTCCACTGGGGGTTGTTTGTCCTGGCCAGAGGCACAAGGTGGCTTCAAACTGCTCTAACACCCTGACAGGAACAAGGAGATTAAGCTCACAGTCCTTGCCTGTTCGTTTGTATCATCTGAAGGAAAAAAAAATGTGTGCATTCATTCTTGTTCTCATCTCCCCACTCCTTGACAGGAGTCTTCCATAAATCCAGCCAGAATACTGGCTATGAGAGCTGACCAACCCCTGCTCTCCCCTTGCTGTCTTAATCCCATCTTGACCTGCTGAAGGGATTCTTTAACAAGCTGGAAAAATCTCCCGTCCCAGCTGCCACTCTCCAGCCATGCCTTGGTCACAGATGGGACCTTTAGACCGGGGTCCATCCATGCCAGAAGGCAGTGGCAGTGGCTGGTGGTGCCAGGAGAGCACCTTCAGTGTGTGAGCTCTGTCCTGCTCAGCGCTGGGTTTGGTGGAGGCTTTGTGGGGCCCTGGAGCACCCAGCGCTCCACGCTGGCTCTGCCTGGTACAAGCTGAGCGTCCCTGGGTTAGGAGTGTTTGGTCTGCAGGGCCTGGGGACAGGGCTGTCCCTCCGTGGGACATCCTGCTGCGTTCTGCCTGCGCCGCAGGGCTGCACGGGGCAACTGTTGGTGCAGTGGGGGCAACTGAAGCGGGCAGGGGATAAGAACAGGGCTGTCTGCCTCACCAGAAACTGCTGGCAGTGCAGGGATGGCAGCTGCGTTCCTGAGAGTTTGTGGTGTGACTCTGAGACAGCACTTGGGGTGGTTCTGCACGGATTGCAGCAACGCGAGCGGGCATCGGGGGAGCACTCACGTGTTTTGAGCACGAAGGTGAGAGTGATGAGTCCCCTGGTGAGCAGTGTCCAGGGATCCCTCAGGTGAGGCTCTTGTGGTGTGCTCTGCTGGTGAAGCAGAGATGGCAATTTGCAGAGTGCCTGGAAATCCAGCCTGTTGATGCTACCAGAAATACCTGAAGGCAATTTATGGAACTTTAGCCTTCCTGTTACCTTCCCTGTGACTGTCTAACCATGGTTTCTCTTTCTCCTTCTAGGGATCGACTGAGAATGTGTCAAAGCCTTTTCTGCTCTCATGTCATTTTCACCTGTGCTGCATCTGCAGCAGTTGGACTTCTTCGCTGCTGGCGGATGTGCTGTCTTAGAAAGAAGGAAGCAAGCACTGGTGATATAAGAGTAGTAGGTTGCAACAAAGAGCAAGGGGAAGGTGTGTCAGAGGTGCCAGAAACACCCAAAGAGAGGACAACAAAGAAGGAGCCAGAAGTATGGGAGAAGGAGCTGGCAGAGAAGGAGGCCCACCTGGCCCAGCAAGAGGAGCTGCTCCAAGGAGGGTGGCAGGATCTCAAACAGCAGCGAGAGGAGCTGCAGCTGAAGGAAGTCTCCTTCCAGCTCGACCTGGAGAGCCTTCATAAGGCCCAGGAGCAGCTGGAGAGGGAGAAGGCACAGTTCCAGTGGGACGTGGAGCGTTCAGCTGAATCATGCCAGGAGCCTGACCGTATCCAGGTAAATGCTGCCAAGGGTTGTTCTGCTGGGCAAGCCGTGCCCTCAGGGAACTCCTGGGCACTCCTGGGCCAGTTGCACACCAGCAGCGATCGAATGACACCAGCCCAGCCCCAGACAGGCAAGGACTGGTCTTCTTGACTCTTTTCTGGCGTGGGATATTGGGGGCTGCTTTTGAGGCTCCTCCAGAGGTGCTGAGGCACTGCCAGCGCCCAGGGCTGGCAGGAGGGGGTCCCAACAGCCTGAGCTCTGCCCGTTTTTTTTTGTACCATGTGCTGGCAGACAGCAGAGCAGAGGGGGCTGGCTTGAAAGAAGATGCCTTGGGCAATGCCAGGAGGTCGATGTTACCTTTGATGCTGCCCTTCACCCAGTCGGGTCTAAGCTCTGGGGAGAGGTCGGGCAGATGAGATGTTCTTCTCAGAAACAGCCGGATCCTTGTGGGTTACCGGCACCTCCAGCTGTCACAAAAGCCACTTGCGAGGCTGATGATGGCAGGGCACGGCTGTTTGTACACTGACAGCCATCTCCAAAAGCACTCTCGAGATCTGCCAAAGAGAAGGGTGTTGTCCACAACCAGAAAGAACAGCCCCCACACAGCCCCTACTCGGTGCATTTTTCCATAAGCAGGGCTTTTTTTCCCCACACCTGTGCACTCTGGGTGAGGAGAGCAAGTGTCCCTTGGCAAAGCGTGGGCTGAGTGGGATCCTCAGGCCTGTTGTTGATGGTTTGTTTGTTTGTACCTCACTCATTCCAAATGGAATTGGCTCAGAGCTGCACAAAACCTAGTTCAGAGCTGTTGGATTGTGGAAATGATTTTGGGTGCCTGAGTGGACTCATTACTTGGGAAGGGATCCTTTGGCACACACGGCTGCACTGCTGGGTGCTGGCATTCCCCTGGCAGAGGAGATCGCTTCTCCTGGCCCTTCTGCCACCATCCCTCTGCATGAACGATGCGGGGTGAGCCTTGGCCTTGAGAACTCAGAGAATATTCGCCCTTAGCTTGCAGGACCAGAAACTACTGGAACAGCACAGGACGAGCAGGACGACTTCACTCAGGAGGTGGCTGAGGAGCTTCAGGCCCCAGGGTCTGAAGATGAAGAGGGCTTCTATGATGTGAGCACCCACTGCCCAAGGTGTGAGGCACTGCAGCTGCAGCTCATGGAGCTGAAAAATGCAGACACCTGTCTGGCTGAAGAAAACGCTCACCTGCGAAGGCAACTCAGGTACATGGCCAAGAAGAGAGATTCTACCATCCAAATGAACACCCTTCTTCAAACCAAGCTGGTACAGGAACAGAGAGACCTGTTAGACATAACAGAAAAGGTACTAAGGATTAAACAGCTTTTGAGCTGAGAGTGAAGACAGTTCATAGTTCGGAGAGCTGAACGAAGGCACAAGAGGATTCGTCTCCTCCAATCTGGTATTAGAAGTTTCCATTGATGTCTTTGTAGGCCCTGTGGAGACCATCGATCGGGAATAGGGCACAGATTATCCCTGTCCTCTTTCCCTTTATCTTCTTATTAAACCTTTCCTTGATGTTCTCTCTGCGTAACCTCACTCTGTGCTGTGTGAACTGGAAGGACTCTGAGCCAGCTACTGGGGGGCTGGCGTGGGTGGTCTGGGTGCAGCTGCTGGAGTCAAGCAGAGCGTGTGGGTGCCCCTGGCTTGGGGTGCCAGGCACAGGCGTGGGTCCCAGTGCAGCTCCTGGGGTGAGTGGCGGTCTGTGTGTCCTGACAACCACCTGCTGGGGTCACCGGCAGGAGTGAGGCGCATCAGAGGCTCTGTGAGTGTCTGCACCTCGCCCAGACCTGGTGTGCATGGGCTGTACGTGTGCCTTCACCAGCAAACCTGACGCTGGGCCAGCTGGGAACTGGGGACTGGCTGGGGGTCCAAGGTGGGCCGAGGGTCTGTGCCGGCCCCTGGGGAGATGTGAAGGGTGGGGTTCCTGCAGGAGTTTGCAGGAAGCACCAGGAAGGAGCTTGCCGTCTGCTCTTCCAGCAGATATCAGAGTGGTTGATGCCCCCAGGAGGACGAGAGCTCGTGAGCTCCATGGAGGGCTCCATGTTGGGGACTTATGGGGCTCGACAGGGTCTCTATAGGGGGCTGCATGAGCGCTATACAGGGCGCTACAGGGGCTGTATAAGGGACCCCATAGGAGGGACTCAGGGAGCATGATAGGGGCTTTATAGAGAGCTCCAGAGGGGAGACAAAGAGCGAAATAGGGGCTCTAGAGAGGGCCCATATGAGGGAGATACGGTGCCCGATATATACTGTATAGGGGGGTTCCATAGGAGCAAGACAGGGCATGATAGGGGCTCCTTAGTGGCCTCTATATGGGATACACAGGGCACAATACGTGCTCTCTAGTGGGCTCCACAGCAGAGACATATGGGGCACTCTAGGGGCTCTATAGGGGGCTCCATAAACGTGTTACAGGGCGAGACGGGGCTCTAAAAATAAGCTCCAAAGGGAGGCCTTAGGGGATGCAATAGGAGCTCTATAGGGGATTCTTTAGGGTGTACACAGCGTGAGGTAAGTGCTCTATAGGAGGCTCTATAGGAGGGACTTACAGAGGGTGATATGGGCTCTATAGAGGCTTCCATAGGGGAGATAAAGGATATTTAGGGGCTCTGGCGGGGGCTGCATATGAGGAACATACGGGGCACGACAGGAGATGTATAGTGGGCTCCATAGGGGCCACACAGGAAACAATATGATGATAATGATGAACACAATGAAACAATAAGGGCTTTATAGGGGGCTCGAAAGTGGAGATTTATGGGTCGTGAGAGAAGCTCTATAGTGGGGTCCACGGAGAGGGACAGCGCACAATAAAGGCTCCAGAGGGAGCTGCATACAGGATCTTAGGGGACGCAACAGGGGCTCTATAAGGGGCTCCATAACTGCAATACAGTGCATGACAGGGGCTGTATAAGGGTCTCCATAGGAGGGCCATAGGGAGCGCGATAGGGGAGGGCTCTATAGCGGAGACGAAGAGTGAGACACGGGTTCTAGAGGGGGCTCCATATGAGGGAGGTATGGTGTAAGACATAAGCTCTATAGGGGGGTCGATAGGGTGCCACAGGTCACGATAGGGGCTTCAAAGGGGGCTCCATACAGGGTCCACAGAGCACATAAGTGCTCTGTAAGGGGCTCCATAGCAGGGACTTATGGGGCACAATAGGGACTCTATAGGGGGATCTTTAGGGTGTACACAGTGCACGATAGGGGCTATATAGGAGGCTCCAAAGGGGGGACTTATGTGTCATGATATAAACTCTATAGTAGGGTACATAGGGGTGACCCAGGGCACGATAAGTTCTGTACAGACGGCTCCATAGCAGGGACTTCGGGGGCACAATAAGGGTTCCGAAAGGGGCGCCGTCGGGGCAACATAAGGCGTGGCAGGGTCTCTACAAGGGTCTCTAGTGGAGTGACTTACGCTGCACGATAGGGCGTTGAATGGGGGTGACACAGGGTGCAATAGGGGCTCTATAGGGGTCCATATGGGGTACATAGGGCACGATAAGTGCTCTATATGAGGCTCCATAGGAGGGACTTAAGGAGGTCAACAAGGGGCTCTATAAGGGGGACAAAAAGCTAGATAGGGGCTCTGGAGGGTGCTGCATATGAGGGACTTATGGGGCACGACAGGAGCTCTTAAGGGGGCTCCATACAGGCGATGCAGGGCGCGGTGGAGGCTTTATGGAGGGCTCAAAGGAGGGATTTATGGATTCTGATAGAAGATCTACAGTAGGGTCCCTAGAGAACCTTTAAAAGAAGGAAAGAAAGCAAGCAATAAACTGCTTTGGGAAGCATCACTCACTGTTGGGAGAACAAAAGCCCTGTTCAACTTGAGCTGGATCAGCATTTGGCCTAAATGGCATGGAATGACCAGGAGCGTAGCTCCATCCAGTTTCTGTCTTTTCTATCTTCAAGTGACAGAGAATCATAGAATCATCTGGTTGGAAAAGACCTCTGAGATCATGAAGTCCAAATGTACCTGTCCGCTTAGTAAACCAGGTCCCTCCAGATCCTCGCAGCATCCATCAGGCACCAGGCTTGGCAGCCTTTCCCATCCCCCTCTCCCAGGCCTCAGTGGTGGAACCCATCAAAACCATCACCACGAGAGGGGAGAGCCCACAACACATGACTCCGTAGCTACAAATACCCAGAGACAGGGAGGAGTCAGGCAAGCAAGAGCTCAAACTGGGAGTTTGTGAAACAGAAATAGATTCAGAAAGAAAAGCCAGGGACAGGACATCGATGCTGGACTTTCGGCGGGCAGATTTTGGATTATTTAAGGAACTGGTCAGGAAAGTGCCCTGGGAAATAGTTCTTAGTGGCAAGGGGGTCCAGGAAGGCTGGATGCACTTCAAGACTGAAATCTTGAAGGTGCAGGAGCGGGTTGTCCCCATGTGTTGTAAGAAGACTCGTAGGGGCAGACGGCCGGCCTGGATGAGTATGGAGCTTCTGAAAGAACTAAGTAAAAAAAAGAGGATGTATCGCCGTTGGAAAGAAGGGGACGTAAGCCAGGTCATGTTCAAAGATGTTGTTAAGTCGTGTAGGAAAAAAATCAGGGAAGCAAAAGCCCAACTGGGTCTCTATTGGAGTGACTTATGCTGCACGGTAGGGTGTTGAATGGAGGCAACACAGAGTGCGATAGGGGCTCTATAGGGGTCCATACGGGGTACATAGGGCACGATAAGTGCTCTATAGGAGGCTCCATAGGAGGGACTTAAGGAGGTCAACAAGGGGCTCTATAAGGGGGACAAAAAGCTAGATAGGGGCTCTGGAGGGTGCTGCATATGAGGGACTTATGGGGCACGACAGGAGCTCTTAAGGGGGCTCCATACAGGCGATGCAGGGCGCGATAGAGGCTTTGTGGAGGGGTCAAAGTAGGGACTTATGGGTCGTGATAGAAGATCTACAGTAGGGTCCCTAGTGAATCTTTAAAAGAAGGAAAGAAAGCAAGTGATATCTAAGTGGCAGTATTTCTACAAATTTGACAGACAGTTAGGGCGCCGACGCAGAAATTTACCACTTTGGATCCTGTTTCTGACGCGGGAAGGCAGCAGGGAGTTCCTTTGTGTTTAGGAGGACCTGAGTTAAGAGACTTGAAAAAACTGATTGAAGAGGCTTGGAGAGTATTTCGTAAAAGATTAGAGAGCACCAGAGCACCGGCAACAGTGGCAGCTGGGTGCAGAAATGATATTTAGCGGAGAAGGGTGGAGAATGAGGTATTAGTTGAGGTTTTGAGTTTAACCTTAAAACAAGGACCGAAAAGGAAATAAAGAAATAGTAGACAGGTTACTGTCTTACCGACTATTGAGAGAATGTGAATGTGAATAGAACACCCCAATATTGCCAGTTAGGAAGATGGAAAAAGTTACAGATTAGTTCAGGATTTAAGAGCTATTAATAAGGTCGTAGATGACTTGCACCCAGTGGTGGCACTTTGAGCAAATTTGGTGATGCAAAGCTGCAGCAGATCCACCTCAAAGAAATCTTACATATATTCCTGCCAATAGCATGGGAGGTCCATGTACTATTGCCAGAGTCCCTTTAAACATTCTTCCTTAACCGGCTCCTCCCCGATGACGAATGCCTTGGCGAGCATTGGACCTTTTCACTGATGCTGAGGCCCTGGGATTGACTTCTGGTTTAACAGGAGTCCTGGGAAAAGTGACAAGAAGTTGGTTCAAGTAGCCTGTTCAGTAGCCCAAAGTTTCTAATGGACACCTGAGGCTACAGCATCGTAGAACAAAGAACTAAGTGAGATAAGATGAGGAATGTGTTGGTTTAGCATCTCAGACCAATCAGCCTCCATCAGAAATGATTTGGACCATCTGCACGATCTTACTGGAAAAATTAAACAAAATAAGGGTTCTGAGTGGCTGGGCAAATGGTTCCAGCGGTTTGGACTTTCTGTTTCTGGGTGGGTTGTTGGTCTAAAGCAGTCAGTTATCGTAGTCGCAATTGTGGTGGGAATCGTAATAATTGGAATTACATGCATGCAAAGGATTACTGGAAAATTGTTTATTAAAATTTGAAAGAATTCAAATATATAAGAAAAAGGGGGGATTGGGACAAGGGATTTGTCATCTTCACTTAGTTAATTAGAACATCAAGGATTCTGTACTCCACTGCTATCAGCTAGAGATAAGAAAATCATCGATCAGATAAGGAAATCACCTGTGAAAAAACAAAGGATCACCAGGAAAAGGCAGAATTGGCTTAAATGGACTGTAAGGAGTGTATTGTTTTATTGTAAATCAGACACAGGACGGTATGTAATGAGTTCCAGGAACAGGAGGGGAGCTGTGGTATGATTTCGGGGAACTGTGGAGAATATGTGTGTTGAGTAAATATAATAAGGAGACCTACACGCGCTCTTCAGAGGCACTCCTGGAGGAATATCCTTAGGGCTCCTCCGGCGCCGAAATTAAAGAACACCTGCTTAACAGTATCTCAGGCTCTTGGACTGTTTTCTTGGATTCACTGCTTTCAAAACAGGTGTGGGAGACTGAACTATGGTATTGTTTATTGAGATTTATCATTGCCTAATGTAATCACTTGGTGTAGAACAAAAGTTAAGCTTTATGTAAACGTTAAACCACAAACTGCTTCTGCAAACTCAGGAACTGATAAAGACACGACAAACAACCCCAGATAAGGGCATAAGAATGAATGGTCAACCAGAGGACAGGGGAGGAAGACGTCTTACTTCAGCCCCGACGATTATCAGGAGGCAGAAAAAGACCCCTTGATAACAACCGAAGCATGCGTAGAGTGCTTCCACTATACCACGATTGTGAAAGAAAAAGCGTATAAAAGGAACTGTATGAAGTGCCTATTTACGGCAGTTGGCGGAGCGTAGACTCCCCAGCCGTCCAGCGCTGCTTTTGCTCATATTCTACTTGCTATAATTAATAAATTTTAATTGGCTTTTGATCCGTTGTGGTCTCAATTTATAACAATTCTGGTGCCGTGACTCGGATAAGGAAAGGTGGGCTTCAGTCCTCCGGGGAGGCGCCCCGCGTCCATCTGCGGCCCCGCGACCGGCAGCTTACCTCAACCTTACCGATGAACCCAAAATCCTAGAATATTGAGCAAAAGAGGAACCGGTAAAAATCCCATAAACATTCTGTGTACGGGAGTCCGGATGAAGACGCAGGACGCGTAAGTATATTGCGAAGTTGTTCGCGGGTTTGCCGTTCGGGCGGGATTGGGTTTCCTGGAATATAACGAACGAGAGGTTCGACATACTGAACCAAGCGAGTGTGGACCCTTAAGTACTGCGTTTCCCATATGCCGTGAGGGAGTGGGCCAGAAACAAGGGGAGCGAGTGAGTGTGTGTTTGTGGATATTCCAGAAGATGGGGGCGAAGGGCAGCAAGCCTTCGACTCCCATGGGAAGGGTACCCTCTATACCTAAGAATACCCCTCTGGCATATATCTTAGATAATTGGAAACATTTTCCTGGGACTGCAGGGAAAAGTAAGCCAAAAATGATAGAATATTGTACTAAGATATGGGGAGGGAAGAAACTTTCAAAGAAAGTTTTCTGGCCGGTTTATGGATCAGAAGAAGATTGGGTAAGGCAACAATTGAATCTCTGGGTAAACGCTAAAAAACCCTTTAACCCAGAGGAGAGCCGGTACGCTGCGGTCTGGCTAGAAAAACCCTATCCAACACTTTATCCACTAAATGAAGTTAAAAATAAGCGAACTAAGAAGAGAGAGGAATTAGACGAAGTCCTCCTGACACCCCCTCTTTATGTCCCTCCGCAGACACCCACTTCCCCGTCCCCTCCAGCAGTTCCCAGAGCACCTACTCCGCCGTCAGAATTGGAGCAGGAGGAATCTTCCCCTCCTCCTAGACATAGAACTAGGAGTCAAAAAGGGGCAACTAACATGTACCCTCTGAGGGAAATGCCCATGGGGGGACCCCAACCTGTTATTGGATATATTTCTGTACCCCTAAATTCGGCCGATTTACGGGATTTCAAAAGAACCGAGATGGGTAGTTTAATTGAAGATCCACTCGGGGTAGCAGAGAGACTAGACCAATTTTTGGGACCAAATCTCTATACCTGGGATGAGATGCAATCCATTCTTGGGCAGTTATTTACTACCGAAGAGAGAGAAATGATTAGGCGGGCTGGAATGAGACTATGGGATGCCCAACATGCCCAGGGACCCCAAGCAGATATTAAATGGCCACTCCAAAGACCTAACTGGGACAATCAGGACCCGCTGCATAGAACTCATATGCAGGACCTGAGAACCATCGTAATCCAGGGAATTAGAGAAGCATTATCCCGTGGCCAGAATATTAATAAAGCATTTAATGAAATGCAAAAGAAGGATGAAAGCCCTACTGAGTGGCTGGAACGGTTAAGGAAAGCACTCCAGCAGTATTCAGGAGTAAATCCTGATGATCCTTTGGGACAGGCACTCCTCAAAACTCAGTTTGTGGCAAAGGCATGGGAAGACATTAGGAAGAAGATTGAAAAATTAGAAGATTGGCATGATAGAGGTTTGGATGAATTGTTGAGGGAAGCACAAAAAGTGTATGTGAGACGAGAGGAAGAAAGCAGTAAACGGCAAGTAAAAATGATGGTGGCAGCAGTTAGAGAGGATCGCAGAGGGAGGTCTAATGAACACAGACCTGCTGGAATAAGACAAGGGAATGGAGCAGTGAAGAAGGAACAAGGATGTTGTTTTTATTGTGGAAAGAAAGGACATATAAAAAAGAATTGCAGAGAAAGGATTAGAGATGAGGAGGTATTGAAAGCAGAATAGGAGAGTCAGGGGCTCTATATCTTAGGGGATTGGAGTCATCGTGAGCCCTTGATAAAACTAAAACTAGGTCCCCATAAACAAGAGTTCACCTTTTTAGTAGATACTGGAGCTGAGAAATCAACCATTAGACAGATACCAGAAGGATGTTCTGGGGTGTAGTGATCATGAGATAATCAGGTTCTCTCTAAACAATGTAAAAAGAAAAGCCAGGAACAGAACATCGATGCTGGACTTTGGCGGGCAGATTTTGGATTATTTAAGGAACTGGTCAGGAAAGTACCCTGGGAAATAGTTCTTAGTAGAAAAGGGGTCCAGGAAGGCTGGATACACTTCAAGAATGAAATCTTGAAGGCGCAGGAGCAGGCTGTCCCCATGTGTTGTAAGAAGAGTCGTAGGGGCAGACGGCCGGCCTGGATGAGTAGGGAGCTTCTGAAGGAACTAAGTAACAAAAAGAGGATGTATCGTCGTTGGAAAGAAGGGGACGTAAGCCACGTCATGTTCAAAGACGTTGTTAAGTCGTGTAGGAGGAAAATCAGGGAAGCAAAAGCCCAGTTGGAGCTCAAATTGGCCACTTCTGTAAAGGATAATAAGAAGAGTTTTTATAAATATATCAATGGTAGAAAGAAGGGCGGCAGCGACCTCCACTCCTTGTTGGATGTGGAGGGAAATATAGTAACCAAAGATGCAGAGAAGGCCGAGGTACTTAATGCCTTCTTTGCCTCAGTTTTCAACAGCAAGGATGTCAGCGTGCTTGACAGTTGGCCCTCTGAAGTGGTTGATGGGGGCAGGGTGAAATATGGCCCTCCTGCAATCCATGAGGAGGAAGTTAGAGACCTGCTGAGCCACTTGGACCCTCATAAGTCTATGGGGCCGGATGGGATCCATCCTAGGGTGTTGAGAGAGCTGGCGGATGAGCTTGCTAAGCCGCTCTCCATCATCTTTCAGCAGTCTTGGCTCACTGGAGAGGTCCCGGAAGACTGGAAGTTGGCCAATGTGACGCCCATCCACAAGAAGGGCCGTAAGGATGATCCAGGTAATTACAGACCTGTCAGCCTGACCTCGGTCCCAGGTAAAATCATGGAGCAGATAATCCTGGGTGAAATCATGCGGCACCTGCAGAACGGTCAAGAGATCAGGCCCAGCCAGCATGGGTTTAGGAGGGGTAGGTCCTGCCTGACCAACCTGATCTCCTTTTATGACCATGTGACTCGCCTGGTGGATGAGAGGAAGGCTGTGGATGTGGTATACCTGGATTTTAGCAAGGCCTTTGACACTGTCCCCCACAGTAGACTCCTAAAGAAGCTGTCAGCCCGTGGCTTAGACGGGAGCGCTCTGTGCTGGGTTAGGAATTGGCTGGATGGCCGAGCCCAGAGAGTGGTGGTGAATGGTGTCTCATCCAGTTGGCGGCCGGTCACCAGTGGTGTCCCTCAGGGATCGGTGTTGGGTCCGGTCCTGTTTAATATCTTTATTGATGATCTGGATGAGGGGATTGAGTCCATCATCAGCAAGTTTGCAGATGATACCGAACTGGGAAGAAGGGTTGATCTGTTAGAAGGTAGGATGGCCCTGCAGAGGGACCTGGACAGATTGGAGAGATGGGCCGATTCCAATGGGATGATGTTTAATAAGTCCAAATGTCGGGTACTTCATTTTGGACACAACAATCCCATGCAGAGCTACAGATTTGGGACAGAGTGGCTGGAGAGGAGTCAGGCAGAAAAGGACCTGGGAGTGCTGGTTGACAGGAAGCTCAACATGAGCCAGCAGTGTGCCCAGGTGGCCAAGAAGGCCAATGGCATTCTGGCCTGCATCAGGAATAGTGTAGTCAGCAGAACCAGAGAAGTTATCGTCCCCCTGTACTCGGCACTGGTCAGGCCTCATCTGGAATACTGTGTACAGTTCTGGGCCCCCCAGTTTGGGAAAGATGTCAGGATACTGGAATGTGTTCAGAGGAGGGCAACGAAGATGGTAAAGGGGCTGGAGCATAAGCCCTATGAGGAGCGACTGAGGGAGTTGGGGCTGTTTAGTCTAAAGAAGAGGAGGCTCAGGGGAGACCTCATTGCTCTCTACAACTACCTAAAAGGAGGTTGTAGTCGGGCAGGGGTTGGTCTCTTCTCTCAGGTGACCAGTGACAGAACTAGAGGGCATGGACTCAAGCTTCGTCAGGGAAAGTTTAGGCTTGATGTGAGGAAGAAGTTCTTTACTGAAAGGGTGATTGGCCATTGAAATGCGTTGCCCAGGGAGGTGGTGGAGTCGCCGACCCTAGAGGTGTTTAAGGGGAGATTGGATGTGGCACTGAGTGCCATGGTCTAGATGATGGTTGGTGTTAGTGTTGGGTTATAGGTTGGACTTGATGATCTCAGAGGTCCTTTCCAACCTTGTGATACTGTGATACTGTGATACTGTGATGTACAGCGTCCTCTGAGAAGGTGCAAGTAATCGGGGCTAAAGGAGAACCTTTTAAAAACATCGCAACAAGCTTTGGGAACGTGGACTAATCATACAACAGCCCCTGTTGGATTTAAAGATTCACAATATTAAACCTGGAGATTGGATATTAGTCAAAGTGTGGAAAGAGGAAACCCTGAAACCCAATTGGGAGGGACCTTACCTTGTTTTGCTCACCACAGAAACAGCCATCCGAACTGCCGAACGTGGATGGACGCATGCTAGCCGTGTGAAGGGACCTGTAAACCCACCACAGTGGAAAGTCGTCAGCTCACCTGGAGACACCAAGCTTGTACTAAAGCGATAAGTGATGATACAAACTGTATTTCAGTATTTTCTAGGATTACCTTTTGGGGTACAGTGTGTTATAGGACTAATATTTGCATTTATTGTATCGTTGATCGTGTATTATTTGTGGAAAATTGTTAAGTGTGAAAAAGGGCTATGTTGAATCAATGTCAGTTTCGATGTGTGAAACTCCTTGGGACTGGCCACGAAGGTTTTGTTATTTAAGGGAAACATCGACCATCGACCCTGCCAACACTCTCTATTCCTCTGACGTAATAGTTAAGTGTGGAAAACCAGGTTGCAATTGTTACCCGTTTGTATGTTTTAAGTGCAAAAAGTGTCAAGAAAAGTGGTGGCAACACTGTAAAGAAGGATATCCTCCTCGAGGGGTGTGTAGCAGTTGCTACACGAAAGAACGAGAATTTACTAATTGGGCATTGAAACAATTGGGAGCCAAGTTTCCAAATTGGACCGCTGAACATTGGTATTATTACGCCTATGGTATTAATCCTGAGTACTATTGTTACCACCCTCAGGAACGGATACCATTGATAATTGATATTGTCGCAGTCCAGTGTAGACTGGAAATCAAGGCTGTAAAGTGTAACGAGTGCATGGTTAAGGCCAAAGCTTGGCCCGCTTACGTTCACCGTCTAACCAAGTGTAAAAGGCATATTCCTGACAGGGACTCTTGCTGCCGAGAAGATGGTAACCCCCATGTCTGGCTGCAACCCAGTCGACGGGCGAGGCAGAGGAGGAAAACCCACCAAAGGAAAGAGTCTGCAACTTGGGACGTGCAAGCAGCCTTGGCTGAACTTCCTCTGGACTGGTAACAATCTAAAATTCAAACAGAGACAGAACCAGAACTCTTTGAGCATACTCTTTTTCCTGCACACTTTCTGCATATGGGTTTTGCCCGCAATAGCGGAAAATCCCCATGAACCAATGCAGTGGACATTGCAACAACTTGACACAGGTCGTGTTATTAGTACATATAAAGGACCTGGTACCCCAGTTTTGAGTGCTACCCCATGTCAACTAATTGGTCAGTACACACCTGTATGTGAAAAACAGGGATGGCAGGGAAATAAAAGCTCGACTTACTTCTGTCCAGCTTCAAACCCAGGAAAGGGATATTGCAACTATCCCGGTCACTTTTATTGCGCGTATTGGGGATGTGAAACCATAGCTCTTGAATGGCAAGTTAACCACGATAGGTACCTTAGTGTTAAATGGGGACCTCAAGGATGTAAAAAGCCAACACACGCCTATAGCGGAAACATCTTGGGAGGACAATATGCATCGAATTGTGAATATCTCAACTTTACTATCTTGAATCCTACAGATACTCACTGGTTAGTAGGGAAAATGTGGGGAGTTAGAATTAGAGAACCAGGCCCAGATCGAGGAGGTTTTATCAGAATACTAAAGGAAAAGCTTCCCCATGACCCTTTGCCAATAGGACCAAATCCGGTCCTAAATCCGTCCAGTCTCCCTGAAGAAAAAGTGGTTCCTGTCATGGTCCCAACCGCCTATCCAAACTCCACTTCAGAAGTATTAAAGTATACTGGGACTGAAGCGCCCCAATTCAGGGATCTAGATTTGGCTGAGTCTAAAGATCCCTTGTGGAACCTAATGCAAGCCTCCTATCGAGTCCTTAATGAAAGCAAGCCAAATTTGACAATAGACCGTTGGTTATGTTATAATGTTAGACCACCCTATTTTGAAGCAATTGGTAAACCAAATCAGATTCGATGGTCTAATGGTTCCAATCCACAAGAATGTCCATGGGATGACCAGAGAAACCATACGCAGGGGATTACCATTCAACTAGTAACAGGCCAAGGAAGATGCATTGGTACGGTGCCTAAAAGATATCAATTCTTGTGTAACGAAACAATTCCTAACACCAGAATAGAAAAACATAAGAATAGAAATAACAAATGGGCTATTCCAACATCGGGGGCTAAATGGGTTTGCTCAGATATCGGAGTAACCCCTTGCTTGTCCTTACATGTGTTTAATCAATCTCATTTTTGCGTACAAGTAATCATAGTTCCTCCCTTGATATATCATACCTCTGAGGAGATATTGCGCCATTTTGAAGGAGACCTTAGTAGACAAAAACGAGAACCAATTACAGTGGTAACCTTAGCTACACTACTGGTAGCGGGCAGAGTTGGAGCATGTACAGGTATAGCCTCCCTAGTAAAAGGTCAGGAATTACAAAATTTGCAGATGGCTGTAGATGAGGATTTAGCAAAAATAGAACAATCTATCCAAAATTTAGCCACTTCAATAAAGTCCTTATCAGAAGTAGTGCTGTAAAATAGAAGGGGATTGGATCTACTGTTTTTAAAGGAAGGAGAGTTATGTGTAGCTCTAAATGAGGAATGTTGTTCTTTTGCTGATCATACGGGAGTAGTCCAGGACACCATGTCCGAACTCCAGAAAAGGTTGGATCAACGTAAGAAGGACCGGGAGTCTGGCAAATCTTGGTATGAAAATTGGTTTAATGTTTCACCTTGGTTAACCACTTTGCTCTCTACTTTGGCAGGACCGTTGATAATGTTAATTTTGGGACTTATATTTGGACCTTGTATTCTACGTTATATTTTACGCTTTGTTAAAGAACGCTTTGATATAGCTAAACTACTCATATTGACCACAGGATCTAGAGCAGGATATATGATGGCACCTACTGATGAAGATGAAGATTACTGTAATTGTGATGTATTACATTGTGGATGTGAGGATACTTGCAAAAATTGTGAAAAGAAATTCGCTTACAGTGAAAATAGAGTCTAATAAACAATAATGGGATAAAAAGAAAAAGGGGGGATTCTGGGAGACTGAACTATGGTATTGTTTATTGAGATTTATCATTGCCTAATGTAATCACTTGGTGTAGAACAAAAGTTAAGCTTTATGTAAACGTTAAACCACAAATTGCTTCTGCAAACCCAGGAACCGATAAAGACACGACAAACAACCCCAGATAAGGGCATAAGAATGAATGGTCAACCAGAGGACAGGGGAGGAATACGTCTTACTTCAGCCCCGACGACTATCAGGAGGCAGAAAAAGACCCCTTGATAACAACCGAAGCATGCGCAGAGTGCTTCCACTACACCACGATTGCGAAAGAAAAAGCGTATAAAAGGAACTGTATGAAGTGCCTATTTACGGCAGTTGGCGGAGCGCAGACTCCCCTGCCGTCCAGCGCTGCTTTTGCTCATATTCTACTAGCTATAATTAATAAATTTTAATTGGATTTTGATCCGTTGTGATCTCAATTTATAACACAGGCTTTCCAAGACATTTGGATGTGGGTCTTGACACTGACCTTTTAGAATCCCCTACGGGTAAGGGAAGCAGGAGCCAGCCTCCTGGCACATCTGCTCACAGAGAGTGAGGAAAACATCGGTGCACTCTTTCTCAGCTCCTTTCCAGGATGGTGACACAAAGGGTGCTCGGGATGTGCTGCGAACAGCTAGAAATTCACCGCCGCTATGAAAATGTGAATTAAAGTCTGTTAAACACGGAGCGCACCAGCTGAATCGGTATAAAAATTTGCGTCTGCTCTACATCTGTCTGTATAAAATAGTCTGCAAGACAGAATGAGTCTGGAGTGGTCTGATCCCGCTCCGGGGACCCCCGCGCTGCTCCCCGTGCCCGCTCCCGGGACCCCCCCGTTGCTCCCCCCCGCCTTGCAGCCCGGCCCCGGCCCCTGCGCCTTTCCAACACGACCCCGTCCCTGCGCGGAGCTCCCGCGCCCCCTCCCCGCCGCCATTTTGGTAGTTTTTATCTCCCCGGGGTCTCCTCCCGCAGCACGGCCGAGTGGGGCTGCAGAACTACAATTCCCGAGATGCCCTGCGCGAGCCGGGTCCCGTCGCCGGAAGTGATGAAACCGAGTCGCCCGCGCTGGCTGCGCAGCGAAGGG
This sequence comes from Dromococcyx pavoninus, assembly GCA_033558185.1. Classification (NCBI taxonomy): domain Eukaryota; kingdom Metazoa; phylum Chordata; class Aves; order Cuculiformes; family Neomorphidae; genus Dromococcyx; species Dromococcyx pavoninus. The sequence goes on along the minus strand of JAUMJL010000133.1, from coordinate 1,826,522 downwards.
CGCGGGGGGGGGGGGGGGGGGGGGGGAGCGGGACTCGCGATGGGCGCCAAGGGGGATCCCTGAGAAGCGCTGTTGGCGGGGGCTGCTCCGTGGGGACGTTGGCGATGGGGGCCGGCTCGATGGGTGCCCCTGGAGGGTCCCCCTGACCCAAACCGGCTCCCTCAGCCCCTCTGCTGCCCCCCACTACCAAGCCCTCGTGCATGGGGACCAGTGGAGGGGAGAGCCCAGCGACCCTCAGTGCTGCCATCACCCGTTGCCAGCACCCAGCCCAGCAAGGGGCTCTCTGGCTGGAGCAGCACAGCCACAGCCACCACGGGAGCAGCCGTGGGCACCATGATCACCCCATGCCGTGATGTCCCCCATGCCAAGCCCTTGGGGACCCTGCTGAAACCTTGCCCTACCTGGGCACTTGCCTTCTGATGAGACCCTGAGGTGCCTGTATGGCTCCCTGGACACAGTGGGGGTCACTAGCACAGCCGCTCCCACTGTGACTTCCCCTCCTTTGTGCTGCCCGAGGGGTCCTGAGGGATGCAGGGATGGAGCTGGCAGTGTCCCAGCCAGCTGGGGCAGAGAAGAGGAGGCAGAAGAGGGGGAGGAGACCCTTGCCAATATCATGGAGCCAGCGCAGAGCGCTGGGAGGCAGCGCAGAGTTGGCCTGGTGGGATTAGAGCCATGGCAGGGATGGGATGGAGATGAGGCTGGGGAAAGGGGGTGGTGTGTTTTGGGGGAGGCTTGAGGGAAGGTGTGTTTTGGGGGAGGGAGTGGTTAAGTAGCTTGGAGGGGGGTGGGTCTAGTATCTTTCATGATTCTTTTTCTCTTGTTGTTCCCATTAAAAGGTGTTTCCCTTGAACTGCTCCAGCCCTGTTCGTTAGGAGGAGGGAGCACGGAGCCCTGGGGACAAGGGCAGGGCTGGGGACTGGTGGGGGGATGGACACCCATGACAGCAAAGGCCTGCAACGCCTTTGTCTTGGCCATGAGCAGCATCCCCTGCAGCAGGGACAGGGCTGGGGGCAAAGCCCTGCAGAGCTTCGAGACAATCCCGCATTTTCTCAGCTCCCACTGCACTCATCTCTGAGCCCAGCTGGGACTCTTCCTGCTGTCTTGCTGCACCTTGCACAGCTGCGGGAACAGGAAGGTGAAAAAAGTGGGATAATAATGAAAAAAAAGTCACTGTGCAGGCCAGAAAGTGCCTGGAAACTCCCTCTCTCTTTATAGCCCATCTCTCATCCATCCCCACACACCGGGGCCAACGCAGCCAGCAGTGCCTGGGGGAGCGGCGTCCCCTTGGTGTGTCCGGCCTGCAGAAGGTGCAGGATGAGGTCTCCCTTGGGGCAGTGCCCAATGCCGGGCGTTGGGGGGGCTGAGCCCCTTTGCTGAGGGCAATCCCAGTGACACCACTGGGGTGGTGGGAGCTGCTCTGGACCCTGGGCAGGCACAGTCCTGTTGGCATCAGCACGGCACGGCGCAGCTTCTGGTGTCATTGCTGCTCATCATCTTGCCTTGCACGCTGACCTGCCCCCAGCATCGTCCTGGCCCCAAAACTCCTGTCCCTTGAAAGCCCAGAACCCAACCTTCATTGCTGAACAAAAGTTAAAGCGCATTCTTGATGACGCCAGGCTGAGTGGGGCAGTGGTCACCTCAGAAGGACGGGAGGTCATCCAGTGGGACCTGGACAGGCTGTAGCAGTGGGTCTGTGTGAACCTCATGAGTTCAACCAGGCCAAGTACAAGGTCCTACACGTGGGTTGGGGCAACCCCTGGCATCAATACAGGATGAGGGATGATGTGATTGGGAGCAGCCGTGCGAAGAACGACTTGGTGTCTTATTCCTACCTGCATATAAAATCTTAAGGAAGCAGTTTATCTCCTAATCTTTCGGATGCTTTCAGGCAGGGGAACTCAGAGGGCTGTGAGCAGCTGCTGCAGGGAGTATGCCAGCACAGGAGTGGATGTTTGTGGGTGTTTGTGGTTGCAGCAGCTTCTGGCCCCCCTCAGGGTGCTGAGGCCATGTTGCTCTTGCACCTGGCTTTGTGCCTTTGGACCCGTGGGGGTGGGACTGGGAGAGGGCAATCCTCACTGCGTAAGGCAGGGGGTGGCTGGTGCCCTCCTTTGCACCTTGTTGTGTCGCCTCACCAACACCTCCTCGGTGCCCAGGACCATCAATCTCCGCATTCCTGGAGATGGCTTTGGAGAGCCCAGTGTCACCATTTCTGCTCTGATGGCAGACAACACTCACCAGTCCTGGACAAGGGGAGCTCAAGGCCTCTTCAAGCCAAGTGAATTTAGCATTACTCCCCTCGGAGGGGCCATCCCCCCTCAGGGATTCCTGGATATCCAGGTAGGGGAACAGTCTCGCCACAGGTGCTTCAGCAGGCGGAGCTGAAGCTTTGATGAGTTGTGAGAGGGTTTTAGTGCTGCTTGCATAACACAATAAGATACGTGCACCAGTGTTAGGCTTTTCTTGGCTGGGTCACTCTGGGGCGTTTCTGAAGGAGCACAGTTTTGTTTCCAAATCCATAAGCTGAACGTCTTGTATCGTATTGTCAAGGACAGAAACCATTCCTGTTTTCCTCGATACTTACACTATTGTAGTCGAGACTAAAAACTGATTCCTTAATTCTAATACAGTGATGAGCAGAGCATTAGTCCAGCTGTGCTTTGATTTAGCTCACAGGAGCTCTGATAACTGCACAGGGTATTTAACAAAGCAGATATTGTCAGAAGACTTTCCTTACTCCCAGAGACTGCACTCTACACGTGGACCCACAGAAGGATTAGGGCAAAATGCTCCCTTTCCTTACCATGGAAGGAGAAGCAGAGGACACCCTGCATGGCCGATGGCTTTTGGCAGTGATGACGTAATTGCTGCTCTTCCCTTCCACGAGGTGACCCTGTGCTCCAACACCGTGGGGAGTTACAAGATGGAGCTGGTGGTGGACATGACGGGTGTTGAAAAGAAGGTGTTGGCGTTGCCCCTCACAGCCAGGTACCAGCGCTTTCCTTGCAGCTCATCGTCTCTCCTCGTGCATCCCCCACCGGCACGCGGCCTTGCACACGGTTTTCTGGTCCCATCTCCAAATGAGGAGTTCTTCCTCAGGAGCCAGCTTGGCCCAGCCCGGTGTGAGAGCAGCAGTGCTTTGAAAGCAGCCCAAGGTGCAAAAAACCTGGGCTGGCCAGACAGGCGCGGCCTGAGCCTTCTTCTGAAGGGAACAGGAATTATATTCAGGATTGGCCTGCTTTTGGTGCTTGGGGTGTAACGAATTTCCAGAGGGCGGGCTCTCCTCCTTCCTGCAAGTGCTGGACCTGTGCTGGGTTGTAATCCAAATGCAAAATTTGCTTGGGATGCAGTGAGACTGCTGAAAGCTGGTGTCTGGTTCAGTTAGCGAAGGTGTGTGCAGATGGGAAGGGGCTTGTGGCAGGGCTGGCGAGGGGGGAATCAAGGTAAGATCTCACAAAGGGGAAAAGAGTCCCTGATGTGGAAGCTGAACTCAGGTTTCTCTGCTTCCTTCTGGTTATTTGAGCATTGACGTTCTCAGACCTAAGCCCAAAGTTGTCCTGGCTGCAGCCAGGTTCAATCCTGTTGTGCTGCAGTGGGTGTCAGTTGAATTGCAAGAGGGGTGAGTTTCCCTCTCCCAGGCAGAGCCGTCCAGTGCCTGGGCTGCAGTTTTGTAAGTTCAGATGAGCACAGGCAGGGTATGGACCCGTGGGGGTGGGACTGGGAGAGGGCAATCCTCACTGCGTAAGGCAGGGGGTGGCTGGTGCCCTCCTTTGCTGGGACAAGTGTCTGAGTTTCCAGGCAGGGCAGCAGCGACACAGGAGAGGAGGGAGTTGTTTTTAATGAGATACTGGAGTCTTGTGGTCCCTGAGCCTTGGCGAGCACTGGGCCCACTGGGGAGGCTCACCCAGAGCTCACTCCTTGCTGGGACTGTTGGCAGGGTCGTTCAAGCTTTCTGCAGCAAAGGTTGCCATCAGACAGCTCTGGCTCAGGGCACTGTGCTCTGCCTGGGCACCTGGCAGCCTCTGGGGTGCTGGGTCTCAGGGTTTGCTCCTCCTTTACAAGAGGTTGTTGAGCAAGAAGAAGTTAAAGGTGGTTGATCGCTGTAGGGGTATGAAATGTCTGTTTGGCAGTGACAAACGTGTCCTGCTCCATTTCAGACTATTTGGGGAATAAACAAACTACCTTCTCTCAGTATCTCTAATTCCCTTTTGGTCATCTCTCTGCCCAGATGTCTCGTTCCTCGGTTGCAAGTGCTCAACCCTGCTCTGCTGTTTGGAGATTGTTCCCTGAACATCCCCTACCGGCGGGTGCTGACCCTGATGAACAACAGCGATCTTCCAGGCTGCTACAGGGTTCTTCCTCAGGTTTGGCATTGCATCCACCTCCTGTCCTCAAATGTCATCAAGGGGTTTGGTAGAGAAAAAATAAGAAGGGTCTTGGATCAGACCTTGGTGAATTCTATTCAGGTTTGTCCCGAGTTCATATCCTACCTGAATATAAACTCTTTAGGAAGCAGTTTATCTCCTAATCATTCGGATTCTTTCATGCAGGGGAACTCAGAGGGCTGTGAGCAGCTGCTGCAGGGAGTATGCCAGCACAGGAGTGGATGTTGGTGGGTGTTTGTGGGTGCAGCAGCTTCTGGCCCCCCTCAGGGTGCTGAGGCCATGCTGCTCTTGCACCTGGCTTTGTGCCTTTGTGCCTTCTCCCAGGGCTTTTTCCATGTGTTAATTGCTGCTGCAGTAGATGTCAAGGAGTTCAAAGTTTCCTCTGAAGCTGGGTTTGATTCTGTCCCTTATAGGAACACAAGGATGCTGCTGCTGTGTGGTACTACAGCCCCAGGCCGTGCGGGATCATCCGGCCTCGCAGCTCCGTGGAGGTCCCGTTTATACTGCAGGCCCAGGTGGTAGGACAGCAGGACACCGTTGCTCGTGTCGTGACGTTTGGGAATGAAGGATCCCCACTGGTGAGTGCTCGGGGAGATGGGTGACATTGTGTGACTCTTGCTGGGCGCTGAGGTGCAGAGGGGTCTTCCTGGGGAAAGAAGGACTTGTGGCACACGGTTGGTGTGGACAAGGCCCGGGGGGATTGACGGCCCGAGCAACGGGCAGCGCCTGGAGAAGAGGGAGGAAAGGCATCCTCTGCAGGGACCATCTGAGTGTCTGACACAGGATCTAACGATGGGTTTGAGATATGGGGTAACAAGGCCAGTCTGAAAGGCAGCACAGCCCCTGGGTCTCACACTCTGCTGCTTTATTGGATGAGCAGCAACCGCTGCTTCTTTGGGACTTGTGTTCAGGAGCACACGGGGACATCCCTGAATCCTGCTAAAGCAAGTGCTGTGTAAGAAATGGTGCTGACAGTCAGGCCGCTCCCATCTGGGAAATATCCATCACCCCTCCGTGCCCAACGCCCCAGCCAAAGACACTGAGTCTCCACACCACGTGCATCTGGGGCACGGAGGCTTTTTTTCTTTCTACTGAGCTTGGCATTGGATGAGGCCAAGCATTCCAAGACTAAAGCCTCCTGAAAGATCTTTGCATTCAGGCACACCCAACAGCAGGGACAAGAACAAAATGTGGCCAAGGGAAGGTGGTCTGTAGTGTGCTGGCTTCATCTGGCTGGAATCTAGAACAAATGTAGGTAACTGAACTCTAATATAAAATGATAGTGACTTATAAAGCAGCAGGAACCTTAAGCTTCCTGTAACAGAAACAAGGCTGGACTTTTGGAAGTAGTCTAAGGGATTTAAACTTTCATTAAACTGAGTGAAAGTGGCGCTGCTCAGTTCCCTGGATGCCCTGAACGTCTCTGCCCAGACCTTTGTGAGTGTGCCTGGGAAGCAGCCAGCAGGAAGGCCAAGCAAGGAGGGCTGGCAGGGGAGTCTGAGGTGTGGCAGAGCAGTTCCTCATCAATATAAGGCACGCTTCCCTTAAAAAAGGGTTTCTCCCCATTGGAGTAACCTCACTGTTAACTTTTCCAACTGCAGTGTTCTTGCAAAACTGGTACCCTTGGGCCAAAAATTTATTGTTTCAAGATTTCTCTTGAACTTTTTTCTTTGGGGATGAAGATGTCAGTTTTTGTCCTGAGGGGCAAGCATTTCACCTGGAGAATCCCCCCACAAACTGACTGGCATGAGACTGAGCAGAGTGTGCACCCATCAGGGTGATCTTTATGGGCAGCCTTTGCGCTCCGTTGCTGCCAGCACCCAGTGAGTGCTGTTGGAAACCCTGCTGGGTGCGGCGACGGCAGCGAGAGGAGTTTCTGACTGCCGGGTGGGATTCTTTGCCTGTTCTACAGGGCTGCCCCACAGTCTGGGTGTTTCAGTCGTCCCTGGTGCAGAGCTTTCTGGGCTGGCACAACAGCCACTCCTCTTGTTGTACCTCCTGCACTGGGGGCAAATCCTACCCGTATGGGTCCCACGATGTGATTCTGACCTCGGGGGCATCGCTGCGATGTATTCCGAGAGAGCCAAACACAAGCCTGCTCTTGTCTTAGGTGACACCGTCTGGTATCGATACCGAGGCTTTACAGAGCGGGGGAAGTGTCGCAGGGATCTTTCCTCCAGGCTGCGAGGGGTCCCTTTGTGGGTCTGTGCCCTGGTGTTTTCTTTGCCAGTGACTGCATGCCAGCCGTTTCCTCCTGCTCCTCCTTCCCAGGAGCTTTGGGCAGCATCACCCAGAGTGCAGCTCTCCCTGCCTCCCTTCTCCCAGAGGGATAAAATGTCCATCATCACGCATGCATTCAGCTCCTTATTTTGGAGGTACCAGCCTGGGTAGGTGAGTTTTGGCTCGCTCCTGCCTGCCAAGGGTCGAGCATTTCTGGATGCCGCTGCTCCTGGCTGAGGTGCCCGGTGACTGTGACAGCTGTCAGTGCTGTTTCCTTGAGTCAGGCATCCTTGGAGGTTTGTCATTGTGGAGAGTGTTTTGTTTTGTGCTTAAATCACACTCTCTGAATTGCACAGCAGTTTGTCAGCATTGGGAGTTTTATTCATTCAGATCCTGTTTGGGCATTTGGAACCAATGAAATCCAGCCAAACTGGATGAATTCTCATTGTTTTAATGATGTGAGAAGGTGGTTTAGCCAAGGGACCGAAATTTCTCCTCCAAAAGGCTGCACCACTTCTGCAAGAACAACAGCTTTTGGGTCTCAGACTGTCCAATGGAAATCCAAAAATGCTGCATTGAATGATGTAATTATCAGTGTCTGTTACTCCTGCCATACCGGGAGCACACGTAAGCGCCATCAGCAGGAACTGACTGGCAGGATCTCTGCTCTGAAGAGGCTGCTCTGCTCCTGCCTTGTGCCAATTCCCCACAGGGGTGGGATGTTAAAGGAGTTCTCTGCAAGTGTGGCTGTGCAGCAGCAGAAGTCAGGGAGGGTGGTTCAGGGCAAGAGAGAGCAGGAAAAGAGCTGGGAGTAGGCACAGGGTAGAGGAAGGAAGGCTAAGGCGTGGAGGAGCTGTGGAAAAGCAAGCGTGAGAATCTGTGTTTCTTCACCTGCTGATAACGGGAGCCTGTGCCTTTCCGATGGCATCGCTCCGGGGCCCACGCTCACTGTCGGCCCTGCATCCTCCCGGGCAGAAGTGGTGAGTACCTGTGGGGCTGTTTTCCAACCAAAATCACTGGTCCATAGCAGCCTGTGACTTGATTTTCATGTACAACATTTCCATAGCGCTGCCAGAGAGAAAGCAAGCTGTGCCATCACAACAGGGCAAGAGGAGCCTGGGCTCTGGGGGCAGTTTTAGCTGGAGCAGCCCTCAGTAAAAGAGAGAGTTTGTGTGGGTGTGAGAGCAGAAATGAGCCTGGATCGTTTTGACAAGCTCTCCCTTTATTTTGCAGAAGGTGTTTAACTCTGACGATCGTGCTTTTGGGGCTCTGGGAGATCAAGAGAGCCCTGTAGCTCATTGCTCCTGACAGGGCATGGGTTTCCCTCTGGTTTGTTGCTCACAGCCCAAGCCCTGCCAGGTTGACAGAGCTTAATTGCAGCACCTGACTGCCCTGGGACTGCCCTGTTAATGTTCACCTCTGAGAGGCACCAGCTTTATCGCGGTTCCTGTTTCAAAAGGCTTTCTGTCCAAGCTGCCTTGACATTGGCTGGGGGCAGGCAAATAACAAGGAGCTCTGGAAGGTTCCTGGCTTGTCTGTCTGTCTGTGTGTCTGTTTTCCAGATCAGCTGTAATAAGAGTCACAGGGCAGGTGAAGTTTCCCTTGGAGTTCTTTTCCATTGAGATAAAGGGAGGGAGTAGGAGGTGTCCCAGGCACTGAGCAGTGAGCCAGGAGGACCCCATCAGCGCTCTCAACAGGAGCAGGCTGGAATCCTCTTTGAGAGACCAGTCTGTGCCTTGGGAAGGACCCTGGCTAAGCAGGCACTGTCTTTCCTTTCCTCAGTTGGAGCCTGCAGGAACGAGGGTCTGTCCTCCCAGACCAAGGAGACCTCACACCATTGTTTTTGTGCTCAGGTGGAAAAACACGTGCGAGAGGGCACAGGACGGAAGCTGCCCAAGATTCTGAAGAAAAGGAGTGACATTTTGATAACTCTGCCCTCGGCTGGAGGCCCCTCACCAAAACGTCGAGTGAGGTTTTCACCCATGGAAGAGGTGAGATTGGTGAGTGTCACCCTGGGAGGTGTGGCAGGGCACTATGGCAATGGGAGCCCAGCGCAGGGAGCAGGAGATGAGGGCTGCCACCCCGCGGAGCTTTCTGCGAGCCCCATCCCCACTGTGCCTCAGTTTCCCCTGCAGCCCCCTCTGCTGAGAGGCGTTTGAAATGTCCTCGGGGAGCTGGCACAGAGAGCCCCCGGGGGCTGCAGGGCGGCTCCCTCTGTACACGGGGGGACTCTGCCTCTTCCCTCTCGTCTCCTTGTGCGGGGGCATTTGCAGGCTGCAGGGCCCTTGTGTGGAGCAGCTGGCACGCTCACAGGGTCCCTGTTGTTGGGAGGAAGGGATGTGGGAGCAGATGGATTGGCTGGGGAGGCTGTGCATGTGATGGAGGTCAAGAAACCCATCCTGTACATGGCTTCTCTTCCCTGTGCGCACAGATCCCGCGGAAGCAGAAGGACCCCAACATTCAAAACACCTCGTTGCTGCCTTCACGAGCCCCAGGTGAGAATCAGCCCCTAGAGGTCCTGAAGTACAGTGAGGCTTCAGGATGAGCTGGCAAAGTCCAAGACGGGGAATCCAGCAGGCCAGGCCAGCTATGGGGAGGCTTTGGCATTCGCTAAACCGAGTTTAGACACAGGAGGGGGTCCAGCCCACGCTCCCTGAGCTCTCCATCACCTTTTCCTCCATGGAAAGCCCATGCTTTTAACAGCCACCTATTCCCCAGTCTGTGGCTTGTAATGCACAACCTCTGCCAGCCCTGAGCGCAGGCAAAGCAAGCCCACACCTGCCTGCCTCGGACTGGGGAGATAATCAGGGTGTCCCCTTGTGTCCCCTTACACTGGGCACTCCCGGCCCTCATGTCCCCTCTGTCCCCACACTCCATCACCCCCGTGCCCTCAGCGCTCGTGCCCAGGGTTTCAGCGAGGGCACTCAGCAGCCCTGCCGGTGCCTGGGCCAGGCCTGCCCGGCACAGAGAACGTGCCCAGCGCTGCCCAGGAGCTCGGGACCATCTTACCCGCTCGCCCTCCATGCTGGCAGCCCCAGCGCCCGGGCACAGCCGTCGCCCCACGGGGATGCTCCGTGCTGCAGGCGCCCCATGGCCCCGCAGCAGAGCGGGGGCACGGCCGGGTACCCCACGAGACCCCCCGCAGCCCCCAGCCCAGCACAGCTCTCTCTCCCCCCGACAGGGCTGAAAGCAAGTCCCTTCCACCAGCGGCGCCCTCAGGCCCTCCGGCGGCGCCGGGAGCAGAGGAGAAGAGCCCGGCCTCTGCCATCCACCTCCGCCATGGGCCACCGCCTCGCCGCTCCAGCAGGCGCTTTCCCCACGGACACGCCCAAGCCCGTGGACGTCGGCCCCAACTGCATCCTGGATATCTCCATCCCCACCGATGTCGAGATGGGAGAGAACAACTGAGCACCTCTGGGCACATTTGTTGGGACCGGTGTCAACAGGGCTGAGGGCAGCACCCCCAGGACATAACATCCCCCAGCAGTGGGGTGTGGGGTCAGCACCCTAGAGCTGCCTGTCCCAGCGTAGGACCCTGCTGGGAAAGAGGCAGCACGAGCTGTGCCAGAGGTCCCAGCCAGAGATCGCGGCCAAGAACTGGACTCTGGATGGTGCAGCTGGGACGGGAGGGGGGAATTATGGATGGTTAGGGATTTGATCTGTTGAGGGGGGGTTGGAATGGGTGCATTGTAGTGACTATGTTAGATTTTCCATTAAAACTGTTAACCAAAACCTTTCCATGCCTGTATGGGATGGGCAAGGAATGCAGGGGCACGACAAAGAGCCAGAGGGCCAAATGCATCGCCCAGCCCCACATCCCATCCATCAGGGCCCGAAGGGTTCGTAGCCTTCCCCAGGGCTCAGCCTCCCCCAGCTGTGCAGGGAATCCCGGGGGAGAGGGACTCCCCTCGTGCCTGGCCCAGGGGAAGCTGCCCTTTGCTGGGGGAGCCAGGACAGACGGGGCCCTGCAGGACTCACGGACACGGCCTCACCCCCAAAGCACTGCTGACCCCCTGTCACCCTGCCCACCAGCCTCCTACCCTGGGCCTTTAGCCGGGGGCTCTGGCGGCTCCCCACCACCCCACTGCAGCCCCCTAATATCCTAACATCCAATCTAACCCTCCTCTGGCACAGCTTCCTGCCATTCCATCGGGTCCTGTTATTGGTCACCAGAGAGAAGAACTCAACACCAGTTCAGCTCCTTCCCTTGTGAGAAGGCAGTGAACAGCTCTGAGATCCCCTCTCAGTCTCCTCTCCTCCAGGCTGAGAAGAGACCAAATGACTTCAGCTGTTCCTCATACGACTTCCCCTCCAGACCCTTCTCCAGCTTTGTGGCCTCCTCTGGACACTCTCCAGTAGTTCGATGTCCTTTTTATACTGTGGCACCCAAAAGTGCCCCCAGAACTCGAGGTGGGGCCTCCCCAGTGCAGAGCAGAGCGAGACAATCCCCTCCCTCGCCCTGCTGGCCACGCTGCTGGGGATGCAGCCCAGGAGACGCTTGGCTTTTGGGGCTACCAGGGCACTTTGCTGGCCCACGTCCAACTTTTTATCCCCCGGCACCCCCAGGTCCTTCACGGCAGAGCTGCTCTCCATCCCTGCATCCCCCAGCCTGGGCAGATGCTGGGGGTTGCCCGACTCATCTGCAGGGTCTTGCACTTGGCCTTGAGAAGCTTAACACGGGCCCACTCCTCAACCTTCTCCAAGTCCCACTGGATGCCATCCCACCCCTCAGGCAGAACAACCACACCACCCACCTTGGGATGCACCACCCAGCTCAGGAACCAGGACAGATGGGGTGCTGCAGGACTCACAGACACGGCCCCACACCCAAAGCACTGCTGTCCCCCTGCCACCCTGCCCACCAGCCTCCCACCACCTTGGAAAGCAAGGCTGGGGCTTTAAAAGCCCATCCCGTTTCAACGCCCCTGCTGTGGGCTGGGACACCTTCCACCAGACCGGATTGCACAGAGTCTCCTCCAGGGATGAAGAAGCCACAGCTTCTCTGGGGAACCTGTGCCAGTGCCTCACCACTCTCAGCAGAAAAGGATTCTTCCTTAGAGCTCGGTGGAATCTCCCCTCTTTCAGTTTAAAACTGATGCCCCTTTTCCTGTCACTACAGGCTTTGCTCAGAAGTCTCTCTCCATCTTTCTTACAAGGCCCCTAGATACAGCGAATGGGCACAATAAGGTTTCCCAGAGCTTTCCCTTCTCCAGAGATTGCCGTGTCCAAGGTGCAGGACCTTGCACTTGACCTTACTGAAACACATCGTGTTCACGTGTCCACTCCTCCAGCCTGAAGGCCCCTCTGGATGGCAACGCTTCCTCCAGGGGAATCCGCTGCACCACCCAGCTCACTGTCACCCACGAACTTGCTGAGGGCACACTCGATCCCACCACACACACCACTGATGGAGATGTAAAACAGCACTCATCCCAGTGCAGATCCTTAAGGGACACTGCTCCTGCCAGAAGTGTTTTAAGAAGGCATCACTAACAGCGTTGGAGAAGCAACTTCCAGAGTGCAGCACTGGGGTCAAAAGAGATCCTTGCCAGCAGGGAGCGAGCCCCAAAGCTGCCTGCCCTGCGCTGACCCAGCGTGGCCGTGCAGCAAGGCCAGGGCAGACAGGAAGCTTTTCAGCTTCCAGCCCTGTGGCTGACCTGCCAGGAAAAGCTTCCTGTCCATCGGGCTGAGCAGCATCACAACAGCAGCTCAAACACGGAGCGTTGGTCTGGGGTGAGCAGGGCCAGCCAGCCCCTGCTCCAACAGAGGAGAAACCCTCTGTGCTGTGGCAGAATCAGGGTGAAGAATCAGGAAGGTAAAAAAAAGTCTCCTGTCTTGAAGTGGAAGCAAACAGCTGAACAGCACCCAACCCCTGTCATTTCATGGAGAATAAAACCTTTGGGTTCAAGGCCACAGCAATGAGAATCAGCATTAACACCCCCCAGAGGCACTTGGTACTAATCCCAACGGAGGACAGAGATTCACAAAGGTTAATTAACATGTGGTTGTAAGTCACAGCAAATCCCAAAAGACTAAAACTCACGAGATATTTGCTGGTATCCTCTTAGTGACTCATGTGCCAAACTCCTTCAACCAGTCAGGCTGAACTCTGTGGGCAAGACCAACCCACCCAGTTCTTGCCTTCGCAGGGCCTTACTGCACTGCTCGAAGTGCAGTAACTGACAGTGGTTGTAATAATAACACCACTGGAGAATTCCAACTGGGCACTTACCAGAAGAGGAAGAGTTTTGTACCATATTTGGAAAGCATCAATGTTGATGATATTTTGAGAAATACAGGCCATGAAGTGCTCTTTCAGTCTATTGTGCACAACCCTGCCTTTGTGTCTACACACAAGGACACTTTGTCCTTGTCAAGCCTGATAGAAGAAGCTGGTTAGAATAAGTAGAAGAGATACAAAGTTGCAAATGAGAAGCTTGCGAAGAAATTTGCTGATCGATAAGAAATTTGCTAACTGCAAGCAGACTTACCTCAGCGACATCGGGATGTGTACTGATGTATATTTAACCAATCATAAGGCTACAGCTAGCGTATGAACACCTGAATGTATCCAATCAATGATTGAACCCTGTCACGTGAACCCTGGTAAATTTCTATATAAACAGTGTATCTGTAGTAATAAATTGATCATTGACTGAATCTCTGTGAGATTCTTTGACTCTGAGCTCCTGTGCTTCGTCTGGCGTCCGGCCCGTGCTTCACTGGAGTTGTTCAAGGCCAGGTTGGATGGGGTCTTGAGCAGCCTGGTCTAGTGGGAGGTATCCCTACCCAAGGCAGGGGGCTTGGAAATGGATGGGCTTTAATGTCCTTTGCAAAAAAACATCCTTTGATGCTGTGAATTTGAAAAAGAGCAAAAACACTGTAAGAATTAAAAATGGACCACCAAAAAAAAAAAAAGCCAACCAGCCAACCTGTGCCCGAAATGAGTTGAGTTACAACAGCTGTACGGCAGAAGATCAACAGTTTATTGCTTCAGAGAAACATCCAGTTATCAGTTTCCACACTGCATCCTTGACCTCCTGGTTCCTCAAGCTGTAGATGAGGGTGTTCACTGCTGGAGTCACTACTGAGTACAGAACTGACACCATCAGGTCAAGTGATGGGGAGGAGATGGTGGGGGACTTGAGGTAGGCAACCATGACAGTGATGATAAACAGGGAGACCACAGCCAGGTGAGGGAGGCACATGGAAAAGGCTTTGTGCCGACCCTGCTCAGAGGGGATCCTCAGCACAGCCCTGAAGATCTGCACATAGGACACCACAATGAAAATGAAACAGCCAAAAGATAAACAGACATTAAGCACAAGAAGGTCAACCTCTCTGAGGAAGGAATCTGAGCAGGAGAGCTTGAAGATGTGGGGGATTTCACAGAAGAACTGTTCCACAGCATTGCCTTGGCAGAGGGGCAGTGAAAATGTATTGACCATGTGCAGCAGAGCATTGAGAAAGCCAGAGCCCCAGGCAGCTGCTGCCATGTGGACACAAGCTATGCTGCCCAGGAGGGTCCCGTAGTGCAGGGGTTTGCAGATGGCAACGTAGCGGTCGTAGGCCATGACTGTGAGAACAGAATATTCTGCTGAAAAGAAGAAGACAAAAAGAAAGGCCTGGGAAACACATCTTCCGTAGGAGATGACCCTGGTGTCGCAGAGAGAAATGGCCATGGATTTGCGGACAGTAGTGGAGATGCAGCCCACGTCAAGGAGGGAGAGGTTGAGGAGGAAGAAGTACATGGGGGTGTGGAGGTGGTGATCACAGGCTATGGTGGTGATGATGAGGCCGTTTCCGAGGAGGGCAGCCAGGTAGATGCCCAGGAAGAGCCAGAAGTGCAAGAGCTGCAGGTCCTGTGTGTCTGTGAATGCCAGGAGGAGAAACTCTGTGATGGAGCTGCTGTTAGACATCTGCTACCTCTGGCCATGGGCCACTGTAGTAGGAGGAAAGGGCAGTGACAGTTTAGGGGAACCTTCTGTGAGTAAGCCAAAGCCAGTCCCCATTCACCCTCCCCCTGACACACACCCCCTTTCCCTTTTCCAGCAGACCATCCTTCATCTCCGTGCCTGGAGCCCTGCTTGGTGCTGGCTGAATGTGCCCTAAGGAACAGGGTCTCTGCCCACTGGTACCAAGAGTTCAGCCCTGCTTTACAACAGTGGGGTCATGGGACTGGTAGGGACAGGGGTCACTGGTGGGGTTCAACTTTGTCCTGTGGAACTGCTATTTCTGCAGAAGGATCTTCCAGCATCTGCACTCCAAGGGATAAGGAGAGGGTAAAAGGCAGGGTGAGGGTTTTTTTGTTTGGAGTTCCTTTTTTCACTTTGGGCAGTGTTTTTGAATGTCAGAAACCCTCAGCATTTCTGCTCCACTCAGGGAGAGCAGAGGGAGTTCTGCAAGGCAAGAGCATTGCCTGTGGCTGAGTGCAGAGTGATGGGAGCTGCTCTGCCCCTCAGGCTTGTTTCCAGCTTCCCTGGGTTTGCACCTTTCTGAGATGGAGGGGGATCAATATCCCCAGTTACCCTGAAAAGCCACTGCTGAGAGCAGAGGGATTCACCTCACACCACTTAATGTTTCACCATTTCCTGAGGTCTCAGCACCACACTTTCAGCCCAAGACACACATGGGTCATTTCACACACCCAGCAACATTGCCTTGGTTGTAATGTCTCTGTGCTTTTCCACCGAGCTCTCAAGTAATACCAAGATGTGATAGGACAGGTGTGAATCCTGGACAGTAGGTCAGTGCTTGAAAGGGAACACCAAGGGGGTACCAAAGTGTCCTGATGATGGTTTCACAGTACGGAAGGGTCAGCTCCTTCCTCAGGAAAATGCACAGATTGCACTGCCCACAGCTCCACAGGAAAGATAAAGGCTATGACACTTCATTCCTATGGACACATCTGCATCAGAGGAATTAGAAGATCATTGGCTGACTTGGCTGCTGCAACTCCCATCCCCAGAGAGCCTGGCAGCAAGAACAAGAGAACAACAGCAAGAACAGAGACAAGGGCGGAAAAAGGGAGAAAGAGTGAGGGTCTGTCTGAGAGAGGCCAGGGCAGCCGGGCACGCAGACAGCGTTACCCTTCCCCAGCTCTGCACGGCTCCTCCCAGACACCAAGGGTGCCGGGCAGTTGCTCTCAGCCCCTGTGCTCTGGAGCTGTGGCTGCAGAGGAGGTGGTTCAGCCTTGGAGCCCAGATCCCTGAAGGCAGAGGCTTTGCTGGGTTGGAGAGGAGGCCAGGGGGCTTGGTCAGCAGAAGTGTCTGCATTGGAGGGGATCACACAGAGCTTTCTGAATTCTCTCTCCCACAGCATTACTGGCTTTTGTTTCCTCTCATTCCCTGATCCTATCACTGATGCCTGGAGATTTTCCTCTTTTGAGGTGTTTCCCCGTCTCATGTCTTTTTGATATCAATGCTTACAGACCCCACCCAATCTACTGTACACTCACCTTGCCTTACAGAATCCTCCGTTTTAAAGGGCATTGCATGTGCACATGTTTTTGTTTGCAGGTGGGAACAGCAGGAAAGGTGATTCTGGTGCTGTCCACAGGTGGAGGAGTGGCTGACGACACTTTAGGAGTCCATTAGCAGACCTGCTGACCACACAGATTTATAGTGAAGACATCTCAGTAATTTGTTCAAGCTGGAGACCCCCCTTACCATTTATTCTCTCCAACCGCCCAAGAGAAGAAAGCTTAAAAGACAAATTCAGAAAATTCAATAAAGTAAATCATTCCTTCATCTTCCCCTTGAAACATCCTGTAGAAAATATCCTGGGGTGATCTGTACCTGTGAGCAGCCCTGATCCACAACACGTTCTATCAGTCAGAGAAGTCCCCTGTCCTGCTATACAGAGGTGTCACTCCTTGCACACACAGCTTCTCCTCACAGCACCAGGGGCAGCTTCCTGGGCAGGCTGAGCACTGACCCTGCAAGGGGGCAGTCCCTGCCCCGGCACACAGACCCTGCCGTTCAGAGACCCTGCTCTCAAGGACAGCCTGGGGCACCCCTGAGGGCACAGCCCTGCACTCGTCCCCAGAACAAGGCAGGCCTCAAGCCCTGTCCCTCTGACAGTGCAGCATGGGAACCCTGCTCACCACCAGGTTCTTCTCTACAGCAGAGACACTGGAAGAGATATCCTGACAGACACTGGGAACTGTGGGATGTGCAAGCTTTACGAGATATCTCCAGGAACCACACCTGCACTTTCCTACAGCCAGAGACTTACCATGTGATGGACTGTTAGGATTCCTTCCTCAGTGAGCTCTCAGTATCCTCCCACCTCACTCTGCCTTTAACCTCTCTCTGCCTCAGTGGCTCAGAGATGAAAACACCAGTGCACAGATAACAGCGCAGGTTTACAGGGTTGAGGTAGGCTGCAGTTTCCTTTCACAACGAGGTCTCCTGCAAGACACCTGAAGGACTAGCAGAGACAATCCCTGACTCAGCCCTTCTAACCCTTCAAGAACCCATCTGTCAGGATGTGTTTCATGGTGTCTCTGCCACAGTGATCTGCGGAAACAATCTCTAAAACTTGCAAAAGTTCTAGAATAGGTATGTCTTTATTTAGCTGTCTGGCAACAGGGTGGATAGATCCAAAAGCCCCATGCACCGAAACAAAAAATTCCCCAAGGTTATATTCCTTACAATATTACATAATCATGAGATTGTCTAACATGCCTATACATATGTATAACCTTTCCCTCCTTCGTATTAAAATGAGTTCAAGAGATCATTCCCATTGGCTCCTTCTGTTTGCATCTGTGCAATTACTCCTGCTGGTGGTCTCAGAGGGTCTTTGGGGATGAAGTAAGTAGTCATCTATAGGGTGAACTTTTTATCTTTCCTATTTGTGCAGACGCAATAAGCCTTAGGGGCTTATTCCAAATTGCAACATCGGTCAGAGCTGGTCCCCTTTGTTTAAAACCACTGATGTGTTCAGTGGAACAATGGTCCCCCTCTTATTGTGACCGTTAAACCACAACTTCAAATAAGAAGGCACTTTCCATAGTACCTAACACATCAGTTAACTTTTAACATCTAGATAATCTGACAGAATTACTAAAATCATCCAAAATTGTGAAATCACTACTTCAATAGAGAGAACCTGTTGCCGAGCAAGGCTTCCCTGCTGTACTGTCAGAGGGGCAGGGCATGAGGTCTGCCTTCTGCTGGGTATGAGCGCAGGGCTGTGTGCCGGGACAGGACTCTGCCCCCTGCCAGGGTCAGTGCTCAGCCTGCCTGGGGAGCTCCCCATGGCACTGCTTGTACCAATTCCTCAGCCTATAGGCACCATCAGCATCACCGTGGCTGACAATGTCAATCTTTGTCTGATGGGTTCTTCACCTCCTGTAAGCAGAGAAATGTCCCAGGACAGAACTGTCCCATGAGGAGTTTTCTGTAGGGCAGAACTGAGCACAGAGATGGTGGGATAGGTTCTCTCAGAATCTGGTGAGAGGAAAATCAAGTGAGGACAGAGAAGCAGTTTGATGGGCAGGGAAGAAGGAAAAAATAAGAATTTTAATGTCATGAGAAGGAGAATTGGGAAAACTCCATCTCATCTTCTCCAGGGAAGGGTGTGCCCTCATGGTGCATGGATGAGCCTCACTGAGGTGAGTTTCTACTGGTGCCTAACACTTCATGTCCAGTCCACTCTGCCAGTGCACATAGCCCCATATTTAGGACTAGAGCCCACATTTTTTAGCCATATCCCCTGTTCCCAGCCCTGGCTCTGACCCTCCCTTCCCTCAGGCCCTGCAGCTCCCCCAACCTAAGGCTGCATCCCCTCAGGGGGATTGGGGGGTGGTGGGCACTGGGGAAGGGAGTGACTTATCAGTCAACCAATCAGAGGCCACATTTCCTCAACAGAGGTTGGGCTAAAAGCAGGCAGAATGACAGTCCCTTGGTCAATCAGAGCCTCATGTTTCCCCCTCTGGGAAAATCAGAGGCTGTATCCTCAGTAGTAGCCAAACCATTCCTGTTACCTTCAGCTTTATTTTGGATTCCTGCAGAATTACAAGCTGGTGCTCAGGGTGTTTGGTGTTCAGGGACACCAGGGAGTGTGGCACAAAAAGCAGAGGTAGTCACCAAGGTGATAGTATGCTTTACCAGTGCAATGGCCACCTGAGATGGCATGACAGGCTGGGTAGATGAGAACAGAGCGGTGGATGTTGTCAACCTCAACTTCATCCAGGCTTTTAACACTGTCTCCCACAACATACTCGTAGGTAACCCTAGGAATTGTGGGTTTGTTGAGTGGATAGTGAAGTGGATTGAGAACTGGATGGATGGAAGAGCATAGAGGGTCGTGGTCAGCAGCACAGTGCCTTGTTGGATGCCTGTAGCCAGTGGTGTTCCCAGGAGTCAGTAGTGGGACTAGTGTTGTTCAACATATTCATCCATGACCGGGGTGAGGGGATAGAGTGCACCTTCAGTAAGTTTGCTGGTGACACAGAACTAGGAGAAGTGGCTGAAGCAGCAGAAGGCTGTGCTGCCACTCAGCGAGATCTGGACAGTTGGGCAGAGAGGAACAAAGGCAAGCGTGGGATTCTGCACCTCAAGAGGAATAATCCCATGCACCAGTAATGGTGAGGGCTGACCTGCTGGAAAGCAGCTCTGTGCAGAAGGATCTGAGAGTCCTGCTAAATAACAAATCAACCATGAGCCGAAAATGTGCCGTCATGGCCAAGAAAGCTAAAGGTGTCCTGAGCTCTGTGGAGAAGAGTGCGTTCAGCATGGCAAGGGAGGTTTTACTCCCCCTGTACTCTGACTTTGCGAGGCCCCGTCTGGAGTCCTGTTTCCAGTTCTGGCTCCTCAGCTCAGAAAGGCAAGGGACTGCTGGAGAGAGTCAAGCAGAGGCCACAAAGATGACGAGGAGACTGAAACATCTCTCTCATGAGGATGGGCTGAGAGATATTGATCTGTTTAGCCTGGAGAAGACTGAAAGGGTGGGTGTTGAGAAGACAGGGCCAGACTGTGTTCAGTGATGTTCAGCGACAGGACAGGGACAATAGGCACAAACTGGAACACAGGAAGTTCCAGCTGAACATGAGTGAAATCCTTCTTTCCTCTGACGGTGATGGAGCACTGGAAAATGTTGCCCAGGGAAGGCGTGATGTCTCCTTCTCTGGAGATTTTCAAACCTCACCTGGATGTGTTCTTGTGCAACTTGCTGTAGGAGACCCTGCTTTTTCAGGGGGGTTGGACTGGATGTTCCCCAGAGGTCCCTTGCTATCCCACGTATTCAGTGATTCTGAAATTCAGGCTAAAAGGGACCACGGCAAGTGTGTCAACCAACCTTCTGCTCAAAGTAGGGTCAGACAGATTACTCAGGGCTTTATTCAAACACAATTGGATCACATTCCAAGATAAATTGTAGCTTTCGCGAGGCAATGACAACCTGGATTCAGGAACGGCACGGCGACCAACTCCAGGCCGCTCGGGCCATCTGCTCACAGACACCAATGTGGTGGACGGCAAATGGCGTTTATTGAAGAGAGACACAGCTTTATATAGCTAAGATTTACAACATCACTTCCGTCTGCTTACATTGTAAACTAAACATTATTGGCTATTAGCAGAGGGGCCCTATGTTTCCGTACAGCGCGATATCTTCCGGGCGCCAGACCCTAGATCTCCACATTTCCCCCCTCCCTATGCATAACTAAATCAGTTAAAACACAAGAATCTGAAAAAAAATATTTTTGTTCTTATTCTAGAGTGTTTAACAATCTTAAAAATATATGTTATAGACTTGAATAAAAAGCACAAGGCACCGTGAATGGGTGGAAGTTAGGGGGTAACTGGTAACAAAATTAAGGGGTAACTTAGGGAGAACTGGGGGTAACACTGAGCGAGTACATTCTTAAAGCATTTGTTGGTGTTCTAGCACCGTAATGTTAACCTTCTCTAACTGGCTGTTAACTAATGACACGATCTTGTTCAGTATACAGGGTCCAAAGATCAGCGCCCCTATAATCATTGCGATCGGCCCTATCAAGGTCAATATTAGGGTGTTTAACCATGGTGAATGGTTAAACCAAGATGCAAACCAATTTTGTTGCTCCTTTCGATCCTTTTTTTCATTTTTCCAATCCTTCTCACAATTTGGCCATCGTGTCTCTAACTATTCCAGTGTGGTCCGCATATACGCAATACTCTTCCCTTAGTGCAGCACACACTCCCCCTTGCTGTAAGAACACTAAGTCCAATCCTCTTCGATTTTGTAGTACTACTTCAGATAATGATCTAATTGATTGTTCTAATGCACTTATTGATTGTTCTATTCTAGCCAGGTCCTCATCTACTGCCATTCTCAAGTCACTAAATTCTTTACCTTGTTGCACCAAGGATGCTACTCCTGTACCTATTCCCGCACCTCCCATGATCATTAGAGTAGCTACCGTTAGCGCTGTAAAGGGCTCTCGTTTTGACAGATCATGTTCTGGGGTAATATGTGAGTCAGAGGCAAATTCTTCAGAATGGTAAAAAATTGTGGGGAGTATGGACACTTGGACACAATATTCTGAGGATTCATCAAATTTTTCTAACAACAAACAAACCCACTTGGCATTTTTGACTAGTACTAACCACTTTGAGGAGGTTTTATACTATGCCTTATTAATACACAGTTGTTCTCTGTGCTGTGGGACTTTGCCTACACACACGCCACTTCCTACCACCTGTGCCAATGTAATGCCTTGTTTTTCTGTATCCCATATACACTGGACCGGATTTGGATCATTTACCTGTATAGGCATGTCACTTACCCCTACGGCCTTATAAAAGGGTGGCTTTATTCGGTAGCATAACCAGCAATGCTCCGTAAGATTTGGATTTGTTTTGTTCAATACTTGGTAGCTAGCTTGCACCATTTTCCAGAGAGGATTTCCGTAAGGGATGGGATGTTGGTGGAGTGTGTCGCTGCAAGTGTGGCGGCTTTGGTATAACTTACGGCAGCTGCGAGTGTGGTAGCTTCGGTGTAACTTACGGCAGGTGTTGGTACCTGTGGGTTGCGAACCGGGTTAGGCCCGATTGCTTGGGGAGATTGTGGTATAAACTTAACAATTTGTACCAGTGCTCCTACATCTGTGAAAGTTTTATAAATGAATACCAACCACATTTTTCCTACACTCCAACCCGTGTTAGCTGTAGGATTTCTAAGATCAAATGGGTACAAGTACCTTTACAATATACCATTCCATCGCTCGCAGATTTTGGCCGGTTACACTTACTTGGTCTCCATGTTACTCGCAAAAATTGGTCGTTCTTCCTTGGTTTCCATCTATCACTTGTTACAGTGGTCTCACATCCCCAGTATCCACACAACCAATATCCTGGATGTTTACAATAACTCACTCCTGGGTTTAAACTGGGGCACCAATATGTCCCCCACAATGATCTAGTATTGGATCCTCCCGTCATGGGGAATAAGTCGCCATTTTTTATTCTAAAGTCGGGGCACCTGCTGTTAAGTTTTCCTTTATCGCTCTGTCGCTTTGTGGATCTCGTAGGATCCACCTGAATGGCTGATGGGGATGGTGCCTTGATTCCGCCTGCGGTTCAACGTGTCTTATAGCAACAAGTTCTAAGATCAGGATCACACAGAGGCATCGCCACCCCCTTCTGCGGAGGCTATTTTGTTGTTGTCTGGATTCTGTCAGTGCAGAATCCTCAGGCTTGGACAAGGCACTTGCCGACTTGTCATTTGGTCTTATCACTAGGATGTACGGGTTACGGGGGTGTCCAATGATCTGGTCCTGTGAATAAAAACCTACAGTTTTCATTAGTTTTATTCTGGAGGTCTGGTTTGATAGACTTAAGCGGGCACCACTTAACTCTACCATCCTTTCTGACAGAGGCATACCCTCGCCCTGTCAGAACTAGCTTCCACCCTTGCTCCTACTCTCCCAACTCATTTCTAACTACGACTGACGGGCCCTCTTCTAGTGCTCGAGTAGCCCAATGTTTCTGGGTGGGCCTATTCACCTCATCCCCCCTGGGGAATTGATTTAGCGCTACCAGAGCAGTCGCTAGTAGGCGTGCTTGGTCTCCCAGGGGAATGGCATTGGCGAAACCTTCTGTTTTTGCTAGTACTTCAAATTTAGATTTCAGAGTTTGAATCGCTCGTTCTACTATAGCTTGTCCTGTGCTATTATACGGGATGCCATGTGTTAGGGTAATACCCCTTTTCAGAGCAAATGCTTGGACTGATTTAGACACAAAATTTGGGCCATTGTCTATTTTGATCTGATTAGGGACGCCAAGCCATGCCATAGCTGTCAGCCAATATTGAATGGTTGCTTTGGAGTCAGTCCTAAGGTGTTGAGTGGCTACAGTCATCCCACTATATGTGTCTACAGTCACCGCTAGCCATGCTCGAGGTTTCACCAACTGGCAGAGTGTAAAATCCATCTGCCACAGCTCAGAGGCTTTAAGACCGCTAGGGTTTACACCGCTGGACCACAGTGGTGCTTTCTGACAATGGGGGTATGTAGCTACTATATGTTTCGCGTCAGTGACTGAAATCCCACATCTCTTTGCCAATGCTTTAGCTCCGAAGTGGAGAGACTCGTGTAACTGCCGGGCATCTCTTAGTGTCCACAGTCCCTTTACAGCAGCGTCTGCTTTGTCGTTACCGGTTTGGAAAAACCCTTTAATTGGGCTGTGGTTGTTGACGTGGATGACCGATATAGTGCCCTGTCGAGAAAAAAGTGCTTCTTCTAGCATTAGGGCTGCTGTGGATGTTGACACGCCAGACCCCGACATGGCCAAACAAAGTTTAGCCACAAACATTGAGTCAGTTAGTATGTTGAGATGTTCTTTTGGGAACAGTCCACACGCTAGTGCTACGGCTGTCGTTTCTAGTTGTTGGACAGAAAGAACACAGTCGGTCATTTTAACGCAATGCCATTCTCCTCCCGATTGCCATACTGCTGCCGCGGTTGAAGTCGCTGAGGACGTGTCTGTGAAGACTGTTGGTCCCGGCTGAGGACGGTCCATGATCTTCCATGGAAGGTCGATGTTGACAAATGCCAACATTTCAGTACAGGGGGGCTTTGCTGTGTAACAAAGGTCTCCACCAAATCCGACGAGAGCTATGGCCAGATACTCTGACATTGCCACTGATTGCCTTGGGAGTTGTTTGCGGAAGGGCAACCATATCCTGGCAGGTTCAATGCCTGGGTGTCTTAGGGCAAGTTTTCTGCCTTTCATGATGAGATCACCAAGGCACTCGACTCCCAGAGAAAATGCATGTGACGGTTTTCCTAGGAGTACTCACTGCATTGGTTGGGCTTTTTCAGGGGGGTCCTGGGCTAGCGCTCCCACTGCCCACCCTTCTGTGAAGTGCAAATACAGATCAAGCGGTATACCTGGGTTCCAGCTAGCGAATGCACCTGATGACATCTGCTGCTCGACAAAGTCAAGAGAGTTCATTGCTTCTGTCATCAGAGATTTTTGTTCCCATGGGTTCTTTCCTTTCAAAAGATTGTGCAGAGGGGCCATGATTTCAGGAGAGATCAGGACAATATTGCAGAGCCATTGCAAGGACCCTACTAGCTTTTGCATATCATGGAGAGTCTTAATATTCCAACACATTTTTATTGGGAGGGGTTACTTAAGAACTTGTGATCCCCACTCCCAAAAAACTTACTCATGGTACTGTTTTAATTTTCGCCCTTGCGATTTTGAACCCGTTCACTTTCAGAGTATCTGAAACCATTGACACCAGCTGGTGCACCTGACTTCCTGACAGTGCAGCAATTAAAATATCATCCATATATTGAATGATAATCGCAGTTGGGTCACTGCACCTGACCAGCGCCAACACCCGATCCACCGTGATCTGGCAAATGATAGGTGAATTGACCATTCCTTGGGGCAGCACTTTCCATTGGAAGTGTAGGTTGGGGCTGTTTATAAACACGACAGAAAAAACAAACCGCTCCTTGTCCTCCTCGTGCAGGGGTATCGAAAAGAAACAGTCCTTAATATCAAGGACAGCACAAGGTTGTCCTTCCGGTACCATAGAGTTCATAGGCAATAGCGTTTGGACAGGACCCATAGGCTGGATTATCTTGTTTACCTCACGCAGGTCATGGAGGAGACCGAACCCCTTGCCAGTTTGTTTGGGTATTACAAAACTTGGGTATTCCACAGACTAGTAGAGGGCTCTATGTGACCTTGTTGTAATTCGTCGTCAAGTAGCTCAAGAAATGCAGCCAGTCGAGGCTTCGATAGGGGCCATTGTTCGACCCACACTGGGTCGGTCAATTTCCATTTCAATCTGATTGGTGGACATGGGTATGTGGCAGTGGCCTCTAAGGTAAATTTGTTACCCTGGTTTTTAACATTGCTAGAACGTCTCTTCCCAACAGGGGTGGGACTCCTGACATGACATATGGAAAAAGGGTGATGGTTTTCTCTGGTTCTTTTTCAGTGTGAAGCGTGATTGCTACCAATAGAGCACTCTTCCGAGCTCGGGTTACTCCTCTGACTCCACTCAGCATGGGGGCATCTTCCAATATCCAGTGTGAGGGCCAATGCGTCTCAGGAATAACTGTAACATCTGCCCCGGTGTCAATCAAAAAGGGATCGCAAATGGGGGTGCCCCTTGAGATATTATAGAGGGAACAGATCCCCCACACAACTGGCGGGTCGTCACCACACTTTAATGCCAGGGCCACCCTGGGGTCTCCCACCCAGAAGGTGGTCCTTGCTGTCCCTGGGATAAGGACGGATTCGGCTGGACCGCAGGTTGGACCATAAAGTTGGTTGCTTCTCAAAGGGGCAATGGTTTCGGGAGTGCCTCACCGCATCCGGGGTTGGCATAGTTGGGCTGCCGCATGCCCCAAGTGAGAGAGGGCCGTGCCCTCTCCCCTCCCCGTTTCCCTGGGTTTTAAATCTACATTCCTTAGCAAAATGTCCTTTCTTTCCACAGGCCCAACACGGTCCTCTAGATCAATTTTGGCGCGGGTGGAATGGAGTTGGTGGATCCCCCAGTTGGGGGCAGTTTACCACAGCGTGACCCGTCTGGCCACATTTAAAACATGCCATCACATTAGCTATCACGGTGCGAACAGCCACCTGAATCGGGGTCAGATGTTCTTCATTCACGACATGCTTAATCATGTCCGCGATACTTGATCCCACCGGTAATGATCTTAGGACTTCCTTGGTTTTTGAGTTACACTGCTGATGTAAGCAGTCTGCTACTACCGGACCTTTTCCTTCCGCAGACAGGTTCGAGGAGTCAACCGCTGCTTGGAGGCGATCTACAAATTGTGTAAAGCTCTCACTTTCATTTTGCTTTATTGTGGACCATGGCGATGGCTTGGTGATAACTCTAGAGGCTGTGCGAATGGCTTCTCTAGCTGCACGAGTAGTTGCCATAACTTCATGGACCCGCAAGCCTTGGGCTTGTGCCTGGGGGTTAATCATGTTTGCGTCTGTCCCCATCAGTCGTTGTAGGCTAGAGCCATGTAGCGGGTGATCCGCCCCTGTTACTTGGGCCAGTTGCCTCGCACAGTTATCCTCCCATTCTTGTTTAAAAACACTCATCCCTGCCCCATCAAAAATCAATCTATAAGTTTGGTTTATATCGAACGGGACCATGTCATCTCCCCCGAAAATCCCATCTATGAGGGTGGAGACCATGGCGTTATTAAGTCCTTTGTCCGCAATTGCTTTAACGATCGCTTGTATATCCTTAGGATTTATTGACGAATGGACCCTTTGTCCCCCGTCCATCACCCAAACCAGGAACACTAGTGTGGCCGATGGAGCCCAATCGGCACACGCAATCTTTATTTCTCTCCAATTCGTGAGAGGAAATTTTTTCCCCTGCGGTCCCTTTTTATTGCGGATGGGGATATTTAGGCTTCTAACTCTGTCTATTCCCATTTCCCACTCCTCCAAATCTAAATCGGTTGCAAACCACTCGTCCCAGCTGCTGTCTGATCCGGGACCGGAACTCGACTGACTGGTTACTTCCAGGCTCCGATACATTTTTGTCGGGCTTTGGCCCCGCCCACTTCCCTTGTCGGCGGGCCATGCCCCCCCTCGTGGCTTGCCCCACCTTCTAGTCGGGGGGGGGGGTGTTTGCCCTATAAGGGCATTTCCTCAGATGGCCGTTTTGATTGGCCGCCCCCTGCCCCTCACTCACGCCTCCCTTCCCTTCTCTGTTACCCCCATCACCTTTCTCCTTTTCATTCTCCTCCCCTTCCCGTTTGCATGCGCATGTTACTTTTAGCACTTCCTCCCTTTTCCCACCAGCAGTATTCTCTCCCCACCCTTCTCCTTGCTGCTCGGCGCCATTTTGGGGCGCATAGGGTGATGAACTAGCTCAGACATCTGGAGACTCTGATTCCTCCGCGACGTGCTTAGCCTCCTCGAGTAACCCATCTCAGAAGGATTTTGCGTGTTTCTGTCCCTCCGTAAGAGAGACGGGGTTCAGGGATTGAGGGGATGTATCTTTAGGCCTAGCAGAATCGTCATCGCCTGGGCGGTGCAAAGTATGTGTGGCTGCCCCGACTCCCACTTTCGGGGAGACCATCAAACAATTTCTTGCTTCCACCCAGGTCTCCTGCTCTTGTATGGCCTTCTGTAGGGCCTGCACAACTTTCCCCCAAGACTTAAGATTTTTCCACAACCCGAGGACGTCGTCGGTTCGACCAACGCTTTACTATACTTATCCCACACTTCAGGGTGGAGAATATCCACCGGTTAGTCAATGACCCCTATTTGTAAAAGCCTCACAATGGCGAGAGTAAAATCTTTGGGTTTACAATCAATACCCCACTGCCTCTGTAATTGTGATATGACCTTCACAAGGGCTTCCATTCTCCTTGTTGGTCTGGGAGCATCCCCGCCGGGCTGGTCCTGCCACTCCAGCCGCCGTTCACTCGTCCAGGCGATTTTCCCGGGTTTCAGCACCATTTTTGCCTTCACGAGGCAATGGCGATCTGGTTCAGGAACGTCACGGCAACCAACCTCAGGCTGCTCGAGCCATCGGCACACAGACACCAATATGGTGGATGGCAAAATGGCGTTTATTGATGACACCGCCTTATATGGCAAAGATTTGCAGCATCACTTCCATCATGAACTTACAAACTAAATGCTATTGGCTATCAGGAGAGAGGCTCTATCTTTCCTTACATCACGAGATCTTCCAGCCACCAGATCTTAAACTACCTACAGAAGGATTTAAAAATGTTTGATTGTGTCTAAAGGAAGGCTAAAGCATGGTGGGAGGACAAGAGGGCATGACTTACAAGGAGCAGCTGAGGATATCAAGTTTGTTCAGCTTAGAGAAGATGAGCCTGAGGAGTGTCTTCATTGCTGTCTACAACTTCCTCATGAGAAGGACAGAGGGATGTACTGATCTCTTATCTCTCATGTCTGGTGACAGTGAAGGAGCGGCTTAATACTGCATCAGGGGAAGTTCAAACTGGATATTAGGAAAAAGTTCTGGTTGAGACAGTGGTCAAGCACTGCAACAAGCTCCCCAGGGTAGTGGTCACGGCCCCAAACCTGTCAATGTTCAAGAAGTGTTTAAAAAATGTTATCCTTTAGGGCGTCCCTGTGGAGTCAGGATTTGAACCTGATAATAGTATTGAGCTCATTGCAAATCAGGATATTCTATGATTCTATGATTTGTTTTATAAGACATGGGTTATAACCCTGAAGCTAATCCCTCCAGATTGCCTGAACCTGACTATCCCTTCCTAGAGGACGGACAAAGACTGGCAGGGAGAGAGTCGCAAGCACACTGAGTCCAAGGCAGATACGGACTTTGTCTGCAGTGGGAAATGATATTGGGACAGGAAGAGATATATTTTTACTCTGCCTCTGAAAGGAAGATATAACTAAAAGAGCCTGATTGTTCCTAGTCATTACTTAGGAAAAATGCTTGTGTCTTTACTTCAACACACATCCCTTACTGAGAATTGCCAATGGTATTTCTGACATACCTAAGAGAAATGGATCAGCTCTAATTATGTCCATTGCTACGAACCAGGAAACTGGCTCTCTTTTTATAAATAATGGTGGTGGATTTGGGTATCACTGAGCAAAAGGGAGGACGGGGGTGACCATAAAGTAAAAGTCCCTCCTCCGTGCTTGGAGGTGAAGAGATGGGAATGACTGGTGTGTGGGACACATCTGTCATGATTTCCCTGAGACAGGTTCTTGAGGGTGTCCAGGGAACATGACACTGAGCAGGCCCCTCTCTTTTGCATTGTTGTTCTTGCTTCCTTCACTATGACACCTGACTCTACACCGTGAGCACCCTGCTGAGTGCCCTCACCCTGCACACTCTCACATCTCGGCTCTACACTGATGGTCTCCTCTCCTGGGTTCTTTCTAGCACAGCCTGGCCTCTCCCCAGCTCTCCCCACCTCTCCTGTCCTCTCCAACAGCCTAACGTGGTCCAGCCCAGGAGAGCAGCCCAGACTGGAATGGTCCCACAGCACAGCCAATCGCAAACTGCTGCAGATTTGTGTCCATTCAACTCCAGCCCCAGACCTCTGAATTGCACAGGAACATCTTGGGGACAGAGAGGGGTCTCATCCTGCCCATCAGATCCAAGCCTGATGCTGGCAATAATGACACCAGGAAACCGAGGCCACTCACTCCCAGGCTCTCCTGCACTCATATTGTAGGTGATCCTCAACTCCAGCTGCATTTGACCTCTTCTCTGCCCCCACAAGCCCCAATAACCAGGACAGCACGAGAGCCTTGGGGCTCCTCAGGCAGCTCCTGCATCTCTCCAGTCTCACTTTCCTCTTCCTGCTGGGTCCTCACTTATTCCCACGGTGCTTCTGACTCCTTGTATGTGGATACATGGATTCAATCCTTTAGTTTTGCGGGACATCACCTCTGAGGGTGTTTCTTCTTCAGAGTCTCCCTTCACTCCCAGCCCAGAGCACATGATGAGATCCCATCCTCCCCTCATCCCTCCAAATTCATTTTTTGTGAGAGATTTGTATGTGCCATCAGTCCTGGCACAAAGGAAGCCACCTGAGGAGGTAATGGGGAGCCCAGGCAACATCTCTACTGGCACTGGAGAGTGAGAAGAGAGCTTCTAAAATTAGAAATTTTGGTCCAATGGAATTGGATGTTATCATGAGCTTAAACCCAAAAACAATGAGTACACAAGAAGAACAGATTAAAGAAATCCACTTCCATGGATATTTTATTTGTAGCAGCTTTAGATGAAGAGCTCAGACTTGAAACACCACATCTGAGAGGTGGCCTTTTTTTGAAGGGCTGCATTTGGACAGGCCACACCTGACACAGTGTTGTGCAAGGGTCAGACAGAACGGGGTTAAACCTCAGGACAAGTAGTGTAGCTCAGAAGATGGCAGATGGCAACGTAGCGGTCATCGGACATGATGGTGAGGAGAGAATACTCAGTGCAGATGAAGAAAAGAAAGAAAAAAACCTGTGCAGCACATTCTGGATAGGAGATTATTCTCATGTCCCACAGGGAACTGGTCATGGATTTGGGGACTGTGGTGGAGATGGAGCCCAAGTCGAGGATGGAAAGGTTAAGGAGGTAGAAGTACGTGGGGGTGTGGAGGTGATGGTCACAGATTATGGTGGTGATGATGAGGCCGTTTCCCAGGAGGGCAACCAGGTAGATGCCCAGGAAGAGCCAGAAGGTCAAGAGCTGCAGCTCCCATGTTTCTGCAAATGCCATAAGGAGGAACTGTTTGATGAAGCTGCTGTTGGACATCTGCTGCCCCTTGCATGGGGCACTGTCACAGGAGGAAAAGACAGAACTGTGTTATGGGAGCCTTCTCTGCAAAAAATCAAGTCATTTCTTGATTCACCCTCTCCCTGCTACACACACTCTGTTCAGAGCAGAGGGATCCACATGACACCACTCAGTTCCTCACCCTTTTTCTTAAGGTCTCAGCATCCACTTTCAACTCAGGACACACACGGCACATTTCACAAACACAACGACATCTCCTATCTCATAGCATCTCTGCACTTCTCCATGGGGCTTCCAGGTAACACAATGATGTGACAGGACAGGTTTTCATTCCGGAGGGAAGATCACAGCTAGTACGAACACCTCAAGGAGACAGCCCTGTGTCCTCATGATGGCATTTGATGAAGGGAGATTCATCTCCTTCCACAGCACCACTCAACACACTGCCCACAGCCTTACAGTTCAGAACAAAGCTGGGACAGGTGTTCCCATGGACACAACTGCAAGAAAGGAATCGCCATGTCAGGGTGTGACTGTGCAGCTGAAACTCCCAGCCCCAGAGAGCCTGGCAGCAAGAACAAGAGAACAAAAGCAAGAAGAGAGACAAGGGCAGAAAGAGGGAGAAAGAGAGTGAGGGAGTGGTGGGAGAGGCCAGGGCAGAGGCAGCCGGGCATGCAGAGAGCGTTACCCTTCCCCAGCTGTGCACGGTCCCTCCTAAACACCAACAGTGCCAGACAGATTCTCAGTCCCTGTGCTCTGGAGAGGGCACTGGAGCTCTGGCTGCAGAGGAGGTGGTTCAGCCTTGGATCCCAGATCCCTGAGGGCAGAGGCTTTGCTGTGTGGGAGAGGAGATAAAGGACCTTTCTTAGAGAAAGGGGTTTGCTTTGGAGGCGATCACACAGAGTTTTTACAAATTTTCCCTCCTACAGAAGCTCCTGCTTTAGTTTGCTCTCATTCCCCGATGGTGTCTCTGCTGCCTGGATCTTTTCCTCCTTGGAGGTGTTTCCCTGTCTCATGTCTCACAAACCCGAGCCCAAATAATTTACACTCAGCTACACAAACCTACCTGTTTGCAGGGCACTGACTGCTTGCACGTTCGTTTTTGGAAGTTCCAAAAGGCAGAAGAAACAGATGGGCCCAGCAGAGGTGGTGCTGGTGTGATCCACGGGCAGGGAAGTTGATATACGTATTTTAGGAGGAGCTGTAACCAGATCTTCTGACCACTCAGGGAAACAGCTCAAGAACCTCAAAACTTGTTTAAACTTTAAAAGCCTTTCCTGTTTTTCTCTTTCCCTCTCTTCTTCCCCTTCGTCAAGTCACTGACCTCAGAGCAGGAATCTGAAAACTTAGATAATCTTTATATAAAACTCTACCCTGACATTCTTCTGGAAATGTTCTTTATGAAGATTCCTGTTGCCTATCTGGAGCTGTGAGCAGCCCTGACACACACAGCACCCTCTCAAGAGCAGAAGGAAATTTTCCTACTCTTTCAGGGCTCACTCCTTCCATCCACAGATTCTCCCCACAGCCCATAGGAAGCTCCCCGGGCAGGCTGACTGCTGACCCTGGCAGGGGACAGAGTCCCCGGCCTGACACACAGACCCTGGGATGCAGGGACCCTCCTCTCAAGGACAGCCTGGGGCACCCCTGAGTGCACAGCCCTGCACTCATCCCCAGCACAAGGCAGCCCTCATGCCCTGTCCCTCTGACAGTGCCACAGGGGAGCCCTGCTCGGCAGTAGGTTCTTCTGCTCTACAGCAGAGACACTGGGAGAGCCATCCTGACAGATCCTGCAAACTGTGGGATGTGCCAGATTTAGGGGATCCCTCCAGGAACCTCACATGCATTGTCGTACAGCCAGAGACTTACTGTGTGAAGGGCTGTGAGGATTCCTCCTTCAGTGAGTTCTCAGCATGCTCCCACCACACACCGCATTTAACCTCTCTCTGCCTCCCTCCTCTCCCCTCTCCCCTGCAGGTAGTGTCCTCAGCCCTGCTGTGCTTTGCAGAGGAGCTGCTCCTGGGCAGTGTTGGATCTTTGTAGTGCTGCCCACTTGCCATGAGCTCCCTCCATGCCAGGAGCCCAGCCCAGCTCTGCAGCAGAGGGGCAGTAAAAGGCAGCAAGCCTTTGGACTCCCTGGAGGTGTCCCTGGGGCTGCAAGTGCTGAAGGAATCCCTGAACTCCCCTCCCTCAACTGGACAGAGATATTTCTTTCCTGCAGTGACTATACAACCCTTCCCTTCAGTGTTAAGAAAAAGGGATACAAGTTACAGGGGGGAAAGGAGAGAAATGGTGGGGCTGAGGAGGTGAGGAGAAAGGCTGTCCATGCAGTGTCAGACCTCAAGGGACTGCTTCTCCATGATGCCCAGACCTCCTGAGGAGACACTCTGCATCAATGTCAATTGGAGAATGGTTCTGCCACCTCTTCTCTGAACTGAAATTTAATGAAATAAAAACTTCACCTTAAAACATATTTTTATTAGGGGTGATTTTAAAACTTCCAGTTTAACCTCTCTGGGAAATGACTCCAATGAGCTGTAGCAGCCTTGAAGACCTGAAGAAAACTGCAGGAAGAGAAAGAGCTCGTTAAGGATTTCTGTATTTTAATGAGACCCAGGGTGTATTCGCTGCTGTGTCCTTGAACCTCAGCTGCTTCAAAGAGGTTGAGCAAATCTCTAAAGAAGTAAAAGGCAAAACTCAGAAAATCTTGAAGTATTAATTAGTCTCGGGGAGGATCATTGGTGACAAAGTCCCTGCAGGGAATCGTTAGAGCAGATAGTTGGAGGCCATGATTGCAAGGAGGCAAAGGCACTGTGTAGGCATCTGTAAGGCTGAGAAAAGCCTTGGTTTGCTTGGTGAAGCAGAAAGGCCAAGCCCTGACCCCCAGGGAAGGCAGATCTTGCTGTGACTACAATGACCCTGGTGTCATGAACATTCTCACATTGCTGAATAAAAGTCAGAGCAGTTATTTAATGCCAAACACAGACCAGTAGAGTTTATTGAGATGCCAAGGCTCTCACACACAGCTCCATGCAGGTGCAGAAGAGTTGGGTCATAGAAGGGTGAGGTCATAAAAATCTTGTCTTGGAAGAGTCATAGAAATATCGAGTCCAAAAAGTCTTACTGTAATCAGGTCACATAGTATCACAGTATCATAATGTTGGAAAGGACCTCCGAGATCATCGAGTCCAACCTATATCCCAACACTAACACCAACACTAACACCATCATCTAAACCATGGCACTCAGTGTCTCATCCACTCTCCTCTTAAACACCTCCAGGGTCAGCGACTCCACCACCTCCCTGGGCAGCACATTCCAATGGCCAATCACCCTTTCAGTGAAGAACTTTTTCCTAACATCAAGTCTAAACTTTACTCGACGAAGCTTGAGTCCATGGAAGGGTTAAAGAAGAGTAATGCCATAGAAGAGTTAGACAAGAGTCAGGTCATAGAAAATTCAGGTGATAGACGTGTCAGGTCATAGAAAGATTTTGTCACAGAAGAGTTCGATCTTAGAGTCAGAGCAAAGTTGAGTCATAGAAAGCCATAAAAAGGTCAGATAAAGTTGGGTCTTAGAAGACTTTTCTCAGAAGATCTGGTTCACAAAAGGCTCCAGTTTTAGAAGAGTAAAGCTATAGAGGAGTCATGGAAGTGTGGGGTGGTAGAAAAGCTAAATCAAAGATTTTATTTTGGAAGATACATAGAAGTTTTGAGTCATAGAAGGGTCATGGAAGGGTTGAGTCACAGAAAGGTGATAGAAGTGTCGAGTCATAGAAGCATCATAGAAGGGCTGAGTTCATGTAGAAGAGTCAGGTCATAGACATGAAAAGTCATAGAATCATAGAATCATAGAATGACCTCGGTTGGAAAGGACCCATAAGGATCATCAATTCCAACTCCTATTCCTGCGTAGCATAGTCCCAATATTCCCACTATGGTTCTGAGGGCATTGTCCATAGAGGAGGTGGCTCATATAATATTCAGGGCATAGAGGTGTCATAGAGGAGTCAGGTAACAGAGGGTCAGGTCACAGAAGGGTCTGTTAATAGTAGGATTGGGTCATAGAACAGTTGGGATATGGAAGGGTCAGGTCCCACAGTGTTCCAGAAGAGTTGGATCATAGAACAGTCTGGTGATAGATGTGATCTGATCGTAGAAGCAGCACAGATGACTCATGTCGTAGAAAAGTTGGGTCATAGAAGAGTCATAGAATCTTGGTTCATAGAAAGTCACATCATGGAATAGTCATGGAATAGGCAGAGGATAGTCAGGTCATAGAAGGTCATAAAATGGTTGTGTCATAAAAGGCTGGAGTCATAGAAGGGCCTGATCATATGAGAGATGGGTCACAGAAGAGTTGGATCATAGAGGAGTTGGGTCATAGAGGGTTATTAGAGGAAAACTCACAGAAAGTTTGTGTAAGAGTTGGGTCATAGAAGGGGTGGGTCATAGAAGGCTCATTTTTTAAGAAATGTTCTTACATAGAAGACTCAGATCATGGAAGGTTTGGGTCACAAGTCAGAAGAAGGATGGGGTAACAAAAGAGTTGTGTCAAAGAAGACTTTGATCATAGGATGGTTATAGAAATGTTGGGTCATAACTGACTCATAGAAGAGTTGGGATATAGAAAGGTCAGGCCATAGAAGTGTTGGATCATAGAAGCTTCGGGTGATAGAAAGGACAATGAAGAGTCATTTATAGAATAGTCTGGTCAGAAAAGATTCATAGAAAATTCAGGTAAAAGAGGGGACATAATAGACTCGGGTCATGAAATAGTCGTAGAAAGGTCATATAAGTGTCAAGTCAGAAATTAGTGGGGTTGTAGAAGAGGTGGCTCGTATAAGAGTTGGATCATGGAGACTGATACGAGGGCCAAGTCATAGAAATGTTGGGTCATACAATGAAGGTGAGACAATATCTGAGCAAGGGAAATCCAGTCCCCTTCTCTTTGAGACATCTGGAAATGAGATCCAAGTGGCCAAGGTCTCGGGCACAGCCTTTAGTTCCCCTGCTCATCCATTGGCCATTTCTGAAAAGGACATGTGTGACATATGAGGCACAGACTCAACATGTGGTGCACATGAGGCAGTTTATTTCTCAGGCAGTGCGAGTGAGACAAGTGAGCCAAATGCTTATTCTACAAGCAGTACTTTACACATCTTTTACCCGGATGCTCGTCGTTCTATGGCTGCCACCCCGATAAGGCAGCTGTTGGCAGGAGTTGTCTTCCCCCTGCTTCTCACACTCTATGTAGCAATCCACTATCAGTATTCCCATGCACTCAAATCCTGTTTACTTCAGCATTTTCTCATACCCTTCTGTTTATTTCAGCGGCCTGCTCTTGTCCCTTTCTTCTACAGTGTAGAACATGTTAAGCATCTCAGCCTTTTCCTCATCCCCTGTAGCAATGTTCCCCTCCATATCCAATAAAAGATGGAGATTCTCCTTGGGTCTCTTCTTCTGTTGATGTATTTGTAAAAACACTTGTCTCTTACAACAGTGGCCAATGTGTTTGAGCTGGGCTTTTGCCTTTCTAATTTTCTCCCCACACAACCTAAAGAGATCCCTGGACACTTCTAGAGCTGCCTGCCCTTTCTTTCAGAAGTGATAAACTTTCTTTTTCTTCTTGAGTCACAGCAAATGTTCCTTGTTCAGCCAGGCCGTTCTCTTCCCCATTCATTTGTCTTGCAGCACATGGGGACAGCCTACTCCATCATTTTTAAGATTTCCTTTTTAAAGAATGTCCAGCCTTCCTGGATCCCTTTTCCCTTCACAATTCTTTCCGAAGGGCCCACTTTCCAGACAGCAGGAGCGCAGGGCACAAATTTGCCCACCACTCTCTCCTTCCCTTTGCCACCTCTCCCACTGGGTTTCAGAGAGTCTGTATGCCAGTTTGGGGGTTGCGGTTCGTGCACGATGGAGCACATTTATATTTTCACAGAGTTACCTTACTAAAAAAGTAAAAATTCGAAGTCAAAGTAAAACAAAATTGTGGCCACGGGGAAAAAAAATAACACCACCACTGCCCTTCCACCACCCCCCAAACCTGCACACCACACTGCAGAAACCAAACCCAAAACCTGCCAAGAGCTCAGCAGCGTCAGATCCCAAACACAGCATTGGTCACCTTCTCCCTGAATTCTACCAGCAGACTGCAAATCCATGACAGTGAGCCAAGCAGCTCATGCCAGGGACTGTCACATCTGCCAAGTTCCAAGTCAACCAGCGAGGCAAAAAGGAGGGAGAACAGTCTTCCCATAAGTTGCGTGTTGGGGTGTGTAGGCCTTGGGGGCCCAGGCAGAGCAGACAAACTGGCCGGGGTTGTGAAGCCCAGGAGTAGCAGAACTCCACAGTTGTTCTGGGCTGGCAGATCCTCCTGGCTCCAGGGCAGCTGGCAGATGTTGCCAGGTCTAGCCGCCTCTGGAGAAGTCAGCACTGGTTGTCAGCTCTACCCGGCTTTGTTGAGCTGTCAGTTCTTCCCAAATCCATGCAGCTAATAAGTCCACCTGGCACCACTAGGTTGTCAGAACTGCCCAGCTACAGAGCAGCTGGTGACAGTGGCCAGGTCTACCTACTTCTGCTGAGTTGCCAGATGGACCAAACTTCTCCAGGTGAGCAGATCCATCCCGTTGCCCTGGACCTTCAGGGCAGCAGATCTTCCCAACTCTACCCAGGTTGCCATGTGTATCTGGGTTCAGCAAGCCTGCAGGTCACACAGCACCATCGTGGAGCCAGGTCTACTTGCCTCTGCCAGGTAGTAAGTCTTACTAGCTCCACTGTGTTGCCAGGTCTACCCTACTCTGTCAAGAGAGCAGGTCTACCCAGCTATGCCAAGCCGTCAAGTCCACCCAACACTGTCTCATTGCCAGGTCTAATAGGCTCCACTGGGCCACAAGGTCCACTAAGCTCTGCCCAGGTGGCAGTTTTTCCAGGTTATGTGGATTCTCAGGCCTACCACGCTAACTGCATCAGAAATTCTACCCGTGTATGCCAGACAGCAGGACTTCTTATAGTGGTGTTGCTTGTTCTAACACGGAAGTGCCCATTGCCTGTCCCTGCCTGCGGTCACAGTACGAACACGCAGCACGACTGTGACCAAGCTGCCAGAGCATTCAGGCTTTACAGCAAGGCCAGGGATCAGAAGGAGAGTGTGGAAGGGGAAAGAGAACAGCTCTGGGAGATCAAGCACTGGTGCTGCTTTACAGTGCTGTCATGCTGGAACCTTTTCCCCTCCACCCATGCACACAAGAACTGTCCCTGAAGCTTCAAAAAGGCCTTGGACGAAAGTTCTCAAAAAACCAAAAAAGTTGCAGCAAGGCCCTTTATAATGTTTAAACACACACAGAGTGGCTCCGCATTTGAAAAAGTACAGTCAGGAAAGAAAAGTGAACAGTGAATTTGAAAAAAAATGACACCAAGAGAAAACTAGAGAAGAGAGGCTGGACCTGCAATGAGTTACATTGTAGCTGCTATGCAGTAGAAGATTGGCAGTGTATTGTTCCAGAGAAAAGACTATTTTTTAGTTTCCACACTGTGTCCTTGATTTCCTTGTTCCTTAGGCTATAGACGAGGGGATTCAATGCCGGAGTCACCACTGAGTACAGAACAGACACCACAAGATCCAGGGACTGGGAGGAGAATGAGTGGGGCTTCAGGTAGGTAAATATGACAGTGCTGATAAACAAAAAGACCACAGCCAGGTGAGGGAGGCAGGTGTAAAAGGCTTTGTGCCGCACCTGCTCAGAGGGGATCCTCAGCACAGTCCTGAAGATCTCCACATAGGACACCACAATGAAAACATAACAGCCAAATACTAATAAAACACTAACCACAAGAAGACCAGCCTCCTTGAGGTCGACATTTCTGCAGGAGGGTTTGAGGAACTGGGGGATTTCACAGAAGAAGTGGTCCAACGTGTTGCCTCGGCAGAGGGGCAGTGAAATTGTATTGGCCGTGTGCAGCAGAGCGTTTAGAATTGCAGTGCCCCAGGCAGCTGCTGCCATGTGGACACAAGCTCTGCCACCCAGGAGGGTCCCGTAGTGCAGGGGTTTCCAGATGGCAACATAAAGGTCATAGGACATGATGGTGAGTATAGAATACTCTGCACCAAACAAGAACAATACAAAGAAGACCTGAGAAATACATCCCGAGTAGGATATTTCCCTGGTGTCCCAGAAAGAATTTACCATGGATTTTGGGACTTTTGTCGAGATGCAGCCGAGGTCGTGGAAGAAAAGGTTGAGGAGGAAGAAGTACATGGGGATGTGGAGGTGGTGGTCACAGGCTATGGTGGTGATGATGAGGCCATTTCCCTGGAGGACAACCGGGTAGATGCCCAGGAAGAGCCAGCTCCCGTGTGTCTGTGAATGCCAGGAGGAGAAACAGGGTGATGGAGCTGCTGTAAGAAATTTGCTGCCTTTGGACATGAAGGACTGCACAAGGATGAAAGAACAGTCACAAATTAGGGGAGACATCACCGAGCAAAATCAAAGTCATTTGTCACACTGCACACTCCCCACTGCTGTTTTCATTTGTATGAGATCATCAATCAGCTCTGTTCCTGGAGTCCTGCTTGGTGCTACCTGAATGTGTCGTGAGGAGCAGGCCCTCTGCCTGCTGGGTACCAAGGAGTCAGCCCAGCTCTGCAACAGTGGGGTCATGGGAACAGTATGGATAGTGTTCTTGTTAGATATTTTCTAATAAAACTACTCCTAATGCAAAGGGGCCCGTAGACATCTGCACTCCCAGTGCTAAGAAACCACATTCACAAACATCTTTTAGAAGTAAAAGGATTTCAGAGCCCTCTCTAATCTCAGCTAGAGATTATTTTTGATGTCAGGATTTCTAAGCATTTCTGCTACATTTGGGGAGGTCAATAAGAGTCCTGCAAGGTAAGGAGGTTTACTGGTGCAGATTGAGGAGACGTCTTGTGTCCCTTGGTAATGTTCCTGGCTGCCCTTTGATTTGTAGCTTCCTGAGACAGGGTGCATTCACACTTTCATGTTAACTAGAGGAGGCACCAGGCACTGCTGAGAGTGGAGAAATCCACTGCAAACATTGAGTCTGACATTTTCTCAAGGTCTCAGCACCCCACTTTCAGCCCAGGACAGACATGGTTCATTACACAAACCCAATAACGTTTTTTCTGTCATAGCATCTCTGTGCTTCTCCATGGAGCTTTCAGGTGAAACAAAGATGTGATAGAACAGGTTTGCATCCCGGAGGGAAGCTCACAGCTGGGAGACACCCAAGTGTCCTGATGATGATATGTCAGTAAGGAAGAGTTAAACACATTCCTCAGGGAATGACACAGACCCCACAGCTCCACAGGAAAGACGAATGCTAGGACATTTAATTCTCATGGACACAAGTGCACAGGACGAATCAGAAGATCAGTTCCTGACTCTGCAGCTGAAACCCCCATCCCCAGAGAGCCTGGCAGCAAGAACAAGAGAACAACAGCAAGAAGAGACACAAGGGGAGAAAGAGAGAGAAAGAGAGTGAGGGTGTGGTTGGGAGAGGCGAGACCAGAGGCAGCTGGCACACAGACAGCATTCCCCTTCCCCAGTTGTGCACAGCCCCTCCCAGACACCGACTGTGCTGGGCAGTTACTCTCAGCCCCTGTGCTCTGGAGAGGGAATTGAAGCTGTGGCTGTAGAGGAGGTGGTTCAGCCTTGGGGCCCAAAGGGCAGAGAGCAGAGGCTTTTCTATGTGGGACAGGAGGCCAGGGGACTTACTCAGAGAGAGAGTCTGCACTGGATGTGATCAAATGGAGTTTTCTGAATTATCTGTCTCACATCATTTCTGGTTTTGATTTCCTTTCATGCCCTGATCCTATCCCGGATATTTGGAGATTTGCCTTTTTAATTTTTTTTCCCTGTCACGTCTTTTTGATTTCCATGCTCACAGACCCCCATCCAACAACTTTATGGTTTTAATTTTCTTTCATCCACTGAACATATTCCTGTTACCTGGAGATTTTCATCCTGTTAGCTATTTCCTCTCCCATGTTTTTATTTCATTTTCACCACTCACAGACCTCATTCCATCCTTTGGCCCTACATAAACCTGCTTGTTTGCAGATCATTGGCTCTGTGTGTGTTTCTGTTTGCAGGACAGGTCAGACTAAGCCTGATGGGTCCAGAAGGGGCGATGCTGTTATATCCATAGCAAAAGGAGTGGCTGGAGACAGGTCAAGAGGCTCC
The DNA here is from genome assembly GCA_033558185.1 of Dromococcyx pavoninus. Lineage (NCBI taxonomy): Eukaryota > Metazoa > Chordata > Aves > Cuculiformes > Neomorphidae > Dromococcyx > Dromococcyx pavoninus. Next base: position 1,785,983 of record JAUMJL010000133.1, on the reverse strand, counting down.
TGTCAGACCTACTGGTCAGTCAAAGCTACAGCTCAAAAGTCTCAGTCACTTGTGCAATCCCAAGAGCCACTTTTCCTCTTTCTCCCCCTCAACCTCATCACACAAACACACAAATTCTTTCAGAGTAGGAAACTGAAAAGGCAAATAAGTAAAGATACTTATCATCAAAGTAATCTTTCCATGTCTTTCCTCTTTAAATGTCCCTTCAGAATTGTCCTGGAGTGATCTGGAGCTGTGAGCAGACTTGACCCACAGAGTATCTCCTGATACCAGAAAGACCCTCTCCTGCCAGGATTTTCTTCTTCCACACACAACTTCTCCCAGCAGCGCCATGGGGAGCTCCCAGCCTTCCAGTATGGAAAGGGGCTACAAGAAAGCTGGGATGGGGCTGTTGATCAGGGAGTACAGGGATATGACAAGGGGGAACGATTTTCAGCTGAAAGAGGGAGTATTGAGATGAGATCTCAGGAAGAAATGTTTTCCTGTGAGGGTGGGGTGGCCCTGGCCCACGTTGCTCAGAGAAATGGTGGCTGCCCCATGCCTGGAGGTTTTCAAGGCCAGGTTGGATGGAGCTTTGAGCACTCTAATGCTGTTGAATGTGTCTCTGCCCATGGCAAGGGGTGGCATTGGATGAGCTTTATGGTCCCTTCCTTCTCAAACCATTCCATGGTTCTTTGAAAAGGGACACCTGTCTTATAAAGTGTTTCTCATGTCAACACCACCTCTGTAGATCTTTAGGGCAGGAAGGTGAGTCTGGCTTCTGCAGGTGCTTCGGATGACAGTGGTTGCTTAATAGGTGACAGGCCAGGAGCAGGGCCTTGGCTTGCTCATCTGTTTAACCCAACCCAACCCATCCTACCCCAACCCAACCCATCCCACCTCAACCCAACCCAACATACTCAACAGAGGATGAACAAACTCAATTCAACCAAATAAGCACAACCCAACCAAATCCAACCCAACAAAACCCAACACAACTCAACTGAAAAAATCCCTACTCAACCCAACTCAACTCAACCCAACTCAACATAACACCACTCATCCCAACCAAACCTAACACAACTAAACCCAAATAAACCAAACCCAAACCTACTCAAACCAACTAAACCCCATACAACTAAACATAACCCTACGCAACCAAATAGAACAAAACCCAACTCAACCAAACTCAATCGAACACAATTAAACCAAACTGAGCCCAACAAAACCCAAACAACCAAACTAAACCCAATCCAGCCCAACCCAACCCAACCCAAGCCAACTGTTAGTTGACAACCAGATGAATATGAGACAGCAAGGTGTCCAGGTGACTAAGAAGACCAGTGACATCTTGGCCTGTATCAAAATCAGTGTGGCCAGCAGGTCAGGAAAGTGATTGTGCTTCTGTACTTGGCACTGGTGAGACAGCACCTCTAGTGCTGCGTTCAGTTCTGGGTCCCTCACTATAAGAAAGATATTAAGGTGTTGGAGCATGTCTAGAGAAGAGCAAGGAGGCTGGTGAAGGGACTGGAGAATGAATCCTTTGAGAAGTGGCTGTTGTTTAGCTTGAAGAAGAGGAGGCTGAGTGGAGACGTCATCATGGTCTATGGCTTCCTGAAAGGAGGCTGTGGGAGAGCGAGCATTGATCTCTTCTCACAAGTGACAGGTGATGGGACAAGAGGAAATGGCCTCAAGTTGTGCCAGGGAAGGTTCAGACTAGATATTAGGAAGAATTTCTTTACTGAAAGTGTGTTCAGGCACTGGAGCAAGTGCCCAGGGAGGTGCTTGAGTCACCATCCCTGGAGGTGTGTAAAAAATGGGTAGATGAGTATTTGAAGGACATGGTTTAGCAGAAGATGGGTACGGTTGGACTTGATGATCTCAAAGGTCTTTGAAACCGGAAGATTCTATGAACCTACGATTCTGTTATTCTATGATTCTATGATTGATTCTATGATTCTATGATTCTATGATTCTATGATTCTATGATTCTATGATTCTATGATTCTATGATTCTATGATTCTATGATGCAAACCAACCCAACCCATTTTAACCAAACCCAACACAACCCAACTCAACAAAACCCAACAAACTCAACCTAACTCAACTCAAACTCAACCCAAATAAACCAAATCCAACTGAAATAAAAGCATCTTAATCCAACTGAACCGAAATCAGCCAAACCCAAACAAACTCAATGCAAAAAAATTATAGCCAACACTACTGAACCCAGTCCTAATCTATTCAACTCAACCCAACTAAATCCAACTCAACCACACCCAGTTTAACCCCACCCAAATAAACCAAACCTAACAAAACTCAACCCAACTCAACCCATTCCATGATTCCAAGATCTTCAGTGTCTCTTCCAACCCAACCCAACCCAACCCAACCAAAACCATTATTCAAAAGACTTTGAGAAGACTTAAAACCAAACCAAATGCATTCAATGATTCCAAGGTCTTTGAGATGCCTTCCAACCCTTCCAAACTCAACTCAACCAAGCAAAACTTAATTCAAGCCAAACCACACAAACAAAATCACTCAACCCAGCCGACCTCAAACGAATTCAACACAACACAACACAATTCAACCCTATCGACCAAATCCAACTCAGCTAAACCCAACCCAACCCAACCCAACTGAACTCAATGTAACCAATCCAAACTCAACAAAAAACGACTAAACCCAACCCAATCCAACCCAACTAAGCTGAACTCAACCCAACTCAACACAATGCAACTAAATCTAACCCATCCCAATTCAACCCAAACCACTCTTCCTCAACCCAACTCAACCAAAACCAACCCAACTCTAAACAATACAACCGAACCTAACTCGACCAAACCTCACCCAACCCAAATAAATCCAACTCAAATGAACCCAACCCAGCTTAACTTACCCAACCCAAACATACCCATTCCAACCAAACTCAATCCAACCAAACCCAACCGAACGCAACTCAACCCAACCAAAACCAACCCAGCCAAATCCAACCCAACTAAACCCAAAACAATCCAACTCCACTCTACCCAAACGAAATCAACTAAACCCAACTCAACCCAACACAACCCAACTAAACCAATAATAACTCAACCCTACTCAACCTAACTCAACAGAACTCAATTGAACTCAACCCAACTCAACTAAACCCAACTCATGATTCCACAATTTTGCAGGGCCCTTCCAATTCAACCCAACCCATTCCCTGATGCCGTGATAGTGGTGGACGCTTCAAGCATATCCGGTGGTTCTACGACCTTCAAGGTCTCTTCCAACAAAAAACAACCCAACCAATCCCAACCAAACCCAACATAACTCAAAACCCACTTAACCCATCCCATTCCATGATTCCAAGGCCTTTGATATCCCTTCAGACTCAATCCAACCCATTCCATGATTAAAAGGCTGTTGAGATCCCTTCCAATCCAACCAAACCCATTCCATGATTGCACAATATTTGGCATCCCTTCCCAACACAACCCAACTCAACCTAACCCAACCAAACCCAATGCAAACCAACCCAACCAGACCCAACTCAAGCCTACTCAACCCAACCCAACTAAACCCCACCAAACCCAACTCAGCCCAACTAAACCCAACTTAACTAAACCCTACCAACCTCAACCAAACTCATCCCAACCAAACCAACCTCAACCCAACCAAACCCAACACAACCCAACCCAAAGAAACCCAACGAAATCCAACCTAACTCGACCCCAGTAAACCCAACCGAACTCAACCCAAAGCAACCCAACCCAACTTAATCCAAACCAATTTAACCCAACCCAACCAAACCCAACTCAGCCCAAATCAACACAGCCCAACATAACACAACTATACTCAAACAAACCAAATAAAAACCAACTCAACCTAACCCACCTGAACCCAACTCAACTGAACCTGACAAAATTCAACTCAACCCAACCAATCTCAAACTGATTCAACTCAACCTAACCAACCTCAATGCAACCCGACTCAACTAAACTCAACCCAACCCAAGTCAACCCAAAACAACTAAACCCAACTCAACCCAACCCATCCGAAATCAACCCAAGCCAACTCAATCCAACTCAACCCAACTCAACCAAGCCCAACAAAACTTAACCCAAATCTACTCAGCACAACACAACACAAACAACAAAACACAACTCAACCCATGATTCCATGATCTTGGAGGACGTTTCCAACCCACTTTGTGGTTCCATGATCTTCAAAGTCCTTTCCAAGCCCACCCAACCCAACACATTCCATGATCCTCCATGAACTTGGAGGACCCTTCCAACCCAACAGAAGCCCATGATTCCATGATCTTCAGGTTTTCTTTAAAACCAACCAAACCCAACTCAACCTAAACTATAATTCGACGATCTTAGAAGGATCCTGGTGTCACCTGGTGGCACCTGGCAGCTCTGTGGTGTCCATCCTCTTCTCATTGCCCCACCCCCAGTTACCAAGGTGATATTATTGTGTGTCTACCATCACTTCGGCTGGATCTTCACCACTGAGAGCTGGGCCACAGGCGTACAGGATGAACAGGCCCTCCGCACACATTCTGAAGCTAAGACCCTCCCATCAGGTGGGTTCTTGGGGGTCCTGAGGGATGTTGAGGTGACAGCTGAGGGGTCGGTGATGCTTCTGGTCCTTTCCAGCATCTCCATGCATGACCTGGATGAGGGGTTGGGGCGTTACCTTTGCCCACAAGGAGTGGGTGATCCACCTTTATAAGGTCCTGGAGGACCCAGGGTGGGGCCTGGAGAAGAGCCAAGGGTTTTTCCAAAGAGACAAGGAGGAGAACCTGGACATCTCGTGGTTGGTCAGCGTAGTCTTCATCCCTGGGGAGGTGGTTTATCAGCTCCTCATGGGGGGACCACTCAGCCTCAATCCTCGGGAGGTGATGGGTCAGCTCCTCCTGAAGGTCATCTCCAAGAACATGAAGGAGAAGAAGAGGGAGTGACCAGCGTGGATTCTCCAAGGGGAAAACATCCTTGGCTCAATCTCATGTTCCATGTTCCAAGGGTTCGCATCAGCTCTGTAGAGTCCTGAGCCAGTGGTGTGTGTCCAGAGGCATTGCCAAGGACTAGCCCGGTCTCCTCCACAGTCCATCTGTGAGGAGCTGGTCCCTCACATGTCTGGTGCATCTGGCAGGGAGTGCTGGGTGGCTGGAGAGCACGTCGATGCACAGGCACTGTGTTGCCTTAACAAGGCGTGGAGACCGGGTTCAGGAATGGCACGGCGACCAACCCCAGGCCGCTCGGGTCTTCGGCACACAGACACCAATATGGTGGATGGCAAAATGGCATTTATTGATGAATGACACCGCCTTATATGGCAAAGATTTGCAACATCACTTCCGTCATCAACTTACAAGCTAAATGCTATTGGCTATCAGGGGAGAGGCTCTATCTTTCCATACATTGCGAGATCTTCCGGCCACCAGAGTAGGGGCACATATAGTACATGAGGTGTTCTAAACAGGCGTTTATAGGGACTAACTCACAGGGGGATACTTGGAAGACAGGGGGCCCTGAGGTGACGACTGTGCGTAATACCGTCGGTTTGTCCCACCTCCCTAACACCCATTCCCATGGTTGATGTTGATACAAACCACTAGACGGCGACACACGCTAAAACTAAAATTACACAAAGACATTGCGACCCTCCCCCATGGGGATTCTCCTTGCGTTGTTTGGATTCTGCTGACGGGGGAGCCCTAGGTGTAGACACGGTGCTTGCTGATCGATCATCTTCTCCTGCCACTGAGACGTACGGGTCACGTGGGTGCCCAAAGATCCTGTCCTGTGAATAGAAACTCACAGTTTTCATTAGTTTTATTCTGAAGATCTGGTTTGATAGACTTAAGCAGGCACCACTTAACTCTACCATCTTTTTTGACAGCGACATACCCTCGCCCTGTTAGAGCCAGTTTTCACCCTTGTTCCCACTGTCCCAGCTCATTTCTAACTACGACTGATGGGCCCTCTTCCAGTGCTTGAGTAGCCCAATGTTTCTGGGTGGGGCTATTCGTCTCATCCCCCCTGAGGAATTGATTTAGTGCTAGCAGAGCAGTCGCTAACAGGCGTGCTTGGTCTCCTGAGGGAATGACGTTGACAAAACCTTCAGGTTTTTCTAGTAACTCCAATTGAGATTTCAGAGTTTGATTCGCTTGTTCTACTATAGCTTGCCCTGTGCTATTAAACGGGATGCCATGTGTTAGGGTAATACCCCATTTCAGAGCAAATGTTCTGACTGATTTAGAGAAAAAATTTGGACCGTTGTCTGTTTTGATGTGATTAGGGACACCAAGCCACACCATAGCTTTCACTCAATGTTGAATGGTTGCTTTGGAGTCAGTACTAAGGTGTTGAGTGGCTACAAACATCCCACTATATGTGTCTACAGTCACCGCTAACCGTGCTCAAGGTTTCAATAACTGGCAGAGTGCAAAATCCACCTGCCACAGCTCAGAGGCTTTAAGACCTCTAGGGTTTACCCCGCTGGACCACAGTGGTGCTTTCTGACAGTGGGGGCATGTAGCCACTATATGTTTCGCGTCAGTGACTGAAAATCCATATCTCTTTGCCAATGCTTTAGCTCCGATGTGGAGAGACTCGTGTAACTGCCGGGCATCTCTTAGTGTCCACAGTCCCTTTGCAGCGGCGTCTGCTTTGTCGTTACCGATTTGGAGAAACCCTTTAATTGGGCTGTGGTTATTGACGTGGATGACCGATAGAGTGCACTGTTGAGGAAAAAAGTGCTTCCTCCAGGATTAGGACTGCTGTGGATGTTTACACGCCTGGCCCCGACATGGCCAAACAAAGCTTAGCCACAAACATCGAGTCACTTACTATATTGAGATGTTCTGTTGGGAACAGTCTGCACGCTAGTGCTATGACCGTCGCTTCCAGTTGCTGGACAGAAAGAGCACAATTGGTCATTTTAACGCAGTGCCATTCTCCTCCTGATTGCCATACTGCTGCCGCGGTTGAAGTCACTGAGGACACGTCTGTGAAGACTGTTGGTCCCAGCTGAGGACGGTCCATGATCTTCCATGGGAGGTCGATGTTGACAATTGCCAACATTTGAGTCCAGGGGGGCTTTGTGGCGTAACAAAGTTCTCCACCAAATCTGACGAGAGCTATGGCCAGAAACTCTGACATCGCCACTGATTGCGTTGAGAGCTGTTTGTGAAAGGGCAACCATATCCTGGCGGGTTCGATGCCTGGGTGTCTTAGGGCAAGTTTTCTGCCTTTCATGATGAGATTACGGAGGCACTTGACTCCCAGAGAAAGTGCACGTGACGGTTTTCCTAGGACTACCCATTGTATTGGTTGGGCTTTTTCAGGGGGGCCCTGGGCTAGCACTCCCAGTCACCCCCCTTCCGTGAAGTGCAAATACAGATCAAGTGGTATACCCGGGTTCCACCTAGCGAGGGCACCCGATGACATCTGCTGCTCGACAAAGTCAAGAGAGTTCATTGCTTCTGTCGTCAGAGTTTTTTGTTCCCATGGATTCTTTTCTTTTAAAAGATCGTGCAGAGGGGCCATGATTTCAGCAGGGATCAGGACAATATTGCAGAGCCATTGCAAGGACCTCACTAGCTGTTGAATATAATAGAGTGCCTTAATGTTCTGACATATTTTTATTTGGGGGGGGTTACGTAAGAAGTTGTGATCCTCACTCCCAAAAAACTTACACATGGTCCTCTTTTAATTTTCACACTCGCGATTTCGAACCCGTTGGCTTTCATAGTATCTGGTCCACCTGACTTCCTGACGGTGCAGCAATTAAAATATCATCCATATATTGAATGATAGTCGCAGTAGGGTCACTGCACTGGACCGGCGCCAACACCCGATCCACCATGATCTGGCAAATGGTAGGTGAATTGACCATTCCTTGGGGCGGCACTTTCCATTGGAAGTGTAGGTTGGGGCTTTGACTGTTTGGAAACACGACAGAAAAAGCAAACCGCTCCTTGTCTTCCTCGTGTAGGGGTATCAAAAAGAAACAGTCCTTAATATCAAGGACAGCACAAGGTTGTCCTTCCAGTATCACAGAGTTCAAAGGCAATAGCGTTTGGACAGTTGGGATATGGAAGGGTCAGGTCCCACAGTGTCCCAGAAAAGTTGGATCATAGAACATTCTGGTGATAGATGTGATCTGATCATAGAAGCGGCACAGATGACCCATGTCATAGAAAATTTGGGTCATAGAAGTGTCATACAATCTTGGTTAATAGAAAGTCACATCATGGAATAGTCATGGAATAGGCAGAGGAGAGTCAGGTCATGGAAGGCCATAAAAGGGTTGTGTCATAAAAGGCTGGAGTCATAGAAGGGCCTGATCATATGAGAGATGGGTCACAGAAGAGTTGGATCATAGAGGAGTTGGGTCATAGAGGGTTATTAGAGGAAAACTCACAGAAAGTTCGTGTAAGAGTTGGGTCATAGAAGGGGTGGGTCATAGAAGGCTCATTTTTTAAGAAATGTTCTTACATAGAAGACTCAGATCATGGAAGGTTCGGGTCACAGACAAGTCAGAAGAAGGACGGGGTGACAAAAGAGTTGTGTCAAAGAAGACTTTGATCGTAGGATGTTTATAGAAATGTTGGGTCATAGCTGGCTCATAGAAGAGTTAAGATATAGAAAGGTCAGGTCATAGAAGTGTTGGGTAATAGAAGCTTCAGGTGATAGAAGGGAAAACGAAGAGTCATTTATAGAAGAGTCTGGTCATAGACAATTCAGGTCAAATGACTCATAGACAATTCAGGTCAAATGAGGGGACATAATAGACTCGGGTCATGAAATAGTCGTAGAAAGGTCATATAAATGTCAGGTCATAAAATAGTGGGGTCGTAGAAGAGGTGGCTCATATAAGAGTTGGATCATGGGGGACTAATATGAGGGCCAGGTCATAGAAATGTTGGGTCATACAATGAAGGTGAGACAATATCTGAGCAAGGGAAATCCAGTCCCCTTCTCTTTGAGACATCTGGAAATGAGATCCAAGTGGGCAAGGTCTCGGGCACAGCCTTTAGTTCCCCTGCTCATCCATTCGCCGTTTCTGAAAAGGACATGTGTGGCATATGAGGCACAACTTGTGGTGCACATGAGGCAGAGTTTATTTCTCAGGCAGTGTGAGTGAGACAAGTGAGCCAAATGCTTATTCTACAAGCAGTACTTTACACGTCTTTTACCGGGATGCTCGTCGTTCTATGGCTGCCACCCCGATAAGGCAGCTGTTGGCAGGAGTTGTCTTCCCCCTGCTTCTCACACTCTATGTAGCAATCCACTATCAGTATTCCCATGCACTCAAATCCGGTTTACTTCAGCATTTTCTCATACACTTCTGTTTATTTCAGCAGCCTGCTCTTGTCCCTTTCTTCTATAGTGTAAAACACGTTAAGCATCTCAGCCTTTTCCTCATCCCCTCTAGCAATGTTCCCCTCCATATCCAATAAAGGATGGAGATTCTCCTTGGGTCTCTTTTTCTGTTGATGCATCTGTAAAAAAAATTGTTGTCTCTTACAACAGTGGCCAATGTGTTTGAGCTGGGCTTTTGCCTTTCTAATTTTCTCCCCACACAACCTAAAGAGATCCCTGGACACTTCTAGAGCTGCCTGCCCTTTCTTTCAGAAGTGACAAATTTCTTTTTCTTCTTGAGTCACAGCAAATGTTCCTTGTTCAGCCAGGTCGTTCTCTTCCCCATTCATTTGTTTTACAGCACATGGGGACAACCTGCTCCATCATTTTTAAGATTTCCTTCTTAAAGGATGTCCAGCCTTCCTGGATCACTTTTGCCTTCAACACACTTTCCGAAGGGCCCTCTTTCCAGACAGCAGGAGTGCAGGGCACAAATTTGCCCACCACTCTCTCCTTCCCTTTACAACCTCTCCCACTGGGTTTCAGAGAGTCTGTATGCCAGTTTGGGGGCTGCGGTTCGTGCACAATGGAGCATATTTATATTTTCACTGAGTTACCTTATTAAAAAAATAGAAATCCGAATTCAAAGTAAAACAAAATAGTGGCCACGGGGAAAAAAAAGAAAGCAACCACCAACAGCACCACCACTTCCCTTCCACCACACCCCAAAACCGCACACCACACTACAGAAACCAAACCCAAAAGCTGCCAAGAGCTCAGCAGCGTCGGATCCCAAACACAGCATTGGTCGCCTTCTCCCTGAATTCTACCAGCAGACTGCAAATCCATGACAGTGAGCCAAGCAGCTCATGCCAGGGACTGTCACCTCTGCCAAGTTCCAAGTCAGCCAACGAGGAAGAAAGGAAGGAGAGCAGTCTTCCCATAAGGTGTGTGTTGGGGTGTGTAGGCCTTGGGGGCCCAGGCAGAGCAGACAAACTGGCCGGGGTTGTGAAGCCCAGGAGTAGCAGAACTCCACAGTTGTTCTGGGCTGGCAGATCCTCCTGGCTCCAGGGCAGCTGGCAGATGTTGCCAGGTCTAGCCTTCTCTGCAGAAGTCAGCACTGGTTGTCAGCTCTACCCGGCTTTGTCGGGCTGTCAGTTCTTCCCAAATCCATGCAGCTAATAAGTCCACCTGGCACCACTAGGTTGTCAGAACTGCCCAGCTACAGAGCAACTGGTTACAGTGGCCAGGTCTACCTAGTTCTGCAGAGTTGCCAGATCGACCAAACTTGTCCAGGCCAGCAAATCCATCCCGTTGCCCTGGCCCTTCAGGGCAGCAGATCTTCCCAACTCTACCCAGGTTGCCATGTGTACCTGGGTCCAGCAAGCCTGCAGGTCACACAGCACCATCGCGGAGCCAGGTCTACTTGCCTCTGCCAGGTAGTAAGTCTTACTAACTCCACTGTGTTGCCAGGTCTACCCTACTCTGTCAAGAGAGCAGGTCTACCCAGCTACGCCAAGTCGTCAAGTCTACCCAACACTGTCTCATTGCCAGGTCTAATAGGCTCCACTGGGCTACAAGGTCTACTAAGCTCTGCCCAGGTTATGTGGATTGTCGGGTCTACAACACTGACTGCACCAGAAAGTCTACCTGCCTATGCCAGACAGCAGGACTTCTAATATGTGAAGTGTTGCCTGTTCTAACATGGAAGTGTCCATTGCCTGTCCCTGCTTGAGGTCACAGCACGACGACGCTGCACGACCGTGACCAAGCTGCCAGAGCACTCAGGCCTTACAGGAAGGCCAGGGATCAGATAGCGAGTGTGAAAGGGGAAAGAGAACAGTTCTGGGAGATCAAGCACTGGTGCTGCTTTGCACTGCTGTCATGCTGGAACAATTTCCCCTCCACCCATGCACACAAGAACTGTCCCTGTAGCTTTAAAAAGGCCTTGGATGAAAGGTCTCAAAAAAAAAAATTGCAGCAAAGCCCTCTATAATGTTTAAAACACAGAGAGTGGCTCCTCATTTGCAAATGTACAGTCAGGAAACAAAAGTGAAGAGTGAATTTGAAAATGAATTATCACACCATTATCATTAATGACAATGAATGACACCAAGAGAAAACTAGAGAAGAGAGGGTGGACTTGCAATGAGTTACATTGTAGCTGCTATGCAGTAGAAGATTGGCAGTGTATTGTTCCAGAGAAAAGACTATTTTTTAGTTTCCACATTGTATCCTTGATTTCCTTGTTCCTTATGCTATAGACGAGGGGATTCAATGCTGGAGGCACCACTGAGTACAGAACAGACACCACAAGATCCAGAGACTGGGAGAAGACCGAGTGGGGCTTCAGGTAGGTAAATATGACAGTGCTGATAAACAAAAAGGCCACGGCCAGGTGAGGGAGGTAGGTGGAAAAGGCTTTGTGCCGCCCCTGCTCAGAGGGGATCCTCAGCACAGTCCTGAAGATCTCCACATAGGACACCACAATGAAAACATAACAGCCAAATACTAATAAAACACTAACCACAAGAAGACCAGCCTCCTTGAGGTCGGCATTTCTGCAGGAGGGTTTCAGGATCTGGGGGATTTCACAGAAGAAGTGGTCCAAAGTGTTGCCTCGGCAGAGGGGCAGTGAAATTGTATTGGCCATGTGCATCAGAGCGTTTAGAATTGCAGTGCCCCAGGCAGCTGCTGCCATGTGGACACAAGCTCTGCCACCCAGGAGGGTCCTGTAGTGCAGGGGTTTGCAGGGGTTTGCTGTTAGACATTTGCTGCCTTTGGACATGAAAGACTGCACAAGGATGAAAGAACAGTCACAAATTAGGGGAGACATCTCCAAGCAAAAACTAAGTCATTTCTCACACTGCGCACTCCCCACTGCTGTTTTCATTTGTATGAGATCATCAATCAGCTCTGTTCCTGGAGTCCTGCTTGGTGCTACCTGAATGTGTCGTGAGGAGCAGGGCCTCTGCCTGCTGGGTACCAAGGAGTCAGCCCGGCTCTGCAACAGTGGGGTCATGGGAACAGTGTGGATAGTGTTGGTGGTAGATTTTTTTCTAATAAAACTACTCCTAATGCAAAGGGGCCCGTAGACATCTGCACTCCCAGGCTAAGAAACTACATTCACAAACCTGTTTTAGAAGTAAAAGGATTTCAGACTGCTCTCTAATTTCAGGTAGAGATTATTTTTTATTTCAGGAATTCTCAGCATTTCTGTTGCACTTCGGGAGGTCAATAAGAGTCCTGTGAGGTAAGGAGATTGACTCTTTAGTGTAGATTGAGGAGACGTCTTGTGTCCCTTGGTAATGTTCCTGGCTGCCCTTTGTTTTGTAGCTTCCTGAGACAGGGTGCATTCACACTGTCATGTTAACTGGAGGAGGCACCAGGCACTGCTGAGAGGGGAGAAATCCACTGCAAACATTGAGTCTGACATTTTCTCAAGGTCTCAGCACCCCACTTTCAGTCCAGGACACACATGGTTCATTACACAAACCGAACAACATTTTTTCTGTCATAGCATCTCTGTGCTTCTCCATGGAGCTTTCAGGTGAAACAAAGATGTGATAGAATAGGTTTGCATCCTGGAGGGAAGCTCACAGCTGGGAGACACCCAAGTGTCCTGATGATGATATGTCAGTAAGGAAGAGTTAAACACATTCCTCAGGGAATGACACAGACCCCACAGCTCCACAGGAAAGACGAATGCTAGGACATTTAATTCTCATGGACACAAGTGCACAGGACGAATCAGAAGATCAGTTCCTGACTCTGCAGCTGAAACTCCCATCCCCAGAGAGCCTGGTAGCAAGAACAAGAGAACAACAGCAAGAAGAGACACAAGGGGAGAAAGAGGGAGAAAGAGAGTGAGGGTGTGGTTGGGAGAGGCGAGACCAGAGGCAGCTGGCACACAGACAGCGTTCCCCTTCCCCAGTTGTGCACAGCCCCTCCCAGACACCGACTGTGCTGGGCAGTTGCTCTCAGCCCCTGTGCTCTGGAGAGGGAATTGAAGCTGTGGCTGCAGAGGAGGTGGTTCAGCCTTGGAGCCCAAAGGGCAGAGAGCAGAGGCTTTTCTATGTGGGACAGGAGGCCAGGGGACTTACTCAGAGAGAGAGTCTGCACTGGAGGGGATCAAATGGAGTTTTCTGAATTATCTGTCTCACATCATTTCTGGTTTTGATTTCCTTTCATGCCCTGATCCTATCCCGGATGTTTGGAGATTTGCCTTTTTAATTTTTTTTCCCTGTCACGTCTTTTTGATTTCCATGCTCACAGACCCCCATCCAACAACTTTATGGTTTTAATTTCCTTTCATCCACTGAACATATTCCTGTTACCTGGAGATTTTCATCCTGTTAGCTATTTCCTCTCCCATGTTTTTTTCATTTCACCACTCACAGACCTCATTCCATCCTTTGGTTCGACATAAACCTGCTTGTTTGCAGATCATTGGCTCTGTGTGTGTTTCTGTTTGTAGGACAGGTCAGACTAAGCCTGATGAGTCCAGAAGGGGCGATGCTGTTATATCCATAGCAAAAGGAGTGGCTGGAGACAGGTCAAGAGGCTCCTGTCAGACCTACTGGTCAGTCAAAGCTACAGCTCAAAAGTCTCAGTCACTTGTGCAATCCCAAGAGCCACTTTTCCTCTTTCTCCCCCTCAACCTCATCACACAAACACACAAATTCTTCCAGAGTAGGAAACTGAAAAGGCAAATAAGTAAAGATACTTATCATCAAAGTAATCTTTCCATGTCTTTCCTTTTTAAATATCCCTTCAGAATTGTCCTGGAGTGATCTGGAGCTGTGAGCAGGCTTGACCCATGGAGGATATTCTGATACCAGAAAGACTCTCTCCTGCCTGGATTTTCTTCTTCCACCCACAACTTCTCCCCGTAGCGCCATGGGGAGCTCCCAGCCTTCCAGTATGGAAAGGGGCTACAAGAAAGCTGCGATGGGGCTGTTGATCAGGGAGTACGGGGTATGACAAGGGGGAACGATTTTCGGCTGAAAGAGGGAGTATTGAGATGAGATCTCAGGAAGAAATGTTTTCCTGTGAGGGTGGGGTGGCCCTGGCCCACGTTGCTCAGAGAAATGGTGGCTGTCCCATGCCTGAAGGTTTTCAAGGCCAGGTTGGATGGAGCTTTGAGCACTCTAATGCTGTTGAATGTGTCTCTGCCCATGGCAAGGGGTAGCATTGGATGAGCTTTATGGTCCCTTCCTTCTCAAACCATTCCATGGTTCTTTGAAAAGGGACACCTGTCTTATAAAGTGTTTCTCATGTCAACACCACCTCTGTAGATCTTTAGGGCAGGAAGGTGAGTCTGGCTTCTGCAGGTGCTTCGGATGACACTGGTGGTTTAATAGGTGACAGGCCAGGAGCAGGGCCTTGGCTTGCTCAGCTGTTTAACCCAACCCAACCCATCCTACCCCAACCCAACCCATCCCACCTCAACCCAACCCAACATACTCAACAGAGCACGAACAAACTCAATTCAACCAAATAAACACAACTCAACATAACCAAACCCAACAAAACCCAACACAACTCAACTGAAAAAATCCCAACTCAGCTCAATCCAACTCAACATAACACCACTCAACCCAACCAAACCTAACACAACTAAACCCAAATGAACCAAACCCAAACCAACTCAAACCAACTAAACCCCACACAACTAAACATAACCCAACGCAACCAAACAGAACAGAACCCAACCCAACCAAACTCAATCTAACTCAATTCAACCAAACTGAACCCAACAAAACTCCAACCAAACTAAACGCAACTCAACTCAATCCAGCCCAACCCAACCCAACCCAAGCCAACTGTTAGTTGACAACCAGTTGAATATGAGCCCACAAGGTGCCCAGGTGACTAAGAAGGCCAGTGACATCTTGGCCTGTATCAAAATCAGTGTGGCCAGCAGGTCAGGAAAGTGATTGTGCTTCTGTACTCAGCACTGGTGAGACCGCACCTCAAGTGCTGCGTTCAGTTCTGGGTCCCTCACTATAAGAAAGACATTAAGGTGTTGGAGCGTGTCTTGAGAAGAGCAAGGAGGCTGGTGAAGGGACTGGAGAATGAATCCTTTGAGAAGTGGCTGAGGGAACTGGCGTTGTTTAGCTTGGAGAAGAGGAGGCTGAGGGGAGACCTCATCGTGATCTATGGATTCCTGAAAGGAGGCTGTCAGAGAGCGAGCATTGATCTCTTCTCACAAGTGACAGGTGATGGGACAAGAGGAAATGGCCTCAAGTTGTGCCAGGGAAGATTCAGACTAGATATTAGGAAGAATTTCTTTACTGAAAGTGTGTTCAGGCACTGGAGCAAGTGCCCAGGGAGGTGCTTGAGTCACCATCCCTGGAGGTGTGTAAAAAATGGGTAGATGAGTATTTGAAGGACATGGTTTAGCAGAAGATGGGTACGGTTGGACTCGATGATCTCAAAGGTCTTTGAAACCGGAAGATTCTATGAACCTACGATTCTGTTCTTCTATGATTCTATGATTGATTCTATGATTCTATCATTTTATGATTCTATGACTGTATGATTCAAGCCAACCCAACCCATTTTAACCCAACACAACCCAACTCAACAAAACCCAACAAACTCAACCTAACTCAACTCAAACTCAACCCAATTAAACCAAATGCAACTGAAGTAAACCCATCTCCATCCAACCCAACCGAACTCAGCCAAATCCAAACAAACTCAACGCAAAAATACCAAAGCCAACCCTACTGAACCCAGTCCTAACCAATTCAACTCAACCCAACTAAATCCAACTCAACCACACCCAGTTTAACTCCACCCAAATAAATCAAACCCAAGATAACTCAACCCATTCCATGATTCCAAGATCTTCAGTGTCTCTTCCAACCCAACCCAACCCAGTGCAGCCCAACTCAACCCAACCGAAACCATGATTCAAAAGTCTTTGAGGTCACTTAAAACCAAACCAAATCCATTCAATGATTCCAAGGTCTTTGAGATGCCTTCCAACCCATCCAAACTCAACTCCACCAAGCAAAACTTAACCCAGCCCTCATCAACCCATCCAAACCTGACTAAATTCAACCCAACCCACACAAA
Organism: Dromococcyx pavoninus; assembly: GCA_033558185.1. Taxonomy (NCBI): domain Eukaryota; kingdom Metazoa; phylum Chordata; class Aves; order Cuculiformes; family Neomorphidae; genus Dromococcyx; species Dromococcyx pavoninus. The sequence goes on along the minus strand of JAUMJL010000133.1, from coordinate 1,769,552 downwards.
CAAAATCACCCAACCCATCCTAACTCAAATGAATTCCACCCAAACCAACACAATTCAACTCTATCTACCAAACCCAAATTAGGTAAACCCAACCCAACTGAACTCAATGCAACCAATCCAAACCCAACAAAAAACGACTAAACCCAACCCAATCCAACCCAACTAAGCTAAACTCAACCAACTCAATGGAATCCATTCCAACCCAATTCAACCCAACCCAATTCAACCCACCCCAATCCAGTCTTCCTCAACCGAACTCAACCAAAACCAACTGAACTCAAAAAAATACAACCCAACCTAACTCGACCAAAACTCACCAAACCCAACTAAATCCAACTGAAATGAACCCAACCCAACTTCACCTGACCCATACATGCCCATTCCAACCAAACTCAATCCAACCAAACACAACTGAACGCAACTCAACCTCGCCCAATCCAACCCTACTCAACCCAACAAAACCCAAATCAACCAAACCCAACCCAACATAACTCAATCCAACCCAACCAAAACCAACCCAACCAAATCCAACCCAACTAAACCCAACTTAAACCAACTCAACCCTACCGAAAGGAAATCAACTAAACCCAACTCAACCCAACACAACCCAACTAAACCAATAATAACCCAACCCTACTCAACCTAACTCAACAGAACTCAATCGAACTCAACCCAACTCAACTAAATCCAACTCACATTTCCACAATTTTGGAGGACCCTTCCAATTCAACCCAACCCATTCCCTGATTCCATGATATTGATGGACTCTTCAAGCATATCCGGTGGTTCTACGATCTTCAAGGTCTCTTCCAACAGAAAAAACCCCAACCAATCCCAAAAAATCCCAACGTAACTCAAAACCCACTTAACCCATCCCATTCCGTGATTCCAAGGCCTTTGATATCCCTTCAGACTCAATCCAACACATTCCATGATTAAAAGGTTGTTGAGATCCCTTCCAATCCAACCAAACCCATTCCATGATTGCACAATATTTGACATCCCTTCCCAACACAACCCAACTCAACCTAACCCAACCAAACCCAATGCAAACTAACCCAACCAGACCCAACTCAAGCCTACTCAGCCCAACCCAACCCAACTAAACCACACCAAACCCCACTCAGCCCAACTAAACTCAACTGAACTAAACCCTACCAACCTCAACCAAACTCAACTCAATCAAACCAACCTCAACCCAACAAAACCAAACACAACACAACCCAAAAAAACCCAACGAAATCCAACCTAACTCGACCCCAGTAAACCCAACCGAACTCAACTCAAAGCAACCCAACCCAACTAAATCCAAACCAATTTAACCAAACCCAACCAAACCCAACTCAGCCCAAATCAACACAGCCCAACATAACACAACCATACTCAAACAAAACAAATAAAAAACAACTCAACCTAACCCACCTGAACCCAACTCAACTGAACCTGACAAAATTCAACTCAACCCAACCAATCTCAAACCGATTCAACTCAACCTAACCAACCTCAATGCAACCCGACTCAACTAAACTCAACCCAACCCAACTCAACCCAAAACAACTCAACCCAACTCAACCCAACCCATCCGAAATCAACCCAACCCAACTCAACCCAACCCAAGCCAACTCAACCCAACCCAACTTAACCCAAATCTACTCAGCACAACACAACACAACTCAACCCATGATTCCATGATCTTGGAGGATGTTTCCAACCCATTCTGTGGTTCCATGATGTTACAAGCGAATGAAGGCAACAGAATCCCAATCATGTTTTCTAAGTATTTATTTAGGTAGAAAAGCAAAAGCAGCGCTGGGCGGCCAGGTAGGGGCTAGCAACTCCACCACGACTCGCAACCACAGATGATTCAAACAGTCCTTTTATCCCCAGTGGAAAGGTTTTCGGGGGTGTCTGTGGCCCCCCTTCGCCTAGACTCTCTGGCACCTCAGTGTTTAACAGGAGGGGGTTATGTCATCTCTTGCAAAAGGCAAATGGCCCCTCCAGTCTCCTTGGGAACTTTGTGCCAGATACCAGCAAGGTCATAAAACTCCACCCTGGTGACTCCTTCTCCCTTTATCTTATCTTTTCACACACTGCTGTTGGCTTCAGGCAACTCCTGAAGAGTTGCTGCAGAGTCAGCTCACACAGATTTTCCTTGTAAAAGACAAAGATGGCCAAAGTAATGTAATATTTACAGTTTAACTTTTGCTTAAAACAATACATTTTAATAATATGATGGCTAAAGACATTCTGCTAAGCAGGTTGTTCTCATCCTAGGGGCAGCTACATTATTCCCTTTGCTCAGTTGGCTTGATCAGCAAATTACTCCTAGCTACTTATTACAATGAAGCAAGACAGTTCCTAGTTTTCATGCTTGATTAAAAAAACACACAAAGATTCAAATTACAAAGGTAGCATAACATTAGAATTAAACATACTTGAGCGAACAAGACATTATTCTTTAGGTTTGATTAACAAATACTTCAAGGTTAGTTGTTACACATGATCTTCAAAGTCCTTTCCAAGCCCCCCAACCCAACACATTCCATGATCCTCAATGAACTTGGAGGACCTTTCCAACCCAACACAACCCATTATTCCACGATCTTCAGGTTTTCTTTAAAACCAACCAAACCCAACTCAACCCAAACTATGATTCGACGATCTTAGAAGGATCCTGGTGGCATCTGGTGGCACCTGGCAGCTCCGTGGTGTCCATCCTCTTCTCGTTGCCCCCCCCCCCCCCCCCCCCCAGAATTCCAAGGTGATCTTATTGTGCCTCTACCATGACTTCAGCTGGATCTTCACCACTGAGAGCTGGGCCACAGGCGTACAGGATGAACAGGCCCTCCGCACTCATTCTGAAGCTAAGACCCTCCCATCAGGTGGGTTCTTGGGGGTCCTGAGGGATGTTGAGGTGACAGCTGAGGGGTCGGTGATGCTTCTGGTCCTTTCCAGCATCTCCATCCATGACCTGGATGAGGGGTTGGGGCATTATCTTTACCCACAAGGAGTGGGTGATCCACCTTTAGAAGGTCCTGGAGGACCCAGGGTGGGGCCTGGAGAAGAGCCAAGGGTTTTTCCAAAGGGACAAGGAGGAGAACCTGGACATCTCCAGGTTGGTCAGCGTAGTCTCCATCCCTGGGCAAGTGGTTGATCAGCTCCTCATGGGGGGACCACTCAGCCTCAATCCTGGGGAGATGATGGATCAGCTCCTCCTGAAGGTCATCTCCAAGAACATGAAGGAGAAGAAGAGGGAGTGACCAGCGTGGATTCTCCAAGGGGAAAACATCCTTGGCTCAATCCCATCATCTTCCATGTTCCAAGGGTTGGGATCAGCTTCATAGAGTCCTGAGCAAGTGGTATGTGTCCCACAGGCCTTGCCAAGGACTAGCCCGGTCTCCTCCTCAGTCCATCTGTGAGGAGCTGGTCCCTCACATGTCTGGTGCATCTGGCAGGGAGTGCTGGGTGGCTGGAGAGCACGTCGATGCACAGGCACTGTGTTGCCTTAACAAGGCGTGGAGACCGGGTTCAGGAATGGCATGGCGACCAACCCCAGGCCGCTCGGGTCTTCGGCACACAGACACCAATATGGTGGATGGCAAAATGGCGTTCATTGATGAGTGACACCGCCTTATATGGCAAAGATTTGCAAAATCACTTCTGTTATGAACTTACAAACTAAATGCTATTGGCTATCAGGGGAGAGGCTCTATCTTTCCGTACATCGCGAGATCTTCCGGCCGCCAGACCTTAAACTACCTACATTTCCCCTCTCCCCATGCTTAATTAAATTGGTGAAAATACAACAATTTCAAAAACATTATAATCTTAGCAAACCATTATTCTAAATATGTTTTGTTCTTATGCTATGCTTTATAACGATTCACAGACTTATTAGAAACATAAGGCACGTTAAACAAGGGACTTATCTTTCTTATAAAGTATATAAAACTTATAAACTTGTAAACACAAGACAATTAAGGAGTCAGAATAAAGTGCCAACGAGGTAGCTTAAGGGTTCAACTAGGAATAATAGGGTACAACTTGAAATAACTTAGGATAGCTAGGGGTAAACCTGAGAAACATTTTTCTTCAAGGAAGAGCATAAGGCACACTTTAGAGCAATTGTTGGCGTTCCATAAACATGATGGTAACTCTTTCTTGTTGCCTTCAGTGAAGGCATGGTGACCTCATTCAGGAATGGCACGGCGACCAACCCCAGGCCACTCGGGCCATCGGCACACAGACACTAATATGGTGGATGGCAAAATGGCGTTTATTGATAGATAACACAGGTTTATATAGCTAAGGTCTACAACATCACTTCCGCCTGCTTACACCATGAACTAAACCTTATTGGCTACTGGGAGAGCTACTGTTGGTAGCTAGGGTCTGTCGGCCGGAAGATATCGTGTTGTACGGAAAGATAAGGGCCCCTCTCCCCAGTAGCCAATAAGGTATTAGTCCATGATGTAAACAGTAGCCAATAGGTTTAGCTCATGATGTAAGCAGGCAGAAGTGACGTTGTAAACCTCAGCTATATAAACCTGTGTTATCTATCAATAAATGGCCATTTTGCCATCCACCACATTGGTGTCTGTGTGCAGATGGACCGAGCGACCAGAGTTTGGTCGCTAAGCCAAACCTGAACCAGTTCGCCACGCCTTCACTGAAGGCAACAAGTGGTGCCTAAACTCGGGAACTAAAGAGCACAAACCCGGGAGAAACAAACCCGGGAAAAAGAAAAGAATCCGGGAAAATCACCTGGTCAAGTGAATGGCAGCCAGAGCGGCAGGACCAGCCCGGTGGGGAGGACGCTCCCGGACCAACAAGGAGGATGGAAGCCCTTGTGCAGGTCGTATCTCAATTACATAAGCAGTGGGGTATTGATTGTAAATCCAAAGATTTTACTCTTGCCGTTGCGAGACTTTCACAAATAGGTGTCATTGACCGACCGGTGGATATTCTCCACCCTGAAGTGTGGGATAGGTGTACTAAAGCTTTAGCCGAGGAAACTATGTCCTCAGGCTGTGGGAAACACCTTAAGGCCTGGGGGAAAGTTGTGCAGGCCCTGCAAAAGGCTATACAAGAGCAGGAGACCTGGGTGGCAGCAAGAGACTGTTTGATGGTCACCCCGAAAGTGGGAGTCGGGGAAGCCACGTAGACTCTGCCCCCCCCCCCCCCCCCCGATGATGATGATCCTGCTGGTCCTTAAGATCAGCCAGAGGGTGATACATCCCCTCAATCCCCGAACCCCGTCTCTCTTACGGAGGGAGAGGAGCAAGCGAAATCCTCTCGGGGCGGCTTACTTGAGGAGGCTAAGCACGTCGTGGAGGAATCAGAGTCTCAGGATATCTGGGCTAGTCCACCACCCTATGCGCCCCAAGATGGCACCGAGCAGCAGGAAAGAAGGCGGGGGGAAGATACCAACGCCGGGAAAAGGGCGGAAGCACTAGAACTACTATGCATGTACAGGCAGGAGGGGGAGGAGAACGAAAAGGAGAACGAAAAGGAGAAAGATGATAGGTGCGACAAAGAAGGAAAGGGAGGTGTTTGCGAGGGGCGGGGAGCGGCCAATGAGAACGGCCATCTGAAAAACGTCTCCTTAATGCAAACACACACACACCCATCCACCTCACCCCCCCCCCCCCCCCCCCCCCCCCCCCCCCCCCGAGCAGAAGGCGGGACGAGCCAGGAGAGGGGGGATGGCCCGCCCATAAGGGAAGTGAGCGGGGCCGGAGCCTGACAATAAAGTACCGGAGCCTGGAAGTGACCACTCAGTTGATTTCCGGTCCCGAGTCAGACAACAGGTGGGATGACAGGTTTGAAATCGAGTTAGATTCAGAGGAGGATGAAATAAAAATAGATAAATTTAAGATCCAAAATATTCTCATCCGGAATGAAAAGGGATTGCAGAGGAAGGAAATCCCTCTCACGGATTGGAGAAAAATAAAGATTGCATGTGCCGATTGGGCACCAGCAGCCACGCTAGTGTTCCTGGTCTGGGTGATGGATGGGGGACAAAGGGTCCACTCGCCAATAAACCCTAAGGATATACAAGCGATTGTTAAAGCAATTGCAGACAAAGGGCTTAACTCTGCCATGGTCTCCACCCTCATAGATGGGATTTTTGGGGGAGATGACATGCTCCAATTTGATATAAAACAAACTTGTAGATTGATTTTTGATGGGGCAGGGATGATTCTTTTTAAACAAGAATGGGAGGACAACTGTACAAAGCAACTAGCTCAAGTAACTGGGGCGGATCACTCGCTGCATGGCTCTAGCCTACAACGACTGATGGGGACAGACCCAACCATGATAACCGCTCAGGCACAAGCCCAAGGCTTGCGATCCCATGAAGTTATGGCAACTACTCGTGCAGCAAGAGAAGCCATTCGCACAGCCTCTAGAGTTATTGCTAAGCCATCGCCATGGTCCACAATAAAGCAAAATGAAAGTGAGAGCTTTACACAATTTGTAGATCGCCTCCAAGCAGCAGTTGACTCCTCATCTTTGCCTCCAGAGGCAAAAGGTCCGGTTGTTGCAGACTGCTTACGTCAGCAGTGTAATTCAAAAACCAAAGAAGTCCTACAATCACTACCAGCAGGATCAAGTATTACAGACATGATTAAGCATGACGTGAATGAAGAGCATTTGGCCCCGATCCAGGTGGCTGTTTGCACCGCAATAGCTAATGTGATGACATGCCTTAAATGCGGCCAGACGGTCCATGTGGTGGTAAATTGCCCCCAGTCAGGGAATTCACGCCCCCCACACCAAAAACGATACAGAGGACCATGCTGGGCCTGTGGAAAGAAAGGACATCATGCAAGGGAATGCAAATCTAAGTCCCGGGGAAAAGGGAAGGGGAGAGGGCACCCGGGCCGTGCACAGCCCTCTCCCACTTGGAACACGAGACGGCCCGACTATGTCAACCCTGGATGTGGGGGGGGGGTGCTTCTGAACCCACTGCCCCCTCAACAAGCAGCCAACTTCACGGTCCAACCAACGGTCCAGCCGAATCCACCTCTGTATCAGGGACAGCAGGAACCACTTTTTGGGGGGAAGACCCCAGGGTGGCCCTAGCAATAAAGTGCAATAACCCACCAGTGGTGTGGGGAATCTGTTCCCTCTATAATACCTCAAATGACACCACAATTAGAGTTCCATTCTTAATTGACACTGGAGCAGATGTTACAGTAATTCCTGATACGTATTGGCCCCCATGTTGGAAATTAGAAGATGCCCCCATGGTGGGTGGGGTTGGAGGGTTAACACGAGTTCGGAAGAGTGCTCGATTGATAGCAATCACGCTTCACACTGACAAAGGACCAGAGAAAACCATCACCCTTTTTCGGTATGTCATATCAGGAGTCCCACCCCTGTTGGGAAGGGATGCTTTACCCCTGTTAAAAGCCAGGGTGACAAATTTATTTTAAGGGCCACTGCTGTGCACCCACCTCCACCAATTAGATTGAAGTGGAAATCATCTAATCCAGTCTGTGTAGAGCAGTGGCCCCTATCAAAGCCTCAAATGGATGCTCTTCTTGAGCTGATTGATCGTGAGCTACAAAAAGGTCACATAGAGCCCTCCACTAGTCCATGGAAAACTCCAGTTTTTGTAATACCCAAACAAACTGGCAAGGGGTTCCGTCTCCTTCATGACCTGCGTGAAGTAAACAAGATAATCCAACCTATGGGCCCTGTCCAAACATTGTTGTCTATGAACTCTATGATACCCAAGGGACAACCTTGTACTGTCCTTGATATTAAGGACTGTTTCTATTCGATATCTTGCACGAGGAAGACAAAGAATGGTTTGCTTTTTCAGTCGTGTTTCCAAACAGCCAACGCCCTAAGCTATGCTTCCAGTGGAAAGTGCTACCTCAAGGTATGGTGAACTCACCTACTATCTGCCAGATCGCAGTGGATCGGGCATTAGCACCGGTCCGATGTAGTAACCCAACTGCGACTATCATTCAATATATGGATGATATTTTAATTGCTGCACCATCAGGAAGTCAGGTGGACCAGCTGGTGTTAACGGTTTCAGATACTTTGAAAGCGAATGGGTTCGAAATTGTGAGTGCAAAAATTAAAAGAGGACCATGTGTAAGTTTTTTGGGAGTGGGGATCACAAGTACTTACGTAACTGCCCCTCAAATAAAGATTCGTCGGAACATTAAGACACTCCATGATATGCAAAAGTTAGTGCAATCCTTGCAATGGCTCCGTAACATCGTTCTGATCCCTCCTGAAGTCATGGCTCCTCTGTATGATCTTTTAAAAGGAAAGAACCCATGGGAACAAAAAACCCTGACGACAGAAGCAATGAACTCTCTCGACATTGTCGAGCAGCGGATGTCATCGAGTACGCTCGCTAGGTGGAACCCAGGTATACCACTTGATCTGCATGTGCACTTCACAGAAAAAGAAGAAGTAGGAGCATTAGCTCAGGGCCCCACTGAAAAAGCCAAACCAATACAATGGGTAGTCCTAGGGAAACCATCACGTGCATTTTCTCCGGGAGTCGAGTGCCTCGGTAATCTCATCATGAAAGGCAGAAAACTTGCCCTAAGACATCTAGGCATTGAACCTGCCAGGATATGGTTGCCCTTTTGCAAACAGCTCTGAACACAATCAGTAGCGATGTCAGAGTATCTGGCCATAGCTCTCGTCGGATTTGGTGGAGAACTTTGTTACGCTGCAAAGCCCCCCTGGACTCAAATGTTGGCAATTGTCAACATTGACCTTCCATGGAAGATCATGGATCGTCCTCAACCGGGACCAACAGTCTTCACAGACGTGTCCTCAGCGACTTCAACCGTAGCAGCAGTATGGCAATCAGGAGGAGAATGGCATTGCATTAAAATGACCGATTGTGCTCTTTCTGTTCAGCAACTGGAAGCGACGACTGTAGCACTAGCGTGCGGACTATTCCCAACAGAACATCTCAACATAGTAACTGACTCGATGTTTGTAGCCAAACTTTGCTTGGCCTTGTCAGGGCCCGGCGTGTCAACATCCACAACAGCCCCAATGCTGAAAGAAGCGCTTTTATCTCGACAGGGCACTATATCGGTCATCCACGTCAATAGCCACAGCCCAATTAAAGGGTTTTTCCAAACCAGTAACGACAAAGCAGACGCCGCTGCAAAGGGACTGTGGACACTAAGAGATGCCCGGCAGTTACACAAGTCTCTCCACTTTGGAGCTAAAGCGTTGGCAAAGAGATGTGGGATTTCAGTCACTGACGCGAAACATATAGTAGCTACATACCCCCATTGTCAGAAAGCACCACTGTGGTCCAGCGGTGTAAACCCTAGAGGTCTTAAAGTCTCCGAGGTGTGGCAGACGGATTTTACACTCTGCCAGTTGTTGAAACCTTGAGCATGGCTAGCGGTGACTGTAGACACATATAGTGGGATGACTGTAGCCACTCAACACCTTAGGACTGACTTCAAAGCAACCATTCAATATTGGCTGACAGCTATGGTGTGGCTTGGCATCCCTAATCAGATCAAAACAGACAACGGTCCAAATTTTGTGTCTATATCAGTCCAAGCATTTTCTCTGAAATGGGGTATTACCCTAACACATGGCATCCCGTTTAATAGCACAGGACAAGCTATAGTAGAACGAGCGATTCAAACTCTGAAATCTAAATTGGAGGTACTAGCAAAAACAGAAGGTTTCGCCAATGCCTTTCCCCCGGGAGACCAAGCACGCCTACTAGCGACTGCTCTGGTAGTGCTAAATCAATTCCCCAGGGGGGATGAGGTGAATAGGCCCACCCAGAAACATTGGGCTACTCGAGCACTAGAAGAGGGCCCGTCAGTCGTAGTTAGAAATGAGTTGGGAGAGTGGGAGCAACGGTGGTAGCTAGTTCTGACAGGGCGAGGGTATGCCTCTGTCAGAAAGGATGGTAGAGTTAAGTGGTGCCCGCTTAAGTCTATCAAATCAGACTTCCAGAATAAAACTAATGAAAACTGTATTTTTTTATTCACAGAACCGGATCATTGGACACCCCCGTAACCCGTACATCCCAATGATAGGACCAAATGACAAGTCGGCAAGTGCCTTGTCCAAGCCTGAGGATTCTGCACTGACAGAATCCAGACAACAACAAAATAGCCTCCGCAGAAGGGGGTGGTGATGCCTCTGTGTGATCCTGATCTTAGAACTTGTTGCTATAAGACACGTTGAACCGCAGGCGGAATCAAGGCACCATCCCCATCAGCCATTCAGGTGGATCCTACGAGATCCACAAAGCGACAGAGCGATAAAGGAAAACTTAACAGCAGGTGCCCCGACTTTTACAATAAAAATTGGCGACTTATTCCCCATGACGGGAGGATCCAATACTAGATCATTGTGGGGGACATATTGGTGCCCCAGTTTAAACCCAGGAGTGAGTTATTGTAAACATCCAGGATATTGGTTTTGTGGATACTGGGGATGTGAGACCACTGTAACAAGTGATAGATGGAAACCAAGGAAGAACGACCAATTTTTGCAAGTAACATGGGGACCAAGTAAGGGTAACTGGCCAAAATCTGCGAGCGATGGAATGGTATATTGTAAAGGTACTTGTACCCATTTGATCTTAGAAATCCTACAATCAGCTAACACGGGTTGGAGTGTTGGAAAAATGTGGTTGGTACTCATTCATAAAACTTTTACAGATGTAGGAGCACTGGTACAAATTGTTAAGCTTATACCACAAGCAATCTCCCCAAGCAACCGGGCCTACACCTGGTTCGCAACCCGCAGGTACCAACACCTGCCGTAAGTTACACCAAAGCCACCACACTCGCAGCTGCCGTAAGTTATACCAAAGTCACCACACTTGCAGCGACACACTCCACCAACATCCCATCCCTTATGGAAATCCTCTCTGGAAAATGATGCAAGTATTGAACAAAACAAATCCAAATCTTACGGAGCATTGCTGGTTATGCTATGGAATAAAGCCACCCTTTTATGAGGCCGTGGGGGTAAGTGACATGCCTATACAGGTAAATGATCCAAATCCAGCCCAGTGTATATGGGATACAGAAAAACAAGGCATTCTGTTGGCACAAGTGGTAGGAAGAGGCGTGTGTGTAGACAAAGTCCCACAGCACAGAGAACAACTGTGTATTAATAAGGCATAGTATAAAACCTCCTCAAAGTGGTTAGTACCAGTCAAAAATGCCAAGTGGGTTTGTTCTACTATTGGAGTTACACATTGCTTGTTGTTAGAAAAATTTGACGAATCCTCAGAATATTGTGTCCAAGTGTCCATACTCCCCAAAATTTTTTACCATTCCGAAGAATTTGCCTCTGACTCATATATTACCCCAAAACATGATCTACCAAAACGAGAGCCCTTTACAGCGCTAACGGTAGCTACTCTAATGATCATGGGAGGTGCGGGAATAGGTACAGGAGTAGCATTCTTGGTGCAACAACGTAAAGAATTTAGTGCCTTGAGAATGGCAGTAGATGAGGACCTGGCTAGAATAGAACAATCAATAAGTGCATTAGAACAATCATTATCTGAAGTAGTACTACAAAATCGAAGAGGATTGGACTTAGTGTTCTTACAGCAAGGAGGAGTGTGTGCTGCACTAAGGGAAGAGTGTTACATATATGCGGACCACACCGGAATAGTTAGAGACACGATGGCCAAACTGTGATAAGGATTGGAAAAATGAAAAAAAGGATCGAGAGGAGCAACAAAATTGGTTTGCATCTTGGTTTAACCATTCACCATGGTTAAACACCCTAATATTGACCTTGATAGGGCCGATCGCAATGATTATAGGGGCGCTGATCTTTGGACCCTGTATACTGAACAAGATCGTGTCATTAGTTAACAGCCAGTTAGAGAAGGTTAACATTACGGTGCTAGAACACCAACAAATGCTTTAAGAATGTACTCGCTCAGTGTTACCTCCAGTTCTCCCTAAGTTATCCCTTAATTTTTTTACCAGTTACCCCCTAACTTACACCAATTCATGGTGCATTGTGCTTTTATTCAAGTCTATAACATATATTTTTAAGATTCTTAGACAGTCTAGAATAAGAACAAAAATAATTTTTTTTCAGATTCTTTTTTTTAACTAATTTAGTTATGCATAGGGAGGGGAGATATGTGGAGATCTAGGGTCTGACGCCCGGAAGATATCACGCTGTACGGAAAGATAGAGCCCCTCTGCTAATAGCCAATAATGTTTAGTTTACAATGTAAGCAGACGGAAGTGATGTTGTAAATCTTAGCTATATAAAGCTGTGTCTCTCTTCAATAAACGCCATTTGCCGTCCACCACATTGGTGTCTGTGAGCAGATGGCCCGAGCGGCCTGGGGTTGTCGCCGTGCCGTTCCTGAATCCAGATTGTCATTGCCTCGCGAAAGCAACAATTTATCTTGGAATGTGATCCAATTGTGTTTGAATAAAGCCATGAGTAATCTGTCTGACCCTACTTTCAGCAGAAGGTTGGTTGAGACACTTGCCGTGGTCCCTTTCAGCCTGAATTTCAGAATCACTGAATACATGGAATAGCAAGGGACCTCTGGGGATCATCCAGTCCAACCCCCCTGAAAAAGCAGGGTCTCCTACAGCAAGTTTCACAAAAACACGTCCAGGTGAGGTTTGATAATCTCCAGAGAAGGAGACATCATGCCTTCCCTGGGCAACATTTTCCAGTGCTGCATCACCGTCAGAGGAAAGAAGGATTTCCCTCAAGTTCAGCTGGAACTTCCTGTGTTCCAGTTTGTGCCTATTGTCCCCATCACTGAACACAGTCTGGCCCTGTCTTCTCAACACCCACCCTTTCAGTCTTCTCCAGGCTAAACAGATCAATATCTCTCAGTCAATCCTCATGAGAGAGATGTTCCAGTCTCCTCGTCATCTTTGTGGCCTCTGCTGGACTCTCTCCAGCAGTCCCTTGCCTTTCTGAGCTGAGGAGCCAGAACTGGAAACACGACTCCAGACGGGGCCTTGCTAAGGCAGAGTGCAGGGGGAGTAAAACCTCCCTTGCCATGCTGAACGCACTCTTCTCCACAGAGCTCAGGACACCTTTAGCTTTCTTGGTCACGATGGCACATTTTCGGCTCATGGTCGATTTGTTATTTAGCAGGACTCTCAGATCCTTCTGCACAGAGCTGCTTTCCAGCAGGTCAGCCCTCACCTGTACTGGTGCATGAGATTATTCCTCCTGAGGTGCAGAACCCTACACTTGCCTTTGTTCCTCTCTGCCCAACTGTCCAGGTCTCGCTGAGTTGCAGCACAGCCTTCTGCTCCTTCAGCTGCTCCTCCTAGTTCTGTCTCACCAGCAAACTTACTGAAGGTGCACTCTACCCCCTCACCCCGGTCATGGATGAATATGTTGAATAACACTGGTCCCAATACTGACTCCTGGGAACACCACTGGCTACAGGCATCCAACAAGGCACTGTGCTGCTGACCACGACCCTCTATGCTCTTCCATCCATCCAGTTCTCAATCCACTTCACTATCCACTCAACAAACCCACAATTCCTTTGTGCCGTCCGTGCTCAGAGGGGATCATCAGCACAGCCCTCAAGATCTGCACATAGGACACCACAATGAAAACAAAACAGCCAAATCCCACTAAGGCACTGACCACAAGAAGCCCAGTCTCTGGGAGGGAGGAATCTGAGCAGGACAGTTTTAGTATGTGGGGGATTTCACAGAAGAACTGGTCCAAAACGTTGCCCTGGCAGAGGGGCAGTGAAAACGTATTGGTCGTGTGCAGTAGAGCATAGAAAAGAACACTGCCCCAGGCAGCTGCTGCCATGTGGACACAAGCTCTGCTGCTCAGGAGGGTCCCATAGTGCGGGGGTTTGCAGATGGCAATATAGCGGTCGTAGGACATGATGGTGAGAAGGAAATACTCAGTGGAGATGAAGAACATTAAGAAAAATACCTGTGCAGCACATGCTGCGTAGGAGATGGCTCTGGTATCCCAGAGGGAATTGGCCATGGATTTAGGGACAGTGGTGGAGATGGAGCCCAGGTTGAGGATGGAGATGTTGAGAAGGAAGAAGTTCATGGGGGTGTGGAGTTGGTGGTCACAGGCTATGGAGGTGATGATGAGGCCATTTCCCAGGAGGGCAACCAGGTAGATGCCCAGGAAGAGCCAGCTCCCGTGTGTCCGTGAATGCCAGGAGTAGGAACTGGGTGATGGAGCTGCTGTTGCACATCTGCTGTTTCTTTGCAAGGGGGCGCTACTCAGAAAAGGAAAAGACACTGAGAGTTTATAACACAATTTTATATGAAAGAAATTTTTTGAGGGTTTTTTTTTTTCATTTTCTGTTGGGTTTTTTTTGATCCCCCTGCTCTAACTGGGGTGTTGTCTTCAAAGGTAAAAATGTTGCATATATCTATCTCGAGACCTAAATATCTGAACACTTCACAGTCACTTCGTGCTTGCTGGAGGGAGCTGTTCTGCCTGTTAATTGTATTTCCATCTTCCCTGTGCTCTTATGTGCTCTTATGGTCATAGTCGTATGTTCCCCTTAAAAGAAGCTGGACCCTGCTGAAAGGAGAGGAGCTTGGATTCAGAACTCGGATCTCCAAACCTCATCCTCTTTCACAGGGTGCCTGAGGGTGCACAACACGCTGTCCTCAGAGAAGGACGCTCAGGACACCTTTCAGCTGACCACATACAGCTCCTCCACACCATTTCCATGGCCTTAGCACCTCTGGGGGCTTCTTTATGGGAGCTCAGATCACACAAAGATTTTGTGAGACAGGGGTGTCTTGTGCCCAGCTCTCAGTCTGGCAGGACACTGCAGGGAAATGTTCAAGTGTTCTACAGACAGGATCTCCTTTGGGCAGAGGCATTCATTTCCCAAACACAGACACCACATTACCTGGAGCCCGATGAGTCTGTAAGGAGCTGGGGAACCTCACTCCCACATAGACTCCAGTCTAGCAAGGCTGAAAAATTGGCTTTCTTAAACTCCCCCAACCCCACAGATCCCACAAGCAGGAGCAGGAATAGCACAGACTGGTGGGAAAAGCAGGGACAGCTCAAGGATCCTTTTGCCAAGGGAAGAAGGAAGAGAGACAAAGGCACTTGAGAAATTTGTGACCTTAACTAATTGTGCTGGCAGCCTCCCAGACAGCAAAGCTGTCCCACTTGGCGCCTGTGCTCTGCAGAGGGCAATGGGCACGGGGACACAGAGAGACAGCTCTGCTCAGCTGTAGCTCTGGCTGCAGAGTGGGACAGCTGATGCCTTGTGCCCCACGGCCATGAGGGCAGAGACTTTGCAGGGTCCGAGGAGAGACAGGAGGCTTTCTGAGAGAAAGGGGTCTGTCCTGGAGGGGATGAGAGGGAGTTTTCCCAGTTCTCCTTCTCATGATATATTAAGTCTTAATTTTGCCTTCTTCCCTCTCCATCCCTCTGTTTCCTTTTCCTTTTCCAAATGCCTCTCTGTCGCCACATGGCTTTTCTCAAATAAATTCTGAAAGATCCCATCCTGCAGTTTGTGTGCTCAGTTCTGCTCTGAACAAAACACCTCATGGGAAGGCTCTGTCCAGGGACATATCCCTGCTTGCAGGTGTCAAAGACCAGGTTTTACAAACTATGATGTTTCCAGCAACATAATACTGGTGCTGCCCGTAGGATGAAGGGTCAATGCAGGCAGTTTATGAACTTCCTAGAAGACTTAGAGATCACACATTGTAATGGTTTAAGAACGCCAGTCACTTCTCACAAATCTACAGCTCCTTTCCCTTTAACATTCCCACAGCATGAAACTGAAGACTAAGGGAAGCGCTTTCCCTTCCAGGAAGTCCCTCAGTGGACATTCCTCCTGAAGTCCCCCCTTGGAAGTGCCCTGCTGGTGATCTGGAGCTTTGAGCAGCTCTGACCCATGCAGCACCAGCTTGAGGGCAGAAGGACCCTTCCCTGCCCTGTCATGCCCTGCTGGTGATTGCTCCTTCCACCCACAGCATCTCTCCACAGTGCCATGGGGAGTTCCACGGGCAGATGGAAGAGTCCCTGCCCCGGCACACAGAGTCCCTTAGTTTCAGGGACCTCTGACGGTAAAGCAGGCAATCTGTGCTCTGGAGCACATTCTCCTCCGTCACACCACAAAAGCCAGGAGAGTGATTCATCCTTATCAGCTGCGGAACATGTCAGCTTTAGGGGATCCCTCTAGAACTCACCAGCATTGCCTTGCACCCAGAAACTTACCGTGTGAAGGGCTGTGAAGACTTGTGAGTTTTTACCTCTCCTTCCAGCCCACACTGCCTTTAACCTCTCTCTGCCTCCCTCCTCTCCCCCCACTGCCTGCAGGCAGTGCCCTCAGCCCTGCTGCACTTTGCAGAGGAGCTGCTCCTGGGCAGAGCTGGCTGTTTGTAGTGCTGCCCACTTGTCAGGAGCTCCCTCCATCCCAGGAGCCCAGCCCAGCTCAGCAGCAGAGGAGCAGCACAAGGCAGCACTTTCTCTGCCCCCTCTGGGCTCCCTCAAGTTGTCCCTGGGTCTCCAGGGGAAGCTGCTGTGAAACAGGCTGAAGCAATCCCTGGTGTTCCCTCAGTTAGAAGAGACACTTCTTTCCTTCAGTTTCATTTCTCCTGTCTGAAAAATGCCTGTGTATAAGAATGACCTTTCTTGTACCATACTTAGGAAGTACAGAAGAATGGTGTCAGGGAATGACCTCATTTCTCCAGACTGGGAGGATGTTTTCCATTGAGTGATTTTAGATATTTCATCCTGGGTCTTTAAACCAGGGGCCGGAAAGACATTCAGTTCTTTTGTCCCAGCCATGTCTCTGCTCTAAGCAAAGCGTTTGCACACATGGGGTCTTGGACACTTGGTACCAGGTTTCTTTATGTCAGGGAAGAGCTTGCTTGGTGCCACAGCTGCAGGGTTTCAGCCAAAATGGTCAGCAATGCCCTCAGCCAGGGGCACAGGCAGGAGGAGCTGGAACTGTTCCTGTGGGAGACAGAGCTGTGACATGGTCACAGAGATCAAGACAGATGGGCTTCAAGGACAGCATCCTCCAAGATCATCAAGTGTCCAGACAAAGACTCAGTTTCAGCTTGAAAGGTAATTCAAGGGCACCATAGTGAGCTGTGACTGCATCAAGAACAGTCTTATCCAGCAAGGTCTCCCAGGCCCCTGTGGTTCAGGGCAGGACTCTGGAGGAGATCAATCAGCAGCAGGTAGGGATCAAGTCAGGGATCACTTGAGCAAACACCATCCTTCCCATTCTCTGGGATAGGAAGGGCAGCATCCCAGGGATCTGAGTGAGCAGGACGATGTCACAGTGAGGCCACTCTCCTTCATCTTTGAAAGGCCATGGAAACTGGGAGAGCTCCCTGACAGTGGCACCACTCACACATTGTGTTTCGTTTTCAAAAATGACCAATGGAGGAGCAGGGAACTAAAGTCTCTGCCCCAGATCTTGTCCACCTGGACCCCATTCTTGGGTGTCTGAAGGATTAAGGATTTCACTTAGGCAGATTGTGTCTCACCATCATTCTATGACCTGAGATTTGATGACACAACTCTTCCATGACCTGGGCCTTCTATGACCTGGACTTTCTATGACCTGATTCTGCCACGACTCCCCTGTGACCTGACGCTTAATTGAGCCTCTTTTTTTATGATTCTCTACGACCCAACTCTTCCATGGCTTAACTGTTCTATGAATCAAACCTGCTATCAACTTACCCTTTGGTGATCTCACCCTTCTATGAGTCGATCCTTCTATGTGCCTTCTATGGCCCAGTATTTCTATGTACCTCCTACTACCAAACTCTTCTATGACCCAACTCTTCTATCACCCTACAGTTCTATGAATCCTCTGTGACCTGAGTCTTCCAAACTCTGAGCCTTCTGTGAACTGAGCCTTCTCTGACCCAGCTCTTCTTTGAATCTTCTATGGTTTTCTATGGCCAGACATTTCTAGGACGCTTCTACGACCGAACTCCTCTGTGACCCAACTCCTTTATGACCTAAATATTCTATGACCAAACCATTCCATGACCCAACCCTTATATGATCTGACACATTTATGACCCAATTGTTCTATAGTTCTTCTATGAACCGACCCTTCTCTGAACCAGCCCTTTTCTGAACTGACCCTCTATGACTCAGCCTTTCTAAAGCCTGAATAAACACTCACACTTCTGTGACTCAGATCTTCCATGATGTTAATATTCTGTGATCCTTTCATGAACCTTCTATAGCCAAACTCTTCTATGAATCTTCAGAAACTGAACTCTTCTCCAACTCTTCTGTGATCTGACTCTTCTCACACTCAAGTTTTCTGTGAATCTTCTGTGACCCAGGACTTTCATGACCCTTCCCTTCTATGACCCAACTCCTCTGCACCTGCCTGGAACTGCGTGTGAGAGCCTTGAACCCTCACGTAGCTCTACAGGCCTGTGTTTGGAATTAAATGGAATAACTGCTCCAAACTGGATTTAGCAATATGAGAATATCCAGGGTCATTGTAGTGAAAGCCAGATCTACCTTCCCAGGGCCTGGGGGTCAGGGATTGGCCTTCTGCTTCATCAAGCAGACCGAGGCTTTTCTCAGCATTACAGCTGCCTGCACAGTGCCTTTGTCTCCCTGCAATCATGGCCTCCGATTATCTGCTCTAACGAGTCTCTGGGGAGGCCTTGTCAGTAACGATCCTCTCTGAGACCAATGAAAACTTCAAGATTCTCTGAGGGGTTTTTGTATTCTTCAGAGCTTTCTTCAATCTCCTCTCATTAGCTGAATTTCAGTGACTCAGCAGCAAAGTCACCATGGGTCTCATTAAAATACAGAAAATTTTAACAAGCTCTTTCTTTTCCAGGAATTTTCTAAAAGTCTACAAGCCTTGTACAGTTCATTGGAGTCATTTCCCAGTGCAGTTAAAGAGGAAGATTTCTAAGTGAACCTCATAAAAATGTAGTTTCATTTAAAATTTATATTTCATTATGTTTTGGTTCAGAGAAGAGGTGACAGAAGCATTCTCCACTTGGCATTGATGCAGGAAGTCTCCTCAGGAGGTCTGGGCAGCATGGAGAAGCAGTCCCTTGAGGTCTGACATTGCATGGACAGCCTTGCTCTTCACCTCCCCAGTCCAAAATTTCTCTCATTTCCCCCATGGATATTGTATCCCATTTCCTTCCATCAGACTTCCCTGCACTCCAGAGCTGAATGTTCCAGCTCCATGGCACCATCTCCCCCTGCTTTCCTTACAGAACTGGCTGTTCACAGGCACAGGAGAATAAGAAAAGAAATGCCAGACAAAGCTTCATAGTCAATAAATGCCCTCCTCACTCACATGCTCAGCCCAAGCTGTCTCTGATGAGGCTGCCTTTCTACAAGGGACACTCTTACGACAAATGTTGAGATTGGTATGAAAAAGGCAGATATAAACATAATTAATGACTGAGCTGAAGAGACAATCTACGTGTTGAGAGACAGGGAAGCTTTGATATCCCTGAAACTCAAAACAGCATCTGGTTACGTGAGAGTTCTCGGAATGAACAAAGAATGAGGGAAGGAGAAAATCAAAGAATAATGGAATTTGCCTTTGTCTGGAGAGTGAGTCTGCACAGATGAGATCAGAAATAGCCACTGGATCAGGAGAGGTGAAGGGACAGGGAAGATGAGAGGGACATTAATTACACCGTATGACAGGAAGAATAGTGGTGAGGAAGTTCCAGGGGAAGATCGATATTTCTTTGGAAACACCCTTTTGAGAGGCCATGGGATTGGTCAAGGTCTCTTGTGAATGAGGACAAGCAAGGGTTGCCCACGTCTTTGAAAAGCGACAAAAGTGCAACCCAGGGAATCCCAGGCTGCACAATCTCACTTTCGTCAGGAGTGACCATGGAATGACTTTTTTTCTTCCCTCTTAGAAAACATTGAAAGAGATCTCAGGATCAGTTCCCACAGATGGAAGCTGCCCAACTTTCTGCCCCACTGCCAGGAACTCTGGCATCTGAAGGAATATAACATTGCCAACATGATTCATAGAATCATAGAATCATAGAATCATAGAATCATAGAATCATAGAATCATAGAATCATAGAATTATTTGGGTTGGAAGAGACCTCAAAGATCATCAAGTTCAACCCTTAATCCAACACTATCATGATTACTAGATCATGGCACTAAATGCCACATCCAGTCTTATTTTAAAAGCCTCCAGGGATGGTGAATTCATCACCTCTCTGGGCAGGCCATTCCAATGCTTGATTACTCGTTCTGTGAAGAACTTTTTTCTGATATCCAGCCTAAACCTTCCCTGGCAGAGTCTAAGCTCGTGCCCTCTTGTTCTGTTGCTGGTTGCCTGGGAGAAGAGTCCGACCCCTACCTGACTACAACCTCCTTTCAGATAGTTGTAGAGAGCGATGAGGTCACCCCTGAGCCTCCTCTTCTCCAGGCTAAACAACCCCAGATCCCTCAAGCCACTCTTCATAGGACTTGTGCTCAAGTCCCTTCACCAGTTTTGTTGCTCTTCTCTGGACCCGCTCCAGTACCTCAATATCTTTCTTGAACTGAGGGGCCCAGAACTGAACACAATACTCAAGGTGTGGCCTCACCAATGCCGAGTACAGGGGAAGGATCACTTCCCTCATCCTGCTGGCCACATTATTCCTGATAGAGGCCAGGATGCCATCGGTCTTCTTGGCTGCCTGGTCACACTGTTGGCTCATGTTTAGCCTCCTGTCAATAAGTACCCCCAGGTCCCTTTCCACATGACTGCTCTCCAGCCACTCTGTCCCCAGCCTGTAGAGCTGCATGGGGTTGTTATGGCCAAGGTGCAGGACCCGGCACTTGGCCTTGTTGAACTTCATCTCGTTGGATTCAGCCCATCTCTCCAGCCTATCAAGGTCCCCCTGCAGAGCCCTTTTGCCTTCCAGCAGGTTGACACTCCCTCCCAACTTGGTGTCATCTGCAAATTTACTTATGATGGACTCAATCCCCTCATCTAAATCATCGATGAAGATGTTGAACAGAACTGGACCCAACACTGATCCCTGGGGAACACCACTGGTGACTGGCCTCCAGCTGGATGCAGCCCCATTCACCAGCACTCTCTGGGCCCGGCCATCCAGTGAGTTCTTAACTCAGCTGAGAGTGCACCTGTCCAAGCCGTGGGCTACCAGTTTATCCAGGAGTATGCCATAGGAAACAGTGTCAAAGGCTTTGCTCAAGTCCAGATAGACTACATCCACAGGCTTCCCTTCATCCACCAGGCGAGTTACCTGATCATAAAAGGAAATCAGGTTGGTCAGACAGGACCTGCCCCTCACAAAGCCGTGCTGGCTGGGTTGGATCCCATGTCCATCCTGAAGGTGCTGTGTGATTGCACTCAGGATGATCTGTTCCATAACATTGCTAGGCACTGAGGTCAGGCTGACAGGCCTATAGTTTCTCGGGTCCTCCTTGCAGACCTTTTTGTGGATTGGCATGACATTTGCCAACTTCCAATCATCTGGGACCTCCCCAGAGAGCCAGGACTGTTGGTAGATGATGGAGAGTGGCTCGGCAAGCTCTTCCGCCAACTCCCTCATCACCCTAGGATGGAATCCATCAGATCCCATTGATTTGTGTGGATCCAGGTGGCTCAGTAATTCATAGACTGTTTCCTCCCTGAACACAGGGGGGGCATAAGGTTTCCTGTCTCTATCTGTGAGCTCTGGAGGCCAGTTATCGTAGGGCCACCTCTCCTACTGGTGAAGACTGAGGCAAAGTCGGTGTTGAGTACCTCAGCCTTCTCCTCATCCCTGGTAACTATGTTCTCCCCCAGGTCCAACAAAGAATAGAGGTTTTCCTTGCCCTTCCTTTTGTTATTAACGTATTTATAGAAGCACCTTTTGTTATCCTTAACAGAAGTAGCCAAATTAATTGCAAATTCCCTCTGTGTTTAGAGAGTTTCTCTAACAAATGGCATTTTAAACAACACCTCACAGAGTCTGCGTGTCGTTTTGAGTGGAGACAGAACAACCAAGAGCCTCCAGGCACAAAACACCAACCAAGTCACGTGCCTGCTGCTGGCTGTCAGGTTCTCAACCAGAATGAATGTCACAGTCAACACCCAGGACCTGTGTCTCCTGATGGACAATCACTACAGGGGTTGGAGACTAAAGTGGCCCCACACTTGCCTTCATGGCCATATGCCTCTCACTGGTCTAGGAGCTTCTGAGACATCACTGATGTCATAATGTTAACTATCAAACTTCTTGTGGCCCATCAAGTGACCAGAGGTATCACTACATTGATTTTCCAAGCCTTGTGTTTGCCTTTGGCCTTCAGCTTCTCCAATAGACACAACCAAGTCACTTACCTGCTGCTTCCACTCAGGCAGAAGGGATTTGACAATCCATATCCAAGCCTCTTCCTGCATGCATCTTCCAGGTACTTATGGAAAGGGATTCATACAATCAACTTGCCAACCACATGCCTTCTGCTGTCCTCGCAGAGGCGCTGAAGGATGTGAGACTAAAAGCACATAAACTTGAGGTTATGACCGACCTATGGCTCACTTCCCAGCCGCTTCAGAAAGAACTGACCTCACAGTCTCTTTCCCAGCTCTGTTCCCTCTTCACAGAGGAAGTGAGAGTTCAGAGGGGTTGAAAGTGAGTGTAACAGAGTACAGAAATGAGGGCTTTGGGGTTTGGGTGTTCAAGTTGGGGTTTAGAGACTTGACCTCACCTTGTAGTGCTGGGGATTGGGCAAAGGCTTAGGGACAGGGGTAGGCGTTCTTCTGAGGGTGCCTGGTTAATGTTAAGGCTGTGGGCTGGGTTCATTTTGGGCTGGAGTCAGGCCTAGGAGTGAAGTTGGCATTTTAAAGCTAAAGATAGAGGTTGGGGGAAGCAACAGAGCAACAGCTGGTGTAAGGAGTTATGTGTTTGGGATTTGGCCCATGAAGTACAACAAGGATAAGGTCCCAAACCTGGAACAGGGCAATCCCGACTACCAGCACAGACTAGAGTCAAATGGATTGAGTGTAGCCTTGTGGAACAGGACATGGGAATATTGACTGATGTAAATCTTGGACATGAGTTGGCAATGTGTGCTTGAAGCCCACAAAGCCAATTGGATCCTGGGTTGCATGAGAAGAAACGTGGCCAGCAGGTTGTGAGAGATGATTCTCCCCTTTGACCCTGCTCTTGTGAGATTCCACCTGGGGCTCTGCATCCAGCTCCAGAGTCCCCAATTTGAGAAAGGCATGGACATGCTGGAGTGGGTCCAGAGGAGGGCCATGGAATTGATCCAAGGCCTGGAACATATCTGTGCAAGATGATGTCCATGAGAAGCAGCTGTTCTGCGTTCTGATCCATTTAAACAACACTTCCTGCTAAAAGTCCCTGGAATAAACCAAAGTCTGTCCCTATGAGGTCAGACACCTCTTCTCTGCCTCTTTTCTTCCTCACTTCCCTGGGGAGATGGAATTGCACTGTCTCATGGACACCACAGAGAAGCTTGACAATTGCTAGCACATACCTGAGCAGGTCTCCCTTGCTTGCTCAGTACCAGATCCAGCTGAGCACCCCCTTGCTTGATCAGCCTCATAACTGTGCCGAAAAGTTAAACCCAGGGACCTCCAAAAACCCAAAGGAGACTTTTCAGGCTGCTCTCTTCCCTCTCCTGAGAATGTCAACAAGAGCTGAGATACAAAGGCTTCCTCAGATTCCTTACTTGACTAAGACCTTGACTAAGAACTTTTCCACTTCCCCACTCTGACTGCAGGTACTCTATCTCCCATCATGATGTCAGTCTAACTGGCTTCTGCTCTGACCTTCACCCACAAGACCTCACCCCTGTCTGGGACAGCATCTCCATACTTTCCATCAGCTCCTTCAACCTGAGAGCATCTTCCTCCTGATCCTCCATGTCTGTCTCTTCCAAAGAGCTATATCCATCACTTACAGCCCTCCCTCCAGCCATGGGAGAGGTCTCTCCACACAACAGCAGTTATGCCATCAACATCACAGCTCCCTGATGCCACGCTCAGGTCCAGCTCCTCCTGTCTTTACTCCAGTCTGAGGATACTGGTGCCTATTTGGGCTGCAACCCATCAGCAGTGACCGAAGGGAAAAGCACAGCCTCTTAATGGGAAAACCTGGTACCAAGTGCTCCAGACTCTGTGTGGGTAAAGGCTTTACCTCAGTGCAGAGAGGTGCTGGAGGAGATGGTTGATGGCACTGTAAAGATGAACTGAGATGTCCACAAAGAAAGCAAAGAGAGCACAGCCTGAAGTCCTCAAGACCAGAGAGAAATGGGGCAGGGTTGTGCATCACTGGCAGAAGAGGGAATTTCTGCCTGCTGTTTCTCTGCAAGGCTTTATTACCTCCTCATTCCCACTTGGAAGCCTGACAGGTTTTTTACCCTGTTTCTGCACTTCTCATTGCAGATCCCCACATCTCGCGTTTGCCAAGAAAAGCCCTGAGCAATGTGTGAAGGACAGTATCTCCCTCCCTAGGGGATGGGGGACAGGGCTTGGTGCTGTAGCTGATGTAACACATGGAAGTTTGCTCAGCATCAAAGCCACCTTTGCTGTCTTGTCATCAGTGCCTCGAGTTTTCTGCTCTGACATCGCTTGTGGAGGCTCTGTTAGCGATGTCCTTCAGTGAGGACCATTAACACTTCAGGAAACTCTGGAGTTTTTGTCTGACTTTGAATTCTTGAGAGGTTTCTTGAACTTCTCAGTGTCTGATGTTGATGGACAAAACCCTCCAGAGAGGTCATTAAAATGCCTTGGGCTGCTCCTCTGCTGCTGGGCTGAGCTGGGTTCCTGGGATGGAGGGAAATCATGAATACCAGGCAACGGCACAAAGAACCAGCTCTGACCAGGAGCAGCTCCTTTGCAAAGGGCAGCAGGGATGATGGCACTGCCTGCAGGTGTCTGCAAGAGCAGGCAGGGAAAGGTTTGAACAGCTCAGAGTGGGAGGATGCTGAGAGCCCACGAGTGGAGAAACCATCACAGCCTTTAACCAGGTGAGTCTCCTGGTAGGGACAACAGAGCTGTGCTACCTGGAGTGATCCTAAACACCTGGAGCATTACACAGCTCAGGCGTTCTTCCAGTTTGATGCTAAGATTGGTCCCAGCGTAGAAGAGAAGGACATTCCACAGAGTGAGGATTACTTCATGGACCTTCAGAGAGAACGGGCATGACAGCTTCCTTCTCCTGGAGACATCTGCAGGGCTCTGAAGCCAGGGGAGAAACAAGTGGTGTCCTGGGCTGTCCTTCAGACCTTGGTCCCTGCACCCCAGAGTCTGTGTGATAGGACAGGGATTCTGCTTCATGCCAGGGTCAGTGCTCAGCCTGCCCGGGGAGCTCCCCATGGTGTACAGAGAGAACCTGTGTGTGGCAGAGTCCTTCTGCTGTCGAGACGGTGCTGCATGGGTCAAAGATGCTCACAGCTCTAGATAACATCTAAAACATTTCCCAGAGGATTTTCCAGAAGCACATCAAGGTAGAAACTACCTGGAAGGGAAAACGCTTTCTCGGGGCTGTGCTTTCAGTTTCCTGCTGGGTCTGTAGGGGGAAAGAACAATTGAGCTGTGACCTTTGCACAAGAGCCCCAGTTTCCTACAGGATCACCCTGAGAGACCAGCAGGTCTGTGAGGAACCTGATCAAGTACCTTTACCCATTCCTTTGCCTAGAGAAGGCTTCCTCATTTCTGTGATCTTGGTGTTTCTCTGACCTGTTCCTCAGGACTCTCTGACACAGAGATGCTCCTGGGCACTGCCCTGGTGCCAGAAAGTGTTTGCAGATCAGAGCAGAGCTCACAATGAGTGGCATGAACACTGGCAGGGAGGAGACGTGGGGACAGAGAAACAGCTCCTGCCAGCACAACTCCAGGCAGCATGGATGTGACCAAGGCGTGTAAGGGAAGGGCTGACTGTAAGGGGGAGAGGGGAATCTGACACATCCATGCCAGCCCTTTTCTGAAGATGCTTTTCTCCTCTCCCACGCAGAAGAGTCTCTGTCCTCAAGGCCACAGGGTCCGGGGCAGGAACTGCCTCCTCTGCAGCAGAGCTCCAGCAACGATGACTCTCCTGATGCCCTGTCTTCCCTTCCCTGTCTCTACCACCCATGGCAGAACCATTGGGCCATTTCTCCTTGTTTCTCCAGTCATCCCTGCTGCTGCTCTTCTTGTCTTCAGGCTCTCTGCGGATGGGGGTTCAGCAACCAATCCTGCGTGGCAATGGGAGCAAGGTGCAAAAGAACCTTCCACCAGTGGGTGTATGGGCAAGGAGGTCCATAGTGTGGGGATAAAGCTGAATTTCTTTCCACAACACACCATCTCCAGGACCTACAGAAAATCACAGCTCCTGCAAGGGAGGGGGGTTTGCAGAGCTGCAATTTGAAACTGGGTTTCACTGTTCTCAGCTGTATCCAATTGCCTTTCAGAAGCAAATCTGAGTGACATCAGCTTCCAGCTCAGAGAGTGCGGGCTTAGGGCAACTGAGAACAAGGTCTATGGACTGTCCAGCTGTCCTCACTCAGATCTAATGACCTGTCCCTTTGCATCCCAGTGCTTTCAAGGCAGACACACTTGTGGTGTAGAAGAAAAATCATGGATGTCTGCTTTCAAAAACCACTCCTCTGATGTGAGGGAGAGTCCAGGAGGAAAAGAAACACAAAAAGAGCCCAGCTCTGCTAAGCAGGAGGGTCAGTGCTGAAACCATTTGGATGTGAGGAGTGAATTTAACCTGAGATCACTCCCAGTTCCTCTTACCCTCTGGATGCACAGCACGGCTGAGACCTCTGGAACCCACAGAGGAGTCTCCTGATTCTAATGGCAACCTCAACCTGGTGAAAACACAGCTTGAACTAAGGACAAGAACAAAGTATTCCTGGAATGAAAAAGACCCTGGTGGGAGCGTCTTTTAAAAATGGGAAAAGTTTCATTCAGAGCATACAGCCTTCACTTATCACTGCCTTTTCCTCCAAAGATAGGCCATGGTCAAAAGCAGCAAATGTCCAACAGCAGCTCCATCACCCAGTTCCTCCTCCTGACATTTGCAGACACACGGGAGCTGCAGCTCTTGCACTTCTGGCTCTTCCTGGGCATCTACCTGGCTGCCCTCCTGGGAAACGGCCTCATCATAACCACCATAACCTGTGACCATCACCTCCACACCCCCATGTACTTCTTCCTCCTCAACATCTCCATCCTCGACCTGGGCTCCATCTCCACAACTGTCCCCAAATCCATGGCCAATTCCCTTTTGCACACCAGGGCCATTTCCTACTCAGGCTGTGTTTCCCAGGTATTCTTTGTGTTCTTCTTTTGTGGTGCAGAATTATCTCTCCTCACGGTCATGTCCTACAACCGCTATGTTGCCATCTGCAAACCCCTGCACTACGGGACTCTTCTGGGCAGCAGAGCTTGTGTCCACATGGCAGCAGCTGCCTGGGGCTCTGGCTTTCTCAATGCTCTGCTGCACACGACCAATACATTTTCACTACCCCTCTGCCAGGGCAATGTTTTGGACCAGTTCTTCTGTGAAATCCCCCACATACTAAAACCGTCCTGCTCAGATTCCTCCCTCCCAGAGACCGGGCTTCTTGTGGTCAGTGCCTTAGTGGGATTTGGCTGTTTTGTTTTCATTGTGGTGTCCTATGTGCAGATCTTGAGGGCTATGCTGAGGATCCCCTCTGAGCACGGACGGCACAAAGCCTTTTCCACATGCCTCCCTCACCTGGCTGTGGTCTCTCTGTTTATCAGCACTGCCGTGGTTGCCTATCTGAAACCCTCCTCCATCTCCTCCCCATCCATGGACCTGGTGTTGTCAGTTCTGTACTCGGTGGTGCCTCCAGTAATGAACCCCCTAATTTATAGCTTGAGGAACCAGGAAATAAGAAATGCAATGTGGAAACCGATAACTGGATGTATTTCTAAAGCAGTAAATAGCTGATCTTCTTCAGCAATTGAGTTAAAATGTATTCATTGAGGTGCAAACAGCTGTTCTTTCTTTGTTTTTCTGCAGTTTTCTTAAAATTCTGATACTCTTACTCTCTTTCTCATTCAGTGCCGGGTTTTACTTGCTGAGTAGGTAGTTGTGTAAATAAGGAGCACAACTGTTATGTTAATTAAAGAAATAAATAAATGGGCCTTTCAACGACTTCTTTTTTCGTGAGTTCCATCCTCAAAGCCTTTTGGATCAGCAGGGACAGTTCCTGTGTGCATGGGTGGAAAACAAGAGTCCTGGCACAGCAGCACTGCCAGGCAGCTCCAGTGCTTGATCTCCCAGAGATGTCCTCTTTCCCTTCCACACTCTCCTTCTCATGCCTTATTTGCTCTAAGGCCTGAGTGCTCTGGCAGCTTGGTCACAGCCGTGCTGTGAGCTCAGGCAGGGACAGGCAGTGGGCACTTGTGTGACAGAGCTGGTCTCCACAACAGCCTTTCCATAAAGAAAGGAGATCTCCTCAGGGCAGTGCCTGAAGGTTTGGAACTTCTTCTAAGGCTTCTCTCATATCTATGCCCAAGAAATTGGCTCAGAGATGAAAACACCAGTGCACAGATAACAGTGCATGTTTACAGGGTTGGGGTAGGCTGCAGTTTCCTTTCACAACGAGGTCTCCTGCAAGACACCTGAAGGACCAGCAGAGACAATCCCTGACTCAGTCCTTCTAACCCTTCAAGAACCCATCTGTCAGGATGTGTTTCATCGTGTCTCTTCCACAGTGATCTGCGGAAACAATCTCTAAAACTTGCAAAAGTTCTAGAATATGTATGTCTTTATTTCGCTGGCGGGCAACAGAATGGATAGATCCAAAAGCCCTATGCACTGTAACAAAAAATTCCCCAAGGTTATATTCCTTACAATATTACATAATCATGAGATTGCCTAACATGCCTATACATATGTATAACCTTTCCCCGCTCTGTATTAAAATGAGTTCAAGAGATCATTTCCATTGGCTCCTCCTGTTCGCATCTGTGCAATTCCTCCTGCTGGTGGTCTCAGAGGGTTTTGGGGATGAAGTAAGTAGTCATCTTCAGGAAGAACTTCTTACCTTTCCTCTTCAAGCAGACACAATAAGCCTTAGGGACTTATTCTGAATTGCAACACTGGTCAGAGCTGGTCCCCTTTGTTTAAAACCACTGATGTGTTCAGTGGAACAATGGTCCCCCTCTTATCGTGACCGTTAGACCACAACTTCAAATAAGAAGGCACTTTCCATAGAACCTAACACATTAGTTACCTTTTAATATATTGATAATCTGACAGAATTACTAAAATAATCCAAAATTGTGAAATCACTACTTCAATAGAGAAGATCCTGTTGCCAAGCAGGGCTTCCCTGCTGCACTGTCAGAGGGGCAGGGCATGAGGTCTGCCTTCTGCTGGGCATGAGCACAGGGCTGTGCCCTCAGGGGTGCCACAGGTTGTCCTCGAGAGCAGGGTCCCTGCACCCGAGGGACTGTGTGCCGGGGCAGGGATTCTACCCCCTGCCAGGGTCAGTGCTCAGCCTGCCCGGGGAGCTCCCTATGGCACTGTGGGGAGAAGCTGTGAGTGGAAGGAGTGACCCCCAGCAGGGCAGGGCAGGGTCCTTCTTCTGTCGAGAGTGTGCCATGCAGATCAGGGCTGCTCACAGCTCCACATCACCCTCAGGGCACTTCCAAGGGGTTGTTTCAAGAGGAAGGTCCAGGAAAGGCTACCTGGAAAGGAAGGTACTTCCCTTAGTACTGAATTTCATGCTATGGGATTATAAAAAGGAAAGGAACTGAAGACTTCTGAGAAGTGACTGACACTTAGGAACCGTTACACTGTGGAATCTGTACGTCTGCTAGGAACTTCGTGGACTGCTTGAACCAATTCCTCAGCCTATAGGCAACGTCATCATCACCGTGGCTGACAACGTCAATCTTTGTCTGACGGGTTCTTCACCTCCTGTAAGCAGAGAGATGTCCCAGGACAGATCTGTCCCATGAGGAGTTTTCTGTAGGGCAGAACTGAGCACAGAGGTGGTGGGATTGGGTCTCTCTGAATCTGGTGTGAGTAAAATTATGTGAGGACAAAGAAGCAGTTGGATGGGCAGGGAAGAAGGAAAAATTAAGAATTGTAATGTCATGAGAAGATTTGCGAAAACTCCATCTCATCTCCTCCAGGGAAGGGTTTGCCCTCATGGTGCGTGGATGAGTCTGACTGAGGTTTCTCCTGGTGCCTAACACTTCATGTCCAGTCCACTCTGCCAGTGCACATAGCCCCATATTTAGGGTCAGAACCCACATTTTTTATCCAGAGCCCCTGTCCCCAGCCCTGGCTCTGACCCTCTCTTCCCTCAGGCCCTGCAGCTCCCCCAGCCAGAGGCTGCATCCCCTCGGGGGATGGGCACTGGAGCACGGAGTGACTGCTCAGTCAACCAATCAGAGGCCATATTCCCTCAAAAGATGGTGGGCTAAGAACTTGTCAGAATGACAGCCCTGTTGTCAATCAGAGCCTCATGCTTCTCCTGCTGGGAAAATCAGGTCCTGTGCCCCCAGACAGGCACTGTTTTTACCCCCTTTCCCTCCCCCTGCGCTGCTCTGGAAAAGGTCAAAGGGGCCACAGCCCCTGCAGGGGGGTCAGGGGTCCCAGATGGGACAAGGAGTCATTACCATTATGAACAGGGGAATATTTTGATTTAAGCTAAAGCAGAGTTCATTTCCATCTCAGTAACTGTAGTTTTGAAAGTTTTTTTGCTGGCATTTTTTGTATCACTGTGATAGGGCCGGGGGTGCCAGACTGGAGATGCAGGGACATCAGGAACCCCAAGCAGAGGGCTTGGAACAACCAGATCCCATAGGCCTGAAGTAGCAGCCAAACCATTCCTGTTATCTTCAGCTTTATTTTGGATTCCTGCAGAATTCCAAGCTGGTTCTCAGGGTGTTTCGTGTTCAGGGACCCCAGGGAGTGTGGCACAAAGAGCAGAGTGTTTGGAGAAACTGGATCTGATGGCCTGAGGAGAAACACACCACTCCCATTATCTCATTGTGGGCTCCTGCAGGATTCCAAGCTGATCTCTGTGACATCCACGCTGTCTCAGAGTCTGCAAGGCATGATCAATCCATCCAGGAGCTGATCCACAGCAGGATGGTTCCTTGGGGTAGAGTTTCTGTCAGGTCTTTGAGAAACCACAAAGTTGGTGAAGGGTTTGGAGAACAAGCCTTCTGAGAGGCAGCTGAGGGACCTGGGGCTGTTTAAGACTGTAGAAAAGGAGGCTGAAGGGAGACCTCATCACTGTCTATAACTCCCTGAAAGGAGCTTGTTTTGAGGTGGGTGTTGGTCTCTTCTCCAAAGTGACAGGTGATAGGACAAGTGGAAATGGCCTCAAGTGGTTCCAGGGAAGTTCAGACTTCAGGAAAAATTTCTCCACTGAAAGTGTGATCAGGCACTGGCAGAGGCTGCCCAGGGTAGTGGTGGAGTTTAAAAGATGGGGAGATGAGTTGCTCAAGGAAAGGTATTTTTTGTCGACAGGTATGGTTGGACTTGATGATCTCAAAGACCTTTTCCAACCTCGTGATGATATGAGGATGGGATTTGAGACCCGGATCCCAGATCATGAGCAGGGCTGGGGGCTTAACATGATTCACGCTACCTTGAGCAGGAGAGTGAGACAAGAGGACGTTCAGGGCTCTCTTCAAACCCGAGTTATTTTATGATTTGATGAATTTTTCTCTTAGAGAAGCTTTTGAAGATAGAAGATGTGGAGGAAGTAGGATAAAAAAAAAGGCAGAAGAGGAGATATAAAATGTTTCAGCATAAGCACAGCAGTTCCTGTGAAGAATGCTTCTCCACTCCAATCATTAGTAGGAAACATTTTTGATAAATTGAATTAGAAAAGCATATCTTTATCTGGCCTGGTCCTGAGCCATAAGGGGGTGGATGGACGGGTCACTTGTGTCCCAGAATCTCGCAATAAACCAGGGACCTGCCTGTGAAGGGGATGGTGAGATCAGTTCTGTCTCTGGAGGTGATAGGCCAGCAGCAGGACCATGGCTGGGAAAGGACCTCTGCCAAAGTACCCATAGGCCCTGTCCTGGGAAAGGGCTTTGATACAGGTGGTCATGTCCATTCTGCCTGAGGCCATCAGCAGGCACAGGGTTGTGTTTGTTGGGGAAGCTGAAAGGGCAGCAGCAGTCGTGTGGTTTAGAAATGTCACTTCTAAAGTCAGAGTAGGAGAAAATACAGAGGACCCTCCTCGGGTTCTGTACACTTTGGCACCCTTCCAGGATCCTGGTTAGAGGAGCTCAGAGGCAAATCCCTCATATCCCTTATATTGCACCTACAGCATCATAGAGACAAATCCCTTACAGTAAGGAGGGGCTGCATCAGGCATTTTACAATTTGTCCTGCCCGCTGGGATTACATTAAGGAAACCAGTTTTATTACAACAATTTTGGTGGTGGCTTCTGAGGAGATATTGCTGTCAAAAATATTTCTTAATTAACCTGCAATCAAACAAGAGAAGCCAAATGGAGATAGAAAATATACAGTTAGAGCCCAAATATGGAAAGATACTAATGGCCATTGTGATGTTAAGAGAGAGGAAAATGAGTCACACAGTGGAACTTGGAAGGCAGAGACTGTCTGTCAGGAAGAAGAAATGTCACTGGAAGGGTAGTGGATGGACTGTTTGAGCTTGAAGGTGATAAAATCATAGAATATCTTGACTTGGAAGGGGCTCATAAGGATCACTGAGTCCAACTCCCTGCTCCTCTCACAACCACCTAAAATGAAACCTTGTGATTAAGTACATTGTCAAGATCCTTCTTGAACAGACAGGCTTGCTACCCTGACCATCTCCTGGGGAGCCTTTTTCAGTGAACGAGCGCCTTTTCTGTGAAGAACCTTCTCCTGACATCAAATCGGAACTTCCCTTTACTCAGTCTCATTCCGTTTCCTTGTATCCTGTCGCTGGTCACCAAAGAGAGGAGATCAACACCTCCAGTTCCCCATCCCCAAAGGCCAGGTAGTGCTGACTGTTCACCTGACACAGGCACTGTGTCCAACATAAGGGAGAAGATGTCCAGAGAGCAAAGCTCACCCACCAGCTGTGGTGAGTTGGCAGTGCTGGAACTGGTGATGTGAGAGACCAGTGTCCTGGGGAACCTTCCCAGTCTGTCCCTACCACCAAGGGCACAAAAAGTCTTCTCTTTCCTGCACCTGCATCTCTGGGCTCTTCACCTCACACACAATGGGGCGTGCACTCACCCTGCTTTGGTCACAGATTTCAACAAACATTGGTGTTGTCCTCTGCTGCATACTTCCCAGCTCAGCACAGCCCCTCCCCAGCTCTCCCCACAGCCCCTGATTTCTCTCCAGCCCAGCCCAGCAGAGCAGCCCAGTCTAGGCTGGTCCCACGACAGTGTCCACCACAGGTTGCAGCAGAGCTCTGGGCTCTCTTGTCACAGCCCCAGCCCCTCTGAAAAGCACAGCAGCTGATGGGGGCAGGGACAGCTCTCAGCCTCCCTTACAGCCCCAGGGATGGAGGTTTGATAGGGCACAAGGACATGGAAAGCAGTGAAAATCCAGAAAGAGGCTGCTCTCTCTAATGCACTTTCTCTGCACTGTGAAGGATAATAAAAAATTGCTTTTTCAAATATGTCAATAGTAAAAGGCAGGCCAGAAAGAACATTGGACCATTACTTGATGAGCATGGGCACCTCTTTAACAGAAACTTAGACAAAGCAATGACTTTTAATGTTTTTGTCTGCATCAGTATTCAATAACGATATTGGGCTTGCTCTCCCCCAGATCCTGGAGCTGGAGGATCATGACTGGACAAACAATCTCCCAATCAACCCGGAACCTGTGCAGGATCTGCTGCTCCAGCTGGATCCCTCCAAGTCAATGGGGCCTGATGGGGTTCATCCAAGGGTACATAAAGAGCTGGCTGATGTCATAGGGATACCTCTCTCAATGATTTTTCAATGCTTTTGGGAATCTGGAGAGGTACCAGATGACTGGAAGGTAGCAAATGTTGTCCCAACCTTCAAGAAGGGCAGCAGGGATGACCCCAGTACCTACAGGCATGTCAGTCTCACTGCAGGGCCTGGGAAGATTATGGAGAAGATTATTCTGGGAGCTATTGAAAAACATCTGAAAGGCAACACAGTCATTGGTCCCAGGCAGCAGGGGTTTATCAAGGGAAGGTCCTGCCTTACACACTTAATGTCCTTCTATGACCGAGTCACCCACCCGGTCGACCAGGGAAAACCGGTCGATGTCATTTTTCTGGATTTCAACAAAGCCTTTGATCCTGTCTCTCACAGGATTCTCATTGACAAAATGTGCAGAATACAGCTGGATAAACACATAATGCAGTGGGTGAACAACTGGCTGATGGATCAGCCTCGAAGAGTCACAGTGAATGGAGTTACATCAGTCTGGCGACCAGTCATTGGTAGGGTCCTACAGGGATCCACCCTGGGGCCAGTGCTCTTCAATATCTTCATTAATGGCAAAGATGAAAGACTTGAAGGTTTATTGACAAAGTTTGCTGATGACACAAAAGTTGGGGTAGCTGTTGACACTCTTGGGGGCAAAGAGGCCCTGCACATGGATCTTGACAGATTGGAGAGCTAGAAAATCACCAACAGCATGAAATTAAACAATGGCAAGTGCTGGGTTCTGCACCTGGGACACAGCAACCATGGATACAGGGACAGAGCAATTTGAACACAAGCCAACAGTGAGCCTTGGCAGCCAAGAGGGCAACCATGTCCTGAGGTGCATCCAGCACAGCAGCTCCAGTACTGGGAGCAGTTCTGGGCATCACAGGATAAAAAGGACATCAAACTCCTGGAGAGAGTCCAGAAGAGGCTGCAAGACAGGAGAACGGTCTAGAGGGGAAGTCATGAGGAAAGACTGAAGTCACGTGGTCTCTTCATCCTGGAGAAGAGGAGACTGTGACGGAATCTCAGAGACGTTTGCTGCCTTCTCACAAGGGAGGGAGGTGAAACAGGTGCTGACCTCTTCTCTCTTGTGACCTATGATAGGACTCGAGGGAATGGCAGGACAATGTGCCAGGGGAGGGTTAGATTGGATATTAGGAAGAGGTTCTTCACTCAGAGGGATGTGAAGCACTGAAAAATCTCCCCAGGGAAGCAGTCATGGTACTGAGTCTGCCAGCGTTCAAGAAGCATTTGGACAACGCTCTCAGCCACATCGTGTGAATATTGGGATTGTCCTGTGTAGGGATAGGAGTTGGACTCAATGAACTTTTGGGGTCCTTTCCAGCCTTGGTAGGTCTATGATTCTGTGATTCTGTCATTCTATGACCCAATCCTTCTATGAACTTTCTGCAACTGAACTCTGAGATTACTCCTTTATGATCTGACTCATCTATAATCCAACTCTTCTGTGACCCATCTGTTATATGACCAGGACCTTCTATGACACGAGCCTTCTATGATATAATCCTTCTATGACCTTCTATAACGCAACTATTCTCTGATTCTTCAGGGACATGACTTTCTATGACCCAACTCTTCTATGATTTGACTCTGCTATGACTCTTCTATGACCTGAACCTTCTATGATGTGACCTTTCCATGAGTTGGCTCTTCTATGTGTTCTATGACCCGACAATTCTATCACTCCACTCTTCTTTGACTCCCCTATGACTCAGTTCTGAAAACTGAGCATTCCGTGAACCAAGCCTTCTATGATCTGACTCTTCTCTCACCCTTCTATGGATTTTTGTGACCCAAATTCTCTATGATTTTCCATGACCCAACTCCTGTGTGACTCAGCTCCTCTATGAGCTGAATAATCCATGATCATGCCCTTCTATGACTCAACCCTTATATGAACCCACCTGTCTATTACCTGACTCGTCTATTACCCAACTCTTCTATAACTCTTCTATGACTAGACCCTTCTCTGACCCTTCTGTACCCTGATTCTTCTATAACTCGATTCCTATTTCAACCAACCCTTCTATGACCCTTATATGAACAAAAGATTCTGAAAGTCAACTAAATTTTAATGCTTTTTTGATTTGACTCTTTAACGACACAAATATTCTATGACCCTTTTATGATCTGAATCTTTTATGACTTGAGACTTCTATGACCCAACATTTCTACAAAACTTCTATGACCCAATAGTTCAATGAATGACATAAAATTTTACTCTAGCACTACTTCTCTGTGACCCAACTCTTCTATGACCTGATTCTTCGCACACCCAAGGTTGCTGACTCTTCTATTACTAGAATCGCTTATGACCCTGCCTTTCTATAAACCAACTGTTCTGAACCTGCAGGAAACTGTGTGTGAGACCCTTGGCATCCCACATAAATCTACAGGCCTATATTTAGAATGAAATGGAATAACTGCTCCAGACGTGATTTGGCAATGTGAGAATGTCCATGACACCAGAGTCATTGTAGTCACAGCCAGATCTGCCTTCCCAGGGCCTGAGGGTCAGGGCTTGGATTTTCTGAGTGTTACAGCTGCCTACAGAGTGCCTTTGCCTCCCTGCAATCACGGCCTCAAACTATCTCTTCTAACAAGTCCCTGACTATGACTTTGTCAGTAAAGAATCTCACTGGCACCAATTAAAACTTCAAGGTACTTTTGTTTTGCTTTTGAGTTCTTGAGAGGTTTCTTCAATGTCCTCTTAGTAGCTAAGGTGCGAGGACTACAGAGGCAATACACCTTGTGCCTCATTAAAATACAGAAAGAGTTAATGAGCTCTTTATCTTCTGTAGTTTTGTTCAGGTCTTCAAGCTTTGTACAGCTCATTGGAGTCATTTCACAGTGTGGTTAAAGAGGAACATTTCAAAGTTATGTTTAAAGTTTGCATTTCATTATATTTCATTTCAAAGAAGAGGTGACTGAAGCATTCTCCAGTTGACATTGTTGCAGAGTGTCTTCTCAGAGGTGTGGGCAGCATGGAGAAGCAGTCCCTTGAGGTCTGACACTGCATGGACAGCCTTGGTCCTCACCACCCACATCCCACCATTTATTTCATTGCCCCCACGGGACATGCATCCCTTTTCCTTCCATCAGACTTCCCTGGACTCCAGAGCTGAGTGTTCCAGCTCCATGGCACCATCTCCCTCTGCTTTCCTTACAGATCTGGCTGCTCGCAGGCACAGGAGAATAAGAAAAGCAAAGCATGATAAAGTGTCAAAATCAGTATACCCCGTCCTCACTCACATGTTCAGCACAAGATGTCTCTGATGATTTTGCCTTTCTACAAGGGACAATCTTAGAGGAAAGGCTGAGGTAGATACAAAAAAAGGCAGATATAAACATAATTAAAGACTTGGCTGAAGAGACAATCGGACTGCTGAGAGACAGGTAAGCTCTGAACTCCCTGAAGCTCAAAGCAGCAGCAAGGTAGGTGAGAGTTCTCTGAATGAACAAAGAACGAGGAGAGGAGAAAATCAGAGAAGACAGTAGTGGGCCTTAGTCTGGAGTGTCTGAGTCAACAAAGATGACATCGGAAATGGCCATTGTATCATGAAAGGGGAAGGGACAGGGAAGATGAAGTCGGATGAATGCACCGTATGACAGGAAGAACAGTAGTGAGGAAATCCCAGGGAAAGACTAATATTTCTTTGGAAGATCCATTTTGAGAGACTATGGGATTGGTCGAAGTCTCTTGTGAGTGAGGACAAGCAAGGGTTCCACTCATCTTTGAAAGGGGTAAAAGTGCAACCCCAGGATTCCCAGGCTGCACAAACTCACTTTGGAGAGGAGGGACCATGGGATGACTGCTATTGGGTTACTATTTGTGCACCTGAAAGAGGAGAGAATCATCATGGACTCACCAAGGGTAAATCACATGTCAGCAACCTGGTTGTGTTCATGATGAAGCAGCTGCATTTGTGCTGCAGGTGACAACAGTTCATGACATTTACCTCCGTTTCAGCAAGGCTTTGACATGGTCTCCCTCAATACTGTTGTACCCCAGAGAGGCCATTGCAGTCTGGGTCGGCTGATCAAACAGATGAGCAAAACAGCAGTTGGATGCTCAGGCTGAGAGAGCAGTGGTGAAGGGTCCGTATTCTCCTTGGAGTTTGGGGGATACCCTATGGTTTAGTGAGGTGACACAGGGGACTCTGGAACCCTGTGCAGCTGAACACCCATATCCATATCCCACAAGAGGAAGATCTCATCACATTTTTCAATGACACTAACTCGGGAGCACCTAGACATAGAAAGGAGAAAGTCTGGGTCCTGTGCCTGGGATAGAGTGAAGCCATGCAATTGCAGGGGCAGGGGATGTCTGACTGAGGAGCAGCTCTGTGGAAAAACTCTGGTGGCTCCGGGAAACAGAAGGAAAAAAAAATCCATCAGTGTGACCTGGTGGCCCAGCAGTGCCCTGGATTGTGTGAAGAGGAGCCTCAATAAAAGAGTGGGGGAAGTGATTATCTCCCAATGCTCATTCCTTGTCAGACAACCAGTACGCTCCTGAGTCTGTCCCTGGTCCCCCAGTTCCAGTGTACTGGGTCTGGCTGGGATGGGGTTCATTTTCTTTCCAGCAGACCCTGTGGTGCCTTTTTATGCATTGGTGTCCAAAGGAGGGTTGGTGACACAACAGGGGTCTGGTTGTTGCTGAGCTGGGTTGGTCAAGCATCAAGGCCTTCTCTGTTCCTCACTCTGCTCCCTCCCACTGAGTCAAGCCCTTCTCACCATCCTCCATGCTCCTCCTGGTGCTGGGGTGGGCAGGTGAATTGAGAGCACTGGAGTCATTGGAGCCTGGGAGAGTGTCAGGAGAATAATCTTTAATATTTTGTCATTGTTTTTAACAGTCCAAACCTTTTCTAACTGGCAATAAATTAAATTAACCTTCAGCAAGTCAACACATCTTTGCCAAGGACAGTAATTTGTCACTGCACTCCTTTTCTTTCTCTTGACTTGTGAGTTGTTCTGGCTTATTTTCTGCCTTTGTCCCATTGAGTCAGGGCAGGGAGGGAGCAGCTGGGGGTTGTTTGGCTGCTGGCCAAAGTCAACCCACCACAGGACACACCAAGACTGTTGTGTCCAGTACGGGGCTCCCCAGCACAAAAAAGACCCTGCACAGCCTGGAGTGAGTCCTGCAAAGGCCAGAAAGATGGCTGGGGCCTGGAGCACGTTATGGACAGGGGGAGGCTGAGAGAGCTGGGGTTTGAGAAACCTCTCAGGGTAAAACACTGAGCAAGGCCCCAGGGCAGCTGGGGGCTCCCAATCAATGGGCTTTCTCAGTATTTGTTGGGACAAGGTCATGATCCCCTGATCTGTTTGGAGCTGTATGATAAAGAGCTTTGTGGAGAGAGCAGCAGTGACAAGAGCCGTGGGACTGGTGTGCAACAAATGTCAGTAGGAAAATGGTTCCCTTTTTATTAATAATGGTGGTGGAATTGGATATCACTGAGCAAAAGCAAGACAGAGGTGACAATATAGTAAAAGTTCTTCCTCAGGGTTTGGACGTACATCCAGACATGGAAATGTCTAGTGTGTGGGACACATCTGGCATGATTTCCCTGGGGCCGGTTCTCCAGGGTGTCCAGGGAACGTGAAACACACCAGGCTCCTCTCTTTTGCTCTCTTGTCCTTGCTCCCTTCACCATGACACCTGACTCTACACTGTGAACAACCTGCTCGGTGCCCTCACCCTGCACACTCTCATGTTTAAGCTCTACACTGATGCCCTCCCCTTCTGGGCTATTTCTATCGCATCCCAGCTTCTCCCCAGCTCGCTCCACCTCTCCTGTCCTCTTCCACTGTGGTGGGAGTCCAATGTGGTGCAGACCAGCAGAGCAGCCCAACCTGGAATGGCAGCCCCAGCATTTCTGAAGAGCACAGTAACTTCTTGAAAGGCAGAGAGGGGTCTCCTCCTGCCCATTGTCCCCAGGGTTGCTGCTGGCAATAATGACACAAGGAAAAAGAGGCCACTCACGCCCAGGCTCCCCTACACTCCTATTGTATATGATCCTCAACACCAACTGCATTTGATCACTCCTTTGCCCCCACCATCCCCACTGCCCCGGAGAGCACAAGAGCTCTGGGGCTCCTCAGAAAGCTCCTGCATCTCTCCTGTCTCCCTCTCCTCTGCCTGCTGGGTCCTCACTCACTCCCATGGGGCTTCAGAGTCCTTGTTTGCGGATACATGGATTCAGTCCACTACTTTTGGGGGACATCACCTCTGAGGGTGTTTCGTCTTCAGACTCTCCCTTCACTCCCAGCCCAGAACACGATAGGACCTCATCCTCTCCTCACCCCTTCAAATTCATTTTTGTGAGAGATTTGTATGTGCCATCAGTCCCATAGCACATGAAGCCACCCGAGAAGGTAATGGGGAGCCCATTAAAAACATCTCTACTGACACTGGACAGTGAGAAGAGAGCTTTTAAAACCAGAAATTTTGGTCCCATGGAATACAATGATAGCATGAACTTTTTGTTAGCACCATCTTTGGACAAAGAGCTCAACATTCAAGTACCACCTCTGGGAGATGTCATTTTATTGAAGAGCTGGACTTGGACAGGCCACATCTGACACCGTTGTGCAAGAGTAACCCTCAACTGGATCAAACCTCAAGACATGTAGTGTAGCTCGGAATATTATCTATAGGTAGGATTATGGCAAGGGATTATAGCAGATATGTGGGTTGAGATAACTCTGGGAAATGTGCAGGGAAGGGGAAACAGATTATTGTTGGTGAAAAAGTATCCATTGGGGCAGTTTGTATAGGGCATCCTTGAGCTCCTTGTTCCTCAAGCTGTAGATGAGTGGATTCAGTACTGGAGGCACCACCGAGTACAGAACCGACACTGTGAGATTTAGAGCTGGGGAGGAGATAGAAGGGGGTTTCAAATAGGAAAACAAAGCAGTGCTGAGAAACAAGGAGACCACAGCCATGTGAGGGAGGCAGGTGGAAAAGGCTTTGTGCTGTCCCTGCTCAGAGGGGATCCTCAGCACGGCTTTGAAGATCTGCACATACGACACCACAATGAAAACAAAACAGCCAAAAGCGAAACAGGCACTGAACATGATAAACCCAACCTCCCTGAGGTAGGATCCTGAGCATGAGAGCTTGAGGATCTGGGGGATTTCACAGAAGAACTGTTCCACAGCATTGCCATGGGAGAGGGGCAGAGAAAATGTATTGGCTGTGTGCAGCAGAGCATTGAGAAAACCAGACCCCCAGGCAGCTGCTGCCATGTGAACACAAGCTCTGCTGCCCAGGAGGGTCCCATAGTGCAGGGGTTTGCAGATGGAAACATAGCGGTCGTAGGACATGACTGTGAGGAGAAAATAGTCAGTGCTGATGAAGCAGACAGAGAAAAAAACCTGTGCAGCATATTCTGGATAGGAGGTTATTCTTGTGTCCCAGAGGGAATTTGCCATGGATTTGGGAACAGTGGTGGAGATGGAGCACATGTTGAGGAGGGAGAGGCTGAGGAGGAAGAAGTGCATGGCGGTGTGGAGTTTGTGGTCCCAGGCTATGGTGATGATGATGAGGCCGTTTCCCAGGAGGGCAGCCAGGTAGATGCCCAGGAAGAGCCAGAAGTGCAGGAGCTGCAGCTCCCGTTTGTCTGCAAAAGCCTGGAGGAAAAACCAGGTGATGGAGCTGCTGTTGAACATCTGATCCTTTTCTTCATGTGGTCCTGCCAATGGTAGAAATCACACTCAGAAGTCAGGAGTTCTCTGAGAAAAGCTCTTTCCATTCCCTGTCCCTCAAACACCACCCAATCACAGACCGTCTTTCCCCTCCATTTTAGGGCTTTCAGATCTCTCCTTGTCTGGAGTTCTGGTCTGGTCTGGATGAATGTCCCATTAGGAGCAGGGCTCTGCCCACAACCTCCCAGAAGCCATCCCTGCTCTACAGCAGCAGCACCTGGGAAAGGAAGTGAAAGCTTCTGGAATTCACTCTGCACTTCATCTCTTATCCACTGGTAACACAGAGGAGCTGCTCAACATCTTCCAGCAGGAGAACCCCAGGGAAGCTCCTGGATATGCTAAAACTGCAGTGACCTGAGCAGAGACAGCTCCCTCCTCAGCCCCACATTCTGCACTTCCCAGAGACCCACAGGTTCAGACAGAATGATGGACTTTGCTCCCATGGACACAACTGCATAACCAGACCTGCAGCGTTGGTGTGTGAGCTGCAGCTGAACCCCCCTTGCTTCCAGGAGTGTGAGGGGCATAACAGAGGCAGAGGAGAAGAGGCAAAGATGGAGGGAAAGTGCTCCTGCTGTGGGAGGACAGGGACAAACAGAATCACAGAATGACCTTAGTTGGAAGGGTCCAACAGGGATCGTTGAGTCCAACTCTGAGCCCTGCATTAGACAATCCCAACATTCACGTCCTGTGTCTGAGGACATTGTCCAAATGCTTCTTGAATATTCTCAGGCCATGGCTGCCGCCCTGGGGAGCTGTTCCAGTGCTTCACCACCCTCTGGATAAAGAACATTTTCCTAATATCCAACTGAAACCTCCCCTGGCACACCTTCCTGTCAAATGGCAATTGGGACTTCCTCCTCCTTAGGATGTAGTTTCTAAGGAGGTGACTCAACCAAAGACCCTGCAGCCCTGAGGACAGAAGCTCTACTGGGTGGAAGAGGGTCAAGGGGCTGCTCTGGGGAAGGCATCTGCACTGCAAGGGATGGCAGGGAGGTACTCAAATTCCCCTCCCGGCACTTCTGGTAGCAGTTCAGCCTCAACCCCTGCCCGTGTCTCTGCTGCCTGGAGCTGTCCCTGCGAGGAGCTGTTTCCCTGTCCCCACACCTCCTCCCTACCAGTGCTCACAGAGCCCATCCAACTGCCGTGTGCCCAGCTGTGCCCTGCATACACCTCCCAGCAGCAGGGCACTGCCCGGTATTGTCTCTGGGAGTGCAGGCAATGTGCCGAACATCAGATCTATCCTGATGAGGCTATAAAGGTTATCCTTGGGTTCTCTGCAAGCCATGGGCTTTCATTTCTGATAAATGCATATATTTTCTCCTCTAAATGAAAAAAGATTTGGAATTAAAGTATTTCCTGCAGAACAAAGGGAATTTCCAAGTCTACTTCCTCACCAAGAGAAACAAGAGGAGGAGACTGAAAGCACATGCTTCTTCCCTTTCAGGCAGTTCCTACCTTGATGTGCTTCTCTAAAAGCTGCTTCTGCTGAAGTCCTGTGGAGATCTAGTGCTGTGAGCTGTCCTGATGCACACAGCACCCTCTTGACAGCAGAAGGACTCTACCCTGCTCTGCCGGGTGTCAGTCTTTCCACCCACAGCTTCTCCCCACAGCTCCATTGGGGGGATCCCCGGGCAGGATGAGCACTGACCCTGGCAGGCAACAGAGTCCCTGTCTTGGCACACAGACCCTGGAGTGCAGGGACCCTGTTCTGAAGAACAGCTGCGGTACCCCTGGCTGCTCACCTGGTTTCACAGCAGTTCCAAATTGCCTTACAAGAACCCCCTCCTTACAGATCCCATGAGCTGTGTGCTTTGCCGGCTTTAGGAGATGGCTCCAGGAAGTACATCTGCATTGTCCGTTGCCCAAACTTACAGTGTACAGAACTACAATGATTTCTCCTCCAGTCAGCTCTCAGTCATCCTCCCACTCCTGATCACATTTAACCTCTCTCTCTGCCTTGCTCGTCTCCCTGAGAATACCTGGTATTTTCCTCCTCCATGGTACACTTTGCAGAGGAGCTGTTCCTGGGTAGAGCTGTCTCTTTGTAGTGCTGCCCACTTGACAGGAGCTCCCTCTGTCCCAAGAGCCCAGCCCAGCTCAGCAGCAGAGGAGCAGCACAAGGCATTTTAATGGTCCTTCTGGTGGGTTTGGTGCTGAGTACATGAAACACAGAAACTGAGAGGAAGTTGAAAACATTCTTTCAAGAAGTCGGAGTCAAATCTGAGCTCCAAAGTTTCTTGTACTGTAAGTGGGTCCCACTGAGGGACACGGCTAAATATGTGTCTCCAAGGTGCAGTTAGAGCACAAAACTGGAGGCAGTGATGACAGACTGGGAAAAGCAAGGAAATGGCTTTGATGCAGAGTATATTGGATGTGTTTCACTAATCTAAAGGACCAATCCCTGACTTCCAGCCCCTGCGAGGCAGATCCTGTCCCTCTCTTGTTCTCTTCCTGGGGCAGTGGGATGTAGAGATGGGTAATGCCAAGGGCAGGATTATAGTACAACACCTAACAAGCCCCTAAGTATGGACAAAGGTGTCCTCAGTGCTGGAAGGACTGGTTGTCTCCTCATAGGCATCAGTGGCAGAGACAACAACCATCACTAAAGTCATGAAAAGGCTGGCTCTGTCAAGGAGCTTTCAGCTCTTCCAGAGCCTTCTGTCCTCTCCACCGCAGGGTGTCCCACAGTGTTGCA
Organism: Dromococcyx pavoninus; assembly: GCA_033558185.1. Lineage (NCBI taxonomy): Eukaryota > Metazoa > Chordata > Aves > Cuculiformes > Neomorphidae > Dromococcyx > Dromococcyx pavoninus. The sequence continues at coordinate 1,725,257 of JAUMJL010000133.1, read as the reverse complement.
TCATCTGTGCCTCTTGCCCTGCAGGCTGTAGTCATCTACCCAGCTGTCCCACCTTGCTGTCACATTTCTTTGTTGATACCTCCCTGTCCTTCCTGCCTCTCCCTTGAGAAACAAAGCCTGGGGCTGCTCCAGACTCCTTCTGAGCAATATGTTGCACCACAGCACTGCCCTTGGAATATTTCTTTCTCCTCTTGTGCAATCTGTCCCTCCCCAATTCCATTTTGTGGCAATATTTATTTCTCCTTCAATTTTCCACTATAAAGAAATGCTCCACCATCTCTGAAACCACCCTTCAAGCACTCTCAGGCAACTCCTGAAGTGTCCATAGTCTCCACACCATGGAGCCCAAGGCCCTCTGGTCATGTACTTGAGGCCTCCACACCCTATCTTGGGGGGTTTCTGGGCACTCTCCACGATGGTTTCAGGCCAAACCATAGTGACCATAGGCCAAGAAAGAGGGAGCGAGACTTTTCATTAAGGTCTGTAGCAGCAGGAGAAGGGGCGATGACTTCAAACTGTAATAGGGGAAATTTAGATTGGATATAAGGAAGAAATGTATCACAACTATGGTGGCAAGACACTGGCACAGGTTGCCCAGAGAAACTGTGGATGCTCAGTCCCTGAAAGTGTACAACATCAGGGACTTTGAGGAATCTGAACTCATCAAAGATGTTTCTATCCATGGCATGTGGATTGGAACTTGATGATCTTTTAGGTCCCTTCCAATCAAAACCATTCTATGATTCTTTGAGTTTTATATCCCCAATGCCTTCTCTACAGGGCCACAAAGAGCCCTACAGGGAAGGACCTGATGGTCCTGGTGGATGAGAAGCTAGACATGAGCAGGTAATCTGTGCTTGCAGACCAGGAGGCCAACCATTAAATGGCTATACTAAAAAAAAAACAGTTGACAAAAGATTCTCCCCCTTTACTGTGCTCTGGTGAGAACCCATCCAGAATGCTGCATCCAGCTCTGGAGTCCTCAGCACCGGAATGACATGGACCTGTTGGAGCGGGTCCAGAGATAGCCATAAAAATGATGAAAGGTGTAGAACAAGTCCCACGTGAAAAGAAGCTGAGAGAGTTCGGGTGGCCCAGCTCAGATGACTCTAAGGAGATCTTATTGTGGCCTTCAATGCTTAAAAGTGTTTATAAGAAAACTAGTTAGCAGGGCCGGAAGCAATAGGACAAGGGGTGATGGTTTTAAAATAAAACAGTTTAGACTAGATATTAGGATAAAATCTTTTTCCCTGAGGGTGCTGTGGCGGAGGCACAGGTTGCCCAGAGAGGTCCTGGATGCCTCATTACCGGAAACATTCAAGGTTAGGTTGGATGGGACTCTGAGCAATCTGATCTACTTGAAGATCTCCCTGATCACTGCAGGGCAGTTAGACTAGATGACCTTCATGGTCCCTTCCAACCCAAACCATTCTACAATTCTAAACACTATGTAAGCATTTTAAATTGATGAAACAATCCTATAAAATAAAAACATTGCTGTTTCTAGGACATGAATTTCAACAATTTCAGAGAAACCTTTCAATACCCAGAAGGTAAAACATTGATTCAAACAAAGTTCCAACGCATCTATGTGAGAGATTCACCAAGTGGGTCAGCAGGAGAACCTCCCGGGATGACCTTGTGCGCTGAAGATGAGGTTTCTGCCTCAGGGGTTTGAGACTCATGATGGGAAGCCAGAAAGTGCATTTGGGGTCTGTGCAAGACTTGCCATGGGATGTGCAGGAAAAGACCAAAGGCAGGAAAAGGGTGGGATCAAGGTGATTTGTGGAGAAAGAAGCATGGGAGAACAAGGAGAAAAGGGATGGGGGATGGGGGACAGGGGTGGGGGGAAGTAGCTAGTCATGAGTAAACCGGTGGCTGGTCAGTACACCTGGGACCTGTTTGAATGAATCCCATGGGATAACAGCCCTGCAGAGCAGAGGCCTGCAGAGAGCTGTTTGGAGGTCAAAGATATCCTCTTCCAGCCTGTCACAGTCCAGCTGTATTGGCAGCTAAACACAAGCAGTTATGGTGGTCCCATTCCCTTCACCCCACTTATGGAAAGAGGAAAGGGAAATGACAGAAAAAGTCTCCTGGGTCTAAAACTAAAACTAAACCAACTTTAATGAAACAATAATACTAATAAGGTAAATATTATTAATAAGAAAACTATAAAATATATACATTTATTCAAAATTGCACCCCCCTCCCCTTGATGACTACATCATCACTGATGCTGCAGAGCAGGCGTAAGGAAAAAGTCCCAGTTTGGAGTGAGCAGCAGGAGGGAGTTGGACTCAGGATCTAGATTCGGAAATGCGTGGATCAGGTATCGGGGCAAAAAGACAAATGAAATCCTCACTGGACATAAGTCATTAAAGTAGAGAACTTGACCTTCTTGATCCCTCAGTTTTATCCCAAGTATGACATCCATGGGATGGAATCATCTGGTGGTCAATTTGTGGTCACCTGACTGTCCGCCCCTCCCTGTAGATTCTAGCCTTTTTCTGCCCTTTCACTTACTGCTCCACCAGCTCAAGGATGGTCTTGGTTTCCATAGGAATGAGTACAAGCAGTGACCTTTCTGCATCCTAGTGCCATGTGTGATCACTGCCAGAGAGAAACTCTGTCTGAAACAGAGGCAGTGAACTTTCAGAAAATGCACTTACTCAGATGAAGCTGAACTGAAGTGAGAAAACTGATTCTCCTTCAGCTCAAACCAGAAAAAAAGGTTGTAGGTGCTGGGAAAGTTTAACTGTAAATTCTCAGCTGGTAGTCTTGGGTCATCATGCAGTCCAGCTGCCATCCAGGGAAGATTCAAATGAGGCTCAGCAGGGACCTGTCATGGTAAAAGGTCTCTTTGCTTCAAGGAGTACCCATGAAAGGTGTCCCAGCACAAGGGGAGATAATGGCCATGCAGTCACACTGCCCAACAGGGAGACCTCAGCCAAGGCTCACTTAGACTATGGTATTGATGGGATAAAGTGATTGACCCATAGTGTAAATTGTACCTAACAGAGCTACGCACAATGCTCCTTATGGGCAACCAGTGTGCTGCTATGCTCCTTGTGGGTTTCTTAGAGGAGTTCATGGCCTGTCTGTGCCTTGACTTCCTCTGGAGCCTGAACCAAACTGCTGAAGGTCTGGTAAAAGTGCAGGGTTAAATTAGGCACTCGTCACAGGGCTGCTGTGGAGAAAGTCAGCTCCATTACAGCCAGACCCACTACAAAGGTGTTCAGGGGTCTCATTCAGCCTGTATTATTCTGGGACTTTTCTTTGGAGAGGTCTTCCATGAAAAAAAGACACAAAAAAAAAGAAAAACAGAGGTAGAAGTAGAGATATAAAATGCACCAGTATAAACAGAGCAGCGCCTCTGAAGAACATTTCTCAGCTTTGGGAAATTCATTTGATAAGTTTGATGAAACAAACTTTCCTTTATCTGTTCACATCCTGGGCCACAAGGAGTGTGACGGGTATCATGTGGCCAGTTATGTCTCAAGTACCCATAATCCAGTAGGAAGGAAATGGCTATGAGGGAGATATGAGGCCACTTCTGCCTCTGGAAGGGACAGGTCAACAGCAGGAACATGGCTGAGAAAGGGACCATGAGGTCACCACTGAAGTAGCTAAGAGGTCAGCCCTTGGCTCATGGCTAGGATTTGTGCTTTTAAGCTCACATCTGGCAATGTTTCTGACAGGCCAGCAGAAGACACCTGATTGACAGATTGACAATGAGGTCCCATAGGAGGGTTGGGTCATAGAAGGGTAGGATCATAGAAGACTCAGGTTGTGAAAGAATTGAGTCATAGAAGAACCAGGGCATAGAAGAGTCAAGTCAAACAAGGGCTGGGTTAAAGAAGGGTCGGGTCATAGGATTAAAGAACGCTCAGGTCGCAGAATGGTAGCATCATAGAACAGTCACAGAAAGGCTGGGTCATAAAAGAGTCAGTTCATTGTAGGTTGAGGTCATAGAGGGTCTGGGTTATATAAGTTTCATAGAATATTTGGGTCCTACAGGACTCGGGTCATTGGGGAACAAAAGAGGTGAGTCATAGAAGAGCTGGGTCAGAGAAGAGTCACATCACAGACAAGTCATTGAAAAGCTGGGTCATAGAAGGGTGATAGAACAGTTGGGTCTTAAACAAGTCAGACCATAGAAGAGTCATTTCATAGACACCTGTCTATGTTCATGGAAGTGTCAGGTAAGAGAAAGGTTGGGACATAGAAGAATCAGACCATAGAGGAATAGGGTCATAGAAAGGTCACAGAAGATTCATAGAACGATCAGGGCAAAGAACAGTTGCAGAATAAAAGAGTCAGGTCATAGAAGAGTCAGGTAATAGAAGAGTTGGATCATTTAAGAGTCACGTCATACGGAAGATGTATCATAGAAGGTTCAGAGAAGAATCATGTTAGGCAAGGATCATAGAAGTGTTGTGTTAATGAAGAGTCATAGAAGAGTTGGGTCATACAACAGTTAGAGTTGAATGATAGAGCAAACTGGTCATAAAAGACTCAGGTCACAGAAGGGTCATGTCATAGATGGGTCGGGTCATAGAAGAGTCAGATCATAGAAGAATTAGATCATGGAATTGCCAGGTCACAGAAGAATAATGGAAAGGTCTAATCATAGAAGGGTTGGGTCATAGACTGATTGGGTTATAGAAGGGTCAGGTAAGAGATGAATAGGGTCACAGAAGAGCCACATCAGGGAAGAGCTGGATCAGAGAAGAGTCACAGAAATGTTATAGAGATGTCGGGTCATGAAAGAGTGACAGAAAAATCACAGAAGGGTCATAGTAAAATATGTAAGAGTAGCGTCATGGAAATGTCAGGTTTATGGAAGAAATGGTCATGGAAGAGCTGGTCAAAGAGAAGTTGTCCTGCTGGAAGACACCCCTGACACACACACCATCCCCTCAACAGCAGAAATACTCTGCCCTGGCTTAGCGTTGCACCTTCCACCAATAGCTTCTCCCCACAGCGCTATGGGGAGATCCCTGGGCAGGCTGAGCACTGACCCTGGCAGGCAGCAGATTCCCTGCCCCGGCACACAGACCCTGGGCTGCACGGAGCCCTGCACTCGTCCCAAGCAGAAGGCAGCCCTCAGGCCCTGTCCCTCTGATGCTGCAGTAGGGAAGCACTGCTCGGCACCAGGTTCTTTTCCTCTACAGCAGAGACTCTGGGAGAGACATCCTTACATATCCTGGAAAACGTGGGATGTGTCAGCTTTAGGGAATCCCTCCAGGAACTGCACCTGCATTGTCCTACAGTCAGAGACTTATCGTGTGAAGGGCTGTGAGGATTCCTCCCTCAGTGAGCTCTCAGCATCCTCCCATTACACACTGCCTTTAACCTCTCTCCTCCTCCCTCCTCTCCCCTCTCTGGCTGCAGGCAGTGTCCTCAGCCGTGCTTTGCAGAGGAGCTGATTCTGGGCAGAGCTGGGTCTGTAGCACTGCCCACTTGCCATGAGCTCCCTCCATCCCAGGAGCCCAGCCCAGCTCAGCAGCAGAGCAACAGCCCAAGGCAGCTTTCTCTGCCCCCTCTAGGCTCCCTCGAGGTGTCCATAGTCTACAAGGGGAACCTGCTGTGAAACAGGCTGAAGCAATCCTTGATTCCCTCAGCTGGACAGAGACACTTCTTTCCTGCAGTCACCATAGGACCCTTCCCTGCAATGCAAAGAAAAGGGATGCAAATCCAAGGTGGTCAATGAGAGAAATGGTGGGGCTGGGGAAGTGAGGAGCAAGGCTGTCCAGAGCAGTGTCAGACCTCAAGGGACTGCTTCTCCATGCTGCCCAGAGCTCCCGAGGAGACACTCTGCATCAATTCCAATTGGAGAACGGTTCTGTCACCTCTGAATTGAAATGGAATGAAATATAAGCTTTACATAAAAATTTGATTTTTATTCAGCACATTTTGAAATTTAGCACATTTTTGAATCTTCCTTTTAAACTGCACTGGTAAATGACTCGAAAGAGCTGTACAAGGTGTGAAGACCTGAAGAAAACTACAGTAAGAGAAATAGCTTGTTATGGTTTTCTGTGTTTTAATGGGGTTCTGGGTGTATTGCCTGTGTAGTCCTTGAATCTCAGCTGCTTAGAGGAGATTGAGCAAACCTCTCAAGAAACCAAAAGCAAAACTCGAAGTACTTTGGATTTTTAATTAGACTCAGTGAAGATCGTTACTGACAAAATCCATAGCCAGGGACTTGTTAGAGGAGATAGTTGGAGGCCATGATTGCAGAGAGGTAAAGGCACTGCCCAGGCAGCTGTAATGCTGAGAAATGCCTGGGTTTCCTTGATGAAGTAGAAAGGTCAGGAAGTTGAAGTAGAAAGTAGAAACCCCAGTCGAAGTAGAAGTAGAAGCCCCAGGCCCTGGCAAGGCAGATTTGGCTGTGACTACAATGTTGCTGGTGTCATGAACATTCTCACATTGCTGAATCAAGTTTAGAGCAGTTATTGCATTTAATTCCAAACGCTGGCATGTAGAATTACATGAGATGCCAAGGCTCTCACACTCGGTTCCACGCAGTTGCAGAAGAGTTGGGTCATAGAAGGGAAGGGTCATAAATGTTTTAGGCCATAGAATTGGGTGTGAAAAGAGTCGAGTCACAGAAGAGTCGGGTCATAGAGGAGTTATAGGAGTTGCGTTTAGATGGTTCATGGAAAGGTTGGCTCATAGACAGCTTGTAGCAAAATCCGGTTATACAAGTCTCAGTTCATAGAAGATTCAGGTCATAAAAAGATTGTAGAATGTTTGAGTCATGGAAGAGTTGAATCTTGGAAGTGTGAGAGAATATTTGGGTTTTAGAACAGTCAGATCGTAGAAGGGTTTATTCAAAGGTGGGTCGGTTCAGAGAACGGTTGGGTCATAGAAGCATCATAGAAGTATCAGGTCACAGAAAGATTGTAGAAGATTCAGCCCGTTAAAGCATCATAGAAGAGTCAGGTTATAGACATGCTGGTTATATAAGCATTGGGTCATAGAGGTGTTTGGTCATAGAGAAGTAACAGAACAGAACAGAAGGTCATAGAAGGATCAGAATCGTTGGGCCATGGAAGGCTTCGTCCATAGAAGACTCAGGTTTTAGAGAAGTCGGGTCATAGAGGAATCGCAGGAGAGCGGGGAGATAGAAGAGTCAGGGCGTAGAAGAGTTCAGTTGTAGAAGTTTTGTAGAAATGTTGGGTCATAGAAGACTCACAGAAGAACTGGGTCATAGAAACGTTGGGTCATTAGAAGAGACATAGAAGGGACGCTTAGCAAAGAGTCTGGTCATTAAATTTTCATAGATTTGGGTCATAGAAGATTTGGAACACGGAGGACTCCAGTCATAATAGAGTCATAGAAGGGCCTTATAAGCATTGGAACATAAAGGAGTCTGGTCATAGAAGAGAGGGGTCATAAAAAAAGGCTTATAAAAGAGTCTGTTCATAGAGAATTCATAGAGGGTCAGGTCATAGAAGGGTGAGGTCATAGAAGGGTCAGTTAATAGTATGGTTGGTTCGTGAAACATTTGGTTCATAGAAGAGTCAGTTCATAGAAGAATTGGGTCATGGAAAGGTTGGGTCATAGCAGGGCTGGGTCATAGAAAATTGCATCATAGAAGAATTAGAGAATAGTTAGGTCATAAAAGGTTTGGGCCGTCGAAGGCTGGAGTCACAAAAGGGTCTGGTCATATAATAGAAAGGCCACAGAAGAACTGAGTTATAGACGGGTCAGGTCATAGAGAAGTAACAAAAGACCTTGACTCCTTTCATCGCCTGTATAATTTCAATACTTCCTAAATCATGCAGTTTTAGTACTGCTGCTACAATTCAGGAGTGGGTGTATCAGGCTGCCAGGAGAAAACTGGTTGTCAGAAATCTCAGGACTTTCCCAAGCACAATATTTTAGGGTACGTTGAGTTCCTTAACACTCCCACTCACTGCATTTTTCCATGGGGATTCTTCATCCCAACACATCTATCTTACCCTGTATCAGGAAGTGTCCCTCACAACCAGAATGATCAGGTCTGGTTGTCCTTGGGACTGCCCCATATTGCCTCAGTAGACACTCTCTCTGCTTTTGGGAACTGAGGCTGCTGCTTCCCTGGGGCCATGGCCAAAGGGCAGCAACATGATGTGACCTTTCCAGTGCTGGCATCCCCTCCCATTCACACTGTCCTGCTGTGCCCTTGCCTTTTTGTTAACCCTAAGGTCATGTTACTCGTGACAGTCCTGTTGTCTCTACAGCGAATTCCATGTGGCTGCAGGCAGGAACAGTCCACGTGAACCACTCTATCAGATCTGGTCTCCATGTAACCATCACCATAACCCAAAGGGCAGGGCCAGAAACCTGAATGCCTCTTTCAAAGCTTGTGCAGGAATACACCCAAGGACCTCTTCTGTCAGAAGTACTTTTACTCTTCTGGGGTTCTTGATGGATTCAGGGGGACAGGCTCAGAGTTTCATGGAATCTGTTAGGGACCACACGGGCTGGAATAAGAAGTCCCTTCTTGGTTGCACATGTTCAAGCAGACTGAAAGAGTTCTTTGACTCATCTGCCTGTTGCTGTCAAACCTGCAGTGAGGCTGATGGCAGATGATATCTTGGAGAGGCCAGGGGATCTCCAGGGACAGCCTGTGAGTCTGAGTGAGCAGTGAGTGGCTCCTCATAAAATGACTGATCGTTCAAGAAGATTCCCAGAGAAAAATGTGAACCTGGGGAGCACACAGGCTGACAAAGGCCATGCAATACATGGAGAGGCTGTGAGGAGCCAGCAGGCAGAAGGACATATGGCTGGAGAGTGTTTCAGGATATCTTCTGTTGAAGCCCACAGGTAGGATCTGGTGCAGCTCTCCTCACACTTTGTGTCCTTGGAGATACCCAATGATCCTGTTCCGCCTGGTCTGTGTCTCCTGAGTCTTTTGGGAAGATGGAAAGGGGCTCAGCAGAAGTGATCCCCACCCAGCTGGGTCTGCTTCCCACCCTGAGCAGCATGGCAGTGCAGAGTCACCCATGGCCCCAGGGCACCACAGCCCCTGCCTCTGCAGAGCACCACCACCAGCTCAGGGCCATGTGGGGAACAGGCAGAGAGAACAAGGAGTGGTCAGTCAGGACACAGTCCAGAGGGTGTGAGGTATAGAGCCCAGAGCTGCAGGTGCAGGACAGAGGAGGCTGTTTGGTGGCCTTGGTAGTAGGGACAGACTGGGAAGGTGCCCCATGGCACTGGTCTCACATTGACAGTTCCAGCACTGCCCACCCACCCTGGCTGATGGGTGAGCTCTGCTCTCTGCTCATCTTTTTCCCACTGAGGGATTCAATGCTTGCATCAGGTGAAGAGTCAGAAACTAAAGGCACTGCAGACCCCTTTATTTTGTTTACACAAGGAGAGACTGTGGCACTCCGTTTACTCAGCTACTAAATTACAAGAGAGAAGCAGACAGTGAATTAAGAAGGCAATGACAACAATATCTAAGTTAAAAAAAATGCCACCATCAAAATCAGTAAAAACAGAAAGTCTGTGCTTGCAATGTATTGTATTATAACTGCACTGCAAAGGAAGACCAGCAGTTTTTTAGTCTGGGGTAACATCTAGTTATCAGTTTCCACGCTGCATCATTGAGCTGCTGATTTCTCATGCTGTAGATGAGGGGATTCACTGTTGGAGGCAACACCAAGTACAGAACAGCCACCACCAGGTCCAGGCATGAGGAGGAGTTGGAGGGGGGGATTCAGGTAGGCAAACCCACCACTGCTGATAAAAAGGGAGATGACATCCAGGTGAGGGAGGCACGTAGAAAAGGCTTTGTGCTGTCCCTGCTCAGAGGGGAACCTCAGTACAGCCCTGAAGGTCTGCACATAGGACACCACAATGAAAACAAAACAGCCAAAAGCTAAACTGACACTAAACACAAGAAGTCCAACTTCCCTGAGGTAGGAATGTGAGCAGGAGAGCTTGATAATCTGAGGGACTTCACAGAAGAACTGGTCCAGATTATTGCCCTGGCAGAGGGGCAGTGAAAATGTACTGGCCGTGTGCAGCAGAGCATTGAGAAAGCCAGAGCCCCAGGCAGCTGCTTCCACGTGGACACAAGCTCTTCTGCCCAGGAGGGTCCCGTAGTGCGGGGGTTTGCAGATGGCAATGTAGCGGTCGTAGGATATGACGGTGAGAAGAAAAAGCTCTGCTGAAAACAAGAAAACAAACAGAAAGACCTGGGCAGCACATCCTGCATAGGAAATTGCCCTGTTTTCCGAGAGGAAAATGGCCATGGATTTGGGGACACTGGTGGAGATGATGCCCAGGTCAATGAGGGAGAGGTTGAGTACGAAGAAGTACATGGGAGTGTGGAGGTGCTGGTCACAGGCTATGGTCATGATGATGAGGCCATTTCCAAAGAGGGCAGCCAGGTAGATACCCAGGAAGAACCAGAAGTACAGCTCCCGTGTGTCTGTCAATGCCAGGAGGAGGAACTGGGTGATGGAGCTGCTGTTGGACATTTGCTGTCTCTGGGAAAGTGACACATTCATGAGAGGAAAAGATAATGACAAGTTAGGGGAAACACCTGTCAGGAAAATCAAAGCCTTTTAAAACAGATTCTCCCCCTGTCACACAGTCAACTTTTCTTTCCTAGGAGAAGTTATTCCAGCTTCCTGGCTGAAGCACTTGTTGCTACTGACCAGTTGTGTGATTAAAAATAGTGCCATTGTACATGGGTTCTTGATAAGTCAGTCCTGCTCTGTAGCAGTGGGAATGGCCAGGGACAGGTTCTGGGCTTCAAATTTGTCTCATGAAAACACTGCTAACTCAGAAGGGTGTGTCAACATCTGTACTCCCTTTTCCAAGAAACACGAAAGGTAGAGGAAGCCTAAGAGTTCTTGGATAGTTTTGCAGTTATCTCACTGTGTCCCTTGGGCAGCGTCCTTGGAGGTCAGAAATCCTTGGCATTTCTGCTGAACTCAGGGAAGGCAGAAGGAGTCCTGCAAGGCAAGAGTATTGCTTGTGGCTGAGTGCAGAGTGAGGGAAGATGCTCTGTCCCTCGGTCTTGTTCCCAACTTCCTTGCGTATGGACATTTCTGAGATGCAGGGGGATCACACTTTCATGTTATTCTGAAATGCCACCAAGCCCTGCTGAGAGCAGAGGGATCAACCTCACACCTCTCAAGGTCTCACCCTTTCCTAAGGTCTCAGCTCACACTTTCAGCCCAGGACACACACGGCTAATTTCACAAACCCAACAGCGTTTTCTCTCTCGTCGCATCTCTGCACTTCTCCCTAGCGCTTGCAGGTGACATAAAGGTGTGAGAGGACAGGTTTGCATCCTGGAGGGAAGCTCACAGGAGACAGCCAAATATCCCCATAATGACATTTGATGAAGGAAGTTTCAGTTCCTTCCCCAGCCCCAATGGCTGCATTACTCACAGCCTGACAGCTCAGAGCAAAGCTGCGACATTTGTTCCTATGGACATAACTGCAGGAAAGGAGTCACCAGGTCAGGGTGTGACTCTGCAGCTGAAATTCCCATCCCCAAAGAGCCTGGCAGCAAGAACAAGAGAACAGCAAGAACAGAGACAAGGGGAGAAAGAGAGAGAAAGAGAGCGAGGGTGTGTCTGGGAGAGGCCAGGGCAGAGGCAGCTGGGCACACAGACAGCATTACCCTTCCCCATCTGTGCACAGCCCCTCCCAGACACCAACAGTGCCGAGCAGTTGCTTTAAGCCCCTGTGCTCTGGAGAGGGCACTGGAGCTGTGGCTGCAGAGGAGGTGGTTCAGCCTTGGAGCCCAGATGCCTGAAGACAGAGGCTTTTCTTGGTGGGACATGAGGGAAGGGGCTTGCTCAGAGGAAGGGTCTGCACTGGAGGGGATCATATGGAATTTTCTGACTTCCCTGTCCCATATTATTTTGATGTCCATTCTCACAGACCCCACTCCATCTGCTGTACACTCACCTTACCTTACAGAATCCTTCCTGTTTCACAGGGCGTTGCCTCTGCATGTGTTCATATTTTCAGGGAGTAACGGCAGGAAAGGTGATGCCGCTGCTGTGCACAGGCAGATGAGAGTCTGAAAGCTCTTTAAGTGAGATGTGGTCAGACCTAGTGACTACCGAGATTTATCGCTAGGACATCTCAGTAACTTGTTCAAGCTGGAGAGCCACATTTCCATGTATGACCTCCAATTCCCTAAGTGAAAAATCTGAAGAGACAAATTCAGGAGAGTTCCTTATATTAAATCCTTCTATTATCTGCCCTTGGAACATCTTGTAGAAGATATTCCGGGGTGATCTGCACCTGTCAGCAGATCTGACTCACGTCACATTCTCTCAATTAAAGGCGAACTATGCCCTTCTAAAGGGATGGGTTGCTCCTTCCACCCACAGCGTCTCCCCACAGCACCCTGGGGAGCTCCCATGGTACGGTAAGCACTGACCCTGGCAGGCAGCATAGACCCTGCCACAGCACACAGGCCCTGGGCTTCAGGGATCCTGGTCTCAAGGACAACCCGTGGCACCCCTGAGGGCACCAGCCCTGCACTCGTCCCCGACACAAGGCAGCCCTCAGGCCCTGTCCCTCTGACAGTGCAGCAGGGAAGCCGTGCTTGACACCAGGTTCTCCTCCTCTGCAGCAGAGACACTGGGAGAGACATTCTGACACGTCCTGTAAACTGTGGGATGTGTGAGCTTTAGGAGATCCCTCCTGGAACTGCACTTGCATTCTCCTACAGCCAGAGACTTACCTTGATTAGAATTGTGAGCATTTCTCCCTCAGTGAGCTCTCAGTATCATCCCACCCCACAGAGCCTTTACCCTCTCTCTGGCTCCCTCCTCTACCCCCACTGCCTGCAGACAGGGCCCTCAGCCCTGCTGAGTTTTGCAGAGACAGCTCCTAGGTAGAGTTGGCTCTTTGTACTGCTGCCCACTTGCCATCAGCTCCCTCCATCCCAGGAACCCAGCCCAGCTCAGCAGCAGAGGAACAGCACAAGGAAGCACTTTCTCAGCCTCCTCTGGGCTCCCTCTCTGGGTCTCCAGGGGATCTTGCTATGAAACTGGCTGAAGTCATCACTCGTCGTCTCTCTCTCTCAAATAGGGAGAGACACTTCTTTCCTGTGACGATATGACCCTTTCGTTTAGTCTAAGGAAAAGGAGTGCAAGCCCTAGTGGGGCAATGAGAAAAATGGTGGGATGCGGGAGGTGAGGAGCAAGGCTGTCCGTGCAGTGTCAGACCTCAAGGACTGTTTCTCCATGCTGCCCAGACCTCCTGAGGAGACACCCTGCATCAATGCCAAATGTACAATTTCACACCTTCTCTGAAAAAATTATAATGAAATACAAACTTTACGCTAAAAAAATTTCTATTCAGCACTTTTTTACCTCTTCCTTTTTAACCACACTGGGAAAGGAGTTCAATAAACTGTAGAAAGCTTGAAGACCTGAAGAAAACTGCAGGCAGAGAAAGAGCTCATTAGGGCTTTCTGTATTTTAATGAGACCCAGGGTGTATTTGCTGCTGAGTCCTTTAACTTCAGCTACTGAAAGGAGATTGAACAAACCTCTCAAGAAGCCAAACCCAAAACTCGAAGTACCTTGAAGTTTGAACTGGTCTCAGTGAGGATCGTCACTGGCAAAGCCTCCCCAGCCACTCGTTAGTGCCGATAGTTGGAGGCCATGGCTGCAGGGAGGAAAAAGTACTGTGAAGACAGCTGTAATGCTGAGAAAAGCCTGGGTTTGCTTGATGAAGTAGAAAGGCCAAGTCTTGACCTCCAGGCCCTGGGAAGCAGATCTGACTGTGACTGCAATGACCCTGGTGTCATGAACATTCTCACATTGACAAATAAAATTCAGAGCAGTTATGCCGTTTAATTCCAAACACAGCCCTGTAGAGTTACATGAGATGCCAAGGTTCTCACCAACAGCTCCATGCAGGTGCAGAAGAGTGGGGTCATGGAAGGGCAGGGATATAACAGGATTGGGTCATAGAAGAGTCACAGAAAAATTGTGTCTTAGAAGAGTCAGGTCACGCTAGAGCAATAGAGGAGCTCATTTTCAGAAGATTCATAGAATAGTTTGGTTACAGAAGGTTCATGACAGGATGAGAAAATATTCATTTCATGGAAGAGTCGAGTCACAGAAGTGTGGTGTTTGTTCATTTTTAGAAAGGTCGAGTCAGAAAGGGTCAGTTCAGAGAAGAGTCAGGTCATAGAAGAGTCAGAACAATCAGGTCATAGACATGTTGGGTTATATAATGGTTTGGTCGTAGAATACTCGGGTTATAGAGGAGTTGTGTCACAGGAGAATTGGCTCAGAGAAGTGTCTTAGAAAGGCTGGGTCATAGAAAACTGTGGAGGGGTTAAAGAAGAGTTGGGTCAGGGAAGACTTGGTTCACAGAAGGCTCAGATTTTAGAAGACTTGTGTCATACAGGATTCATAGAACTGTATGATGATGGAAGAGTTTGGTCATAGAAGGGTTTGGTAGTAGTAGATACATAGAAATGTTGGGTCATAGAAGGCTAATAGAAGTGTTGAATCATAGAAAAGTCACTGTCACAGAAGTGTTGGGTCATGGAAGAGGCAACTCAAATAGGAATTGGGTCATGGAGGAGTCACTGAGGGGCCAGGTCACAGAAGAGTAAGTTGATAGTATGGTTTGTTCACGGAAGAGTTAGGTCATAGAAGAGTTGGGTCATAGAAAGTCATGTCAGAGAAAAGTTGAGCTATAGAATATCATAGAAGACTCGAGTCATGAAAGGGCCTGGTCATATAAGGAACAAGTCACAGAAGAGTCAGGTTAGAGGTGAATTAGGTCATAGAGGTGTAATAGAACAGCTCAGTCATTGAAGGTTCATAAAAAGCTGGATTATAGAAGGCTCAGCAGAGTTTGGTCATAGAAGTCTCAGGCAATAGAAGGCTCAGGTCATAGAATATTCATGTTATGGAAGAGCTGAATAATAGAAGTGTGAAAGTTTTTTGGATGAGAGAAGGATTTGACTACAGAAGATTTGACTCATAGAAGTGTACGATTATAGAAGTGCCAGGTCA
The DNA here is from genome assembly GCA_033558185.1 of Dromococcyx pavoninus. NCBI lineage: Eukaryota > Metazoa > Chordata > Aves > Cuculiformes > Neomorphidae > Dromococcyx > Dromococcyx pavoninus. The sequence goes on along the minus strand of JAUMJL010000133.1, from coordinate 1,710,247 downwards.
TGTAAGGGTTGGACCATAGAAGGGTCGGGTCATAGATTGTTTGGGTCATAGAGGAGTTGGGTCACAGAATAGACAGGCCATCGAAGGTTGTAGAAGGGTCAGAGAAGAGTTCAGTCATAAAAGACTCCTGTTTTAGAAGTGCCAAGTCTTAAAAGACTCAGATTATGGAGGATTCAGGTCATAGCGGAAGAGTTGGGTAATAGAAAGATCAGGTCATAGAAGAGTTGTTTATAGAAGATTCTGCTCATAAAAGTTTCATAAACGATTCAGGTCGTATAATGGTCATAGAAGAGTAGGACATAGAAGACAGGTCATAAAAGGGTCATAGAAGTGTTTCATAGACAACAGGTCATAGAAGAGCTGAGTCGTAGGTGGGTCAGATCATAGAAAAGGAGGTTCATTGAAGCATTGAATCATGGGAGAGTCACGGAGGAATTAGGTTATAGAAAGGCCAGGTCATAGAAGACTTCGGTAATCAAAAGTCAGGTCATAGAAGGCTGGTGAGACACAGTCTGCCCAAGGGAAACCCAGTCCCTCGCTCTTTCAAACACTGACAAATCAGATCCAGGTGGGCAAGATCTGGGGCGCAGCCTTTAGTTCCCCTGCTCATCCATTGGTCATTTTTGAAAAGGACATGTAATATGTGAGTGATGACACAGTCAGGGAGTTCCCCCACTCCTGTGACCTTAGGAAGATGGTGGAGAGCGACATCGTCCTGGTCACTCAGCTCCCTGGGATGCTGCCTCTCCTATCCCACAGACTGGAAATGACTGTGTTTGCTCAAGTGATCCCTGACGTGATCCTCACCCACCGCTGCCTGTTCTGAATCACAGGGGACTGGGAGACCTTTCTGGAAAAGACACACACAAAGAGGACACAGGGTATCTCATATCTGTCCACACTCACTCTTCCTAAATTAAGCAGGGCCCACACAATGTCCTTCTTTCTTCTTTATTCCTGAAACAGCAAACACTCATCATGGGGTCATTGAATGGCCTTTCAAGTAGAGATTGAATCATGGAATCATAGAATTATCTGGTTGGAAAAGGCCTCTGAGATCATCAAGTCCAACTGTACCTTTTGCCTTGTTAAACCATGTCCCTAAGAAACATATCTACCTGCCTTTTAAACACCTCCAAGGATGGTGGCTCCACCAGTTGCTTGGGCAGCCTCTTACAGTGCCTGAGAACCCTTTCAGTGAAGAAATTTTTCCTGATGTCTAATCTGAAGCTCGCCTGGTGCAACTTGAGGCCATTTCCTCTCATCCTATTATTTGTCACTTGGGAGAAGAGATCAGCACCCACCTCGCTACAACCTCCTTTCAGGCAGTTGTAGACAATGATGAGGTCTCCCTTCAGCCTCCTATTCTCTAGGCTAAACAACCCCATTTCCCTCAGTCTCTCCTCACAGGACTTGTTCTACAGCCCCTTCACCAGCCTCATTCACTTCTCTGGATGTGCTCCAGCCCCTCAAGGTCCTTCTTGTACCGAGGGGCCCAAAACTGAACCCAGCACTCAAGGCGCAGCCTCACCATGGCGAAGTACAGGGGCACAATCCCTTCCCTGGTCCTGCTGGCCACACTGTTTCCGATACAGGCCAAGATGCCATTGGTCCTTTGGGAACCTGGGCCACTGTTGGCTCATATTCAGCCGGTTGTCAACCATCACTCACAGGCCCTTCTCTGCCAGGCAGCTCTCCAGTATCTCTTCCCCACACTCTATACGATCCTTCATTGACCCAACTCTTGTATCAGCCACTCCTCTGTGACTCTTCTATCTCCTTTCTATCACTCAATACTTCTTTGACTCCATTCTTCTATAACCAAACTCTTCTATGACCATTTTAAAACTTGGATTTTCATTCACTCTTCTACAACCAGCAGTTTTATGACCCAACTCTTCTCTGACACAACATTTCTATGACCTGACCATTCCATCACCCTTCTATCACTTAACCCTGGTATGACCCGGTACCTCTATGACATTTTTATGACACAAGTCTCTTATAAAATTAGTCTTCTATGAGACTCCATCTTCTATGACCTGACTTTTCTATGGGATTGCTGTTAGCCAACCTTTTTTAGCACCCGAATTTTCTAGAACCCTGACCTTCTGTTACCCTTCTATGACCTGATTCGTTTGTGATCATTCAGTGATCCAACCTTTCTCTGACCTGAATCTTCTACGACCCAACACTTCTATGACATTACTATTCACTGATCCTTTTACCAACCAAATTCTCTATGACCAAATTCATTTATCACCCGTCGATGACTCAGTCCTTCTATTCCCCAACTATTCCATGACTGTTCTACAATCCACCTCTTCAATGACTTTTCATGACCTCACCGTTGTACAACTCTTCTATGACTCAGAAAGGCAGTCCTTTACCTCCTCTGGAGCCTGAAGCCAACTGCTTTTGTTCCAGTTAATGAAGGGGGTTTGAATGCAACTGTCATACATGGACAGTGCAGAGCAGGGAGTAATCTGAGGCCCTGAGCCCTCTGAAAGACACAAGGATTATCTTTCTTAACGCTGTGGGTGTCAGTGTGATAGAACATTGAGACCTGTTTAACAATAAAGCAAGAAAGAAACAGAATGAAAAACGCAGATAGAAGGAAATGTGTTTTTGCAGCTTTAAGCTTCAACCATTGTTGATGTTGTTCCCCTTCATGTTTTTTTTGTTTGTTTGTTTTTCTTTTTTGTCCTGTTTTAATATCCTGACCTCTGGGGGATTCTGTGCTGCCTTTGTTAGAAAAGGAAAGTGATCATAAAATTGGAGTGGGATGCTGGAACAGGGACATGGGTACAAACTGCCAGTATAGATGCCCTGGGACCCTCTGCCCAGGCTCCAACTGCAGCTGCTGAGGGGCTCCCTGCTAATGCCCAGACCTTGTACCCCACACATGGTCCCACACGCCTGCTGTGCAGTCAGAGAATGGTGCATGGAGGGTGGGGAAAATGCATTGACCCAGTCCCCATGTGTTTTGACCGGAACTGGACTGTCCAGGGTTCATGAAACGAGGACCTGGGCCTCATAAAATTAATAGGTTCCTCTCAGAATAAAATAAGATAAACTGACATGAAAATATCAATTTAAAAAGATGTATTTGCACAGGTAAGACCTTAAGAGTAAAATAGACATTGGCTTGCTAATTCCTAACGTAAGAAAAACAGAAAGAAAGGAGGAGAGAAGAGAAAATTAAAGAGAGAGAAAAGTGTAGACTATCACCAACCCAGGTTCCAGCACTGTCCTCTAGGATCCCAGAGTGGTGCAGAGCACTTGTTGGTGTTATCTTCAGTGTATTATTTATAGATTAAGGTCCTTCAGGGGAAGAGTTTTTGGTGCACTTGTGTTGGTAGCTAGTGTCTGGCAACAGAAAGATAGGGCCACTCTCCCAGTAGCCAATAAGGTTTAGTTCATGATGTAACCAGTAGCCAATAAGGCTTAGTTCATGATGTAAGCAGGCGGAAGTGACGTTGTAGACCTCAGCTATATAAACCTGTGTTATCTATCAATAAACGCCATTTTGCCATCCACCACATTGGTGTCTGTGTGCAGATGGGCCGAGCGACCAGGGGTTGGTCGCTGAGCCATTCCTGAACCAGGTTGCCACGCCTTCACTGAAGGCAACAAGTGGTGCCGAAACCCGGGAAAACAAACCCGGGAAAACAAACCCAGGAAAAAGAAAACAAATCCGGGAAAAGAATCACCTGGTAGAGTGAATGGCGGCCGGAGCAGCATGACCAGCCCAGCGGGGAGGACACTCCCGGACCAACAAGGAGGGTGGAAGCCCTTGTGCAGGTCGTATCTCAATTACATAAGCAGTGGGGTATTGATTGTAAGCCCAAAGATTTTACTCTCGCCGTTGTGAGGTTTTTACAAATAGGGGTCATTGACCAGCCAGTATATTCTCCACCCTGAAGTGTGGGATAAGTGTACTAAAGCTTTAGTCAAGGAGACGATGTCCTTGGGTTCTGGGAAACACCTTAATTCTTGGGGGAATGTTATGCAGGCCCTGCAAAAGGCCATACAAGAGCAGGAGACCTGGGTGGCAGCAAGAGACTGTTTGATGGTCACCCCGAAAGTGGGAGTCGGGGCAACCACGCAGACTTTGCACCCCCCAGGTGATGATGATTCTGCTGGACCTAAAAATCTGCCAGAGGGTGATACATCCCCTCAATCCCCGAACCCCGTCTCTCTTACGGAGGGACAGGAACAAATGAAATCCTTCTGGGGTGGGTTACTCGAGGAGGCTAAGCGCGCCACCGCGGAATCAGAGTCTCAGGATGTCTGGCCTACTCCACCGCCTTATGCGTCCCAAGATGGCACCGAGCAGCAGGAAAGAAGGAGGGAGGAAGCGCTAGTACTAACATGCGCGTGCAGACGGGAAGGGGAGGAGAACGAAAAGGAGAAAGGTGGTGGGGGTGACAGAGAATGAAAGGAAGGCGTGTGCGAGGGGTGGGGAGCGGCCAATGAGAACGGCCATCTGAAGAAACGCCTCCATAAAGCAAACACCCTCCCAAGTAGAAGGCGGGGTGAGCCAAGAGAGGGGGGACGGCCCGCCTGTAAGGGAAGTGGGCGGGGCCAGAGCCCGACAAAAAAGTACCGGAGCCTGGAAGTAACCAGTCAGTCGAGTTCCGGTCCCGAATCAGACAGCAGCTGGGATGAGTGGCTTGAAACCGATTCAGATTCGGAGGAGGAGGAAACAGAAATAGATAAAGTTAAGAGTCAAAATATTCCCACTCGGAATGAGAAGGGATCGTGGGGGAAGAAAATTCCTCTCACAAATTGGAGAGAAATAAAGATTGCGTGTGCCAATTGGGCTCCATCGGCCACGCTAGCATTCCCGGTCCGGGTGATGGATGGGGGACAAAGGGTCCATTCGCCAATAAACCCTAAGGATATACAAGCGATTGTTAAAGCAATTGCGGACAAAGGGCTTGATTCTGCTATGGTCTCCACCCTCATAGATGGGATTTTCGGGGGAGATGATATGCTCCCGTTTGATATAAAACAAACTTGTAGATTGATTTTTGATGGGGCAGGAATGATTGTTTTTAAACAAGAATGGAAGGAACTGTGCGAGGCAACTGGCCCAAATAACTGGGGCAGATCACCCACTGCATGGCTCCAGCCTACAACGACTGATGGGGACAGACTCAACCATGATTACCCCCCAGGCACATGCCCAAGGCGTGCAGGACCATGAAGTTACAACAACTATTCGTGCAGCTCGAGAAGCCATTCGCACAGCCTCTAGAGTTATTGCTAAGCCATCGCTATGGTCCACAATAAAGCAAAATGAAAGTGAGAGATTTACACAATTTGTAGATTGCCTCCAAGCAGCACTTGACTCCTTGACCCTGCCTGCGGAGGCAAAAGGTCCGGTCGTTGCAGACTGCCTACGTCAGCAGTGTAACTCAGAAACCAAGGAAGTCCTAAGATCATTACCGGCGGGATCAAGTATCGCGGACATGATTAAGCATGTCGCAAATGAGGAAAATCTGGCCCCGATTCAGGTGGCTGTTCGCACCGCGATACCTAATGTGATGACGTGTTTTAAATGACTGGCCACGTGGTGGTAAACTGCCCCCAACTGTGGGATTCATCAACACCATTCCACCTGTGCCAAAACTGATCTAGAGGACTGTGTTGGGCCTGTGGAAAGAAAGGGAATTTTGCTAAGGAATGCAGATTTAAACCCCAGGGAAACGGGGAGGGGAGAGGGCACCTGGGCCGTGCACGGCCCTCTCCCACTTGGGACATAAGGCGGCCCAACTATGCCAACCCCAGATGGGGCGAGGCACTCCCGAAATCATTGCCCCTTCGAGAAGCAACCAACTTTATGATCCAACCTGCGGTCCAGCTGAATCCGTCCTTATCCCAAGGACAGAAAGGATGACCTCCTGGGGGGGAGACCCCAGGGTGGCCCTGGCAGTAAAGTGTGGTGATGACCCACCAGTGGTGTGGGGAATCTGTTCCCTCTATAATATGTCAAGGGGCACCACCATTTGCGATCCCTTTCTGATTGACACCGGGGCAGATGTTACAGTTATTCCTGAGATGCATTGGCCCTCACACTGGATATTGGAAGTCGCCCCCATGGTGGGTGAAATCGGAGGAGTAACCTGAGCTCGGAAGAGTGCTCAATTGGTAGCAATCATGCTTCACACTGAAAAAGGACCGGAGAAAACCATGACCCTTTTTCCATATGTCATGTCAGGAGTCCCACCCCTGTTGGGAAGGGACGCTCTAGCCCTGTTAAAAGCCAGGGTAACAATTTTACTTTAAGGGCCACTGCCACATACCCACGTCCACCAATCAGATTGAAATGGAACTCGTCCGACCCAGTGTGGGTCAAGCAGTGGCCCCTATCGAAGTCTCGACTGGCTGCTCTTTTTGAGCTACTTGACTGTGAATTACAAGGTCACATAGAGCCCTCTACTAGTCCTTGGAATACCGAAATTTTTGTAATACCCAAACAAACTGGCAAGGGGTTCCGTCTCCTCCATGACCTGCACGAGGTAAACAAGATAATCCAGCCTATGGGTCCTGTCGAAACGCTATTGCCTATGAACTCTATGATACTGGAAGGACAACCTTGTGCTGTCCTTGATATTAACGACTGTTTCTTTTTGATACCCCTGCACGAGAAGGACAAGGAGCAGTTTGCTTTTTCTGTCATGTTTCCAAACAGTCAACGCCCCAACCTACGCTTCCAATGAAAAGTGCATCCCCAAAGAATGGTCAATTCACCTACCATTTGCCAGATCACAGTAGATCGGGTGTTGGCGCCGGTCCGGTGTAGTGACCTGACTGCAAATATCATTCAATATATGGATGATATTTTAATTGCTGCACTATCAGGAAGTCAGGTGGACCAGCTGGTGTCAACGGTTTCAGATACTCTGAAAGCGAACGGGTTCGAAATCACAAGTGCGAAAATTAAAATTAAAAGAGGACCATGTGTAACTTTTTTGGGGGTGGGGATCACAAGTTCTCATGTAATCCCCCCAAATAAAAATCTGTTGGAACATTAGGACGCTCCATGATATGAAACAGCTAGCAGGGTTCGTGCAATGACTCCACAATATTGTCCTGATCCCTCCTGAAATCATGGCCACTCTGCACGATCTTTTGAAAGGAAAGAACCCATGGGAACAAAAAACTCTGACGACAGAAGCAATGAACTCTCTTGACTTTGTCGAGCAGCAGATGTCATCAGGTGCGTTCGCTAGGTGGAACCCGGGTATACCGCTTGATCTGTATGTGCACTTCACAGAAGGGTGGGCAGTGGGAGCACTAGCCCAGGGCCCCCCTGAAAAAGCCCAACCAATACAATGGGTAGTCCTAGGAAAACCGTCACGTGCATTTTCTCCGGGAGTCGAGTGCCTTGGTGATCTCATCATGAAAGGCAGAAAACTCTCCCTAAGACATCCAGGCATTGAACCTGCCAGGATATGGTTGCCCTTTCGCAAACAGCTCCCAACGCAATCAGTGGCGATGTCAGAGTATCTGGCCATAGCTCTCGTCGGATTTGGTGGAGAACTTTGTTACGCCGCAACCCCCCCCTGGTTTAAATGTTGGCAATAGTCAACATCGATCTCCCACGGAAGATCATGGACCGTCCTCAGCCGCGACCAACAGTCTTCACAGACGCGTCCTCAGAGACTTCAACCGCGGCAGCAGTATGGCAATCGGGAGGAGAATGGCATTGCGTTAAAATGACCGATTAGGCTCTTTCTGTCCCACAACTGGAAGCGATGGCCGTAGCACTAGCGTGTGGACTGTTCCCAACAGAACATCTCAACATAGTAACTGATTCGATGTTTGTGGCTAAGCTTTGTTTGGCCATGTCAGGGCCTGGCGTGTCAACATCCACAGCAGCCCTAATGCTGGAAGAAGCGCTTTTTTCTCGACAGGGCACTATATCGGTCATCCAAGTCAACAGCCACAGCCCAATTAAAGGGTTTTTCCAAACCGGTAACGACAAAGCAGACGCTGCTGCAAAGGGACTGTGGCAGACGGATTTTACACTCTGCCAGTTGTTGAAACCTCGAGCATGGCTAGCGGTGACTGTAGACACATATAGTGGGATGATTGTAGCCACTCAACACCTTAGGACTGACTCCAAAGCAACCATTCAACATTGGCTGACAACTATGGCGTGGTTTGGTGTCCCTAATCAGATCAAAACAGACAACGGTCCAAATTTTGTTTCTAAATCAGTCCAAGCATTTGCTCTGAAATGGTGTATTTCCCTAACACATGGCATCCCGTATAATAGCACAGGACAAGCTATAGTAGAACAGGCGAATCAAACTCTGAAATCTAAATTGGAGGTACTAACAAAACCAGAAAGTTTTGTCAACGTCATTCCCTTGGGAGACCAAGCACAACTTTTCGCGACTGCTCTGCTAGGATTAAATCAATTCCCCACGGAGGATGAGGCGAATAGCCCCACCCAGAAACATTGGGCTACTCGTGCACTGGAAGAGGGCCCATCAGTCGTAGTTAGAAATGAGCTGGGACAGTGGGAACAAGGGTGGAAACTGGCTCTAACAGGGTGAGGGTATGCCGCTGTCAAAAAATATGGTAGAGTTAAGTGGTGCCCACTTAAGTCTATCAAATCAGACCTTCATAATAAAACTAATGAAAACTGTGAGTTTCTATTCACAGGATTGGATCTGTGGGCACCCACGTGACACGTACGTCTCATTGGCAGGAGAAGATAATTGATCAGCAAGCACCGTGTCTACACTTAGGGCTCCCCCGTCAGCAGAATCTAAACAACGCAAAGAGAATTCCCACGGGGGAGGGTCGCAATGTCTTTGTGTAATTTTAGTTTTAGCACTTGTGTCGCCGTCTAGTGGTTTGTATCAACATCAACCGTAGGAATAGGTGTTAGGGAGGTGGGACAAACCAATGGTTTTACACACAGTCGTAACTGCAGAACCCCCTGTTTTCCAAGTATCCCCCTGTGAGTTAGTCCCTATAAACCCCTGTTTAGAACACCTCATGTACTATATGTGCCCCTACTCTAATCCTGGCAGAGATTACTGCAATGCCTATGCCGAGTACTATTGTGCCCATTGGGGATGCGAGACCATAGCCTCTGACTGGAAGCCTGGAGCAGGTCAAGACAAATACCTGATAGTCTGGCGGGGACCTCTTAATTGCATCAGGCGCGCGGTTGGGTATAAGACAAATAGAGATCAAGTGTTACCTGCAAACAAAGAGTGGTGCAAGTATCTTATACTGGAAGTAATGAACGAACAAGACCGGTTATGGACTTTAAGCAAATCTTGGGGGTTTAGATACTGGGAGTCCAGCAAAGATAGGGGAAGACGATTCTATATTAAAAAGCGAGAAGTAAAGGCCAGTACAGCGGTCGGCCCTAATGTCATAGTAAAAGTCGGTGCAGAAATCGTCCCCAATATCATACCCAAGGACAATAAAAGCGATAAAAGGAATCTGCAAGTCTCCACCTCTGTTTTGACCAGTCCTCCGACAACTAAGCAGATAGTTCCCTCAAACAAGCCTATCGTAGATCCCATTCACCTGTTTGACACCAAAATAGTCACCTGTTTGATAAACCATTTTTTAACGTGTTAGATGACACCTTTTTGTCATTGAATCAGTTAAACCCAAATCTTACGCGTTCTTGTTGGTTATGTTATGACGTGTATCCACCTTTTTATGAAGGCGTTGCTTTCAATGCTCCTTTTAATTATTTATTAGACAATAATCCGAGTCAGTGTAAGTGGAGCACACCGCGGAGAGGAATTACCCTAAGCCAAGTCAGAGGCAATGGAGTGTGTTTAGGCAATATTACCCTAGCGAGCCAAGATACTAGCGTTTGTGCACATACCTTTGCAATTAAGAAAGCCTATAAATGGGCGATCCCGTCTGAGCCTGGGATGTGGGTCTGCCAACAGACAGGAATAAAACCCTGTGTGTCCCTTGAGCTTTTCAATGATACTGTCGACTTCTGTGTGCAAATTTTGATTGTTCCCAGGGTCCTGTACCATCCAGAAGAAGAAATATACGATCAGTGGGAAGAAACGAACAATAGACTTCAACAAAGAGAAGTATTAACAGCCGTAACAATAGCAACACTTCTTAGCCTGGGAGTAGCCGATAATGGCCACAGGAGTGACCTCCCTGGTTACCCAACAGCGAGGCCTATATCAATTACAAGCCGTCATCGATGAAGACCTGCTAAGAATCAAGAAATCTGTGTCGGCTCTGGAGCAAACTCTTTCCTCACTTTCAGAAGTAGTTTTGCAGAACAGGCGAGGATTAGACCTCCGGCTCATGCATGAGGGAGGCATCTGTGCAGCTTTGAGGGAAGAATGTTGCTTAACTTATAAAGTGATGACACCGGAGTAGCTAGAGATTCTATGGCAAAACTGAGAGAAAGGTTAGCTGAAAGAAAAAGAGAAAGAGAGGTCAAGCAAGGGTACTTTGAGTCATGGTTTAACTATTCACCATGGCTAACCACCCTAATATCTTCTCTTATAGGGCCGGTTGCAATAATCGTAATCGCACTGAATTTTGGAAACTGCATACTAAACAAGCTCATATCATTTGCCAAAAGCCGGCTAGAAAGAGTTACCATCATGTTTATGGAACGCCAACAATTGCTCTAAAGTGTGCCTTATGCTCTTCCTTGAAGAAAAATGTTTCTCAGGTTTACCCCTAGCTATCCTAAGTTATTTCAAGTTGTACCCTATTATCCCTAGTTGAATCCTTAAGCTACCTCATTGGCACTTTATTCTGACTCCTTAATTGTCTTGTGTTTACAAGTTTATAAGTTTTATATGTTTTAGAAGAAAGATAAGTCCCTTGTTTAACGTGCCTTATGTTTCTAATAAGGCTGTGAATCATTATAAAGCATAGCATAAGAACAAAACATATTTAGTATAATGGTTTGCTAAGATTATAATGTTTTTAAAATTGTTGTATTTTCACCAATTTAATTAAGCATGGGGAGAGGGGAAATGTAGGTAGTTTAAGGTCTGGCGGCCAGAAGATCTCGCGACGTAGGGAAAGATAGAGCCTCTCCCCTGATAGCCAATAGCATTTAGTTTGTAAGTTCATGATGGAAGTGATGTCGCAAATCTTTGCCATATAAGGCGGTGTCACTCATCAATAAATGCCATTTTGCCATCCACCATATTGGTGTCTGTGTGCCGATGGCCCGGGCGGCCTGGGGTTGGTCGCCGTGCCATTCCTGAACCCGGTCTCCACGCCTTGTGAAGGCAACACAGTGCCTGTGCATCGATGTGCTGTCCAGCCACCCAGCACTCCCTGCCAGATGCACCAGACATGTGAGGGACCAGCTCCTCACAGATGGACTGAGGAGGAGACCGGGCTAGTCCTTGGCAAGGCCTGTGGGACACACACCTCTGGCTCAGGACTCTACGGAGCTGATCCAAATCCTTGGAACATGGAAGATGATGGGATTGAGCCAAGGATGTTTTCCCCTTGGAGAATCCATGCTGGTCACTCCCTCTTCTTCTCCTTCATGTTCTTGGAGATGACCTTCAGGAGGAGCTGACCCATCACCTCCCCAGGACTGAGGCTGAGTGGTCCCCCCATGAGGAGCTGATCAACCACCTCCCCAGGGATGGAGACTACGCTGACCAACCTGGAGATGTCCAGGTTCTCCTCCTTGTCCCTTTGGAAAAACCCTTGGCTCTTCTCCAGGCCCCACCCTGAGTCCTCCAGGACCTTCTAAAGGTGGATCATCTGCTCCTTGTGGGCAAAGGTAACGCTCCAAGCCCCCTTCCAGGTCATGCATGGAGACGCTGGAAAGGACCAGAAGCATCACCAACCCCTCAGCTGTCACCTCAACATCCCTCAGGACCACCAAGAACCCACCTGATGATGTCCTGGATGAGGGCCTTAGCTTCAGAATGTGTGCGGAGGGTCTGTTTATCCTGTATGCCTGTAGCCCAGCTCTCAATCGTGAAGACCCAGCCGAAGTCATGATAGAGGCACAATGAAATCACCTTGGATTGCTGGGGGGGGGGGGCAATGAGAAGAGTATGGACACCACAGAGCTGCCAGATGCCACCAGGTGCCATCAGGATACTTCTAAGATCATCAAATCATAATTTGGGTTGAGTTGGAGTTGGTTTTGGTTGGTTTAAAAGAAACCCTGAAGATCATGGAATCATGGGTTGTGTTGTGTTGGAAGGGTCCTCCAAGTTCATGGAATCATGGGTTGAGTTGTGTTGTGTGGTTTGTGTTGTGTTGTGTTGAGTAGATTTGGGTTAAGTTGGGTTTTGTTGGGTTGAGTTGGGTTGAGTGTGCTTGGGTTGATTCGGATGGGTTGGCTTGAGTTGGGTTGAGGTGTTTTGGGTTGAGATGGGTTGGGTTGAGTTTAGTTGAGTCGGGTTGCATTGAGGTTTGTTAGCTTGAGATGAGTCAGTTTGAGATGGGTTGGGTTGAGTTGAATTTTGTCAGGTTCAGTTGAGTTGGGTTCAGGTGGGTTAGGTTGAGTTGTTTTTTATTTGGTTCGTTTGAGTATGGTTGTGTTATTTTGGGTTGTGTTGATTTGGGCTGAGTTGGGTTTGGTTGGGTTGGGTTGAATTGGTTTGGATTAAGTTGTGTTGGGTTGCGTTGCGTTGAGTTGGGTTGGGTTTACTGGGGTCGAGTTATGTTGGATTTCATTGGGTTTCTTTGGGTTGCGTTGTGTTGGGTTTCATTGGGTTGAGTTGGTTTCGTGTAGTTCAGTTTGGTTGAGGTTAGTTGGGTTGAGTTGGGTTTGGTGGGGTTTAGTTGGGTTGGGTTGAGTTGGCTTGAGTTGGGTCTGGTTGGGTTGGTTTGCATTGGGTTTGGTTGGGTTAGGTGGAGTTGGGTTGGGTTGTGTTGGAAAGGGATGCCAAATATTGTGCAATCATGGAATGGGCTTGGTTGGATTGGAAGGGATCTCAACAACCTTTTAATCATGGAATGAGTTGGATTGGGTCTGAAGGGACATCAAAGGCCTTGGAATCATGGAATGGGATGGGTTAAGTTGGTTTTGAGTTACATTGGGATTTGTTGGGATTGGTTGGGTTGTTTTTTGTTGGAATAGAACCACCAAATATGCTTGAAGGGTCCACCAATCTCACGGAATCAGGGAATGGGTTGGATTGAATTGGAAGGGTTGTCCAAAATTGTGGAATCATGAGTTGGGTTTAGTTGAGTTGGGTTTAGTTCGATTGAGTTCTGTTGAGTTAGGTTGAGTAGGGTTGGGTTATTATTGGTTTAGTTGGGTTGTGTTGGGTGGAGCTGTGTTTAGTTGATTTCGTTTGGGTAGGGTTGAGTTGACTTGGGTTGGATTTAGTTGCATTGCGTTGAGTTGGGTTGAGTTTAGCTTAGTTGGGTTTGATTGGGTTGAGTTGGTTTTAGTTGTTTTTTGTTGAGTTTGTATTGGTTGGATTGAGTTCAGTTGGGTTGGGTTGGGTTGGGTTTAGCTGAGTTGGGTTTGGTTGATAGGGTTGAATAGTGTTGTGTTGGGTTGAATTCGTTTGAGTTAGGATGGGTTGGGTGATTTTGTTTGTGTGGGTTTGGTAGAATTTAGTCAGATTTGGATGGGTTGATGTGGGTTGGGTTAAGTTTTGCTTGGTTGAGTTGAGTTTGGATGGATTGGAAGGCATCTCAAAGACCTTGGAATCATTGAATGGATTTGTTTGGTTTTAAGCGACGTCAAACACTTTTGAATCATGGTTTCGGTTGGGTTGAGTTGGGTTGGGTTGGGTTGGGTTGGGCTGGAAGAGACACTGAAGATCTTGGAATCATGGAAGGGGTTGAGTTGGGTTGAGTTATGTTGGGTTTGGTTTATTTGGGTAGGGTTAAACTGGGTGTGGTTGAGTTGGTTAAGACTGGGTTGAGTAGGGTTGGCTTTGGTTTTTTTGCGTTGAGTTTGTTTGAGTTTGGCTGAGTTCGTATCGGTTGGATTAAGATGGGTTTATTTCAGTTGAATTTGGTTTAATTGGGTTGAATTTGAGTTGAGTTGGGTTCAGTTTGTTGGGTTTTATTAATTTGGGTTGTGTTGGGTTGGTTTAAAAAATGGGTTGGGTTGGCTTGAATCATAGAATCATAGAATCATAGGTTCATAGAATATTCCGGTTTCAAAGACCTTTGAGATCATCGAGTCCAACCGTACCCATCTTCTGCTAAACCATGTCCTTCAAATACTCATCTACCCATTTTTTACACACCTCCAGGGATGGTGACTCAACCACCTCCCTGGGCACTTGCTCCAGTGCCTGAAAACACTTTCAGTAAAGAAATTCTTCCTAATATCTAGTCTGAACCTTCCCTGGCACAACATGAGGCCATTTCCTCTTGTCCTATCACCTGTCACTTGTGAGAAGAGATCAATGCTCGCTCTCTGACAGCCTCCTTTCAGGAAGCCATAGACCACGATGAGGTCTCCCCTCAGCTTCCTCTTCTCCAAGCTAAACAACACCAGTTCCCTCAGACACTTCTCAAAGAATTCATTCTCCAGTCCCTTCACCAGCCTCCTTGCTCTTCTCTAGACGTGCTCCAACACCTTAATGTCCTTCTTATAGTGAGGGACCCAGAACTGAACACAGTACTTTATGTGCGGTCTCACCAATGCCGAGTACAGAAGCACAACCACTTTCCTGACCTGCTGGCCACACTGATTTTGATACAGGCCAAGATGTCATTGGCCTTCTTATTCACCTGGGCACCTTCCTGGCTCATATTCAGCTAGTTGTCAACTAACAATTGGGTTGGGTTGGGTTGGGCTGGGTTGGGTTGGTTTGGGTTTGGTTGGGTTGGGCTGGGTTAGGTTCAGTTTAGTTTCATTGGTTGGGTTTTTTTGGGCTCAGTTTGGTTGAATTGAGTTAGATTGAGTTGGGTTGGGTTGGGTTTTGTTCTGTTTGGTTGGGTTGGTTTATGTTTAGTTGTGTGGTGTTTGGTTGGTTTGAGTTGGTTTGGGTTTGGTTCATTTGGGTTTAGTTGTGTTGGGTTTGGTTGAGTTGAGGGGTGTTATGTGTAGTTAGGTTGAGTTGAGTTGGGATTTTTTCAGTTGAGTTGTGTTGGTTTTGTTGGGTTGGGTTTGGTTGGGTTGTGTTGTGTTTATTTGCTTGAATTGAGCTTGTTCATGCTCTGTTGAGTATTTTGGGTTGGGTTGAGGTGGGATGAGTTGGGGTAGGATGGGTTGGTTTGGGTTGGGTTGGGTTAAACAGCTGAGCAAGCCAAGGCCCTGTTCCTGGCCTGTCACCTATTAAGCCACCAGTGTCATCCGAAGTACCTGCAGAAGCCACACTCACCTTCCTGCCCTAAAGATCTACAGAGGTGGTGTTGACATGAGAAACACTTTATAAGACAGGTGTCCCTTTTCAAAGAACCATGGAATGGTTGGAGAAGGAAGGGACCATAAAGCTCATCCAATGCCACCCCTTGCCATGGGCAGAGACACATTCAACAGCATTAGAGTGCTCAAAGCTCCATCCAACCTGGCCTTGAACACCTCCAGAGATGGGGCATCCACCATTTCTCTGAGCAACGATGGCCAGGGCCACCCCACCCTCACAGGAAAACATTTCTTCCTGAGATCTCATCTCAATACTCTTTCTTTCAGCTGAAAATCGTTCTCCCTTGTCATATCCCTGTACTCCCTGATCAACAGCCCCATCCCAGCTTTCTTGTAGCCCCTTTCCATACTGGAAGGCTGGGAGCTCCCCAGGGCGCTGCGGGAAGAAGTTGTGGGTGGAAGAAGAAAATCCTGGCAGGAGAGGGTCTTTCTGTTATCAGGAGATGCTCCGTTGGTCAAGTCTGCTCACAGCTCCAGATCACTCCACGACAATTCTGAAGGGACATTTAAAAAGGAAAGACATGGAAGGATTCCTTTGATGATAAGAGGAAAAGTGGCTCTTGTGATTGCACAAGTGACTGAGACTTTTGAGTTGTAGTTTTGTCTAACCAGTAGGTCTGACAGGAGCCTCTTGATCTGTCTCCAGCCACTCCTTTTGCTATGGATATAACAGTATCACCCCTTCTGGACCCGTCAGGCTTAGTCTGACCTGTCCTGCAAACAGAAACACACACAGAGCCAATGATCTGCAAACAAGCAGGTTTATGTAGGGCCAGAGGTTGGAATGAGGTCTGTGAGTGGTGAAAATGAAAAAAAGTGGGAGAGGAAATAGCTAACAGGATGAAAATCTCCAGGTAACAGGAATATGTTCAGTGGATGAAAGGAAATTAAAACCATAAAGTTGTTGGATGGGGGTCTGTGAGCATGGAAATCAAAAAGACGTGACAGGGAAAAAAAATTAAAAAGGCAAATCTCCAAACATCCGGGATAGGATCAGGGCATGAGAGGAAATCAAAACCAGAAATGATGTGAGACAGATAATTCAGAAAACTCCATTTGATCACATCCAGTGCAGACTTTTCCACTCAGTAAGTCCCCTGGCCTCCTATCCCACACAGCAAAGCCTCTGCCCTCTAGGCTCCAAAGCTGAACCACCTCCTCTACAGCCACAGCTTCAATTCCCTCTCCAGAGCACAGGGGCTGAGAGCAACTGCCCAGCACAGTTGGTGTCTGGGAGGGGCTGTGCACAGCTGGGGAAGGGGAACGCTGTCTGTGTGCCAGCTGCGTCTGGTCTCGCCTCTCCCAACCACACCCTCACTCTCTTTCTCCCTCATTCTCCCCTGGTCTCTCTTCTTGCTGTTGTTCTCTTGTTCTTGCTGCCAGGCTCTCTGAGGATGGGAGTTTCAGCTGCAGAGTCAGGAACTGATCTTCTGATTCCTCCTGTGCAGCTGTGTCCATGAGAATTAAATGTCCTAGCATTCATCTTTCCTCTGCAGCTGTGGGGTCTGTGTCATTCCCTGAGAAATGTATTTAACTCTTTCTTTCTGACATATCATCATCAGGACACTTGGGTGTCTCCCATCTGTGAGCTTCCCTCCAGGATGCAAACCTGTTCTATCACATCTTTGTTTCACCTGAAAGCTCCATGGAGAAGCACAGAGATGCTATGACAGAAAAAATGTTGTTCGGCTTGTGTAATGAACCATGTGTGTCCTGGACTGAAAGTGGGGTGCTGAGACCTTGAGAAAATGTCAGACTCAGTGTTTGCAGTGGATTTCTCCACTCTCAGCAGTGCCTGGTGCCTCCTCTAGTTAACATGAAAGTGTGAATGCACCCTGTCTCAGGAAGATACAAAACAAAGGGCAGCCAGGAACATTACCAAGGGACACAAGATGTCTCCTCAATCTGCACTAAAGAGTCAATCTCCTTACCTCACAGGACTCTTATTGACCTCCCCAAGTGCAGCAGAAATGCTGAGAAATCCTGAAATCAAAAATAATCTCTAGCTGAGATTAGAGAGGGCTCTGAAATCCTTTTACTTCTAAAACATGTTTGTGAATGTGGTTTCTTAGCACTGGGAGTGCAGATGCCTATGGGCCCCTTTGCATTAGGAGTAGTTTTATCATAAAATATCCAACACAAACAATATCCACACTGTTCCCATGACCCCACTGTGGCAGACCCGAGCTGACTCCTTGGCACCCAGCAGGCAGAGGCCCTGCTCCTCACGACCCATTCAGGTAGCACCAAGCAAGGCTCCCGGAACAGAGCTGATTGATGATCTCATACAAATGAAAACAGAAGTGGGGAGTGTGCAGTGTGAGAAATTACTTTGATTTTGCTCAGAGATGTCTCTTAATTTGTGACTGTTCTTTCATCCTTGTGCAGTGCTTCATGTCCAAAGGCAGCAAATGTCTAACAGCAGCTCCATCACCCAATTCCTCCTCATGGCATTTGCAGACACACGGGAGCTGCAGCTCTTGCAATTCTGGCTCTTCCTGGGCATCGACCTGGTTGCCCTCCTGGAAAATGTCCTCATCATCACCACCATAGCCTGTGACCACCACCTCCACACCCCCATGTACTTCTTCCTCCTCAACCTCTCCTTCCACCTCGGCTGCATCTCGACAACAGTCCCCAAATCCATGGTCAATTCCTTCTGGGACACCAGGGAAATATCCTACTCAGGATGTGTTTCTCAGGTCTTCTTTGTATTGTTCTTGTTTGGTGCAGAGCATTCTATTCTCACCATCATGTCCTACGACCGTTATGTTGCCATCTGCAAACCCCTGCACTATGGGACCCTCCTGGGTGGCAGAGCTTGTGTCCACATGGCAGCAACTGCCTGGGGCACTGTAATTCTAAACGCTTTGCTGCACACGGCCAATACAATTTCACTGCCCCTCTGCCAAGGCAACACTCTGGACCAGTTCTTCTGTGAAATCCCCCAGATCCTCGAACTGTCTTGCAGAAATGCCGACCTCAAGGAGGCTGGTCTTCTTGTGGTTAGTGTTTTATTAGTATTTGGCTGTTTTGCTTTCATTGTGGAGTCCAATGTGGAGATCTTCAGGACTGTGCTGAGGATCCCCTCGAGCAGGGGCGGCACAAAGCCTTTTCTACCTGCCTCCCTCACCTGGCCGTGGTCTTTTTGTTTATCAGCACTATCATATTTACCTATCTGAAGCCCCACTCCGTCTCCTCCCAGTCCAGGGATCTTGTGGTGTCTCTTCTGTACTCGGTGGTGCCTCCGGCATTGAATCCCCTCATCTATAGCCTAAGGAAAAAGGAAATCAAGTATACAGTGTGGAAACTAAAAAATGTTTGTTCCTCTGGAACAATACACTGCCAATCTTCTACTGCATAACAGCTACAATGTAACTCATTGCAGGTCCAGCCTCTCTTCTCTAGTTTTGTCTTGGTGTCATTGATTGTCATTAATGGTAATGGTGTCATTTTTTTTCAAATTCACTGTTCACTTTTCTTTCCTGACTGTACTTTTTCAAATGAGGAGCCACTCTCTGTGTGTTTAAACATTATAAAGGGCCTTACTGCAACTTTTTTGGTTTTTTGAGAACTTTCGTCCAAGGCCTTTTTGAAGCTTCAGGGACAGTTCTTGTGTGCATGGGTGGAGGGGAAAAGGTTCCAGCATGACAGCACTGCAAAGCAGCACCAGTGCTTGATCTCCCAGAACTGTTCTCTTTCCTATTCCACACTCTCCTTCTGATCCCTGGCCTTGCTGTAAAGCCTGAGTGCTCTGGCAGCTTGGTCACAGTCGTGCTGCGTGTTCGTACTGTGACCGCAGGCAGGGACAGGAAATGGGCACTTCCGTGTTAGAACAAGCAACACTTCACTATTAGAAGTCCTGCTGTCTGGCATACGCGGGTAGAATTTCTGATGCAGTTAGTGTGGTAGGCCTGAGAATCCACATAACCTGGAAAATCTGCCACCTGGGCAGAGCTTAGTGGACCTTGTGGCCCAGTGGAGCCTATTAGACGTGGCAATGAGACAGTGTTGGGTGGACTTGACGGCTTGGCATAGCTGGGTAGACCTGCTCTCTTGAAAGAGTAGGGTAGACCTGGCAACACAGTGGAGTTAGTAAGACTTACTACCTGGCAGAGGCAAGTAGACCTGGCTCCACGATGGTGCTGTGTGACCTGCAGGCTTGCTGGACCCAGATACACATGGCAACCTGGGCAGAGTTGGGAAGATCTGCTGCCCTGAAGGTCCAGGGCAACGGGATGGATCTGCTTGCCTGGACAAGTTTGGTCGATCTGGCAACTCAGCAGAAGTAGGTAGACCTGGCCACAGTGACCAGCTGCTCTGTAGCTGGGCAGTTCTGGTAACCTAGAGGTGCCAGGTGAACTTATTAGCTGCATGGATTTGGGAAGAACTGACAGCCCGAGAAAGCCTGGTAGAGCTGACAACCAGTGCTGACATCTCCAGAGGAGGCTAGACCTGGCAACATCTGCCAGCTGCCCTGGAGCCAGGTGGATCTCCCAGCTCAGAAGAACTGTGGAGTTCTGCTACTCCTGGACTTCATAACTCTGACCAGTTTGTCTGCTCTGCCTGGGCCCCCAAGGCCTACACAGCCCAACATGCAACTTATGGGAAGACTGTTCTCCCTCCTTTTTGCCTCACTGGTTGACTTGGAACTTGGCAGAGGTGACAGTCCCTGGCACGAGCTGCTTGGCTCACTGTCATGGATTTGCAGTCTGCTGGTAGAATTCAGGGACAGGGCGACCACGCAGTGTCTGGGATGCGACGCTGCTGAGCTCTTGGCAGCTTTTGGGTTTGGTTTCTGCAGTGTGGTGTGCAGGTTTGGGGGGTGGTGAAAGGGCAGTGGTGGTGTTATTTTTTTTCCCCGTGGCCACAATTTTGTTTCACTTTGATTTCGAATTTTTACTTTTTTAGTAAGGTAACTCTGTGAAAATATAAATGTGCTCCATCGTGCACGAACCGCAACCCCCAAACTGGCATACAGACTCTCTGAAACCCAGTGGGAGAGGTGGCAAAGGGAAGGAGAGAGTGGTGGGCAAATTTGTGCCCTGCGCTCCTGCTGTCTGGAAAGTGGGCCCTTCGGAAAGAATTGTGAAGGGAAAAGGGATCCAGGAAGGCTGGACATTCTTTAAAAAGGAAATCTTAAAAATGATGGAGCAGGCTGTCCCCATGTGCTGCAAGACAAATGAATGGGGAAGAGAACGGCCTGGCTGAACAAGGAACATTTGCTGTGACTCAAGAAGAAAAAGAAAGTTTATCACTTCTGAAAGAAAGGGTAGGCAGCTCTAGAAGTGTCCAGGGATCTCTTTAGGTTGTGTGGGGAGAAAATTAGAAAGGCAAAAGCCCAGCTCAAACACATTGGCCACTGTTGTAAGAGACAAGTGTTTTTACAAATACATCAACAGAAGAAGAGACCCAAGGAGAATCTCCATCTTTTATTGGATATGGAGGGGAACATTGCTACAGGGGATGAGGAAAAGGCTGAGATGCTTAACGTGTTCTACACTGTAGAAGAAAGGGACAAGAGCAGGCCGCTGAAATAAACAGAAGGGTATGAGAAAATGCTGAAGTAAACCGGATTTGAGTGCATGGGAATACTGATAGTGAATTGCTACATAGAGCGTGAGAAGCAGGGGCAAGACAACTCCTGCCAACAGCTGCCTTATCGGGGTGGCAGCCATAGAACGACGAGCATCCGGGTAAAAGACGTGTAAAGTACTGCTTGTAGAATAAGCATTTGGCTCACTTGTCTCACTCGCACTGCCTGAGAAATAAACTGCCTCATGTGCACCACATGTTGAGTCTGTGCCTCATATGCCACACATGTCCTTTTCAGAAACGGCCAATGGATGAGCAGGGGAACTAAAGGCTGTGCCCGAGACCTTGCCCACTTGGATCTCATTTCCAGATGTCTCAAAGAGAAGGGGACTGGATTTCCCTTGCTCAGATATTGTCTCACCTTCATTGTATGACCCAACATTTCTATGACTTGGCCCTCATATTAGTCCCCCATGATCCAACTCTTATATGAGCCACCTCTTCTACGACCACACTATTTTATGACCTGACACTTATATGACCTTTCTACGACTATTTCATGACCCGAGTCTATTATGTCCCCTCATTTGACCTGAATTTTCTATGAATCATTTATGACCAGACTATTCTATAAATGACTCTTCATTGTCCCTTCTATCACCCGAAGCTTCTATGACCAAACATTTCTATGACTTGACCTTTCTATATCTTAACTCTTCTATGAGCCAGCTATGACCCAACATTTCTATAAACATCCTATGATCAGTCTTCTTTGACACAACTCTTTTGTCACCCTGTCCTTCTCCTGACTTGTCTGTGACCCAAACCTTCCATGATCTGAGTCTTCTATGTAACATTTCTTAAAAAATGAGCCTTCTATGACCCACCTCTTCTATGACCCAACTCTTACACGAACTTTCTGTGAGTTTTCCTCTAATAACCCTCTATGATCCAACTTCTCTATGATCCAACTCTTCTGTGACCCATCTCTCATATGATCAGGCCCTTCCATGACTCCAGCTTATTATGACACAACCCTTTTATGACCTTCCATGACCTGACTATCCTCTGACTATTCCATGACTATTCCATGATGGGACTTTCTATGAACCAAGATTCTATGACTCTTCTATGACCCAACTTTTCTATGACATGAGTCATCTGTGCTGTTTCTACAATCAGATCACACCTATCACCAGACTGTTCTATGTTCCAGCTCTTCTGGGACACCGTGGGACCTGACCCTTCCATATCCCAACTGTTCTATGACCTAATCCTACTATTAACACACCCTTCTGTGACCTGACCCTCTATTACCTGACTCCTCTATGACACCTTTATGTCCTGAATATTATATGAGCCACCTCCTCTATGGACAATGCCCTCAGATCCATAGTGGGAATATTGGGACTATGCTATGCAGCAATAGGAGTTGGAATTGATGATCCTTATGGGTCCTTTCCAACTCAGGTCATTCTATGATTCTATGACTTTTCACGTCTGTGACCCGACTCTTCTACATGAACTCAGCCCTTCTATGATGCTTCTTTGACTCGACACTGCTATGACCTTTCTGTGACTCAACTCTTCCATGACCCTTCTATGATTCAAAGCTTCTAAGTATCTTCCAAAATAAAATCTCCTTTGACACTGCTCTCCTAACACTCCACGCTTCCATGACTCCTCTATGGCTTGACTCTTTTAAAACTGGAGCCTTCTGTGAACCAGATCTTCTGGGAAAAGTCTTCTATGACCCAACTTTATCTGACCTTTTTATGGCTTTCTATGACTCAACTTTGCTCTGACTCTATGATCAAACTTTTCTGTGAAAAATTCCTTCTGTGACCTAACACGACTATCACCTGAATTTTGTATGACCTGACTCTTGTCTAACTCTTCTATGGCATTACTCTTCTTTAAACTTTCCATGACCTGATTACAGTAAGACTTTTTGGACTCGATATTTCTATGACTCTTCCATGACACAAGATTTTTATGACCTCACCCTTCTATGACCCAACTCTTCTGCACCTGCATGGAGCTGTGTGTGAGAGCCTTGGCATCTCAAGTAACTCTACGGGCCTGTGTTTGGCATTCAATGGAATAACTGCTCTGACTTTGATTCAGCAATGTGAGAATGTTCATGACACCAGGGTCATTGTAGTCACAGCCAGATCTGCCTTCCCTGGGGGTCAGGGCTTGGCCTTTCTGCTTCACCAAGCAAACCAAGGCTTTTCTCAGCCTTACAGATCCCTGCACAGTGCCTTTGCCTCCCTGCAATCATGGCCTCCAACTATCTGCTCTAACAATTCCCTGCAGTGACTTTGTCACCAATGATCCTCCCTGAGACTAATTAATACTTCAAGATTTTCTGAGTTTTGCCTTTTACTTCTTTAGAGATTTGCTCAATCTCTTTGAAGCAGCTGAGGTTCAATGACTCAGCAGCGAATACACCCTGGGACTCATTAAAATACAGAAATCCTTAACGAGCTCTTTCTCTTCCTGCAGTTTTCTTCAGGTCTTCAGGCCGCTACAGCTCATTGGAGTCATTTCCCAGAGAGGTTAAACTGGAAGTTTTAAAATCACCCCTAATAAAAATATGTTTAAACATGAAGTTTTTATTTCATTAAATTTCAGCTCAGAGAAGAGGTAACAGAACCATTCTCCAATTGACATTGGTACAGAGCGTCTCCTCAGGAGGTCTGGGCAGCATGGAGAAACAGTCCTTTGAGGTCTGACACTGGATGGACAGCCTTGCTCCTCACCTCCTCAGCCCCACCATTTCTCTCATTGGCCCCCTGTAACTTGCATGCCTTTTTCTTAACACTGAAGGGAAGGGTTGTATAGTCACTGCAGGAAAGAAATATCTCTGCCCAGCTGAGGGAGGGAACATCAGGGATTCCTTCAGTCCTTGGAACCCCAGGGACATGTCCAGGGAGCCCAGAGGAGTGCTGCCTTTTACTGTCCCTCTGCTGCTGAGCTGCGTTGGGCTCTTGGCATGGAGGGAGCACATGGCAAGTGGGCAGCACTACAAAGATCCAACACTGCCCAGGAGCAGCTCCTCTGCAAAGCACAGCAGGGCTGAGGGCACTGCCTGCAGGGGAGAGGGGAGAGGAGCGAGGCAGAGAGAGGTTAATGCAGTGTGCAGTGGGAGCATGTTGATAGCTCACTGAGGGAGGAATCCTCACAACCCTTTACACAGTAAGTCTCTGTCTGTACGAAAATGCATGTGAGATTCCTGGAGGGAAACCCTAAAGGTGGCACATGCCACAGTTTGCAGAATCTGTCAGGATGTCTCTCCCAGTGTCTTTGCTGTAGAACAGAAGAATCTACTGCCAAGCAGGGCTCCCCTGTGGCACTGTCAGAGGGACAGGGCATGAGGGCTGCCTTCTGCTGGGGACGAGTGCAGGGCTGTGCACTCAGGGATGCCCCGGGCTCTCCTTGAGAGGAGGGTCCCTGCAGCCCAGGGTCTGTGTGACATGGCGGGGACTCTTCCCCCTGCCAGGGTCAGCGCTCAGCCTGCCCGGGGAGCTTCCTATGGGCTGTGGGGAGAAGCTGTGGATGGAAGGAGTGAGCCCTGAAAGAGTAGGAAAATTTCCTTCTGCTCTTGAGAGGGTGCTGTGTGTGTCAGGGCTGCTCACAGCTCCAGATCAGTAACAGGAATCTTCATAAAGAACATTTCCAGAGGAATGTCAGGGTAGAGTTTTATATAAAGATAAAGAGATTACCTAAGTTTTCAGTTTCCTGCTCTGAGGTCAGGGACTTGACAAAGGGGGAGAAGGGAGGGAAAAAGAAAAACAGGAAAGACTTTTGAAGTTTAAACAAGTTTTGAGGTTCTTGAGCTGTTTCCCTGAGTAGTCAGAAGGTCTGTTTACAGCTGCTCCTAAAATACGTATATCAACTTCCCTGCCCGTGGACCACACCAGCACCACCTCCGCTGGGCCCATCTGTTTCTTTTGCCTTTTTGGACCTCCAAAAATGAACGTGCAAGCAGTCAGTGCCCTGCAAACAGGCAGGTTTGTGTAGGTGAGTGTAAATTATTTGGGCTCGGGTTTGTGAACAAGGAAAAAACATGAGAAAGGGAAACACCTCCAAGGAGGAAAAGATCCAGGCAGCAGAGACAATGTCAGGGAATGAGAGCAAACTGAAGCAGGAACTACTGTAGGAAGGAAAATCATAAAAGCTCTGTGTGATCTCCTCCAAAGCAAACCCCTTTCTCTAGGAAAGGTCCTTTATCTCCTCTCCCACACAGCAAAGCCTCTGCCCTCAGGGATCTGGGATCCAAGGTTGAACCACCTCCTCTGCAGCCCCAGCTCCATTGCCCTCTCCAGAGCACAGGGGCTGAGAGCAACTGCCTGGCACTGTTGGTGTTTAGGAGGGCCGTGCACAGCTGGGGAAGAGTAATGCTGTCTGCATGCCCGGCTGCCTCTGCCCAGGCCTCTCTCAGAAAGACCCTCACTCTCTTTCTCCCTCTTTCTCCCCTTGTCTGTGTTTCTGCTGTTGTTCCCTTGTTCTTGCTGCCAGGCTCTCTGGGGCTGGGAGTTTCAGCTGCACAGTCACACCCTGACATGGCGATTCCTTTCTTGCAGTTGTGTCCATGGGAACACCTGTCCCAGCTTTGTTCTGAACTGTAAGGCTGTGGGCAGTGCGTTGAGTGGTGCTGTGGAAGGAGGTGAATCTCCCTTCATCAAATGCCATCATGAGAACACTTGGCTGTCTCCTTGAGATGTCTGCACTAGCTGTGATCTTCCCTTCAGAATGAAAACCTGTCCTGTCACATTGTTGTGTTACCTGGAAGCCCCATGAAGAAATGCAAAGATGCTATGAGATAGGAGATGTCATTGTGTTTGTGAAATGAGCCGTGTGTGTCCTGGGATGAAAGAGGATACTGAGACCTTAAGAAAAAGGGTGAGGAACTGAGTGGTGTGATGTGGACCCCTCCGCTCTGAACAGTGTGTGTAGCAGGGAGAGGGTGAATCAAGAAATGACTTGATTTTGTTCGGAGAAGGCTCCCATAACACAGTTCTGTCTTTTCCTCCCATGACAGTGCCCCATGCAAGGGGCAGCAGATGTCCAACAGCAGCTCCATAACCCAGTTCCTCCTCCTGGCATTTGCAGACTCACGGGAGCTGTAGCTCTTGCACTTCTGGCTCTTCCTGGGCATCTACCTGGCTGCTCTCCTGGGAAACGGCCTGATCATCACAATCACAGCCTGTGACCACCGCCTCCACACCCCCATGTACTTCTTCCTCCTCAACCTCTCCCTTCTTGATTTTGGATGCATCTCAACTACTGTCCCAAAATATGTGGCAAATTCCCTCTGGAACACTAGGGACATCGCCTACACAGGATGTGTTGCCCAGGTCCTTCTTTTTCTTTTTATGATATCATCAGAGTATTTTCTGCTCACCATCATGGCCTACGACCGCTATGTTGCCATCTGCAAACCCCTGCACTACAGGACCCTTCTGGGCAACAGAGCTTGTGTCCACATGGCAGCAGCTGCCTGGGGTTCTGGCTTTCTCAATGCTCTGCTGCACACAGTCAATACATTTTCTCTGTCCCTCTGCCAGGACAATGTTTTGGACCAGTTCTTCTGTGAAATCCCACACATCCTCAAGCTCTCCTGCTCACACTCCTATCTCAGGGAGGTTTGCCTTCTTGTGATGAGTGCCAGTTTAGCTTTTATCTGTTTTCTTTTCATTGTGGTGTCCTACGTGCTGATCTTCAGGGCCGTATTGACGATTCCTTCTGAACACGGCCGGCACAAAGCTTTTTCCACCTGCCTCCCTCACCTGGCTCTGGTCTCCCTTTTTTTGAGCACTGCTATATTTGCCTATCTGAAGCCCTCTTTCCTCTTCTCCCCATCTCTCGACTTGGTGCTTTCATTTCTGTATTCGGTGGTGCCTCCAGCAATGAACCCCCTCATCTACAGTTTGAGAAATCAGGAGCTCAGGAATGCCCTAGGCAAACTGGCCCACTGGATGTGGTTTCATTAGCAATAACCTGCTTCCCCTTGTCTGCTCCTTTCCCAGCGTTCGGCTCAGGCCAGGAGTGTGTTATTTTCCCTTGTGATAATCCTACCTATAGATAATCTTCCGAGCTACACTACTTGTTTTGAGGTTTAATCCCGTTGTCTCTGACCCTTGCACAACATTGTGTCAGGTGTGGCCTTTCCAAATGAAGCTCTTCAATAAAAGGCCATCTCTCAGATGTGGTGTTTCAAGGCTGAGCTCTTCATATAAAGCTGCTACAAATAAAATATCCATGGAAATGGATTTCTTTAGTTAATCTGTTCTCCTTGTGTACTCATTGTTTTGGGGTTTAAGCTTATGATAACATCCGATTCTATTGGACCAAAATTTCTAAATTTAGAAGCTCTCTTCTCACTGTCCAGTGCCAGTAGAGATGTTGCTTGGGCTCCCCATTACCTCCTCAGGGGGCTTCCTTTGTGACAGTACTGATGGCACATACAAATCTCTCACAAAAATCAATTTGGAGGGATGAGGGGAGGATGGGGTCTCATCATGTCCTCTGGGCTGGGAGTGAAGGGAGACTCTGAAGAAGAAACACCCTCAGAGTTGATGTCCCGCAAAACTAAAGGATTGAATCCATGTATACACAAACAAGGAGTCTGAAGCACTGTGGGAGTAAGTGAGGACCCAGCAGGAAGAGGGAAGGGAGACTGGAGAGATGCAGGAGCTGCCTGAGGAGCCCCAAGGCTCTCGTGCTGTCCTGGTTAGTGGGGCTTGTGGGGGCAGAGGACAGTTCAAATGTAGCTGGGTTTGAGGATCACCTACAATGAGAGTGCAGGAGAGCCTGGGAGTGAGTTGCCTCTGTTTCCTGGTGTCATTATTGCCAGCATCAGGCTTGGATCTGATGGGCAGGATAAGACCCCTCTCTGCCCCCCAGGAAGATGCTGTGCTATTCAAAAGGGCTGGGGCTGGAGTAGAATCTGCAGCAGTCTGCGATTGGCTGCGCTGTGGGACAATTCAAGTCTGGGCTGCTCTCCTGGGCTGGACCACGTTGGGCTGTTGGAGAGGAAAGGTTGTGCTAGAAAGACCCCAGGAGAGGAGAACATCAGTGTAGAGCCGAGATGTGAGAGTGTGCAGGGTGAGGGCATTCAGCAGGGTGCTCACGGTGTAGAGTCAGGTGTCATAGTCAAGGAAGCAAGAACAACAATGCCAAAGAGAGGGGCCTGCTCAGTGCCATGTTCCCTGCACACCCTCAAGAACCTGTCTCAGGGAAACCATGATAGATGTGTCCCACTCAGCAGCCATTTCCATGTCTTTACCTCCAAGCACGGACGAGGGACTTTTACTTCATGGTCACTCCCATTCTCCCTTTTGCTCAGTGATACCCAAATCCACCACCATTATTTATAAAAAGAGAACCAGTTTCCTGGTTCGTAGCAATGGCCTTAACTAGAGCTGATCCATTTCTCTTAGGTATACCAGAAATACCATTGGCAATTCTCAGTAAGGGATGTGTGTTGAAGTAAAGACACAAGCATCTTTCCTAAGTAATGACTAGGAACAATCAGGCTCTTTTAGTTATATCTTCCTTTCAGAGGCATAGTAAAAATATATCTCTTCCTGTCCCAAAGTCTGTATCTGCCTTGGACTCAGTGTGCTTGCGGCTCTCTCCCTGCCAGTCTTTGTCCGTCCTCTAGGAAGGGACAGACAGACTCAGGCAATCTGGAGGGATTAGCTTCATGGCTATAACCCAGATCTTATAAAACAAATCATAGAATCATAGAATATCCTCATATGCAATGAGCTCATTACTATCATCAGGTTCAAATCCCGACTCCACAGGGGCACACTAAAAGTTACACTATATTTCTAATAACATTGTCTAAACACTTCCTGAACATTGACAGGTTTGGGGCCGTGACCACTACCCTGGGGAGCTTGTTGCATTGCTTGACCACTATCTCAATCAGAACTTTTTCCTAAAATCCAGTTTGAACTTCCCCTGATGCAGTATTAAGCCCCTCCTTCACTGTCACCAGACGTGAGAGAGAAGAGATCAGCACATCCCTCTGTCCTTCTCATGAGGAAGTTGTAGACAGGAATGAAGACACTCCTCAGGTTCATCTTCTCTAATCTGAATAAACTTGATATCCTCAGCTGCTCCTTGTAAGTCATGCCCTCTTGTCCTTCCACCATGCTTTAGCCTTCCTTTAGACACATTCAAACATTTTTAAATCCTTCTTATATTACGGAGCCCAAAACTGCAAAAGATATTTGAGTTGAGGCCACACTAATGCTGAGTATAGTGGGACAGTCACTTCTTTCACCTGGTTGGGTACCCTGTGCTAACACACTCCAAGACACAGTTGTCCTTTTCAGTCACCAGTTGACTCATACTAAGTTTACCATCAACCCCCTAGATCCCTGTATACAGGGCTACACTCCAGCATGATGTCCCCAACATATATGTACCTCCAGTATTGCACCGTCCCAGGTGCAGAACACGGCATTTGCCTTGCTGAATGTCATTTGGTTGATGATTACCTCTAACTTATCAAGATCTCTGTATAAGGCCTCTCTGCCTTCAAGACAGTCACTGGCTCCTCTTATTTTAGTATTATTGGCAAACTTAGTGTGTACTCAACTCCCATGTCATGTTTATTGACAAAGCCAACAAAGAGACCGAGCCCTAAAATTAAACCCTAGGTAACACCAGTAGTGAATGGGTGCCAGCCAGGTAGTGCTCCATTTACTATACCTCTCTGAGCCCAGCGCCTCAGCCAACGTTTCATAATCACATAGAGTCATAGAATGATTTTGGTTGGAAAAGACCTTTAAGGTCATCAAGTCCAACCACGGATCCAGCCGTGCTAAGTCTGTCACCAGTCGATGTCCCCAAGTACTTTCATGGTTTAACCCCATCCGAGCCAATTTTAGCATCTAAAACTGAGCAGTCGAGCTCTTAGTTCCCTTCCCCTCCACCTCCAGGGAAAGGGAAATGGGAATAAAAGACTTGTGTGTTGGAAACTAAAACTACATCTTTAACTAAATTAATAACAATAATAAAAATAATATCAATAATAATAATAAGGCAAACAATAAGGAAATAATAAAATATATACAAATATATTTCATATGTACAATACATGAAATCATGCCCACAACGTTTGATGATTGTACATCACCACAAATGCTGAAAAGCAGACACCATAGAATCAAAGAACGTTTCATTTGAAAAAGACCTTTGAGATCATCGAGTCCGACCACACCCATCATCCCACAAACCATGTCCCTCCAAAACTCATGTACCCATTTTTTAAACACCTCGAGGGATGGTGACTCAACCACCTCCCTGGGCAGCCTTTTCCAGTGCCTGACCACTCTTTTGGTAAAGAAATTCTTCCTATTATCTAGTCTGAACCTCCCCTGACGCAATTTATGGCCATTTCCTCTTGTTCTAAGAGGCAAAGGGTCCAAGACTAGGAGGAAGGTGAGCTCAGGAACTGGATACAGGAATGCACAGCTCTGGGATTGGGGTAAACAGACAGACGAGGTCCTGACTGGATGTCTGCCCACACAGAAGACAGGGAGACCCTTGTTATCTCTCAGTTTTAAACCGAGTCTGATGTATATGGGATGGAATCCTCTCTTGGTCAGTTTGGGGTCACCTGTCCTGTCTGCCCCTCCCTGCAGGTGTGACCTTCTTCACCAGCTCGAGGATGGCCTTGGTTGCCAGATGAATAAGAATAAAAACATTGGCCTTTCTAAACACCAGTGTTCCATATTATCACCTCTAGAGAGAATCTGTCTGAAAAACATGCAGTTAGCTTTCAGAAAAGCTTTAACAAGACTGATCCAGTGTCAGGAAACCAACCCCAATTTAACTCTAACCATAATACTGTACCACTTATTCCATACCGTTTACGTCATGCTCAGGTAACCACCACTTACATCTTCCAATACATATATATACACACACGTAAATTGTTAAATTCATGATTTATCCACACAAAAGTTCATTATGTTCATGACTGTGGGTGTCCATTCATTTTAGCAGTGTCTCAGGGAAAGAAGAATAGTATGAAAACTAATTGTGGTTCTTTCTCACAGGCTGCAGGTTAGAGGTGTCAGCCTCGAGAAGGTCACTGTACATCACGTGATGAACCTGGCTCCTAATTCTGAAAAACCCTCAGTGAACACTGTTAGTATTATCTTGCATTTAACATTATTCAGGTTAAGTTTGAGCATTCTTACCCAGAGTAGATTTCCTTGAGGTACACATTGAGTGTCACCATCCTTAAGCATTGCCCACCAAGTGTGTCCAGACCCTTGAGCGAAAGCAACCCCACAGGTGGGTTTCTCTTTGCCCACAGCAGGAGAAACCTAGACATTTTTCCCCAGCCAAGTCCTTTCATGTAACACAGGAACTTTATCCCATCCTACCATGTGGAGAGGGGCTGACAGAGTAGGACCAGCTTGATTGGGGGATGCCCTGCTCTTAACAAACCAGGTGGTTTATGCCCAATGTTTATCCCAGTCTTTAACGTCCCTCTCCCAATGCTTTCAGTGCAATGTTGAAAAGCCCAGTGTATTGCACAGTTTTCCCTGAAGCTGGTGCATGGTAGGGAATAGGATGCAACAGGAGAATAGGGAAAGGTAGAGGAAAACTCACCTGACATTAAAATGTAGCTCAGAAACTGGTGCCATTGGTGGATTTTGGTGTTTTCGATCACAGGGAGGTTTACACCGGGTCTACTGGTGACAAATGTGGTTCAGCTGTCTCAAAGGGGAAAAGGATTCTTGCCCGTGTGTTGGTGGGGCTCATTGAGAGGGCTTTGAACCAGGTTCCAAGGCGGAAGGGGACAAAACTCTCTTGGCTTTGACACCTTGGTGCCTTGACACCTACATGCCTCATCCTCAATGCCCTGATGCCTCAGCCTCAACAGCTCATCCTCAACAGCTCCATGCCTCAGCCTCTCAGACTCAGATCCTCAAAACTTGAAACCTTGGGCTCCCAGCACCAACAAGTCAACACTTTGGCTTCTCAGCATTGACACCCTTTGGACTTGATGCCTCAACCTATCCACTTGAACACTTCAATCCACTTCAATCTCTCTACCTTGACACCTCAACACCTTTTCACCTCAACACCTTGACACCTCAGCCTTAACACCTCAGCCTCTCAGCCCAGATATCATGACCTTGTTATGGGGATGGGCAGGATGGGGTGATCATGGTCCCTGTCCCCGCTGGAAGCCCCGAACTCCCAAGGTGATATGTGGAGAGGGGGTATAATTCCTCACAGCCTTATCTGTTTATCTCAGTATTCTCAGCTCTGAGCAAGGTCTCCGGAAAGAAACAAGGTCTTCAGGAAGGAGTGTGGATTAAGAACTGGATGAGATCCGTTTTGGCGGGAAAGCAGAATCTTAACATAAGAGTTCACCCAGAGGACAAGTGAGAAAGATGAAGATGGGAATAGTTGATGAAGTAAATGAGCAACAGGTCTGCAGTATGCCTAAATAGACATGAGATGGTAGCAAAGACCCAGGAATAGAGCTACTACTGGCTATGTAACCATTTCTGGGAATGGGTGTAGAATATGTTAATGATTTCCAGGGGGACTGATGAATATGTAACACGTGGAAAAAAACTCTGTAGTTTTTTGGTCATTAGTATTGATGAGGAAAAATCCCGGTCAAACCTCAGCACTGTAATAAAAGAACATGGGCTTAACAGTGACATTGGCTATGGAGTGTGATTTTTGCATTTCATAGAAGAGTCCGGTCATAGAAGATTCTGGTCATAGAGATGTTAAAGAAGGGTTGAGTCATATAGAGTCATGAAAAGTAGGGTCCTGAGTCATAGAAATATTGGATCTTAAATTATGGAATCACATGATGGTTTGGGTTCGAAGGAACTTTAAAGCTCATTCAGTTCCAAACTCCCTGCCATGGACAGGGACACTTCCTACTATACAAGGCTGCTCAAGATCCCATCCAACCTAGCCCTGCACACTTCCAGGGAGGAGGCAGCCACAGCTTCCCAGGGCAATCTGTGCCAGTGTCTCACCACTCTCATCATGAAGAATAGTATCCTAATGTTTAATCTGAGTCTTTCCCCTCCTATTTTGAAGCCCCTTCATCCTATCACTACTTGTCCTTCTAAAAAGTCCCTCTCCAGCTTTCCTGTAGCCCTTCAGGTACTGAATAGCCACTAAAGAGGTCCCCACAGAAAATTCTCTTCTCCAGGCTGAAAAACCCCAACTCTCTCAGCCTGTCTTCATAGCAGAGGTACTCGTGCTCTTTGGTCATACTTATAACCCTCCTCTGGACCCATTTCAATAGTTCCATATCCTTCTTATGTTGGGGATTCCAGAATTGGACACAGGACTCCAGGTGGATTCTCACAAAAGACTAGTAGAGGGGGAGAAACCCCTCCCTTGACCAGCTGTCCAAGCTTCTTTGGATGCATCCCAGGACCTTGTTGGCCTTCTGGGCTGCGAGCACACTTTGCCGGCTCATGTGGAACTTCACATCAATCAGCACCCCAAGTCCTTCTCCTCAGGGCTGCTCTCAATCACATCATCCCCCAGCCTGTATTGATACAGGAGATTTCCCTGACCCAGGTGTAGGACCTTACACTTGTCTTGCTGAACCTCATGAGGCCCACTTCTCAATCTTGTCCAGGTCCCTCTGGATGACATATCGTCCTTCTGGCATGACCACTGCCCCAGTCAGCTTGGTTTCACTTGCAAACTTGCTGAGGGTGCCCTCGATCCCTCTGTCAATATCATTGATAAAAACTTTAAAAAACTCTGGTCCCAGCAGTGTCCTGTATTGTACCGAGGAACCGCACTTGTCATGGGTCTCCATCTGGACATCAGGACATGTTATTGTAAAGAATAGATATATTCTTTGCAGGATATCTATACACAACGATATATATTTTATATATATGTAAACATATATACTTATGTGTTTGCATGTAAATATATGTAAAGAATATATTTGGTTACATCATAATTTATATCATGTCACTGGTCTCTAAATATGAACTGCCATGACCCCAGATGGTGGGAGGGAAATCCTGGACTGAAGCAAGCTCTGATCTGTCACTGACTCACAATTTTTTAAAGAGAGTTTTGTTTTTTCACAGCCAAAAGCTGGGCTAAGGCTCACATCCACCTCCTGGTTTATCTGTCAAGTGCCTAGAGCTGTAAAACTCCAACTGTTTCTGTAACCAAACAATTTGTTGTGTTAAACCATTCTCGAGATTTTTGACCAAACACCCGTGACACTCACCAGGACTTGTGGGAGATGTGGTGGATGGAGGCCACCTTGGGCACAGTGATCACTAAATGATAGAGGTTTTGATTTGTGAAGAAGTGAGGAGAGGGTCAGCGAAATGGCAACCTTGGTATTCCTGAGGGTGGAACGTGGCC
Source organism: Dromococcyx pavoninus (assembly GCA_033558185.1). Taxonomy (NCBI): domain Eukaryota; kingdom Metazoa; phylum Chordata; class Aves; order Cuculiformes; family Neomorphidae; genus Dromococcyx; species Dromococcyx pavoninus. Next base: position 1,675,950 of record JAUMJL010000133.1, on the reverse strand, counting down.
TGTTTAGGAGCATGGTTGAAAGAGTCAATTGAGAGGCAGCTCTGAAGAATAAGGGAGTCCCGGAAGGCTCGACATCCTTCAGGAAGGGAATCATGAAGGCACAGGAGCAGGCTGTCCCCATGTGCTGAAAGACGAACTGGTGAGAAGACCGGTCTGGCTGAACAGAGAGCTCTGGCTTCAACAAAGATAAAAAAAAAAAGAGAGTTTATGAGCTTTAGAAGAGGGAATCTGCAGCTCAGGAAGACTAGAAGGATATTGTGAGGTTATACATTGAGAAAATCAGAAGGGCCAAAGCCCTATTAGGACTTCATCTGGCCACAGACGTGAAGAGCAATATAAACCCGTTCCAGAAATGCAGAAGAAAAATAGAGCCAAGGAGATTCTCCATCTTTTATTGGATGCTGGAGGGGACATTACCACAAAGGATGAGCGGAAGGCTGAGGTGCTTAATGCCTTCTTCACCTCAGATTTTCATAGTCAGACCAGCTGTTTTCTGGGTGCTCAGCCACCTGAACTAGAAGAAAGGGGTGGGGAGCACAGTAGGGAGCCCCCACAATCCAAGAAGAAAGGTTTAGGGACATGACACACCAGACACAGACAAGTCTATGGGGCCAGATGAGATCCACCCAAGACTACTGAGGGATCCAGCAGTGGATCTTGCCAATCCAATCTCTGTCATTTATCAGCAGCCCTGATCAACAGAGAAGGTCACAAACAACTGGGAGCTTGTCAATGTGATGCCCATCTACAAGATGGGCTGAAAGGTTGATGCAGGGAACTCCAGGCCTGTCAGCCTGACCTCAGTATTGAAGAAGATTACGGAGTAATTCATCTTGAATGTGCTCACCAGGCAAGTTCAGGAAAACCATGGGACCAGGCCCAGCCAGTACTGGTTCATGAAGGGCAGGTCCTGCTTGACCAACTTGATCTCCTTCTATTATCAAGTGACCCATTTATTGGACGAGGGGAAGACTGTGGGTATTGTCTACCTGGACTTCAGGAATGCCTTTAGCATTGTTTCCCAAAGCATTCTCCCAGAGAAGCTGCTGGGTTATGGCTTGGAAAGGCGTGCTCTTCACTGGGTAAAACACTGTCTGGATGGGGAATCCCAGAGAGCTGTGGTGAACGGAGCTCAGTCCAGTTGGTTACCGGACACAAGCCGTGTCCCCAGGGCTATGCTGAGGACAATTCTGTTCAAATACCTCCATCAATGATCTGGTTGAGGAAGCTGAGTGCTCCCTCAGAGAGTTTGCATGTGACACCAACTTGTGTGGGAGTGTTGATCTGCTGAAGGGCAGGGAGGCTCTGCAGAGGGACCTGGACAGGCTGGATCAGTGGGCTGAGGCCAATGAGATGGGATTCAGCAAGGCCAAGGGCTGAATTCTGCACTTTTGTCTCAGCATCCCATGCAAGAATACAGGTTCAGGAAACAGTGTCTGTAAAGCTGTCCATCTGGAAAGGACCTGGAATTAAGAGACTGATTGGTTTTGGCTGCCTTCAACCACCTCTTTTCCTGCCTTAAAGCAGCGTTGAGGCTGCAGCAGAGGCTGTGTCCTTCAACAACTTATCTCACTCTTGCCAGCAGCCCAGCTGTGCTTGCTGCCCATGGAGCTCTTGCTGCAGTGTTACCAGTAAGGAGAGCAGGGGCATGATGGTATCTCAGACCCCAGAGCTCCCCTCAGCCTCACAAACTCATTTCTAGAACTTCTCTAGAAGAAGCACTGTGCAGGCTCACCAAAAACTATAAACAGTACTCTGTAAGATGGGCATTAACAACGCGCTCACCCTCCTAAGAGAGAGAAGAAAAGGACTGGAGACCAGGTTGTGTCCTTGCATTTTCCTCTCTCCCTCTCTCTCTTTTTTCTCCCTTTCTTCCTTTTCCCTTAACACAGATTTTGCAGCTAATGCCAATCTTTTGCCTAAGAATGCCTGCAAAAAAGAATTCCTTTTTGGATCAATAATTTTGCATTGCCTTGCCTTCATTTAGTCCCATGGGCACTGAACCCATTAATGTCACAATGAGACCCAGGGTCTCACCACAATGACATCTGAACTATCCACACTGGGTTGTTACAGAGAAGTTGGAAGAAACTGCAGAGTGTCCCGTGCAGATCTGCCAATGTGGGGTTTGGGCCTCAAACATATGGCCTGATGGACCAAGGTACTTAAGGTAGTAGAGGGATCTGGGCTTCTTTGGAGGTGTGCTGAGGACCTCCTCTAAGCAGAGACGGCACAAAACCTTTTCCACCTGTCTTCCCCACCTGTCCATGGTCTCCTTGTTTATCAGCACTGGCATATTTGCCTACCTGAAGCCTCCCTCCATCTCCTCCCCATTCCTGGATCTGTTGGTGTCAGTGTTATATGCTATTGTGCCTCCAGCAGTGAACCCCCTCATCTACAGCATGAGGAACCAGCAGCTCAAGGATGCACTGCTGAAAGTGATAACTGCATTTTTCTTTGAAGGAATAAAATGCTCATCTGCTTCTGCATAGCAGTTATTATGTAACTCACAGATGGTCCTATCTGTCTTCTTTTTTTTTTTTGGTTTTAGGCAGTGGGGGTTGGGAGTGGGTTTTTTTGTTGTTTGAGGGGTTTTTGAGGGGGGTGGTGGTGTGGGGGTTTTTTGTTTTTTTTTCTGCAGACCCTTCATCCAAGGCATTTTTGGAGCTGCAGGGACAGTTCATGCGTGTATGGAAGGAAAAAGAGTCCCAGCACGGCAGCACTGCCAGACAGCTCCAGCCCTTGATCTCCTAGAGCTGTTCTCTTTCCCCTTCCACAATCTCCTCCTGATACCTCTCCTTGCTGTAAGACCTGAGTGCTCTGGCAGCTTGATCACAGCTGTGCTGTGTGGCCATGTTCTGACTGCAGGCAGGGACAGGCAGTGGGCACTTGTGTGGCAGAGGAGGCAGAGGTGTCTTCCTGAACAGCCTTTCCATAAAGAAAGGGGATCTTCTCAGGGCAGTGCCTGAAGGCTTTGGTCTTCTCGCAGAGTGTCTCTCAGGAACACGCTCAAGAAAGTCACCCACAGGTGAAAACAGCAGTGTCCGGGTAAACAGTGTTGGTGTACAGGGTTGAGTCACACAGCAGTGTCCTCTCAGAGAGAGAGACCTGAAAGACCAGCAGATCGAGGTCTGGCCTGTGTTCATGTGAGTTGGACACCCTGGGGAATCTGAACCAGGGCAATCATCCTGGAGTAGCCTCTCACATCCACCATTCTCATCCCTGGCCTCTCACCCCAGCTTGGACACCTTCATCATCCCTCTCAGAATGACACTGAACAAGTAGGTCAGAGTCCATGTGTGTATTGTGCAGATGAGATGTGAGCACCCACACCATGAGTGTGAGGTGAGATGAACCTGAGAGAACAGAAACAGCTTTTCCTTGGGGTTCAGTGAAAGCCAGTGAGAAAGCCAGCGCCTTGAGGTCACTTCATGGTGGGAGTAACATCCCACGGGAAACTGCCTGAATGCAGCACTGCAATGTGCTTCATTGAACTGAGGTCCCTGTGCCCCTTTCTTTCTTCAGTGCTTCAGATTAGTGCAATGCAGAGTGATCCGCTGCAGATCTGGAGTGCCTCCTGTGGCAACAGGGCACCAGAGAGACACTGTGATACTTTTCTCTGAGTGTAAAAATGGAAGACTCTGTCTAAAAATATCCCTGGGTGCATAAGGAGTCCACGAGGCCAGCTCAGATGTGGAGTTCTGACAGAACCCTGACATTTCTGTTTGTGACTCCAGGAACAAACGCCACTGACCGAGTGAGGTTCATCTCAGATGCCTTCAAGAGGCTCAGTGCAAGAGTTCTTGTCTGCTACATCACCCTTGGCTGGGACTCTGATTGTGTTCTCAGAGGTGACTGAACAATCAGAGAGGTTCTGTCCTAGGAAAAGGCGGATGTCAAACTCAAAGAAAGACAGAAAAGAGAAATGGTGAAATTACACGTTTTTCAACCTACCTGCATCCCTGGGAAAGGGAATGGAAAATGTCCTGAGGCCGTTTTCAGGCACTTGAAGAACAAGAAAAAAGAATTGCTGAACCAAAATGGGCAGGGGACAAGAAAGGCATGTTGTGGACATGGAATATTTTGTAAGGCCTTAGATATGGTCACCCACGGTGTCTGCATAGCCAGAGTGGGGCTGTCTGGTCGGAAGAAGTGGACACTGTGTGGTTTGGCAGTTGGCTGAATGAGGAAGACCAGATATCATCAGTGGTACGAAGTCCTCCATGTGACCAGTTATTGGTGGCATCCTTCAATGAGGAGCACGTTGGCCAACACTGTTTAATGTCTTTATTATCTTCCTGTATGATGTGATGGAGAGCACTTTCAGCTCTTTTGTGGATGATGCAGGGCAGAGGCCTTGAACAACCTCCTCTGGTTCATCTTACCTCGAGCAGGACTGAGAACAGAGGATGTTCACAGCTCTCCTCAAACCCAAGCTACTCTACTGGTTTCTTTCCTGAGTTTATCTGAACTGGGAGCCTGGATCCATATTTAGATGTGGTTTTCTATATCACAGGTATAGAAAATAAAGAAAACCCAAACAAACAACAAACTAACCAAATCCCTCAATTAAAAAAACACAAAAAGACCAAACAAATTCACAAAGAAATAAGAAGACAAATATGAAGAAAAGTTAGCTCTGACTTTTCCACAGATATAGTGGCAACCCTGGTGAGATAAAGGGCACCTTATTAACCTGAAGTAGATCTCATTCAAATCATTTCAACACTTTTCTAAATTCCCTTTTTCCTCATGCTGTAGGTGAGAGGGAGTCACTGCTGTAGGCACCACTGAGAACAGAACTGACACCAGCTGATTCAAGCATGGGGAGGAGATAGAGGGGAGATTCAGGCAGGTAAACACTGCAATGCTGACATAAAGGGGACAGGGGACAGGTGGGAGAGGCACCTGGAAAAGGCTTTGTACCATCCTTGCTCAGAGGGGATTCGCAGCACAGCCCTGATAATCAGAAAATAGGACACCACAAAACAAAACAGCCAAAACTTAAAAAAACCCTTAATAATAAAACAAAACCAACTTCCCTGAGGTCAGAATGTGAGGAGGAGACCTTCAAGATCTGAGGGATCTCACAGGAGAAATGGTGCAAGGTATTGACCTGGCAGAGGGGCAGTGAAAATGTATTGGCCATGTACAGGAGAGCAATGAGAAACCCAGAGCCCCAGGCAGATGCTGCCATGTGGACACAAGCTCTGCTGCCCAGGAGGGTTTATTTCTCCTAGATGTCGTCTCTCTGTCCTCACCAGCAAGATCTCCCAGGTATTTGTGCCCTCTGAAAGGCCTCAAGGAGGAGGAAAACAACCAGCAGTGGATGAGGATCAGGTCCAGGGCTACTTAATCCGGCTCATCACTTCAGAGTCTATTGAGTGGTTGAGTGCACCCAAGGGCACTCTATCTCTGCCATCCCAGGATCAGGAAAAAGAAGTCAAAGGAGCGCAACAATGCAGAGTTGTTCCTGGCACTCTTAAAACCCTCAGACCAGTAAGAGAGCAGCAGCCAAACACAGAGGCAAATGGAAATGTCTCTCAGTCCTACTCAGCACTTTCTTGTTCACAGTCCATTTGGATAGTGGAAGATGGAAAAAGGCTCAGCAGCAGTGACCCCTCTCTGGCTGTGTCTGCTTCTCACCCTTACCAGCATGGCAAGAGCAGGGACACCCCATGGGCCCAAGGCACCAAAATCGCTTGGTAGAGCAGCACATTCGACTCAGGACCTGTGAGGATCATTGTCAGGGGTGCAGGAATGGCCCCCAGGCCAACATGGACATAGTCACCTGGGGAAAGGCTCTCTGGGGAGAAGTGATGTCCAGGGAGAAGAGTAGGGCACCATGGCTGTGGAGGGGAGAAAAATTCCTGTGTGTCCAGCTGGGAGCAGCTGCTTTGCTCTGGGACAGCAGGAGCTACAAGAAGAGCCCCGGGGCCTGGACCACAATGCTGTCCTGAGAAGCAGGAGAAGCAGGACTGGCACAGTGGAGAAGCAGGATGCTGTATGCAGGGAAACTACTGAGCATGACATGACAAGCAGATAGGACACTTTCACAGACCTCTGTTCCCTCCTGTTATGGTCAGTCTATAGCCATGGATCTGCTGGGGAGGCTGAGATATCTCTCTGGTCTTAAAATCTACCGTGCCCTTCAGAGGGGCTGGGGCTGTGGGGTGAGTGCCCAGAGCACTGCCGCACCCTGTGGCTGGCAGTGCCATGGGGCCAGCCCAGAGTGTGCTGCTCTGCTGGAGTGAGGTGGGGAAAGGGCAGAGGAGTGGAGGGAGGTGGAGAGGGCTGATCTTCAAAGTCCCCAAGAAAGGAAAACACCAGTGTAGAGTTCAGCTGTGTGAGCGTGCATGGTAGGGGCACACAGCAGTGTCCTCCCACAACCAGGGCTCCTGGCATAGACTTGAAGAGTAGGACTTGGTCTGTTCCATAGACCATGGATGCTGTGAGCAAACGGCCCCAAGCCTTCTATTGCCCGACTTGTCACGAACCGTTCTATGATCTTCTATTACCTGACTCCTATATGACTTTTCTATGACCAAACTCCTCTACAACCCAATGTTTACATAACCTGACTTGCTTATGACCTGACTCTTCTACAACCCTTCTATGGCCAGAAGCTTCTATGACCCTTCCATGACCGAGCTCCTCTATAACCCAAATATTCTATGACCAAAACTTTCTATGACCCAACTCTTTTATGACCTGAAACATCTGTGACCTAATATTCTGTGACTCTTTAATGGACTGAATATTCTATAAGCTTTCTGTGACCCAATTCTTCTATGATTCTTCTATGACAAAACACCTCTATGACCTTGAATGGCCCGACTTTTCTCTGAAATGACCTTTCTATGACCAAACACTTCTAAAACCCAAATAAACTCTCACGAGTCTATGACTCGACCCTTCCACGACTCAACAATTCTAGGAGCCTTTTATGACCTGAGACATTAATGACATGAAACATCTACGACCTGACTCTGCTATGAGACTTCTGTGGCCCAAAGCGCCTATGAAACATTTAAAACTGAAATTCTGTTACTCCTCTATGACCTGACTCTTCTCCACCCAAGTTTTCTGTCATTCTTCAATGATCAAACCCTTTTATGACCGTTCCCTTCTAAGATCCAACTCTTCTGCACCTGCATGGAGCTCTGTGAGAGAGCCTTGGCACCTCACATAATTCTAAAGGCCTCTAATTAGAATTAAATGGCATTACTACACTAAATTTGATTCAGCAATGTGAGAACATCCATGACACCAGTGTCACGGTACTCACAGCCAGATCTGCCTTCCCAGGGCCTGGGGGTCAGGGCTTGGTCTTTCTGCTTCATCAAGCAAACCCAGGCTTTTCTCAGCATTACAGCTGTTTCCACAGTGCCTCTGTGCCCCTGCAACCAAGGCCTCAAATTATCTACTCCAATGAGTTCTTGAGGAGGCTTTGTCACTGACACCAATTAATACTTCAAGATTCTCTGAGTTTTACTTTTGATTTCTTGAGAGGTTTGCTCAATCTCCTCTCATCAGCTGAGGTTCAAGGACTCAGCAGCAAAAATACCCTGTGTCTCATTAAAATACAAAAAGTTTTAACAAGCTATTTCTCTGCCTGTAATTTTCCTCAGGTCTTCCAGGCTTCTACAGCTCATTGGAGTAATTTTCCAGTGTAGATAAGGACAAAGTTTTCAAAGTGCCCCGAATAAATAATACTTTTAAGGTAAACATTACTGTTCATTCCTTTTCAGCTCAGAGAAGAGGTGACAAAACCGTTCTCCAGTTGGCATTGATACCCATTGTCTCTTCAGGAGGTCTGGGTAGCATGGAGAAGCAGTCCCTTGACGTCTGACACTGCATGGACAGCCTTGCTCCTCACCTCCCCAGCCCCACCATTTCCTTCATTGCCCCCATGGGACTGGCATCCCTTTTCCTTACACTGACAAGAAGGGTTGTATGGTCTCTGCGGGAAAGAAGTGTCTCTCCCCTGCTGAGGGAGGGAACATCAGGGATTGCTTCAGCCTGTTTCACAGCAGGTGCCCCTGGAGACCCAGGAACACCTTGAGGGAGCCCAGAGGGGGCACAGAAAGCTCTGCCTTGTGCTGCTCCTCTGCTGCTGTGCTGAGATGGGCTCCTGGGATGGAGGGAGCTCATGGCAAGTGGGCAGTGTTACAAAAAGCCAGCTCTGCCCAGGAACTGCTTCTCTGCAAAGCACATCAGGGCTGAGGGCACTGCCTGCAGGGGAGAGGGGATAGGATTGAAGAAGAGATACAGAACAGGAGTGGGAGCACAGCTGAGTGCTCTCAAGAGGAGAAATCTTCTCATCCCTAAATACAGTAAGTAGCTGGCTGTAGTGCGGTGAGGATATAGTTCCTGGGAAGACCTAGAGCTGACACAGGCCACTGCTTTTGGAATCTATCAGGAGGATTCTTAGAGTTTCTCTTGAGCAGAGCAAAAGTCGTGCTCTGGAGCAGGGATTTTCTGCTGCACCATCAAAGCCCTGGCTGTGCTGAATGCCTTCTCCAAGGAACGGCTGCAGGAGGTTGAAGCCTGGTGTACACTCAGGGGTGCCCCGGGCTGTCCTTGACAGCAGGGTCCCTGCACCCTAGGGTCTGTGTGCCGGGGCAGAGACCTTGCCCTGTGCCAGGGTCAGGGTTCAACCTGCCCACGGATCTCCCCATGGCACTGTGGGGAGAAACTGTGGGTGGAGGGAGTGACCCCCAGTACGACAGGGCAGGGGCCTCTTGTTACAGGAGGTGTTGTTTCTGTCAGGGCTGCTTACAACTCCAGGTAACCCCTCAGAGTAATTGCAGAGAGTCATTTTGAAGAATGACATGGATGAAGCATTTAACTGGAAGGGGTGGAGTCTGTGCTTTCATTTTTCCACTCCTGGTTGACAGGGTGGGCAGTGGGAGATGGGAATTTATTTCTCTCTTCTGGAATGACACTGATACCCCCAGTTCCCCTTAGGGTTTTTCTGAGTTGCTCCTTGGCCCCTGAACACACAGAGATGCCCCTGGGCAGGGCCCCACAGCCAGGAGGGGTCTGCATGGCAGTGCTGAGCACACAGTGGGTGGGATGGGCTCTGTCAGCTCAGACACGGAGAAGATCCAGGGACAGAGAAATATCTCTCAGCAGGGACAAGTTCCAGGAGTCAGAGAGAGGAATGGAGAAGGAACTGTTCCCATTAACACCATGAGAAGGGAGATTCAGGCACCTCCCTGCCATCCCCTGCAGTGCAGATGCCTGCCATGGAGCAAACCCATGGTTTCCTCTCTCATCTCTTCTCTTAAGGCCATGGGTGCTTAGTCACCTTCTCAGCTGCCTCACCCCTTCATAGAAAACATTACCAAACACCCGAGCTCTCTGGCTCCACATGAAACAGCACCGTGCATTGCTCCCTGTTTCCTCTCCTGTCTCTGCTCACTTTATTTTCATCACTGGAGTTTCTGCAATAGGGTTTGGGTTAAGCTGCAGTTCTGACACCAGTTCTACGGGTCCTATCATGCAGATATAGCCATGGGAGTAAAGGGTCCAATTCTGCTCTTAATCAGAAGGTTGACGGCAATGCAAACAAGCAGATTCTCCTTTCAGGACACCCCAGATTTATGGCATTTGACTCTTTCCCTGGTTTGTCTTGGTAGGCTGCAAGCTGTCCTCCAGCAGGGCACAGCTGTCCCATGACAACTCTGTTTTCTGGCAGTCCAATAGAGAAGACACCTCAGTTCTAAGGTCATGGAAACACTGCTCATCATCTGTATGTGGGCAGCTGCAATGAGCCCTCTGTGTCCCTGACTGGGAAGGGAGAGGCAGGATGGGATAAGGGTATTTGGAGATCTGCACTAGGAAACTGGATTCCTTTGCTCCAAGCACTGTCCAGTTTCTTTTAGAGGGAACACTCGAGTGCAAAATCCTCTGGCGAAAAAAGGACTACCAGGATGGGGCAGCTGAGACCAAGGGTGATGGACAGACTGGCTGTACTCACTGTGCACAAAGGAACAGTCCCTTTGCCTGTCAGGACCCTTGAGATTTCATTCACAGTGCAGCAGAAATGCCAGGGGTTTCTGCATCAAAGCCACTTGTCAGCTGTGGTGGGGCCACCAGAGCAGAAGACAAAAACCAACTTCCCTTCAGCTCTGCTCTGCAGTCGGGTGAAATGTGAGGGACAATGCTGGAAACTCTTTGAAATCAGGAGTGGATTTATCCTGAGATCACCCTCTGTTGCTATTTACATACTGCTTTGGGGAAGGACTGGGTCCCACAGAGTCCACATCACAGCCTCCTGATCCCTGGGGCACCCTCAGTGAGCCTTACCCACAGCTTGTGAAAGGGACCTGCCAAAGGTCTTCATTGATGGAGAGAGGCAGTTGGGGGGGGGGGAGTTCTATGAGAAACGGCTTTGATTTTGGTTGGAGAATTGTCTTCTAACTTGTTACTGCCTTTTCCCTCTTGGCCAGTGCCCCATGTCCAGAGGAAGCAGATGTCCAACAGCAGCTCCCTCACCCAGTTCCTCCTCCTGGAATTTTCAGACACTCAAGAGCTGCAGCTCTTGCACTTTTGGCCCTTCCTGGGCATCTACCTGTCTTCCCTCCTGGCAAACAGCCTCATCATCACCACCATAGCCTGTGACCACTACCTGTACACCCCAATGTATTTCTTCCTCTTCAACCTCTCCCTCCTTGACCTGGGCTGCATCTCCACCACTGTTCCTAAAGCCATGGCAAATTCCCTCTGGGACAACAGGGCCATCTCCTACACAGGATGTGTTACCCATGCCTTTCTTTTCCTTTTCTTGATATCATCAGAATATTTTCTGCTCACGGTCATGTCCTACGACCGCTATGTTGCCATCTGCAAACCCCTGCACTATGGGACCCGCCTGGGCAGCAGAGCTTGTGTCCACATGTCAGCAGCTGCCTGGGGTGCTGGGTTTCTCCATGCTCTACTGCACTGCACACGGCCAATACATTTTCCCTGCCCCTCTGCCAGGGCAATGCAGTGGACCAGTTCTTCTGTGAAGTCCCCGAGATTCTGTCTTTCCTGTTCATACTCCTACCTTAGGGACCATGGGTTTCTTGTGATCAGTCTCTTAGTAGTACTGGGCTGTTTTGTTTTCATTGTGGTGTCCTATGTGCAGATCTTCAGGGCTGTGCTGAGGATCCCCTCTGAACAAAGATGCTTCAAAGCTTTTTCCACCTGCCTCTCTCATCTGGCTGTGGTCTCTGTCTTTACCAGCACTGGCACGTCTGCCTCCCTGAAGCCCCTTTCCATCTCCTCCTCGTGCCTGGACCTGGTGGTGGCTTTTCTCTACGCAGTGGTGCCTCCAGCATTGAACCCCCTCATCTACAGCCTGAGGAACCGGGATCTCAAGGACATAATGTGGAAGCTGGATTTTTTTATGAAAAAATAAATCACTGATCTTCTCTTACTTGGCTCCTTTAATGTAACTCATGTCAGGTTCATTCTGCATTTTTGGTGTCATAGTGGTTGTTGGTTCATGTCAAACCCTTTGAGCCCGATGCTAGGTACTAAAAATACTGTCCTGATTTCTCCTCTTAGGCAGCTCTGAATCACTCAGCCGCTCCCTCATTCCCCCGTGGTGAGACAGGGGAGCGAATTGGGAGAGTAGAAGGGAGGAAAACTCTTGAGTTGAAATAAGGAGAGTTTGACAGATCAAGAACAGCAGAGTACACAAGGAAATCAAAACTAGGAATTCTTTCATTTTATTCCCATCAGCAGGAAGGTTTTCAGCCTTCTCCAGGAAAACAGGGCTCCATCACACGTAATGGTTTTTGGGAGGACAAATACCATCACTCCACATGTTTCCCCTTCCTTCTTCTCTTACATTTTATTGCCAAGCGAGTTGTCACGTGTTACGGAAGTTTCATTTGGTCAGTTGGTGTCAGCTGTCTCAGGTTTGTCCCATCCCAAGCTCTTCTGTGCACCCAGGCCACTCACACGTGGGGTGGGGTGGGGTGAGAGGCAAAAAAGCCCTTGATGATGTATAAGCCCTGCTCAGCAATAATGTAAGCCTCCCTGTGTTACCATCACTGATGTCAGCACCAACTCAAATCACAGCCCCAGTCTGGCTACTGTGGAGAACTTTAACTCTACTCCAACCCAAACCAGCACAATAGGCCAGGTGAATTCTCATCCCCAGTCAGTCACACAAGCACCAGTGACACCACAAAGCTGTGTCACCACACCTGAAGGCCAGGTACTTTCTCCAGCCCTGTTATTTATTCAGTCATAAGGGACATCATAAGAAGCTCCAAGAGCCCGGCCCCGCTCTCCAGTCCTATCAGTTACTTGGGCACTTGTGACCTCACAGGCACCTGCACAAACCAGGTCACTTCTCACACCCAGACAGATGCTATCCTGCACGTGCTGTGTGATAGCGCTCAATATGATCTGTTCCACAACCTTTCCTGCTACCGAGGTCAGACTGACATGCCAATAATTCCCCAGATCCACCTTCCAACCCTTCTTTTAAATGGGTTGAACATTTGCCAGTCTCCAGTCGAGCAGCACTTCCCCACTCAGACTGGACAGCTGGAAGACGAGGGAAAGGGGTATTGAGAGAACCTCTACCAGCTCCCTTAATACCCTTGGGTGGATCCTATCTGGCCCCATGGTCTTGTGTATGTCTACTTGGCCAAGCAGGTCTCTAACCTGCTCCTCCTGCATTGTTGGACCTTCATTCTCACTGTCTTCTGGCTCAGGTGGCTGAGCATCCCAATGGCATTTCACTTTACTATTAAAGACTGAGGCAAAGAAATCATTAAGTACCTCTGCCTTGTCCTCATCCCTCATCGCTCGTCTCCCTCCTACATCGAGTAAAAGAGAGAGATTCTCCGTGGTCTTCCTGTTTTCAAAACAATAATTTCTTATTATCTTTCACTGAACTGGTCAGTTGAAGTTCCAGTTAGGCTTTAGCTCTTCTAATTTTCTCTCTACATGATCTCACCTCACCCTTGTAGTCCTCCTTGGACTATTGTCCCCTCTTCTAAAGCTCCTAAACCTTCCTCTTCTTCCTGAAATGGATACAAAGCTCTCTACTCAGCCAAGCCGGTTTTCTTCCCTGCTGACTCATTCTATGGCACACGGGGAAGTCCTGCTCTTGCGGCACCAGGATTTCCTTCTTGAGGAGCATCCAGCCTCCTTGCACTCCTCTGACATTTAGACCTGCCTCCCAATGAAGTTTATCAAGCAGCCTTCTAAACAGTTTGAAGTCTGCCCTCCACAAGCCCAAGGTGGCAGTTTTGCTGACCCCCTTCCTTACACCTCCAAGAACTGAGAATTCTATCATCTTGTGATCACTGACCCCAGGCGTCCTCCAACAGTCACCTCCCCCACAAGGCCCTCTGTTTTCAAACAACAGATCCAATGAGGAGCCTTCTCTAGTTGGTTCATTACCAGTTGTGTTAGGAAGTTATCTCCCATGCACTCAATGAACCTCCTAGACTGTTTCCTTTCTGCTGTGTTATACTTCCAGCAGACATCTGGAAGGTTGAAATCCCTCACAAGAACAAGGGCCAGCGATCATGAGACTTCTCCCAGTTGCTTGTAGAAGAGCTCATCGGTTTCTTCATCTTGGTTGGGCGTCCGATAACAGACTCCCACCAATATGTCTGACTTTCTGCATGTTCCACTGATTTTAACCCACAAGCACTCAACCCTATCATTACTGAGTTCTATACAATCAAAATATTCTCTAACGTACAGAGCAACCCTGCCACATCTCTTTCCCTGCCTATCCTGCCTGGAAGGTTTGTAGCCACCCAACACCTCTATGAACCTTCTGCAAGTGAACTCTTCCATTACTCCACTGTGATGTGACTCTTCAACTATCTGACTTCCTCACACCCAAATTTTCTCTGACTCTTCTATGTCCTAACCCTTTTAGACCCTTCCCTTCTATGACCCAACTCTTCTGCATCTGCATGGACCTGTGTATGAGAGCCTTGGCATCTCACATAACTCTACAGGCCTGTGTTTGGAATTCAATGGAATAACTGTTCCGAATTTGGTTTGGCAATGTGAGAACGTCCATGACACCAGGTTCATTGTAGTCACAGCCAGATTTGCCTTTCCAGGGACTGGAGGTCAGGACATGGCCTTTCTGCTTCATCAAGCAAACCCAGACCTTTCTCAGCATTACAGCTGCCTGCAGAGTGCCTTTGCATCCTTGCAACCATGGCCTCCAATTATCTGCTCTAACGAATCCCTGGGGGGGCTTTGTCAGTAACGATCCTCACTGATACCAATTAATACTTCAAGATTCTCTGAGTTTTACTTTTGACTTCTTGAGAAGTTTGCTCAATCTTGTCTCATTAGCTGAAGTTCAAGGACTCATCAGCAAATACACCTTGGGTCGCATTAAAATACAGAAAGCTTTAACGAGCTGTTTGTCTTCCTATATTTTTCTTCGGGTCTTCAAGCCTTGTACAGGTCATTGGAGTCATTTCCCACTGTGGTTAAAGAGGAAGATTTCAAAGTGTGCTAGATAAAAATTTATTTTAATGTAAAGATTGTATTTCATTGCATTTCATTTCAGAGAAGAGGTGAGAGGAGCATTCTCTTTTTGGCATTGATGCAGAGTGTCTCCTCAGGAGATCAGGGCAGCATGGAGAAGTAGTCCTTTGAGGTCTGACACTGCATAGACACCCTTGCTCCTCACCTCCCCAGCCCCACCATTTCTCTCATTGGCCCCCTTAGACTTCCATCCCCTTTATTTACACTGAGGGGAAGGGTCGTATGGTCACTGCAGGAAAGGAGTTTCTCTGCCTAGCTGAGGGAGGAAACATCAGGGATTGTTTCAGCCTGTTTCATAGCAGGTTCCCGTGGAGGCCCAGGGACACCTTGAGGGAGAACAGAGGGGGCAGAGAAAGGGCTGCCTTGGGCTAATCCTCTGCTGCTGAGCTGAGTTGGGCTCCTGGCATGGAGGGATCTCCTGTCAAGTGGGCAGTGCTACAAAGAGCCATCTCTTCCCAGGAAAAGCTCCTCTGCAAAGCACAGCAGGCTGACGGCACTGCCTACAGGGGAGAGGGGAGAGGAGGGAGGCAGAGAGAGGTTAAAGGCAGTGTGGAGTGGGAGGATGCTGAGAGATAACTGAGGAAGGAATTCTCACAGCCCTTCACACGGTAAGTCTCTGGCTGCAGGACAATGCAGTGGAAGTTCCTGGAGGGATCTCCTAAAGCTGGCACATCTCGCAGTTCCCAGTGTCTGTTAGGATGTCTCTCCCAGTGTCTCTGTTGTAGAGCAGAAGAACCTGGTGCTGAGCAGGGCTTCCCTGCTGCACTGTCAGAGGAACAGGGCATGAGGGTTGCCTTGTGCTGGGGACGAGTGCAGAGCTGTGCCTTAAACGGGTGTCTGGACTGTCCTCGAGAGCAGGGGCCCTGCAGCCCAGGGTCTGTGTGCCGGGAGAGGGACTCTGCTACCTGCCTACCTGGGGAGCTCCCCATGGCAGTGTGGGAAGATGCTGTGGGTGGAAGGAGCAGCTCACATTAAGAGAGGGTCCTTCTGATGTCGAGAGGGTGCTGTGCTGGTCAGGGCTCCTCACTGCTTGAGATACCTCAGGACATTTCTGAGAGGACATTTCAAAAGGAAGATGAAGGCCGTGATTACATGGATGACAAGGAGCTTTCCTGAGTCCATTCAGTTTTCTACTTTTGGAGAATTTTGGGAGAAGAAATGGAAAAGGGACTCTTGTGCTTAAGCAAGTCAGTCAGACTCCTGACTTGTAATTTTAAATGACCAATAAGTCTGATAGAAGCCTCCCAAGTTGTCTCCAGTCACTGCTGTGCCTATGGACAGCACCAACATCACCTTTGCTGGACCCATCAGGCTTAGCCTGACCTTCCCTTTTCCACCTCTAAACAGGAACTTGTGTTCATTTAGTGCCCTGCAAACAGGCAGGATCTGTAGATGATTGCACAGGGATTGGAATGGGGTCAGGGAGCAGGGAGAACACAGGGAAGGGAAACACCTGCACGGACAAAAATCTGCAAGCAGAAGCAATAGAGTCAGAAAATGGGAGGAAATCAAAAGCAGAAAAGTTGTGGAATGGAAAATTCAGAAAGCTGTGTTTGATCCCCTCCCGTGCAGATTTTTCCTCTGAGCAAAATCCTTGGCCTCCTCTCCCACCCAGCAAAGCCTCTGCCCTCAGGGCTCTGGGATCCAAGGCTGAACCACCTCTTCTGCAGCCACAGGTCCAATGCCCTCTCCAGAGCACAGGGACTGAGAGCAACCGTTCTGCACTGTTGGTGTCTGGGAGGGGCCGTGCACAGCTGTGAAAGAGGAACGCTATCTGCATGCCCGGTTGCCCTGGCCTCTCCCAGCCAGACCCTCACTCTCTTTCTCACTCTTTCTGCCCTGGTCTCTCTTCTTCCTGTTGTTCTCTTGTTCTTGCTACCAGGCTCTCTGAGGATGGGAGTTTCAGCTGCAGAGTCACACCCAGACCTGGTGGCTCCTTTCCTGCACTTGTGTTCATGGGAACCTGTGTCCCAGGTTTGCTCTGAGCTGTGAGGCTGTGGGCAGTTCAGTCAGTGGGACTGGGGAAGGAGCTGAATCTCTCTTCATCAAATGCCATCATGAGGACACTTGGCTGTCTCCGGTGAGCTTCCCTCCAGGATGCAAACCTGTTCTGTCACATCTTTGTGTTGCCAGAAAGCTCCATGGAGAAGCGCAGAGATTTTACGAGGGGGAAAATGCTCTTTGGGTTGTGAAATGAGCCGTGTGTGTCCTGGGCTGAAAGTGGGTGCTAAAACTTTAGGAAAGAGTGAGACCTTGAGTGGTGTGAGATGGCTTCTTCTGCTCTCAGCAGTGACTGGTGGCTTTTGAAGACAATCTGGGAATGTGATCCCCTCCCTCTCAGAAATGTACAAGTTCAGGGCAACTGGTGACAAGACTGAGGGACAGAGCAGCTCCCCTCACTCTGCACTCTGCCACAGGCAATGGGCTTGCCTTGCAGGACTCCCTCTGCTCTTCCTGAGTGCAGCAGAGCTGCTGAGGGTTTCTGACCTCCAAGGACACTGCCCAAAGGACACAGTGAAAGTTCTGTAAAAATATTCAAGAAATCTTAGGCTTCCTTTACCTTTCGTGTTTCTTTGGAAAAGGGAGTGCAGCTGTTGACAAGCCCTTCTGAGTTAGCAGTAGTTTCATGAGACAAATTGGAACACTAGAACCTGTCCTTGGCCATTCCCACTGCTACAGAGCAGGACTGACTTATCAAGAGCCCATGTACAGTGGCCCTCCTTTAAATCACACAATTGGTCAGCAACAACCTGTGCTTCAGCCAGGAAGCTGGAATAAGGTCTCCCAGAAAATTAGAAGTGTGACTGTGTGACACCGGGACTGTCTGTTTTAAATGGCTTTGATTTTCCTGACAAGTATCTCCCCTAACTTGTCATTGTCTTTCCTCCTATGACAGTACCCCACGGCCAGAGGCAGCAGATGTCCAATAGCAGCTCCATCACCCAGTTCCTCCTCCTGGCATTCACAGACACACGGGAGCTGCAGCTCTTGCACTTCTGGCTCTTCCTGGGCATCTACCTGGCTGCCCTCCTGGGCAATGGCCTCATCATCACCACCATAGCCTGTGACCATCACCTTCATACCCCCATGTACTTCTTCCTTTTCAGTCTGTCTTTTCTTGACCTAGGCTCTATCTCCACCACTGTCCCAAAATCCATGGCTAATTCTGTCTGGAACACTAGGGCCATCTCCTATTCAAGTTGTGCTGCACAGCTGTTTCTGTTTGTCTTTTTCATTTCAGCAGAGTATTCCCTTCTCACCATCATGGCCTACGACCGCTACGTTGCCATCTGCAAACCCCTGCACTACGGGACCCTCCTGGGGAGCAGAGTTTGTGTCCACATGGTAGCAGCTGCCTGGGGCTCTGGCTTTCTCACTGCTCTGTTGCACACGGCCAATACATTTTTTCTTCCCCTCTGCCATGGTAATGATGTGGACCAGTTCTTTTGTGAAATCTCCCCAATCCTCAAGCTTTCCTGCTCACAGTCCTACCTCAGGGAAGTCGTACTTCTTGTGTTTAGTGTCCTAGTAGCACTTGGCTGTTTTGTTTTCATTGTGGTGTCCTATGTGCAGATCTTCAGGGCTGTGCTGAGGATCCCCTCTGAGCAGGGATGGCAAAAGGCCTTTTCCACGTGCCTCCCTCACATGGCTGTGGTCTCCCTATTTCTCAGCTGTGGCATTTTTGCTGATCTAAGGCCTCATTCTATCTCCTCCCCATCCCTTGATCTCATGGTGGCTGTTCTATATGCAGTGCTGCCTCCAACAGTGAACCCCCTCATCTACAGCATGAGGAACCAGCAGCTCAAAGATGCAGCATGGAAACTGATAACTGGATGTTACTGTGAAACAATGAAATGTTCCACACCTTCTGCATAGCAGTTATCCTGTAATTCATTGCAAGACCAGACTGTTTTAATTTACTGTAGATTTGTGTGATTTTGTTTAATTGGGATAATGTTTTCATCCTTCTTTCTAATTCAATTTCTACTTTTATCCTGTGACTAAGTTACTGAGTAAATAAGGAGTTGTGCTCTCTGTGTGTTTAAACCAAATGAAAGGCCTTTCGGCAAATTTAATTTTCCTGAGATCTTTCCTCCAAGTCCTTTTTGGAGATCCTTTCTGTCTCTATGGGCAGAGGGGAAAAGAGCCCCTGCATGGCAGCACTGCCTGGCAGCTGCACTGCTTGATCTCCCAGAGCTGTTCTCTTTCCCTTTCCACACTCTCCTCCTGATCCCTGGCCTTGCTGTAAGGCCTGAGTGCTCTGGGAGCTTGGTCATAGCTGTGCTGCGTGGTCGTGCTGTGACCGCAGGTAGGGACAGGCAGTGGGCAACTGTGTGACAGACCTGGCCTCCACAACAGCCTTTCCATAAAGAAAGGGGATCTCCTCAGGACACTGCCTGAAGGCTTTGGTCTTCTCGCAGAGTGTCTCTCAGGAACATGCCCAAGAAAGTCACCCACAGGTGAAAACAGCAGTGTCTGGGTAAACAGTGTGGGTGTACAGGGTTGAGTCACACAGTAGTGTCCTCTCAGAGTCAAACCTCCTGTGAAAGACATGAAGGACCGGCAGATCGAGGTCTGGCCTGTGTTCATGTGAGCTGGACACTCTGGGGAATCTGAACCAGGGCAATCATCCTGGAAAAGCCTCTCACATCCACCATTCTCATCCTCTCCCTCTCACCCCAGCTTGGACACCTTCATCATCCCTCCCTGGAAGGACACCGAATGAGTTGGTCAGAGTCCACGTTTGCATTGTACAGATGGGATGTGAGCATGAACATCATGAGTGTGAGGTGAGATGAACCTGAGACAACAGAAACAGCTTTTCTTTGGGGTTCAATGAAAAACAGTGAGAAAGTCAGTGCCTCGAGGTCACTTCATGGTGGGGGTAACATCCCATGGGAAACTGCCTGAATGCAGCACTGAGATGTGATCCTTGAACCAAGATCCCTGTGTCCATTTCTCATTACGTGGGGCATCTCTTATGAGTGCAGAGCACAGGGGGCCACTGTAAGTCTGACGTGCTTCCCATCCTCTGAAAGTAGACACAGGAGGACAGAAAGGAGCTGTGACTCCTGCAGGGCACGGTCTCTGTGTGTGGAAGGGAAAGACTCTGTCTCTGATCATCCCTGCGTGCATGAGGAGTCCACAAGGCAGCTCAGATGTGGAGTCCTGACAGAACCCTGACCTTTCTGTCTGTGACTCCAGGACTAAACCCCACTGGCCCAGGGAAACTCATCTCAGCTACCTTGGACAGATTCAGTGCCCTGACTGTGCTGCTCTGCTGGGGTGCGGTGGAGACAGGGCAGAGAAGGTTGAGGGAGATAGGGAGGGCTGAGCTGCCAAGTTGCCAAGAAAGGAAAACACTAGTGTAGCGTTCAGCTGTGTGAGACTGCAGGTGGGGCCATAGAGCAGTGTCCTCACAGAACTAGAGACTTGAAGGTCCAGCAGAGTAGGACCTGGGCTGTGCCATAGACCATGGATGCTGTGAGCAAACTGCCCCAGGGTGATCATCACAGACCAACCACACATCTGCCAGTGACACCACTGGCCAATCACCCCAGGTCAGAGAGGTGGTTTGTCCCATAATGGAGGGACACCGAAAGATCGGGAGTTTGTTCTTGCACGATAGACTTCTGCAGACACTTCTCGCGTGTGATGAGATAAACTTGAGTGATATAAATTAAAAAAAACATGAAAATCAATCAAAATATGAGAATACTGCTTCTGTGGGTCTTTTTAATAAGGATCGTCAACAACTAAAAGAGGTTCTTATCCCAGTCTAAGTGCAGTTCCCAGCCTGGTCAGCAGCCAGACACAACCAGTTCTGAGCCCAATTGTCCCAACAGCAAAAGAGGAAAGGGACATAAGGGAGAGACTTGTGGGCTGAAACCTAAAACTAAACCACTGACATTGCAGGGCAGGCCTGGAGAAAGATCCCAGGTTGGACACAGCAGCAGATGGGAGCTGGACTCAAGAACTGCATTCAGGAATACCAGTTCAGGATCAGGGAAAATAGGACAGGTGAGTTCCTCAGTAGACACCAGCAGCTGAAAAAGAAGCCTTGACCCTTGTAATTCCTCTTTTTTTTTATACCAAGTATGACATATATGGGATGGAATACTCATTTGTCAGTTTTAGGTAACCTGTCCCGTCTGCTCCTCCCTGCAGGTGTGACACTCACCCTCTTGACTTACAGCATTCCACCAGCTCCAAGATGGCCTTTGTTCCTATAGGACCAAGCATAAGCAACGGTCATTCTGCATCTCAATGCCCAGTTATCTTGGTGATAATCACTAATTTTAAATGTTGTCACTTCTAGAGACAGATGCTGTCTGAAAAACAAGTAGTTAAACCTTGGAAAATGAAGTTATTTAGAAGAGGCTGAGCTGAAAAATTAGAAAAATGATTTGCTTTAGTGCAAACCAGAACACAAGTGGTGCAGTTTTGTTCAAAATCTACTGGAATCCACTTATGACAAACAAAGGAAGAGACATCCCCCCAGTTTGGATTCCCCAGACAATGCCTGAAGTGCAATCACTGACAGAATGCACCAGGTGGGGACCGAGGATCACGTGTGAAATTATGCATCGTAAGAAGAAATCTGTAATGGTGTGACAGGACAAGTTGTTCCTGAAGCTCTGCGGGCTACAAATATAATATTTTAAAAGGCAGGTACGTAAAGAGTACTTTGAAGAAGTGTTAGAAGAGTTCTCCAACTGTTATTGTTCAGAGCGTCTCCTAAGGAGGGGAGGACTGGCAGGAAAAGCAGTCCCTTGAGGTCCATCAGTCTATGGACAACCTTCCTCCTCACCTCCCCAACCTCACCACGTCACTCTGTTTCTATGGTTGACTGTGCAAGTGGAAAATACACATCCATGTGACACACGCAGAGCATTTGGATCCCTCCCAGAGCAGCTCTTGGATTGTCGGTCTATCCAGAAGTTGACATTGCTTCTCCTCAGTTACCCCAGACACAGTCAAGCACACGAAAATGGGTCTGATATAGACTATTTTTGATCTTGAAGGTCAGAGAATCATAGAATATCAGGAGCTGGAAGAGGACTACTATGAGACTCCCTGCTCCTGATGAGACTACATTAAATCAAACTGTACAGCTAAGAAACGTCCAGATCCTCCCTGAAATCTGCAGGTTTGGTGTTGTGACCCTTTCCCTGTTCCAGTGACCGAGTACACAGTGAAGAAGCTTCTCCTAATGTCCAAGCTAAACTCCTCCTGATGCAGCCTCATTCCATTTCCTCGTGTCCTGTAACTGGTCACCAGAGAGAGCAGATCAGCCCCTCCCTACATGCTGCCCCTCCTTGAGGAAACTGTAGAGTGTGATGAGGTCCCCCTCAGGTCAGAGAGCAAAGATCACACACCAGCTGGGGTGAGTGGGCAGCGCTGGAACTGGAGATGTGAGAGACCAAAGCCCTGGGGAACCTTCCCAGTCTGTCCCTACTACCAAGGACGCCAAACAGTCTGCTCTCTCCTGCACCTGCAGCTCTGGGCTCTGCACCTCACACCCACTGGAGCCTGTCCTCACTCCACATGGTCACACAGCTCAGCCAGCATTGATGGTGTCCTCACCTGGGCACTTTCCATCTCAGCCCAGCCCCTCTCCAGCTCTCCCCACAGCTCCTGATTTCTCATCAACCCAGCCCTGCAGAGCAGCCCTGTCTGGGCTGGTCCCATGACAGTGGCCACCACAGGGTGCAGCAGAGCTCTGGGCTCTCACCCCACAGCCTCAGCCCCTCTGAAGGGCACAGCAGGTGCTGGGGGTCAGAGACGGCTCTCAGGCTCTCTCACAGCCCCAGGGTTTGAGGGTTGTTGTGGTGCAAGGACGTGGAGGGCAGTGAAAATCCAGAAAGAGGTTTCTCATGCAATTCCTCAGCACTGTGAAGGATAAAAAAAGGGCTTTTTCAAATACGTCAATAGTAAAAGGTCGACAAGAAAGAACATTGGGCTGTTACTTGATGAGCATGGGCCCCTCATTAACAGCAGCTTAGACAAAGTAGAGACTTTTAATACTTTTTTTTTTGGCATTGGTATTCAATAATGACATTGGGCTTGCCCCCACCTCCCCAGAGCCTTGAGCTGGAGGATCATGACTCGGCAAACAGTCTCCCAATCAACCCCCAAATTGTGTGGGATCTGCTGGTCCAGTTGGATCCCTTCAAGTCGATGGAACCTGATGGGGTTCATCCAAGAGTATTTAAAGAGCTGGCTGGTATCATCGTGAAACCTCTCAACGATTTTTCAGTGCCATTGGGAATCTGGAGAGGTGCCAGCTCACTGGAAAGTAGCAAATGTTGTTTGAGTCTTCAAGAAGGGCAACAGGGATGACCTCAATAACTACAGGCCTGTCAGTCTCACTGTAGTGCCTGGGAAGATTATGGAGAAGATTATTCTGGGAGTTACCAAGAAAACATCTGAAAGACAACACCGTCATTGGTCCCAGGCAGCATGGGTTTACAAAGGGAAGATCCTGCCTTACAAAGTTAATGTCCTTCTATGACAGGGTCACCCACCTGGTCGACCAGGGAAAAACAGTGGATGTCATTTTTTTGGATTTGAGCAAAGCCATTGATCCTGTCTCTCACAGGATTCTCATCAACAAACTGTCCAGAATACAGCTGGATAAGCACATAATACAATGGGTGTGGAATTGGCTGATGGGTTGGGCTTAAAGAATCACAGTGAATGGAGTTACATCAGGCTGGTGACCAGTCATTGGTAGGGTCCCACAGGGATCCATCCTGGGGCCAGTGTTCTTCAATATCTTCATAAATGACCTGGGTGAAGGACTTGAAGGTTTATTGACAAAGTTTGGTGATGACACAAAAGTGGGAGGAGCCGTCGACACTCTTGGGGGCAAAGAGGCCCTGCAGATGGATCTTGACAGATGTGAGTGTTTATTCAGGTTTTAGAAAGTTGTGTCATAGAAGGGTCAGTTCAGAGAAGGGCTGGTTCAGAAAAGGGTCAGGTCATAGAAGAACTATAGAACCATTGGATCATAGATGTGTCCGGTCATATAAGGGTTGGTCCATAGAATAGTTTTATCATAGAATATTTAGATCATAGAGGAGTTGGGTCACAGAAGATTTTGGTCACAGAAGTGTTCTAGAAAGTTGTGGCCATAGAAAACCATAGAATGTTCAAAGAAGAGCTGGGTCACAGAAGGCTCAGTTCACAGAAGGCTCAGATTTTAGAAGACTCAGGTGATAGAAGAGTCAGATCATAGAAGAGTTTGGTAGTATCAGATACATAGAAATGTTGGGTCATAGAAGTTTCATAGAAGGATCGAGTCATATAAGAGTGAGGTTACAGAAGGGTAAGTTGGTAGCAGGGTTGGTTCATAGGACAGTTAAACCATGGAAGAGTTGGTCATAGAAAATCACATCATAGAAGCGTCAGAGAATAGCTGGGTCATAGAAGGCTCGAATCATAAAAGGGCCTGGTCATATAAGGGACAGGTCACAGAAGAGTCAGGTTATAGATGAGTCAGGTCATAGAGGTGTAATAGAACAGCTCAGTCATAGAAGGGTCAGATCATAGAAGTCACGGAATATTTGAGTTATACAAGAGCTGGCTAATAGAAGTGTGAAAGCTTATTCGGATAATAGAAGGGTTTTGTCATAGAAGAAGGGTCAGGTCATAGAAAAGCACGATTGTAGAAGTGTCAGGTCATATAAGTATTGGACCCTAGAAGGGCTGGGTCATAGACTGTTTGGCTCATAGAGGAATTGGGTCACAGAACAGCCAGGTCATAGAACATCGTAGAAGGATCAGAGAAGACCTGGGTCATAGAAGACTCATGTATGAGAAGTACCAAGTCATAAGAGACTCAGATCATAGAGTATTTGGATCATAGAGGAGTCATAGAAAAGTTTGGTAATAGAAAGATCAGGCCATACAAGGGTCATTTATAGAAGATTCTGCTCTTAAAAGTTTCAAAGTCCGTATGAGGGTCATAGAAGGGCTGGGACATAGGCTCTGGTCATTAAAGAGTCATAGAGGGTTGTATAGACATCGGATCATAAAAGAGTTGAGTCATAGATGGGTCGTATCACAGAAATGGAGGCTCATTTAAGCATTGGATCATGGGGGAGTCATGGAGGACTCAGGTGATAGAAAGGCCCGGTCATAGAAGATTTGGGTCATCAAATCTCAGGTCATAGAAGAATGATGAGACAAAATCTGACCAAGGGAAATTCTCACCCTTTCAGACAACCAAGAATGGGATGGGAATGGACAAGGTCAGAGGAGAGCCTTTAGTTTCCCTGCTCACCCATTGGTAATTTGTTAAAATGAGATTCAGTGTGTGAGTGGTGCCGCTGTCAGGGAATTCCCCCAGTCTCCCTGACCTTTGGAAGATGATGGACAGTGCCCTCACCATGACATCGTCCTGCTTGCTCAGCTCTCTGGGATGCTGCCCTTCCTGTCCCATAAATGGGGAAGAACTGTGTTTGCTCAATTTATCTTATCCCTGTCTTGATCCCTACCCACCACCAGTTGATCACCTCCAGAGTTCTGCCCTGAGATGCACAGGCCTGGGAGATCTTGTTGGGGAAGAAAAAGGAAAAACAGACACAGGAAATACCAGATCTCTCTACACCTCTCTTCCTAAATTCAGTAGTGCCCACAAAGTGTCTTTGTTTCTTCTATAACTGTCCCTGAAGCAGGAAACACTCACCATGGTTACATGGATTTGCCTTTTCAGTTGAGATTGAACGTCGGTCTGTACCCTTGCTGAGGTTAGAAGATGCTTTTCTTGAAGACCATCTGTCCTGAACTCTGTGACAAGGTCACAGCTCTGTCTCCCACAGGAACCGCTCCAGCTCCTCCTGCTTGTGCCCCTGCCTGAGGGCATTGGTGCCTATTGGGGCTGAAGCCCTGCAGCTGTGGCACCAGGCAAGCTCACCTGTCGTAAGGACACCTGGCACCAAGCGTCCAAGACCCTGCATGTGCAAAGGCTTTGCTTAGAGCAGAGACGTGGCTTTCGAGCTCCAGGTCTAAAGACTCAGGATGAAATTAAATTCAGACAGTGGAAAAGTCCTTCCAGCTTGGAGAAATGAGATCATTCCCTGTCACCTTCCTGCTGTTCTGTCTACTGACAGGACAAAAATGACAGTGATTGTAATGCCGAGGTACTTTCTGAAAGCAGAAATGACTCTGCAGGAAAGATGTTTCTCTCCCCAGCTGAGGGAGGGAACATTAGGGAACGTTCCAGCCTCTTTCACAGCAGGTGCATATGGAGCCCATGGGACACCTTCAGGGAGCCCAGAGCGGGAAGAGAAAATGCTACCTTGGGCTGCACCACTGCTGCTGAGCTGGGCTGGGCTCCTGGCATGGAGGGAGGTCATGGCAAGGGGGCAGCGCTATAAGAGCCAGCTTTGCCCAGGAGCAGGTCCTCTGCAAAGCGCAGCAGGGCTGAGGGCACTGTCTGCAGGGGAGAGGAGAGAGGAGGGAGGCAGAGAGAGGTTAAAGGCAGTGTGGGGTGGGAGGATGCTGAGAGTTCACTGAGGGTGAAATCCTCACAGCCCTTCACATGGTACATCTCTGACTGTAGGACAATGCAGTGAAAGTTTCTGGAGGGGTCTCCTAAAGGTGGCACATCCCACAGCTTCCAGGATGTGTCAGGATATCTCTCCCAGTGTCTCTGCTGTAGAGGAGAAGAATCTGGTGCCGAGCAGGGCTTCCCTGCTGCACTGTCAGCGGGAAAGGGCCTGAGGGCTGCCTTCTGCCGGGGACGAGTGCAGAGTTGTGCACTCAGGGGTGCCCCATTCTGTTGTTGAGAGCAGGGTCCCTGCAGCCCATGGTCTGTGTGCTGGGACAGGGACTTTACCACCTGCCATGGTCAGTGCTCAGCTTGCCCGGGGACCTCGCCATGGCACTGTGGGGAGAAGCTTTGTGTGGAGAGTGACGCCTAGAAGGGCAGGGCAGGGTCCTTCTGCTGTCAAGAGGGTGCTGTGTGCGTCAGGGCTGTCCACAGTTCCCGGTCACACACAGGGCACTTCCAAGGATCTTTCACAAGGAGAGTCAAGACAGGAGCTACCTGGAAAGGAAGGCACTGCTCTTAGTCTTCAGTTTCATGCTGTGGGAATGTTAAAGGGAAAGGAGGTGCAGATATCTGAGAAGTGTCTGAGATTCTTCAACCATTACATTATGTGATCTGTAGGTCTGCTAATAACCTCATAAATTGCCTGCACTGACCCCTCAGCCTACGGGAACAGCAGCATCACCTTGGCTGGAAACATCAGTTTGTCTGACCTGCTCTTTGCCGCCTGCATGCAGGGAGACGTCCCCGGGCAGAGTCCTCTCACAAGGAGTTTTCTCTAGGGCAGAACTGAGTTCATATTTGATGGGATGGTGTCCCTTAGAATCTGGTGTGAGGAAAACCATGTGGGGACAGAGAAGCAGTTGGAAAAGTTTCAGGAAGCAGAGGGGTGGGCAAGGAAGAAGTCAAAATTAGGAATTTTAATGTCAGGAGAATTGGGAAAATTGCCTTGCATCCCCTCCAGGATAGACACCTTTCTCTCAGCAAGACCTCTTGCCTCCTCTCTCATCCAATCAAGCCTCTGGCCTCATGGTCGTGTGGCACAAGGCACCAGGTGCCCACTCTGCAGCCAGAGATCCAGCAGAGCAGAGCTGCCTTACTGTATGCTCAGGGCCATCGCCCTCTGCAGAACACAGGGGCCGAGTGGGACAGCTTTGCTGTCTGGGAGGCTCCTGCATGGCTGGTTAAGGTGACAGCTTTCTCAAGTGTCCTCATCTTTCCTCTTGCCTCCCTTCGCTGAAAGATCCAAGGGCTGATCCTTCATTTTCCCACCTCTCTGTGCTGTTCCTGTTCCTGCTTGTGGGCTCTGTGGGACTGGGGGAGTTTCAGACACTGGCCCTTCAAGCCTTGCTAGGCTGTGGTCTGTGTGGGAGTAATCTTCCCCATTCCCCTTACAACCTGTCAGGCTCCAGGAAATGTGGGATCCTGGTTTGGGAAATGAAGGACTCTCCCCAAAGGAGATCCTATCTGTAGAACACTTGACCATTGCCTGCAGCGTCCTGCCAGGCTGAGAGCTTGGCACCAGACAGCCTTGAGTCACAGCATCTTTGTGATCTCTGAGCTACCGTTAAAGCAGCCCCCAGAGGTGCCAAGGCCATGGAAATGCTGTGGAACAGCCTTAAATGGGCAGCTGAAAGGTGTCTAGGGTGTTCTTCTCTGGAGGAGAATGTGTTGTGCACCCTTACGCACCCTGTGAACAGGAGAGAAGTTTGGGCATCCGAGGTCGGAATTGAGACTCTGCTACTCTGAGAAAGATCCAATTTCTTTTAAGTGGAATATACGACTGTGACCATCCTGCAAGTGCAGCACATGTGAATTCAGGAGAGCTGTGAAGAAGACTGGAAGATAGATCATCTTCCCTCTGTTTTCAGGGAAACCTTTTGTCACTCAGGTCTCAGAGAGAAATATGGAGGATTCCTACCTTTCAGAAATCTCCCCAGGCAGGACAGGAATATCTAAAAGCAAATAAACAAAGTAATAAAATCTTGTAAGCAACTCCCATTCGTTTCACTTGGGAGAGAAGATGCTGAAATATCCTTTTCAATGACAGTGGATTTCATCTGCTTGAAACTGAAAATTGTCAATTGTGAATTCCTTAATGCCATAAGTCTGTACTCTCCCCTGCAGACAGATCATTGGGAGCCCATGGGAGAGGCTCCTGCTCCTCATCGCACATACAGTGTGGGAGGTGTTTGTAAAATACATGAAAATTTAATTTTCTTCTTTGAGAGGTCTTCTCTAACATGTCACTTTCTTTTCTTTTTTCATCAGTCCCTGATGCCCAGAGGCAGCAGATGTCCAGCAGCAGCTCCATCACCCAGATCCTCCTGGCATTCACAGACACACGGGAGCTGGAGCTCATGCACTTCTGGCTCTTCCTGGGCATCTACCTGGCTGCTCTTGTGGGAAATGGCCTCATCATCACCACCATAGCCTGTGACCACCACCGCCACACCCCCATGTACTTTTTCCTCCTCAACCTCTCCCTCCTTGACTTGGGATGCATCTCCATCACTGTCCCCAAAACCATGACCAATTACCTCTGGGAAACCAGGACCATCTCTTATCAAGGGTGCGTGGTCCAACTCTGTTTTTATCCCTTTTTCATTTTAGCCAAGTTTTATCTTCTCACCATCATGGCCTATGAGCGCTGCAAACCCCTGCACTATGGGACCCTCCTGGGCAGCAGAGATTGTGTCCACATGGCAGCAGCTGCCTTGGGCTCTGGATTTCTCAATTCTCTGCTGGACACAGCCAATACATTTTCACTACCCCTCTGCCATGGCAATGCTGTGGACCAGTTCTTCTGTGAAATCCCCCAGATCCTCAGGCTCTCCTGCTCAGACTCCTACCTCATGGAAGTTTGGTTGGTTGTGGGTTGTTCCTGGTCACTTTTCAGCTGTTTCATTTTCATTGTGGTGTCCTATGTGCAGATCTTCAGAGCAGTGCTGAGGATCCCCTCTGAGCAGGGACGGTACAAAGCCTTTTCCACTTGCCTCCCTCACCTGGCTGTAGTTTCCCTGTTTATCACTACTGCATTGTTTGCCTACCTGAAGCCCCCCTACATTACTTTCCCATCCCTGGACCTTGTAGTGTCATGTCTGTACTCAGTGGTGTCTCCAGCAGTGAATCCCCTCATCTACAGTGTGAGGAATAAGGAAATCAAGGATGCAGTGTGCAAACTAATACAACGGAAGCTGTTTCACAAACAATAATCTGCTTTCCCTTCTCTGCTCATTTCCAGGAGTTTATCTCAGGCCAGGAATCTGTTATTTTCCCTTGTAATAATCCTACCTATAAATAGTCTTCCAAGCTACACTACTTGTCTTGAGGTTTAATCCAGTTGTACTCGACCCTTGCACAACACTGTGTCAGATGTGACTGCTTCAAACACAGCTCTTCAATAAAAGATAATCTCCCAGGTGCCTTGCCTGAAGGCTGAGTTGTCTTTTAAAGAGTCTTTTTCTTTCTGTTCTCCCTGTGACTGGGGTAAAACTCATGGTAACTTTGGGTTCCTCTGGACCAGAAGTTCTAGTTTAAAGGGTGTCTTCTTGGTCTCCAGTGGCAGTGGAGTTGTTGTATGGGCTCCACTTTACTTCTTTGGGCTGCTTCGCTTATGACAGGATAGATGACACCCTCAAAGGTGATGGCCCTCAAAATGAAACCACTGAAACGAGGTATCCACAAACAAGGACTCTGAAGTGCCAAGGGAGTAAGTAGCGACCCAGCAGGAAAAGAGACGGGAGGCTGGAGACATGTGGGAGCTGCCTGAGGACACCTAGGATTCTTGTGCTGCCCTGGGTAGTGGGGCTGGTGGGGGCAGAGAAGAGGTTAAATGCAGCTGGGGTTGAGGATCACCTACAACATGAGTGCAGGAGACCGTAGGAGTGAGTGGCCTCTGTTTCCTTGTGTCAATATTGCAAGGAGCAGCCCTGGGACTGATGGGCAGGATGAGACCCCTCTCTGCCTCCAGGAATGGCTATACCCTCCAGAGGGGCTGTGGCTGTGGTTGAACAGCCAGAGTTCTGCAGCATCCTTTGATAGGCAATGCTGTGGGGACCATCCCAGACTGAGCTTCTCTGCTGTGCTGGACTAGGCTGTTGGAGAGGGCTGGGGAGGTGGGAGAGCTGGCGAGATGCTGGTTTGGGATGGTAAGAGCACAGGAGAGGAAAACACCAGTGTAGAGCTGAGCTGTGAATATGGGCAGGGTGATGGCACCCAGGAGAGTTCTCACGATCCAGAGTCAGGTATGATGGTGAAGGAAGCAAGGGAAACAGTGCAAAAGCAAAGGGCCTGGTCTGTGCCACTTTCCCTGGACACCCTGGTGAAGCTGCCCCAGGGGAGTCATCCCAGATGAGTCCCACACAACAGCCATTTCCATGTCTGGCTGTACACTTCAGCTCTGAGGATGGACTCTTACTGCATGGTTACCTCTGTCCTCCTCCTTTGCTGAGTGACACCCAACATTGCCACCATTATTAATAAGAAGGGAATTAGTTTCCTACTGACATTTATTCCACACCAGTCCCACAAGCCTTGTCAGTATTGGTCTCTCAGCCAAGGCCTTTCTCATATCAGACAGATATGGTGCTCATAGCCTTCTCTCAAGAAATACTGAAGAAGTGGATTAACCTTGGCCAGCAGCTAGACACCCCCCCAGCTGCTCCCTCCCTGTCTTGACTCAATGGGACAAAGAGAGAAAACAAGCCAGAAAAGCTCATGGGTCAAGAGAATGCAAAGGAGGTCAGTGACCAGTTACTGTCAGTGGCAAAGACGTGTGGAGTTGCTGAAAGTCAGTTTAATATACTGTCCATCAAGAAAGGTTTGAACTGTAAGAAACAATGACAAAATATTAAAGCTCATTCCCCTCACACTTTCTCCCAACGTCAGTCTCCATTTGTCAAAGAGGAGCACGAAGAGCGGTGAAGAAGACGTTAACAATTAGTAAAGAACAGCTCTATTGCTCCTTCCTCCCGACACTTCTCTCCTGCTCCAGCCTGGGTCTTCTCCATGGGTTCCCACCATATTTGCGTTCAAGGCTCTGTGTTGTTCTGAGAAAGGTTGAGATGGAGAAAAAAGAGAAAACAATGGATAGAGGGAAAGAGAAGGGAGGGAAAAGGAGAGTTGGCACAGGTGATCATGCAAGGATCAATAACAAACTCAAGCAGTACAAATATAAACCAGCTATCAAGATAAGTATAGCAATAGCTAAGAAAACCAGTCAGAATAATATCTTCACAAATAACTCAGAAGGTTGATACTATAGTCCTTATCCTTGTTTTTCCATGCTTTGGGTGAGTAGCCTTGATAAACACACTACTCCAGTCAGAAAAGTCGACATTTGAGCCCAGTTCATTTGGGCTCAAATGTGCCCAGTGTCTCAAAGGGCCAAGGAGAAAAATAGACAATAAATCCTCTTGCTTATTTCTGTGAGACTTCTAAAACCAATCCAGCAGCCTCGTGTCCTCTTCGTCTCTTCCCCAGCAAGATCTCCCATGATTTTGTGACTCTGGGAGGGACTCTGGAGGAGATCAAGTTAAGAATCACTTGAGCAAATGCAGTCCTTCCCAGTCTCTGGGACAGGAGGGGCATCATCCCAGGGATCTGAGTGAGTAGGATGATGTCACAGCGAGGCCAATCTCCGTCATCTTCCAAAGGTCATGGAGACTGGGTGAACTCCCTGACTAATGGCACCACTCACAGTTTCAATGTCCTTTTCAGAAATGGTCAAACAATGAGCAGTGGAACTAAAGTTTGTGCCCCAGACCTTGTCCAGTTGAATCCCATTTCTGGATGTCTGAAAGAGAGGGGGACTGGATTTCCCTTTCTCAGATTCTGTCTCCCTATCATTGTACGACCCAACATTTGCATGGCCAAACACTTCCATGGCCTGGCCCTTGTATGACACCCCCATAACCCAACTCTTATAAGAGCTGCCTCTTCTTATGACCCGATGTTTATATGACCCTTCTATGACTCTTGTATGACTTGAGTCTTCTATATCCTGACTCTTATATGAACCTTTATGTGACTTGAATTTACTGTGAAACTCTTCTAACCAGACTCTTCCATAAAAATCTCTTCTCTGTCCCTTCTGTTACCTGAAGCTTCTACAACCCAGCCTTACTATGACCCGACCTTTCTATATCCCAGCTCTTCTATCAGACACCTATGACGCAAAGTGTCTATAAATTCTATGACCGACATCTTCTATGACACAACCCTTCTATCTCCCGACCCTTCTCTTGACTTCTCTGTGACCCATATCCTCCAGGATGCGAGTCTTCTATGAACCGATACTTCTTAATAACGAGCAGTCTGTGACTCACCCTTTCTATGATCCAGCTCTTCTCTGACTCCTCCATGACTCACCTATGACCTGACTTCTGTGACCTGACTCCTCTCTGACCTGAATAATCTATGACCCATCCCTTTCTATGATCCAACTTTTATATGAACATTCTGTGACTGAACTATTCTATTAACCCTCTATGACCCAACACATCCGTGACCCAACTCTTCTGCTACCCATCTTTTGTATGATGAACTTCTACAACTGTGGCCTTTTATGACCCGACCCTTTTATGACCTTCTGTGACCTGACTGTCCTCTGACTCCTCCATGGTGTGACTTTCCATGAACCAAGACTTCTACGACTCTTCTATGAGCTACGACACAAATCATCTCTGCTGGTTTTATGATCAGACCACATCGATGAACAGAGTCTTCTATGACCCGGCTCTTCTGGGAACTGACCCTTTCATGGCCCAACTGTTCTATGAAACAGCCCTGCTATGAACTGACCCTTCTATGATCTGACCCTCTTTTACCTGACTCTGTGACCCAAGTATTCTATGAGCCACCTTTTCTATCCAAAAGGCCCTCAGACCCATGGCGTGAATGTTGGGATTGTCCTATGTAGGTATAGGAATTGGACTCGATGATCCTTGTGGGTCTCTTCCAACTTAGTTCACCTATGATCTATGATTCTCTGACTTTACGCATCTATGGCCTGACTCTTCTATGATCTCAACAATTCTATGATGCTTCTATGACGCTTCCATGACTCAGCATTTCTATAACCCTTCTATGAAAAAACACTTCATTTTATCTTCCAAACTAAAATCTCCTTTGACTCGGCTCTTCTACCACCCAACCCTTCTATGATGTGTCTATGACACGACTCTTCTAGAACCAGAGAGTTTTGTGAACTACGTCTTCTTGGAACGAACTCTTCAATGACCCAACTCTTCTCTGACCTTTCTGTGGCATTCTATAACTCAACTTCTCTACGACTCTTCTATGATCAAAATCTTCTGTGACCAAACCCTTCTATGACCTCACATGTCTATGACCCGACTATTCGACAACCTGACTCTTCTCTAATTTTTATACAGCCTGATTCTTCTATGACCCTTCCATGACCTGACTATGGTAAGACTTTTTTTGTCTCAAATGTTCTGAGACTCTTCTATGACCCAATCCTTTTATGACCCTTCATTTCTATGACCCAACTCTTCTGAACCTGCATGAATCTGTGTGTGAGAGGCTTGGACTCATGTAACTTTACAGGCTTGCATTTGGAATTAAATGGAATAACTCCTCTAAATTGGATACAGCAATGTGAGAATGTTGATGACACCAGCATCACTGTAGTCACAGCCAGATCTGCCTTCCCAGGGCCTGGGGGGTCAGAGCTTGGCCTTTCTGATTCATCAAGCAGACCAAACCTTTGGCAGCATTACAGCTGCCTGCACAGTGCCTTTGCCGTCCTGCAATCATGGCCTCCGATTATCTGCTCTAACGAGTTCCTGGGGAGGCTTTGTCAGTAACAATCCTCACTGAGACCAATTCATGCTTCAAGTTTATGTGAGTTCTGCCTTTGACTTCTTGAGAGATTTGCTTGATCTCCTTCAAGCAACTGATATTCAAGGACTCAGCATCAAACACACCCTGGTTCTCATTAAAATACAGAAAGCCTTAACGAGGTCTTTATCTTTGTGGAGTTTTCTTCCGGTGTTCAAGCCTTGTATAGTTCATTGCAGTCATTTCTCAGTCTGGTTAAAGAAGATTTCAAAGTGCCCCTAATAAATATACTTTATAATGCGAAGTTTTTATTTCGTTACATTTCAGTTCAGAGAAGTGGTGACAGAACCATTCTCCTATTGGCATTGATGCCAGGTGTCTCTTCAGGAGGTCTGGTCAGCACAGAAAAGCAGTCCCTTGAGGTCTGACACTGCATGGACATCCCTGCTCCTCACCTCCCCGTCACCCCCATTTCCCTCATTGCCCGCAGGGACTTGCATCTGTTTTCATTACACTGAAGGGAAGGGTCCTATTGTCACTGCAAGAAAGAAGTTACTCTCCTCAGCAGAGGAAATATCAGGGATTTCTTCAGCCTGTTTCACAGCAGGATCCCCTGGAGACCCCGGGAAACATTCAGGGAGCCCAGAGAGAGATTACATTGTGCTGCCTTGTGCTTCTCCTCTGCTGCTGAACTGGGCTGCGCTCCTCAGATGAAGGGAGTTGATGACAAGTGGGCAGCATTACAAAGAGTCAGCTCTGGCCAGGAGCAGCTCCTCTGCAAAGCACAGCAGGGCTGAGGGCACTGCCTGCAGGCAGCGAGGGGAGAGGAGTGAGGCAGAGAGAGGGTAAAAGCAGTGTGGGAAGGGAAGAGAGGTGAGAGCTCACCGGATCACAAATCTTCACAGTCCTTGACATGGTAAGCCTCTGAGTGAAGGGCAATGCTGATGAGTTCCTTTGAAGTGTCTCCTAGACCTGGCACATGCCATGGCTGATAAGGATGAATCTCTGATAGCTTTTCTGGTGTGAAGGAAGATGACATGCTCCAGAGAGCAGTTTGTCTACTGTCAGAGCTCCCTGAAACCAAGGGACTCTGTGCCAGGACAGGGACTATGCCAGGGTCAGCCCTCAACCTGCTCAGGCAGCTCCCGATGGTGCTGTGGGGAGAAGCTGTGAGTGGAAGGAGCAACCCCCGACAGGGCACAGCAAAATCTTTCTGCTCTCAAATGGGTGTTGCATGGGACAGGGCTGCTCAGAGCACTGGATCACCCTCAGGACACTTCCAAGGGGATGTTTCAATATGAAAGTCCAGGCAGGGGCTACCTAGAAAGGAAGGTACTTCCCTTAGTCTTTAATTTCATGCTGTGGGGGTGTGAAGGTGGACTGAGCTGCAGACCTGTGAGAAGTGACTCAGGCTCCGTTACACTGATCTGCTAGGAACTCCAGAAACTACCTCAACTGACCCCTCAATGTAAGGGGAGCACCAGCATCATCTTGGCTGGCAACATCACCGTTCGTTTGACCTGTTCTTTGCCACCTGCAAGCAGGGAGATGGCAGAGCCTTTGCGTGATAAGTTTTCTGCAGGGCAGGACTAAAGGCACAGATGGTGAGATGGGGTCTCTCATTATCTGGTGTGAGAAAAGCCATGTGGGGACATAGAAGCAGTTGAAAAAGGTCCAGAAAGTAGAGGGGTGGGCAGGGCAGAAAGCAAAATGAACAACTGTAGTGTCATGAGAAGGAGAACTGGGAAAACTCCCTCTCATCCCCTCCAGGGCAGATCCCTTCACCTCAGCAGACCCCTTGCCTCCTCTCTGACTCAGAAAAGTCTCTGCCCTCGTGACCGTGAGGCACAAGGCATCAGCTGCTCCACTCTGCAGCAAGAGCTCCAGCAGAGCAGAGCTGCCTCTCTGTGTCCCCGTACCCATTACCCTCTGCAGAGGGTGAAAACTTTCTAAACAGTCTTTGTCTCTCTTCCTTCCTCCCTTTACAGAAGGATTGTTGTGCTGATCCCGGTTTTCCACCTCTCTGTGTCACTCCTGTTCTTCTTCGTGGGGCTGGGGGAGTTTCAGACATTGACCCTTCAAACCTTGCTAGGCTGGGATGTGTGTGGGAATGATGTGTCTCATTCCCCTTACGACCTGTGGGGTACCAGGAAATGTGGGATCTGGGTTTGGGAAATGAAAGTCTCACCCCAAAGGAGATCCTGCCTGTAGAACACTTGACCATTGCCCTCCTGTTTCCTACTAGACAACCTCTGTCTCACTGCACCTTTGTGATCTCTGAGCTACCCACAAAGCAGCCCCAGAGGTGCTAAGGCCATGGAAATGGAGTGGAGCAACTATAATTGGGTAGCTGAAAGGTGTCCTGAGTGTCCTTGTCTGGAGGAGAGTGGGTTGTGCACCCCTAGGCACCCTGAGAAAGGGGGACAAGTTTGGAGATCTGAGCTTTGAATCCAGACTCCTCAATTCTGAGCAGGATCTGTTTTGTTTTAAGGGAAACATATGACTGTGTCCATCCTGCAAGTGCAGATCATGTGAGTGCAGGGGAGCTGGGAAGAAGAGAGATCAGCATTTCTAGGTTTGCAGGGAACTCTTTTGCTACTCAGGTCTCATGACAGAAATGTGGACAATTACTACCTTTCAGAAGTCTCCCCAGGCAAGACAGGAACATATAAACAAATAAATAAAAATTAATAAAAACTTGTAAGCAACTCCTATTTATCTGAATTGGGAGAGAAGATACTGAAATATTCTTCTCCATTAAAGTGGATTTCATTTCCTTGAAACTGTGAGTAATGTGAATTGTGAATATGTTGACACCCATAGGTCTGTACCCACCACTGCAGACTGCTCATTGGGAGCCCATGGGAGAGGCTCCTGCACCTCAGGGCATACAGGTAGGGGGATCTAAAATACATGAAAAAATTAAATTTCTTCTTTGAGAATTCTCCTCTAACGTATGACTGTCTTTTCCTTCTTCATCAGTCCCTGATGGCCAGGGGCAGCAGATGTCCAACAGCAGCTTCATCACCCAGTTCCTCCTCCTGGCATTCACAGACACACGGGAGCTGCAGCTCGTGCACTTCTGGCTCTTCCTGGGCGTCTACCTGGCTGCCCTCCTGGGAAACAGCCTCATCATCACCACCATAGCCTGTAACCACCACCTCCACACCCCCATGTACTTCTTCCTCCTCAACCTCTCCCTCATTGACCTGGGCTCCATCTCCAGCACAGTCCCCAAATCCATGGCCAATTCCCTCTGGGACACCAGGGCCATCTCCTATGCAGGATGTGCTGCACAGTTGTTTATCTTCCTGTTTTCAGCAGAGTATTCTCTTCTCACCATCATGGCTTACGAACACTACATTGCCATCTGCAAACCCCTGCACTACGGGACTGTCCTGGGCAGCAGAGCTTGTGTCCACATGGCAGCAGCTGCCTGGGGTTCTGGTTTTCTCAATGCTCTGCTGCACGACCAATACATTTTCACTGCCTCTCTGCCATGGCAATGATGTGGACCAGTTCTTCTGTGAAATCCCCTAGATCCTCAAACTTTCCTGCTCACACTCATACCTGAGGGAAATTGGGGTTCTTTTGTTTGGTACCTGTTTAGTTTTTGGTTGTTTTCTTTTCATTGTTGTGTCCTATGTGCAGATCTTCAGGGCTGTGCTTAGGATCCCCTCTCAGCAGAGACGGCACAAAGCCTTTTCCACTTGCATCCCTCACCTGGCTGTGGTCTCCCTGTTTATCAGCACTGCCATGTTTGCCTACCTGAAGCCCCCCTTCATCTCCTCCCCATCCCTGGATATGGTGGTAGCAGTTTTGTACTCTGTGGTGCCTCCAGTTGTGAACCCACTCATCTACAGCTTGAGGAACCAGGAAATAAGACATGCAATGTGGAAACCGATAACTGGAGCAATAAATGGTTGATATTCTTCGGAGATCAATTATAAGGTATTCATTGCAGAACAAAGTTTTTGGGTTTGTTGCTGTTTTAATTTTTTTTAAATGACACTCATTCTCTTTCTCATTCAGTGTCTGCTTTCATCTGGTGAGCAGGTGGCTGTGTAAATGAAGAGCTCAGCTGCTATGTTAATAAATGATCAAAATAAATGGGCCTTTCAATGACTTCTTTTTTTTATGAGTTTCCTCCTCCGAGTCCTTTCAGAACAATAGGGATAGTTCCTGTGTGCATAGGTGGGAAAGGAGAAGAGTCCCGGCACGCCAGCACTGCCAGGCAGTACCAGCACTTGATCTCCCAGAGCTGCTCTCTTTCCACTTCCACACTCTCTTTCTGACCCGTTGCCTTGCTGTAAGGCCTGAGTGCTCTGGCAGCTTGGTCGCAGCCGTGCTCTTTGGCCGTGCTGTGACCGCAGGCAGGGACAGGCAGTGGACACTTGTGTGACAGAGCTGGCCTCCACAACAGCCTTTCCGTAAAGAAAGGGGATCTCATCAGAGCAGTGCACGAAGGCTCCTATTTTATTCTACAGTCTCACTCATGGCCACTCCCTATAAATGCTCACAGATGAAAACACCAATGTACAGATAAAAGCAGTGTGAGTGTGCAGGGCTGGGACATGCTGCAGTGTTCTCATGCAGCCAGGCCTCCTGCAAGACACATTAAGGTCCAGCAGAGACAATCCCTGACCAGACCCTTCTAACCTTTCTATAACCTGACTGTTCTAGGATCCAACTCTTCTATGACCACACTCTTCCATGACTCTTCTAGAACTCAACCCTTCTATGACTTGACCTGGTTCTTCTGGGGCCCATCCCTTCTATAATCCAACTCTTCTGTGTCCTAACAGGATTGGGCAGGAGTGTCGACCTGCTCAAGAGTAAGTAGAGCAGAGGGAGCTGAATAGGCAAGATCGAGAGGTCAAAGCCAATACAATGACATTCAAAAACACCAAGTGCCAGGTTTTCTATTTGAGTCACAACAACCCTGTGCAGAACTCCAGGCTTGGGGAAGAGTGGCTAGAAATCTGCCCAGTGGAAAAGGAGCTGGAGGTGCTGGTCGACAGTTGCTGGATATTAAACAGCACTGGCACAGGTGGTGAAGAGGGCCAAAAGCATCCTGGCTTGGTTCAAAAATGCTGTGTCCAGCAGGAGTAGGGAAGGAATCGTCCCCCTGTACTCGGCACTGCTGAGGCCGTAATGTGAGTTCTGGGTTCAGTTTTTGAACCCCAGACTACAAGAATGGTTTTGACTTTCTGGAGCGCATCCAGTGAAGGGCAATGGACCTGATGAAGTGTCTGAAGAAGAAGACACTAAAGGGAGACCTCATTGCTCTCTACAACTACACAAAAGGAGGTTGTGGTGAGGAAGGTCTTGGTCTCTTCTCCCAAGTAAATAGGATGAGGGGAAATGGCATCCTGTTGTGTCGGGGGGGTGTTAGATTGGAAATTAGGTAAAAAATTCTTTACTGAAAGAGCGGTGAAGCATTGGAAGATCCAGCCCAGGGCAGTGTTGCAGTCTTCTTCCTTGGAAGTGTTCAGAAAGCGTGTAGACTTGGCAGTTCGGAACATGGTTTAGTAGTCCCAATGGTGCAGGGCTGGCAATTGGACTGAATGACCTTATAGGTCTTTTCCATACATGATTTCTCTGATTCTATAATTCTATGAATGAGAAGATGCTGCTGACAGGCTCACTGTGAAAATGGTTTACCTGTTCCTTGACTGTGTGATCCATGGGGTGAACAAATGTTGGCAGAGAGAAAAACATGAAGTTTGAAAGTGGAGGCACACACGCTGAGAACCCGGTGTGACCTGCGCCCTATTCCTGGACTGCTCTACATCTGCTGGACAGAGAAGGGGCAGGTCTGGACACATTTCAGTGGTGGCATCAGTTTCTTGCACAGAGGCATTGAATCTGTCTGCACTTCTGTCTGATGTGTCTGTCACACGCTTGCTCTGAAAGGGAGTGGCTGTCCTGTACAGAACCATTGCTGCCCCTGCCAACTGTGGGAGTTGTGTGTGAGAGCCTTGACATCTCATGGAAATCTACAGGCCTGTTTTGGGAATTAAACGGAATAATCGCTGCCAATTTGGTTTGGCAATGTGAGAATGATCATGGCACCACCATCACTGTAGTCAATGGAGATCTGGTCAATTCAGCCAATGGAAA
The DNA here is from genome assembly GCA_033558185.1 of Dromococcyx pavoninus. Classification (NCBI taxonomy): domain Eukaryota; kingdom Metazoa; phylum Chordata; class Aves; order Cuculiformes; family Neomorphidae; genus Dromococcyx; species Dromococcyx pavoninus. The sequence continues at coordinate 1,635,929 of JAUMJL010000133.1, read as the reverse complement.
GAAAGAGAGGAACTGAGCTTTCCCTGTAGCACCTGTCATTATTTCATTGGGTTAATTCCTGACATAAGCTGCTCAGAACATAAATAAAAGGAAAATTCTATCATCTTAGAAGTGGTCATCTGCTGCCATTTCAATTGACCAGAGAGATTCCTCACCAGACTTCAAAAACCTTCCTCCAGATGCTGCCCTGTCTCTCAGCATTGCTCTGCTGGAGCTTTCAGCAAGCACTGTGTATCTTACACCAACTCTGGCTCTTCCAATGTCACCAGCTCATTGTGTGTGACCATGTCAGTCCTGGCCTCCATCTCCAGCAATCAGTGTGGGAGCTGAGAGAAGGATCTCTCATGCAGGTGTCTGCAGTGTGCACACCTGAATTGAGGCAAGACGAATCCCAGCACCTGTGGGTTTGCGCTATGCATAGGGAGCAGCTGAGTCCAGTCTCACTCCAGGACCACAAACATGGAAGAGAAGCTAAATCCCTTCCATCGGAAGTAGTACATGAGATCCTTCCCTGTCACTGTTTGGGTATCCCGTGGAAGGGACTATGAGAAGGTGTTTCTTGGATGTAACTCTTTTTCAGAGGGAAGAAATGACATTACAGGAAAGAAGTGTCTCTCCAGTTGAGGGAGGGAACATCAACACTCTTGGGAATATGGTGAGGTGCCAGCTGACTGGAAGCTAGCAAATGTTGTCCAAATCTTCAAGAAGGGTAGCAGGGATTACCCCCAGTAACTACAGGCCTGTCAGACTCACTTCAGTGTCTGTGAAGATTATGGAGATTATTCTGGGAGTTAATGAAAAATATCTGAAAGACAATGCAGTCATTGGTCACAGCCAGCATGGGTTTACAAAGGCAAAGTCCTGACTTACAAAATTAAGGTCCTTCTCTGACAGGGTCACCTACTCGGTTGACCAGGGAAAACCGGTCGGCGTCATTTTCCTGAATTTCAGCAAAGCCTTTGATCCTGTCTCTTACAGGATTCTTATTAATAAAATGTCCAGAATACAGCTGGATAAACACACAATGCATTGGGCGCACAATTGGCTGACGGGTTGGCCTCAAAGAGTCACAGTGAGTGGGGTCGCATCAGGCTGGCACCCAGTCACTGGTGGGGTCCCACAAGTCTCCATCCTGGGGCCAGTGCTCTTCATAAATGACCTAGATGAAAGACTTGAAGGCTTATTGACAAAGTCTGCCAATGACATAAAATTGGGGGGACCCATCAACACTCCTGGGGGCAAAGAGGCCCTGCAGAGGGGTGTTGGTAGATTGGGGAGCTGGACAATCACCAACAGCAGGAAATTCACCAGGGACAAGTGTTGAGTTCTGCACTTGGGGCACGGCAACCCTGGATACAGGGACAGACTGTGGTCTGAGAGGCTGGAGAGGCTGGGGAATCTGGTTGACGGCAAGTTGAACATGAGCCAACAGTGAGCCCTGGCAGCCAAGAGGGGTGACCATGTCCTGGGGTGCATCAAACACGGCATCACCAGCCGGGTGAGGGAGGTGATTGTCTCTGCAATGGAGAGGCCTCACCTCAAGAACTGGGTGCAGGTTTCAGGGCAACAAGATAAAAAGGACATCAAACTATTGGAGAGTGTCCAGAGGAGGCCACAAGGCAGGAGAAGGATCTGGAGGGGAAGTTGTATGAGGAACGGCTGAAGTCACTTGGTATGTTCAGCCTGGAGAAGAGGACATCAAGAGGGGATTTCATAGGTGTTTACTGCCTTCTCACAAGGGAAGGAGGTGAAAGAGCTGCTGACCTCTTTTCTCTTGCAATCTGTGATAGCACCACAGGTAATGGCAGGAAGATGTGACAGGGAGGCTTAGATTGGATATTAGGAAGAGGTTCTTCACCCAGCGGGTGGTGGAGCACTGGAACAGGTCCCAGAGAAGTAGTCACGGCACTGCATCTGCCAGTGTTCAAGAAGCATTTGGACACTGCTCTCAGTCACATGGTGTGAATGTTGAGAGTGTCCTATTTAGGGATAGGAGTTGGACTGGATGATCCTACTGATTCCCTTCCATCTTGGGTGATTCCATGATTCTACGACTCCTCGGCACCAGCAGGCGGAGGTCCTGCTCCTCATGGCACATTCAGCCAGCACCAAGCAGGGCTCCAGGCACGGAGCTGAACGAAGGGCTGCTGGAAAAGGGAAAGGGTGTGTGATACAGGGGGAGGGAGAATGGGAAATGGCTTTGATTTAGCTCAGAGATGTCTCCCATAAATTTCACTGTATTTTCCTCCTATGGCAGTGCCCCATGCCCAGAGTCAGGAAACATCCAACAGCCACTCCATCACCCAGTTCCTGCTCCTGACTTTTTCAGACACTGTGGAGCTGCAGCTTTTGCACTTCTGACTCTTCTGGTCATCTACCTGGATGCCCTCCTTGGCAATGGCCTCATCAACACTGCTATAGTCTGTGACCACCACCTCCACACTTCCATGTACTTCTTCCTCCCTAGCCTCTCTGTTATCGTCCTGGGCTTCATCTCCACCACCGGAGATGGCTAAATCCATGACCAATTCCCTCTGAGACAGCAGGGCCATTTTCTTACGCAGGATGTGCTGCACAGCTCATTTTTTTTCTCATTTTCTTGTCAGTAGACACTTCACTTCTCACAGTCATGACCTGAGACCACTACCTTGTCATCTGCAGCCCCCTGCACTACAAGACCCTCCTGGGCAGCAGAGCTTGCGTCACGACCTGCACACGACCAATACATTTTCACTGTCCCTCTGCCAAGGTAATGTTCTGGACAGCTCTTCTGTGAACTTTTCAAGATCCTCAAGTTCTGCTTAGGTTTCTACTTCTGGGAAGTTGTACTTCTTGTATTTGGTGTGTCTTTAGTGTTTGGTTGTTTGTTTTCATTGTGATGTTTTATGTGGAGATCTTCAGGGCAGTGCCGAGGATCCCCTCTGAGCACGGGCAGCAGAAAGCCTTTTCCATGTGCTTCCCGCACCTGGCTGTGTTCCCCCTGTATTTCAGCACTGCCATGGTGGTGCACCGGAGACCCTGTCCATCTCCTTTCCGTCCCTGGATCTGGTGGTGTCAGTTCTGTACTCAGTAGTTCCTCCAACTGTGAACGCCCTTATCAACTGTTTGAGGAACCAGGAGATAAAGGATGCCCTGAAGAAACTGACTCAGCCAGTAATATTTTATCAGCAAATAGGTGTTCATCTATATTCAGTTTACCTCAGGCAATATTTATCTGTTGGACACTGTAGTTATAAACATCTGCATGCAAATATTTTCCATCATCCTGCTTCTCCTGAGGATGAACCTAGTCTGTTTGATGTGGAGATCCTCTTTAAAAGGGTTTATCACCATTCTAGATGCCAAAGGTGTGTCATTAATTAAAGAGGGTTCAACAGAGCCATATGTGAAGCTCAGGTTTCATTTCTCAAATCAGGTTGCAAAATATGCTCAGGAAATTTCAGGCTGAAAAACCTTGATGATGTGCTTGGGTACTGAATGTACCTGGGGGGATGAGGGCATGGGGTGTTATGTAAGGGAATGAGGGTTGGGATGAGCTTTGACCTGGGAGTGCCCAGTGCCACTGGGATCCCTGAACAGCCAGGAGTCATCTGCTAGGGGCTGTGTCACATGTGGGAGGGCTTATGGCTTATTTCCCATCCTTCAGGGAAATGTCAGGAGTCACCAGGAGAGCATAAGATGTCTCCAGGGACACCATGTGCCTTGTGTTGGGTGCATAATGTACAGTGTCACCATAAGGTAAAAGCAATGAATGGACGGGTGTCGCAGTGGGAGACGAGGACCAGTTTGATGCAAACAATGTCCAACTTTATTTTTGCAAAAGGTCGATATATATACTTATTAAGCTAAGGCTAAAACAAGCGTGTTCACTACTGATTGGATGATTACATTATTACATACATCACATTACAAGCTAATTGGATATTAGTGAAGGCTTTGCGCAGTTCTCAAGTCTTTACGGTATGACACTACAGTCCGATAGGCCTTATCAAGTCTCTTGTTAGCAACTTCTACCTTTGCCAGTCAGCTCCTTATCGGATGGTTTCAAGCTGCTCCAACTGCCCACAAAGTGTCCTTTCCATGACCTCGTACATGCTGCTCTCGCTGTGCTTTAATGGAGTCCAAGGCCTGCTTTTTCTGTGTTCCAGGGTTTGTGGTTGAAAGACTCCATTACTAGCTTCTCTGTGCTAGCACTACGGGATGCTGTAGCCTCAATTCCCCCTTCCGTTTGTACCATAAAGACTCTCTTAACAGCGCGATCGATCAGTCATTGAAAACATTGCAAAACACAGGGTAATAATATTAACAAAAACAAAAATACAAGCAAAACATAACAAAGGGTTTTCAATAAACTTCGAATCCATGCAGTCAACCCCCACCCAGAAAACAGCTTGTCAAACCAGTCCCAATTATCTTCCAATTGCAGGCGTTTCACTCCTTGTTTCAGCTGCTGGATGGCTGCATGGATGGACTCAGAATGGTCAGACAAATTCATACAACACATTCCATTGAAATCTTCACAACCGTGACCGTGCGCTAAAAGCAAAAAGTCTATTGCTGCACGGTTCAGCAAAGTTGCATGCCTAATGCTATCGACATCCATTAGCAAGCTTGTTAGTGCGAGGCTAGTTGCATTAGTTTGTTTTGCAAGCCAACAACCTAAGTTTTTTAATGTCACTAGTGATTGTGCTGAGGCTACCCCTGTTGCTAATGCTGATGTGGCAATGATCTGAGCAGAATTCCAGAATTTAACACGGTCATCACAATCACTAGAAAAGGCATGTACACTTCTACGGTGGCGATATCTTTTCCGCCATTGTAGAATTGTACTATCATTTGGTGCTAATAGGGAAAGTTTACCTATTGAGCATGGTCCACCTTTAATGTGTGAAGGAATGGCCAGCCATGCTCGATCTCCGCAAACTAAAAAGATTCCTGGGGGTAAGAGAAGGGGTAAGTTTGGTGACTTTGAGATGTTTGGAGAGATGTAATTGCACCAAGCAGATGCATTAGTAAAGATAGTATGTATGGGATTTACACTCCAAGCTCTAGACTGATTTTTTCCCGTGTAATTGAATTGCAAGCAGTAATCCATTTTTATAGAACCTAATAATTCTAATTCTTGAGGTTCCAAATTGGATGGAGGTAAGTATGCAACCCAGCCATCCCAGTTGTCTACACAACCTGTGCCATTTGCTATCACCTTTTGATTCTGTGGTATCGGCCATTGATCAATGGGGACCCCCACTAAACATGTAGAGAAAGGGTTTTGAGGATTAGCTGTTGCAATGCAAATAGACTGTAGTCCCGATGTGTTAGCCAAAGTGATCCAAACATTTTCTTTTGGTAGTGTAAATGCCATACCTTCCTGGAAACAAGTAATAATGAAAGGGAAGATCATGCTTCTGACGACGAGTTCTTGTAGGGGCGTATGTTTCTTGCGGGGTACCATCTGGGTCCTGAGTCTGTAGAGACACAAGCGTATCCCCTTCCCCATGTAATTAGTTCGCATGGACCTTTATTGAGTCCTGTTTCTAGATCCCGAACCAGAACTAAGGGTCGTTCCTGAAATTGAAAAAGGTTATTTTTAACAAAATGTTTAGCAATTGGAGGTATGTCCGCAGATGTGCAATTGAGAAAGTTTAGAGTATACAGAGCTTTGAGTACTCTTTTTTCCGGTATTGTTAAGACTCCAGTTCCCCCTTTTTGTTTAAGTAGGAGAGATTTGAGTGTTTGATGAGCCCTTTCTACTATTGCTTGGCCAGTAGGGGAATATGGGATTCCTGTAACATGTTTTATTCCCCACTCGGCAAAAAAGGTTTGCAGTGAACGAGAAAGATATGCAGTACCATTATCCGTTTTTACTTGTTTTGGAACACCAAGAGAAGCAAAAGCTCGTAAAAAATGTCGTTTAACATCTTTAGCCATTTCCCCAGTATGGCAAGAGGCATAAATAGCGCCTGAAAAGGTGTCTATGGAAACATGTAATTATTTCTGGCGTCCAAATTCAGGAAAGTGTGTTACATCGGTCTGCCAGATTTCCAAACTGTTAAGGCCACGGGGTACAGTACCATGTGCATTAGAGACAATAGTATGATGCTGACAATCTGGGCAAGAAGAAACAATATCAGCGGCCTGTTGATTAGATAAATTAAACTCTTTGCGAAGTCCCCTTGCATTAGTATGGAAGAAGGAATGGTGTAGCCGAGCTTGTGCAAAATTGTTAGGTAAAACAGTAACAGGTAACGTGAGCCTATCTGCTCTCCGATTTCCTTCTGCCAGAAAACCTGGAAGAGAAGTATGCGATCGAATATGTAACACAAAATAGGAATGTATACGAACATTGAGTAAAGAGATTAATTGCAGCAACAGAGAATATAAAAGGGAATGAGAAAGTTGTTTCAGAGCAGATTGTTCTGCTCGTTGAACTATTCCTGCCACATAAGCTGAATCTGTAACCAGATTAAATGAAACATCTGAAAATAGTTGAAAGGCTCGGACTGCCGCCGCAAGTTCTACTATTTGGGAGGATCCAGGGAGATATGTGATATCAGAGTTCCAAGTTCCTCCTGAATCCTGCCAAGTAACGACGGCTTTATGGGATGCAGAAGATCCATCTGTAAAAACAGTGAGTGCTTGTAAAGGAGTTGAAGAAAGTCGTGGAATCTCGACAAGTGGCAGAAAAGCATGCAAAAGTTTTGAAGATGGATAATGATTAGAAAATTGTCCTGTAAAATTCAAGATAGCCACCTGGAAAGAAAAACTGTGTTGAACAACAAAGTCAAGATAGGTCTCAGTAAATGGTATAAAAATAAAGGAAAAATTTCTACTAGTAATAGTAAAAATTCTGTGTCTTGCTCTCATTATTATATGAGAAATCATTTCAATCTGTTGAGAGATAGTTTTTGAAGCTTGGAAAGGCAAGAAAACCCATTCTAACATTAACAATGGTTCTGATAACGCTGTGTCCCATTGAAAAATGAGGCCTGAAAATTTGATATCATCCCGAATAATAGCGAGATTGAGGGGTAAGTCTGGCTCCCATCTCATTGCTTGTCTTTGCATAATAGCTTGTCCGACTTTGTCCAAGGCTTCTTTTGCTTCAGAAGTCAGGGATCGGGGAGCTGTAAGATCCGTATCCCCTCTTAACATATTAAATAACGGAGATAGATCCGAATTAGAGATTCCTAATAAAGGACGTAACCAGTTTATAGTGCCCAATAATTTCTGCACGTCATGGAGAGTAGTGATGGATGCATCAATCGCCAAATTTTGCGGAGAGATTTTTTGTCTGGATAATGTCCAGCCTAAATATTTCCATGGATCCTGTCGTTGTATCTTTTCGGGTGATATTTTTAGTCCAGCTGCATTTAGTGCAGTAGTCATTTCTTTAAATGTGCTTTCTAACTCTGGCTCCTTTTCTGTTGCAAGCAAAATGTCGTCCATATAATGATAGATCAGGGCCCTTGGGAACTTGCCTAGGACCGGGGCCAAAACCTGGGCTACATACCACTGACAGATAGTAGGGCTATTTTTCATACCTTGTGGCAATACAGTCCAATGATACCTAAGCAAAGGTTCTCCCATATTAACAGAGGGTATTGAGAAGGCAAATTTAGGTGCATCATCAGGATGTAATGGAATATCAAAAAAGCAATCTTTAAGATCAATAATTATCATTGACCATTCCCTAGGTATCATTGTTGGTGAAGGCAAGCCTGGTTGTAATGCTCCCATAGGTTCCATTACAGCATTGACTCGTCTGAGATCATGTAACAACCGCCAATTCCCATTTTTCTTTCTTATTACAAAAACAGGGGTATTCCATGGACTAAATGTGGGGACTAAATGTCCCTTTTGTAATTGTTCCTGTACAAGTTGTCTGAGTGCACAGAGTTTTTCCATTGGTAACGGCCACTGATTTACCCATACCGGATTCTCCGTTTTCCATTTTAATTTTGGGACTCTGTGTCTATCATCAGTGGCCATAATCAAAAAGGCGTTTCAAGTGACGACGCAGTCTGTGTAAGAGGCCAGCTAGGTGGCCATTTAGATTTAGATAAAACAGTAACATCAGCCCCAGTGTCAATAATTCCAGTAATGGTGATTCGATCAGACCCACTATAAACATTGCACGTAATTAAAGGTCTATCATATCCAATATAATGAGTCCATAGAATTTGTGGAGGTCCCATAGAGCCAAATGCTTCTTGTCTTTTTAATTGAGAGGAAGTAATTTGATCCGCCTCTCCTTGTATTAATAGAAGTTGTGCAATACGACTATTCTTCGGGACGATACAAGGTGGCGTCGGAGTCCAGGCCATGATGACAATGTCTATCGCATCAGAGTCAATGACTCCCGGGAGGATAAAAAGACCAGACAGGGTCGTTGACGATCTTCCTATTATAAGCCCTACAAGTCCTCTGGGTAATGGCCCCTTTGCTGTTGTTGGTATAAGGTGAACTGAGGGGTCTATCAATGTAACATCATTGGCTGTTGAGAGATCCAAGCCTGCGCTCCCGGTTGTTGCCCGGTATAAGACATTGGTGTCGGAGTAGCCGGCATCGGTTGTGGAGGTCGTGATGGTTGTTGCGTTGGTGTCGGGAAAGGGCTGGATGTCGGCAAGTAATTTGTTGTCGGAGCGCGGCACCGCCCCGCGCTCTGTCTCCCGTTTCCCTGTATTGTAGATTGGCGGGCTGGCAAAGGGTTACCATCTAGATCCCACCGGGAACGACATTGATTAACATAATGTCAACCTTTGCGACATCTTGCGCAGACAGGAACAGAAAGTCTACTTCTACAGTTTTTTTGCGAATGCCCAGTCCTGCCACACCCGTAACATGTAGAGGTTATTCCTGGGGGTCGAATTGGTGCCTGTTTCTGGTCGAATGGTCGGGACGCTGCGAAGGCAGCAGCCATGACTTCATATTTATGCTCGGCAGTTCCAAACCGGTTACATGCCTCCATCATTTCCACCAATGTAGGAGAAGGATTTGGCAATGTTTTTAATAATTTTTTACAGTCCGCATTAGCATTTTCCACTGCCAATTGAAGAAGGATATAATTTCGAGCATCCACATTATCTACCTGTTTTTCTAATGCCTGTTGCAATTTAGCAATAAAGTCCATGTACGGCTCTTTCGGACCCTGGATTATTGCAGTAAAAGCTTTTTGAGGCTTATCAGTGTAGGGTATTTTTAAAAGAGCTTGTTTTGCTATCTGAGTATTCTCATTTAAGGCTTCTCTGGGAATTTCTCTAGCTTGGTGAGCTGGTTCGGTAAACTGTCCGGTTCCCATAAGATGATCGATAGTAACAGCCCGTAATGCTGGATTCTCTCCCGCAGCATATCGCTGTGCTAATCTTTCTGCCCCCTTTCTCCAGTTCGATTCCCATAAAAGTTGTTGTGAAGAATTAAGTAGTAATGAGGCCAGCGATTTCAAATCGTATGGGGTAAAGGTATGGCTTTCACATATAGAAGTGAAAGGTCCCTGAAAATAATGCGATCCTAAACCATGATCGGCAGCCGTCCTACGGAGTTCTTAAACAATAGAAAAACCTAAGGTAGTCCATTGTGGGTCCCCCCTCCCTGGATACAAGACAGGAGCAACTACATGGTGTTTGCTTTTGCAGGATTCATTAGCCGAGGGTCTCGGAGGAATATAAATCTTGCATGCTATTTCCATTTCTCCTGCCCTTTCCGCGTCAGCTTTAATTGCCGCCCAAACATTTCTCGGGTCATTATCACAGTCGTCAGGGTAAAGATTAGGTTCTTCTGATGGATTAATTGGACCAGGGTCAAAAGGATCAGGTTCAGGGGGGTATGACGCGGCTAACACCGTTGGCTCGGGAAGCGCAGACAGGCGCGGAGAGGGTTTATCTGTTTTTGTTGTAGGAGAGGAGTCTTTTGCCTTAATTCTCTCGAAAACTATGCGCCACGGAGGTAGCAGTTTCGCAACATCTAAGTCGCCTTTCGTGCTAATATCCCACAATTTAATCCCTACACGGTCCCAAAAGTCTGGTTCAAAAATTATCAAGGCATTAACATCAGGGAAATTTTCCTTAGACCATCTTAAAAGAGCTTTCAGGTCATGGCCAGAGACGGATTTGCCATCTCTATTAAGGAGGCTCTTTAAAGTATTATATACGCCTCGTTCCTCACTAGAGTTAACAGAACCCATAGTAGGATAGTTTCTCCAAGCTCACCTACCAATCGCGAGGAGCTGTGTGAGGGGCGCGCTCCCTCAGGGCCGGCTTCGCTTTCAGCCGCCGATTCTTTAATGCAGTCCTTGGAGACCTGCGACCGGAATCTTCATTAGCCGAATCACGTCGGGGTCACCAATTGTCGCAGTGGGAGACGGGGACCAGTTTGATGCAAACAATGTCCAACTTTATTTTTGGAAAAGGTCGATATATATACTTATTAAGCTAAGGCTAAAACAAGCGTGTTCACTACTGATTGGATGATTACATTATTACATACATCACATTACAAGCTAATTGGATATTAGTGAAGGCTTTGCGCAGTTCTCAAGTCTTTACGGTATGACACTACAGTCCGATAGGCCTTATCAAGTCTCTTGTTAGCAACTTCTACCTTTGCCAGTCAGCTCCTTATCGGACGGTTTCAAGCTGCTCCAACTGCCCACAAAGTGTCCTTTCCATGACCTTGTACATGCTGCTCTTGCTGTGCTTTAATGGAGTCCAAGGCCTGCTTTTTCTGTGTTCCAGGGTTTGTGGTTGAAAGACTCCATTACTAGCTTCTCTGTGCTAGCACTACAGGATGCTGTAGATTCAGACGGGCTAATGAGGACTAACGAGGGCTCTGTGATTTCAGGAAAAGCAGTGGGGACAAAGCAGGCATGAAGGAGGGAGACTGGATAGTGATTCATGTCACCTGCAATCAAAATCCAACAACACATCTGAACAATCCCTGAGACAGTCTCAATGTCCTATGATTGTCCGATGGGAAGGATCTGCTTCCCAGTCTGACCAGCACAGCCAGTGTGGGGTGATCCCATGGACCAAGGGTTCTACAACCCTCTTGCTCTGCAGAGAAGCACCACCAGCTTGAGGCTTTGCAGGGAACAAAGGGAGGGAACCAGGAATGCCTGGGCAGGCAAGCAGTGACACCATTAGCTAGGGAAAGAGACCCTGGGGAACCCTGGGGAAAAATGAGGTACCGTGTGTGTGTGTGTGTGTGTGTCAGAGATCTGACTGTTTTATGACACTTCTGTGACCCTTCTATGACCCCACCCTTCTATAATTTGCACCTTCCATGACGTTTCCATTGCCAGACTCTTCTATAACCCTTCTATTACTCTCCTCTTCAATGACCTGGCTTATTCACTACCCTTACGTTATCTGATGATTTATGACCCCATTATTCTGCGACTCTTCTTTGAGCTGTCTTTTTTATGACCCAGTTTTACCACTACACTTCTACCACCTGACTCTTGTGTGACACAAATCTTCTATGACCTGATTCTTTCAGTTTAGACATTGGGAAAAAATTCTTCATGATGAGGGTGGAGAGGCCCTGGCACAGGTTGCCCAGAAAAGTTGTGGATGCCCCCTTCCTCGAAGTGTTTAAAGCCAGGTTGGATGGGATCTTGAGCAACCTGGTCTGGTGGGAGGTGTCCCTGCCCGTGGGAGGTGTCCCTGCCCATGGGAAGTGGGTTGAAAATGGATGATCTTTGAGGTCCTTTCAAACCCAAATCATTATATGATTCATGACTCAGCTTTTCTATGACTCTTTTATGACCCAAACATTCTAGGAAATGCAAAAATGCCACTCCATAGCCACTGTGATTATTAAGACAATATTCTTATATTACAGAGTTGGGGGTTGCATTGGGATTTTTCTTCCTAAGGGCTCCCACCAAACCCAGCTTTCAAGTAACTTTTAGCCACACAAGTGTTACATATTCATCAGTGCCCCTAGAAATCATTAACATATTCTACACCCACGCCCACAAACGATGACATCGGCCTTTAGAGCTGGATTCCACGGCCTTTGCTGCCATTTGGTGTCACCTTAGGCACACTGTAATCCTGCTAGTGCTCGTTTTACTTCATCAGGTGGTCCCATCTTCATCTTTCTGACCTCTTGTGTTAGGGTTCTGCTTTTACACCAAAACTGATCTTGTCCGATTCTTTATCCACACTCCTTCCCAGAGACCTTGTTACTTTCCAGACACCTTGCTCAAAGCTGAGAATTTTCAGATTTTCAACATCCCTGCTCATCCCATGTACTCAACACTCACCTTGCCTTACAAAATCCTCCCTTTTTACAGGGCAGTGCCTCTGCACATTCTCTTATTTGTAGGTGGGAAACAGCAGGAAAGGTGATTCTGGTGCTGTCCACAGGTAGAGGAGTGGCTGACGACACATTAGGAGGCCGTTAGCAGATCTGCTGACCACTCAGATTTATAGTGAAGACATGTCAGTAATTTGTTCAAGCTGGAGAGCCCCCTTAGCATTTATTCCCTCCAACCACCCAAGAGAAGTAAGCTTAAAAGATAAATTCAGGAAAGTTCAAGATAGTAAACCATTCCTTTATCTTCCCCTTGAAACATCCTATTGAAAATATCTTGGGGTTGATCTGCATCTATGAGCAGACCTGACCCACAACACCTGCTCTTAATTACAGGAGGCCCCTGCCATGCTATACAGAGGAGTCACTCCTTCCACACACAGCTTCTCCCCACAACCAATGGGGAGCTTCCTGGGGAGGCTGAGCACTGACCCTGGCAGGGGGCAGAGTCCCTGCCCCGGCACACAGACCCTGGGCTGTAGGGACCCTGCTCTCAAGGACAGCCCGGGGCACCCGTGAGGGCACAGCCCTGCACTCGTCCCCAGCAGAAGGCAGCCCTCAGGCCCTGTTCTTCTGACTGTGCAGCAGGGAAACCCTGCTCGGCACCAGGTTCTTCTGCTCTACAGCAGAGACATGGCAGGAGACATCCTGACAGATCCTGGCAACTGTGGGATGTGCCAGCTTTAGGAGATCCCTCCAGCAACCGCACCTGCATTGTCCTACAGTCAGAGACTTAACTTGTGAAGGGCTGTGAAGATTCCTCCCTCAGTGAGCTCTCAGCATCCTCCCACCCCACACTGCCTTTAATCTCTCCCTGCCTCCCTCCTCTCCCCTCTTCCCTGCAGGCAGTGCCTTCAGCCCTGCTGTGCTTTGCAGAGGAGCTGCTTCTGGGCAGAGCTGGCTCTTTGTAGCGCTGCCCCCTTGCCATGACCTCCCTCCATGCCAGGAGCCCAGCCCTGCTCAGCAGCAGAGGAGTACCCCAAGGCAGCACTTTCTCTGTCTCCTCTGTTCTCTCTCGAGGTGTACCTAGGGCTGCAGGGGATCCTACTGTGAAACAGGCTGAAACAATCCCTGATGTTCCCTCCCTCAGCTGGGGAGAGACAATTCTTTCCTGCACTGACCATACAACCCTTCCCTTCAGCGTAAGGAAAAGGGATGCAATCCCTGGGAGACAATGAGAGAAATGAAGGTGCTGGGGAGGTGAGGAGCAAGGCTGTCCATGCAGTGTCAGACCTCAAGGGACTGCTTTTCCATGCTGCCCAGACCTCCTGAGGAGACACTCTGCATCAATGCCAAATGGAGAAAGCTGCGTCACTTCTTCTCTGTAGTGAATTATAACGAAATATAAAGTTTATATTAAAATTATTTTTTATTCAGCATACTTTGAAATCTTCCTTTTTTAATGTACTGGGAAATGACCTGAAGAAGTTTAAAGGCAATGAAAAACTCATTATGTCTTTCTGTATTTTAATGAGACCCTTGCTGTATTTCCTGCTGAGTCTTTGAACTTCAGGTACTGAGAAGAGACTGAGCAAAATTCTCAGGAAGTTAAAAGTAAAACTCAGAGAATCTTGAAGGATTAATTGGTCTCAATGAGGTTCGTTACTGACAAAGCCTCTCCAGGGACTCATTAGAGCAGATAATTGGAGGCCATGACTGCAGGGAGGCAAAGACACTCTGCAGGCAGCTGTAATGTTGAGAAAACCCTGGGTTTGCTTGGTGAAGCAGAAAGGCCAAGGCCTGAACCCCCAGGCCCTGGGAAGGCAGATCTGGCTGTGACTACAGTGACCCTGCTGTTGTGAACATTCTCACATTGCCGGATCAGATTTGGAGCAGTTATCCCATTTAATTCCAAATACAGGTCTGTAGAATTATGTGAGGTGCCAACACTCTCACACACAGCTCCATGGAGTTGCAGAAGGGTAAGGTCATGGAAGAGCAGGGTCATAAAAGCATCAATCATAAGAGTCACAGAAAGCACTTCTTGGGTGTGAGAAAAGTCAGATCGTAGAAGAGTCAGTCATAGAGGAGCAGTAGAGGAGTTCGGTCGTAGAAGGTTCACAGAAGTGCTGGGTCACAGGAGTCTCATAGTAGTGTCAGTTCATAGGAGTCCTGGGTCATAGATATTTCAGGTCATAAACCAGTCATAGAATATTCAGTTCATGGAAGAGTCAGGCCATAGAAATGTTGGATCTCATAAAAGTTGGGTCATGGAATGGTTGGGTCATGCAGTCGAATCACAGGAGACTCAAGTCACATAGGAGTCATAGAGCAGTCAGGTCATAGAATGTCATAAAAGTGTCAGAGTAGAGTTAGGTCATAGAAGGCTTTGGGTTTAGAAGAATCAGTTTGTGTAAGACTTGTTTAACAGAGGAATCATGGAAGAGCGAGGTGAAATAAGAGTCAGATCATAGAAGAGATGGGTTGTAGAAGGCTCACAGAAGAGTTTGGTCATAGAAAGATCTGTCATAGAAATGTCGGGTAATTAAAGGTCAGGTCATACAAGGGATTGAGAAGAATTGTTTATATAAAGACTCTACTCATATGAGGGTTTATAGAAGACTTGGATCATAAAAGACTCAGGTAACAGAAAAGACATAGAAGGGTTTCATAAGCATTGAGTCGTTGATGGGCTGAGTCATAGATGCGTTAATTCATAGAAGAAGCAGTTCATATGAGTCGGGTCATAAAGGTCTCATAGATAAGACAGGTCATAGAAGGGTCAGATAACAGTAGGGTTGGTTCATAGAACAGTTGGGTTATAGAAAGGTTGATTACTAGAAGGATTTGGTCATATTTGTATCTGATCATAGAAATGTCGTACCATAGATAATTTGTGTCATAGAAAATAAGGTCATAGTATTGTTGCGTCATAGAAGGTCTGAGTTAAAATAGAGTTGGGTCATCAAAGAGTCAGGTCATAAAAGGATGGCGAGACAAAATCTGCCCAAAGGAAATCCAGTCCCCTTCTCTTTAAGACACACAGAATTGGGATTCAAGTAGACAAATATTGGGGCAAAGCCTTTAGTTCCCCTGCTAAATCTTTGGACGCTTCTGAAAAGGACATGGAATGTGTGCTTAGAGCCAGTGGTCAGGGCGATCCCCCAGTCTCCATGACCTTTGGAAGATGATGGAGAGTGGCCTCACTGTGATATCATTCTGCTCACTCAGCTCCCTGGGATGCTGCCCCTCCTGTTGCTTCTTTCTCTTCAACCTCTCCCTCATTGACATGCGCTCCTTCTCCATCACTATCTCTAAATCCATAGCCAATTCTTTCTGGAACAACAGGGCAATTTCCACCGCAGGATGTGTTGCCCAGTTCTTTCTGCTAGTCAATTTTATTTCAGCAGAAGTTTTTCTTCTCACCATCATGTCCTACGACCGCTACGTTGCCATCTGCAAACCCCTCTACTACGGGATCCTCCTGGGCAGCAGAGCTTGTGTCCACATGGCAGCAGCTGTCTGGGGCTGTGGGTTTCTTAATGCTCTGCTGCACACAGCCAATACATTTTCACTGCCTCTCTGCCAGGGCACTGCTCTGGACCAGTTCTTCTGTGAAATCCCTCAGATTGTCAAGCTCTCCTTCTCACGCTCCCACCTCACAGAAGTTGGGCTTATTATGGTTGGTGTCTGTGTGGAGTTCAGGTGCTTTGTTTTCATTGTGGTGTCCTATGTGCATATCTTCAGGGCTGTGCTGAGGATCCCCTCTGAGCAGGGATAGCACAAAGTCTTTTCCACGTGCCTCCCCCAGCTGGTCGTGGTCTCCCTTTATCATTACTGGCTTTTTTGCCTACCTGAAGCCCCCCTCTATCTCCTCCCCATCCCTGAATTTTTTGGTGTCAGTTCTCTACTCAGTGGTGCCTCCAGCAGTGAACCCTCTCATATACAGCATGAGGAACAAGGAGATTAAAGATGCACTGAAGAAGCTGATTAACTTGTCTCTCATGAGCCATAAACTGCCTGGGATTCTTCCCAAGTCATTTCCTGTTCATCTCTTGGACATCCTGTGTAGCGATACTTTTATCTGTGATAATCCTTTCTGTCCAGGAATGTCTGTGGCCACTCCATTCTCCAGAGGCTTTAACCCAGCATGTCTGACCCACAACCCTTTTCACGTGTCTGACACAAAAGCCCAGCTTTCTTGCTGTGTCTAAACTCTGTAATAAAAAGGGTTTTGTTTGATCCTGGTGCCTGGAGGTTTGGTTATCCTTCCAAAGGTGAGGTCAAGACCAGGCTGCAGCAATTCTTCTGTGTGGCTGTGTTACTGTCTTGGGTTGTCCATGCACCATGGGAGGAGCACATGGGGCGATGAGTGAGGGAATTTGCTGTGACTGAACTTTCACTTGTGTGGCTCTCACCAGCCATTTCCAGCCCTGACCACTCACCTCAGGTTTACAGGTGAGTTTTCCTAATGGGTCATCTCTGTCTTCTTGCTGGGCTCTCTTCCTTTATCATGGCAACTGCTGACCCTTGCTACCCCAGCAGATCTTGGAGCACGGACCTCTGTGAAGTCCCATGGCCAATATTGCCAAGGTAGGACAGGGTCTTGGAGCTGGGGGACGCTGCCTGATAGGAGGGTCATAAGTAGAATTGGACTAAGGGCATTCATGGTGTCAGAGACCAATTCTGCAAGGGAAATGATATGCCTTAAACCAGTTGTTCCTGGCTGTTTAAGTGCAAGAAGAGGCAGGGCATGTGAAGATGGGGCAGTGCCTCATTCTGTGCCGACCTGCAGGCAGCTCAGCTGTGCTTGTGCACTGAGAAAGATCACACTGTGATTGTGCTGGTAGAGGGAACAAGAAGACGACCAAAAGAATCCTTAGACCACCAAGATCCCAGACTCATTTCCTGCACCTCCAGAATCTTTCAGAAGGGGCACTGTGCAAGTGCACCAAAAACTCTTCCCCTGAAGGACCTTAATCTATAAATAATACACTAAAGATAACACCGGCATATGCTCTGCACCGCTCTGGGATCCTAGAGGACAGTGCTGGAACCTGGGTTGGTGACAGTCTACACTTTTCTCTCTCTTTTATTTTCTCTTCTCTCCTCCTTTCTTTCTGTTTTCCTTATGTTAGGAATTAGCAAGCCAACGTCTATTTTATTCTTAAGGTCTTACCTGTGCAAATACATTTTTTTAAATTGATGTTTTCATGTCAGTTTATTTTATTTTAGTCCGAGAGGAAACTATTAATTTTATGAGGCCCAGGTCCTCCTCTCATGAACCCTGGACAGTCCAGTTCCGGTCCTAAACACGTGGGGACTGGGTCAATGAATTTTCCCCACCCTCAATGCACTATTCTCTGCCTGCACAGCAGGCTTGTGGGACCATGTGTGGGGTACAAGGTCTGGGCATTAGCAGGAAGCCCCTCAGCCGGTAAAGCTGGAGCCTGGGCAGAGGGTCCCAGGGCATCTATACTGGCAGTTTGTGCCCATGTCCCTGTTCCTGCATCCCACTCCAATTTTATGATCACTTTCCTTGTGAGTGTTGGTTGACAGCCGGCTGAACATGAGCCAACAATGGCCCAGGTTCCCAAAGGACCAATGGCATCTTGGCCTGTATCGGAAACAGTGTGGCCAGCAGGACCAGGGCAGGGATTGTGCCCCTGTACTTGGCCATGGTGAGGCTGCACCTTGAGTGCTGGGTTCAGTTTTGGGCCCCTCGGTACAAGAAGGACCTTGAGGGGCTGGAGCACATCCAGAGAAGTGAATGAGGCTGGTGAAGGGGCTGTAGAACAAGTCCTGCGAGGAGAGACTGAGGGAAATGGGGTTGTTCAGGCTAGAGAAGAGGAGGCTGAGGGGAGACCTCATCATTGTCTACAACTGCCTGAAAGGAGGTTGTAGCGAGCTGGGTGCTGGTCTCTTCTCTCAAGTGACAAATAATAGGATAAGAGGAAATGGCCTCAAGTTGCACCAGGTGAGCTTCAGATTAGACATCAGGAAAAATTTCTTCACTGAAAGGGTTCTCAGGCACTGTAAGAGGACACCCAAGGAACTGGTGGAGTCACCATCCTTGGAGGTGTTTAAAAGGCAGGTAGATGAGTTTCCTAGGGACATGGTTTAGCAAGGGGAAAGGTACAGTTGGACTTGATGATCTCAGAGGTCTTTTCCAGCCAGATAATTCTATGATTCCATGATTCAATCTCTACTTGAAAGGCCATTCAATGACCCCATGATGAGTGTTTGCTGTTTCAGGAATAGTTAAAGAAGAAACAAGGACATTGTGTGGGCCCCGCTTAATTTAGGAAGAGTGAGTGTGGACAGATCTGAGACACCCTGTGTCCTCTTTATGTGTGTCTTCCCCAGAAAGGTCTCCCAGTCCCCTGTGACTCAGAACAGGCAGCGGTGGGTGAGGATCACGTCAGGGATCACTTGAGCAAACACAGTCATTTCCAGTCTGTGGGATAGGAGAGGCAGCATCCCAGGGAGCTGAGTGACCAGGACGATGTCGCTCTCCACCATCTTCCTAAGGTCACGGGAGTGGGGGAACTCCCTGACTGTGTCATCACTCACACATTACATGTCCTTTTCAAAAATGACCAATGAATGAGCAGGGGAACTAAAGGCTGTGCCCCAGACATAGCCCACCTGGATCTCATTTGTCAGTGTTTGAAAGAGCGAGGGACTGGATTTCCCTTGGGCAGACTGTGTCTCACCAGCCTTCTATGACCTGACTTTTGATTACCGAAGTCTTCTATGACCTGGCCTTTCTATAACCTGATTCCTCCGTGACTCCTCCATGATCCAATGCTTCAATGAGCCTCCTTTTCTAAGATCTGACCCACCTATGGCTCAGCTCTTCTATGACCTGTTGTCTATGAAACACTTCTATGACTCTTTTATGACCTGTCTTCTATGTCCTGACTCTTCCATGACCATTATACGACCTGAATCGCCTATGAAACTTTTATGAGCAGAATCTTCTATAAACAACTCTTCTATGACCTGATCTTTCTATTACCCAACTCTTCATCTATGACCTGAATCCTCCATAATCTGAGTCTTTTATGACTTGGCACTTCTAGAACAGGAGTCTTTTATGACTGAACTCTTCTCTGATCCTTCTACAACCATCTATGGCCTGTCTATTCTGTGACCCAACTCCTCTATGACCCAAAAAATCTATGACCCGACCCTTCTATGGTCCAACCCTTACATGACCTCGCACTTCTATAATCTTACTCTTCTATGACCTGGCTTTTCATCGATAGTCAAATCCTTCTCTCATCCAAATAAACTTTCACACTTCTATTATTCAGCTCTTCCATAACATGAATATTCTCTGACCTGAGCCTTCTATTGCCTGAGACTTCTATGACCAAACTCTGCTGAGCCTTCTATAATCCAGCTTTTTATGTACCTTCAATGACTGAGCTGTTCTATTACACCTCTATGACCTAATTCACCTCTAACCTGACTCTTCTGTGACTTGTCTCTTATATGACCAGGCCCTTTTATGACTCGAGTCTTCTATGACATTCTATAGCCCAACTTTTCTCTGACATGACTTTCTATGACCCAACTCTTCTATGACCTAACTCTTCCGTGAACAAACCGTACTATCAACTTACTCTTCTGTGACCTGGCCCCTCAGTGACTCCTCCATGACCCAATTCCTATTTGAGTTGCCTCTTCCATGACCCAACACTTCTGTGACAGTGACTTTTCTATGATTCAACACTTCTATTACCTTCTATGACCCAACATTTCTATGTATCTACTACTACCAAGCCCTTCTATGACCAAACTCTTCCATCATCATACAGTTCTATGAATCCTGTATGACACGAGTTTTCTAAAATCTGAGCCTTCTGTGAACCAAGTCTTCCCTGACCCAACTCTTCTTTAACCCCTCCACAGTTTTCTATGACCCAGCCTTTCTAAGACACTTCTCTGAGCCAATTCTCCTGTGACACAACTCCTCTATGACCCGAGTATTCTATGACCAAACCATTATATGACCCGACATGCCTATGACCCAATTGTTCTATGACTCTTCTATGACCTGATCCTTCTCTGAACTGACCCTTTCTGACTCATCCTTTCTAAAAATGAACAAACATCACACTTCTGTGACTCGACTCTTCCATGAAATGAATATTTTCTCATCCTGTCATGAACCTTCTGTAACAAAACTCTTCTTTGAATCTTCTGAAAATGAACTCCTCTATTGCTCTAGCGTGACCTGACTCTTCTAACACACAAGTTTTCTGTGACTCTTCTATGACCCAACCCTGTTATATCCCTGCCCTTCCATGACCCCACTCTTCTGCACCTGCATGGAGCTGTTTGTGAGAACCTTGGCATCTCATGTAACTCTACAGGGCTGTGTTTGGAATTAAATGGAATATCTGCTCTGACTTTGATTTGTCAATGTGAGAATGTTCATGACACCAGGATCATTGCAGTCACAGCCAGATCTGCTTCCCAGGGCCTGGGGGTCAAGGCTTGACCTTTCTGCTTCATCAAGCAAACCCAGGCTTTTCTCAGCATTACAGCTGTCTTCACAGTACCTTTTCCTCCCTGCAGCCATGGCCTCCAACTACTGGCACTAACGAGTGGCTGGGGAGGCTTTCCCAATGATGATCCTCACTGAGACCAGTTAAAACTTCAAGGTACTTCGAGTTTTGGGCTTGGCTTCTTGAGAGGTTTGTTCAATCTCCTTTCAGTAGCTGAAGTTCAAGGACTCAGCAGCAAATACACCCTGGGTCTCATTAAAATACAGAAAGCCCTAATGAGCTCTTTCTCTGCCTGCAGTTTTCTTCAGGTCTTCAAGCTTTCTACAGTTTATTGAACTCCTTTCCCAGTGTGGTTAAAAAGGAAGAGGAAAAAAAGTGCTGAATAAAAATTAATTTTAGTGTAAAGTTTGTATTTCATTACAATTTTTTCAGAGAAGAGGTAAAATTGTACATTTGGCATTGATGCAAGGTGTCTCCTCAGGAGGTCTGGGCAGCATGGAGAAGCAGTCCTTGAGGTCTGACACTGCACGGACAGCCTTGCTCCTCACCTTTTACATCCCACCATTTCTCTCATTGCCCCACTGGGATTTGCACCCCTTTTCCTTAGACTAAACAAAAGGATCGTATTGTCACTGCAGGAAAGAAGTATCTCTCCCCATTTGAGAGAGAGAGAGGACGAGTGATGACTTCAGCCAGTTTCATAGGAAGATACCCTGGAGACCCAGAGAGGGAGCCCAGAGGGGGCAGAGAAAGTGCTGCCTTGTGCTGC
Source organism: Dromococcyx pavoninus (assembly GCA_033558185.1). Classification (NCBI taxonomy): domain Eukaryota; kingdom Metazoa; phylum Chordata; class Aves; order Cuculiformes; family Neomorphidae; genus Dromococcyx; species Dromococcyx pavoninus. The sequence continues at coordinate 1,614,386 of JAUMJL010000133.1, read as the reverse complement.
TCCTCTGCTGCTGAACTGGGCTGGGCTCCTGGGATGGAGGGAGGTCATGGCAAGTGGGCAGTGCTACAGAGCCAGCTCTGCCCAGGATCAGCTCCTCTGCAAAGCACGGCTGAGGGCACTGCCTGCAGCCATAGAGGGGAGAGGAGGGAGGAGGAGAGATGTTTAGGGAAAGTTTAGGCTTGATGTGAGGAAAAAGTTCTTCACCGAAAGGGTGATCGGCCATTGGAATGCGCTGCCCAGGGAGGTGGTGGAGTCGCCGACCCTGGAGGTGTTTAAGGGGAGATTGGATGAGGCACTGAGTGCCATGGTTTAGATGATGGTTGGTGTTAGTGTTGGTGTTAGTGTTGGGTTATAGGTTGGACTTGATGATCTCGGAGGTCCTTTCCAACCTTGTGATACTGTGATACTGTGATACTGTGATGTTGAAGGCAGTGTGGGATGGGAGGATGCTGAGAGCTCACTGAGGGAGGAATCCTCACAGCCCTTCACACGATAAGTCTCTGACTGTAGGACAATGCAGGTGCAGTTCCTGGAGGGATTCCCTAAAGCTGACACATCCCACGTTTTCCAGGATGTGTCAGGATGTCTCTCCCAGAGTCTCTGCTGCAGAGGAGAAGAACCTGGTGTCGAGCAGGGCTTCCCTACTGAAGTGTCAGAGGGACAGGGCATAAGGGTTGCCTTGTGCTGGGAACAAGTACAGGGCTGTGCCCTCAGGGGCACCACAGGCTGTTCTTGAGATCAGGGTCCGTGCAGCCCAGGGTCTGTGTGCCGGGGCAGGGAATCTGCTGCCTGCCAGGGTCAGTGCTCAGCCTGCCCGGGGAGCTCCCCATGGCGCTGTGGGGAGAAGCTATTGGTGGAAGGTGCAACCCTAAGCCAGGGCAGGCTCTTTCTCCTGTTGAGGGGATGCTGTGTGTGTCAGGGGTGTCTGCCAGCAGGACAACTCCTCTTTGACCAGCTCTTCCATGACCCTTTCTTCCATAAACCAGACTTTTCCATGACGCTACTCTTACATATTTTACTATGACCCTTCTGTGTTTTTTCTGTCACTCTTTCATGACCCGACATCTCTATAACATTTCTGTGACTCTTCTCTGATCCAGCTCTTCTCTGATCTGACTCTTCTGTGACCCCATTCATGTCTTACCTGACCATTCTATAACCCAATCCATCTATGACCCAACCCTTCTATGACCAGAGCTTTCCATTACTCTTCTGTGACCTCGCAATTCCATAATCTAAATCTCCTATGGTCTGACTCTTCTATGACCCGACCCATCTACGACATGACCCTTCTGTGACCTGAGTCTTTTCTGACCAGTTTCCTCTATCATTCAACTCTTCTAAGACCCAACCCTTGTATGACCCAACTCTTCTATGACTCTTCATTAACACAATCCTTCTATGACCCATGTCTAACCTGATTCTTCTCTGAACCTTCTATGACATATCTCCTGTATGACGTGACTCTTAAATGATCCAGCTCTTCTATTACCTGACTCTTCTATGACCTGACCCTTTTATTCTGCAACTATTCTCTGCCCTGATCGTTCTATGAATCTTCTGTGACCTTTCTATGACCCTATTCCTCTATGGTCTGATTCTTCTATGTCCCAACCTTTCTCTTACCTGACTCTTCCATGAACATAGACAGGTGTCTATGAAATGACTCTTCTATGGCCTGACTTGTTTAAGACCCAACTGTTCTATCACCCTTCTATTACCCAGCTTTTCAATGACTTGTCTGTGATGAGACTCTTCTCTGACCCAGCTCTTCTATGACTCAGCTCTTTTGTGCCCCCTTCTATGACCCGAGTCCTGTAGGACCCAAATATTCTATGACACTTCTATAACCCAGCCCCTCTATGACCTCTACAATGAACTGACTCTTTTATGACCCAGCCTTTCTGTGACCGTTCTATGATGCTACCCTTCTGCAACCTGATCCTTCTTTAATCCTTCTATGACCCGACCCTTCTTTAACCCAGCCCTTGTTTGACTTGACTCTTCTACGCCCTGATTCTTCTATGACTCAATTCTTTCACAACCTGAGTCTTCTATGACCCTACCCTTCTATGACCCAACCCTCCTACGGGACCTCGTTGTCAATGTGCCAACCAGGTGTCTTCTGCTGGCCTGTCAGAGACATTGCCAGATGTGAGCTTAAAATCACAAATCCTAGCCATGAGCCAAGGGCTGACCTCTTGGCTACTTCAGTGGTGACCTCATGGTCCCTTTCTCAGCCATGTTCCTGCTGTTGACCTGTCCCCTCCAGAGGCAGAAGTGGCCTCACATCCCCCTCATAGCCACTGCCTTCCTACTGGATTATGGGTTCTTGAGACATAACTGGCCACATGATACCCGTCACACTCCTTGTAGCCCAGGATGTGAACAGATAAAGGAAAGCTTGTTTCATCAAACTTATCAAATGAATTTCCCGGAGCTGAGAAATGTTCTTCAGAGGCGCTGCTGTGTTTATACTGGTGCATTCTGTATCTCTACTTCTGCCTCTGTTTTTCACTTTCTTGTGTCTTTTTTTCTTTGAAGACCTCTCCAAAGAAAAGTCCCAGAATAATACAGGCTGAATGAGACCCATGAACACCTTTGTACTGGGTCTGGCTGTGATGGAGCTGACTTTCCCCACAGCAGCCCTGTGACGAGTGCCTAATTTAACCCTGCACTTTTACCAGACCTACAGCAGTTTGGTTCAGGCTCCAGAGGAAGTCAAGGCACAGCTAGGCCATGAACTCGTCTAAGAAACCCACAAGGAGCATAGCAGCACACTGGTTGCCCATAAGGAGCCTTGTGCGTAGCTCTGTTAGGTACAATTTACACTATGGGTCAATCACTTTTATCCCATCAATATCACAGCCTAAGTGAGCCTTGGCTGAGCTCTCCCTGTTGGGCAGTGTGGCTGCATGGCCATTATCTCCCCTTGTGCTGGGACACCTCTCATGGGTGTTCCTCGAAGCAAGGAGATCTTTTACTATGACAGATCCCTGCTGAGCCCCATTTGAATCCTCCCTGGATGACAGCTGGACTGCATGATGACCCAAGACTACCAGCTGGGAATTTCCAGTTAAACTTTCCCAGCACCTACAACCTGTTTTTCTGGTTTGAGATGAAGGAGAATCAGTTTTCTCACTTCAGTTCAGCTTCATTTGAGTAAGTGCATTTTCTGAAAGTTCACTGCCTCTGTTTCAGACAGGGTTTCTCTCTGGCAGTGATCACACATGGCACTAGGATGCAGAAAGGTCACTGCTTGTACTCATTCCTATGGAAACCAAGACCATCCTTGAGCTGGTGGAGCCGTAAGTGAAAGGGGAGGAAAAATGTAGAATCTACAGGGAGGGGCGCACAGTCAGGTGACCACAAATTGACCGCCAGATGATTCCTTCCCATGGATGCCATACTTAGGATAAAACTGAGGGATCAAGAAGGTCAAGTTCTCTACTGTAATGACTTGTGTCCAGTGAGGATTTCATTTGTCTTTTTGCCCCGATACCTGATCCACGCATTTCCGAATCTAGATCCTGAGTCCAGCTCCCTCCTGCTGCTCACTCCAAACTGGGACTTTTTCCCTACGCCTGCTCTGCAGCATCCATGATGATGTAGTCATCAAGGAGTGTGTGTGCAGTTTTGAATAAATGTATATATCTTATAGTTTTCTTATTAATAATATTCACCTTATTAGTATTATTGTTTCATTAAAGTTGGTTTAGTTTTATTTTTAGACCCAGGAGACTTTTTCTGTCATTTCCCTTTCCTCTTTCCATAAGTGGGGTTAAGGGAATGAGATCACCATAACTGCTCGTGTTTAGCTGCCAATACAGCTGGACTGTGACAGGCTGGAAGAGGATATCTTTGACCTCCAAACAGCTCTCTGCAGGTCTCTGCTCTGCAGGGCTGTTATCCCATGGGATTCATTCAATCAGGTCCCAGGTGTACTGACCAGCCACCGGTTTACTCATGACTAGCTACTTCCCCCCACCCCTGTCCCCCATCCCCCGTCCCTTTTCTCCTTGTTCTCTCATGCTTCTTTCTCCACAAACCACCTTGATCCCACCCTTTTCCTGCCTTTGGTCTTTTCCTGCACATCCCATGGCAAGTCTTGCACAGACCCCAAATGCACTTTCTGGCTTCCCATCATGAGTCTCAAACCCCTGAGGCAGAAACCCCATCTTCGGCGCGCAAGGTCATCCCGGGAGGTTCTCCTGCTGACCCACTTGGTGAATCTCTCACATAGATGCGTTGGAACTTTGTTTGAATCAATGTTTTACCTTCTGGGTATTGAAAGGTTTCTCTGAAATTGTTGAAATTCATGTCCTAGAAACAGCAATGTTTTTATTTTATAGGATTGTTTCATCAATTTAAAATGCTTACATAGTGTTTAGAATTGTAGAATGGTTTGGGTTGGAAGGGACCACGAAGGTCATCTAGTCCAACTGCCCTGCAGTGATCAGGGAGATCTTCAAGTAGATCAGATTGCTCAGAGTCCCATCCAACCTAACCTTGAATGTTTCCAGGAATGAGGCATCCAGGACCTCTCTGGGCAACCTGTGCCTCCGCCACAGCACCCTCAGGGAAAAAGATTTTATCCTAATATCTAGTCTAAACTGTTTTATTTTAAAACCTTCACCCCTTGTCCTATTGCTTCCGGCCCTGCTAACAAGTTTTCTTATCAACACTTTTAAGCATTGAGGGCCACAATAAGGTCTTCTTAGAGTCATCAGAGCTGGACCACCCGAACTCTCTCAGCTTCTTTTCACATGGGACTTGTTCTACAACTTTCATCATCTTTATGGCTATCTCTGGACCCGCTCCAACAGGTCCATGTCCTTCAGGTGCTGAGGACTCCAGAGCTGGATGCAGCATTCTGGATGGGTTCTCACCAGAGCACAGTAGAGGGGGAGAATCACCTCGCTCAATCTGTTGTCAATCGTTTTTTTTTTAGTATAGCCATGAAATGTTTGGCCTTCTGGTCTGCAAGCACAGATTACCTGCTCATGTCCAGCTTCTCATCCACCAGGACCATCAGGTCCTTCCCTGTAGGGCTCTTTGTGGCCCTGTAGAGAAGGCATTGGGGATATAAGACTCAAAGAATCATAGAATGGTTTTGGTTGGAAGGGACCTAAAAGATCATCAAGTTCCAATCCGTATGCCATGGATAGAGACACCTTTGATGAGTTCAGGTTCCTCAAAGTCCCTGACGTTGTACACTTTCAGGGACTGAGCATCCACAGTTTCTCTGGGCAACCTGTGCCAGTGTCTTGCCACCATAGTTGTGATACATTTCTTCCTTATATCCAATCTAAATCTCCCCTATTGCAGCTTGAAGTCATCGCCCCTTCTCCTGCTGCTATAGACCTTAATGAAAAGTCTCGCTCCCTCTTTCTTGGCCTATGGCCACTATGGTTTGACCTGAAACCATCGTGGAGAGTGCCCAGAAACCCCCCAAGATAGGGTCTAGAGGCCTCAAGTACATGACCAGAGGGCCCTGGGCTCCATGGTGTGGAGACTACGGACACTCCAGGAGCTGCCTGAGAGTGCTTGAAGGGTGGTTTCAGAGATGGTGGAGCATTTCTTTATAGTGGAAAATTGCAGGAGAAAGAAATATTGCCACAAAATGTAATTGGGGAGGTCCAGATGGCACAAGAGGAGAAAGAAATATTCCAAGGGCAGTACTGTGGTGCAACATATTCCTCAGAAGGAGTCTGAACCAGCCCAAGGCTTTGTTTCTCAAGGGAGAGGCATACTTAGGGGCTTGTTATGTGTCGTACTATAATCCTGCCCTTGGCATTATGCTTCCCCACATCCCACTGCCCCAGGAAGAGAACAAGAGAGGGACAGGATCTGCCTCTCAGGGGCTGGAGGTCAGGGCTTGCTCCTTTAGATTAGTGAAACACATCCAATATACTCTGCATCAAAGCCATTTCCTTGCTTTTCCCAGTCTGTCATCACTTCCTCCAGTTTTCTGGAGCTCCTGTCAAGTGGGCAGCACTACAAAGAGACAGCTCTACTCAGGAACAGCTCCTCTGCAAAGTGTACCATGGAGGAGGAAAATACCAGCTATTCTTCAGGGAGACGAGCAAGGCAGAGAGAGAGGTTAAATGTGGTCAGGAGTGGGAGGATGACTGAGAGCTGACTGGAGGAGAAATCATTGTAGTTCTGTACACTGTAAGTCTGGGTGATGGGCAATGCAGATGTAGTTCCTGGAGCCATCTCCTAAAGCCGGCAAAGCACACAGCTCATGGGATCTGTAAGGAGGGGGTTCTTGTAAGGCAATTTGGAACTGCTGTGAAACCAGGTGAGCAGCCAGGGGTGCCCCAGCTGTTCTTCAGAACAGGGTCCCTGCACTCCAGGGTCTGTGTGCCAAGACAGGGACTCTGTCGCCTGCCAGGGTCAGTGCTCATCCTGCCCGGGGATCCCCCCGATGGAGCTGTGGGGAGAAGCTGTGGGTGGAAAGACTGAAACCCAGCAGACCAGGGTAGGGTCCTTCTGCTGTCAAGAAGGTGCTGTGTGCATCGGGACAGCTCACAGCGCCAGATCTCCACCAGACATCAGCAGAAGCAGCTTTTAGAGAAGCACATCAAGGTAGGAACGGCCTGAAAGGGAAGAAGCATGTGCTTTCAGTCTCCTCCTCTTGTTTCTCTTGGTGAGGATGTAGACTTGGAAATTCCCTTTGTTCTGCAGGAAATACTTTAATTCCAAATCTTTTTTCATTTAGAGAAGACAATATTTGCATTTATCAGAAATAAAGCCCATGGCTTGCAGAGAACCCAAGGATAACCTTTACAGCCTCATCAGGATAGTACTGATGATCTGCACATTGCCTGCACACCCAGAGACACCCCCGGGCAGTGCCCTGCTGCTGGGAGGTGTCTGCAAGGCAGAGCCGGGCACACAGCAGTTGGATGGGCTCTGTGAGCACTGGTAGGGAGGAGGCGTGGGGACAGGGAAACAGCTCCTCCCAGAGACAGCTCCAGGCAGCAGAGACACGGGCAGGGGTTGAGGCTGAACTGCTACCAGAAGTGCCGGGAGGGGAATTTGAGTACCTCCCTGCCATCCCTTGCAGTGCAGATGCCTTCCCCAGAGCAGCCCCTTGACCCTCTTCCACCCAGTAGAGCTTCTGTCCTCAGGGCTGCAGGGTCTTTGGTTGAGTCACCTCCTTAGAAACTACATCCTAAGGAGGAGGAAGTCCCAATTGCCATTTGACAGGAAGGTGTGCCAGGGGAGGTTTCAGTTGAATATTAGGAAAATGTTCTTTAGCCAGAGGGTGATGGAGCACTGGAACATCTCCCCAGGGCAGCAGCCATGGCCTGAGAATATTCAAGAAGCATTTGGACAATGTCCTCAGACACAGGACGTGAATGTTGGGATTGTCTAATGCAGGGCTCAGAGTTGGACTCAACAATCCCTGTTGGACCCCTCCAACTAAGGTCATTCTGTGATTCTGTTTGTCCCTGTCCTCCCACAGCAGGAGCACTTTCCCTCCATCTTTTCCTCTTCTCCTCTGCCTCTGTTCTGCCCCTCACACTCCTGGAAGCAAGGGAGGTTCAGGTGCAGCTCACACACCAACGCTGCAGGTCTGGTTATGCAGTTGTGTCCATGGGAGCAAAGTCCATCATTCTGTCTGAACCTGTAGGTCTCTGGGAAGTGCAGAATGTGGGGCTGAGGAGGGAGCTGTCTCTGCTCAGGTCACTGCAGTTTTAGCATATCCAGGAGCTTCCCTGGGATTCTCCTGCTGAAAGATGTTGAGCAGTTCCTCTGTGTTACCGGTGGATAAGAGATGAAGTGCAGAGTGAATTCCAGAAGCTGTCACTTCCTTTCCCAGGTGCTGCTGCTGTAGAGCAGGGATGGCTTCTGGGAGGTCATGGGCAGAGCCCTGCTCCTAATGGCACATTCATCCAGCCCAGCCCAGAACTCCAGCCAAGGAGAGATCTGAAAGCCCTAAAATGGAGGGGAGAGATGGTCTGTGATTGAGTGATGTTTGAGGGACAGGGAAAGGAAAGAGAATTTCTCAGAGAACTCCTGACTTTTGAGTGTGACTTCTGCCATTGGCAGGACCTCATGAACAAAAGGATCAGATGCCCAACAGCAGCTCCATCACTTGGTTTTTCCTCCTGGCTTTTGCAGACAAACGGGAGCTGCAGCTCCTGCACTTCTGGCTCTTCCTGGGCATCTACCTGGCTGCCCTCCTGGGAAACGGCCTCATCATCATCACCATAGCCTGGGACCACAATCTCCACACCCCCATGTACTTCTTCCTCCTCAGCCTCTCCCTCCTCGACATGTGCTCCATCTCCACCACTGTTCCCAAATCCATGGCAAATTCCCTCTGGGACACAAGAATAACCTCCTATCCAGAATGTGCTGCACAGATTTTTTTCTCTGTCTGCTTCATCAGCACTGAGTGTTCTCTACTCACCATCATGGCCTATGACCGCTACGTTGCCATCTGCAAACCCCTGCACTACGGGACCCTCCTGGGCAGCAGAGCTTGTGTCCACATGGCAGTAGCTGCCTGGGGCTCTGGCTTTCTCAATGCTCTGCTGCACACGGCCAGTACATTTTCACTGCCCCTCTGTAAGGGCAATGCTCTGGAACAGTTCTTCTGTGAAATCCCCCAGATCCTCAAGCTCTCATGCTCAGGATCCTACCTCAGGGAGGTTGGGTTTATCATGTTCCCTCTCTGTTTAGGTTTTGGTTGTTTTGTTTTCATTGTCTTGTCGTATGTGCAGATCTTCAGAGCCGTGCTGAGGATTCCCTTTGAGCAGGGACAGCACAAAGCCTTTTCCACCTGCCTCCCTCACATGGCTGTGGTCTCCTTGTTTCTCAGCGCTGGTTTTTTTGCCTACTTGAAACCCTCTTCTATCTCGTCCCCAGCTCTAAACCTCACAGTGTTGGTTTTGTAATCGGTGGTGCCTCCAACACTGAATCCACTCGTCTACAGCTTGAGGAACAAGGAGCTCAAGGATGCCCTATACAAACTGCCCCAGTGGATACTTTTTCACCAACAATAATCTGTTTCCCCTTCCCTGCACATTTCCCAGAGTTATCTCAACCCACAAATCTGCTATATTCCCTTGCCATAATCCTACCTATAGATAATATTCCGAGCTACACTACGTGTCTTGAGTTTTGATCCAGTTGAGGGTTACTCTTGCACAATGGTGTCAGATGTGGCCTGTCCAAATCCAGCTCTTCAATAAAATGACATCTCCCAGATGTGGTACTTGAATGTTGAGCTCTTTGTCCAAAGATGGCGCCAATAAAAAGTCCAAGTTCATGCTATCATTGTATTCCATTGGACCAAAATTTCTGGTTTTAAAAGCTCTCTTCTCACTGTCCAGTGCCAGTACAGATGTTTTTAATGGGCTCCCCATTACCTTCTTGGGTGGCTTCATGTGCAACGGGACTGATGGCACATACAAATCTCTCACAAAAATGAATTTGAATGGGTGAGGAGAGAATGGGTTCTCATCATCAGCTCTGGGCTAGGAGTGAAGGGAGAATCTGAAGACGAAACACCCTCAGAGTTCATGTCCCCCAAAAGTAAAGGACCAAATCCATGTATCCGCAAACAAGGACTCTGAAGCCCCATGGGAGTGAGTGAGGACCCAGCAGGCAGAGGAGAGGGAGACGGGAGAGATGCAGGAGCTGCCTGAGGAGCCCCAGAGCTCTTGTGCTCTCCGGGGCAGTGGGGATGGTGGGGGCAAAGGAGTGATCAAATGCAGTTGGTGTTGAGGATCACATGCAATACGAGTGTAGGGGAGCCTGGACGTGAGTGGCCTCTTTTTCCTTGTGTCATTATTGCCAGCAGCAGCCCTGGGGACAATGGGCAGGAGGAGACCCCTCTCTGCCCCCCAAGAAGTTACTGTGCTCTTCAGAAATGCTGGGGCTGCCATTCCAGGCTGGGCTGCTCTGTTGGGCTGCACCACACTGGGCTGTGGGAGAGGACAGGAGAGGTGGAGAGAGCTGGGGAGAAACTGGGCTGGGATAGAAATAGCCCAGAAGGGGAGGGCATCAGTGTAGAGCTTAAACATGAGAGTGTGCAGGGTGAGGGCACCAAGCAGGCTGTTCACGGTGTAGAGTCAGGTGTCATGGTGAAGGGAGCAAGGACAAGAGAGCAAAAGAGAGGAGCCTGGTGTGTTTCACGTTCCCTGGACACCCTGGAGAAGTGGCCCCAGGGAAATCATGCCAGATGTGTCCCACACATTGGACATTTCCATGTCTGGATGTACGTCCAAACCCTGAGGAAGAACTTTTACTACATTGTCACCTCTGTCCTTGCTTTTGCTCAGTGATATCCAATTCCACCACCATTATTAATAAAAAGGGAACCAGTTTCCTACTGACATTTGTTGCACACCAGTCCCACGGCTCTTGTCACTGCTGCTCTCTCCACAAAGCTCTTTATCATACAGCTCCAAACAGATCAGGGGCTCATGGCCTTGTCTCTACAAATACTGAAAAAGCCCATTGATTGGGAGCCCCCAGCTGCCCTGGGGCCTTGCTCAGTGTTTTACCCTGAGAGGTTTCTCAAACCCCAGCTCTCTCAGCCTCCCCCTGTCCATAACGTGCTCCAGGCCCCAGCCATCTTTCTGGCCTTTGCAGGACTCACTCCAGGCTGTGCAGGGTCTTCTTTGTGCTGGGGAGCCCCGTACTGGACACAACAGTCTTGGTGTGTCCTGTGGTGGGTTGACTTTGGCCAGCAGCCAAACAACCCCCAGCTGCTCCCTCCCTGCCCTGACTCAATGGGACAAAGGCAGAAAATAAACCAGAGCAGCTCACAAGTCAAGAGAAAGAAAAGGAGTGCAGTGACAAATTACTGTCCTTGGCAAAGATGTGTTGACTTGCTGAAGGTTAATTTAATTTATTGCCAGTTAGAAAAGGTTTGGACTGTTAAAAACAATGACAAAATATTAAAGATTATTCTCCTGACACTCTCCCAGGCTCCAATGACTCCAGTGCTCCCAAGTCACCTGCCCACCCCAGCACCAGGAGGAGCATGGAGGATGGTGAGAAACGGTTGACTCACTGGCAGGGAGCAGAGTGAGGAACAGAGAAGGCCTTGATGCTGGGCCAACCCAGCTCAGCAACAGCCAGACCCCTGTTGTGTCACCAACCCTCCTTTGGACACCAATGCAAAAAAAGGTACCTGTGGAGAGTCAGGAGTCAGCAATTAGGAACTGGTTACTAGACAAAGGCCATAGTCAGAGAAATCTGCTTGAATTAGAAGACGTGGCATGAAACAAGGTCAGTCTGTCCTTGGTGGTAAACAAAGGAAGCTGGAAAGTCCCTAAAGAAAGAAGAATGCAGAACAGAGAGCACAAAACAAGATAAAAGTAACCGCAGGAATGTAAACAATATGATATAACACAAATGGCTGAGCGACCAATAATGAGCTTAGATTTTGCAACATGTATGAGCTAATTATCACCATTATAAAAGTGATTGTAATGCTACTAATAAACGAGTTCCACTGATGAACCATCTGGTGTCGGTGACTCCCTCCGTTTTCAACAGGTACCACAGGGTCTGCTGGAAAGAAAATGAACCCCATCCCAGCCAGACCCAGTACACTGGAACTGGGGGACCAGGGACAGACTCAGGAGCGTACTGGTTGTCTGACAAGGAATGAGCATTGTGAGATAATCTCTTCCCCCACTCTTTTATTGAGGCTCCTCTTCACACAATCCAGGGCACTGCTGGGCCACCAGGTCACACTGCTGGATTTTTTTTTTTCCTTCTGTTTCCCGGAGCCACCAGAGTTTTTCCACACAGCTGCTCCTCAGTCAGACATCCCCTGCCCCTGAAATTGCATGGTTTCACTCTATCCCAGGCACAGGACGTGGACTTCCTCCTTTCTCTGTCTTATGACAGGACAGGCCTTGTGCACATTAGGTTTCCCCTGAAAGGCAGGCATAAGACACAGGAAAGGTGCTCCCGAGTTAGTGTCATTGAAAAATGTGGTGAGATCTTCCTCTTGTGGGATATGGATATGGGTGTTCAGCTGCACAGGGTTCCAGAGTCCCCTGTGTCACCTCACTAAACCATAGGGTATTCCCCGAACTCCAAGGAGGATACGGACCCTTGATCACTACTCTCTCAGTCTGAGCATCCAACCGCTGTTTTGTTCATCTGTTTGATCAGCCCACCCAGACTGCAATGGCCTCACTGGGGTACAAGAGTATTGAGAGAGACCACGCCAAAGCCTTGCTGAAATGGAGGTAAATAACATGAACTGTTGTCACCTGCGGCACAAATGCAGCTGCTTCATCATGAACACAACCAGGTTGCTGACATGTGATTTACCCTTGGTGAGTCCATGACGATTCTCTCCTCTTTCAGGTGCACAAATAGTAACCCAACAGCAGTCATCCCATGGCCCCTCCTCTCCAAAGTGAGCTTGTGCAGCCTGGGAATCCTGGGGTTGCACTTTTACCCCTTTCAAAGATGAGTGGAACCCTTGCTTGTCCTCACTCACAAGAGAGTTAGACCAATCCCATAGTCTCTCAAAATGGATTTTCCAAAGAAATATTAGTCTTTCCCTGGGATTTCCTCACTACTGTTCTTCCTGTCATACGGTGCATTCACCCGACTTCATCGTCCCTGTCCCTTCCCCTTTCATGATCCAATAGCCATTTCTGATGTCTTCTTTGTTGACTCAGACTCTCCAGACTAAGGCCCACTACTTTCTTCTCTGATTTTCTCCTCTCCTCATTCTTTATTCATTCAGAGAACTCTCACCTACCTTGCTACTGCTCTGAGCTTCAGGGAGTTCAGAGCTTCCCTGTCTCTCAGCAGTCCGATCGTCTCTTCAGCAAAGTCTTTAATTATGTTTATATCTACCTTTTTTGTATCTATCTCAGCCTTTCCTTTAAGACTGTCCCTTGTAGAAAGGCAACATCATCAGAGACATCTTGTGCTGAACATGTGAGTGAGGACGGGGTATACTGATTTTGACACTTTATCATGCTTTGCTTTTCTTATTCTCCTGTGCCTGCGAGCAGCCAGATCTGTAAGGAAAGCAGAGGGAGATGGTGCCATGGAGCTGGAACACTCAGCTCTGGAGTCCAGGGAAGTCTGATGGAAGGAAAAGGGATGCAAGACCCGTAGGGGCAATGAAAGAAATGGTGGGTTGTGGGTGGTGAGGAGCAAGGCTGTCCATGCAGTGTCAGACCTCAAGGGACTGCTTCTCCATGCTGCTCAGACCTCTGAGGAGACACTCTGCCACAATGTCAATTGGAGAATGCTTCTGTCACCTCTTCTTTGAAATGAAATATAATGAAATACAAACTTTAAACATAACTTTGAAATGTTCCTTTTTAACCACACTGGGAAATGATCCCAATGAGCTCTACAAAGCTTGAAGACCTGAACAAAACTACGGAAGATAAAGAGCTCATTAACACTTTCTGTATTTTAATGAGGCCCAAGGTGCATTGCCTCTGTAGTCCTTGAACCTCAGCAACTAAGAGGAGATTCAAGAAACCTCTCAAGAACTCAAAAGCAAAACAAAAGTACCTTGAAGTTTTAATTGGTGTCAGTGAGACTCGTTACTGACAAAGCCATAGTCAGGGACTTGTTAGAAGAGATAGTTTGAGGCCGTGATTGCAGGGAGGCAAAGGCACTCTGTAGGCACCTGTAATGCTCAGAAAATCCAAGCCCTGACCCTCAGGCCCTGGGAAGGCAGATCTGGCTGTGACTACAATGACCCTGGTGTCATGGACATTCTCACATTGCTGAATCCAATCTGGACCAGTTATTCCATTTCATTCTAAACATAGGCCTGTAGATTTCTTTGAGATGCCAAGGGTGTCACACACAGATCACTGCAGGTTCAGAAGAGTTGGGTTATAGAAAGGCGGGGTCAAAAGTTCTGGTAATAGAAGAGTCAGAAACCTTGGGTGTGAGAAGAATCAGGTCATAGAAGAGTCGGGTGATAGAGAAGTGATGGAAGAGTAAAATTTTAGGTGGTTCATTGAAGTATTGAGTCATAGAAGGTTTGTAGAAATGTTGGGTCATAGAAGTCTCAAGTCATAAAAGATTCAGATCATAAAAGGGTCATAGAATATTTGTGTCATTAAAGAGTCAAATCAATGAAGCGTTAGAATTTATTTGACTTTCAGAAACTTTTGATCATATAAGGGTCATAGAAGGGTTGGTTGAAATAGGAATCGAGTTATAGAAGAATCAGGGTACAGAAGGGTCAGAGAAGGGTCAGGCCATAGAAGAGTTATAGAAGAGTCAGGTAATAGACAGGTGGGTTCATATAAGGGTTGAGTCATAGAAGGGCATGGGCATGGATTATTCAGCTCATAGAGCATCTGGGTCACACAGGAGTTGGGTCATGGAAAATCATAGAGAATTTGGGTCACAAAAAGCCATTGAAGGGTGAGAGAAGAGTCAGATCATAGAAGGCTTGGTTCACAGAATCCTCAGGTTTCAGAAGAACTGAGTCATAGGGGAGTCAAAGAAGAGTGGGGTGATAGAGTTCTTGGGTCATAGAAGACTATAGAAGAGTCAACTCATGGAAAGGTCACATCATAGAAGGCTCGGGTCATAGAAAGGTCATAACAGGGTCAAATCATAGAAGAGTTGGGTCATAGAAAGCCGTGTCCTGAAAGAATCAGAGAATAGTTGGGTTATAGAAGGTTAAAGAAAGATTGTATCATAGAAGACTTGTGTCATAGAAGGTCCTGGTCATATAAGAGATGGGTCACAGAAGAGCTGGATTATAGATGAATGGGGTCATAGAGGAGTAATCTAAGAGTTCATTTGTGGAAAGTTCATAGAAGGGTTGGGTCATAGAATCATAGAATGACAGAATCACAGAACCATGGAATTACCCAAGCTGGAAAGGACCCCCAAAGTTCATTGAATCCAACTCCTATCCCTACACAGGACAATCCCAATATTCACACCATGTGGCTGAGGGCATTGTCCAAATGCTTCTTGAATGCTGGCAGACTCAGTACCATGACTGCTTCCCTGGGGAGCTTTTCCAGTGTTTCACATCCCTCTGAGCGAAGAACCTCTTCCTAATATCCAATCTAACCCTCCCCTGGCACATTGTCCTGCCATTCCCTCGAGTCCTATCATAGGTCACAAGAGAAGAGGTCAGCACCTGTTTCACCTCCCTCCCTTGTGAGAAGGCAGCAAACATCTCTGCGATCCCCTCACAGTCTCCTCTTCTCCAGGCTGAAGAGACCACGTGACTTCAGCCCTTCCTCATGACTTCCCCTCTAGACCCTTCTCCTGTCTTGCGGCCTCTTCTGGACACTCTCCAGGAGTTTGATGTCCTTCTTATCCTGTGACGCCCAGAACGGCTCCCAGTGCTCGAGGTGGGGCCTCACCAGTGCACAGTAGAGGAGGACGATCCCCTCCCTCCCTCGGCTGGCGATGCTGTGCTGGATGCACCCCAGGACACTGTTGCCCTCTTGGCTGCCAGGGCTCACTGTTGGCTCATGTTCAAATTGCTGTCGACCAGAACCCACATGTCCCTCTCCGCAGGGCTGTTCTCCAGCCTCTCAGGCCACAGTCTGTCCCTGTATCCATGTTTGCCGTGTCCCAGGTGCAGAACCCAGCACTTGCCATTGTTTAATTTCATGCTGTTGGTGATTTTCTAGCTCTCCAATCTGTCAAGATCCATCTGCAGGGCCTCTTTGCCCCCAAGAGTGTCAACAGCTACCCCGACTTTTGTGTCATCAGCAAACTTTGTCGATAAACCTTCAAGTCTTTCATCCAGGACATTTATGAAGATATTGAACACCACTGGCCCCAGGATGGATCCCTGTGGGACCCTACCAATGGCTGGTCACTAACCTGATGTAACTCCCTTCACTGTGACTCTTCGAGGCAGATCCATCAGCCAGTTGTTCACTCACTGCATTATGTGTTTATCCAGCTGTATTCTGCACATTTTGTCAATGAGAATCCTGTGAGAGACAGGATCAAAGGCTTTGTTGAAATCCAGAAAAATGACATCGACCGGTTTTCCCTGGTCGACCGGGTGGGTGACTCGGTCGTAGAAGGACATTAAGTGTGTAAGGCAGGACCTTCCCTTGATAAACCCCTGCTGCCTGGGACCAATGACTGTGTTGCCTTTCAGATGTTTTTCAATAGCTCCCAGAATAATCTTCTCCATAATCTTCCCAGGCCCTGCAGTGAGACTGACATGCCTGTAGGTACTGGGGTCATCCCTGCTGCCCTTCTTGAAGGTTGGGACAACATTTGCTACCTTCCAGTCACCTGGTACCTCTCCAGATTCCCAAAAGCATTGAAAAATCATTGAGAGAGGTATCCCTATGACATCAGCCAGCTCTTTATGTACCCTTGGATGAACCCCATCAGGCCCCATTGACTTGGAGGGATCCAGCTGGAGCAGCAGATCCTGCACAGGTTCCGGGTTGATTGGGAGATTGTTTGTCCAGTCATGATCCTCCAGCTCCAGGATCTGGGGGAGAGCAAGCCCAATATCGTTATTGAATACTGATGCAGACAAAAACATTAAAAGTCATTGCTTTGTCTAAGTTTCTGTTAAAGAGGTGCCCATGCTCATCAAGTAATGGTCCAATGCTCTTTCTGGCCTGCCTTTTACTACTGACATATTTGAAAAAGCATTTTTTTATTATCCTTCACAGTGCAGAGGAAGTGCATTAGAGAGAGCAACTTCTTTCTGGATTTTCACTGCTTTCCATGTCCTTGTGCCCTATCAAGCCTCCATCCCTGGGGCTGTAAGGGAGGCTGAGAGCTGTCCCTGCCCCCATCAGCTGCTGTGCTTTTCAGAGGGGCTGGGGCTGTGACAAGAGAGCCCAGAGCTCTGCTGCAACCTGCGGTGGACACTGTTGTGGGACCAGCCCAGACTGGGCTGCTCTGCTGGGCTGGGCTGGAGAGAAATCGGGGGCTGTGGGGAGAGCTGGGGAGGGGCTGTGCTGAGCTGGAAGTATGCAGCAGAGGACAACACCAATGTTTGTTGAACTCTGTGACCAAAGCAGGGTGAGTGCACGCTCCAGTGTGTGTGAGGAGAAGAGCCCAGAGATGCAGGTGCAGGAAAGAGAAGACTTTTTGTGCCCTTGGTGGTAGGGACAGACTGGGAAGGTTCCCCAGGACACTGGTCTCTCACATCACCAGTTCCAGCACTGCCCACTCACCACAGCTGGTGGGTGAGCTTTGCTCTCTGGACATCTTCTCCCTTATGTTGGACACAGTGCCTGTCTCAGGTGAACAGCCAGCACTACCTGGCCTTTGGGGATGGGGAACTGGAGGTGTGGATCTCCTCTCTTTGGTGACCAGCGACGGGATACAAGGAAATGGAATGAGACTGAGTAAGGGGAAGTTCCGATTTGATGTCAGGAGAAGGTTCTTCACAGAAAAGGTGCTCGTTCACTGAAACAGGCTCCCCAGGAGGTGGTCAGGGCACCAAGCCTGTCAGTGTTCAAGAAGGATCTTGACAATGTACTTAATCACAAGGTTTCATTTTAGGTGGTTGTGAGAGGAGCAGGGAGTTGGACTCAGTGATCCTTATGAGCCCCTTCCAAGTCAAGATATTCTATGATTTTATCACCTTCAAGCTCAAACAGTCCATCCACTACCCTTCCAGTGACATTTCTTCTTCCTGACAGACAGTCTCTGCCTTCCAAGTTCCACTGTGTGACTCTTTTTCCTCTCTCTTAACATCACACTGGCCATTAGTATCTTTCTATATTTGGGTTCTAACTGCATATTTTCTATCTCCATTTGGCTTCTCTTGTTTGATTGCGGGTTACTTAAGAAATGTTTTTGACAGCAATATCTCCTCAGGAGCCACCACCAAACTCTTATCCAGTCAAAATTGTTGTAATAAAACTGGTTTGTGTGCACACACAGAAATTTATGGAAGCTTTAATTGCTTAATGTAATCCCAGCAGGCAGGACAAATTGTAAAGGGCCTGAGGCAGCCCCTCCTTACTGTAAGGCATTTGTCTCTATGATTCTGTAGGTGCAATATAAGGGATACGAGGGATTTGCCTCAGAGCTCCTCTTAACGGGATCCTGGAAGGGTGCCAAATTGTACAGAGCCCAAGGAGGCTCCCCTGTATTTTCCCCTACTCTGACTTTAGAAGTGACATTTCTAAACCACACGACTGCTGCTGCCCTTTCAGCTTCCCCAACAAACACAACCCTGTGCCTGCTGATGGCCTCAGGCAGAACAGACATGACCACCTGTATCCAAGACCTTTCCCAGGACAGGGCCTATTGGTACTTTGGCAGAGGTCCTTTCCCAGCCATGGTCCTGCTGATGGCCTATCACCTCCAGAGACAGAACTGACCTCACCATACCCTTCACAGGCAGGCCCCTGGTTTATTACGAGTTTCTGGGACACAAGTGACCTGTCCATCCCCCTCCTTATGGCTCAGGACCAGGCCAGATAAAGATATGCTTTTCTAATTCAATTTATCAAAAATGTTTCCTACTAATGATTGGAGTGGAGAAGCATTCTTCACAGGAACTGCTGTGCTTATGCTGAAACATTTTATATCTCCTCTTATGTCTTTTTTTTTTCCTACTTCCTCCACATCTTCTATCTTCAAAAAATTCTGTAAGGGAAAAATTCATCAAAGCATAAAATAACTTGGGTTTGAAGAGAGCCCTGAACGTCCTCTTGTCTCACTCTCCTGCTCAAGGCAACCTGAACCATGTTAAGTCCCCAGCCCTGCTCATGAGCTGGGATCCGGGTCTCAAATCCCATCCTCATATCATCACGAGGTTGGAAAAGGTCTTTGAGATCATCAAGTCCAACCATACCTGTCTACAAAAAATACCTTTCCTTGAGCACCTCATCTTTTAAACTCCACCACTACCCTGGGCAGCCTCTGCCAGTGCCTGACCACACTTTCAGTGGAGAATTTTTTACTGAAGTCTGAACCTCCCTGGAACCACTTGAGGCCATTTCCACTTGTCCTATCACCTGTCACTTGGGAGAAGAGACCAACACCCACCTCAAAACAAGCTCCTTTCAGGGAGTTATAGACAGTGACGAGGTCTCCCTTCATCCTCCTTCTCTACAGTCTTAAACAGCCCCAGGTCCCTCAGCTGCCTCTCAGAAAGCTTGTTCTCCAAGCCCTTAACCAACTTTGTGGTTTCTCCAAAGCCCTGACAGAAACTCTACCCCAAGGAACCATCCCGCTGTGGATCAACTCCTGGATGGATTGATCAGGCCTTGCAGACTCTGAGACAGCGTGGATGTCACAGAGATCAACTTGGAATCCTGCAGGAGCCCACAATGAGATAATAGGAGTGGTCTGTTTCTCCTCAGGCCATCAGTTCCAGTTTCTCCAAACCCTCTGCTCTTTGTGCCACACTCCCTGGTGTCCCTGAACATGAAACACCCTGAGAAACAGCTTGGAATTCTGCAGGAATCCAAAATAAACCTGAAGATAACAGGAATTGTTTGGCTGCTACTTCAGGCCCATGGGATCTGGTTGTTCCAAGCCCTCTGCTCGGGGTTCCTGATGACCCTGCACCTCCAGTCTGGCACCCCCGGCCCTATCACAGTGATACAAAAAATGCCAGCAAAAAAACTTTCAAAACTACAGTTACTGAGATGGAAATGAACTCTGCTTTAGCTTAAATCAAAACATTCCCCTCTTTATAGTGGTAATGACTCCTTGTCCCATCTGGGACCCCTGACCCCCTGCAGGGGCTGTGGCCCCCTTGACCTTTTCCAGGGACGCAGGGGGAGGGAAGGGGGTGGAAACAGTGCCTGCCTGGGGGCACAGGCCCTGATTTTCCCAGCAGGAGAAGCATGAGGCTCTGATTGACCACAGGGCTGTCATTCTGACCAGCTTTTAGCCCACCCTCTGTTGAGGAAATGTGGCCTCTGATTGGTTGACTGAGCAGTCACTCCGTGCCTCAGTGCCCACACCCCCGAGGGGATGCAGCCTCTGGTTGGGGGAGCTGCAGGGCCTGAGGGAAGGGAGGGTCAGAGCCAGGGCTGGGAACAGGGGCTCTGGCTAAAAAATGTGGATTCTGACCCTAAATATGGGGCTATGTGCACTGGCAGAGTGGACTGGACATGAAGTGCTAGGCACCAGGAGAAACTCACCTCAGTGAGGCTCATCCATGCACCATGAGGGCAGACCCTTCCCTGGAGGAGGTGATATGGAGTTTTCCCAAATCTTCTCATGACATTACAATTCTTAATTTTTTCTTCCTTCCCTGCCCATCCAACTGCTTCTTTGTCCTCATATAATTTTCCTCACACCAGATTCTGAGAGACCCTATCCCACCATCTCTGTGCTCAGTTCTGCCCTACAGAAAACTCCTCATGGGACAGTTCTGTCCTGGGGCATCTCTCTGCTTACAAGAGGTAAAGAACTGGTCAGACAAACATTGACGTTTTTGGCCACGGTGGTGCTGATGGTGCCTATAGGCTGAGGAATTGGTACAAGCAGTCCATGAAGTTCCTAGGAGACCTACAGATTCCACAGTGTAACAGTTCCTAAGTGTCAGTCACTTCTCAGAAGTCTGCAGTTCCTTTACTTTTTACAATCCCATAGCATGAAATTGAGAACTTAGGGAAGTACCTTCCTTTCCAGGGAGTCCTTCCTGGTCCTTCCTCTTGAAAAATCCCCTTGGAAGTGCCCTGAGGGTGATGTGGAGCTGTGAGCAGCCCTGATCTGCACAGCACCCTCTCGACAGCAGAAGGACCCTGTCCTGCCCTGCTGGGGGTCACTCCTTCCACCCACAACTTCTCCCCACAGTGCCATGGGGAGCTCCCCGGGCAGGCTGAGCACTGACCCTGGCAGGGGGCAGAGTTCCTTCCCCGGCACACAGACCCTGGGGTGCAGGGACCCTGCTCTCAAGGACAACCTGTGGCATCCCTGAGGGCACAGCCCTGTGCTCATGCCCAGCAGAAGGCAGCCCTCATGCCCTGTCCCTCTGACAGTGCAGCAAGGAAGCCCTGCTTGACAACAGGTTCTTCTCTATTGAAGTAGTCATTTCACAATTTTGGATGATTTTAGTAATTCTGTCAGATTATCTAGATGTAAAAAGTTAACTGATGTGTTAGGTACTATGGAAAGTGCCTTCTTATTTGAAGTTGTGGTTTAACGGTCACGATAAGAGGGGGACCATTGTTCCATTTAACACATCAGTGGTTTTAAACAAAGGGGACCAGCTCTGACCGATGTTGCAATTTGGAATAAGCCCCTAAGGCTTATTGTGTCTGCACGAAGTGGAAAGGTAAAAAGTTCACCCTGAAGATGACTACTTACTTCATCCCCAAAGCCCCTCTGAGACCACCAGCAGGAGGAATTGCACAGATGCGAACAGGAGGAGCCAATGGAAATGATCTCTTGAACTCATTTTAATACGAAGTGGGGAAAGGTTATTCATATGTATAGGCATGTTAGGCAATCTCATGAATATGTAATATTGTAAGGAATATAACATGGGGGAATTTTCTTTTCCGGTGCATAGGGCTTTTGGCTCTATCCACCCTGTCACCTGCTGGCTAAATAAAGACATATCTATCCTGGAACTTTTGCAAGTTTTAGAGATTGTTTCCGCAGATCACTGTGGCAGAGACACCATGAAACACATCCTGACAGATGGGTTCTTGAAGGGTTAGAAGGGTTGGGTAAGGGATTGTCTCTGCTGGTCCTTCAGGTGTCTTGCAGGAGACCTCGTTGTGAAAGGAAATGGCAATCAACACGAACCCTGCAAACCTGCACTGTTATCTGTGCACTGGTGTTTTCATCTCTGAGCCACTTTCTTGGGCATAGTTATGAGAAAAGCCTTAGAATAAGTTCTAAACCTTCAGGTAATGCCCTGAGGAGATCCCCTTTCTTTATGGAAAGGCTGTCGAGGAGACCAGCTCTGTCACACAAGTGCCCACTGCCTGTCCCTGCCTGAGCTCACAGCATGGCTGTGACCAAGCTGCCAGAGCACTCAGGCCTTACAGCAAAGTAAGAGATGAGGCGGAGAATGTGGAAGGGAAAGAGAATATTTCTGGGAGATCAAGCACTGGAGCTGCCTGGCAGTGCTGCTGGGCCAGGACTCTTGTTTTCCACCCATGCACACAGGAACTGTCCCTGCTGATCCAAAAGGCTTTGAGGATGGAACTCAGGAAAAAAGAAGTCGTTGAAAGGCCCATTTATTTATTTCTTTATTAACAGAACAGTTCTGCTCCTTATTTACACAACCACCTACTCAGCAAGTAAAACCCGGCACTGAAAGAGAAAGAGAGTAAGAGTAACAGAATTTTAAGAAAACTGCAGGAAAACAAAAAAAGAACAGCTGTTTGCACCTCAATGAATACATTATAACTCATTTACTGAAGAAGATCAGCTATTTACTGCTTTAGAAATACATCCAGTTATGGGTTTCCACATTGCATTTCTTATTTCCTGGTTCCTCAAGCTATAAATTAGGGGGTTCATTACTGGAGGCACCACCGGGTACAGAACTGACAACACCAGGTCCATGGATGGGGAGGAGATGAAGGAGGGTTTCAGATAGGAAACCATGGCACTGCTGACAAACAGAGAGACCACGGCCAGGTGAGGGAGGCATGTGGAAAAGGCTTTGTGCCGTCCCTGCTCAGAGGGGATCCTCAGCACAGCCCTGAAGATCTGCACGTAGGACACCACAATGAAAACAAAACAGCCAAATCCCACTAAGACACTGACCACAAGAAGCCCGGTCTCTGGGAGGGAGAAATCTGAGCAGGACAGTTTTAGTATGTGGGGGATTTCACAGAAGAACTGGTCCAAAGCATTGCCCTGGCAGAGGGGCAGCGAAAATGTATTGGTCGTGTGCAGCAGAGGATAGAGAAACCCAGAGCCCCAGGCAGCTGCTGCCATGTGGACACAAGCTCTGCTGTCCAGGAGGGTCCCGTAGTGCAGGGGTTTGCAGATGGCAACATAGCGGTCGTAGGACATGACCGTGAGCAGAAAATATTCTGATGATATCATAAAAAGAAAAAGAAGGACCTGGGCAACACATCCTGTGTAGGAGATATCCCTGGTGTTCCAGAGGGAATTGGCCACAGATTTTGGGACAGTAGTTGAGATGCATCCAAAATCAAGAAGGGAGACGTTGAGGAGGAAGAAATGCATGGGGGTGTGGAGGTGGTGGTCACAGGCTATGGCGGTGATGATGAGGCCGTTTCCCAGGAG
Organism: Dromococcyx pavoninus; assembly: GCA_033558185.1. Lineage (NCBI taxonomy): Eukaryota > Metazoa > Chordata > Aves > Cuculiformes > Neomorphidae > Dromococcyx > Dromococcyx pavoninus. Next base: position 1,591,220 of record JAUMJL010000133.1, on the reverse strand, counting down.
GGCAGCCAGGTAGATGCCCAAGAAGAGCCAGATGTGCAAGAGCTGCAGCTCCCGTGTGTCTGCGAATGCCAGGAGGAGGAACTGGGTGATGGAGCTGCTGTTGGACATTTGCTGCCTCTGGGTACGGAAGTCCTGTCTTTGGAGGCAAAGGCAGTGATAATGAAGACTGTATTCTCTGAATAAAAACTCTACTATTTTTCAAACACAAACCCAACCTTGGCCTTTTCATTCCAGAAATACTTTTTTCTTCTCCCCGGCTCAAGCTGTGGCTTGTGCACGCTGAGGCTGCCTTTGGAATCAGGGTGCTACCCTGTGGGCTCCAGAGGCCTCAGCCCTCCTGTGCAGAAAGAGTGGGTAAGAGGAACCAGGAGCGATCTCAGGTTAAATCCAATACTGATATCCAAGGCATTTTAGCACTGACCCTCCTGTCAAGAAGAGCTGTGCTGGCTTTGCCTTTATTTTTCTCCCCATTACATTGGATGTTATCTGGAGCTGTGAGCATCTTTGACCCATGCAGCACCCTCTCCGCAGAACAAGGACCTTGCAAGGATCTTCCGGGGGTCCCTCATTCCCCCCACAGCTTCTCCCTACAGCGCCATGGGGATCTCCCTGGCAGGCAGCAGAGTCCCTGCCCCAGCACACAGACCCTGGGCTGCAGGGACCCTGATCTGAAGGACAGCCCGCAGCACCCCTGGCTGCTCACTAAGCTTCAACCCTGCAGATGTCCCCAGAAGGCAGCTGTCATACCCTGTCTCTCTGATGGTGCATGAAGGAATCCTCACTCTGAGGAATGTCCTTCTCTTCTACACTGGAAACGAGGTTAGAGTCGACCTGAAAGAACACAGGAGCTCTGGGATGTTCCAGGTATTTTGGATAACTCCAGGCACCACAGCTACTTCCTCCACCCCCCTCCACCCCCCCACCCCCCCCCCCCCCACACACACACTAGGAGACTCACCCTGTGAAGGGCTGTGATGGTTTCTCCACTCGTGTAGTCTCAGCATCCTATCACTCTGAGCTGGTGGAACCTCTGTTTGCCTGCTGCTGCAGGCACCTGCAGGCAGTGCCCTCAGCCCTGCTGTGCTTTGCAGAGGAGTTTCTCCTGGCCAGAGCTGGCTCTTTGTTGCGCTGCCCACTTGCCATGAGCTCCCTCCATCCCAGGAGCCCAGCCCAGCTCAGCAACAGAGGAGCAGCCCAAGACATTTAATGACCCCTCTGGAGGGTTTTTCTTCATCAACATCAGACACTGAGAAGATCAAGAAGCCTCTCAAGAATTCAAAGTCAGACACCTACTCCAAAGTTTACTCAAGTTTTAATGGTCCCCACTGAGGGACATCACTGACAGAGCCTCCACAGGGGATGTCAGAGCAGAAAACTGGAAGCAGTGATGACAAGTCAGCAAAGGTGGCTTTGATGATGAGTAAAGTTTCATGTGTTACATCAGCCACCGGGAAAAACCCTGAACCCCCAGCCCCAGGAATGAGAGATCCTGTCCTTCACACATTGGTCAGAGCTCTTCCTGGGGAAATGTGATGGGGGGGATGTGCAATTCCAAGGGCAGAAATAGGGTATGAAGCCTCTCAGGCTCCCAGGTGGGAACAAGGAGTTAAGGAAGACCTTGTGCTATTTCTCCTCACAGACAGCAGTGGCAGAGACGACAGCCATGGCCAAGGGGAAAAGAACCTTGGCTCTGTTGTGAGCTTTCAGCCTTGCCACAAACCTCCATCACCTGTACCACAGGCTGTCCCATGGTGTCCCACCCCTGCAGCTCTTTCCCTGTAGGCTGTGGACATCCCCCCTGCTGCTGCACTTTGCTCTCGCCTGATCGTTGTCCTCCCTCTTCGCATTTCTCTCCTTCTTTCCTGACTTTTTAGTGAAACACAAAGGCCTGTGCTGACCCAGCCTTACTCTGGGGTAGGTGTGGCACTACAGAACTGCCATTCAAGTGACATTTCTTTCTGTTGACATCTCTCTCAGCTCTACTGAACCACCCAAGCTGTTGTCTGTGGCCTTATTTATTTTTCATATTTTTTACCACTATGAATTAGCTCCACCATCTCTGAAAACGCCTTTCAGGCCACCTCAGGCTACTCTGACACTTCCCAGAATCTCCAAAGAAGCCCAGATCCTTCTGCTACTTTAAGTACCTTGGTCCATCAGGCCGTATGTTTGAGGCCCCAAACCCCACATTGGCAGATCTGCACGGGACACTCTCCAGTTTCTTCCCACTTCTCTGTCACAACCCAGTGTGGACAGTTCAGATGTCATTGTGGTGAGACTCTGGGTGTCATTGTGACATTTATGAGTTCAGTGCCCATGGGACTAAATGAAGGCAAGGCAATGCAAAATGATTGATCCAAAAAGGAATTGTTTTTTTGCAGGCATTGTTAGGCAAAAGATTGGCGTTAGCTGCCAAATCTGTGTTAAGGGAAAAGGAGGAAAGGGAGAAAAAAGAGAGAGAGGGAGAGAGAAAAGTACAAGGACACCACCTGGTCTCCAGTCCTTTCCTTCTCTCTCTTAGGAGGGTGGGCGCGTTGCTGTTAATGCCCATCGTGCAGAGTTTTAGAAATGAGTTTGTGAGGCTGAGGGGGGCTCTGGGGTCTGAGATACCATCATGCCCCTGCTCTCCTTACTGGTAACACTGCAGCAGGACCTCCATGGGCAGCAAGCACAGCTGGGCTGCTGGCAAGAGTGAGATAAGTTGTTGAAGGACACAGCCTCTGCTGCAGCCTCAACACTGCTTTAAGGCAGGAAAATAAGTGTTTTAAGGCAGCCAAAACCAGTCAGTCTCTTACACACTTCCAGGTCCTTTCCAGACGGACAGCTTTACAGACATTGTTTCCTGAACCTGTATTGTTGCATGGGATGCTGAGACGAAAGTGCAGAATTCAGCCCTTGGCCTTGCTGAATCCTATCTCATGGGCCTCAGCCCACTGATCCAGGCTGTCCCGGTCCCTCTGCAGAGCCCCCCTGCCCTCCAGCAGATCAACACTCCCACACAAATTGGTGTCACATGCAAAGTCTCTGAGGGAGCACTCAGCTTCCTCAACCAGATCATTGATGAAGGTATTTGAACAGAATTGTCCTCAACATAGCCCTGGGGACACTGCTTGTGTCCAACCACCAACTGGACTGAGCTCCATTCACCTTAGCTCTCTGGGATCCCCCATCCAGACAGTTTTTTACCCAGTGAAGAGCACGCCTTTCCAAGCCATGACCCAGCAGCTTCTCTGGGAGAATGCTTTGGGAAACAATCCTAAAGGCATTCCTGAAGTCCAGGTACACAATACTCGCAGTCTTTCCCTCGTCCACTAAATGGGTCACTTGATGATAGAAGGAGATCAGGTTGGTCAAGCAGGACCTGCCGTTCATGAACCAGTACTGGCTGGGCCTGGTCCCATGGTTTTCCTGAACTCGCCTGGTGAGCACATTCAAGATGAATTACTCCATAATCTTCTTCAGTACTGAGGTCAGGCTGACAGGCCTGGAGTTCCCTGGATCAGCCCATCTTGTAGATGGGCATCACATTGACAAGCTCCCAGTTGTTTGTGACCTTCTCTGTTGATCAGGGCTGCTGATAAATGACAGAGATTGGATTGGCAAGATCCACTGCTGGATCCCTCAATAGTCTTGGGTGGATCTCATCTGGCACCATAGTATTGTCTGTGTGTGGTGTGTCAGGTCCCTAACCTTTCTTCTTGGATTGTGGGGGCTCCCTACTGTGCTCCCCAGTCCTGTCTTCCAGTTTAGGTGGCTGAGCACCATAGAAAACAGCTGGTCTGACTATGAAAGTCTGAGGTGAAGAAGGCATTAAGCACCTCAGCCTTCTGCTCATCCTTTGTGGCAATGTCTCCTCCAGCATCCAACAAAAGATGGAGAATCTCCTTCGCTCTAGTTTTCTTCTGCATTTCTGGAAGGGGTTTATATTGCTCTTCACGTCTGTAGCCAGATAAAGTCCTAACAGGGCTTTGGCCCTTCTAATTTTTTCCCTGTATAACCTCACAATATCCTTCTAGTCTTCCTGAGCTGCAGATTCCTTCTTCTAAAGCTCATAAACTCTCTTTTGTTTTTTATCTTTGTTGAAGCCAGAGCTCTCTGTTCAGCCAGACCGGTCTTCTCACCAGTTCATCTTTCAGCACATGGGGACAGCCTGCTCCTGTGCCTTCATGATTCCTTTCCTGAAGGATGTCCAGCCTTCCTGGACTCCCTTATTCTTCAGAGCTGCCTCTCAATTGACTCTTTCAACCAGACTCCTAAACAGGCCTCCTAAACAGAGAGCTCCACTGTCTGGAATTCCAAAATGGCCATTCTGCTGACCCCCTCCTCACTTCTCCACAAATCAAAACCTCTATCATTTAGTGATCACTGTGCCCAAGGTTGCCTCCATCCACCACATCTCCCACAAGCCCTGGCGGGCGTCACGTGTGTTTGGTCAAAAATATTGAGAATGGTTTAAGACACAAAATTGTTTGGTTACAGAAACAGTTGGAGCTTCGCAGCTCCGGGCACCTGACAGATAAACCAGGAGGTGGATGTGAGCCTTAGCCCAGCTTTTGGCTATGTAAAAACAAAACTCTCTTTAAAAATTTTAAGCCCATGACAGATCAGAGCTGGCTTCTGTCCAGGATTTCCCTCCCATCATCTGGGGTCATGGCAGTTCATATTTAGAGACCAGGGACATGATATAAATTATGATGTAACCAAATATATTCTTTACATATATTTATATGCAAACACATAAGTATATATGTTTGCATATATATAAAATATATATCTCTGTGTATATATATATTGCCAAGAATATATCTATTCTTTACAATAACATGTCCAGACGTCCAGATGGAGACCCATGACAAGTGCTGTCCCTCAGTACAATACAGGACACTACTGGGACCAGTGTTGTTTAACGTTTTCATCGATGATATTGACAGAGGGATCGAGGGCACCCTCAGCAAGTTTGCAAGTGAAACCAAGCTGACTGGGGCAGTGGTCACACCAGAAGGACGAGATGTCATCCAGAGGGACCTGGACAAGATCGAGAAGTGGGCCTCATGAGGTTCAGCAGGCCAAGTGTAAGGTCCTACACCTGGGTCAGGGAAATCTGCTGTATCAATACAGGCTGGGGGATGATATGATTGAGAGCAGCCCTGAGGAGAAGGACTTGGGGTGCTGATTGATGTGAAGTTCCACATGAGCTGGCAAAGTTTGCCCGCAGCCCAGAAGGCCAACCATGTCCTGGGATGCATCGAAAGAAGCTTGGCCAGCAGGTCAAGGGAGGGGTTTCTCCTCCTCTACTAGTCTTTTGTGAGAATCCACTTGGAGTCCTGTGTCCAATTCTGGAATCCCCAACATAAGAAGGATATGGAACTGTTGAAATGGGTTGAGAGGAGGGCTACAAATATGACCAAAGAGCACGAGTACCTCTGCTATGAGGACAGGCTGAGAGAGTTGGGGTTTTTCAGCCTGGAGAAGAGAATGTTCTGCGGGGACCTCTTTAGTGGCCTTGCAGTACCTGAAGGGGCTATAGGAAAGCTGGAGAGAGACTTTTTAGAAGGACAAGTAGTGATAGGATGAAGGGGCTTCAAAATAGGAGGGGAAATATTCAGATTAAACATTAGGACACAATTCTTCATGATGAGAGTGGTGAGACACTGGCACAGATTGCCCTGGGAAGCTCTGGCTGTCTCCTCCCTGGAAGTGTTCAAGGCTAGGTTGGATGGGATCTTGAGCAGCCTTGTATAGTGGGAAGTGTCCCTGTCTGTGGCAGGGGGTTTGGAACTGGATGACCTTTAAAGTTCCTTCAAACCCAAACCATAGTGTGATTCCATAACTTAAGATCCAACATTTTTATGACTCAGGATCCAACTTTTTATGACTCTGTAGGACTCTACACTTCTTTAACTCCTCTATGACCAGAATCTTCTATGACCTGACTCTCTATGAAATGCAAAAATCACACCCCATAGCCAATGTCACTGTTAAGCTCATGTTCTTTTATTACAGTGCTGGGGTTTCACATGGATTTTTCCTCTTAAATGCTCCTGACCAAAAAACTATCGAGTTTTTTTCCACGTGTTACATATTCATCACCTCCCCTGGAAATCATTAACATATTCTACACCCATTCCCAGAAATGGTCACATAGTCATTAGTAGCTCTATTCCTGGGTCTTTGCTACCATCTCATATCTATTTAGGCATACTGCAGACCTGGTGCTCATTTACTTCATCAACTATTCCCATCTTCATGCTTCTCACTTGTCCTCTGGGTGACCTCTTGTTGTAACGTTCTGCTTTCCCACCAAAATGTATCTCGTCCAGTTCTTAATCCACACTCCTTCCTGAAGACCTTGTTGCTTTCCAGAGACATTTCTCAGAGCTGAGAATATTGAGATAAACAGATAAGGCTGTGAGGAATTATACCTCCTCACCACACATCACCTCTTGAGTTCGGGTTTTGCAGTGGGGACAGGGACCATGAACTGCCCATCCACATAACAGGGCCATGATATCAGGGCTGGGAGGCTGAGGTTGTCAAGGTGGTCAGTCTGAGAGGCTGAGGTGTTAAGGCTGATGTGTCAAGGTTTTTAGGTGACAAGCTAGAGAGATGGAAGCGTTGAAGTTGATAGGCTGAGGCATCAAGTCCAAAGGGTTTCAATGCCTAGAAGCCAAAGTGTTGACTTCTTGGTGCTGGGAGGCCAAGGTGTCAAGTTTTTGAGGATCTGAGTCTGAGAGACTGAGGCACGAAGCTGTTGAGGATGAGATGTTGAGGCTGAGGCATCAGGGCATTGAGGATGAGGCATGTAGGTGTCAAGGCACCAAGGTGTCAAAGCCAAGAGAGTTCTGTCCCCTTCCCCCTTGGAACCTGGTTCAAAGCCCTCTGAATGAGCCCTGCCAACACATGAGCAAGAATCCTTTTCCCCTTTGAGACAGCTGAACCCCATCCGTCACCAGCAGACCCAGTGTAAACCTCCCCATGAATGAAAACACCAAAATCCCACCAATGGCACCTGTTTCTGAGCTATAAAAGTGAGAGATAACAAGGGTCTCCCTCTCTTCTGTGTGGGCAGACATACAGTCAGGACCTCGTCTGTCTGTTTGCCCCAATCCCAGAGCTGTGCATTCCTGTATCCAGTTCCTGAGCTCACCTTCCTCCTAGTCTTGGACCCTTTACCTCTTAGGACAAGAGGAAATGGTCATAAATTGCGCCAGGGGAGGTTCAGACTAGATATTAGGAAGAATTTCTTTACCAAAAGAGTGGTCAGGCACTGGAAAAGGCTGCCCAGGGAGGTGGTTGAGTCACCATCCCTGGAGGTGTTTAAAAAATGGGTACATGAGTTTTGGAGGGACATGGTTTAAGGGAGTATGGGAGCGATTGGACTCGATGATCTCAAAGGTCTTTTCCAAACGGAACTTTCGATGATTCTATGGTGTCTGCTTTGCAGCATTTGTGGTGACGTACAATCATCAAAGGTTGTGGGCATGATTTCATATATTGTACATATGAAATATATTTGTATATATTTTATTATTTCCTTATTGTTTGCCTTATTATTATTATTGATATTATTTTTATTATTGTTGTTATTAATTTAGTTAAAGATGTAGTTTTAGTTTTCAACCTACAAGCCTTTTCCTCTCATTTCCCTTTCCCTGGAGGTGGAGTGGAAGGGAACTAAGAGCCCAACTGCTCAGTTTTAGCTGCTGAAATTGGCTGGGCTGGGGCTAAACCGTGAAAGTATTTGGGGACATGGTCTGGTGACAGACTTAGCAGGGCTGGATCCGTGGTTGGACCTGATGACCTTAAGGGTCTTTTCCAACCAAAATCATTCTATGATTCTATGTGATGCTGAAGTGTTGGCAGAGGTGCTGAGCTCAAAGTGTTATAGTAAACAGAGCACTACCTGGCTGGCACCCAGTCACTACTGGTGTTACCTAGGGTTTAATTTTAGGGCTAGGTCTCTTTGTTGGCTTTGTCAATGAACATGACATGGGAGTTGAGTACACACTAAGTTTGCCAATAATACTAAAATAAGAGGATCCAGTGACTGTCTTGAAGGCAGAGAGGCCTTATACAGAGATCTTGATAAGTTAGAGGTAATCATCAACCAAATGCCATTCTGCAAGTCAAATGCCGCGTTCTGCACCTGGGACGGTGCAATACTGGAGGTACATATAGGTGAGGGACATCATGCTGGAGTGTAGCCCAGTAGACAGGGATCTGGGGGGTTGATGGTAAGCTTAGTATGAGTCAACTGGTGACTGAAAGGGACGACTGTGTTTTGGAGTGTGTTAGCACAGGGTACCCAACCAGGTGAAAGAAGTGACTGTCCCACTATACTCAGCATTAGTGTGGCCTCAACTCAAATAACGTTTGCAGTTTTGGGCTCCGCAATATAAGAGGGATTTAAAAATGTTTGAATGTGTCTAAAGGAAGGCTAAAGCATGGTGAAAGGACAAGAGGGCATGACTTACAAGGAGCAGCTGAGGATATCAAGTTTGTTCAGCTTAGAGAAGATGAGACTGAGGGGTGTCCTCATTGCTGTCGACAACTTCCTCATGAGAAAGACAGAGGGATGTGCTGATCTCTTCTCTCTCATGTCTGGTGACAGTGAGGGAGTGGCTTAATGCTGCATCAGGGGAAGTTCAAACTGGATATTAGGAAAAAGTTCTGATTGAGATAGTGGTCAAGCACTGCAACAAGCTCCCCGGGGTAGTGGTCACGGCCCCAAACCTGTCAATGCTTAAGAAGTGTTTGGACAATGCTATTAGAGATATGATTTAATGTTTAGGTTGCCCTCTGTGGAGTCAGAAGTTGAACATGTTGATCCTCATGAGTTCATTGCAAATCAGGATATTCTATGATTCTATGATTTAATTTTATAAGATCTGTGTTATAGTCACAAATCTAATCCCTCCAGATTGCCTGAGCCTGACTGTCCCTTCTCAGAGGATGGACAAAGTCTGACAGGGAGGGTGCTGCAAACACACTGAGTCCAAGGCCAATGGGGACTTCGTCTGCAGTGGGGAATGGTATCAGGACAGGAAGAGATATTTTTTAATCAGTCTCTGCAAGGAAGAAATAACTAAAAGAGCCTGATTGTTCCTAGACATTACTTAGGAAAAATGCTTGTGTCTTGAGTTCAGCACAAATCTGTTACTGAGAATTGCCAATGGTATTTTTGGCATGCCTAAGAGAAATGGATCAGCTCTAATTATGCCCATTGCTACCAATTAACACTTCCTCTTACTGGGCATGGACACAGAAGTCCATAGGAGGAATAACTAATACACACCACCCTCTCCATAAGAACTGGTAGCTGTTGTCCACCTGCCAAAGGGAAAGGAGAGACAGGTCTGACAGAGAGGCTGGTGATGCTTCCAGCCACAAGTACACAAAGGGCTGCAAGGTTACTTCATGCTTATAGATCCTTCTGGTCAGTGCAGGTATGGTTTCTGGCTCCTTTTTCCCCTTGCTCTACAGATTTCCTTTCTGCATCCCTATTTTGCAGTGCTGGCGGTTGGAGGCGAGGAGTGGGAAAGGCCCTGCAGCAGAATCCTAAACTCACCCTGGCATGCATCAGCTCTTGCAGAATGAAGAAGGTCTGAGTCTCATTCATTTAAGACTCTTTTGCATCACTGCCCTTTTTTTTTTTTTATGAGGAAGAAAACGTCCCAGCTATGTCCACCACTATCCTAGGGGAAATCGTTCTCTTGTTCTTGGGAAGAGCTAAGACTCTTCCCCACTTGCTTCCTCTTGGAAAGCACTGCAGCACCAGCTTCCCTTACTGGAATAACCCTCAGGGGTTTGCAGTAGGAGTTAGCTGTGCTGCTCAAACGTGCTTTACCTGTTTTGTTCTCCATCCACTCAGGACAGCATTGCCAGTGGCTCCAGGAGTTCTGCTTTATACAGCTCTGCACATGTTGCCAAGAGCTAACACAGCCTTTGTATGAGTGAGAGGCTCTGAAATGGCTTCCTCTTTTGCAGGTCACACGAGCTCTTTCATTCACTTTCCTAAAATCACAGCTTGCAAGAAAGTCTTCATAGACCTTCCTCCAGCTCTCCAACTCCAGGCTGCTACTTTCCTGCCCTTGCAGTGATTGCCAGTGATGTGCTTGTGCATAGCTAGGTGATGCCACTTTCTCGACTGTGAAGATGAGAAGGGGAGGGTGCTTTTCAGGTGGGTTCCAGCTACTGTGTCATCACAGCTCCCCAGATCACATAACGAAAGGAACCATGTGTCCTTGAGCCACCTGTGTGCTCTTGGGAGCCACAGCAAGGCCCGGAGCTGCGCACAGCACCCACAAGCTGTTGCATGTCCCAAGCCATCGCAAAATATCATCATTGACCCAGGACGACAACCAACACTGCAGGCAGTGAGGCCAGGAAAGGGTTTTAGTGAGGGATGCTCAAGCAAATTCACTTTGTCACCGCCGCATGCCATCTTGTACTTTCTGTGACCCAGGTGCTGTTTCTCTGACTGCCCAGCAACCTAAGAAAACCTTTCATTCCTATGGGGAACAACAACCAAACCCTGGCCACAGACTTCATCTTCCTGGGCTTCTCCAGCCTTGCAGAACTGCAGAAACTGCTTCTTGTGGTGTTTTTGCTGCTGTACCTGATCACTCTGAGCATGAACACTACTGTAATGATTATCATATTGGTTGATCGGAGACTTCACACAGCCATGTATTTTTTCCTTTGCATCTTGTCATTTGCTGAGACTTGCTACACTTTTGTTATTGTCCCCAAGATGCTGGTAGACTTGACAGCAGAGAGAAAAACCATTTCCTTCCTGGGCTGTGCTGTACAAATGTACTTCTTCCTTTTCTTGGGGTGCTCCCACTCCTTCCTCCTGGCAGCCATGAGCTATGACTGCTGTGTTGCCATCTGCCACCCCCTGCACTACAGCAGCATCATGACTTGGCAAGTGTGTGCTCAGCTGGTGGTTGCTTCTGCTCTGAGCGGCTTGCTGGTTGCCCAGGTGGTTACCTCCTTGATATTTTGCTTGCCCTTCCAGGCATCCAGGAAACTCAACCATTTCTTCTGTGACATCTCTCCTGTCCTCCGAGTTGCCTTTACTCGCACAAACCTCAGTGAGGCCATTATCTTCACACTGGTTCTCTCTGTCCTTATGATCCCTCTGGTGCTGATCCTCATTTCATATCTCTTCAGTGTCTTGGCCATTTTGCAGATCCCTTCAGCCACAGGGAGGCACAAAGCCTTCTCCACCTGCAGTACTCACCTGATAGTAGTGATTGTTCATTATGGCTGTGCCTTCTTCATCTACCTGAGACTCAACTCCAGCTACTCATCAGATCAGGATGTGTTGATCTCTCTCGCTTACACCATCCTCACTCCCTTGCTCAGCCCTATGACTTACAGCCTAAGGAACAAGGATATCAAAATGGCTCTTCAGAAAGCAATCAGGAAAACATAACATCCCAGAAGTTTTTGCAGTGAAGAGGTTAAAATTAGCTGCTTCCTCACTGGGTATTTTCAGCCAACACTTCCACAGCCTTCCACTTCCAGAAAAAATCACCCTATTTCCATGCATCCTCTTTTGTTCACAGAGGAGATTTCAGGACTGACATAGCAGCTAATCAGGGCTGCTAAGAACCTGACATTAAAAATCCACACATTGCAGTCACAGAAAGACTGGAAACACAAACTGCAGAGAAACATAATTTTTGCAAAATTGGAAAACCCAAATTTTTGCTCCAATGACAGTTTCTTAGGTACAAATATTTCACTTTGACTAAATAAAAAACACAGATGTGAAATAATTTCACAGTGACACTCCTGTTTTTTTTTTGTTTTCCAGGAGACTTCAAACACAGAATCACATTTGTATTGTGTATCCAGATACCAGTGGCCTCTGACACCTGCCCATCTATGTGGTATGGTGGTGCCCATCAACAAATCCTGCAAGGCAAGTGAACTGCTTCAAATTTCATCGCCTTCCTTTGCCATCGACTAAATTTATCCACATAGCCACGAACCAAACCTCAGATATGTTCATTTTTTGACCTGTGAGAAACTGCCACAAATCTAAGACCTTACGCACTTGCAAGGCATGTGTCCACCAGCTTCAGTGAGGATGAGATGAACCTACGGAGAGGCTCTGCAGGAAGAGTTCTCTTAGGAAAATTAATGAAATACACTGACTGTGTTTTTCCTAAATCAATGGAACCATCTATGAAAGAGGAATTATAAAAACTGGGAAATCAAATATTTTCAGGAGGAAAAGACCCTGTGGCAGAGTTCTGCAGAAATACTCAATTTTAAAATGATGCTCCATCTTCTTTCAGAACTTTTGCAATGTGTAGTCAAATGTTTCCCCTCTCTCCACCTGTGGGATTGTCCAAGATCTTTCTCAGGACAGTCCTGTGATTTGGTCCCTCTTCCCAACTGAGTGATGGTCAGCACACACGTAATGCCCAGCCCTGAGCCACTGAGGGTCTCCCCAGCAGAGTTCTTGAGGCCTAAACAGAGGAAACAGATTTCATTTTCTGGACTGAATGATATGGCAGAAGGATATAAACAACAACAACAAAAAAACCCCACTAAAAAGCACCTGAGATTTTTCTCTGATTTTAGGGAATTTTTATCACATCAGAGATACAGTCACATTTCCTCCAGAAGTTTGCATGTTACATTGCAATTTCTATAGTTTTAACCTGGTAGAGTTTCCTCTCCGAAGAATAAAGAAAGTTTTGACCATTGACACTTCCCGACACAGAGACGTTAACCTTTCTTGTCATGCCTGTTCACTGCGAATATCAGTGCTCTTTCCAACAGGTAGCCTAGATCAAAGATTTTTGGTGTTTCCGTATGTGGTGTTGAAATGAGAGGCTTAAAAGTTGTAGCCCACTGAATAGCTTAGCTCCAGATTCAAGACCATTTCTCAGCCACAAGATAAGACAAGAGGAACCTTACAGATAATCATAACTGGAATCACATTGTCTGCAAGATCCACCCTGCAGCAAGAAACCAGTTTTAGTCTAATATGTGGTTAACAGCCTGGAACAACTCAGCATTCCAGCCAAAGGTGAAAAGTACAAGGAAGGTGCAAGGAAGACTACTGTCTTCATCATCAAAGACCCCAGAAGGTGACCACCAGGGAACAGGGAGCAGGCACCAATGGGAAGGATAATGTATTCCTGGAACTAATTGTAATAACCCAGCCTAGTCCTGGAAATCTAATGAATATACATGTTTGTGTGCAATAAATACGTGCTTGCTTGAGCTCTGGGTGTGCAAATTAGGAGGAGCAATCCCCCTTGCACTTGGCACCACATCAATCATATCTGCTTTACAACTCTTTGTGAGTTGGAGAGTTTATTTCCACATGTCAGTGTTTCCTCTGCTCTGATGCAGTGTATCCCACCCCCTTCCCATTCATTGTGGGAATTTTTAACAACTTGTGTGAAGTCTTGGATGCAACATTCCTCTTCAGCTCCTGCTGTGGCAGTCTTTATTTCTAGAGGATTTTGAAATACTAGAGATAGTCAAGTTTCCTCCAAAGTTTCATATGTCACATTGTAGTTTGTCTGACTGTAACTCGGTGGAATTGCAGTCAACCAGAGTAAAGAGCCTTTATGGGCTCAGTGTTTCCCCTACACAGAGGTGCTCTTGTTTATAATCCAATAGTTTCGGTGTTCATATCAGTCCTTTCTGTTAAGCTGAATATATCTAAGCCCTTTCAGAAACTTGTGTTTCCAGTCAACATGGGTTTATGAAAGACAGGTCCTGCCAGACCAACCTGATCTCCTTCTATGACAAGGTTACCTGTTTAATGGAGGGAAACGCTGTGGATGTGGTGTCCTTGGACTTCAAAAGCCTTTGACACCATTTCTCACAGCATTCTGATTGAGAAACTGGGTAACACTGGCCTGGATGGGCACACCCTCCACTGGGTTAAAAAACTGGCTGGATGGCCAGGCCCAAAGTATGGTGGTAAATTGAGTTAAATTCAGTTGGAAACCAGACACAAATGGTGCTCCCCAGGGTTCAGTGCTGGGTCCAGTCCTGTTCAATATCTTTATCAATGATCCGGATGAGGGGACTGAGTGCACCCTTAGCAAGTTTACAGATGACGACAAGCTGGGTGGAAGTGCTGACCTGCTTGAAGGAAGGGAGGCACTGCAAAGAGATCTGGACAGGCTGGATCCATGGGCTGAGATCAATGGGATGAGGTTCAACAAGGCCAAGTGGCAAGTCCTGCACTTGAGACGCAACAAACCTATGCAGCGTTACAGGCTTGGGGAAGAATAGTTGGAGAGCTGGCTGGAGAAGAAGGACCTGGGGGTGTTGATTGACAACCGGCTGAATATGAGCCAGCAGTGGCCCAGGTGGCCAATGGCATCTTGACCTATGCCAGAAACAGCGTGGCCAGCAGGACTGGGGCAGTTATTGTGCCCCTCTACTCAGCATTTTTGGCGCTCCACCTCAAGTACTGAGTTCAGTTTTGGGCCCCTCAGTACAAGAAGGATGTTGAGGGTCTGGAAGGCATCCGGAGAGGAAAAACAAGGCTGGTGAAGGGGCTGGATAAAGAGTACTGCAAGGAGAAACTGAGGGAACTGGGGATGTTTAGCCTAGAGAAGAGGCTGAGGGGAAACCTTATTGCTGTGCACAGCTGCCTGAAAGGAGGTTGTGGTGAGGTGGGTGTTGATCTCGCAAGTGACACACGATAGGATAAGAGGAAATGGCCACAAGCTGCACCCGGGGAGGTTCAGATTACACATCAGGGTAAATTTCTTCACTGAAAGTGTTCTCAGGCACTGGAACAGTCACCCAGGGAGGTGGTGGAGTCACCATCCCTGGAGGTTTTTAAAAGGTGGGTAGAGAGTGTCTCTAGGACAGGGTTAAGTAAGGGGACAGGTATGGTTGGACTTGATGATCTCAGAGGTCCTTTTCAACCAGATGATTCTATGATTCTATGATTCAATCTCTAGTTGAAAGACCATTCAAAGTCCCCATGATGAGTGTTTGTTTCTTCAGGAACACTTAAAGACGAAACAAGGACACTGTGTGGGCACTGCTGAATATAGGAAGTGCAGATGTAGACAGATCTAAGATTCCCTGTATCCTCTTTGTGTATGTCTTACCCAGAAAGGTCTCCCAGGCCTCTGTGACTCAGGGTAGGACTCTGGAGGAGATCAGGCAGGGGTGGGTGAGGATCAAGTCAGGGACCACTTGAGCAAGTCTCTGGGACAGAAGGGGCAGCATCACAGGGATCTGAGTGAGCAGGATGATGTGACACTGCTGCCAATCTCCGTCATCTTCCAAAGGTCATGGAAACTCCCTGACCATTGGCACCACTCACACACTGCATGTGTTTTTCTAAAACGACCAGTGGATGAGCAGGGGAACTAAAGGCTGTTCCCCAGACCTTGTCCACCCGGATCCCATTCTTGGGTGTCTGAAATAGCGAGGGACTGGTTTTACATGGGCAGATTGTGTCTCACCATCCTTCTATGTCCTGTCCTTTTCATGACCCAACTCTTCTATGACCTGGCCCTTTTACGACCTGGCCTTTCTATAACCTGATTCCTCCGTGACTCCCCCATGATCCAATGCTTAATTGATCCTCCTTTTCCATGATATGACCCACCTGTGACTCAGCTCTTGTATGACCTGTTGTCTATGAAACACTTCCATGACTCTTTTATGACCTGTCTCCTATGTCCCGACTCTTCTATGACCATTAAACGACCTGAATCACCTATGAAAATTTTATGAGCAAAATCTTCTATGACCAACTCTTCTATGACCAAACCTTTCTATTACTCAACTCTTCTATTTCTCCTCTATGACCCAAATCCTCCATGATGTGAGTCTTTTATGATTTGGCACTTGTAAAACACGAGTCTTCTATGACCTAACTCTTCTTTGACCTTACTACGATGTTTTGTGACCTGACTGTTCTGTGACGCAACTCCTCTATGACCCGGCCCTTCTATGGTCCAACACTTATACGACCTGACATTTCTATCATATTATTCTTCTATGACCAGACTCTTCTATCATATTACTCTTCTATGACCAGACTCTTCTATAATCACATCCTTCTCTTATCCAAATAAACTTTCATGCTTCTATTAGTCAGCTCTTCTATATCATGAATATTCTATGACCTGAGACATTTATGATCGGACCCTTCTATGACTGAACTCTGCTGAACCTTCTATGACCCAACCTTGTTCTGAACCTTCCATGACTGAGCTCTTCTATTACACCTCTATGACCCAATTCACCCCTAACCTGACTCTTCTGTGACCTGTCTCTTATATGACCAGGCCCTTTTATTACTCAAGCCTTCTATGACATTCTGTGACCCAACTATTCTCTAACCTTTCTATGATGAGACTTTCTATGAGCCAACTCTTCTGTGACCCTGACTCTTCTATGACTCAACCCTTCTAAGAGTCTTCTATGACCCAACATTTCTATGTATCCGCTACTACCAAACACTTCTATGACTCAACTCTTCTGTCATCCTACTGTTCTATGAATCCTCTATGACCCGAGTCTTCTAAAATCTGAGACTTCTGTAAACTGAGCCTTCTCTGACCCAGCTCTTCTTTGACTCTTCTATGGTTTTCTTTGATGCAATCTTTCTAAGACATTTCCAAGATGCAATTCTTCTGTGACCCATCTCCTCTATGACCTGAATATTCTATAACCAAACCATTCTATGAACAAACCCTTATATGACCAAACACATCTATGATCCGATTGTTCTATTAATCTTCTATGACCCGACTCTTCTCTGAACCAATCTTTCTCTGAACTGACCCTTCTATGACTCAACGTTCTAATACCCAAATAAACACTCACACTTTTATGACTCAACTCTTCCATGACATGAATATTCTATGATCCTTTCATAAGCCGTCTATAACCAAAGTTTTCTATGAACCTTCTGAGACTGAACTCTTTTGTTACTTTTCTGTGACCTGACTCTTCTCAAACACAAGTTTTCTCTGAATGTTCTATGATCCAGCTGTTTTATGACTCCACCTTCTATGACCCAACTCTTCTGCAACGGCATGGATATATGTGTCAGATCCTTGGCACCTCCTGTAACTCTACAGGCCGGTATTTGGAATTAAATGGAATAACTGCTCCCAATTTGATTCAGCAATGTGAGAATGTTCATGGCACCAGGGTCATCGCAGCAACAGCCAGATCTGCCTTCCCCAGGGCCTGGGGGTCAGGGCTTGGCCTTTCTGCTTCATCAACAAAACCTAGGCTTTTCTCAGCAATACAGCTGCCTGCACAGTGCCTTTGCCTCCCTGCAATCATGGCCTCCAGTTCTCTGCTCTAACAAGTCCCTGAGGAGGCTTTGTCAGTAACGATCCTCACTGACACCAATTAATACTTCAAGATCTTCTGAGTTTTGCTTTTGGCTTCTTGAGAGGTTTGCTCAATCTCCTCTCATTAGCTGAAGTTCAAGGACTGAGGAGCAAATACACCCTGGGTCTCATTAAAATGCAGAAAGCCTTAATGAGCTCTTTCTCTTCGTGGAGTTTTATTCAGGTCTTGAAGCCTTGTACAGCTCCTTGGAGTCATTTCCCAGTGTGGTTAAAGAGGAAGATTTTAAATTTTTCTGAATAAAAATTAATGTAAGGTTGCATTTCATTGCATTTATTTTCAGAGAAGAGGTATCAGAAGCATTCTGCAATTGACATTGATGCAGAGTATCTCCTCAGGGTGTCTGAGCAGTATGGAGAAGCAGTCCCTTGAGGTCTGACACTGCATGGACAGCCTTGCTCCTCACCTCCCCCACTCCACCATTTCTCTCATTGCCCCTACAGGACTTGTATGCCTCTTCCTTACACTGAAGGGAAGGGTTGTATGGTCACTGCAGGAAAGAATTGTCTCTCCCCAGCTGAGGGAGGGAACATCAGTGATTGCTTCTGCCTGTTTCACTGCAGGTGCCCGTGGAGACCCAGAGGGGGCTGAGAGAGGGCTGCCTTGTGCTACTCCTCTGCTGCTGAGCTGGGCTGGGCTCCTGGGGTGGAGGGAGCTCCTGTCAAGTGGGCAGCACTACAAAGAGCCAGCTCTGCCCAGGAGCAGCAGTTCCTCTGCAAAGCGCAGCAGGGCTGAGGGCACTGTCTGCAGGGGAGAGGGGAGGGGAGGGAGGCAGAGAAAGGTTAAAGGCAGAGTGAGCTGGGAGGATGCTGAGAGCTCACTGAGGAAGGAATCCTAACAGTCCATCACACGGTAAGTCTCTGGCTGTAGGAAAGTGCAGGTGTGGTTCCTGGAGAGATCTCGTAAAGCTTGCACATCCCACAGTTCCCAGTGTCTGTCAGGATATCTCTTCCAGTGTCTCTGCTGTAGAGAAGAACCTGGTGCTGAGCAGGGTTCCCGTGCTGCACTGTCAGAGGGACAGGGCTTGAGGCCTGCCTTGTTCTGGGGACGAGTGCAGGGCTGTGCCCTCAGGGGTGCTCCGGGCTGTCCTTGAGAGCAGGGTCTCTGAACGGCAGGGTCTGTGTGCCGGGGCAGGGACTGCCCCCTGCCAGGGTCAGTGCTCAGCCTGCCCGGGAAGCTGCCCCTGGTGCTGTGAGGAGAAGCTGTGTGTGCAAGGAGTGACACCTCCGTATAGCAGGACAGGGGACTTCTCTGACTGATAGAACGTGTTGTGGGTCAGGGCTGCTCACAGGTGCAGATCACCCCAGGATATTTTCAACAGGATGTTTCAAGGGGAAGAGGAAGGAATGATTTACTTTATTGAATTTTCTGAATTTGTCTTTTAAGCTTTCTTCTCTTGGGCGGTTGGAGAGAATAAATGGTAAGGGGGGTCTCCAGCTTGAACAAATTACTGAGATGTCTTCACTATAAATCTGTGTGGTCAGCAGGTCTGCTAACGGCCTCCTAAAGTGTCGTCAGCCACTCCTCTACCTGTGGACAGCACCAGAATCACCTTTCCTGCTGTTTCCCACCTGCAAACAAGAACATGTGCACATGCAATGCCCTTTAAAATGGAGGATTCTGTAAGGCAAGGTGAGTGTACAGTAGATTGGGTGGGGTCTGTAAGCATTGATATCAAAAAGACATGAGACAGGGAAACACCTCAAAAGAGGAAAATCTCCAGGCATCAGTGATGGGATCAGGGAATGAGAGGAAACAAAAGCCAGTAATGCTGTGGGAGAGAGAATTCAGAAAGCTCTGTGTGATCTCCTCCAATGCAGACACTTCCGCTGACCAAGCCCCCTGGCCTCCTCTCCAACCCAGCAAAGCCTCTGCCCTCAGGGCTCTGGGATCCAAGGCTGAACCACCTCCTCTGCAGCCACAGCTCCAGAGCACAGGGGCTGAGAGCAACTGCCCGGCACTGTTGGTGTCTGGGAGGGGCCGTGCAGAGCTGGGGAAGGGTAACGCTGTCTGCGTGCCCGGCTGCCCTGGCCTCTCTCAGACAGACCCTCACTCTTTCTCCCTCTTTCCGCCCTTGTCTCTGTTCTTGCTGTTGTTCTCTTGTTCTTGCTGCCAGGCTCTCTGGGGATGGGAGTTGCAGCAGCCAGGTCAGCCAATAATCTTCTGATACCTCTGATGCAGATGTGTCCATAGGAATGAAGTGTCGTAGCCTTTATCTTTCCTGTGGACCTGTGGGCAGTGCAGTCTGTGCATTTTCCTGAAGAAGGAGCTGACCCTTCCGTACTGTGAAACCATCATCAGGACACTTTGGTACCCCCTTTGTGTTCCCTTCCAAGCACTGACCTACTGTCCAGGATTCACACCTGTCCTATCACATCTTGGTATTACTTGAGAGCTCGGTGGAGAAGCACAGAGACATTACAACCAAGGCAATGCTTCTGGGAGTGTGAAATGACCCATGTGTGTCTTGGGCTGAAAGTGTGGTGCTGAGACCTCAGGAAATGGTGAAACATTGGGTGGTGTGAGGTGAATCCCTCTGCTGTCAGCAGTGGCTTTTCAGGGTAACTGGGGATATTGATCCCCCTCCATCTCAGAAAGGTGCAAACCCAGGGAAGCTGGAAACAAGCCTGAGGGGCAGAGCAGCTCCCATCACTCTGCACTCAGCCACAGGCAATGCTCTTGCCTTGCAGAACTCCCTCTGCTCTCCCTGAGTGGAGCAGAAATGCTGAGGGTTTCTGACATTCAAAAACACTGCCCAAAGTGAAAAAAGGAACTCCAAACAAAAAACCCCTCACCCTGCCTTTTACCCTCTCCTTATCCCTGGGAGTGCAGATGCTGGAAGATCCTTCTGCAGAAGTAGCAGTTCCACAGGACAAAGTTGAGTCCCACCAGTGACCCCTGTCCCTACCAGTCCCATGACCCCATTGTTGCAAAGCAGGGCTGAACTCTTGGTACCAGTGGGCAGAGGCCCTGTTCCTTAGGGCATATTCAGCCAGCACCAAGCAGGGTTCCAGGCACGGAGATGAAGGATGGTCTCCTGGAAAAGGGAAAGGGGGTGTGTGTCAGGGGGAGGGTGAATGGGGACTGGCTTTGGCTTACTCCCAGAAGTTTCCCCTAAACTGTCACTGCCCTTTCCTCCTACTACAGTGGCCAATGGCCAGAGGTAGCAGATGTGTAACAGCAGCTCCATCACAGAGTTCCTCCTCCTGGCATTCACAGACACACGGGAGCTGCAGCTCTTGCACTTCTGGCTCTTCCTGGGCATCTACCTGGCTGCCCTCCTCGGAAACGGCCTCATCATCACCACCATAGCCTGTGATCACCACCTCCACACCCCCATGTACTTCCTCCTCCTCAACCTCTCCCTCCTTGACGTGGGCTGCATCTCCACTACTGTCCTCAAATCCATGGTCATTTCTCTCTGCGACACCATGGTCATCTCCTAGGGAGGATGTGTTTCCCAGGCCTTTCTTTTTGTCTTCTTCTTTTCAGCAGAATATTCTGTTCTCACAGTCATGTCCTACGACCGCTACATTGCCATCTGCAAACCCCTGCACTACGGGACCCTCCTGGGCAGCATAGCTTGTGTCCACATGGCAGCAGCTGCCTGGGGCTCTGGCTTTCGCAATGCTCTCCTGCACATGGCCAATACATTTTCACTGCCCCTCTGCCAAGGCAATGCTGTGGAACAGTTCTTCTGTGAAATCCCCCACATCCTCAAGCTCTCCTGCTCAGATTCCTTCCTCAGAGAGGTTGGCCTTCTTGTGCTTAGTGTCTGTTTATCTTTTGGCTGTTTCATTTTCATTGTGGTGTCCTATGTGCAGATCTTCAGGGCTGTGCTGAGGATCCCCTCTGAGCAGGGTCGGCACAAAGCCTTTTCCATGTGCCTCCCTCACATGGCTGTGGTCTCCCTGTTTATCATCACTGTCACGGTTGCCTACCTCAAGTCCCCCACCATCTCCTCCCCATCACTTGACCTGATGGTGTCAGTTCTGTACTCAGTAGTGACTCCAGCAGTGAACACCCTCATCTACAGCTTGAGGAACCAGGAGGTCAAGGATGCAGTGTGGAAACTGATAACTGGATGTTTCTCTGAAGCAATAAACTGTTGATCTTCTGCCGTACAGCTGTTGTAACTCAACTCATTTCAGGCACAGGTTGGCTGGTTGGCTTTTTTTTTTTTGGTGGTCCATTTTTAATTCTTACAATGTTTTCGCTCTTTTTCAAATTCAAAGCCTCAAAGGATGTTTTTTTGCAAAGGACATTAAAGCCCATCCATTTCCAAGCCCCCTGCCTTGGGTAGGGATACCTCCCACTAGACCAGGCTGCTCAAGACCCCATCCAACCTGGCCTTGAACAACTCCAGTGAACCATGGGCCGGGCGCCAGACGAAGCACGGGAGCTCAGAGTCAAAGAATCTCACAGAGATTCAGTCAATGTTCAATTTGTTACTACAGCTACACTGTTTATATAGAAATTTACCAGGGTTCACGTGACAGGGTTCAATCATTGACTGGATACATTCAGGTGTTCATACGCTAGCTGTAGCCTTATGATTGGTTAAATATACATCAGTACACATCACGATGTCGCTGAGGTAAGTCTGCTTGCAGTTAGCAAATTTCTTATCGATCAGCAAATTTCTTCGCAAGCTTCTCATTTGCAACTTTGTATCTCTTCTACTTATTCTAACCAGCTTCTTCTATCAGGCTTGAGAAGGACAAAGTGTCCTTGTGTGTAGACACATAGGCAGGGTTGTGCACAATAGACTGAAAGAGCACTTCATGGCCTGTATTTCTCAAAATATCATCAACATTGATGCTTTCCAAATATATTACAAAACTCTTCCTCTTCTGGTAAGTGCCCAGTTGGAATTCTCCAGTGGCGTTATTATTACAACCACTGTCAGTTACTGCACTTCGAGCAGTGCAGTAAGGCCCTGCGAAGGCAAGAACTGGGTGGGTTGGTCTTGCCCACAGAGTTCAGCCTGACTGGTTGAAGGAGTTTGGCACATGAGTCACTAAGAGGATACCAGCAAACATCTCGTGAGTTTTAGTCTTTTGGGATTTGCCGTGACTTACAACCACCTGTTAATTAACCTTTGTGGATCTCTGTCCTCCGTTGGGATCAGTACCAAGTGCCTCTGGGGGTTGTTAATGCTGATTCTCATTGCTGTGGCCTCGAACCCAAAGGTTTTATTCTCCATGAAATGACAGGGGATGGGTGCTATTCAGCTGTTTGCTTCCACTTCAAGACAGGAGACTTTTTTCACCTCCCTGATTCTTCACCCTGATTCTGCCACAGCACAGAGGGTTTCTCCTCTGTTGGAGCAGGGGCTGGCTGGCCCTGCTCACCCCAGACCAACGCTCCGTGTTTGAGCTGCTGTTGTGATGCTGCTCAGCCCGATGGACGGGAAGCTTTTCCTGGCAGGTCAGCCACAGGGCTGGAAGCTGAAAAGCTTCCTGTCTGCCCTGGCCTTGCTGCACGGCCACGCTGGGTCAGCGCAGGGCAGGCAGCTTCGGGGCTCACTCCCTGCTGGCAAGGATCTCTTTTGACCCCAGTGCTGCACTCTGGGTGTTGCTTCTCCAACGCTGATAGTGATGCCTTCCTTAAAACTCTTCTGAAAGGAGCGGAGTCCCTTCAGGATCTGTAAGAGGGGAGATTCCACCGAGCTCTAAGGAAGAATCCTTTTCTGCTGAGAGTGCTGAGGCACTGGCACAGGTTCCCCAGAGATGCTGTCGCTTCTCCATCCCTGGAGGAGGCTCTGTGCAACCCGGTCTGGTGGAAGGTGTCCGTGCCCACAGTAGGGGCGTTGGAACGGGATTGGGTTTTAAAGCCCCAGCCTTGCTTTCCAAGGTGGTGGGAGGCTGGTGGGCAGGGTGGCAGGGGGCCAGCGATGCTTTGAGTGTGGGGCCGTGTCTGTGAGTCCTGCAGCGCCCCATCTGTCATGGCTCCCCCACCAAAGGGCAGCTTCCCGAGCTGGGTGGTGCACCCCAAGGTGGGTGGTGCGGTTGTCCCGCCTGAGGGGTGGGATAGCATCCAGTGGGACTTGGAGAAGGTTGAGGAGTGGGCCCGTGTTAAGCTTCTCAAGGCCAAGTGCAAGACCCTGCAGATGAGTCGGGGCAAGCCCTGGTATCTGTTCAGGCTGGGGGATGCAGGGATGGAGAGCAGCCCTGCCGTGAAGGACCTGGGGGTGCCGGGGCATAAGAAGTTGGACATGGGCCAGCAAAGTGCCCTGGCAGCCCCGAAAGCCAAGCATCTCCTGGGCTGCATCCCCAGCAGCGTGGCCAGCAGGGCGAGGGAGGGGATTGTCTCGCTCTGCTCTGCACTGGGGCGGCCCCACCTCGAGCTCTGGGGGCACTTTTGGGTGCCACAGTATAAAAAGGACATCAAACTACTGGAGAGTGTCCAGAGGAGGCCACAAAGCCAGAGAAGGGTCTGGAGGAGAAGTCGTATGAGGATCAGCTGAAGTCTTTTGGTCTCTTCTCAGCCTGGAGGAGACTGAGAGGGGATCTCAGAGCTGTTCACTGCCTTCTCACGAGGGAAGGAGCTGAACCGGGTGCTGAGCTCTTCTCTCTGGTGACCAATAACAGAACCCGATGGAATGGCAGGAAGCTGTGCCAGAGGAGGGTTAGATTGGATGTTAGGATATTAGGGGGCTTCAGTGGGGTGGTGGGGAGTAGACAGAGCCCCCGGCTAAAGGCCCAGGGTGGGAGGCTGGTGGGCAGGGTGACAGGGGGTCAGCAGTGCTTTGGGGGTGGGGCCGTGTCCGTAAGTCCTGCAGGGCCCCATCTGTCCTGGCTCCCCCGGTAAAGGGCAGCTTCCCCTGGGCCAGGCACGAGGGGAGTCCCTCTCCCCCAGGATTGCCTGCACAGCTGGCGGAGGCTGAGCCCTGGGGAAGACTACGAACCCTTTGGGCCCTGGTGGATGGGATGTGGGGCTGGGCGATGCTTTTGTCCCTCTGCCTCTTTGTGGTTCCCCTGCATTCCTTGCCCATCCCATACAAGCACGGAAAGGTTTTGGTTAAGAATTTTAATGGAAAATCTAACATAGTCACTACAATGCACCCATTCCAACCCCCTCTCAACAGATCAAATCCCTCACCATCCATAATTCCCCCCTCCCGTCCCAGCTGCACCATCCAGAGTCCAGATCTTGGCCGCGATCTCTGGCTGGGACCTCTGGCACAGCTCATGCTGCCTCTTTCCCAGCAGGGCCCTACTCTGGGACAGGCGGCTCTGAGGTGCTGACCCAACACCCCACTGCTGGGGGATGTTATGTCCTGGGGGTGCTGCCCTCAGCCATGTTGACACCGGTCCCAAAGGATGTGCCCAGAGGTGCTCAGTTGTCCTCTCCCATCTTGACATCGGTGGGGATTGAGATATCCAGGACACAGCTGGGGCCGACGTCCACGGGCTTGGGTGTGTCCGTGGGGACAGCGCCTGCTGGAGCGGCGAGG
The DNA here is from genome assembly GCA_033558185.1 of Dromococcyx pavoninus. Lineage (NCBI taxonomy): Eukaryota > Metazoa > Chordata > Aves > Cuculiformes > Neomorphidae > Dromococcyx > Dromococcyx pavoninus. Next base: position 1,566,382 of record JAUMJL010000133.1, on the reverse strand, counting down.
CGGGGGCCCATGGCGGAGGTGGATGGCAGAGGCCGGGCTCTGCTCCTCTGCTCCTGGCGCAGCCGGAGGGCCTGAGGGCGCCGCCGGTGGAAGGGACTTGCTTTGCGCCCTGTTGGGGGGAGAGAGAGTTGTGCTGTGCTGGGGGCTGCGGGGGGTCTCATGGGGCACCCGCCCAGCTGTGCCCCAGCCCGGCCGTGCCCCTGCTCTGCTGCGGGGCCGTGGGGCGCCTGCAGCACGGAGCAAACCTGTGAGGTGACAGCTGTGCCCAGGCGCTGGGGCTGCCAGCAGGGAGGGCGAGCGGGAGAGATGGTCTCGAGCTCCTGTGCAGCGCTGGGCACGTTCTCTGTGCTGGGCAGGCCTGGCCCAGGCACCGGCAGGGCTGCTGGGTGCCCTCGCTGAGCCCCTGGGCACGAGCGCTGAGGGCACGGGGGTGATGGAGTGTGGGGACAGAGGGGACACGAGGGCTGGGAGTGCCCAGGGGTAAGGGGACAGAACGGGACACCCTGATTATCTCCCCAGTCGGAGGCAGGCAGGTGTGAGCTTGCTTTGCCTGTGCTCAGGGCTGGCACAGGTTGTGCGTTACAAGCCACTAACTGGGGAATAAGTGGCTGTTAAAAGCATGGGCTTTCCATGGAGGAAAAGGTGATGGAGAGCTCAGGGAGCGTGGGCTGGACCCACTGCTGTGTCTACACTCTGTTTAGCCAATGCCAAAGCCTCCCCGTAGCTGGCCTGGCCTGCTGGATTCCCAGTCTTGGACTTTGCCAGCTCATCCTGCAGCCTCACCGTACTTCAGGACCTCTGGGGGCTGATTCTCAGCTGGGGCTCATGAAGGCAGCAACGAGGTGTTTTGAATGTTGGGGTCCTTCTGCTTTCGCGGGATCTGTGTGCACAGGGAAGAGAAGCCATGTACAGGATGGGTTTCTTGACCTCCATCACATGCACAGCCTCCCCAGCCAATCCATCTGCTCCCACATCCCTTCCTCCCAACAACAGGGACCCTGTGAGCGTGCCAGCTGCTCCACAAAAGGGCCCTGCAGCCTGCAAACGCCCCCGCACAAGGAGACGAAAGGGAAGAGGCAGAGTCCCCCCGTGTGCAGAAGGAGCCGCCCTGCAGCCACCGGGGGCTCTCTGTGCCAGCTCCCCGAGGGCATTTCAAACGCCTCTGAGCAGAGGGGGCTGCAGGGGAAACTGAGGCACAGTGGGGATGGGGCTCGCAGAATGCTCCGCGGGGTGGCAGCCCTCATCTCCTGCTCCCTGCGCTGGGCTCCCATTGCCATAGTGCCCTGCCACACCTCCCAGGGTGACACTCACCAATCTCACCTCTTCCATGGGTGAAAACATGACCCGACGTTTTGGTGAGGGGCCTCCAGCCGAGGGCAGAGTTATCAAAATGTCTCTCCTTTTCTTCAGAATCTTGGGCAGCTTCCGTCCTGTGCCCTCTTGCACGTGTTTTCCCACCTGAGCACAAAAACAATGGTGTGAGGTCTCCTTGGTCTGGGAGGACAGACCCTCGTTCCTGCAGGCTCCCAATGAGGAAAGGAAAGACAGTGCCTGCTTAGCCAGGGTCCTTCCGAAGGCACAGACTGGTCTCTCAAAGAGGATTCCAGCCTGCTCCTGTTGAGAGCGCTGATGGGGTCCTCCTGGCTCACTGCTCAGTGCCTGGGCACCTCCTACTCCCTCCCTTTATCTCAATGGAAAAGAACTCCAAGGGAAACTTCACCTGCCCTGTGACCCTTATTACAGCTGATCTGGAAAACAGACACACAGACAGACAGACAAGCCAGGAACCTTCCAGAGCTCCTTGTTATTTGCCTGCCCCCAGCCAATGTCAAGGCATCTTGGACAGAAAGCCTTTTGAAACAGGAACCGCGATAAAGCTGGTGCCTCTCAGAGGTGAACATTAACAGGGCAGTCCCAGGGCAGTCAGGTGCTGCAATTAAGCTCTGTCAACCTGGCAGGGCTTGGGCTGTGAGCAACAAACCAGAGGGAAACCCAGGCCCTGTCAGGAGCAATGAGCTACAGGGCTCTCTTGATCTCCCAGAGCCCCAAAAGCAAGTTCGTCAGAGTTAAACACCTTCTGCAAAATAAAGGGAGAGCTTGTCAAAACGATCCAGGCTCATTTCTGCTCTCACACCCACACAAACTCTCTCTTTTACTGAGGGCTGCTCCAGCTAAAACTGCCCCTAGAGCCCAGGCTCCTCTTGCCCTGTTGTGATGGCACAGCTTGCTTTCTCTCTGGCAGCGCTATGGAAATGTTGTACATGAAAATCAAGTCACAGGCTGCTATGGACCAGTGATTTTGGTTGGAAAACAGCCCCACAGGTACTCACCACTTCTGCCCGGGAGGATGCAGGGCCGACAGTTTTATTGGACAGGTGGAGAGTTCGAGAAGAATTCTGTAGATCTTGGATACTGCCGGGATTGATCGTATTCGGCTGCACGTGGACAACCGGTCCTTTTCCGATGCTCACCAAGTGGATTTCCTGCTCCAGGAAGCAGGTACGAAAGATCAAACAGAACAGGGAAAGTTTAGAAAAGGTTAGAGAGCTCTAAGAGCGCTCCTAGACTGAGGGATAATTACAGCTCTTTGAAGTCTGCAGTGTTCTAAGCCTGAAGCACAAGGCCTGGAGCGAGCGTGGGCCCCGGAGCGATGCCATCGGAAAGGCACAGGCTCCCGTTATCAGCAGGTGAAGAAACACAGATTCTCACGCTTGTTTTTCCACAGCTCCTCCACGCCTTAGCCTTCCTTCCTCTACCCTGTGCCTACTCCCAGCTCTTTTCCTGCTCTCTCTTGCCCTGAACCACCCTCCCTGACTTCTGCTGCTGCACAGCCACACTTGCAGAGAACTCCTTTAACATCCCACCCCTGTGGGGAATCGGCACAAGGCAGGAGCAGAGCAGCCTCTTCAGAGCAGAGATCCTGCCAGTCAGTTCCTGCTGATGGCGCTTACTTGTGCTCCCGGTATGGCAGGAGTAACAGACACTGATAATTACATCATTCAATGCAGCATTTTTGGATTTCCATTTGACAGTCTGAGACCCAAAAGCTGTTGTTCTTGCAGAAGTGGTGCAGCCTTTTGGAGGAGGAATTTGGGTCCCTTTTCTAAACCCCCTTCTTACATCATTAAAACAATGAGAATTCATCCAGTTTGGCTGGATTTCATTGGTTCCAAATGCCCAAACAGGATCTGAATGAATAATACTCCCAATGCTGACAAGATGCTGTGCAATTCAGAGAGTGTCATTTAAGCACAAAAGAAAACACTCTCCACAATGACAAACCTCCAAGGATGCCTGACTCAAGGAAACAGCACTGACAGCTGTCACAGTCACCGGCCACCTCAGCCAGGAGCAGCGGCATCCAGAAATGCTCCTTCCTTGGTAGGACACTGAGCAGGAGCGAGCCAAAACTCACCTACCCAGGCTGGTACCTCCAAAATAAGGAGCTGAATGCATGCGTGATGATGGACATTTTATCCCTCTGAGAGAAGGGAGGCAGGGAGAGCTGCACTCTGGGTGATGCTGCCCAAAGCTCCTGGGAAGGAGGAGCAGGAGGAAACGGCTGGCATGCAGTCACTGGCAAAGAAAACACCAGGGCACAGACCCACAGAGGGACTCCTTGCAGCCTGGAGGAAAGATCCCTGCAACACTTCCCCCACTCTGTAAAGCCTCGGTATCGATACCAGACGGTGTCACCTAAGACAAGAGCAGGCTTGTGTTTGGCTCTCTCGGAATACATCGCAGCGATGCCCCCGAGGTCAGAATCACATCGTGGGACCCATACGGGTAGGCTTTGCCCCCAGTGCAGGAGGTACAACAAGAGGGGTGGCTGTTGTGCCAGCCCAGAAAGCTCTGCACCAGGGACGACTGAAACACCCAGACTGTGGGGAAGCCCTGTAGAACAGGCAAAGAATCCCACCCGGCAGTCAGAAACTCCTCTCGGTGCCGTCGCCGCACCCAGCAGGGTTTCCAACAGCACTCGCTGGGTGCTGGCAGCAACGGAGCGCAAATGCTGCCCATAAAGATCACCCTGATGGGTGCACACTCTGCTCAGTCTCATGCCAGTCAGTTTGTGGGGGGATTCTCCAGGTGAAACGCTTGCCCCTCAGGACAAAAACTGACATCTTCATCCCCAAAGAAAAAAGTTCAAGAGAAATCTTGAAACAATAAATTTTTGGCCCAAGGGTACCAGTTTTGCAAGAACACTGCAGTTGGAAAAGTTAACAGTGAGGTTACTCCAGTGGGGAGAAACCCTATTTTAAGGGAAGCGTGCCTTATATTGATGAGGAACTGCTCTACCACACCTCAGACTCCCCTGCCAGCCCGCCCTGCTTGGCCTTCCTGCTGACTGCTTCCCAGGCACAGAGACAAAGGTCTGGGCAGAGACGTTCAGGGCATCCCAGGGACTGAACAGCACCACTTCCACTCAGTTTAATGAAAGTTTAAATCCCTTAGACTACTTCCAAAAGTCCAGCCTTGTTTCTGTTACAGGAAGCTTAAGGTTCCTGCTGCTTCATAAGTCACTATCATTTTATATTAGAGTTCAGTTACCTACATTTGTTCTAGATTCCAGCCAGATGAAGCCAGCACACTACAGACCACCTTCCCTTGCCCACATTTTGTTCTTGTCCCTGCTGTTGGGTGTGCTAGAATGCAAAGATCTTTCAGGAGGCTTTAGTCTTGGAATCCTTGGCCTCATCCAATGCCAGGCTCAGTGGAAAGAAAAAGAGCCTCCGTGCCCCAGATGCACGCGATGTAAAGACTCAGTGTCTTTGGCTGGGGCTTTGGGCACGGAGGGGTGATGGATATTTCCCAGATGGGAGCGGCCTGACTGTCAGAACCATTTCTTACACAGCGCTTGCTTTAGCAGGATTCAGGGATGTCCCCGTGTGCTCCTGAACACAAGTCCCAAAGAAGCAGCGGTTGCTGCTCATCCAATAAAGCAGCAGAGTGTGAGACCCAGGGGCTGTGCTGCCTTTCAGACTGGCCTTGTTACCCCATATCTCAAACCCATCGTTAGATCCTGTGTCAGACACTCAGATGGTCCCTGCAGAGGATGCCTTTCCTCCCTCTTCTCCAGGCACTGCCCGTTGCTCGGGCCGTCAATCCCCCCGGGCCTTGTCCCCACCAGCCGTGTGTCACAAGTCCTTGTTTCCCCAGGAAGACCCCTCTGCACCTCAGCCCCCAGCAAGAGTCACACAATGTCACCCATCTCCCCGAGCACTCACCAGTGGGGATCCTTCATTCCCAAACGTCACGACACGAGTAACAGTGTCCTGCTGTCCTACCACCTGGGCCTGCAGTATAAACGGGACCTCCACGGAGCTGCGAGGCCGGATGATCCCACACGGCCTGGGGCTGTAGTACCACACAGCAGCAGCATCCTTGTGTTCCTATAAGGGACAGAATCAAACCCAGCTTCAGAGGAAACTTTGAACTCCTTGACATCTACTGCAGTGGCAATTAACACATTCAAAAAGCCCTGGGAGAAGGCAGAAAGGCACAAAGCCAGGTGCAAGAGCAGCATGGGCTCAGCACCCTGGGGGGGGCCAGAAGCTGCTGCACCCACAAACACCCACTCCTGTGCTGGCAGCCTCCCTGCAGCAGCTGCTCACAGCCCTCTGAGTTCCCCTGCACGAAAACATCCGAAAGATTAGGAGATAAACTGCTTCCTAAAGAGTTTATATTCAGGTAGGATATGAACTCGGGGAAAAACCTGAATAGAATTCACCAAGGTCTCATCCAAGACCCTTCTTATTTTTTCTCTACCAAACCCCTTGATGACATTTGAGGACAGGAGGTGTATGCAATGCCAAACATGAGGAGGAACCCTGTAGCAGCCTGGAAGATCGCTGCTGTTCATCAGGGTCAGCACCCGCCGGTAGGGGATGTTCAGGGAACAATCTCCAAACATCAGAGCAGGGTTGAGCACTTGCAGCCGAGGAACGACACATCTGGGCAGAGAGATGACCAAAAGGGAATTAGAGATACTGAGAGAAGGTAGTTTGTTCATTCCCCAAATAGTCTGAAATAGAGCAGGACACGTTTGTCACTGCCAAACAGACATTTCATACCCCTACAACAATAAACCACCTCTAACTTCTTATTGCTCAACAACCTCTTGTAAAGGACGAGCAAGCCCTGAGACCCAGCACCCCAGAGGCTGCCAGGTGCCCAGGCAGACACGGTGCCCTGAGCCAGAGCTGTCTGATGGGCACCTTTGCTGCAAGAGGCTTCAACGACCCTGCCAACAGTCCCAGTAATGAGTGAGCTCTGGGTGAGCCTCCCCAGTGCTAGCCAAGGCTCAAGGACCACAAGACTCCAGTATCTCAGTAAAACCAACTCCCTCCTCTCCCATGTCGCTGCTGCCCTGCCTGGAAACTCAGCCACTTGTCTCAGCAAAGGAGGGCACCAGCCACCCCCTGCCTTATGCAGTGGGGATTGCCCTCTCCCAGTCCCACCCTCACAGGTCCATACACTGCCTGTGCCCATCTGAACTTACAAAACTGCAGCCCAGGCACTGGACGGCTCTGCCTGGGAGAGGGAAACTCACCCCTCTTGCAATTCAACTGACACCCACTGCAGCACAACAGGATTGAACCTGGCTGCAGCCAGGACAACTTTGGGCTTAGGTCTGAGAACGTCAATGCTCAAATAACCAGAAGGAAGCAGAGAAACATGAGCTCAGCTTCCACATCAGGGACTGTTTTCCCCTTTGTGAGATCTGACCTTGATTCCCCCCTCGCCAGCCCTGCCACAAGCCCCTTCCCATCTGCACGCACCTTCGCTAACTGAACCAGACACCAGCTTTCAGCAGTCTCACTGCATCCCAAAGAAATTTTGCATTTTCATTACAACCCAGCACAGGTCCAGCACTTGCAGGAAGGAGGAGAGCCGGCCCTCTGGAAATTTTTTACACCCCAAGCACCAAAAAACAGGCCAATCCTGAATATAATTCCTGTTCCCTTCAGAAGAAGGCTCAGGCCGGGCCTGTCTGCCCAGCACAGGTGTTTTGCACCTTGGGCTGCTTTCAAAACACTGCTGCTCTCGCACCGGGCTGGGCAGAGCTGGCTCCTGAGGAAGAACTGCTCATTTGGAGATGGGGCCAGCAAACCGCGTGCAAGGCCGCGTGCCGGTGGGGGATGCACGAGGAGAGACGATGAGCTGCAAGGAACGCGCTGGTACCTGGCTGTGAGGGGCAACGCCAACACCTTCTTGTCAACACCCGCCATGTCCACCACCAGTTCCATCTTGTAACTCCCCACGGTGTTGGAGCACAGGGTCACCTGGTGGAAGGGAAGAGCAGCAATTACGTCATCACTGCCAAAAGCCATCGGCCATGCAGGGTGTCCTCTGCTTCTCCTTCCATGGTAAGGAAAGGGAGCATTTTGCCCTAATCCTTCTGTGGGTCCACGTGTAGAGCGCAGTCTCTGGGAGTAAGGAAAGTCTTCTGACAATATCTGCTTTGTTAAATACCCTGTGCAGTTATGAGAGCACCTGCGAGCTAAATCAAACCACAGCTGGATTAATGCTCTGCTCATCACTGTATTAGAATTAAGGGATTAGTTTTTAGTCTCGACTACAATAGTGTAAGTATCGAGGAAAACAGGAATGGTTTCTGTCCTTGACAATACAGTACAAGACGTTCAGCTTATGGGTTTGGAAACAAAACTGTGCTCCTTCAGAAACGCCCCAGAGTGACCCAGCCAAGAAAAGCCTAACACTGGTGCACGTATCTTATTGTGTTATGCAAACATCACTAAAACCCTCTCACAACTCATCAAAGCTTCACCTCCGCCTGCTGAAGCACCTGTGGTGAGACTGTTCCCCTACCTGGATATCCAGGAATCCCTGAGGGGGGATGGCCCCTCCGCGGGGAGTAATGCTAAATTCAGTTGGCTTGAAGAGGCCTTGAGCTTCCCTTGTCCAGGACTGGTGAGTGTTGTCTGCCATCAGAGCAGAAATGGTGACACTGGGCTCTCCAAAGCCATCTCCAGGAATGCGGAGATTGATGGTCCTGGGCACCGAGGAGGTGTTGGTGAGGCGACACCACAAGGTGCGAGGAAAGCCTGGGAAAATGACACAAGTATGAATTCATGCACCAATTATCCCACCATTCCTGGTGTTAATACTCTCTTAGGATAAAGCTGTGCCCTGAGTTTTGCTCTTTTCAATCTGAATCACAGCTAATTTGAGAAACTGAGTAAGGATTTAATGGTCATTCTTAGCAGAGAGCAACACAAGTTTTTCTCTCTCTAACTGAGGAGCTCTCTCATACACTCCCAAACCAGCACCAATGAACCCTCCCTTATGAGTGTGCATCCAGACAGACCTCTTACTCTGAACATTCAATCCATAAAATGCCCTGCTATGTCCATCAAAAAGTAGTGCATTGGCATTGAGGAGAAGATACAGGAAGAAAAAGGATGGGTGAAACTGGGAGCTACAGCATCATGCCAAGCAATACAGTGCCTTTTCTCTAGGCAGGCTCCTTAAGGCACCTCCTGGTCTGGGACAACCAGACTGAGCACGAGACACCTTGCAGCCCAATCCACAGGAGGCAAGCCTGATGCTGGCTTTGGAATTAGCAGGAACCATGTTGCACCTGAGCTAACAAATGGGGACATCGTGCCCACACTGCACACTGGCTTTGGGCACTGCCTGCAAAGGGTTACATCACTCAGCCTTTGGTACCGCCTTTCCACTGGGCACCAGAGACACAGCCACAGCTGGTGGGATGCTCTGCAGAGACAGGACACCAGCACACAGCCCGCTCCGGAGAGGGCATCAAGCGGAGCTGGCAGCTCTCTGAGAAGGAGTCACCTCCCGTGGCTGCTAACCAAGAGTTACTGGAATGCGGGTGGGGAGGGAAACCCCTTGCAGACACAGCAGGAAGCTCATCCGTGCCATCGGCAGAGCCCGCTGCCCGCCTCCAGCAGTGACGCCAGCGGGGAGGGGGCACGAGAGGGACAAGCACTGACCCAAACAGCAGCGAAGTCTCTGGATACAGGACACGCTGATTTTCTGCTCCTTTGGTCCCCTTTGAGCTCACGATGGCCAAACACCGCCGAAGCAACCACCAGCCCTGGCTTAACCCCCCAAAGGCTGCTGCGGAGGAACACAGCGATGGATGCTCTCCTGCTGCAGTGCTCCATGGTGGCCATGAACACACATCTCGAGGCAAAGTTCAAGTGCAAGGCACACTCACCAAGGGAGACGTCACCAAAGTTGAGTGAAGGCACATTGAAATGAAAAGGTGATCTGACGACACAGCCCCTGTGAGGACAAAGACAGGCATTGCCCTGGTTAGAGACATGCAAAGGTTGCAGCTTGCATTGCCACTCAGATCAACAAAGCCTCGTCTCAGAACCATGGTGCCTTTCAAATCAACCCATCACCCTGACCAAAAGATGGCTTCCTTCATTTCTTTACTGCTCTGATCTGGTGCCTCCCGACAGCAGCAGCCCAGGAGTCACAGGCAGCCCCACAGCTCCAGAGCACCCAGCATCAGCTTTCCTGCCGACAGCACCTTCTCCCCCAGCCCATGGTTAAGGCTGCCTGGGACAAGCTCGTGTGCTGCTCAGATCCCCGAGAAGGGGGCTCTTTGCCTCTCCTACCATCGGTTTTTCTTTGCTCCTTCTCCCCCCGGCCTGCTGAGGGTTCTCTTTTGCAATGGCACCAGCCCAAGGCCCTGTGACAGCAGCTGCTGCAGGGCTGCCTGACTCCCGCATCAGCACTTCCCCGGCTGCAGGAAGGAGGCACCGGAGCACTCGCTGCACAAGGGCTGGGAGGAGAGCTTGGCCCAACGCCCTAGCACCAGAGAGGATGCTGAGGCTGCTGCTGCCCATTTTGCATGGATTGTTAACAGAGGATTTAAAAACCACTGCCTCTGGCTGCAGAATCGCCCCAGGCTGGCCCAGCCCTCAGCCTTCTCTGAGGTCATCTCCTGCACAGAGATGACACCACCACACCGTCTGCCAGGAGCCACTCCAGCTCCCGGGAGCCCAGGAGGGGCAGCAGGCAACTCCACACATTTCCTCTGACACCTCCAGGAAAACTCTTTTCCATCACGGGCAGGGGCGCTGAAAGCCCTGGGGTCCTCAGACAGGACGAGCAAAGGGTCACAGAGTTTGCTGCTGCCAAACTCTGTGCACACAGCGTCCCAGAAAGTCACAGAGCCACCCCGCTCAGCCACGGAGGCAAAGCTGCTTCCCACAGGGACCCAAGGCTTTCCGAGCTAAACTGAGCACTGAGAGCACCAGAGGCACGGCCACCTCTCCTCGAGAGAACCACACTCCATTTGCTGCTGGAATTGCAGGGTGCAAACTGGAGTCAAGGTTAAAAAGCCTTGGCTCTTCATCTTGGCTCTGATCACAGCAACCCCACGCTAAGGCCTTAGACAACACCTTTTTTCCCTCTGCTTCACCACAAAAAGGAGGTTGGTGGGAGATGATCACCCAGAGAAGGCTACAGGTGTGCCCAAACAGCTCCGATATCCCTCCTTACCTGACAGTCAAAGTCACAGGCTCAGGGGTCCCATACACTCTGACCCTGAATGTTTCTGTGAACCTCCCCAGGATGGGGGCACTGAAGGAGATCCTGATGACTTGGGGTACCAAGTGCGGTGAAACGATGCCCTCCATGGGGAGAAAGGTGAAGCAGGAGCCCAGAGCAGTAGCTGGAGGCACCAAGCTGAAGGGAGCATCAATGTCTTCTGTGTTAGACAGGATCACCTGCAGCAGCAACAAAACAAAACAGAAATACATAAGGAATCTCCCTTTCTACAGAAGGTCAATCTGTATTTAATTAAACACCCAACATCTGCAAAAGGCAGAAGATGCTCTGTGCTGCTGCTTGGCACAAGCCAAAGAATATAGAAACAGGACAAGTTCTGCCTTTGTTTTTTGGTCATGCAAAGCAGTGATAACTCCACTTTACCCCACTGGCACTGAGAAGGCCACCTCAGGTTTTTTGCATGAAGCCTCCTACCTGATCCCAAAGGGAGGTTGCCCTAAGGCAGGGATCAGTGCTTCCTGAACACACCTTTCAGACCCCATCAAAAAGCACCCACATGCTGTGAACCCCCCAGATTGGACAACTACATCAATATTGCCCGCTCACAACTGCCTGAGTTGCCAGAAATCCTGCAGGTCCACGAGGCTCACAGCTGCCCTGGGAGCCACCAGGATCCACCTCAACCCCTGCGAAACCCTGCTGCTCACCTCATAGCTCTGGGTTAATCCAACAAAAACGTCCCCGATGTCCAGATGGTCAGAACTGAAGTGGAGCTGGGGTTCCATGCCTTCCCCTTCGACGTGCAAAGGCACTCTGGCTTCACGGCCTGGGGAGAGATTTCTGGGTCAGTACAGTAATTCCCTCTGTTATCCTGGAATTTCCAGGCTGCCTCCATGCTAGTCCCTGGCTCCAGGCTGGAAGAGACCATCTCCACACGCTCCAGGACAAGATACAGGACCATTTCCTTTCCTCAGTTATGTTTCACGGCTCAGGTGTTAACTGCAGGGGTGAGTATTTCTCTTTCACAGGTACTGTAAAAGAGGCAGCATTGGCTGCTCACTCTCAAAAGATTTCTCCATCTTCCATTGTGTGTGGCTTAATTGTCATGAACAACTCCGGTCTAGACCACCAAAGCTCTCAGGAAACAGCAAAGATTTCCAAGTGCCCAGCTGTTGTCCATCATCCTGTTGACTCCTGTCCCATGGCCACCCTCATCAAAACCTCAGTAGCACCTCCTCCCCTTCTGCAGGAGGTCCTCAATCTCTCTCATGGAGCACCGATTGATTCTCTAGTTAAAGATCGTCGTTTTCTTCTTTGCAACCAAGCCCCCAGGAACCTCAGCCCTGGGACAGTTTCCATCCTGACAGTTGAGGGGATCAGCTCTATTTTGTACGGGATGGGGCTATGCACATCATTTAAATGACCTTCTACAGCTCCTCTTCCAAGGTGCCGGCAGAATTCAGGTCTCCCCAGGGCCCATCACGGTCTCTCAAGAACACGCTCCTCTTGCCAAACACACATCATTTACCCAGCTCTGTTCCTGGTAAATCTCAGACCAGCTCAAGGCTTGCACACGAGGAGCTTTCCTGTTTCTCTGCAACAAAAAAGCTCTCCTGGCACAGCCCCTGGGGATCTCCACCGCAAAGAGAGGGACACCCCCATTGCCAGTGCAAGCGTCTCAGAGCCAGGAGCAAAGCACTGAGCCAGGAATCCCCTGGGAGCAAATTTTTAAGGCAACCCTTTCCTTCCGCAGCTCCAACAAGTGCAGCTGGTGGGCAGGAAGCGTTGGTTAACACAAGCCCTGAGTAATTACCGCAGGGGGCACTTGCCCAGTAAACCCCCTGCAATTACTGCATTAATAAAGAGCTGCTTCATCACTTTTGTATCCGTCAGCTCGGAGCAGTAAGAAAAGGAACAAAGCAGCTGGGTCAGTGATTTCTCCAACCTCCAGAACGGGAGCCGGGCTGCTGGAGGACCACGGGCCTCACACCTCTTCCTCCTAGATGGAGGAAACCACAATGCTCCTGGATGGAAGTCTGACAGTGATATACCACTCTGGAAAACCACCTATAGCAGCACCGTGCAGAGACACAGAGGAAGGACAAGGGAACCCTTGCTGAAAGCATTCCTGCCCTGTGCTAGCAGAGCAAAGACATCACCTCTGTAAGGGCAAAGGTGGTGTAAGCTGGGTGGGCCGATGGCAACTGCTCCCAGAAAAAGAATTGAGAGCATTTCTGAAAGAGAGGAGGAGCACAAAGCCTGTCTGGCAGACTGCTCAGGCTCTGATTTCCTGAGAGGGTGCTCACCCTGCTGAGCACAGCCAGCCCTGGGCAATGCTACCCATGTGTGCCACGGATACGGAGCTACGAGGTGACAACTCCCACACGTGCTGCCCAGAGGAGGTCCTTTCACAGACACCCTGTGCTCAGCAGGGCTCAGTCACCTAAGGTCGGGCAGCATCTGGGGAGTGGGAGGTGATCTGGGCTCTGGGAGCACAGTGGCCACTCAGCTCCCACCGCCTCACAAGTCTGATGAAGCATCCACAAAACAAATAAATCATCACCAGGAAAGTGCAACCATGGGACTTTGAAGATCCAGAATCCTGTTCATGGCAGACCCAAAGGAAACCCCTGTGTCTCCAGGCTGTGCCATCCTTCCTACGTGGGAACAGGAGGCCTCCCCACCCTGTTTCATGACCAGACCACGTTCAAGCTGCAGTAAAACCCTGAGTTATTTACCCTCCTTCACCCAAGCACCAACCCTGGACAAACCTGTGACAAGCGGTCTGGGCGCTCCTGAAGCTCTCTGAACTCTGTCTGTTCCAACTGCTCAGGGGATGCAGGAACACACTCACAGGACGGCCACAACCAGCAATTTCCCGAGGCAACGGGGCCTCTAAGCCTGCCTGATGGCCACACAGCGTTGTGACATGTTAGGGAGGCGGGGCTTCAGAACAGGATGGGAGAGAGGGAGGTAGAGGGGCCGCAGGGATGCTCAGCACCTGCCCAGCCCCGCAGAGAAGCTCCACCACAAACAGCCCAGTCCCCCTGACCTGAGAGCGTCTGCTCGACCTGACTCAGCGCTGCCTGGCACAGGCAGAAACAGGCAGGGCACTGCAGGAACGCAGGCTGGGAGGCTGCTGATAGAAAGAGAAGCAGTCGCATACCCAGACACTGGTGCTGTTAGTAGAATTATAGAATGAAGGGACTTCAAAGCCCATCCAGTTCCATCCTCGTTGCCATGGGCAGGGACACCTCCCACCAGACCAGGCTGCTCAAGGCCCCATCCAACCTGGCCTTGAAAACCTCCAGGGTTGGGGCAGCCACAACTTCTCTGGACAACCTGTGCCAGGGCCTCCCCACCCTCATCACCAAGAATTTCTTCCTAATGTCTAATCTAAATCTTCCCTCTTCCAGTTTAAAGCCATTCCCCTTCATGCTGTCACTACAGGCCCTTGCAAAAAGCCCCTCGCAATCATTCCTGCAGCCCCTTCAGGTACTGGAAGGTCACTATCAGGTCCCCCCAGAGTCTTCTCCAGGTTGAACAAGCCCAACTCTCTCAGCCTGTCCTCGTAGCAGAGGTGCTCCAGCACTCTGAGCATCTTTGTAGCCCTCCAATGGACCCGCTCCAACAGTTCTGTGTCCTTCTTAAGTTGTGGATTCCAGAACTGGACACAATGCTCCAGGTGAGGTCTCAGAAGAGTGGAAGAGAGGGGCAGATTCCCCTGCCTTGCCCTGCTGGCCACACTGCTTTTGATGCAGCCCAGGACACCGTGGGCTGTGAGCGCACATTGCCGGCTCGTGTTGAGCTTCTCATCAATCAGCACCACCAAGTCCTTCTCCGCGTGGCTGCTCCCAATCACATCATCCCCCGTCCTGTACTGATGCCAGGGGTTGCCCCAACCCACGTGTAGGACCTTGTACTTGACCTGGTGGAACCTCATGAGGACTACTTCCAAAACGCCAGCCTTGTTTCTGTTACAGGAAGCTTAAGGTTCCTGCTGCTTCATAAGTCACTATCATTTTATATTAGAGTTCAGTTACCTACATTTGTTCTAGATTCCAGCCAGATGAAGCCAGCACCCTACAGACCACCTTCCCTTGCCCATATTTTCTTCTTGTCCCTGCTGTTGGGTGTGCCAGAATGCAAAGATCTTTCAGGAGGTTTTAGTCCTGGAATGCTTGGCCTCATCCAATGCCAAGCTCGGTAGAAAGAAAAAAAGCCTCCATGACCCAGATGCACGTGGTGTGGAGACTCAGCGTCTTTGGCTGGGGCTTTGAGCACGGAGGGGTGATGGATATTTCCCAGATGGGAGCGGCCTGACTGTCAGCACCATTTCTTACACAGCACTTGCTTTAGCAGGATTCAGGGATGTCCTGGGTGCTCCTGAACACAAGTCCCAAAGAAGCAGCGGTTGCTGCTCATCCAATAAAGCAGCAGAGTGTGAGACCCAGGGGCTGTGCTGCCTTTCAGACTGGCCTTGTTACCCCATATCTCAAACCCATCGTTAGATCCTGTGTCAGACACTCAGATGGTCCCTGCAGAGGATGCCTTTCCTCCCTCTTCTCCAGGCACTGCCCGTTGCTCGGGCCGTCAATCCCCCCGGGCCTTGTCCCCACCAACCGTGTGCCACAAGTCCTTGTTTCCCCAGGAAGAAAGACCCCTCTGCACCTCAGCCCCCAGCAAGAGTCACACAATGTCACCCATCTCCCCGAGCACTCACCAGTGGGGATCCTTCATTCCCAAACGTCACGACAGGAGCAACAGTGTCCTGCTGTCCTACCACCTGGGCCGGCACTATAAACGGGACCTCCACGGAGGTGCGAGGCCGGATGATCCCGCACGGCCTGGGGCTGTAGTTCCACACAGCAGCAGCATCCTTGTGTTCCTATAAGGGACAGAATCAAACCCAGCTTCAGAGGAAACTTTGAACTCCTTGACATCTACTGCAGCAGCAATTAACACATGGAAAAAGCCCTGGGAGAAGGCACAAAGGCACAAAGCCAGGTGCAAGAGCAACATGGGCTCAGCACCCTGAGGGAGGCCAGAAGCTGCTGCAACCACAAACACCCACAAACATCCACTCCTGTGCTGGCAGCCTCCCTGCAGCAGCTGCTCACAGCCCTCTGAGTTCCCCTGCACGAAAGCATCCGAAAGATTAGGAGATAAACTGCTTCCTTAAGATTTTATATTCAGGTAGGAATATGACCCCAAGTTGTTCTTCGCACGGCTGCTCCCAATCACATCATCCCCCATCCTGTATTGATGCCAGGGGTTGCCCCAACTGACGTGTAGGACCTTGTACTTGGCCTGGTTGAACTCATGAGGTTCACACAGACCCACTGCTACAGCCTGTCCAGGTCCCACTGGATGACCTCCCGTCCTTCTGAGGTGACCACTGCCCCACTCAGCCTGGCGTCATCAAGAATGCGCTTTAATTTTGGTCAGCAATGAAGGTTGGGTTCTGGGCTTTCAAGGGACAGGAGTTTTGGGGCCAGGACGATGCTGGGGGCAGGTCAGCGTGCAAGGCAAGATGATGAGCAGCAATGACACCAGAAGCTGCGCCGTGCCGTGCTGATGCCAACAGGACTGTGCCTGCCCAGGGTCCAGAGCAGCTCCCACCACCCCAGTGGTGTCACTGGGATTGCCCTCAGCAAAGGGGCTCAGCCCCTCCGACCCCCGGCATTGGGCACTGCCTCGAGGGAGACCTCATCCTGCACCTTCTGCAGGCCGGACACACCAAGGGGACGCCGCTCCCCCAGGCACCGCTGGCTGCGTTGGCCCCGGTGTGTGGGGATGGATGGGAGATGGGCTATAAAGAGAGAGGGAGTTTTCAGGCACTTTCTGGCCTGCACAGTGACTTTTTTTCATTATTATCCCAATTTTTTCACCTTCCTGTTCCTGCAGCTGTGCAAGGTGCAGCAAGACAGCAGGAAGAGTCCCAGCTGGGCTCAGAGATGAGTGCAGTGGGAGCTGAGAAAATGCGGGATTGTCTCGAAGCTCTGCAGGGCTTTACCCCCAGCCCTGTCCCTGCTGCAGGGGACGCTGCTCGTGGCCAAGACAAAGGCGTTGCAGCCTTTGCTGTCATGGGTGTCCATCCCCCCACCAGTCCCCAGCCCTGCCCTTGTCCCCAGGGCTCCGTGCTCCCTCCTCCTAACGAACAGGGCTGGAGCAGTTCAGGGGAAACACCTTTTAATGGGAACAACAAGAGAAAAAGAATCATGAAAGATACTAGACCCACCCCCCTCCAAGCTACTTAACCACTCCCTCCTCCAAAACACACCACCCCCTTTCCCCAGCCTCATCTCCATCCCATCCCCTGCCATGGCTCTAATCCCACCAGGCCAACTCTGGGCTGCCTCCCAGCGCCCTGCACTGGCTCCATGATATTGGCAAGGGTCTCCTCTCCCTCTTCTGCCCCCTCTTCTCTGCACCAGTTGGCTGGGACACTGCCAGCTCCATCCCTGCATCCCCCAGGACCCCTCGGGCAGCACAAAGGAGGGGAAGTCACAGTGGGAGCGGCTGTGCTAGTGACCCCCACTGTGTCCAGGGAGCCATACAGGCACCTCAGGGTCTCATCAGAAGGCAAGTGCCCAGGTAGGGCAAGGTTTCAGCAGGGTCCCCAAGGGCTTGGCATGGGGGACATCACTGCATGGGGTGATGATGGTGCCCACGGCTGCTCCCGTGGTGGCTGTGGCTGTGCTGCTCCAGACAGAGAGCCCCTCGCTGGGCTGGGTGCTGGCAATGGGCGATGGCAGCACTGAGGGTCGCTGGGTTCTCACCTCCACTGGTCCCCGTGCACGGGACCGCTGCCAGGATGGTCCGGGCTGTCCCCCACCGCATCCTGGAAACGGATCCTGAGGGAGCCGTTCTGGGTCAGGGGGACCCTCCAGGGGCACCCATCGAGCCGGCCCCCATCGCCAACGTCCCCACGGAGCGGCCCCCGCGAACAGCGCTTCTCGGGGACCCCCCCTTGGCGCCCATCGCGAGTGCCGCCCCCCCCCTCCCCCGCGCCCTTCGCTGCGCAGTCAGCGCGGGCGACTCCGTTTCATCACTTCCGGCAGACGGGACCCGGCTCGCGCAGGGCATCTCGGGAATTGTAGTTCTGCCGCCCCATCCGGCCGTCCTGCGGGAGGAGACCCCGGGGAGATAAAAACTACCAAAATGGCGGCGGGGAGGGGGCGCGGGAGCTCTGCGCAGGGACGGGGTCGTGTTGGAAGGGCGCAGGGGCCGGGCTGCAAGGGGGGGGGGAGCAGCGCGGGGGTCCTGGGAGCGGGCACGGGGAGCAGCGTGGGGGTCGCGAGAGCGGGATCAGATCATTCCAGACTCATTCTGTCTTGCAGACTATTTTATACAGACGGATGTAGAGCTGACACAATTTTTTATACCGATTCAGCTGGTGCGCTCCGTGTTTAACAGACTTTAATTCACATTTTCATAGCGGCGGTTAATTTCTAGATGTTCGCAGCACATCCCTAGCACCCTTTGTGTCACCATCCTGGAAAGGAGCTGAGAAAGAGTGCACTGATGTTTTCCTCACTCTCTGTGAGCAGATGTGCCAGGAGGCTGGCTCCTGCTTCCCTTACCCGTAGGGGATTTTAAAAGGTCAGTGTCAAGACCCACATCCAGATGTCTTGGAAAGCCTGTTTTGAAAGCAGTGAATCCAAGAAAAGAGCCCAACAGCCTGAGATACTGTTAAGCAGGTGTTCTTTAATTTCGGCGCCGGAGGAGCCCTAAGGATATTCCTCCAGGAGTGCCTCTGAAGAACGCGTGTAGGTCTCCTTATTATATTTACTCAACACACACATATTCTCCACAGTTCCCCGAAATCATACCACAGCTCCCCTCCTGTTCCTGGAACTCATTATATACCGTCCTGTGTCTGATTTGCAATAAAACAATAC
Source organism: Dromococcyx pavoninus (assembly GCA_033558185.1). Lineage (NCBI taxonomy): Eukaryota > Metazoa > Chordata > Aves > Cuculiformes > Neomorphidae > Dromococcyx > Dromococcyx pavoninus. The sequence goes on along the minus strand of JAUMJL010000133.1, from coordinate 1,547,963 downwards.
ACTCCTTACAGTCCATTTAAGCCAATTCTGCCTTTTCCTGGTGATCCTTTGTTTTTTCACAGGTGATTTCCTTATCTGATCGATGATTTTCTTATCTCTAGCTGATAGCAGTGGAGTACAGAATCCTTGATGTTCTAATTAACTAAGTGAAGATGACAAGTGCCTAGTCCCAATTCTGTCTTTTTCTTATAAATTTGAATTCTTTCAAATTTTAATAAACAATTTTCCAGTAATCCTTTGCATGCATGTAATTCCAATTATTACGATTCCCACCACAATTACGACTACGATAACTGACTGCTTTAGACCAACAACCCACCCAGAAACAGAAAGTCCAAACCGCTGGAACCATTTGCCCAGCCACTCAGAACCCTTATTTTGTTTAATTTTTCCAGTAAGATCGTGCAGATGGTCCAAATCATTTTTGATGGAGGCTGATTGGTCTGAGATGCTAAATCAACACATTCCTCATCTTATCTCACTTAGTTCTTTGTTCTACGATGCTGTAGCCTCAGGTGTCCAGTTGAAACTTGGGGCTACTGAACAGGGTACTTGAACCAACTTCTTGTCACTTTTCCCAGGACTCCTGTTAAACCAGAAGTCAATCCCAGGGCCTCAGCATCAGTGAAAAGGTCCAATGCTCGCCAAGGCATTCGTCATCGGGGAGGAGCCGGTTAAGGAAGAATGTTTAAAGGGACTCTGGCAATAGTACATGGACCTCCCATGCTATTGGCAGGAATATATGTAAGATTTCTTTGAGGTGGATCTGCTGTAGTTTTGCATCTCCAAATTTGCTCAAAGTGCCACCACTGGGTGCAAGTCATCTACAACCTTATTAATAACTCTTAAATCCTGAACTAATCTGTCACATTTTCCATCTTCCTAACTGGCAATATTGGGGTGTTCTATTCACATTCACATTCTCTCAATAGTCAGTAAGACAGTAACCTGTCTACTATTTCTTTATTTCCTTTTCGGTCCTTGTTTTAAGGTTAAACTCAAAATCTCAACTAATACCTCATTCTCCACCCTTCTCCGCTAAATATCATTTCTGCACCCAGCTGTCACTGTTCCCGTGCTATAGTGCTCTCTAATCTTTTACGAAATACTCTCCAAGCCTCTTCAATCAGTTTTTTCAAGTCTCTTAACTCAGGTCCTCCTAAACACAAAGGAACTCCCTGCTGCCTTCCCGCATCAGAAACAGGGTCGAAAGTGGTAAGTTTCTGCGTTGGCGCCCTAACTGTCTGTCAAATTTGTAGAAATACTGCCACTTAGATATCACTTGCTTTCTTTCCTTCTTTTAAAGATTCACTAGGGACCCTACTGTAGATCTTCTATCACGACCCATAAGTCCCTCCTTTGACCCCTCCATAAAGCCTCTATCGCGCCCTGCATCGCCTGTATGGAGCCCCCTTAAGAGCTCCTGTCGTGCCCCATAAGTCCCTCATATGCAGCACCCTCCAGAGCCCCTATCTAGCACTTTCTCTCCCCTATAGAATCCCTTGTTGCCCTCTTTAAGTCCCTCCTATGGAGCCTCCTATAGAGCACTTATCGTGCCCTATGTACCCCGTATGGACCCCTATAGAGGCCCTATTGCACCCTGTGTCGCCCCCATTCAACGCCCTACCGTGCAGCGTAAGTCACTCCAATAGAGACCCTTATAGAGACCCTGCCACGCCTTATGTCGCCCCGACGGCGCCCCTTTCGGAGCCCTTATCGTGCCCCCGAAGTCCTTGCTATGGAGCCGTCTGTACAGAACTTATCGTGCCCTGGGTCACCCCTATGTACCCTACTATAGTGTTTATATCATGACACATAATGTACACCCTAAAGATCCCCCTATAGAGTCCCTATCGTGCCCCATAAGTCCCTGCTATGGAGCCCTTTACAGAGCACTTATGTGCTCTGAGGACCCTGTATGGAGCCCCCTATAAAGCCCCTATCGTGACCTGTGGTGCCCTATCGACCCCCCTATAGAGCTTATGTCTTAAACCATACCTCCCTCATATGGAGGCCCCTCTAGAACCCATGCCTCACTCTTCGTCTCCGCTATAGAGTCCTCTCCTATCGCGCTCCCTATGGCACTCCTATGGAGACCCTTATACAGCCCGTGTCATGCACTGTATTGCAGTTATGGAGCCCCTTATAGAGCCCCCGTCACGCCCCCTAAGATCCCGTATGCAGCTCCCTCTGGAGCCTTTATTGTGCGCTGTCCCCCCCGTGGACCCCACTATAGAGCTTCTATCATGACCCTTATTGCTTCCTGTGTGGCCCCTATGGAGCCCACTATACATCTCCTGTCGTGCCCCATATGTCCCTCATATGCAGCCCCCGCCAGAGCCCCTAAATATCCTTTATCTCCCCTATGGAAGCCTCTATAGAGCCCATATCACCCTCTGTAAATCCCTCCTATAGAGCACTTACCCTGTGTACACCCTAAAGAATCCCCTATAGAGCTCCTATTGCATCCCCTAAGCCCTCCCTTTGGAGCTTATTTTTAGAGCCCCGTCTTGCCCTGTAACACGTTTATGGAGCCCCCTAGAGAGCCCCTAGAGTGCCCCATATATCTCTGCTGTAGAGCCCACTAGAGAGCATGTATTGTGCCCTGTGTATCCCATATAGAGGCCACTAAGGAGCCCCTATCGTGCCCTGTCTTGCCCCTATGGAACCCCCCTATACAGTATATATCGGGCACCATATCTCCCTCATATGGGCCCTCTCTAGAGCCCCTATTTCGCTCTTTGTCTCCCCTCTGGAGCTCTCTATAAAGCCCCTATCATGCTCCCTATGTCCCTCCTATGGAGTCCCTTATACAGCCCCTGTAGCGCCCTGTATAGCGCTCATGCAGCCCCCTATAGAGACCCTGTCACGCCTCGTAAGTCCCCAACATGGAGCCCTCCATAGAGCTCACGAGCTCTCGTCCTCCTGGGGGCATCAACCACCCTGACATCTGCTGGAAGAGCAGACGGCAAGCTCCTTCCTGGCGCTCCCTGCAAACAAACTCCTGCAGGAACCCCACCCTTCACATCTCCCCAGGGGCCGGCACAGACCCTCGGCCCACCTTGGACCCCCACCCGGACCCCAGTCCCCAGCTGGCCCAGCGTCAGGTTTGCTGGTGAAGGCACAGGCACAGCCCAAGCACACCAGGTCTGGGTGAAGTGCAGACACTCACAGAGCCTCTCACGCGCCTCACTCCTGCCGGTGCCCCCAGCAGGTGGTTGTCAGGACACACAGACCCCCACTCACCCCAGGAGCTGCACTGGGACCCACGCCTGTGCCTGGCACCCCAAGCCAGGGGCACCCACACGCTCTGCTTGACTCCAGCAGCTGCACCCAGACCACCCACGCCAGCCCCCCAGTAGCTGGCTCAGAGTCCTTCCAGCTCACACAGCACAGAGTGAGGTTACTCAGAGAGAACATCAAGGAAAGGTTTAATAAGAAGATAAAGGGAAAAAGGACAGGGATAATCTGTGTCCTATTCCCGATCGATGGTCTCCACAGGGCCTACAAAGACATCAATGGAAACTTCTAATACCAGATTGGAGGAGACGAATCCTCTTGTGCCTTCGTTCAGCTCTCCGAACTATGAACTGTCTTCACTCTCAGCTCAAAAGCTGTTTAATCCTTAGTACCTGTTCTGTTATGTCTAACAGGTCTCTCTGTTCCTGTCCCAGCTTGGTTTGAAGAAGGGTGTTCATTTGGATGGTAGAATCTCTCTTCTCGGCCATGTACCCGAGTTGCCTTCGCAGGTGAGCGTTTTCTTCAGCCAGGCAGGTGTCTGCATTTTTCAGCTCCATGAGCTGCAGCTGCAGTGCCTCACACCTTGGGCAGTGGGTGCTCACATCATAGGAGCCCTCTTCATCTTCAGACCCTGGGGCCTGGAGCTCCTCAGTCACCTCCTGAGTGAAGTCGTTCTGCTCGTCCTGTGCTGTTCCAGTAGTTTCTGCTCCTGCAACCTAAGGGCGAATATTCTCTGAGTTCTCAAGGCCAAGGCTCACCCCGCATCGTTCATGCAGAGGGATGGTGGCAGAAGGGCCAGGAGAAGCGATCTCCTCTGCCAGGGGAATGCCAGCACCCAGCAGTGCAGCCGTGTGTGCCAAAGGATCCCTTCCCAAGTAATGAGTCCACTCAGGCACCCAAAATCATTTCCACAATCCAACAGCTCTGAACTAGGTTTTGTGCAGCTCTGAGCCAATTCCATTTGGAATGAGTGAGGTACAAACAAACTAACCACCAACAACAGGCCTGAGGATCCCACTCAGCCCACGCTTTGCCAAGGGACACTTGCTCTCCTCACCCAGAGTGCACAGGTGTGGGGAAAAAAAAGCCCTGCTTATGGAAAAATGCACCGAGCAGGGTCTGTGTGGAGGCTGTTCTTTCTGGTTGTGGACAACACCCTTCTCTTTGGCAGATCTCGAGAGTGCTTTTGGAGATGGCTGTCAGTGTACAAACAGCCGTGCCCTGCCATCATCAGCCACGCAAGTGGCTTTTGTGACAGCTGGAGGTGCCGGTAACCCACAGGGATCCGGCTGTTTCTGAGAAGAACATCTCATCTGCCCGACCTCTCCCCAGAGCTTAGACCCGACTGGGTGAAGGGCAGCATCAAAGGTAACATCGACCTCCTGGCATTGCCCAAGGCATCTCCTTTCAAGCCAGCCCCCTCTGCTCTGCTGTCTGCCAGCACATGGTACAAAAAAAAACGGGCAGAGCTCAGGCTGTTGGGACCCCCTCCTGCCAGCCCTGGGCGCTGGCAGTGCCTCAGCACCTCTGGAGGAGCCTCAAAAGCAGCCCCCAATATCCCACGCCAGAAAAGAGTCAAGAAGACCAGTCCTTGCCTGTCTGGGGCTGGGCTGGTGTCATTCGATCGCTGCTGGTGTGCAACTGGCCCAGGAGTGCCCAGGAGTTCCCTGAGGGCACGGCTTCCCCAGCAGCCCAGCCCTTGGCAGCATTTACCTGGATACGGTCAGGCTCCTGGTGTGATTCAGCTGAACGCTCCACGTCCCACTGGAACTGTGCCTTCTCCCTCTCCAGCTGCTCCTGGGCCTTATGAAGGCTCTCCAGGTCGAGCTGGAAGGAGGCTTCCTTCAGCTGCAGCTCCTCTCGCTGCTGTTTGAGATCCTGCCATCTTCCTTGGAGCAGCTCCTCTTGCTGGGCCAGGTGGGCCTCCTTCTCTGCCAGCTCCTTCTCCCATACTTCTGGCTCCTTCTTTGTTGTCCTCTCTTTGGGTGTTTCTGGCACCTCTGACACACCTTCCCCTTGCTCTTTGTTGCAATCTACTACTCTTATATCACCAGTGCTTGCTTCCTTCTTTCTAAGACAGCACATCCGCCAGCAGCGAAGAAGTCCAACTGCTGCAGATGCAGCACAGGTGAAAATGACATGAGGGCAGAAAAGGCTTTGACACATTCTCAGTCGATCCCTAGAAGGAGAACGAGAAACCATGGTCAGACGGTCACAGGGAAGGTAACAGGAAGGCTAAAGTTCCATAAATGCCTTCAGGTATTTCTGGTAGCATCAACAGGCTGGATTTCCAGCCACTCTGCAAATTGCCATCTCTGCTCCACCAGCAGAGCACACCACAAGAGCCTCACCTGAGGGATCCCTGGACACTGCTCACCAGGGGACTCATCACTCTCACCTTCGTGCTCAAAACACGTGAGTGCTCCCCCGATGCCCGCTCGCGTTGCTGCAATCCGTGCAGAACCACCCCAAGAGCTGTCTCAGAGCCACACCACAAACTCACAGGAACGCAGCTCCATCCCTGCACTGCCAGCAGTTTCTGGTGAGGCAGACAGCCCTGTTCTTATCCCCTGCCTGCTTCAGTTGCCCCGACTGCACCAACAGTTGCCCCGTGCAGCCCTGCGGCGCAGGCAGAACGCAGCAGGATGCCCCACGGAGGGACAGCCCTGTCCCCAGGCCCTGCAGACCAAACACTCCTAACCCAGAGACGCTCAGCTTGTACCAGGAAGAGCCAGCGTGGAGCGCTGGGTGCCCCAGGGCCCCACAAAGCCTCCACCAAACCCAGTGCTGAGCAGGACAGAGCTCACACACTGAAGGTGCTCTCCTGGCACCACCAGCCACTGCCACTGCCTTCTGGCATGGCTGGACCGCGGTCTAAAGGTCCCACCTGAGACCAAGGCATGGCTGGAGAGTGGCAGCTGGGACGGGAGATTTTTCCAACTTGTTAAAGAATCCCTTCAGCAGGTCAAGATGGGATTAAGACAGCAAGGGTAGAGCAGGGGTTGGTCAGCTCTCATAGCCAGTATTCTGGCTGGATTTATGGAAGACTCCTGTCAAGTTGTGGGGAGATGAGAACAAGAATGAATGCACACAATTTTTTTTCCTTCAGATCATACAAACGAACAGGCAAGGACTGTGAGCTTAATCTCCTTGTTCCTGTCAGGGTGTTAGAGCAGTTTGAAGCCACCTTGTGCCTCTGGCCAGGACAAACAACCCCCAGTGGACACATCCTTCTAAGGTCAGGCACGTTCACAACACGAGGTTCCCAGAGCAGCCAGAGAATTCCTCCCCAGTGCCCAAGTGGAGCGGTCACCAAGCACTCGCTCCAGATGTTCGGGCTTCCCTACACCCAGGAAGGTCCCTTCTGGGGACCGGCTGCTTCAGGGCTCCACCAGAAGAGAGACCAGGTCAACCCCCAAGTGAACGAGCCCCCAGGCTCTGCAGGGACAGACCTGACCCTGTGCTCGGTCCCTTCCTTCTCCATCTCCCGCATGGATTGCTTACGCTGCCAAACCCCAAAAGCAGTGGAAATCAACACTGGAACTTCCGCAGCCAGGCCTGGATAGCTTCATCGAAGCCACGGAGTCAGTGATGCAGCACTCGGCAAACAAATACAGTTGGGGTGAAGGAGCTCGGGGCAAGGCTGCCTCAGGTAAAGCAAAACGGGACCACCATGGCTCGGAACATCTCCCATGTGGAAAACCAGGAGCACAGGCTCTGTCTCGTAAGAGGCACAGGACGGGAGCTGAGAGACCCCTGAAAAACCAGAGGCCCTAACACGGAGATTAAACTCCAGCAATGACTGCACAGAAGCAGACATGGACAGACCTGACCTTCCCTGGGTCAGACCTGACTCACCTCTCCGGCAGAACCGGCACCGGGCGCTGCGAATGCAGAACAGCAGCTGTTTGGTTTCCTACACCAGGCAAAGGCAGAGGCAGCTCCCAGCAGAGACCACCTGCTTCCTCCAGATCCCACTGGAGAGTGAGGCCGGAGAGTGCTTGACCCTGCAGGGCAGACTGGTCTCCAAGGACACAGGTCAGCATCACAGAGGACGATATCACAAAGGCCATGGTCACTGCCCTGCGTGTGATTGGTCCTCAAGACTCTGCACCCCCACTCCAGATCCTCACAGCATCCATCAGGCATCAGGCTTGGCAGCCTTTCCCACCCCCCTCTCCCAGGCCTCACTGGTGGAACCCATCAAAACCGTCACCACGAGAGGGGAGAGCCCACAACACACAACTTCGTAGCTACAAACACCCAGAGACAGGGAGGAGCCAGGCAAGCAAGAGCTCAAACTGGGGGTTTATGAAACAGAAATAGATTCAGAAAGTTTACGCTGCCCTACAGAGTGAAGTTGTTTTTTAAATACACCTTTTACGCCCTTCCCTTTGGGAGCTGAGAGGGAAGGGGATTTTATTTCTAAATGTACCTGTGCAGCAGCTGCTTTCCTGCACATTATGTGCAGTTGAGAGGGTGGAACAGAGCTGGCAACAGGGGGCACAGATGAGACCTGTGGAAATAAACCTTCCTACAGCCCCGTTATCCCAGTGCTTCCCAAAGAGTTTACAGAACACACCCAAAGTCCACAAACCACCCCTCGGAACAGACCAACATTCAGATGTGGCATTGAATAGACAGGAATAATGACCCAGAAACCTTTCACAAGCATCGCCTCCGCGCTGAGCCAGACCACGCTGCAGAGGGCAGAGGTTCCATCGGTTTGAGCTGCTTTGTGTTCTGTTCTAATACTGACATTTTCTTGAAGGCTTGAATGTGCACTCGGACAGTTTTTCACAGTTGAGAGTAAAACTCCACATGAGGCTACAGAGCCAAAGACCCATTTGGGGACAGTGCGAGGGCAGAACAAGGGCTTTGGGCACGGCCTTCCTTTTTGTTTTATCCCCAAATATGCACAATTTATTCTTGCAGAGAGAGAGGGAAGAAGATTTCATTAGGAAGAGATTTCCCTTTCTCAGAGATAAACTCCAGCCTTTCTATTCAGAAGAAAGACCTGGCCCCGCTGCACCAGGCCCTGCCTTCTCTCAGCTTTCTGATTTAATGTGCTTGCACTGCACCTGCTCACAAAGGTCGATCCCTGGTGCTGCCCCAGACAAAGCCACACATGGTGGGGTAAAAAACACAAGCAGTTCCACAGCAAAACATGGCTTTACAGTAGTTTTGGCAGCCAAGGCTTCTCATGTGGCACACACACACGGTGGGTTGTTCCTGTGAACAGTGAGGGACAGTCACACAATTCTCAGAGCCCACGGGCAAACAAACCTTGCTGTTGTGAAGTTCATAACAGCATTAAAATTAGTGCTTGGCAAGTAAGAGAATAAGCATGAGATTTCTCAGAACATTTATACATTTGCCTGTAAGTGGGAAATATCTTCTGTCCCCGCATGGTCGGTGGAAATGATTCCCTCCTGCATCCGGTGCTGACATAAAGGAGGCTGCTTTCTCAAACGCCAAAATGAGTCTTAGAGGGTTTATTTGCTGGCATTTTTGGTGTCACTCTGACTGGGCTGGGAGTGCAGGGACACCAGGGAGACTTGGACCCCAAGCACCAGGCTCAGAGCAATCAGATCCCATGGCCCTGAGTGGCCCCAAACTGTTCCCGTTATCTCAGTGTGGGTTCCTGCAGGGTTCCAGGCTGTTCTCTGCCATATCCACGCTGTGCCAGGGTGCGCAGGGCCAGATAAACCCAGCCGGGAGCCGATCTGCAGTGGGATGGATGAGTGAAACAGGGTCTCTGTCAGGGCTGTAGGAAAGGGGGAAGGGGTTGGAGAACAAGTCTCACGAGAGGTTCTGAGGGACCTGAGGCAGTTTAGCCTGGAGGAGACTGAGGGTAGACCTCATCTCTGCCTACAATTCCCTGAATTTCATAGTACTCAAGGTGCTGCCTCATCCTGCACTTCCTGATCAAGAGCCCCTCCGTAGCTTTCCTGGGGCTCCTCTCAGTACCAGGAGGCTGCTCCAAGATCTCCCAGAAGCTTCTCTTCTCCAGGCTGAACAACCCCAACTCTCCCAGCCTGGCCTCGTACAGAAGGTGCTCCAGCTCTCAGATCATCTCTCTTTCCTCCTCTAGACTCGCTCCAGTAGATCCCTGTCCTTCCTGTGCTCAGGACTCCAGAATCGGACACAGGCCTCCAGCTGGGGTCTCCCCAGAGTGGAGAAGAGCAGCAGAATCCCCTGCCTCGCCCTGCTGGTCCCTCTGCTTTGGATGCAGCCCAGGACGCGGTTGGTTTCTGGGCTGCAAGCACACACTGCCAGCTCACGACCAGCTGCTCGTCCACCAGCACCCCCCAGGCCCTTCTCCACAGGGCTGCTCTCAATCTCTTTATCCCTAGCCTGTGTCGACCATGGAGGTTGTCCCGACCTAGGTGCAGGACCTTGCACTTGGCCTTGTTGGACTTCATGAGGTTTTCAATAGCCCACTTTTCCAGCCTAACCAGGTCCCTCTGGTTGGTGACCAAGTTGTGCCAGAGTGTCAATCTGCTGGAGGGCAGGAAGGCTGTGTAGAGTGATCTGGCCAGACTGTATCCATGGTCTGGAGGGCAGGAAGGCTTTGTAGAGGGATCTGGCCAGGCTGTATCCATGGTCTGGAGGGCAGGAAGGCTCTGCAGAGGGATCTGGCCAGGCTGGGTCCATGGTCTGGATGTCAGGAAGGCTCTGCAGAGGGATCTAACCAGGCTACAGTGATGGCCCGGCCATGTGTATAAGGTTTAACAGGGCCAAATGCCGGGTCCTGTACTTGGGTCACAACATCCGCAGGCAACAATCCAGGCTTGGGGAAGAGCAGCTGGAAAGCTGCCTGGTGGAAAAAGCCCTGGAAGTTCTGAGGTCCAGGTTGCCCAGAAGGCCACCAGGAACCTGGCTTGCATCAGCCATGGTGTGGCCAGGAGTAGAAATGGGATCATCCCCCTGGAATCAGGGCTGTTGAAGTTGCACCTCAAATCCTGGGTTCAGTTTTGGGCACCTCACTCCAAGAAGGACATTGAGGGGCTGGAGTGTGTTCAGATAAGGGGAACAGAGCTGGGGAGGGGTCTGGAGCCCAGGGGTTCTGGGAGCGGCTGAGGGACCTGGAGCTGATTAGCCTGGAGAAGAGGAGGCTGAGGAGAGTCCTCATCGCTCTCTGCAGCTCCTGGAAGGGAGGTTGGGGTGAGGTGGGTGTTGGTTTCTTCTCCCACGTAACAAGCGATGACTCAAGAGGAAATGGACTCCAGATGGTCAGGGGGAGGTTTAGATTGGATATTGGGGAAGAGTTCTTTACTGAAAGAGTGGTGAAGCCCTGGCAGAGGCTGCCCAGGGCGTGGTGGAGTCCCCATCCTTGGAGGGCTTTAGAAGACAGGTAGAGCAGTTTCTCAGGGATCTAGTTTAAATGGGAATAGGTATGGTTGGACTTGATGTTCTCAAGGGTCTTTTTGAACCAGACGATTCCATGACTCTATGATTCAGGGGTCCCAGGTGTTCATAAAACCCGGAGACTTGGCACTTGGGGCCATGGTTTGGTCTGGGCTCCCAACAGCCCCTGCTGGGCTGTAGTTCCTGCCACTCCCACCAATGAGCCTGCCCAGCAGGGGACACCAAGGTGCCCCCCTGCCCCCTCCGTTATTAGATGCCGCTTAGGACACCCAGGAGTTCGGAGTGAGAGGGCAAGGCCTCCCGGCACCGGCACCCTGTGAGGGCAGTGCCTGGGCAGGGCCAGGGTCTGGCAGCACTGGGTGCTGGTGGCTGCCAGGTCCCATCCTGATCATGTTCTGCTGGAAGAGGAGCCCAAGAACCAACTGGACACAATTGTGTGGCAGAGCCATGAAGAGGACGGAAGAGTGACACCTAGATACTAGATTAGAAGACTTCGTTTATTGAGAGTAGAGTACACACTTTTATACATGTCGCAACTATGGTTATACATATTCATTAAACAAAGGAATATATTGGTTCTTCAGCTAAATGTCTACCCTGCCTTGTTACCCGTTATCAGTTCCGAATACTGTGCATTCTTTCTTAACTGCAAGTTTCGTCTTCTGAAGTCAAGGACAGGGCGCCCCTGCTATATATCTCTTGTTTGTTATCCTAGCAGTTCTTGTGTGCTGCCTGCATGTCCTTTCTCACGCAACCACATCTCTACAATTCCCCCGTTTTCTTTCTGTACCAGCAATGTACAATTCATAGTATTTAGGATTACAGATTTAATCATTGAGAATATACAAATAATTGCTATTATGCCTATCAATAATAAACATAAAATAAGAAAGCCTTGCTTAACTACTTCACGCAGCCATCCAGACAAACCCCATCCGCTGAGTAGTTTATCGAAAGGGCTCTGCCATTCTTGCAATTTCTGCATGTTATTATTAAGTTGCCTTAATCTCTCATGAATGGATTGTGATTTATCAGTAAGATTAAAACAACACATTCCCTCAAACTCATCACAACCATGACCATGTGCAAATAACAAAAAATCAATGGCAGCACGATTCTGCAGTGTCGCTTTTCTAATACTACCACTCTGTGTAACTGAATCATATAATATATGTGATGTTAGATTAATCTGCTTACTGACCCAGCATGTTAAAGCCTTTGTTGTTAAAGCATTATGGATTGAGCTAAGCGAAGGTAGAAATATAAAAGCAGCAATGGTAGTGGCTGTGCCCCATAACTGGACAGTGTCAGTACAATTCTCCTTTATTTCCTTTATTTCCCTTTTATGTTGGTGCGGACGTTCTGCCATTTGTATAATTTGCTTTAGGTGATGTTTCCCTGGGGTGAGTAAAGTTAATTGTCCAATATAACATGGGCCACCAAAAGGTTTGCATGGAATTCCTGGCCATGCTCTATCCCCACATATTAAAAAAAATAACCAGGAGGTAGAGCCTTAGCCCTTGCCTTTGTATACTTGATGTCGTGAGTAGGACAATAAGATTGATTAATATACTGCATGTCAAGTGGTGACACTACGGTTTCAATTGGCCCTTGACCGTTTGAGGGAGAGCTAAACCTAATGCATCCCTCTGGTTGTTTTTTATTGTTTGTTTGTTTGGTTTGGGTTTTTTTGCAATTCGCAACATTCTTTATACTTGATTCATTCAGTGATATTGATAAATTTATCCATTCTTTGGTAAACTCAGACAAATTGACCACAGGTCTACCTATCAGGCATGTTTTAAAAGGATTTCCCACTTGATGCAAAGATAGGCAAGTCATTCACCCCTGTACTGTGAGCCCAGTCCACCCACATATTTTCTCGTCGCTGTCCATCAATCAGTTCCACAGGAAGAGGAGGCTGAGCTGCCGTTAGAAAAGAGAGTATGTACACCACTAACAGTCCATTTACGATGAGGGTGATGACACCTGTGTAATCAGCATCAATCAGGCCAGGAATAACAGGTATTCCTAGCAAAGTCACCGATGATCGTCCAATTAATAAAGCTCCAACAGGTTTATCGTTGATCTTTAAGGGTCCTGTGATTGTAGATGGTACCTTTTGTGGCTTAGTATCGATTAAAAAGATATCTATTGCACTTTCCAAGTCAAATCCCAGGCTCCCTCGGTGGCTGGCTGCAGCTGCTGGGTCCCGGCTGACAGTCCGGTTGCATTACTGGGCAAGCATTCCAAGTTGTTGTGGTTGCAGCGCCTACTTGTGTCGTCGCGTGGGCAGGCGCCCTGCTCTGGCCGTTTTCCGACTTTCGTCGACAAATTGATGCATCACGGGAAGCATTTTGACAAGTGGGACACCAGACTCGTCTGCGATCCATTGTCGGTGACTGACTTTGTAAGGGTGCAAGAGCAGCACAAACATGCGGAGCTTGTGCTTGTACTGACAATTTTTCACCTAATTCTTTACCTAAATCTTGAACTGCTTTTACCAAAAAGGCAGCTGTTCGAGTAGGAATTTGGGCAGCTTTATCCAATAACTTCTCTATACTCCACGCTCCATGCATTGTAGTTATTAATTGTATGGTGGTTGCATTCCCATTTTGCAACACACACTGTCGCAACAATGCTCCTTTCATATATTCTGGGACTGAAGCTGAATCTAAGGCTAACGATAAACGATCCACAAACTTTCCTAAAGGTTCTTCTCTTCCCTGCTTTAAACCCATGTAAGAGGGGATCCCACCCTCTGGTCTAATTTGTCAAAAAGCCTGTCGAGCAGCTCGCATACTTTCTCTGATTTTATCTGGTCCCAGCATTGCTTGTGCTTCCTGCCTTACATAGGCTCCTATTCCTAACAATTCTTCTAACGTTAAACCATACAGAGGATCCCCTGGCTGCCTTAAACCGGCTACAGATTCTTGACAAATAGCTTGCCAATGTGCCATAAACAACATTGTCTGACTAGGTGTAAGAATCAATTTAATTAAATTTTGTGTATCAAATGGCAGCAAAAGATGGCCTGACCAAATACAATTCATCATTTGTCGTGTGGGCTCACCGTGTAGGCCTGATTCTGAAATAGTAGCCTGCAACTGTGATAATATTTTCCAATCCAATTGTGTAATAGTGGCTTGCATTCCTCCGTGTCCATCAGGGGTATAAATCACCGGACATGCCACAGCTTCTGCCACATCCCAATGTCCTTATCTTGCTGCCTCTCTGGCAAGCTCACCCCAGTCTACCCCAGTCCTTTCCGACGTTTTTGACGACCCCTCCTGAGCTCCCCCAGGAGGGCCCTCACTACCGTCCATCGGGGAGATTTCTGGCGGTGCACTAGGCATAGAGGGCTGTGGCAGCGTTGCTGTACTGGAGAGCACAGACAGAGGAACGTACACTGTCTGTACTGAGGGTGGCATCGGCCCCTCCTCCACCCCGGGTACCTCTGTTAACCGTTTTGCCGCTTCAGCAGCCACCTTCTGTTCTACCTGATGTTGTTTTAAAGCATTAATAACTGTTAACCAAGGGATCCCTAATTTTTTGCATTCTTTATCTTCCTGTAATGTTCCGTGCCACAACTCATCTCCATATTTACGCCATTCTTCTATTTCAAAAACACTAGCCGAGTTTGTGAAAAAAACCTTTTTCACACCATGAGATAATAATAACTGCAATTCCTTATCAAAACCTTTATGCCACGCTCCCCGCTTTTCTAAAAAGCATTTTAGGAGACTAAAAGCTGCTTCCTTTTCCATTTTAATTCCCTACGCCCTATAGCGCTAGGTTAATAAATACCTGATTACAGCCGTTGCACCCTTTCGAAGTCAGCTTACGTTACAGCGTCCTCACTTTGTCAGGACAGATCCGGAGTCCAGCTCTTTGATCCTTGTGCCGGTGCGAACACAGCTGCGCCCTCCTTATAGTTACTCTTCCGTGGCCACGTCCGTATGCCAATTGCCTTACGGATTTAAAGGGGTCCCTGTTCGGGCACCATTTGAAGAGGACGGAAGAGTGACACCTAGATGCTAGATGAGCAGACTTCGTTTACTGAGAGTAGAGTACACACTTCTATACATGTCGCAACTATGGTTATACATATTCACTAAACAAAGGAATATATTGGTTTTTCAGCTAAATGTCTACCCCGCCTTGTTTTTCTCATTACCCGTTATCAGTTCCGAATTCTGTGCATTCTTTCTTAACTGCAAGTTCCGTCTTCTGAAGTCAAGGACAGGGCGCCCCTGCTATATATCTCTTGTTTGTTATCCTAGCAGTTCTTGTGTGCTGCCTGCATGTACTTTCTCACGCAACCACATCTCTACAGAGCCATATTTGCCGTTTATCCCTCAGTGTAGGAGCACTCTTAGAGCACTCGAACCTTTTCTAAACTTTCCCTGTTCTGTTTGATCTTTCCTACCTGCTTCCTGGAGCAGGAAATCCACTTGGTGAGCATCAGAAAAGGACCGGTTGTCCACGTGCAGCCAAATACGATCAATCCCAGAAGTATCCAAGATCTACAGAATTCTTCCCGAACTCTCCACCTGTCCAATAAAACTGTCGGCCCTGCATCCTCCTGGGCAGAGATGGTGAGTACCTGTGGGGCTGTTTTCCAACCAAAATCACTGGTCCACAGCAGCCTGTGACTTGATTTTCATGTACAACATTTCCATAGCGCTGCCAGAGAGAAAGCAAGCTGTGCCATCACAACAGGGCAAGAGGAGCCTGGGCTCTGGGGGCAGTTTTAGCTGGAGCAGCCCTCAGTAAAAGAGAGAGTTTGTGTGGGTGTGAGAGCAGAAATGAGCCTGGATCGTTTTGACAAGCTCTCCCTTTATTTTGCAGAAGGTGTTTAACTCTGACGATCTTGCTTTTGGGGCTCTGGGAGATCAAGAGAGCCCTGTAGCTCATTGCTCCTGACAGGGCCTGGGTTTCCCTCTGGTTTGTTGCTCACAGCCCAAGCCCTGCCAGGTTGACAGAGCTTAATTGCAGCACCTGACTGCCCTGGGACTGCCCTGTTAATGTTCAACTCTGAGAGGCACCAGTTTTATCGCGGTTCCTGTTTCAAAAGGCTTTCTGTCCAAGCTGCCTTGACATTGGCTGGGGGCAGGCAAATAACAAGGAGCTCTGGAAGGTTCCTGGCTTGTCTGTCTGTCTGTGTGTCTGTTTTCCAGATCAGCTGTAATAAGAGTCACAGGGCAGGTGAAGTTTCCCTTGGATTTCTTTTCCATTGAGATAAAGGGAGGGAGTAGGAGGTGTCCCAGGCACTGAGCAGTGAGCCAGGAGGACCCATCAGCGCTTTCAACTGGAGCAGGCTGGAATCCTCTTTGAGAGACCAGTCTGTGCCTTCGGAAGGACCCTGGCTAAGCAGGCACTGTCTTTCCTTTCCTCATTGGGAGCCTGCAGGAACGAGGGTCTGTCCTCCCAGACCAAGGAGACCTCACACCATTGTTTTTGTGCTCAGGTGGGAAAACACGTGCGAGAGGGCGCAGGACGGAAGCTGCCCGGGATTATGAAGAAAAGGAGTGACATTTTGATAACTCTGCCCTCGGCTGGAGGCCCCTCACCAAAACATCGAGTCAGGTTTTCACCCATGGAAGCGGTGAGATTGGTGAGTGTCACCCTGGGAGGTGTGGCAGGGTACTGTGGCAATGGGAGCCCAGCGCAGGGAGCAGGAGATGAGGGCTGCCACCCCGCGGAGCATTCTGCAAGCCCCATCCCCACTGTGCCTCAGTTTCCCCTGCAGCCCCCTCTGCTGAGAGGCGTTTGAAATGCCCTCGGGGAGCTGGCACAGAGAGCCCCCGGTGGCTGCAGGGCGGCTCCTTCTGCACACAGGGGGACTCTGCCTCTTCCCTCTCGTCTCCTTGTGCGGGGGCATTTGCAGGCTGCAGGGCCCTTGTGTGGAGCAGCTGGCACGCTCACGGGGTCCCTGTTGTTGGGAGGAAGGGATGTGGGAGCAGATGGATTGGCTGGGGAGGCTGTGCATGTGATGGAGGTCAAGAAACCCATGCTGTACTTGGCTTCTCTTCCCTGTGCACACAGATCCCGCGGAAGCAGAAGGACCCCAACATTCAAAACACCTCGTTGCTGCCTTCACGAGTCCCAGGTGAGAATCAGCCCCCAGAGGTCCTGAAGTACGGTGAGGCTGCAGGATGAGCTGGCAAAGTCCAAGACAGGGAATCCAGCAGGCCAGGCCAGCTACGGAAAGGCTTTGGCATTGACTAAACAGAGTGTAGACACAGCAGGGGGTCCAGCCCACTCTCCCTGAGCTCTTCATCACCTTGTCCTCCATGGAAAGCCCATGCTTTTAACAGCCGCCAATTCCCCAGTCTGTGGCTTTTAACGCACAACCTGTGCCAGCCCTGAGCACAGGCAAAGCAAGCTCACACCTGCCTGCCTCCGACTGGGGAGATAATCAGGGTTTCCCCTTGTGTCCCCTTACCCCTGGGCACTCCCGGCCCTCGTGTCCCCTCTGCCCCCACACTCCGTCACCCCCGTGCCCTCAGCGCTTGGGCCCGGGGGCTCAGCGAGGGCACCCAGCAGCCCTGCCGATGCCTGGACCAGGCCTGCCTGCCACAGAGAACGTGCCCAGTGCTGCCCAGGAGCTTGGGACCATCTCTCCCGCTCGCCCTCCCCGCTGGCAGCCCCAGCGCCCGGGCACAGCCGTTGCCCTGCGGGGATGCTCCGTGCTGCAGGTGCCCCACGGCCCCGCAGCAGAGCAGGGGCACGGCCGGGCTGGGGCTCAGCTGGGCAGGTGCCCCACGAGACCCCCCGCAGCCCCCAGCACAGCACAGCTCTCTCTCCCCCCGATAGGGCTGAAAGCAAGTCCCTTCCACTGGCGGCGCCCTCAGGCCCTCCAGCTGCGCCGGGAGCAGAGAAGAGCCCAGCCTCTGCCATCCACCTCCACCATGGGCCACCGCCTCGCCGCTCCAGCAGGCGCTGTCCCCACGGACATGCCCAAGCCCGTGGACATCGACCCCAGCTGTGTCCTGGATATCTCCATCCCCACCGATGTTGAGATGGGAGAGGACAACTGAGCACCTCTGGGCACATCCTTTGGGACCGGTGTCAACATGGCTGAGGGCAGCACCCCCAGGACATAACATCCCTTAGCAGTGGGGTGTGGGGTCAGAACCCCAGAGCCGCCTGTCCCAGCGTAGGACCCTGCTGAGAAAGAGGCAGCACGAGCTGTGCCAGAGGTCCCAGCCAGAGATCGTGGCCAAGAACTGGGCTCTGGATGGCGGAGCTGGGACGGGAGGGGGAAATTATGGATGGTGAGGGATTTGAACTGTTGAGAGGGGGTTGGAATGGGTGCGTTGTAGTGACTGTGTTAGATTTTCCATTAAAACTGTTAACCAAAACCTTTCCATGCCTGTATGGGATGGGAAAGGGGTGCAGGGGCACCACAAAGAGGCAGAGGGTCAAAAGCATCGCCCAGCCCCACATCCCATCCACCAGGGCCCGAAGGGTTCGTAGCCTTCCCCAAGGCTCAGCCTCCGCCAGCTGTGCAGGGAATCCTGGGGGAGAGGGACTCCCGTCGTGCCTGGCCCAGGGGAAGCTGCCGTTTGCTGGGGGAACCAGGACAGATGGGGCCCTGCAGGACTCACAGACACGGCCCCAGCCCCAAAGCACTGCTGACCCCCTGTCACCCTGCCCACCAGCCTCCCACCCTGGGCCTTTAGCCAAGGGCTCTCTCTACTCCCCACCACCCCACTGCAGCCCCCTACTATCCTAACATCCAATCTAACCCTCCTCTGGCACAGCTTCCTGCCATTCCATCGGGTTCTGTTATTGGTCACCAGAGAGAAGAGCTCAGCACCCGGTTCAGCTCCTTCCCTCGTGAGAAGGCAGTGAACAGCTCTGAGATCCCCTCTCAGTCTCCTCCAGGCTGAGAAGAGACCAAAAGACTTCAGCTGATCCTCATACGACTTCTCCTCCAGACCCTTCTCTGGCTTTGTGGCCTCCTCTGGACACTCTCCAGTAGTTTGATGTCCTTTTTATACTGTGGCACCCAAAAGTGCCCCCAGAGCTCGAGGTGGGGCCGCCCCAGTGCAGAGCAGAGCAGGACAATCCCCTCCCTCGCCCTACTGGGCATGCTGCTGGGGATGCAGCCCAGGAGACGCTTGGCTTTCGGGGCTACCAGAGCACTTTGCCGGCCCACGTCCAGCTTCTCATCCCCAGGCACCCCCAGGTCCTTCACGGCAGGGCTGCTCTCCATCCCTGCATCCCCCAGCCTGGACAGATACCGGGGGTTGCCCCGACTCATCTGCAGGGCCTTGCACTTGGCCTTGAGAAGTTTAACACGGGCCCACTCCTCAAGCTTCTCCAAGTCCTTCTGGATTCTATCCCACCCCTCAGGCGGGACAACCGCACCACCCACCTTGGGGTGCCCCACCCAGCTCGGGAAGCTGCCCTTTCATGGGGGAACCGTGACAGATGGGGTGCTGTAGGAGTCACAGACACGGCCCCACACCCAAAGCACTGCTGTCCCCCTGCCACCCTGCCCACCAGCCTCCCACCACCTTGGAAAGCAAGGCTGGGGCTTTAAAAGCCCATCCCGTTCCAACGCCCCTGCTGTGGGCAGGGACACCTTCCACCAGACCGGGTTGCACAGAGCCTCCTCCAGGGATGGAGAAGCCACAGCTTCTCTGGGGAACCTGTGCCAGGGGGCAAAAGAGATCCTTGCCAGCAGGGAGTGAGCCCCGAAGCTGCCTGCCCTGCGCTGACCCAGCGTGGCCGTGCAGCAAGGCCAGGGCAGACAGGAAGCTTTTCAGCTTCCAGCCCTGTGGCTGACCTGCCAGGAAAAGCTTCCCGTCCATCGGGCTGAGCAGCATCACAACAGCAGCTCAAACACGGAGCGTTGGTCTGGGGTGAGCAGGGCCAGCCAGCCCCTGCTCCAACAGAGGAGAAACCCTCTGTGCTGTGGCAGAATCAGGGTGAAGAATCAGGGAGGTGAAAAAAGTCTCCTGTCTTGAAGTGGAAGCAAACAGCTGAATAGCACCCATCCCCTGTCATTTCATGGAGAATAAAACCTTTGGGTTCGAGGCCACAGCAATGAGAATCAGCATTAACAACCCCCAGAGGCACTTGGTACTGATCCCAACGGAGGACAGAGATCCACAAAGGTTAATTAACAGGTGGTTGTAAGTCACGGCAAATCCCAAAAGACTAAAACTCACGAGATGTTTGCTGGTATCCTCTTAGTGACTCATGTGCCAAACTCCTTCAACCAGTCAGGCTGAACTCTGTGGGCAAGACCAACCCACCCAGTTCTTGCCTTCGCAGGGCCTTACTGCACTGCTCGAAGTGCAGTAACTGACAGTGGTTGTAATAATAACGCCACTGGAGAATTCCAACTGGGCACTTACCAGAAGAGGAAGAGTTTTGTAATATATTTGGAAAGCATCAATGTTGATGATATTTTGAGAAATACAGGCCATGAAGTGCTCTTTCAGTCTATTGTGCACAACCCTGCCTATGTGTCTACACACAAGGACACTTTGTCCTTCTCAAGCCTGATAGAAGAAGCTGGTTAGAATAAGTAGAAGAGATACAAAGTTGCAAATGAGAAGCTTGCGAAGAAATTTGCTGATCGATAAGAAATTTGCTAACTGCAAGCAGACTTACCTCAGCGACATCGTGATGTGTACTGATGTATATTTAACCAATCATAAGGCTACAGCTAGCGTATGAACACCTGAATGTATCCAGTCAATGATTGAACCCTGTCACGTGAACCCTGGTAAATTTCTATATAAACAGTGTAGCTGTAGTAACAAATTGAACATTGACTGAATCTCTGTGAGATTCTTTGACTCTGAGCTCCCGTGCTTCGTCTGGCGCCCGGCCCATGGTTCACTGGAGTTGTTCAAGGCCAGGTTGGATGGGGTCTTGAGCAGCCTGGTCTAGTG
The DNA here is from genome assembly GCA_033558185.1 of Dromococcyx pavoninus. Lineage (NCBI taxonomy): Eukaryota > Metazoa > Chordata > Aves > Cuculiformes > Neomorphidae > Dromococcyx > Dromococcyx pavoninus. Next base: position 1,527,435 of record JAUMJL010000133.1, on the reverse strand, counting down.
GGAGGTATCCCTACCCAAGGCAGGGGGCTTGGAAATGGATGGGCTTTAATGTCCTTTGCAAAAAAACATCCTTTGAGGCTTTGAATTTGAAAAAGAGCGAAAACATTGTAAGAATTAAAAATGGACCACCAAAAAAAAAAAAGCCAACCAGCCAACCTGTGCCTGAAATGAGTTGAGTTACAACAGCTGTACGGCAGAAGATCAACAGTTTATTGCTTCAGAGAAACATCCAGTTATCAGTTTCCACACTGCATCCTTGACCTCCTGGTTCCTCAAGCTGTAGATGAGGGTGTTCACTGCTGGAGTCACTACTGAGTACAGAACTGACACCATCAGGTCAAGTGATGGGGAGGAGATGGTGGGGGACTTGAGGTAGGCAACCGTGACAGTGATGATAAACAGGGAGACCACAGCCATGTGAGGGAGGCACATGGAAAAGGCTTTGTGCCGACCCTGCTCAGAGGGGATCCTCAGCACAGCCCTGAAGATCTGCACATAGGACACCACAATGAAAATGAAACAGCCAAAAGATAAACAGACACTAAGCACAAGAAGGCCAACCTCTCTGAGGAAGGAATCTGAGCAGGAGAGCTTGAGGATGTGGGGGATTTCACAGAAGAACTGTTCCACAGCATTGCCTTGGCAGAGGGGCAGTGAAAATGTATTGGCCATGTGCAGGAGAGCATTGCGAAAGCCAGAGCCCCAGGCAGCTGCTGCCATGTGGACACAAGCTATGCTGCCCAGGAGGGTCCCGTAGTGCAGGGGTTTGCAGATGGCAATGTAGCGGTCGTAGGACATGACTGTGAGAACAGAATATTCTGCTGAAAAGAAGAAGACAAAAAGAAAGGCCTGGGAAACACATCCTCCCTAGGAGATGACCATGGTGTCGCAGAGAGAAATGACCATGGATTTGAGGACAGTAGTGGAGATGCAGCCCACGTCAAGGAGGGAGAGGTTGAGGAGGAGGAAGTACATGGGGGTGTGGAGGTGGTGATCACAGGCTATGGTGGTGATGATGAGGCCGTTTCCGAGGAGGGCAGCCAGGTAGATGCCCAGGAAGAGCCAGAAGTGCAAGAGCTGCAGCTCCCGTGTGTCTGTGAATGCCAGGAGGAGGAACTCTGTGATGGAGCTGCTGTTACACATCTGCTACCTCTGGCCATTGGCCACTGTAGTAGGAGGAAAGGGCAGTGACAGTTTAGGGGAAACTTCTGGGAGTAAGCCAAAGCCAGTCCCCATTCACCCTCCCCCTGACACACACCCCCTTTCCCTTTTCCAGGAGACCATCCTTCATCTCCGTGCCTGGAACCCTGCTTGGTGCTGGCTGAATATGCCCTAAGGAACAGGGCCTCTGCCCACTGGTACCAAGAGTTCAGCCCTGCTTTGCAACAATGGGGTCATGGGACTGGTAGGGACAGGGGTCACTGGTGGGACTCAACTTTGTCCTGTGGAACTGCTACTTCTGCAGAAGGATCTTCCAGCATCTGCACTCCCAGGGATAAGGAGAGGGTAAAAGGCAGGGTGAGGGGTTTTTTGTTTGGAGTTCCTTTTTTCACTTTGGGCAGTGTTTTTGAATGTCAGAAACCCTCAGCATTTCTGCTCCACTCAGGGAGAGCAGAGGGAGTTCTGCAAGGCAAGAGCATTGCCTGTGGCTGAGTGCAGAGTGATGGGAGCTGCTCTGCCCCTCAGGCTTGTTTCCAGCTTCCCTGGGTTTGCACCTTTCTGAGATGGAGGGGGATCAATATCCCCAGTTACCCTGAAAAGCCACTGCTGACAGCAGAGGGATTCACCTCACACCACCCAATGTTTCACCATTTCCTGAGGTCTCAGCACCACACTTTCAGCCCAAGACACACATGGGTCATTTCACACTCCCAGAAGCATTGCCTTGGTTGTAATGTCTCTGTGCTTCTCCACCGAGCTCTCAAGTAATACCAAGATGTGATAGGACAGGTGTGAATCCTGGACAGTAGGTCAGTGCTTGGAAGGGAACACAAAGGGGGTACCAAAGTGTCCTGATGATGGTTTCACAGTACGGAAGGGTCAGCTCCTTCTTCAGGAAAATGCACAGACTGCACTGCCCACAGGTCCACAGGAAAGATAAAGGCTACGACACTTCATTCCTATGGACACATCTGCATCAGAGGTATCAGAAGATTATTGGCTGACCTGGCTGCTGCAACTCCCATCCCCAGAGAGCCTGGCAGCAAGAACAAGAGAACAACAGCAAGAACAGAGACAAGGGCGGAAAGAGGGAGAAAGAGTGAGGGTCTGTCTGAGAGAGGCCAGGGCAGCCGGGCACGCAGACAGCGTTACCCTTCCCCAGCTCTGCACGGCCCCTCCCAGACACCAACAGTGCCGGGCAGTTGCTCTCAGCCCCTGTGCTCTGGAGCTGTGGCTGCAGAGGAGGTGGTTCAGCCTTGGATCCCAGAGCCCTGAGGGCAGAGGCTTTGCTGGGTTGGAGAGGAGGCCAGGGGGCTTGGTCAGCGGAAGTGTCTGCATTGGAGGAGATCACACAGAGCTTTCTGAATTCTCTCTCCCACAGCATTACTGGCTTTTGTTTCCTCTCATTCCCTGATCCCATCACTGATGCCTGGAGATTTTCCTCTTTTGAGGTGTTTCCCTGTCTCATGTCTTTTTGATATCAATGCTTACAGACCCCACCCAATCTACTGTACACTCACCTTGCCTTACAGAATCCTCCATTTTAAAGGGCATTGCATGTGCACATGTTCTTGTTTGCAGGTGGGAAACAGCAGGAAAGGTGATTCTGGTGCTGTCCACAGGTAGAGGAGTGGCTGACGACACTTTAGGAGGCCGTTAGCAGACCTGCTGACCACACAGATTTATAGTGAAGACATCTCAGTAATTTGTTCAAGCTGGAGACCCCCCTTACCATTTATTCTCTCCAACCGCCCAAGAGAAGAAAGCTTAAAAGACAAATTCAGAAAATTCAATAAAGTAAATCATTCCTTCCTCTTCCCCTTGAAACATCCTGTTGAAAATATCCTGGGGTGATCTGCACCTGTGAGCAGCCCTGACCCACAACACGTTCTATCAGTCAGAGAAGTCCCCTGTCCTGCTATACGGAGGTGTCACTCCTTGCACACACAGCTTCTCCTCACAGCACCAGGGGCAGCTTCCCGGGCAGGCTGAGCACTGACCCTGGCAGGGGGCAGTCCCTGCCCCGGCACACAGACCCTGCCGTTCAGAGACCCTGCTCTCAAGGACAGCCCGGAGCACCCCTGAGGGCACAGCCCTGCACTCGTCCCCAGAACAAGGCAGGCCTCAAGCCCTGTCCCTCTGACAGTGCAGCACGGGAACCCTGCTCAGCACCAGGTTCTTCTCTACAGCAGAGACACTGGAAGAGATATCCTGACAGACACTGGGAACTGTGGGATGTGCAAGCTTTACGAGATCTCTCCAGGAACCACACCTGCACTTTCCTACAGCCAGAGACTTACCGTGTGATGGACTGTTAGGATTCCTTCCTCAGTGAGCTCTCAGCATCCTCCCAGCTCACTCTGCCTTTAACCTTTCTCTGCCTCCCTCCCCTCCCCTCTCCCCTGCAGACAGTGCCCTCAGCCCTGCTGCGCTTTGCAGAGGAACTGCTGCTCCTGGGCAGAGCTGGCTCTTTGTAGTGCTGCCCACTTGACAGGAGCTCCCTCCACCCCAGGAGCCCAGCCCAGCTCAGCAGCAGAGGAGTAGCACAAGGCAGCCCTCTCTCAGCCCCCTCTGGGTCTCCACGGGCACCTGCAGTGAAACAGGCAGAAGCAATCACTGATGTTCCCTCCCTCAGCTGGGGAGAGACAATTCTTTCCTGCAGTGACCATACAACCCTTCCCTTCAGTGTAAGGAAGAGGCATACAAGTCCTGTAGGGGCAATGAGAGAAATGGTGGAGTGGGGGAGGTGAGGAGCAAGGCTGTCCATGCAGTGTCAGACCTCAAGGGACTGCTTCTCCATACTGCTCAGACACCCTGAGGAGATACTCTGCATCAATGTCAATTGCAGAATGCTTCTGATACCTCTTCTCTGAAAATAAATGCAATGAAATGCAACCTTACATTAATTTTTATTCAGAAAAATTTAAAATCTTCCTCTTTAACCACACTGGGAAATGACTCCAAGGAGCTGTACAAGGCTTCAAGACCTGAATAAAACTCCACGAAGAGAAAGAGCTCATTAAGGCTTTCTGCATTTTAATGAGACCCAGGGTGTATTTGCTCCTCAGTCCTTGAACTTCAGCTAATGAGAGGAGATTGAGCAAACCTCTCAAGAAGCCAAAAGCAAAACTCAGAAGATCTTGAAGTATTAATTGGTGTCAGTGAGGATCGTTACTGACAAAGCCTCCTCAGGGACTTGTTAGAGCAGAGAACTGGAGGCCATGATTGCAGGGAGGCAAAGGCACTGTGCAGGCAGCTGTATTGCTGAGAAAAGCCTAGGTTTTGTTGATGAAGCAGAAAGGCCAAGCCCTGACCCCCAGGCCCTGGGGAAGGCAGATCTGGCTGTTGCTGCGATGACCCTGGTGCCATGAACATTCTCACATTGCTGAATCAAATTGGGAGCAGTTATTCCATTTAATTCCAAATACCGGCCTGTAGAGTTACAGGAGGTGCCAAGGATCTGACACATATATCCATGCCGTTGCAGAAGAGTTGGGTCATAGAAGGTGGAGTCATAAAACAGCTGGATCATAGAACATTCAGAGAAAACTTGTGTTTGAGAAGAGTCAGGTCACAGAAAAGTAACAAAAGAGTTCAGTCTCAGAAGGTTCATAGAAAACTTTGGTTATAGACGGCTTATGAAAGGATCATAGAATATTCATGTCATGGAAGAGTTGAGTCATAAAAGTGTGAGTGTTTATTTGGGTATTAGAACGTTGAGTCATAGAAGGGTCAGTTCAGAGAAAGATTGGTTCAGAGAAGAGTCGGGTCATAGAAGATTAATAGAACAATCGGATCATAGATGTGTTTGGTCATATAAGGGTTTGTTCATAGAATGGTTTGGTTATAGAATATTCAGGTCATAGAGGAGATGGGTCACAGAAGAATTGCATCTTGGAAATGTCTTAGAAAGATTGCATCAAAGAAAACCATAGAAGAGTCAAAGAAGAGCTGGGTCAGAGAAGGCTCAGTTTACAGAAGTCTCAGATTTTAGAAGACTCGGGTCATAGAGGATTCATAGAACAGTAGGATGACAGAAGAGTTGAGTCATAGAAGTGTTTGGTAGTAGCGGATACATAGAAATGTTGGGTCATAGAAGACTCTTAGAAGGGTTGAGTCATAGAAGAGTCAGGGTCACAGAAGAGTTGGCTCATAGAAAGTCTCATCATAGAAAGGTTAGAGAATAGTTGGGTCACAGAATGTCATAGAAGGCTTGAGTAATAAAAGGGCCTGGTCATATAAGAGACAGGTCACAGAAGAGTCAGGTTAGGGGTGAATTGGGTCATAGAGGTGTAATAGAAGAGCTCAGTCATGGAAGGTTCAGAACAAGGTTGGGTCATAGAAGGTTCAGCAGAGTTCAGTCATAGAAGGGTCCGATCATAAATGTCTCAGGTCATAGAATATTCATGATATAGAAGAGCTGACTAATAGAAGCATGAAAGTTTATTTGGATAAGAGAAGGATGTGATTATAGAAGAGTCTGGTCATAGAAGAGTAATATGATAGAAGAGTCTGGTCATAGAAGAATAATATGATAGAAATGTCAGGTCGTATAAGTGTTGGACCATAGAAGGGCCGGGTCATAGAGGAGTTGCGTCACAGAACAGTCAGGTCACAAAACATCGTAGTAAGGTCAAAGAAGAGTTAGGTCATAGAAGACTCGTGTTTTACAAGTGCCAAATCATAAAAGACTCACATCATGGAGGATTTGGGTCATAGAGGAGAAATAGAAGAGTTGAGTAATAGAAAGGTTTGGTCATAGAAGAGTTGGTCATAGAAGATTTTGCTCATAAAATTTTCATAGGTGATTCAGGTCGTTTAATGGTCATAGAAGAGTCGGGACATAGGAGACAGGTCATAAAAGAGTCATGGAAGTGTTTCATAGACAACAGGTCATACAAGAGCTGAGTCACAGGTGGGTCATATCATGGAAAAGGAGGATCAATTAAGCATTGGATCATGGGGGAGTCACGGAGGAATCAGGTTATAGAAAGGCCAGGTCGTAAAAGGGCCAGGTCATAGAAGAGTTGGGTCATGAAAAGGACAGGACATAGAAGGATGGTGAGACACAATCTGCCCATGTAAAACCAGTCCCTCGCTATTTCAGACACCCAAGAATGGGATCCGGGTGGACAAGGTCTGGGGAACAGCCTTTAGTTCCCCTGCTCATCCACTGGTCGTTTTAGAAAAACACATGCAGTGTGTGAGTGGTGCCAATGGTCAGGGAGTTTCCATGACCTTTGGAAGATGACGGAGATTGGCAGCAGTGTCACATCATCCTGCTCACTCAGATCCCTGTGATGCTGCCCCTTCTGTCCCAGAGACTTGCTCAAGTGGTCCCTGACTTGATCCTCACCCACCCCTGCCTGATCTCCTCCAGAGTCCTACCCTGAGTCACAGAGGCCTGGGAGACCTTTCTGGGTAAGACATACACAAAGAGGATACAGGGAATCTTAGATCTGTCTACATCTGCACTTCCTATATTCAGCAGTGCCCACACAGTGTCCTTGTTTCGTCTTTAAGTGTTCCTGAAGAAACAAACACTCATCATGGGGACTTTGAATGGTCTTTCAACTAGAGATTGAATCATAGAATCATAGAATCATCTGGTTGAAAAGGACCTCTGAGATCATCAAGTCCAACCATACCTGTCCCCTTACTTAACCCTGTCCTAGAGACACTCTCTACCCACCTTTTAAAAACCTCCAGGGATGGTGACTCCACCACCTCCCTGGGTGACTGTTCCAGTGCCTGAGAACACTTTCAGTGAAGAAATTTACCCTGATGTGTAATCTGAACCTCCCCGGGTGCAGCTTGTGGCCATTTCCTCTTATCCTATCGTGTGTCACTTGCGAGATCAACACCCACCTCACCACAACCTCCTTTCAGGCAGCTGTGCACAGCAATAAGGTTTCCCCTCAGCCTCTTCTCTAGGCTAAACATCCCCAGTTCCCTCAGTTTCTCCTTGCAGTACTCTTTATCCAGCCCCTTCACCAGCCTTGTTTTTCCTCTCCGGATGCCTTCCAGACCCTCAACATCCTTCTTGTACTGAGGGGCCCAAAACTGAACTCAGTACTTGAGGTGGAGCGCCAAAAATGCTGAGTAGAGGGGCACAATAACTGCCCCAGTCCTGCTGGCCACGCTGTTTCTGGCATAGGTCAAGATGCCATTGGCCACCTGGGCCACTGCTGGCTCATATTCAGCCGGTTGTCAATCAACACCCCCAGGTCCTTCTTCTCCAGCCAGCTCTCCAACTATTCTTCCCCAAGCCTGTAACGCTGCATAGGTTTGTTGCGTCTCAAGTGCAGGACTTGCCACTTGGCCTTGTTGAACCTCATCCCATTGATCTCAGCCCATGGATCCAGCCTGTCCAGATCTCTTTGCAGTGCCTCCCTTCCTTCAAGCAGGTCAGCACTTCCACCCAGCTTGTCGTCATCTGTAAACTTGCTAAGGGTGCACTCAGTCCCCTCATCCGGATCATTGATAAAGATATTGAACAGGACTGGACCCAGCACTGAACCCTGGGGAGCACCATTTGTGTCTGGTTTCCAACTGAATTTAACTCAATTTACCACCATACTTTGGGCCTGGCCATCCAGCCAGTTTTTTAACCCAGTGGAGGGTGTGCCCATCCAGGCCAGTGTTACCCAGTTTCTCAATCAGAATGCTGTGAGAAATGGTGTCAAAGGCTTTTGAAGTCCAAGGACACCACATCCACAGCGTTTCCCTCCATTAAACAGGTAACCTTGTCATAGAAGGAGATCAGGTTGGTCTGGCAGGACCTGTCTTTCATAAACCCATGTTGACTGGAAACACAAGTTTCTGAAAGGGCTTAGATATATTCAGCTTAACAGAAAGGACTGATATGAACACCGAAACTATTGGATTATAAACAAGAGCACCTCTGTGTAGGGGAAACACTGAGCCCATAAAGGCTCTTTACTCTGGTTGACTGCAATTCCACCGAGTTACAGTCAGACAAACTACAATGTGACATATGAAACTTTGGAGGAAACTTGACTATCTCTAGTATTTCAAAATCCTCTAGAAATAAAGACTGCCACAGCAGGAGCTGAAGAGGAATGTTGCATCCAAGACTTCACACAAGTTGTTAAAAATTCCCACAATGAATGGGAAGGGGGTGGGATACACTGCATCAGAGCAGAGGAAACACTGACATGTGGAAATAAACTCTCCAACTCACAAAGAGTTGTAAAGCAGATATGATTGATGTGGTGCCAAGTGCAAGGGGGATTGCTCCTCCTAATTTGCACACCCAGAGCTCAAGCAAGCACGTATTTATTGCACACAAACATGTATATTCATTAGATTTCCAGGACTAGGCTGGGTTATTACAATTAGTTCCAGGAATACATTATCCTTCCCATTGGTGCCTGCTCCCTGTTCCCTGGTGGTCACCTTCTGGGGTCTTTGATGATGAAGACAGTAGTCTTCCTTGCACCTTCCTTGTACTTTTCACCTTTGGCTGGAATGCTGAGTTGTTCCAGGCTGTTAACCACATATTAGACTAAAACTGGTTTCTTGCTGCAGGGTGGATCTTGCAGACAATGTGATTCCAGTTATGATTATCTGTAAGGTTCCTCTTGTCTTATCTTGTGGCTGAGAAATGGTCTTGAATCTGGAGCTAAGCTATTCAGTGGGCTACAACTTTTAAGCCTCTCATTTCAACACCACATACGGAAACACCAAAAATCTTTGATCTAGGCTACCTGTTGGAAAGAGCACTGATATTCGCAGTGAACAGGCATGACAAGAAAGGTTAACGTCTCTGTGTCGGGAAGTGTCAATGGTCAAAACTTTCTTTATTCTTCGGAGAGGAAACTCTACCAGGTTAAAACTATAGAAATTGCAATGTAACATGCAAACTTCTGGAGGAAATGTGACTGTATCTCTGATGTGATAAAAATTCCCTAAAATCAGAGAAAAATCTCAGGTGCTTTTTAGTGGGGTTTTTTTGTTGTTGTTGTTTATATCCTTCTGCCATATCATTCAGTCCAGAAAATGAAATCTGTTTCCTCTGTTTAGGCCTCAAGAACTCTGCTGGGGAGACCCTCAGTGGCTCAGGGCTGGGCATTACGTGTGTGCTGACCATCACTCAGTTGGGAAGAGGGACCAAATCACAGGACTGTCCTGAGAAAGATCTTGGACAATCCCACAGGTGGAGAGAGGGGAAACATTTGACTACACATTGCAAAAGTTCTGAAAGAAGATGGAGCATCATTTTAAAATTGAGTATTTCTGCAGAACTCTGCCACAGGGTCTTTTCCTCCTGAAAATATTTGATTTCCCAGTTTTTATAATTCCTCTTTCATAGATGGTTCCATTGATTTAGGAAAAACACAGTCAGTGTATTTCATTAATTTTCCTAAGAGAACTCTTCCTGCAGAGCCTCTCCGTAGGTTCATCTCATCCTCACTGAAGCTGGTGGACACATGCCTTGCAAGTGCGTAAGGTCTTAGATTTGTGGCAGTTTCTCACAGGTCAAAAAATGAACATATCTGAGGTTTGGTTCGTGGCTATGTGGATAAATTTAGTCGATGGCAAAGGAAGGCGATGAAATTTGAAGCAGTTCACTTGCCTTGCAGGATTTGTTGATGGGCACCACCATACCACATAGATGGGCAGGTGTCAGAGGCCACTGGTATCTGGATACACAATACAAATGTGATTCTGTGTTTGAAGTCTCCTGGAAAACAAAAAAAAAACAGGAGTGTCACTGTGAAATTATTTCACATCTGTGTTTTTTATTTAGTCAAAGTGAAATATTTGTACCTAAGAAACTGTCATTGGAGCAAAAATTTGGGTTTTCCAATTTTGCAAAAATTATGTTTCTCTGCAGTTTGTGTTTCCAGTCTTTCTGTGACTGCAATGTGTGGATTTTTAATGTCAGGTTCTTAGCAGCCCTGATTAGCTGCTATGTCAGTCCTGAAATCTCCTCTGTGAACAAAAGAGGATGCATGGAAATAGGGTGATTTTTTCTGGAAGTGGAAGGCTGTGGAAGTGTTGGCTGAAAATACCCAGTGAGGAAGCAGCTAATTTTAACCTCTTCACTGCAAAAACTTCTGGGATGTTATGTTTTCCTGATTGCTTTCTGAAGAGCCATTTTGATATCCTTGTTCCTTAGGCTGTAAGTCATAGGGCTGAGCAAGGGAGTGAGGATGGTGTAAGCGAGAGAGATCAACACATCCTGATCTGATGAGTAGCTGGAGTTGAGTCTCAGGTAGATGAAGAAGGCACAGCCATAATGAACAATCACTACTATCAGGTGAGTACTGCAGGTGGAGAAGGCTTTGTGCCTCCCTGTGGCTGAAGGGATCTGCAAAATGGCCAAGACACTGAAGAGATATGAAATGAGGATCAGCACCAGAGGGATCATAAGGACAGAGAGAACCAGTGTGAAGATAATGGCCTCACTGAGGTTTGTGCGAGTAAAGGCAACTCGGAGGACAGGAGAGATGTCACAGAAGAAATGGTTGAGTTTCCTGGATGCCTGGAAGGGCAAGCAAAATATCAAGGAGGTAACCACCTGGGCAACCAGCAAGCCGCTCAGAGCAGAAGCAACCACCAGCTGAGCACACACTTGCCAAGTCATGATGCTGCTGTAGTGCAGGGGGTGGCAGATGGCAACACAGCAGTCATAGCTCATGGCTGCCAGGAGGAAGGAGTGGGAGCACCCCAAGAAAAGGAAGAAGTACATTTGTACAGCACAGCCCAGGAAGGAAATGGTTTTTCTCTCTGCTGTCAAGTCTACCAGCATCTTGGGGACAATAACAAAAGTGTAGCAAGTCTCAGCAAATGACAAGATGCAAAGGAAAAAATACATGGCTGTGTGAAGTCTCCGATCAACCAATATGATAATCATTACAGTAGTGTTCATGCTCAGAGTGATCAGGTACAGCAGCAAAAACACCACAAGAAGCAGTTTCTGCAGTTCTGCAAGGCTGGAGAAGCCCAGGAAGATGAAGTCTGTGGCCAGGGTTTGGTTGTTGTTCCCCATAGGAATGAAAGGTTTTCTTAGGTTGCTGGGCAGTCAGAGAAACAGCACCTGGGTCACAGAAAGTACAAGATGGCATGCGGCGGTGACAAAGTGAATTTGCTTGAGCATCCCTCACTAAAACCCTTTCCTGGCCTCACTGCCTGCAGTGTTGGTTGTCGTCCTGGGTCAATGATGATATTTTGCGATGGCTTGGGACATGCAACAGCTTGTGGGTGCTGTGCGCAGCTCCGGGCCTTGCTGTGGCTCCCAAGAGCACACAGGTGGCTCAAGGACACATGGTTCCTTTCGTTATGTGATCTGGGGAGCTGTGATGACACAGTAGCTGGAACCCACCTGAAAAGCACCCTCCCCTTCTCATCTTCACAGTCGAGAAAGTGGCATCACCTAGCTATGCACAAGCACATCACTGGCAATCACTGCAAGGGCAGGAAAGTAGCAGCCTGGAGTTGGAGAGCTGGAGGAAGGTCTATGAAGACTTTCTTGCAAGCTGTGATTTTAGGAAAGTGAATGAAAGAGCTCGTGTGACCTGCAAAAGAGGAAGCCATTTCAGAGCCTCTCACTCATACAAAGGCTGTGTTAGCTCTTGGCAACATGTGCAGAGCTGTATAAAGCAGAACTCCTGGAGCCACTGGCAATGCTGTCCTGAGTGGATGGAGAACAAAACAGGTAAAGCACGTTTGAGCAGCACAGCTAACTCCTACTGCAAACCCCTGAGGGTTATTCCAGTAAGGGAAGCTGGTGCTGCAGTGCTTTCCAAGAGGAAGCAAGTGGGGAAGAGTCTTAGCTCTTCCCAAGAACAAGAGAACGATTTCCCCTAGGATAGTGGTGGACATAGCTGGGACGTTTTCTTCCTCATAAAAAAAAAAAAAGGGCAGTGATGCAAAAGAGTCTTAAATGAATGAGACTCAGACCTTCTTCATTCTGCAAGAGCTGATGCATGCCAGGGTGAGTTTAGGATTCTGCTGCAGGGCCTTTCCCACTCCTCGCCTCCAACCGCCAGCACTGCAAAATAGGGATGCAGAAAGGAAATCTGTAGAGCAAGGGGAAAAAGGAGCCAGAAACCATACCTGCACTGACCAGAAGGATCTATAAGCATGAAGTAACCTTGCAGCCCTTTGTGTACTTGTGGCTGGAAGCATCACCAGCCTCTCTGTCAGACCTGTCTCTCCTTTCCCTTTGGCAGGTGGACAACAGCTACCAGTTCTTATGGAGAGGGTGGTGTGTATTAGTTATTCCTCCTATGGACTTCTGTGTCCATGCCCAGTAAGAGGAAGTGTTAATTGGTAGCAATGGGCATAATTAGAGCTGATCCATTTCTCTTAGGCATGCCAAAAATACCATTGGCAATTCTCAGTAACAGATTTGTGCTGAACTCAAGACACAAGCATTTTTCCTAAGTAATGTCTAGGAACAATCAGGCTCTTTTAGTTATTTCTTCCTTGCAGAGACTGATTAAAAAATATCTCTTCCTGTCCTGATACCATTCCCCACTGCAGACGAAGTCCCCATTGGCCTTGGACTCAGTGTGTTTGCAGCACCCTCCCTGTCAGACTTTGTCCATCCTCTGAGAAGGGACAGTCAGGCTCAGGCAATCTGGAGGGATTAGATTTGTGACTATAACACAGATCTTATAAAATTAAATCATAGAATCATAGAATATCCTGATTTGCAATGAACTCATGAGGATCAACATGTTCAACTTCTGACTCCACAGAGGGCAACCTAAACATTAAATCATATCTCTAATAGCATTGTCCAAACACTTCTTAAGCATTGACAGGTTTGGGGCCGTGACCACTACCCCGGGGAGCTTGTTGCAGTGCTTGACCACTATCTCAATCAGAACTTTTTCCTAATATCCAGTTTGAACTTCCCCTGATGCAGCATTAAGCCACTCCCTCACTGTCACCAGACATGAGAGAGAAGAGATCAGCACATCCCTCTGTCTTTCTCATGAGGAAGTTGTCGACAGCAATGAGGACACCCCTCAGTCTCATCTTCTCTAAGCTGAACAAACTTGATATCCTCAGCTGCTCCTTGTAAGTCATGCCCTCTTGTCCTTTCACCATGCTTTAGCCTTCCTTTAGACACATTCAAACATTTTTAAATCCCTCTTATATTGCGGAGCCCAAAACTGCAAACGTTATTTGAGTTGAGGCCACACTAATGCTGAGTATAGTGGGACAGTCACTTCTTTCACCTGGTTGGGTACCCTGTGCTAACACACTCCAAAACACAGTCGTCCCTTTCAGTCACCAGTTGACTCATACTAAGCTTACCATCAACCCCCCAGATCCCTGTCTACTGGGCTACACTCCAGCATGATGTCCCTCACCTATATGTACCTCCAGTATTGCACCGTCCCAGGTGCAGAACGCGGCATTTGACTTGCAGAATGGCATTTGGTTGATGATTACCTCTAACTTATCAAGATCTCTGTATAAGGCCTCTCTGCCTTCAAGACAGTCACTGGATCCTCTTATTTTAGTATTATTGGCAAACTTAGTGTGTACTCAACTCCCATGTCATGTTCATTGACAAAGCCAACAAAGAGACCTAGCCCTAAAATTAAACCCTAGGTAACACCAGTAGTGACTGGGTGCCAGCCAGGTAGTGCTCTGTTTACTATAACACTTTGAGCTCAGCACCTCTGCCAACACTTCAGCATCACATAGAATCATAGAATGATTTTGGTTGGAAAAGACCCTTAAGGTCATCAGGTCCAACCACGGATCCAGCCCTGCTAAGTCTGTCACCAGACCATGTCCCCAAATACTTTCACGGTTTAGCCCCAGCCCAGCCAATTTCAGCAGCTAAAACTGAGCAGTTGGGCTCTTAGTTCCCTTCCACTCCACCTCCAGGGAAAGGGAAATGAGAGGAAAAGGCTTGTAGGTTGAAAACTAAAACTACATCTTTAACTAAATTAATAACAACAATAATAAAAATAATATCAATAATAATAATAAGGCAAACAATAAGGAAATAATAAAATATATACAAATATATTTCATATGTACAATATATGAAATCATGCCCACAACCTTTGATGATTGTACGTCACCACAAATGCTGCAAAGCAGACACCATAGAATCATCGAAAGTTCCGTTTGGAAAAGACCTTTGAGATCATCGAGTCCAATCGCTCCCATACTCCCTTAAACCATGTCCCTCCAAAACTCATGTACCCATTTTTTAAACACCTCCAGGGATGGTGACTCAACCACCTCCCTGGGCAGCCTTTTCCAGTGCCTGACCACTCTTTTGGTAAAGAAATTCTTCCTAATATCTAGTCTGAACCTCCCCTGGCGCAATTTATGACCATTTCCTCTTGTCCTAAGAGGTAAAGGGTCCAAGACTAGGAGGAAGGTGAGCTCAGGAACTGGATACAGGAATGCACAGCTCTGGGATTGGGGCAAACAGACAGACGAGGTCCTGACTGTATGTCTGCCCACACAGAAGAGAGGGAGACCCTTGTTATCTCTCACTTTTATAGCTCAGAAACAGGTGCCATTGGTGGGATTTTGGTGTTTTCATTCATGGGGAGGTTTACACTGGGTCTGCTGGTGACGGATGGGGTTCAGCTGTCTCAAAGGGGAAAAGGATTCTTGCTCATGTGTTGGCAGGGCTCATTCAGAGGGCTTTGAACCAGGTTCCAAGGGGGAAGGGGACAGAACTCTCTTGGCTTTGACACCTTGGTGCCTTGACACCTACATGCCTCATCCTCAATGCCCTGATGCCTCAGCCTCAACATCTCATCCTCAACAGCTTCGTGCCTCAGTCTCTCAGACTCAGATCCTCAAAAACTTGACACCTTGGCCTCCCAGCACCAAGAAGTCAACACTTTGGCTTCTAGGCATTGAAACCCTTTGGACTTGATGCCTCAGCCTATCAACTTCAACGCTTCCATCTCTCTAGCTTGTCACCTAAAAACCTTGACACATCAGCCTTAACACCTCAGCCTCTCAGACTGACCACCTTGACAACCTCAGCCTCCCAGCCCTGATATCATGGCCCTGTTATGTGGATGGGCAGTTCATGGTCCCTGTCCCCACTGCAAAACCCGAACTCAAGAGGTGATGTGTGGTGAGGAGGTATAATTCCTCACAGCCTTATCTGTTTATCTCAATATTCTCAGCTCTGAGAAATGTCTCTGGAAAGCAACAAGGTCTTCAGGAAGGAGTGTGGATTAAGAACTGGACGAGATACATTTTGGTGGGAAAGCAGAACGTTACAACAAGAGGTCACCCAGAGGACAAGTGAGAAGCATGAAGATGGGAATAGTTGATGAAGTAAATGAGCACCAGGTCTGCAGTATGCCTAAATAGATATGAGATGGTAGCAAAGACCCAGGAATAGAGCTACTAATGACTATGTGACCATTTCTGGGAATGGGTGTAGAATATGTTAATGATTTCCAGGGGAGGTGATGAATATGTAACACGTGGAAAAAAACTCGATAGTTTTTTGGTCAGGAGCATTTAAGAGGAAAAATCCATGTGAAACCCCAGCACTGTAATAAAAGAACATGAGCTTAACAGTGACATTGGCTATGGGGTGTGATTTTTGCATTTCATAGAGAGTCAGGTCATAGAAGATTCTGGTCATAGAGGAGTTAAAGAAGTGTAGAGTCCTACAGAGTCATAAAAAGTTGGATCCTGAGTCATAAAAATGTTGGATCTTAAGTTATGGAATCACACTATGGTTTGGGTTTGAAGGAACTTTAAAGGTCATCCAGTTCCAAACCCCCTGCCACAGACAGGGACACTTCCCACTATACAAGGCTGCTCAAGATCCCATCCAACCTAGCCTTGAACACTTCCAGGGAGGAGACAGCCAGAGCTTCCCAGGGCAATCTGTGCCAGTGTCTCACCACTCTCATCATGAAGAATTGTGTCCTAATGTTTAATCTGAATATTTCCCCTCCTATTTTGAAGCCCCTTCATCCTATCACTACTTGTCCTTCTAAAAAGTCTCTCTCCAGCTTTCCTATAGCCCCTTCAGGTACTGCAAGGCCACTAAAGAGGTCCCCGCAGAACATTCTCTTCTCCAGGCTGAAAAACCCCAACTCTCTCAGCCTGTCCTCATAGCAGAGGTACTCGTGCTCTTTGGTCATATTTGTAGCCCTCCTCTCAACCCATTTCAACAGTTCCATATCCTTCTTATGTTGGGGATTCCAGAATTGGACACAGGACTCCAAGTGGATTCTCACAAAAGACTAGTAGAGGAGGAGAAACCCCTCCCTTGACCTGCTGGCCAAGCTTCTTTCGATGCATCCCAGGACATGGTTGGCCTTCTGGGCTGCGGGCAAACTTTGCCAGCTCATGTGGAACTTCACATCAATCAGCACCCCAAGTCCTTCTCCTCAGGGCTGCTCTCAATCATATCATCCCCCAGCCTGTATTGATACAGCAGATTTCCCTGACCCAGGTGTAGGACCTTACACTTGGCCTGCTGAACCTCATGAGGCCCACTTCTCGATCTTGTCCAGGTCCCTCTGGATGACATCTCGTCCTTCTGGTGTGACCACTGCCCCAGTCAGCTTGGTTTCACTTGCAAACTTGCTGAGGGTGCCCTCGATCCCTCTGTCAATATCATCGATGAAAACGTTAAACAACACTGGTCCCAGTAGTGTCCTGTATTGTACTGAGGGACAGCACTTGTCATGGGTCTCCATCTGGACGTCTGGACATGTTATTGTAAAGAATAGATATATTCTTGGCAATATATATATACACAGAGATATATATTTTATATATATGTAAACATTTATACTTATGTGTTTGCATATAAATATATGTAAAGAATATATTTGGTTACATCATAATTTATATCATGTCCCTGGTCTCTAAATATGAACTGCCATGACCCCAGATGATGGGAGGGAAATCCTGGACAGAAGCCAGCTCTGATCTGTCATGGGCTTAAAATTTTTAAAGAGAGTTTTGTTTTTACATAGCCAAAAGCTGGGCTAAGGCTCACATCCACCTCCTGGTTTATCTGTCAGGTGCCCGGAGCTGCGAAGCTCCAACTGTTTCTGTAACCAAACAATTTTGTGTCTTAAACCATTCTCAATATTTTTGACCAAACACACGTGACGCCCGCCAGGGCTTGTGGGAGATGTGGTGGATGGAGGCAACCTTGGGCACAGTGATCACTAAATGATAGAGGTTTTGATTTGTGGAGAAGTGAGGAGGGGGTCAGCAGAATGGCCATTTTGGAATTCCAGACAGTGGAGCTCTCTGTTTAGGAGGCCTGTTTAGGAGTCTGGTTGAAAGAGTCAATTGAGAGGCAGCTCTGAAGAATAAGGGAGTCCAGGAAGGCTGGACATCCTTCAGGAAAGGAATCATGAAGGCACAGGAGCAGGCTGTCCCCATGTGCTGAAAGATGAACTGGTGAGAAGACCGGTCTGGCTGAACAGAGAGCTCTGGCTTCAACAAAGATAAAAAACAAAAGAGAGTTTATGAGCTTTAGAAGAAGGAATCTGCAGCTCAGGAAGACTAGAAGGATATTGTGAGGTTATACAGGGAAAAAATTAGAAGGGCCAAAGCCCTGTTAGGACTTTATCTGGCTACAGACGTGAAGAGCAATATAAACCCCTTCCAGAAATGCAGAAGAAAACTAGAGCGAAGGAGATTCTCCATCTTTTGTTGGATGCTGGAGGAGACATTGCCACAAAGGATGAGCAGAAGGCTGAGGTGCTTAATGCCTTCTTCACCTCAGACTTTCATAGTCAGACCAGCTGTTTTCTATGGTGCTCAGCCACCTAAACTGGAAGACAGGACTGGGGAGCACAGTAGGGAGCCCCCACAATCCAAGAAGAAAGGT
Organism: Dromococcyx pavoninus; assembly: GCA_033558185.1. NCBI lineage: Eukaryota > Metazoa > Chordata > Aves > Cuculiformes > Neomorphidae > Dromococcyx > Dromococcyx pavoninus. The sequence goes on along the minus strand of JAUMJL010000133.1, from coordinate 1,509,431 downwards.
TAGGGACCTGACACACCACACACAGACAATACTATGGTGCCAGATGAGATCCACCCAAGACTATTGAGGGATCCAGCAGTGGATCTTGCCAATCCAATCTCTGTCATTTATCAGCAGCCCTGATCAACAGAGAAGGTCACAAACAACTGGGAGCTTGTCAATGTGATGCCCATCTACAAGATGGGCTGATCCAGGGAACTCCAGGCCTGTCAGCCTGACCTCAGTACTGAAGAAGATTATGGAGTAATTCATCTTGAATGTGCTCACCAGGCGAGTTCAGGAAAACCATGGGACCAGGCCCAGCCAGTACTGGTTCATGAACGGCAGGTCCTGCTTGACCAACCTGATCTCCTTCTATCATCAAGTGACCCATTTAGTGGACGAGGGAAAGACTGCGAGTATTGTGTACCTGGACTTCAGGAATGCCTTTAGGATTGTTTCCCAAAGCATTCTCCCAGAGAAGCTGCTGGGTCATGGCTTGGAAAGGCGTGCTCTTCACTGGGTAAAAAACTGTCTGGATGGGGGATCCCAGAGAGCTAAGGTGAATGGAGCTCAGTCCAGTTGGTGGTTGGACACAAGCAGTGTCCCCAGGGCTATGTTGAGGACAATTCTGTTCAAATACCTTCATCAATGATCTGGTTGAGGAAGCTGAGTGCTCCCTCAGAGACTTTGCATGTGACACCAATTTGTGTGGGAGTGTTGATCTGCTGGAGGGCAGGGGGGCTCTGCAGAGGGACCGGGACAGCCTGGATCAGTGGGCTGAGGCCCATGAGATAGGATTCAGCAAGGCCAAGGGCTGAATTCTGCACTTTCGTCTCAGCATCCCATGCAACAATACAGGTTCAGGAAACAATGTCTGTAAAGCTGTCCGTCTGGAAAGGACCTGGAAGTGTGTAAGAGACTGACTGGTTTTGGCTGCCTTAAAACACTTATTTTCCTGCCTTAAAGCAGTGTTGAGGCTGCAGCAGAGGCTGTGTCCTTCAACAACTTATCTCACTCTTGCCAGCAGCCCAGCTGTGCTTGCTGCCCATGGAGGTCCTGCTGCAGTGTTACCAGTAAGGAGAGCAGGGGCATGATGGTATCTCAGACCCCAGAGCCCCCCTCAGCCTCACAAACTCATTTCTAAAACTCTGCACGATGGGCATTAACAGCAACGCGCCCACCCTCCTAAGAGAGAGAAGGAAAGGACTGGAGACCAGGTGGTGTCCTTGTACTTTTCTCTCTCCCTCTCTCTCTTTTTTCTCCCTTTCCTCCTTTTCCCTTAACACAGATTTGGCAGCTAACGCCAATCTTTTGCCTAACAATGCCTGCAAAAAAACAATTCCTTTTTGGATCAATCATTTTGCATTGCCTTGCCTTCATTTAGTCCCATGGGCACTGAACTCATAAATGTCACAATGACACCCAGAGTCTCACCACAATGACATCTGAACTGTCCACACTGGGTTGTGACAGAGAAGTGGGAAGAAACTGGAGAGTGTCCCGTGCAGATCTGCCAATGTGGGGTTTGGGGCCTCAAACATACGGCCTGATGGACCAAGGTACTTAAAGTAGCAGAAGGATCTGGGCTTCTTTGGAGATTCTGGGAAGTGTCAGAGTAGCCTGAGGTGGCCTGAAAGGCGTTTTCAGAGATGGTGGAGCTAATTCATAGTGGTAAAAAATATGAAAAATAAATAAGGCCACAGACAACAGCTTGGGTGGTTCAGTAGAGCTGAGAGAGATGTCAACAGAAAGAAATGTCACTTGAATGGCAGTTCTGTAGTGCCACACCTACCCCAGAGTAAGGCTGGGTCAGCACAGGCCTTTGTGTTTCACTAAAAAGTCAGGAAAGAAGGAGAGAAATGCGAAGAGGGAGGACAACGATCAGGCGAGAGCAAAGTGCAGCAGCAGGGGGGATGTCCACAGCCTACAGGGAAAGAGCTGCAGGGGTGGGACACCATGGGACAGCCTGTGGTACAGGTGATGGAGGTTTGTGGCAAGGCTGAAAGCTCACAACAGAGCCAAGGTTCTTTTCCCCTTGGCCATGGCTGTCGTCTCTGCCACTGCTGTCTGTGAGGAGAAATAGCACAAGGTCTTCCTTAACTCCTTGTTCCCACCTGGGAGCCTGAGAGGCTTCATACCCTATTTCTGCCCTTGGAATTGCACATCCCCCCCATCACATTTCCCCAGGAAGAGCTCTGACCAATGTGTGAAGGACAGGATCTCTCATTCCTGGGGCTGGGGGTTCAGGGTTTTTCCCGGTGGCTGATGTAACACATGAAACTTTACTCATCATCAAAGCCACCTTTGCTGACTTGTCATCACTGCTTCCAGTTTTCTGCTCTGACATCCCCTGTGGAGGCTCTGTCAGTGATGTCCCTCAGTGGGGACCATTAAAACTTGAGTAAACTTTGGAGTAGGTGTCTGACTTTGAATTCTTGAGAGGCTTCTTGATCTTCTCAGTGTCTGATGTTGATGAAGAAAAACCCTCCAGAGGGGTCATTAAATGTCTTGGGCTGCTCCTCTGTTGCTGAGCTGGGCTGGGCTCCTGGGATGGAGGGAGCTCATGGCAAGTGGGCAGCGCAACAAAGAGCCAGCTCTGGCCAGGAGAAACTCCTCTGCAAAGCACAGCAGGGCTGAGGGCACTGCCTGCAGGTGCCTGCAGCAGCAGGCAAACAGAGGTTCCACCAGCTCAGAGTGATAGGATGCTGAGACTACACGAGTGGAGAAACCATCACAGCCCTTCACAGGGTGAGTCTCCTAGTGTGTGTGTGGGGGGGGGGGGGGTGGGGGGGTGGAGGGGGGTGGAGGAAGTAGCTGTGGTGCCTGGAGTTATCCAAAATACCTGGAACATCCCAGAGCTCCTGTGTTCTTTCAGGTCGACTCTAACCTCGTTTCCAGTGTAGAAGAGAAGGACATTCCTCAGAGTGAGGATTCCTTCATGCACCATCAGAGAGACAGGGTATGACAGCTGCCTTCTGGGGACATCTGCAGGGTTGAAGCTTAGTGAGCAGCCAGGGGTGCTGCGGGCTGTCCTTCAGATCAGGGTCCCTGCAGCCCAGGGTCTGTGTGCTGGGGCAGGGACTCTGCTGCCTGCCAGGGAGATCCCCATGGCGCTGTAGGGAGAAGCTGTGGGGGGAATGAGGGACCCCCGGAAGATCCTTGCAAGGTCCTTGTTCTGCGGAGAGGGTGCTGCATGGGTCAAAGATGCTCACAGCTCCAGATAACATCCAATGTAATGGGGAGAAAAATAAAGGCAAAGCCAGCACAGCTCTTCTTGACAGGAGGGTCAGTGCTAAAATGCCTTGGATATCAGTATTGGATTTAACCTGAGATCGCTCCTGGTTCCTCTTACCCACTCTTTCTGCACAGGAGGGCTGAGGCCTCTGGAGCCCACAGGGTAGCACCCTGATTCCAAAGGCAGCCTCAGCGTGCACAAGCCACAGCTTGAGCCGGGGAGAAGAAAAAAGTATTTCTGGAATGAAAAGGCCAAGGTTGGGTTTGTGTTTGAAAAATAGTAGAGTTTTTATTCAGAGAATACAGTCTTCATTATCACTGCCTTTGCCTCCAAAGACAGGACTTCCGTACCCAGAGGCAGCAAATGTCCAACAGCAGCTCCATCACCCAGTTCCTCCTCCTGGCATTCGCAGACACACGGGAGCTGCAGCTCTTGCACATCTGGCTCTTCTTGGGCATCTACCTGGCTGCCCTCCTGGGAAACGGCCTCATCATCACCGCCATAGCCTGTGACCACCACCTCCACACCCCCATGCATTTCTTCCTCCTCAACGTCTCCCTTCTTGATTTTGGATGCATCTCAACTACTGTCCCAAAATCTGTGGCCAATTCCCTCTGGAACACCAGGGATATCTCCTACACAGGATGTGTTGCCCAGGTCCTTCTTTTTCTTTTTATGATATCATCAGAATATTTTCTGCTCACGGTCATGTCCTACGACCGCTATGTTGCCATCTGCAAACCCCTGCACTACGGGACCCTCCTGGACAGCAGAGCTTGTGTCCACATGGCAGCAGCTGCCTGGGGCTCTGGGTTTCTCTATCCTCTGCTGCACACAACCAATACATTTTCGCTGCCCCTCTGCCAGGGCAATGCTTTGGACCAGTTCTTCTGTGAAATCCCCCACATACTAAAACTGTCCTGCTCAGATTTCTCCCTCCCAGAGACCGGGCTTCTTGTGGTCAGTGTCTTAGTGGGATTTGGCTGTTTTGTTTTCATTGTGGTGTCCTACGTGCAGATCTTCAGGGCTGTGCTGAGGATCCCCTCTGAGCAGGGACGGCACAAAGCCTTTTCCACATGCCTCCCTCACCTGGCCGTGGTCTCTCTGTTTGTCAGCAGTGCCATGGTTTCCTATCTGAAACCCTCCTTCATCTCCTCCCCATCCATGGACCTGGTGTTGTCAGTTCTGTACCCGGTGGTGCCTCCAGTAATGAACCCCCTAATTTATAGCTTGAGGAACCAGGAAATAAGAAATGCAATGTGGAAACCCATAACTGGATGTATTTCTAAAGCAGTAAATAGCTGATCTTCTTCAGTAAATGAGTTATAATGTATTCATTGAGGTGCAAACAGCTGTTCTTTTTTTGTTTTCCTGCAGTTTTCTTAAAATTCTGTTACTCTTACTCTCTTTCTCTTTCAGTGCCGGGTTTTACTTGCTGAGTAGGTGGTTGTGTAAATAAGGAGCAGAACTGTTCTGTTAATAAAGAAATAAATAAATGGGCCTTTCAACGACTTCTTTTTTCCTGAGTTCCATCCTCAAAGCCTTTTGGATCAGCAGGGACAGTTCCTGTGTGCATGGGTGGAAAACAAGAGTCCTGGCCCAGCAGCACTGCCAGGCAGCTCCAGTGCTTGATCTCCCAGAAATATTCTCTTTCCCTTCCACATTCTCCGCCTCATCTCTTACTTTGCTGTAAGGCCTGAGTGCTCTGGCAGCTTGGTCACAGCCATGCTGTGAGCTCAGGCAGGGACAGGCAGTGGGCACTTGTGTGACAGAGCTGGTCTCCTCGACAGCCTTTCCATAAAGAAAGGGGATCTCCTCAGGGCATTACCTGAAGGTTTAGAACTTATTCTAAGGCTTTTCTCATAACTATGCCCAAGAAAGTGGCTCAGAGATGAAAACACCAGTGCACAGATAACAGTGCAGGTTTGCAGGGTTCGTGTTGATTGCCATTTCCTTTCACAACGAGGTCTCCTGCAAGACACCTGAAGGACCAGCAGAGACAATCCCTTACCCAACCCTTCTAACCCTTCAAGAACCCATCTGTCAGGATGTGTTTCATGGTGTCTCTGCCACAGTGATCTGCGGAAACAATCTCTAAAACTTGCAAAAGTTCCAGGATAGATATGTCTTTATTTAGCCAGCAGGTGACAGGGTGGATAGAGCCAAAAGCCCTATGCACCGGAAAAGAAAATTCCCCCATGTTATATTCCTTACAATATTACATATTCATGAGATTGCCTAACATGCCTATACATATGAATAACCTTTCCCCACTTCGTATTAAAATGAGTTCAAGAGATCATTTCCATTGGCTCCTCCTGTTCGCATCTGTGCAATTCCTCCTGCTGGTGGTCTCAGAGGGGCTTTGGGGATGAAGTAAGTAGTCATCTTCAGGGTGAACTTTTTACCTTTCCACTTCGTGCAGACACAATAAGCCTTAGGGGCTTATTCCAAATTGCAACATCGGTCAGAGCTGGTCCCCTTTGTTTAAAACCACTGATGTGTTAAATGGAACAATGGTCCCCCTCTTATCGTGACCGTTAAACCACAACTTCAAATAAGAAGGCACTTTCCATAGTACCTAACACATCAGTTAACTTTTTACATCTAGATAATCTGACAGAATTACTAAAATCATCCAAAATTGTGAAATGACTACTTCAATAGAGAAGAACCTGTTGTCAAGCAGGGCTTCCTTGCTGCACTGTCAGAGGGACAGGGCATGAGGGCTGCCTTCTGCTGGGCATGAGCACAGGGCTGTGCCCTCAGGGATGCCACAGGTTGTCCTTGAGAGCAGGGTCCCTGCACCCCAGGGTCTGTGTGCCGGGGAAGGAACTCTGCCCCCTGCCAGGGTCAGTGCTCAGCCTGCCCGGGGAGCTCCCCATGGCACTGTGGGGAGAAGTTGTGGGTGGAAGGAGTGACCCCCAGCAGGGCAGGACAGGGTCCTTCTGCTGTCGAGAGGGTGCTGTGCAGATCAGGGCTGCTCACAGCTCCACATCACCCTCAGGGCACTTCCAAGGGGATTTTTCAAGAGGAAGGACCAGGAAGGACTCCCTGGAAAGGAAGGTACTTCCCTAAGTTCTCAATTTCATGCTATGGGATTGTAAAAAGTAAAGGAACTGCAGACTTCTGAGAAGTGACTGACACTTAGGAACTGTTACACTGTGGAATCTGTAGGTCTCCTAGGAACTTCATGGACTGCTTGTACCAATTCCTCAGCCTATAGGCACCATCAGCACCACCGTGGCCAAAAACGTCAATGTTTGTCTGACCAGTTCTTTACCTCTTGTAAGCAGAGAGATGCCCCAGGACAGAACTGTCCCATGAGGAGTTTTCTGTAGGGCAGAACTGAGCACAGAGATGGTGGGATAGGGTCTCTCAGAATCTGGTGTGAGGAAAATTATATGAGGACAAAGAAGCAGTTGGATGGGCAGGGAAGGAAGAAAAAATTAAGAATTGTAATGTCATGAGAAGATTTGGGAAAACTCCATATCACCTCCTCCAGGGAAGGGTCTGCCCTCATGGTGCATGGATGAGCCTCACTGAGGTGAGTTTCTCCTGGTGCCTAGCACTTCATGTCCAGTCCACTCTGCCAGTGCACATAGCCCCATATTTAGGGTCAGAATCCACATTTTTTAGCCAGAGCCCCTGTTCCCAGCCCTGGCTCTGACCCTCCCTTCCCTCAGGCCCTGCAGCTCCCCCAACCAGAGGCTGCATCCCCTCGGGGGTGTGGGCACTGAGGCACGGAGTGACTGCTCAGTCAACCAATCAGAGGCCACATTTCCTCAACAGAGGGTGGGCTAAAAGCTGGTCAGAATGACAGCCCTGTGGTCAATCAGAGCCTCATGCTTCTCCTGCTGGGAAAATCAGGGCCTGTGCCCCCAGGCAGGCACTGTTTCCACCCCCTTCCCTCCCCCTGCGTCCCTGGAAAAGGTCAAGGGGGCCACAGCCCCTGCAGGGGGTCAGGGGTCCCAGATGGGACAAGGAGTCATTACCACTATAAAGAGGGGAATGTTTTGATTTAAGCTAAAGCAGAGTTCATTTCCATCTCAGTAACTGTAGTTTTGAAAGTTTTTTTGCTGGCATTTTTTGTATCACTGTGATAGGGCCGGGGGTGCCAGACTGGAGGTGCAGGGTCATCAGGAACCCCGAGCAGAGGGCTTGGAACAACCAGATCCCATGGGCCTGAAGTAGCAGCCAAACAATTCCTGTTATCTTCAGGTTTATTTTGGATTCCTGCAGAATTCCAAGCTGTTTCTCAGGGTGTTTCATGTTCAGGGACACCAGGGAGTGTGGCACAAAGAGCAGAGGGTTTGGAGAAACTGGAACTGATGGCCTGAGGAGAAACAGACCACTCCTATTATCTCATTGTGGGCTCCTGCAGGATTCCAAGTTGATCTCTGTGACATCCACGCTGTCTCAGAGTCTGCAAGGCCTGATCAATCCATCCAGGAGTTGATCCACAGCGGGATGGTTCCTTGGGGTAGAGTTTCTGTCAGGGCTTTGGAGAAACCACAAAGTTGGTTAAGGGCTTGGAGAACAAGCTTTCTGAGAGGCAGCTGAGGGACCTGGGGCTGTTTAAGACTGTAGAGAAGGAGGATGAAGGGAGACCTCGTCACTGTCTATAACTCCCTGAAAGGAGCTTGTTTTGAGGTGGGTGTTGGTCTCTTCTCCCAAGTGACAGGTGATAGGACAAGTGGAAATGGCCTCAAGTGGTTCCAGGGAGGTTCAGACTTCAGTAAAAAATTCTCCACTGAAAGTGTGGTCAGGCACTGGCAGAGGCTGCCCAGGGTAGTGGTGGAGTTTAAAAGATGAGGTGCTCAAGGAAAGGTATTTTTTGTAGACAGGTATGGTTGGACTTGATGATCTCAAAGACCTTTTCCAACCTCGTGATGATATGAGGATGGGATTTGAGACCCGGATCCCAGCTCATGAGCAGGGCTGGGGACTTAACATGGTTCAGGTTGCCTTGAGCAGGAGAGTGAGACAAGAGGACGTTCAGGGCTCTCTTCAAACCCAAGTTATTTTATGCTTTGATGAATTTTTCCCTTACAGAATTTTTTGAAGATAGAAGATGTGGAGGAAGTAGGAAAAAAAAAAGACATAAGAGGAGATATAAAATGTTTCAGCATAAGCACAGCAGTTCCTGTGAAGAATGCTTCTCCACTCCAATCATTAGTAGGAAACATTTTTGATAAATTGAATTAGAAAAGCATATCTTTATCTGGCCTGGTCCTGAGCCATAAGGAGGGGGATGGACGGGTCACTTGTGTCCCAGAAACTCGTAATAAACCAGGGGCCTGCCTGTGAAGGGTATGGTGAGGTCAGTTCTGTCTCTGGAGGTGATAGGCCATCAGCAGGACCATGGCTGGGAAAGGACCTCTGCCAAAGTACCAATAGGCCCTGTCCTGGGAAAGGTCTTGGATACAGGTGGTCATGTCTGTTCTGCCTGAGGCCATCAGCAGGCACAGGGTTGTGTTTGTTGGGGAAGCTGAAAGGGCAGCAGCAGTCGTGTGGTTTAGAAATGTCACTTCTAAAGTCAGAGTAGGGGAAAATACAGGGGAGCCTCCTTGGGCTCTGTACAATTTGGCACCCTTCCAGGATCCCGTTAAGAGGAGCTCTGAGGCAAATCCCTCGTATCCCTTATATTGCACCTACAGAATCATAGAGACAAATGCCTTACAGTAAGGAGGGGCTGCCTCAGGCCCTTTACAATTTGTCCTGCCTGCTGGGATTACATTAAGCAATTAAAGCTTCCATAAATTTCTGTGTGTGCACACAAACCAGTTTTATTACAACAATTTTGACTGGATAAGAGTTTGGTGGTGGCTCCTGAGGAGATATTGCTGTCAAAAACATTTCTTAAGTAACCCGCAATCAAACAAGAGAAGCCAAATGGAGATAGAAAATATGCAGTTAGAACCCAAATATAGAAAGATACTAATGGCCAGTGTGATGTTAAGAGAGAGGAAAAAGAGTCACACAGTGGAACTTGGAAGGCAGAGACTGTCTGTCAGGAAGAAGAAATGTCACTGGAAGGGTAGTGGATGGACTGTTTGAGCTTGAAGGTGATAAAATCATAGAATATCTTGACTTGGAAGGGGCTCATAAGGATCACTGAGTCCAACTCCCTGCTCCTCTCACAACCACCTAAAATGAAACCTTGTGATTAAGTACATTGTCAAGATCCTTCTTGAACACTGACAGGCTTGGTGCCCTGACCACCTCCTGGGGAGCCTGTTTCAGTGAACGAGCACCTTTTCTGTGAAGAACCTTCTCCTGACATCAAATCGGAACTTCCCCTTACTCAGTCTCATTCCATTTCCTTGTATCCCGTCGCTGGTCACCAAAGAGAGGAGATCCACACCTCCAGTTCCCCATCCCCAAAGGCCAGGTAGTGCTGGCTGTTCACCTGAGACAGGCACTGTGTCCAACATAAGGGAGAAGATGTCCAGAGAGCAAAGCTCACCCACCAGCTGTGGTGAGTGGGCAGTGCTGGAACTGGTGATGTGAGAGACCAGTGTCCTGGGGAACCTTCCCAGTCTGTCCCTACCACCAACGGCACAAAAAGTCTTCTCTTTCCTGCACCTGCATCTCTGGGCTCTTCTCCTCACACACACTGGAGCGTGCACTCACCCTGCTTTGGTCACAGAGTTCAACAAACATTGGTGTTGTCCTCTGCTGCATACTTCCAGCTCAGCACAGCCCCTCCCCAGCTCTCCCCACAGCCCCCGATTTCTCTCCAGCCCAGCCCAGCAGAGCAGCCCAGTCTGGGCTGGTCCCACAACAGTGTCCACCGCAGGTTGCAGCAGAGCTCTGGGCTCTCTTGTCACAGCCCCAGCCCCTCTGAAAAGCACAGCAGCTGATGGGGGCAGGGACAGCTCTCAGCCTCCCTTACAGCCCCAGGGATGGAGGCTTGATAGGGCACAAGGACATGGAAAGCAGTGAAAATCCAGAAAGAAGTTGCTCTCTCTAATGCACTTCCTCTGCACTGTGAAGGATAATAAAAAAATGCTTTTTCAAATATGTCAGTAGTAAAAGGCAGGCCAGAAAGAGCATTGGACCATTACTTGATGAGCATGGGCACCTCTTTAACAGAAACTTAGACAAAGCAATGACTTTTAATGTTTTTGTCTGCATCAGTATTCAATAACGATATTGGGCTTGCTCTCCCCCAGATCCTGGAGCTGGAGGATCATGACTGGACAAACAATCTCCCAATCAACCCGGAACCTGTGCAGGATCTGCTGCTCCAGCTGGATCCCTCCAAGTCAATGGGGCCTGATGGGGTTCATCCAAGGGTACATAAAGAGCTGGCTGATGTCATAGGGATACCTCTCTCAATGATTTTTCAATGCTTTTGGGAATCTGGAGAGGTACCAGGTGACTGGAAGGTAGCAAATGTTGTCCCAACCTTCAAGAAGGGCAGCAGGGATGACCCCAGTACCTACAGGCATGTCAGTCTCACTGCAGGGCCTGGGAAGATTATGGAGAAGATTATTCTGGGAGCTATTGAAAAACATCTGAAAGGCAACACAGTCATTGGTCCCAGGCAGCAGGGGTTTATCAAGGGAAGGTCCTGCCTTACACACTTAATGTCCTTCTACGACCGAGTCACCCACCCGGTCGACCAGGGAAAACCGGTCGATGTCATTTTTCTGGATTTCAACAAAGCCTTTGATCCTGTCTCTCACAGGATTCTCATTGACAAAATGTGCAGAATACAGCTGGATAAACACATAATGCAGTGAGTGAACAACTGGCTGATGGATCTGCCTCGAAGAGTCACAGTGAAGGGAGTTACATCAGGTTAGTGACCAGCCATTGGTAGGGTCCCACAGGGATCCATCCTGGGGCCAGTGGTGTTCAATATCTTCATAAATGTCCTGGATGAAAGACTTGAAGGTTTATCGACAAAGTTTGCTGATGACACAAAAGTCGGGGTAGCTGTTGACACTCTTGGGGGCAAAGAGGCCCTGCAGATGGATCTTGACAGATTGGAGAGCTAGAAAATCACCAACAGCATGAAATTAAACAATGGCAAGTGCTGGGTTCTGCACCTGGGACACGGCAAACATGGATACAGGGACAGACTGTGGCCTGAGAGGCTGGAGAACAGCCCTGCGGAGAGGGACATGTGGGTTCTGGTCGACAGCAATTTGAACATGAGCCAACAGTGAGCCCTGGCAGCCAAGAGGGCAACAGTGTCCTGGGGTGCATCCAGCACAGCATCGCCAGCCGAGGGAGGGAGGGGATCGTCCTCCTCTACTGTGCACTGGTGAGGCCCCACCTCGAGCACTGGGAGCCGTTCTGGGCGTCACAGGATAAGAAGGACATCAAACTCCTGGAGAGTGTCCAGAAGAGGCCGCAAGACAGGAGAAGGGTCTAGAGGGGAAGTCATGAGGAAGGGCTGAAGTCACGTGGTCTCTTCAGCCTGGAGAAGAGGAGACTGTGAGGGGATCGCAGAGATGTTTGCTGCCTTCTCACAAGGGAGGGAGGTGAAACAGGTGCTGACCTCTTCTCTTGTGACCTATGATAGGACTCGAGGGAATGGCAGGACAATGTGCCAGGGGAGGGTTAGATTGGATATTAGGAAGAGGTTCTTCGCTCAGAGGGATGTGAAACACTGGAAAAGCTCCCCAGGGAAGCAGTCATGGTACTGAGTCTGCCAGCATTCAAGAAGCATTTGGACAATGCCCTCAGCCACATGGTGTGAATATTGGGATTGTCCTGTGTAGGGATAGGAGTTGGATTCAATGAACTTTGGGGGTCCTTTCCAGCTTGGGTAATTCCATGGTTCTGTGATTCTGTCATTCTATGATTCTATGACCCAACCCTTCTATGAACTTTCCACAAATGAACTCTTAGATTACTCCTCTATGACCCCACTCATCTATAATCCAGCTCTTCTGTGACCCATCTCTTATATGACCAGGACCTTCTATGACACAAGTCTTCTATGATACAATCTTTCTTTAACCTTCTATAACCCAACTATTCTCTGATTCTTTCAGGACACGGCTTTCTATGACCCAACTCTTCTATGATTTGACCCTGTTATGACCTTTCTATGACCCGAGCCTTCTATGATGTGACCTTTCCATGAGTTGACTCTTCTATAGTCTTCTATGACCCAAGAACTCTATCACCCCACTCTTCTTTGACTCCCCTATGACTCAGTTCTTCTGAAACCTGAGGATTCTGTGAACCAAGCCTTCTATGATCTGACTCTTCTCTCACCCTTCAATGGCTTTTTGTGACCCAAATTCTCTATGATTTTCCATGACCCAACTCCTGTGTGACCCAGATGCTCTATGAGCTGAATAATCCATGCCCATGCCCTTCTATGACTCAACCCTTATATGAACCCACCTGTCTATTACCTGACTCTTCTATAACTCTTCTATGGCCTGACCCTTCTCTGACCCTTCTGTACCCTGATTCTTCTATAACTCGATTCCTATTTCAACCAACCCTTCTATGACCCTTATATGATCAAAAGTTTCTGAAAGTCAAATAAATTCTAACGCTTCATTGATTTGACTCTTTAATGACACAAATATTCTATGACCCTTTTATGATCTGAATCTTTTATGACTTGAGACTTCTATGACCCAACATTTCTACAAACCTTCTATGACTCAATACTTCAATGAACCACCTAAAATTTTACTCTTCCATCACTTCTCTATCACCCGACTCTTCTATGACCTGATTCTTCTCACACCCAAGGTTTCTGACTCTTCTATTACCAGAACTTTTGACCCCGCCTTTCTATAACCCAACTCTTCTGAACCTGCAGTGATCTGTGTGTGACACCCTTGGCATCCCAAAGAAATCTACAGGCCTATGTTTAGAATGAAATGGAATAACTGGTCCAGATTGGATTCAGCAATGTGAGAATGTCCATGACACCAGGGTCATTGTAGTCACAGCCAGATCTGCCTTCCCAGGGCCTGAGGGTCAGGGCTTGGATTTTCTGAGCATTACAGGTGCCTACAGAGTGCCTTTGCCTCCCTGCAATCACGGCCTCAAACTATCTCTTCTAACAAGTCCCTGACTATGGCTTTGTCAGTAACGAGTCTCACTGACACCAATTAAAACTTCAAGGTACTTTTGTTTTGCTTTTGAGTTCTTGAGAGGTTTCTTGAATCTCCTCTTAGTTGCTGAGGTTCAAGGACTACAGAGGCAATGCACCTTGGGCCTCATTAAAATACAGAAAGTGTTAATGAGCTCTTTATCTTCCGTAGTTTTGTTCAGGTCTTCAAGCTTTGTAGAGCTCATTGGGATCATTTCCCAGTGTGGTTAAAAAGGAACATTTCAAAGTTATGTTTAAAGTTTGTATTTCATTATATTTCATTTCAAAGAAGAGGTGACAGAAGCATTCTCCAATTGACATTGTGGCAGAGTGTCTCCTCAGAGGTCTGAGCAGCATGGAGAAGCAGTCCCTTGAGGTCTGACACTGCATGGACAGCCTTGCTCCTCACCACCCACAACCCACCATTTCTTTCATTGCCCCTACGGGTCTTGCATCCCTTTTCCTTCCATCAGACTTCCCTGGACTCCAGAGCTGAGTGTTCCAGCTCCATGGCACCATCTCCCTCTGCTTTCCTTACAGATCTGGCTGCTCGCAGGCACAGGAGAATAAGAAAAGCAAAGCATGATAAAGTGTCAAAATCAGTATACCCCGTCCTCACTCACATGTTCAGCACAAGATGTCTCTGATGATGTTGCCTTTCTACAAGGGACAGTCTTAAAGGAAAGGCTGAGATAGATACAAAAAAGGTAGATATAAACATAATTAAAGACTTTGCTGAAGAGACGATCGGACTGCTGAGAGACAGGGAAGCTCTGAACTCCCTGAAGCTCAGAGCAGTAGCAAGGTAGGTGAGAGTTCTCTGAATGAATAAAGAATGAGGAGAGGAGAAAATCAGAGAAGAAAGTAGTGGGCCTTAGTCTGGAGAGTCTGAGTCAACAAAGAAGACATCAGAAATGGCTATTGGATCATGAAAGGGGAAGGGACAGGGACGATGAAGTCGGGTGAATGCACCGTATGACAGGAAGAACAGTAGTGAGGAAATCCCAGGGAAAGACTAATATTTCTTTGGAAAATCCATTTTGAGAGACTATGGGATTGGTCTAACTCTCTTGTGAGTGAGGACAAGCAAGGGTTCCACTCATCTTTGAAAGGGGTAAAAGTGCAACCCCAGGATTCCCAGGCTGCACAAGCTCACTTTGGAGAGGAGGGGCCATGGGATGACTGCTGTTGGGTTACTATTTGTGCACCTGAAAGAGGAGAGAATCGTCATGGACTCACCAAGGGTAAATCACATGTCAGCAACCTGGTTGTGTTCATGATGAAGCAGCTGCATTTGTGCCGCAGGTGACAACAGTTCATGTTATTTACCTCCATTTCAGCAAGGCTTTGGCGTGGTCTCTCTCAATACTCTTGTACCCCAGTGAGGCCATTGCAGTCTGGGTGGGCTGATCAAACAGATGAACAAAACAGCGGTTGGATGCTCAGACTGAGAGAGTAGTGATCAAGGGTCCGTATCCTCCTTGGAGTTCGGGGAATACCCTATGGTTTAGTGAGGTGACACAGGGGACTCTGGAACCCTGTGCAGCTGAACACCCATATCCATATCCCACAAGAGGAAGATCTCACCACATTTTTCAATGACACTAACTCGGGAGCACCTTTCCTGTGTCTTATGCCTGCCTTTCAGGGGAAACCTAATGTGCACAAGGCCTGTCCTGTCATAAGACAGAGAAAGGAGGAAGTCCACGTCCTGTGCCTGGGATAGAGTGAAACCATGCAATTTCAGGGGCAGGGGATGTCTGACTGAGGAGCAGCTGTGTGGAAAAACTCTGGTGGCTCCGGGAAACAGAAGGAAAAAAAAAAATCCAGCAGTGTGACCTGGTGGCCCAGCAGTGCCCTGGATTGTGTGAAGAGGAGCCTCAATAAAAGAGTGGGGGAAGAGATTATCTCACAATGCTCATTCCTTGTCAGACAACCAGTACGCTCCTGAGTCTGTCCCTGGTCCCCCGGTTCCAGTGTACTGGGTCTGGCTGGGATGGGGTTCATTTTCTTTCCAGCAGACCCTGTGGTACCTGTTGAAAACGGAGGGAGTCACCGACACCAGATGGTTCATCAGTGGAACTCGTTTATTAGTAGCATTACAATCACTTTTATAATGGTGATAATTAGCTCATACATGTTGCAAAATCTAAGCTCATTATTGGTCGCTCAGCCATTTGTGTTATATCATATTGTTTACATTCCTGCGGTTACTTTTATCTTGTTTTGTGCTCTCTGTTCTGCATTCTTCTTTCTTTAGGGACTTTCCAGCTTCCTTTGTTTACCACCAAGGACAGACTGACCTTGTTTCATGCCACGTCTTCTAATTCAAGCAGATTTCTCTGACTATGGCCTTTGTCTAGTAACCAGTTCCTAATTGCTGACTCCTGACTCTCCACAGGTACCTTTTTTTGCATTGGTGTCCAAAGGAGGGTTGGTGACACAACAGGGGTCTGGCTGTTGCTGAGCTGGGTTGGCCCAGCATCAAGGCCTTCTCTGTTCCTCACTCTGCTCCCTGCCAGTGAGTCAACCGTTTCTCACCATCCTCCATGCTCCTCCTGGTGCTGGGGTGGGCAGGTGACTTGGGAGCACTGGAGTCATTGGAGCCTGGGAGAGTGTCAGGAGAATAATCTTTAATATTTTGTCATTGTTTTTAACAGTCCAAACCTTTTCTAACTGGCAATAAATTAAATTAACCTTCAGCAAGTCAACACATCTTTGCCAAGGACAGTAATTTGTCACTGCACTCCTTTTCTTTCTCTTGACTTGTGAGCTGCTCTGGTTTATTTTCTGCCTTTGTCCCATTGAGTCAGGGCAGGGAGGGAGCAGCTGGGGGTTGTTTGGCTGCTGGCCAAAGTCAACCCACCACAGGACACACCAAGACTGTTGTGTCCAGTACGGGGCTCCCCAGCACAAAGAAGACCCTGCACAGCCTGGAGTGAGTCCTGCAAAGGCCAGAAAGATGGCTGGGGCCTGGAGCACGTTATGGACAGGGGGAGGCTGAGAGAGCTGGGGTTTGAGAAACCTCTCAGGGTAAAACACTGAGCAAGGCCCCAGGGCAGCTGGGGGCTCCCAATCAATGGGCTTTTTCAGTATTTGTAGAGACAAGGCCATGAGCCCCTGATCTGTTTGGAGCTGTATGATAAAGAGCTTTGTGGAGAGAGCAGCAGTGACAAGAGCCGTGGGACTGGTGTGCAACAAATGTCAGTAGGAAACTGGTTCCCTTTTTATTAATAATGGTGGTGGAATTGGATATCACTGAGCAAAAGCAAGGACAGAGGTGACAATGTAGTAAAAGTTCTTCCTCAGGGTTTGGACGTACATCCAGACATGGAAATGTCCAATGTGTGGGACACATCTGGCATGATTTCCCTGGGGCCACTTCTCCAGGGTGTCCAGGGAACGTGAAACACACCAGGCTCCTCTCTTTTGCTCTCTTGTCCTTGCTCCCTTCACCATGACACCTGACTCTACACCGTGAACAGCCTGCTTGGTGCCCTCACCCTGCACACTCTCATGTTTAAGCTCTACACTGATGCCCTCCCCTTCTGGGCTATTTCTATCCCAGCCCAGTTTCTCCCCAGCTCTCTCCACCTCTCCTGTCCTCTCCCACAGCCCAGTGTGGTGCAGCCCAACAGAGCAGCCCAGCCTGGAATGGCAGCCCCAGCATTTCTGAAGAGCACAGTAACTTCTTGGGGGGCAGAGAGGGGTCTCCTCCTGCCCATTGTCCCCAGGGCTGCTGCTGGCAATAATGACACAAGGAAAAAGAGGCCACTCACGTCCAGGCTCCCCTACACTCGTATTGCATGTGATCCTCAACACCAACTGCATTTGATCACTCCTTTGCCCCCACCATCCCCACTGCCCCGGAGAGCACAAGAGCTCTGGGGCTCCTCAGGCAGCTCCTGCATCTCTCCCGTCTCCCTCTCCTCTGCCTGCTGGGTCCTCACTCACTCCCATGGGGCTTCAGAGTCCTTGTTTGCGGATACATGGATTTGGTCCTTTACTTTTGGGGGACATGAACTCTGAGGGTGTTTCGTCTTCAGATTCTCCCTTCACTCCTAGCCCAGAGCTGATGATGAGACCCCATTCTCTCCTCACCCATTCAAATTCATTTTTGTGAGAGATTTGTATGTGCCATCAGTCCCGTTGCACATGAAGCCACCCAAGAAGGTAATGGGGAGCCCATTAAAAACATCTGTACTGGCACTGGACAGTGAGAAGAGAGCTTTTAAAACCAGAAATTTTGGTCCAATGGAATACAATGATAGCATGAACTTGGACTTTTTATTGGCGCCATCTTTGGACAAAGAGCTCAACATTCAAGTACCACATCTGGGAGATGTCATTTTATTGAAGAGCTGGATTTGGACAGGCCACATCTGACACCATTGTGCAAGAGTAACCCTCAACTGGATCAAAACTCAAGACACGTAGTGTAGCTCGGAATATTATCTATAGGTAGGATTATGGCAAGGGAATATAGCAGATTTGTGGGTTGAGATAACTCTGGGAAATGTGCAGGGAAGGGGAAACAGATTATTGTTGGTGAAAAAGTATCCACTGGGGCAGTTTGTATAGGGCATCCTTGAGCTCCTTGTTCCTCAAGCTGTAGACGAGTGGATTCAGTGTTGGAGGCACCACCGATTACAAAACCAACACTGTGAGGTTTAGAGCTGGGGACGAGATAGAAGAGGGTTTCAAGTAGGCAAAAAAACCAGCGCTGAGAAACAAGGAGACCACAGCCATGTGAGGGAGGCAGGTGGAAAAGGCTTTGTGCTGTCCCTGCTCAAAGGGAATCCTCAGCACGGCTCTGAAGATCTGCACATACGACAAGACAATGAAAACAAAACAACCAAAACCTAAACAGAGAGGGAACATGATAAACCCAACCTCCCTGAGGTAGGATCCTGAGCATGAGAGCTTGAGGATCTGGGGGATTTCACAGAAGAACTGTTCCAGAGCATTGCCCTTACAGAGGGGCAGTGAAAATGTACTGGCCGTGTGCAGCAGAGCATTGAGAAAGCCAGAGCCCCAGGCAGCTACTGCCATGTGGACACAAGCTCTGCTGCCCAGGAGGGTCCCGTAGTGCAGGGGTTTGCAGATGGCAACGTAGCGGTCATAGGCCATGATGGTGAGTAGAGAACACTCAGTGCTGATGAAGCAGACAGAGAAAAAAATCTGTGCAGCACATTCTGGATAGGAGGTTATTCTTGTGTCCCAGAGGGAATTTGCCATGGATTTGGGAACAGTGGTGGAGATGGAGCACATGTCGAGGAGGGAGAGGCTGAGGAGGAAGAAGTACATGGGGGTGTGGAGATTGTGGTCCCAGGCTATGGTGATGATGATGAGGCCGTTTCCCAGGAGGGCAGCCAGGTAGATGCCCAGGAAGAGCCAGAAGTGCAGGAGCTGCAGCTCCCGTTTGTCTGCAAAAGCCAGGAGGAAAAACCAAGTGATGGAGCTGCTGTTGGGCATCTGATCCTTTTGTTCATGAGGTCCTGCCAATGGCAGAAGTCACACTCAAAAGTCAGGAGTTCTCTGAGAAATTCTCTTTCCTTTCCCTGTCCCTCAAACATCACTCAATCACAGACCATCTCTCCCCTCCATTTTAGGGCTTTCAGATCTCTCCTTGGCTGGAGTTCTGGGCTGGGCTGGATGAATGTGCCATTAGGAGCAGGGCTCTGCCCATGACCTCCCAGAAGCCATCCCTGCTCTACAGCAGCAGCACCTGGGAAAGGAAGTGACAGCTTCTGGAATTCACTCTGCACTTCATCTCTTATCCACCGGTAACACAGAGGAACTGCTCAACATCTTTCAGCAGGAGAATCCCAGGGAAGCTCCTGGATATGCTAAAACTGCAGTGACCTGAGCAGAGACAGCTCCCTCCTCAGCCCCACATTCTGCACTTCCCAGAGACCTACAGGTTCAGACAGAATGATGGACTTTGCTCCCATGGACACAACTGCATAACCAGACCTGCAGCGTTGGTGTGTGAGCTGCACCTGAACCTCCCTTGCTTCCAGGAGTGTGAGGGGCAGAACAGAGGCAGAGGAGAAGAGGAAAAGATGGAGGGAAAGTGCTCCTGCTGTGGGAGGACAGGGACAAACAGAATCACAGAATGACCTTAGTTGGAGGGGTCCAACAGGGATTGTTGAGTCCAACTCTGAGCCCTGCATTAGACAATCCCAACATTCACGTCCTGTGTCTGAGGACATTGTCCAAATGCTTCTTGAATATTCTCAGGCCATGGCTGCTGCCCTGGGGAGATGTTCCAGTGCTCCATCACCCTCTGGCTAAAGAACATTTTCCTAATATTCAACTGAAACCTCCCCTGGCACACCTTCCTGTCAAATGGCAATTGGGACTTCCTCCTCCTTAGGATGTAGTTTCTAAGGAGGTGACTCAACCAAAGACCCTGCAGCCCTGAGGACAGAAGCTCTACTGGGTGGAAGAGGGTCAAGGGGCTGCTCTGGGGAAGGCATCTGCACTGCAAGGGATGGCAGGGAGGTACTCAAATTCCCCTCCCGGCACTTCTGGTAGCAGTTCAGCCTCAACCCCTGCCCGTGTCTCTGCTGCCTGGAGCTGTCTCTGGGAGGAGCTGTTTCCCTGTCCCCACGCCTCCTCCCTACCAGTGCTCACAGAGCCCATCCAACTGCTGTGTGCCCGGCTCTGCCTTGCAGACACCTCCCAGCAGCAGGGCACTGCCCGGGGGTGTCTCTGGGTGTGCAGGCAATGTGCAGATCATCAGTACTATCCTGATGAGGCTGTAAAGGTTATCCTTGGGTTCTCTGCAAGCCATGGGCTTTATTTCTGATAAATGCAAATATTGTCTTCTCTAAATGAAAAAAGATTTGGAATTAAAGTATTTCCTGCAGAACAAAGGGAATTTCCAAGTCTACATCCTCACCAAGAGAAACAAGAGGAGGAGACTGAAAGCACATGCTTCTTCCCTTTCAGGCCGTTCCTACCTTGATGTGCTTCTCTAAAAGCTGCTTCTGCTGATGTCTGGTGGAGATCTGGCGCTGTGAGCTGTCCCGATGCACACAGCACCTTCTTGACAGCAGAAGGACCCTACCCTGGTCTGCTGGGTTTCAGTCTTTCCACCCACAGCTTCTCCCCACAGCTCCATCGGGGGGATCCCCGGGCAGGATGAGCACTGACCCTGGCAGGCGACAGAGTCCCTGTCTTGGCACACAGACCCTGGAGTGCAGGGACCCTGTTCTGAAGAACAGCTGGGGCACCCCTGGCTGCTCACCTGGTTTCACAGCAGTTCCAAATTGCCTTACAAGAACCCCCTCCTTACAGATCCCATGAGCTGTGTGCTTTGCCGGCTTTAGGAGATGGCTCCAGGAACTACATCTGCATTGCCCATCACCCAGACTTACAGTGTACAGAACTACAATGATTTCTCCTCCAGTCAGCTCTCAGTCATCCTCCCACTCCTGACCACATTTAACCTCTCTCTCTGCCTTGCTCGTCTCCCTGAAGAATAGCTGGTATTTTCCTCCTCCATGGTACACTTTGCAGAGGAGCTGTTCCTGAGTAGAGCTGTCTCTTTGTAGTGCTGCCCACTTGACAGGAGCTCCAGAAAACTGGAGGAAGTGATGACAGACTGGGAAAAGCAAGGAAATGGCTTTGATGCAGAGTATATTGGATGTGTTTCACTAATCTAAAGGAGCAAGCCCTGACCTCCAGCCCCTGAGAGGCAGATCCTGTCCCTCTCTTGTTCTCTTCCTGGGGCAGTGGGATGTGGGGAAGCATAATGCCAAGGGCAGGATTATAGTACGACACATAACAAGCCCCTAAGTATGCCTCTCCCTTGAGAAACAAAGCCTTGGGCTGGTTCAGACTCCTTCTGAGGAATATGTTGCACCACAGTACTGCCCTTGGAATATTTCTTTCTCCTCTTGTGCCATCTGGACCTCCCCAATTACATTTTGTGGCAATATTTCTTTCTCCTGCAATTTTCCACTATAAAGAAATGCTCCACCATCTCTGAAACCACCCTTCAAGCACTCTCAGGCAGCTCCTGGAGTGTCCGTAGTCTCCACACCATGGAGCCCAGGGCCCTCTGGTCATGTACTTGAGGCCTCTAGACCCTATCTTGGGGGGTTTCTGGGCACTCTCCACGATGGTTTCAGGTCAAACCATAGTGGCCATAGGCCAAGAAAGAGGGAGCGAGACTTTTCATTAAGGTCTATAGCAGCAGGAGAAGGGGCGATGACTTCAAGCTGCAATAGGGGAGATTTAGATTGGATATAAGGAAGAAATGTATCACAACTATGGTGGCAAGACACTGGCACAGGTTGCCCAGAGAAACTGTGGATGCTCAGTCCCTGAAAGTGTACAACGTCAGGGACTTTGAGGAACCTGAACTCATCAAAGGTGTCTCTATCCATGGCATGCAGATTGGAACTTGATGGTCTTTTAGGCCGTTCCAACCAAAACCATTCTATGATTCTTTGAGTCTTATATCCCCAATGCCTTCTCTACAGGGCCACAAAGAGCCCTACAGGGAAGGACCTGATGGTCCTGGTGGATGAGAAGCTGGACATGAGCAGGTAATCTGTGCTTGCAGACCAGAAGGCCAAACATTTCATGGCTATACTAAAAAAAAAACGATTGACAACAGATTGAGCGAGGTGATTCTCCCCCTCTACTGTGCTCTGGTGAGAACCCATCCAGAATGCTGCATCCAGCTCTGGAGTCCTCAGCACCTGAAGGACATGGACCTGTTGGAGCGGGTCCAGAGATAGCCATAAAGATGATGAAAGTTGTAGAACAAGTCCCATGTGAAAAGAAGCTGAGAGAGTTCGGGTGGTCCAGCTCTGATGACTCTAAGAAGACCTTATTGTGGCCCTCAATGCTTAAAAGTGTTGATAAGAAAACTTGTTAGCAGGGCCGGAAGCAATAGGACAAGGGGTGAAGGTTTTAAAATAAAACAGTTTAGACTAGATATTAGGATAAAATCTTTTTCCCTGAGGGTGCTGTGGCGGAGGCACAGGTTGCCCAGAGAGGTCCTGGATGCCTCATTCCTGGAAACATTCAAGGTTAGGTTGGATGGGACTCTGAGCAATCTGATCTACTTGAAGATCTCCCTGATCACTGCAGGGCAGTTGGACTAGATGACCTTCGTGGTCCCTTCCAACCCAAACCATTCTACAATTCTAAACACTATGTAAGCATTTTAAATTGATGAAACAATCCTATAAAATAAAAACATTGCTGTTTCTAGGACATGAATTTCAACAATTTCAGAGAAACCTTTCAATACCCAGAAGGTAAAACATTGATTCAAACAAAGTTCCAACGCATCTATGTGAGAGATTCACCAAGTGGGTCAGCAGGAGAACCTCCCGGGATGACCTTGCGCGCCGAAGATGGGGTTTCTGCCTCAGGGGTTTGAGACTCATGATGGGAAGCCAGAAAGTGCATTTGGGGTCTGTGCAAGACTTGCCATGGGATGTGCAGGAAAAGACCAAAGGCAGGAAAAGGGTGGGATCAAGGTGGTTTGTGGAGAAAGAAGCATGAGAGAACAAGGAGAAAAGGGACGGGGGATGGGGGACAGGGGTGGGGGGAAGTAGCTAGTCATGAGTAAACCGGTGGCTGGTCAGTACACCTGGGACCTGATTGAATGAATCCCATGGGATAACAGCCCTGCAGAGCAGAGACCTGCAGAGAGCTGTTTGGAGGTCAAAGATATCCTCTTCCAGCCTGTCACAGTCCAGCTGTATTGGCAGCTAAACACGAGCAGTTATGGTGATCTCATTCCCTTAACCCCACTTATGGAAAGAGGAAAGGGAAATGACAGAAAAAGTCTCCTGGGTCTAAAAATAAAACTAAACCAACTTTAATGAAACAATAATACTAATAAGGTGAATATTATTAATAAGAAAACTATAAGATATATACATTTATTCAAAACTGCACACACACTCCTTGATGACTACATCATCATGGATGCTGCAGAGCAGGCGTAGGGAAAAAGTCCCAGTTTGGAGTGAGCAGCAGGAGGGAGCTGGACTCAGGATCTAGATTCGGAAATGCGTGGATCAGGTATCGGGGCAAAAAGACAAATGAAATCCTCACTGGACACAAGTCATTACAGTAGAGAACTTGACCTTCTTGATCCCTCAGTTTTATCCTAAGTATGGCATCCATGGGAAGGAATCATCTGGCGGTCAATTTGTGGTCACCTGACTGTGCGCCCCTCCCTGTAGATTCTACATTTTTCCTCCCCTTTCACTTACGGCTCCACCAGCTCAAGGATGGTCTTGGTTTCCATAGGAATGAGTACAAGCAGTGACCTTTCTGCATCCTAGTGCCATGTGTGATCACTGCCAGAGAGAAACCCTGTCTGAAACAGAGGCAGTGAACTTTCAGAAAATGCACTTACTCAAATGAAGCTGAACTGAAGTGAGAAAACTGATTCTCCTTCAGCTCAAACCAGAAAAAAAGGTTGTAGGTGCTGGGAAAGTTTAACTGGAAATTCCCAGCTGGTAGTCTTGGGTCATCATGCAGTCCAGCTGTCATCCAGGGAGGATTCAAATGGGGCTCAGCAGGGATCTGTCATGGTAAAAGATCTCCTTGCTTCGAGGAGCACCCATGAGAGGTGTCCCAGCACAAGGGGTGATAATGGCCATGCAGCCACACTGCCCAACAGGGAGAGCTCAGCCAAGGCTCACTTAGGCTGTGATATTGATGGGATAAAAGTGATTGACCCATAGTGTAAATTGTACATAACAGAGCTACGCACAAGGCTCCTTATGGGCAACCAGTGTGCTGCTATGCTCCTTGTGGGTTTCTTAGACGAGTTCATGGCCTGGCTGTGCCTTGACCTCTTCTGGAGCCTGAACCAAACTGCTGTAGGTCTGGTAAAAGTGCAGGGTTAAATTAGGCACTCGTCACAGGGCTGCTGTGGGGAAAGTCAGCTCCATCGCAGCCAGACCCAGTACAAAGGTGTTCATGGGTCTCATTCAGCCTGTATTATTCTGGGACTTTTCTTTGGAGAGGTCTTCAAAGAAAAAAAGACACAAGAAAGTGAAAAACGGAGGCAGAAGTAGAGATACAGAATGCACCAGTATAAACACAGCAGCTCCTCTGAAGAACATTTCTCAGCTTTGGGAAATTCATTTGATAAGTTTGATGAAACAAACTTTCCTTTATCTGTTCACATCCTGGGCCACAAGGAGTGTGACGGGTATCATGTGGCCAGTTATGTCTCAAGAACCCATAATCCAGTAGGAAGGCAATGGCTATGAGGGGGATGTGAGGCCACTTCTGCCTCTGGAGGGGACAGGTCAACAGCAGGAACATGGCTGAGAAAGGGACCATGAGGTCACCACTGAAGTAGCCAAGAGGTCAGCCCTTGGCTCATGGCTAGGATTTGAGATTTTAAGCTCACATCTGGCAATGTCTCTGACAGGCCAGCAGAAGACACCTGGTTGGCACATTGACAACGAGGTCCCGTAGGAGGGTTGGGTCATAGAAGGGTAGGGTCATAGAAGACTCAGGTTGTGAAAGAATTGAGTCATAGAAGAATCAGGGCGTAGAAGAGTCAAGTCAAACAAGGGCTGGGTTAAAGAAGGGTCGGGTCATAGAAGGATTAAAGAAGGATCAGGTTGCAGAAGGGTAGCATCATAGAACGGTCACAGAAAGGCTGGGTCATAAAAGAGTCAGTTCATTGTAGAGGTCATAGAGGGGCTGGGTTATAGAAGTGTCATAGAATATTTGGGTCCTACAGGACTTGGGTCATAGAAGGGGGCACAAAAGAGCTGAGTCATAGAAGAGCTGGGTCAGAGAAGAGTCTCATCACAGACAAGTCATTGAAAAGCTGGGTCATAGAAGGGTGATAGAACAGTTGGGTCTTAAACAAGTCAGGCCATACAAGAATCATTTCATAGACACCTGTCTATGTTCATGGAAGAGTCAGGTAAGAGAAAGGTTGGGACATAGAAGAATCAGACCATAGAGGAATAGGGTCATAGAAAGGTCACAGAAGATTCATAGAACGATCAGGGCAGAGAATAGTTGCAGAATAAAAGGGTCAGGTCATAGAAGAGTCAGGTAATAGAAGAGCTGGATCATTTAAGAGTCACGTCATACAGGAGATATGTCATAGAAGGTTCAGAGAAGAATCAGGTTAGACATGGGTCATAGAAGGGTTGTGTTAATGAAGAGTCATAGAAGAGTTGGGTCATACAAGGGTTGGGTCTTAGAAGAGTTGAATGATAGAGGAAACTGGTCAGAAAAGACTCAGGTCACAGAAGGGTCATGTCGTAGATGGGTCGGGTCATAGAAGAGTCAGACCATAGGAGATTTAGATTATGGAATTGCGAGGTCACAGAAGAGTAATGGAAAGCTCTGGTCATAGAAGGGTTGGGTCATAGATGGATTGGGTTATAGAATGGTCAGGTAAGACATGAATGGGGTCACAGAAGAGTCAGATCAGAGAAGAGCTGGATCAGAGAAGAGTCACAGAAATGTTATAGAGATGTCGGGTCATGAAAGAGTGACAGAAAAAACACAGAAGGGTCATAGTAAAATATGTAAGAGTAGCGTCATGGAAAAGTCTGGTTTATGGAAGAAAGGGTCATGGAAGAGCTGGTCAAAGAGGAGTTGTCCTGCTGGCAGACACCCCTGACACACACAGCATCCCCTCAACAGGAGAAAGAGCCTGCCCTGGCTTAGGGTTGCACCTTCCACCAATAGCTTCTCCCCACAGAGCCATGGGGAGCTCCCCGGGCAGGCTGAGCACTGACCCTGGCAGGCAGTAGATTCCCTGCCCCGGCACACAGACCCTGGGCTGCACGGACCCTGATCTCAAGAACAGCCTGTGGTGCCCCTGAGGGCACAGCCCTGTACTTGTTCCCAGCACAAGGCAACCCTTATGCCCTGTCCCTCTGACACTTCAGTAGGGAAGCCCTGCTCGACACCAGGTTCTTCTCCTCTGCAGCAGAGACTCTGGGAGAGACATCCTGACACATCCTGGAAAACGTGGGATGTGTCAGCTTTAGGGAATCCCTCCAGGAACTGCACCTGCATTGTCCTACAGTCAGAGACTTATCTTGTGAAAGGCTGTGAGGATTCCTCCCTCAGTGAGCTCTCAGCATCCTCCCATCCCACACTGCCTTCAACATCACAGTATCACAGTATCACAGTATCACAAGGCTGGAAAGGACCTCCGAGATCATCAAGTCCAACCTATAACCCAACACTAACACCAACACTAACACCAACCATCATCTAAACCATGGCACTCAGTGCCTCATCCAATCTCCCCTTAAACACCTCCAGGATCGGCGACTCCACCACCTCCCTGGGCAGCGCATTCCAATGGCCGATCACCCTTTCGGTGAAGAACTTTTTCCTCACATCAAGCCTAAACTTTCCCTAAACATCTCTCCTCCTCCCTCCTCTCCCCTCTCTGGCTGCAGGCAGTGCCCTCAGCCGTGCTTTGCAGAGGAGCTGATCCTGGGCAGAGCTGGCTCTGTAGCACTGCCCACTTGCCATGACCTCCCTCCATCCCAGGAGCCCAACCCAGTTCAGCAGCAGAGGAGCAGCACAAGGCAGCACTTTCTCTGCCCCCTCTGGGCTCCCTCTCTGGGTCTCCAGGGTATCTTCCTATGAAACTGGCTGAAGTCATCACTCGTCCTCTCTCTCTCTCAAATGGGGAGAGCTACTTCTTTCCTGCAGTGACAATACGATCCTTTTGTTTAGTCTAAGGAAAAGGGGTGCAAATCCCAGTGGGGCAATGAGAGAAATGGTGGGATGTGGAAGGTGAGGAGCAAGGCTGTCCGTGCAGTGTCAGACCTCAAGGACTGCTTCTCCATGCTGCCCAGACCTCCTGAGGAGACACCCTGCATCAATGCCAAATGTACAATTTCACCTCTTCTCTGAAAAAATTGTAATGAAATACAAACTTTACACTAAAATTAATTTTTATTCAGCACTTTTTTTCCTCTTCCCTTTTAACCACACTGGGAAAGGAGTTCAACAAACTGTAGAAAGCTTGAAGACCTGAAGAAAACTGCAGGCAGAGAAAGAGCTCATTAGGGCTTTCTGTATTTTAATGAGACCCAGGGTGTATTTGCTGCTGAGTCCTTGAACTTCAGCTACTGAAAGGAGATTGAACAAACCTCTCAAGAAGCCAAACCCAAAACTCGAAGTACCTTGAAGTTTTAACTGGTCTCAGTGAGGATCATCACTGGGAAAGCCTCCCCAGCCACTCGTTAGTGCCAGTAGTTGGAGGCCATGGCTGCAGGGAGGAAAAGGTACTGTGAAGACAGCTGTAATGCTGAGAAAAGCCTGGGTTTGCTTGATGAAGTAGAAAGGTCAAGCCCTGACCCCCAGGCCCTGGGAAGCAGATCTGGCTGTGACTGCAATGATCCTGGTGTCATGAACATTCTCACATTGACAAATCAAAGTCAGAGCAGTTATTCCATTTAATTCCAAACACAGCCCTGTAGAGTTACATGAGATGCCAAGGTTCTCACAAACAGCTCCATGCAGGTGCAGAAGAGTGGGGTCATGGAAGGGCAGGGATATAACAGGGTTGGGTCATAGAAGAGTCACAGAAAACTTGTGTGTTAGAAGAGTCAGGTCACGCTAGAGCAATAGAGGAGTTCATTTTCAGAAGATTCAAAGAAGAGTTTGGTTACAGAAGGTTCATGACAGGATGAGAAAATATTCATTTCATGGAAGAGTCGAGTCACAGAAGTGTGATGTTTGTTCATTTTTAGAAAGGATGAGTCAGAAAGGGTCAGTTCAGAGAAGGGTCAGGTCATAGAAGAGTCAGAACAATCGGGTCATAGACATGTTGGGTTATATAATGGTTTGGTCGTAGAATACTCGGGTCATAGAGGAGTTGTGTCACAGGAGAATTGGATCAGAGAAGTGTCTTAGAAAGGCTGGGTCATAGAAAACTGTGGAGGGGTTAAAGAAGAGTTGGATCAGGGAAGACTTGGTTCACAGAAGGCTCAGATTTTAGAAAACTCGTGTCATACAGGATTCATAGAACTGTATGATGATGGAAGAGCTTGGTCATAGAAGGGTTTGGTAGTAGTAGATACATAGAAATGTTGGGTCATAGAAGGCTAATAGAAGTGTTGAATCATAGAAAAGTCACTGTCACAGAAGTGTTGGGTCATGGAAGAGGCAACTCAAATAGGAATTGGGTCATGGAGGAGTCACTGAGGGGCCAGGTCACAGAAGAGTAAGTTGATAGTATGGTTTGTTCACGGAAGAGTTAGGTCATAGAAGAGTTGGGTCATAGAAAGTCATGTCAGAGAAAAGTTGAGCTATAGAATGTCATAGAAGACTCGAGTCATAAAAGGGCCTGGTCATATAAGAGACAAGTCACAGAAGAGTCAGGTTAGAGGTGAATTAGGTCATAGTGGTGTAATAGAACAGCTCAGTCATTAAAGGTTCATAAAAAGCTGGATTATAGAAGGCTCAGCAGAGTTTGGTCATAGAAGTCTCAGGCAATAGAAGGCTCAGGTCATAGAATGTTGCAGTGGGAGACGGGGAGCAGTTTGATGCAAACAATGTCCAACTTAATTTTTGCAGAAGGTCGATATATATACTTATTAAGCTAAGGCTAAA
The DNA here is from genome assembly GCA_033558185.1 of Dromococcyx pavoninus. Classification (NCBI taxonomy): domain Eukaryota; kingdom Metazoa; phylum Chordata; class Aves; order Cuculiformes; family Neomorphidae; genus Dromococcyx; species Dromococcyx pavoninus. The sequence continues at coordinate 1,480,533 of JAUMJL010000133.1, read as the reverse complement.
ACAAGCATGTTCACTACTGATTGGATGATTACATTATTACATACATCATATTACAAGCTAATTGGATATTAGTGAAAGCTTTGCGCAGTTCTCAAGTCTTTACGGTATGACACTACAGTCCGATAGGCCTTATCAAGTCTCTTGTTAGCAACTTCTACCTTTGCCAGTCAGCTCCTTATTGGACGGTTTCAAGCTGCTCCAACTGCCCACAAAGTGTCCTTTCCATGACCTCGTACATGCTGCTCTCGCTGTGCTTTAATGGAGTCCAAGGCCTGCTTTTTCTGTGTTCCAGGGTTTGTGGTTGAAAGACTCCATTACTAGCTTCTCTGTGCTAGCACTACGGGATGCTGTAGCCTCAATTCCCCCTTCCGTTTGTACCATAAAGACTCTCTTAACAGCGCGATTGATCAGTCGTTGAAAACATTGCAAAATACAGGGTAATAATACCAACAAAAACAAAAATACAAGCAAAACATAACAAACGGTTTTCAATAAACTTCAAATCCATCCAGTCAACCCCCACCAAAACAGCTTGTCAAACCAGTCCCAATTATCTTCCAATTGCAGGCGTTTCACTCCTTGTTTCAGCTGCTGGATGGCTGCATGGATGGACTCAGAATGGTCAGACAAATTCATACAACACATTCCATTGAAATCTTCACAACCGTGACCATGCGCTAAAAGCCAAAAGTCTATTGCTGCACGGTTCAGCAAAGTTGCATGCCTAATACTATCGACATCCATTAGCAAGCTTGTTAGTCCGAGGCTAGTTGCATTAGTTTGTTTTGCAAGCCAACAACCTAACTTTTTTAATGTCACTAGTGATTGTGCTGAGGCTACCCCTGTTGCCAATGCTGATGCGGCAATGATCTGAGCAGAATTCCAGAATTTAACACTGTCATCACAATCACTAGAAAAGGCATGTACACTTCTACAGTGGCGATATCTTTTCCGCCATTGTAGAATTGTACTATCATTTGGTGCTAATAGGGAAAGTTTACCTATTGAGCATGGTCCACCTTTAATGTGTGAAGGAATGGCCAGCCATGCTCGGTCTCCGCAAACTAAAAAGATTCCCGGGGTTAAGAGAAGGGGTAAGTTTGTTGACTTTGAGATGTTTGGAGAGATGTAATTGCACCAAGCAGATGCATTAGTAAAGATAGTATGTATGGGATTTACACTCCAAGCTCTAGACTGATTCTTTCCCGTGTAATTGAATTGCAAGCAGTAATCCATTTTTATAGAACCTAATAATTCTAATACTTGAGGTTCCAAATCGGATGGAGGTAAGTATGCAACCCAGCCATCCCAGTTATCTACACAACCTGTGCCATTTGCTATCACCTTTTGATTCTGTGGTATCGGCCATTGATCAATGGGGACCCCCACTAAACATGTAGAGAAAGGGTTTTGAGGATTAGCTGTTGCAATGCAAATAGACTGTAGTCCCGATGTGTTAGCCAAAGTAATCCAAACATTTTCTTTTGGTAGTGTAAATGCCATACCTTCCTGGAAACAAGTGATAATGAAAGGGAAGATCATGCTTCTGACGACAAGTTCTTGTAGGGGCGTATGTTTCTTGCGGGGTACCATCTGGGTCCTGAGTCTGTAGAGACACAAGCGTATCCCCTTCCCCATGTAATTAGTTCGCATGGACCTTTATTGAGTCCTGTTTCTAGATCCCGAACCAGAACTAAGGGTCGTTCCTGAAATTGAAAAAGGTTATTTTAACAAAATGTTTAGCAATTGGAGGTATGTCCGCAGATGTGCAATCGAGAAAGTTTAGAGTATACAGAGCTTTGAGTACTCTTTCTTCCGGTAGTGTTAAGACTCCAGTTCCCCCTTTTTGTTTAAGTAGGAGAGATTTGAGTGTTTGATGAGCCCTTTCTACTATTGCTTGGCCAGTAGGGGAATATGGGATTCCTGTAACATGTTTTATTCCCCACTCGGCAAAAAAGGTTTGCAGTGAACGAGAAAGATATGCAGGACCATTATCCATTTTTACTTGTTTTGGAACACCAAGAGAAGCAAAAGCTCGTAAAAAATGTCGTTTAACATCTTTAGCCGTTTCCCCAGTATGGCAAGAGGCATAAATAGCGCCTGAAAAGGTATCTATGGAAACATGTAATTATTTCTGGCGTCCAAATTCAGGAAAGTGTGTTACATCGGTCTGCCAGATTTCCAAACTGTTAAGGCCACGGGGTACAGTGCCATGTGCATTAGAGACAATAGTATGATGCTGACAATCTGGGCAAGAAGAAACAATATCAGCGGCCTATTGGTTAGATAAATTAAACTCTTTGCGAAGTCCCCTTGCATTAGTATGGAAGAAGGAATGGTGTAGCCGAGCTTGTGCAAAATTGTTAGGTAAAACAGTAACAGGTAACGTGAGCCTATCTGCTCTCCGATTTCCTTCTGCCAAAAAACCTGGAAGAGAAGTATGCGATCGAATATGTAACACAAAATAGGAATGTATACGAACATTGAGTAAAGAGATTAATTGCAGCAACAGAGAATATAAAAGGGAGTGAGAAAGTTGTTTCAGAGCAGATTGTTCTGCTCGTTGAACTATTCCTGCCGCGTATGCTGAATCTGTAACCAGATTAAATGAAACATCTGAAAATAGTTGAAAGGCTCGGACTGCCGCCGCAAGTTCTACTATTTGGGAGGATCCAGGGTGATATGTGATATCAGAGTTCCAGGTTCCTCCTGAATCCTGCCAAGTAACGACGGCTTTATGGGATGCAGAAGATCCATCTGTAAAAACAGTGAGTGCTTGTAAAGGAGTTGAAGAAAGTCGTGGAATCTCGACAAGTGGCAGAAAAGCATGCAAAAGTTTTGAAGGCGGATAATGATTAGAAAATTGTCCTGTAAAATTCAAGATAGCCACCTGGAAAGAAAAACTGTGTTGAACAACAAAGTCAAGATAGGTCTCAGTAAATGGTATAAAAATAAAGGAAAAATCTCTACTAGCAATAGTAAAAATTCTGTGTCTTGCTCTCATTATTATATGAGAAATCATTTCAATCTGTTGAGAGATAGTTTTTGAAGCTTGGAAAGGCAAGAAAACCCATTCTAACATTAACAATGGTTCTGATAACGCTGTGTCCCATTGAAAAATGAGGCCTGAAAATTTGATATCATCTCGAATAATAGCGAGATTGAGGGGTAAGTCTGGCTCCCATCTCATTGCTTGTCTTTGCATAATAGCCTGGCCGACTTTGTCCAAGGCTTCTTTTGCTTCAGAAGTCAGGGATCGGGGAGCTGTAAGATCCGTATCCCCTCTCAACATATTAAATAACGGAGATAGATCCGAATTAGAGATTCCTAATAAAGGACGTAACCAGTTTATAGTGCCCAATAATTTCTGCACGTCATGGAGAGTAGTGATGGATGCATCAATCGCCAAATTTTGTGGAGAGATTTTTTGTCTGGATATTTTCCAGTCTAAATATTTCCATGGATCCTGTCGTTGTATCTTTTCGGGTGATATTTTTAGTCCAGCTGCACTTAGTGCAGTAGTCATTTCTTTAAATGTGCTTTCTAACTCTGGCTCCTTTTCTGTTGCAAGCAAAATGTCGTCCATATAATGATAGATCAGGGCCCTTGGGAACTTGCCTCGGACCGGGGCCAAAACCTGGGCTACATACCACTGACAGATAGTAGGACTATTTTTCATACCTTGTGGCAATACAGTCCAATGATACCTAAGCAAAGGTTCTCCCATATTAACAGAGGGTATTGAGAAGGCAAATTTAGGTGCATCATCAGGATGTAATGGAATATCAAAAAAGCAATCTTTAAGATCAATAATTATCATTGACCATTCCCTAGGTATCATTGTTGGTGAAGGCAAGCCTGGCTGCAATGCTCCCATAGGTTCCATTACAGCATTGACTCGTCTGAGATCATGTAACAACCGCCAATTCCCATTTTTCTTTCTTATTACAAAAACAGGGGTATTCCATGGACTAAATGTGGGGACTAAATGTCCCTTTTGTAATTGTTCCTGTACAAGTTGTCTGAGTGCACAGAGTTTTTCCATTGGTAACGGCCACTGATTAACCCATACCGGATTCTCTGTTTTCCATTTTAATTTTGGGACTCTGTGTCTATCATCAGTGGCCATAATCAAAAAGGCGTTTCAAGTCGCAAACCCCATTGTGACAACACATCTCGTCCCCATAAATTCAAAGGGATTTGACAAATAAAAGGTTTGACGGTTGCTGCATGCCCCTGAGGCCCTATTATTTGAACATGCTGTTGGCTCTGGAAACTTGTTCCAGTGCCCTCCACACCTGCAAGTGACGACGCAGTCTGTGTAAGAGGCCATCTAGGTGGCCATTTAGATTTAGATAAAACAGTAACATCAGCCCCAGCGTCAATAATTCCAGAAATGGTGATTCGATCAGACCCACTATAAACATTGCACGTAATTAAAGGTCTATCATTTCCAATATAATGAGTCCATAGAATTTGTGGAGGTCCCATAGAGCCAAATGCTTCTTGTCTTTTTAATTGAGAGGAAGTAATTTGATCCGCCTCTCCTTGTATTAATAGAAGTTGTGCAATACGACTATTCTTCGGGACGATACAAGGTGGCGTCGGAGTCCAGGCCATGATGACAATGTCTATCGCATCAGAGTCAATGACTCCCGGGAGGATAAAAAGACCAGACAGGGTCGTTGACGATCTTCCTATTATAAGCCCTACAAGTCCTCTAGGTAATGGCCCTTTTGCTGTTGTTGGTATAAGGTGTATTGAGGAGTCTATCAATGTAACATCATTGGCTGTTGAGAGATCCAAGCCTGCGCTCCCGGTTGTTGCCCGGTATAAGACATTGGTGTCGGAGTAGCCGGCATCGGTTGTGGAGGTCGTGATGGTTGTTGCGTTGGTGTCGGGAAAGGGCTGGATGTCGGCAAGTAATTTGTTGTCGGAGCGCGGCACCGCCCCGCGCTCTGTCTCCCGTTTCCCTGTATTGCAGATTGGCGGGCTGGCAAAGGGTTACCATCTAGATCCCACCGGGAACGACATTGATTAACATAATGTCGACCCTTGCGACATCTTGCGCAGACAGGAACAGAAAGTCTACTTCTACAGTATTTTTGCGAATGCCCAGTCCTGCCACACTCGTAACATGTAGAGGTTATTCCTGGGGGTCAAATTGGTGCCTGTTTCTGGTCGAATGTTCGGGACGCTGCGAAGGCAGCAGCCATGACTTCATATTTATGCTCGGCAGTTCCAAACCGGTTACATGCCTCCATCATTTCCACCAATGTAGGAGAAGGATTTGGCAATGTTTTTAATAATTTTTTACAGTCCGCATTATCATTTTCCACTGCCAATTGAAGAAGGATAATATTTCAAGCATCCACATTATCTACCTGTTTTTCTAATGCCTGTTGCAATTTAGCAATAAAGTCCATGTACGGCTCTTTCGGACCCTGGATTATTGCAGTAAAAGCTTTTTGAGGCTTATCAGTATCGGGTATTTTTAAAAGAGCTTGTTTCACTATCTGAGTATTCTCATTTAAGGCTTCTCTGGGAATTTCTCTAGCCTGCTGAGCTGGTTCGGTAAACTGTCCGGTTCCCATAAGATGATCGACAGTAACAGCCCGTAATGCTGGATTCTCTCCCGTAGCATATCGCTGTGCTAATCTTTCTGCCCCCCTTTTCCAGTTCGATTCCCATAAAAGTGGCTGTGAAGGATTAAGTAGTAATGAGGCCAGCGATTTCAAATCGTATGGAGTAAACGTATGGCTTTCACATATAGAAGTGAAAAGTCCCTGAAAATAATGCGATCCTAAACCATGATCGGCAGCCGTCCTACAGAGTTCTTTAACAATAGAAAAACCTAAGGCAGTCCATTGTGGGTCCCTCCTCCCTGGATACAAGACAGGAGCGACTACATGGTGTTTGCTTTTGCGGGATTCATTAGCCGAGGGTCTCGGAGGAATATAAATCTTGCATGCTATTTCCATTTCTCCTGCCCTTTCCGCGTCAGCTTTAATTGCCACCCAAACATTTCTCGGGTCATTATCACAGTCGTCAGGGTAAAGATTAGGTTCTTCTGATGGATTAATTGGACCAGGGTCAAAAGGATCAGGTTCAGAGGGGAACGACGCGGCTAACACCGTTGGCTCGGGAAGCGCGGATAGGCGCGGAGAGGGTTTATCTGTTTTTGCCGTAGGAGAGGAGTCTTTTGCCTTAATTCTCTCGAAAACTATGCGCCACGGAGGTAGTAGTTTCGCAACATCTAAGTCGCCTTTCGTGCTAATATCCCACAATTTAATCCCTACACGGTCCCAAAAGTCTGGTTCAAAAATTATCAAGGCATTAACATCAGGGAAATTTTCCTTAGTCCATCTTAAAAGAGCTTTCAGGTCATGGCCAGAGACGGATTTGCCATCTCTATTAAGGAGGCTCTTTAAATTATTATATACGTCTCGTTCCTCACTAGAGTTAACAGAACCCATAGTAGGATAGTTTTCCAAGCTCACCTACCAATCGCGAGGAGGTGTGTGAGGGGCGCGCTCCCTCAGGGCCGGCTTCTCTTTCAGCTGCCGATTCTTTAATGCAGTCCTTGGAGACCTGCGACCGGAATCTTCATTAGCCGAATCACGTCGGGGTCACCAATTGTCGCAGTGGGAGACGGGGACCAGTTTGATGCAAACAATGTCCAACTTTATTTTTGCAAAAGGTCGATATATATACTTATTAAGCTAAGGCTAAAACAAGCGTGTTCACTACTGATTGGATGATTACATTATTACATACATCACATTACAAGCTAATTGGATATTAGTGAAAGCTTTGCGCAGTTCTCAAGTCTTTACGGTATGACACTACAGTCCGATAGGCCTTATCAAGTCTCTTGTTAGCAACTTCTACCTTTGCCAGTCAGCTCCTTATTGGACGGTTTCAAGCTGCTCCAACTGCCCACAAAGTGTCCTTTCCATGACCTCGTACATGCTGCTCTTGCTGTGCTTTAATGGAGTCCAAGGCCTGCTTTTTCTGTGTTCCAGAGTTTGTGGTTGAAAGACTCCATTACTAGCTTCTCTGTGCTAGCACTACGGGATGCTGTAGTCTCAATAGAATATTCATGTTATGGAAGAGCTGAATAATAGAAGTGTGAAAGTTTATTTGGATGAGAGAAGGATTTGACTATCGATGAAAAGCCAGGTCATAGAAGAGTAAGATTATAGAAGTGCGAGGTCATGTAAGGGTTGGACCATAGAAGGGTCGGGTCATAGATTTTTTGGGTCATAGAGGAGTTGGGTCACAGAATAGACAGGCCATAGATGGTTGTAGAAGGATCAGAGAAGAGTTCAGTCATAAAAGACTCCTGTTCTAGAAGTGCCAAGTCATAAAAGACTCAGATTATGGAGGATTCAGGTCATAGATGAAGAGTTGGGTAATAGAAAGATCAGGTCATAGAAGAGTTGTTTATAGAAGATTCTGCTCATAAAAGTTTCATAGGCGATTCAGGTCGTATAATGGTCATGGAAGAGTCAGGACATAGAAGACAGGTCATAAAAGAGTCATAGAAGTGTTTCATAGACAACAGGTCATAGAAGAGCTGAGCCATAGGTGGGTCAGATCTTAGAAAAGGAGGCTCATTGAAGCATTGGATCATGGAGGAGTCACGGAGGAATCAGGTTATAGAAAGGCCAGGTCATAGAAGACTTCGGTAATCAAAAGTCAGGTCATAGAAGGCTGGTGAGACACAGTCTGCCCAAGGGAAATCCAGTCCCTCGCTCTTTCAAACACTGACAAATGAGATCCAGGTGGGCTATGTCTGGGGCACAGCCTTTAGTTCCCCTGCTCATTCATTGGTCATTTTTGAAAAGGACATGTAATGTGTGAGTGATGACACAGTCAGGGAGTTCCCCCACTCCCGTGACCTTAGGAAGATGGTGGAGAGCGACATCGTCCTGGTCACTCAGCTCCCTGGGATGCTGCCTCTCCTATCCCACAGACTGGAAATGACTGTGTTTGCTCAAGTGATCCCTGACGTGATCCTCACCCACCGCTGCCTGTTCTGAGTCACAGGGGACTGGGAGACCTTTCTGGGGAAGACACACATAAAGAGGACACAGGGTGTCTCAGATCTGTCCACACTCACTCTTCCTAAATTAAGCGGGGCCCACACAATGTCCTTGTTTCTTCTTTAACTATTCCTGAAACAGCAAACACTCATCATGGGGTCATTGAATGGCCTTTCAAGTAGAGATTGAATCATGGAATCATAGAATTATCTGGCTGGAAAAGACCTCTGAGATCATCAAGTCCAACTGTACCTTTCCCCTTGCTAAACCATGTCCCTAGGAAACTCATCTACCTGCCTTTTAAACACCTCCAAGGATGGTGACTCCACCAGTTCCTTGGGTGTCCTCTTACAGTGCCTGAGAACCCTTTCAGTGAAGAAATTTTTCCTGATGTCTAATCTGAAGCTCACCTGGTGCAACTTGAGGCCATTTCCTCTTATCCTATTATTTGTCACTTGAGAGAAGAGACCAGCACCCAGCTCGCTACAACCTCCTTTCAGGCAGTTGTAGACAATGATGAGGTCTCCCCTCAGCCTCCTCTTCTCTAGCCTGAACAACCCCATTTCCCTCAGTCTCTCCTCGCAGGACTTGTTCTACAGCCCCTTCACCAGCCTCATTCACTTCTCTGGATGTGCTCCAGCCCCTCAAGGTCCTTCTTGTACCGAGGGGCCCAAAACTGAACCCAGCACTCAAGGTGCAGCCTCACCATGGCCAAGTACAGGGGCACAATCCCTGCCCTGGTCCTGCTGGCCACACTGTTTCCGATACAGGCCAAGATGCCATTGGTCCTTTGGGAACCTGGGCCATTGTTGGCTCATGTTCAGCCGGCTGTCAACCAACACTCACAAGGAAAGTGATCATAAAATTGGAGTGGGATGCAGGAACAGGGACATGGGCACAAACTGCCAGTATAGATGCCCTGGGACCCTCTGCCCAGGCTCCAGCTTTACCGGCTGAGGGGCTTCCTGCTAATGCCCAGACCTTGTACCCCACACATGGTCCCACAAGCCTGCTGTGCAGGCAGAGAATAGTGCATTGAGGGTGGGGAAAATTCATTGACCCAGTCCCCACGTGTTTAGGACCAGAACTGGACTGTCCAGGGTTCATGAGAGGAGGACCTGGGCCTCATAAAATTAATAGTTTCCTCTCGGACTAAAATAAAATAAACTGACATGAAAACATCAATTTAAAAAAATGTATTTGCACAGGTAAGACCTTAAGAATAAAATAGACGTTGGCTTGCTAATTCCTAACATAAGGAAAACAGAAAGAAAGGAGGAGAGAAGAGAAAATAAAAGAGAGAGAAAAGTGTAGACTGTCACCAACCCAGGTTCCAGCACTGTCCTCTAGGATCCCAGAGCGGTGCAGAGCATATGCCGGTGTTATCTTTAGTGTATTATTTATAGATTAAGGTCCTTCAGGGGAAGAGTTTTTGGTGCACTTGCACAGTGCCCCTTCTGAAAGATTCTGGAGGTGCAGGAAATGAGTCTGGGATCTTGGTGGTCTAAGGATTCTTTTGGTCGTCTTCTTGTTCCCTCTACCAGCACAATCACAGTGTGATCTTTCTCAGTGCACAAGCACAGCTGAGCTGCCTGCAGGTCGGCACAGAATGAGGCACTGCCCCATCTTCACATGCCCTGCCTCTTCTTGCACTTAAACAGCCAGGAACAACTGGTTTAAGGCATATCATTTCCCTTGCAGAATTGGTCTCTGACACCATGAATGCCCTTAGTCCAATTCTACTTATGACCCTCCTATCAGGCAGCGTCCCCCAGCTCCAAGACCCTGTCCTACCTTGGCAATATTGGCCATGGGACTTCACAGAGGTCCGTGCTCCAAGATCTGCTGGGGTAGCAAGGGTCAGCAGTTGCCATGATAAAGGAAGAGAGCCCAGCAAGAAGACAGAGATGACCCATTAGGAAAACTCACCTGTAAACCTGAGGTGAGTGGTCAGGGCTGGAAATGGCTGGTGAGAGCCACACAAGTGAAAGTTCAGTCACAGCAAATTCCCTCACTCATCGCCCCATGTGCTCCTCCCATGGTGCATGGACAACCCAAGACAGTAACACAGCCACACAGAAGAATTGCTGCAGCCTGGTCTTGACCTCACCTTTGGAAGGATAACCAAACCTCCAGGCACCAGGATCAAACAAAACCCTTTTTATTACAGAGTTTAGACACAGCAAGAAAGATGGGCTGTTGTGTCAGACACGTGCAAAAGGTTGTGGGTCAGACATGCTGGGTTAAAGCCTCTGGAGAATGGAGTGGCCACAGACATTCCTGGACAGAAAGGATTATCACAGATAAAAGTATCGCTACACAGGATGTCCAAGAGATGAACAGGAAATGACTTGGGAAGAATCCCAGGCAGTTTATGGCTCATGAGAGACAAGTTAATCAGCTTCTTCAGTGCATCTTTAATCTCCTTGTTCCTCATGCTGTATATGAGAGGGTTCACTGCTGGAGGCACCACTGAGTAGAGAACTGACACCAAAAAATTCAGGGATGGGGAGGAGATAGAGGGGGGCTTCAGGTAGGCAAAAAAGCCAGTAATGATAAAGGGAGACCACGACCAGCTGGGGGAGGCACGTGGAAAAGACTTTGTGCTATCCCTGCTCAGAGGGGATCCTCAGCACAGCCCTGAAGATATGCACATAGGACACCACAATGAAAACAAAGCACCTGAACTCCACACAGACACCAACCATAATAAGCCCAACTTCTGTGAGGTGGGAGCGTGAGAAGGAGAGCTTGACAATCTGAGGGATTTCACAGAAGAACTGGTCCAGAGCAGTGCCCTGGCAGAGAGGCAGTGAAAATGTATTGGCTGTGTGCAGCAGAGCATTAAGAAACCCACAGCCCCAGACAGCTGCTGCCATGTGGACACAAGCTCTGCTGCCCAGGAGGATCCCGTAGTAGAGGGGTTTGCAGATGGCAACGTAGCGGTCGTAGGACATGATGGTGAGAAGAAAAACTTCTGCTGAAATAAAATTGACTAGCAGAAAGAACTGGGCAACACATCCTGCGGTGGAAATTGCCCTGTTGTTCCAGAAAGAATTGGCTATGGATTTAGAGATAGTGATGGAGAAGGAGCGCATGTCAATGAGGGAGAGGTTGAAGAGAAAGAAGCAACAGGAGGGGCAGCATCCCAGGGAGCTGAGTGAGCAGAATGATATCACAGTGAGGCCACTCTCCATCATCTTCCAAAGGTCATGGAGACTGGGGGATCACCCTGACCACTGGCTCTAAGCACACATTCCATGTCCTTTTCAGAAGCGTCCAAAGATTTAGCAGGGGAACTAAAGGCTTTGCCCCAATATTTGTCTACTTGAATCCCAATTCTGTGTGTCTTAAAGAGAAGGGGACTGGATTTCCTTTGGGCAGATTTTGTCTCGCCATCCTTTTATGACCTGACTCTTTGATGACCCAACTCTATTTTAACTCAGACCTTCTATGACGCAACAATACTATGACCTTATTTTCTATGACACAAATTATCTATGGTACGACATTTCTATGATCAGATACAAATATGACCAAATCCTTCTAGTAATCAACCTTTCTATAACCCAACTGTTCTATGAACCAACCCTACTGTTATCTGACCCTTCTATGACCTGTCTTATCTATGAGACCTTTATGACCCGACTCATATGAACTGCTTCTTCTATGAATTAACGCATCTATGACTCAACCCATCAACGACTCAATGCTTATGAAACCCTTCTATGTCTTTTCTGTTACCTGAGTCTTTTATGATCCAAGTCTTCTATAAACCCTCATATGAGTAGAGTCTTTATATAAACAATTCTTCTCAATCCCTTGTATGACCTGACCTTTAATTACCCGACATTTCTATGACAGATCTTTCTATGACCAAACTCTTCTGTGAGCCTTCTACAACCCATCTCTTCTATGATCTGACTCTTATTTCACCTCGCTCTTCCATGATTCCTCTGTTAAACAAGTCTTACACAAACTGATTCTTCTAAACCCAAAGCCTTCTATGACCTAACTCTACTCTGACACTTTTATGACATTCTATGACCTGACTGCTCTATGACTCCTATGTGACTTGAGTCTCCTGTGATTCGACTGCATGACCCAACCATTCCATGACCCAACTTTTATGAGATCCAACATTTCTATGGCCTGACTCTTCCATGAACTGAATATTCTATGACTGGTTTATGACCTGAAATATCTATGACCCAGGACTCCTATGAACTGACACTACTATGAGACTCCTGTGACCCAGCACTTCTGTGAACCTTCTACGACCGAACTCCTCTACTGCTCCTCTATGACTGACTCTTCTACGATCTGACTTTTCTCACACCCAAGAAGTGCTTTCTGTGACTCTTATGATTGATGCTTTTATGACCCTGCTCTTCCATGACCTTACCCTTCTGCAACTCCATGGAGCTGTGTGTGAGAGTGTTGGCACCTCACATAATTCTACAGACCTGTATTTGGAATTAAATGGGATAACTGCTCCAAATCTGATCCGGCAATGTGAGAATGTTCACGACAGCAGGGTCACTGTAGTCACAGCCAGATCTGCCTTCCCAGGGCCTGGGGGTTCAGGCCTTGGCCTTTCTGCTTCACCAAGCAAACCCAGGGTTTTCTCAACATTACAGCTGCCTGCAGAGTGTCTTTGCCTCCCTGCAGTCATGGCCTCCAATTATCTGCTCTAATGAGTCCCTGGAGAGGCTTTGTCAGTAACGAACCTCATTGAGACCAATTAATCCTTCAAGATTCTCTGAGTTTTACTTTTAACTTCCTGAGAATTTTGCTCAGTCTCTTCTCAGTACCTGAAGTTCAAAGACTCAGCAGGAAATACAGCAAGGGTCTCATTAAAATACAGAAAGACATAATGAGATTTTTCACTGCCTTTAAACTTCTTCAGGTCGTTTCCCAGTACATTAAAAAAGGAAGATTTCAAAGTATGCTGAATAAAAAATAATTTTAATATAAACTTTATATTTCGTTATAATTCACTACAGAGAAGAAGTGACGCAGCTTTCTCCATTTGGCATTGATGCAGAGTGTCTCCTCAGGAGGTCTGGGCAGCATGGAAAAGCAGTCCCTTGAGGTCTGACACTGCATGGACAGCCTTGCTCCTCACCTCCCCAGCACCTTCATTTCTCTCATTGTCTCCCAGGGATTGCATCCCTTTTCCTTACGCTGAAGGGAAGGGTTGTATGGTCAGTGCAGGAAAGAATTGTCTCTCCCCAGCTGAGGGAGGGAACATCAGGGATTGTTTCAGCCTGTTTCACAGTAGGATCCCCTGCAGCCCTAGGTACACCTCGAGAGAGAACAGAGGAGACAGAGAAAGTGCTGCCTTGGGGTACTCCTCTGCTGCTGAGCAGGGCTGGGCTCCTGGCATGGAGGGAGGTCATGGCAAGGGGGCAGCGCTACAAAGAGCCAGCTCTGCCCAGAAGCAGCTCCTCTGCAAAGCACAGCAGGGCTGAAGGCACTGCCTGCAGGGAAGAGGGGAGAGGAGGGAGGCAGGGAGAGATTAAAGGCAGTGTGGGGTGGGAGGATGCTGAGAGCTCACTGAGGGAGGAATCTTCACAGCCCTTCACAAGTTAAGTCTCTGACTGTAGGACAATGCAGGTGCGGTTGCTGGAGGGATCTCCTAAAGCTGGCACATCCCACAGTTGCCAGGATCTGTCAGGATGTCTCCTGCCATGTCTCTGCTGTAAAGCAGAAGAACCTGGTGCCGAGCGGGGTTTCCCTGCTGCACAGTCAGAAGGACAGGGCCTGAGGGCTGCCTTCTGCTGGGGACGAGTGCAGGGCTGTGCCCTCACGGGTGCCCCGGGCTGTCCTTGAGAGCAGGGTCCCTACAGCCCAGGGTCTGTGTGACGGGGCAGGGACTCTGCCCCCTGCCAGGGTCAGTGCTCAGCCTCCCCAGGAAGCTCCCCATTGGTTGTGGGGAGAAGCTGTGTGTGGAAGGAGTGACCCCTATGTATAGCATGGCAGGGGCCTCCTGTAATTAAGAGCACGTGTTGTGGGTCAGGTCTGCTCATAGATGCAGATCAACCCCAAGATATTTTCAATAGGATGTTTCAAGGGGAAGATAAAGGAATGGTTTACTATCTTGAACTTTCATGAATTTATCTTTTAAGCTTACTTCTCTTGGGTGGTTGGAGGGAATAAATGCTAAGGGGGCTCTCCAGCTTGAACAAATTACTGACATGTCTTCACTATAAATCTGAGTGGTCAGCAGGTCTGCTAACGGCCTCCTAATGTGTCGTCAGCCACTCCTCTACCTGTGGACAGCACCAGAATCACCTTTCCTGCTGTTTCCCACCTACAAATAAGAGAATGTGCAGAGGCACTGCCCTGTAAAAAGGGAGGATTTTGTAAGGCAAGGTGAGTGTTGAGTACATGGGATGAGCAGGGATGTTGAAAATCTGAAAATTCTCAGCTTTGAGCAAGGTGTCTGGAAAGTAACAAGGTCTCTGGGAAGGAGTGTGGATAAAGAATCGGACAAGATCAGTTTTGGTGTAAAAGCAGAACCCTAACACAAGAGGTCAGAAAGATGAAGATGGGACCACCTGATGAAGTAAAACAAGCACCAGCAGGATTACAGTGTGCCTAAGGTGACACCAAATGGCAGCATGGGCCGTGGAATCCAGCTCTAAAGGCCGATGTCATCGTTTGTGGGCGTGGGTGTAGAATATGTTAATGATTTCTAGGGGCACTGATGAATATGTAACACTTGTGTGGCTAAAAGTTACTTGAAAGCTGGGTTTGGTGGGAGCCCTTAGGAGGAAAAATCCCAATGCAACCCCCAACTCTGTAATATAAGAATATTGTCTTAATAATCACAGTGGCTATGGAGTGGCATTTTTGCATTTCCTAGAATGTTTGGATCATAAAAGAATCATAGAAAAGCTGGGTCATGAATCATAGAATGATTTGGGTTTGAAAGGACCTCAAAGATCATCCATTTTCAACCCACTTCTCATGGGCAGGGACACCTCCCACGGGCAGGGACACCTCCCACCAGACCAGGTTGCTCAAGATCCCATCCAACCTGGCTTTAAACACTTCGAGGAAGGGGGCATCCACAACTTTTCTGGGCAACCTGTGCCAGGGCCTCTCCACCCTCATCATGAAGAATTTTTTCCTAATGTCTAAACTGAAAGAATCAGGTCATAGAAGATTTGTGTCACACAAGAGTCAGATGGTAGAAGTGTAGTGGTAAAACTGGGTCATAAAAAAGACAGCTCAAAGAAGAGTCGCAGAATAATGGGGTCATAAATCATCAGATAACGTAAGGGTAGTGAATAAGCCAGGTCATTGAAGAGGAGAGTAATAGAAGGGTTATAGAAGAGTCTGGCAATGGAAACGTCATGGAAGGTGCAAATTATAGAAGGGTGGGGTCATAGAAGGGTCACAGAAGTGTCATAAAACAGTCAGATCTCTGACACACACACACACACACACACGGTACCTCATTTTTCCCCAGGGTTCCCCAGGGTCTCTTTCCCTAGCTGATGGTGTCACTGCTTGCCTGCCCAGGCATTCCTGATTCCCTCCCTTTGTTCCCAGCAAAGCCTCAAGCTGGTGGTGCTTCTCTGCAGAGCAAGAGGGTTGTAGAGCCCTTGGTCCATGGAATCACCCCACACTGGCTGTGCTGGTCAGACTGGGAAGCAGATCCTTCCCATCGGACAATCATAGAACATTGAGACTGTCTCAGGGATTGTTCAGATGTGTTGTTGGATTTTGATTGCAGGTGACATGAATCACTATCCAGTCTCCCTCCTTCATGCCTGCTTTGTCCCCACTGCTTTTCCTGAAATCACAGAGCCCTCGTTAGTCCTCATTAGCCCGTCCATCCAGTGCTTTTACCTTATGGTGACACTGTACATTATGCACCCAACACAAGGCACATGGTGTCCCTGGAGACATCTTATGCTCTCCTGGTGAATCCTGACATTTCCCTGAAGGATGGGAAATAAGCCATAAGCCCTCCCACATGTGACACAGCCCCCAGCAGATGACTCCTGGCTGTTCAGGGATCCCAGTGGCACTGGGCACTCCCAGGTCAAAGCTCATCCCAACCCTCATTCCCTTACATAACACCCCATGCCCTCATCCCCCAGGGACATTCAGTACCCAAGCACATCATCAAGGTTTTTCAGCCTGAAATTTCCTGAGCATATTTTGCAACCTGATTTGAGAAATGAAACCTGAGCTTCACATATGGCTCTGATGAACCCTCTTTAATTAATGACACACCTTTGGCATCTAGAAAGGTGATAAACCCTTTTAAAGAGGATCTCCACATCAAACAGACTAGGTTCATCCTCAGGAGAAGCAGGATGATGGAAAATATTTGCATGCAGATGTTTATAACTACAGTGTCCAACAGATAAATATTGCCTGAGGTAAACTGAAGATAGATGAACACCTATTTGCTGATAAAATATTACTGACTGAGTCAGTTTCTTCAGGGCATCCTTTATCTCCTGGTTCCTCAAACAGTTGATAAGGGCGTTCACAGTTGGAGGAACTACTGAGTACAGAACTGACACCACCAGATCCAGGGACGGAAAGGAGATGGACAGGGTCTCCGGTGCACCACCATGGCAGTGCTGAAATACAGGGGGAACACAGCCAGGTGCGGGAAGCACATGGAAAAGGCTTTCTGCTGCCCGTGCTCAGAGGGGATCCTCGGCACTGCCCTGAAGATATCCACATAGGACATCACAATGAAAACAAACAACCAAACACTAAAGACACACCAAACACAAGAAGTACAACTTCCCAGAAGTAGAAACCTAAGCAGAACTTGAGGATCTTGAAAAGTTCACAGAAGAGCTGTCCAGAACATTACCTTGGCAGAGGGACAGTGAAAATGTATTGGTCGTGTGCAGGTCGTGACGCAAGCTCTGCTGCCCAGGAGGGTCTTGTAGTGCAGAGGGCTGCAGATGACAAGGTAGTGGTCTCAGGTCATGACTGTGAGAAGTGAAGTGTCTACTGACAAGAAAATGAGAAAAAAAATGAGCTGTGCAGCACATCCTGCGTAAGAAAATGGCCCTGGTGTCTCAGAGGGAATTGGTCATGGATTTAGCCATCTCCGGTGGTGGAGATGAAGCCCAGGTCGATAACAGAGAGGCTAGGGAGGAAGAAGTACATGGAAGTGTGGAGGTGGTGGTAACAGGCTATAGCAGTGTTGATGAGGCCATTGCCAAGGAGGGCATCCAGGTAGATGACCAGAAGAGTCAGAAGTGCAAAAACTGCAGCTCCACAGTGTCTGAAAAAGTCAGGAGCAGGAACTGGGTGATGGAGTGGCTGTTGGATGTTTCCTGACTCTGGGCATGGGGCACTGCCATAGGAGGAAAAGACAGTGAAATTTATGGGAGACATCTCTGAGCTAAATCAAAGCCATTTCCCATTCTCCCTCCCCCTGTATCACACACCCTTTCCCTTTTCCAGCAGCCCTTCATTCAGCTCCGTGCCTGGAGCCCTGCTTGGTGCTGGCTGAATGTGCCATGAGGAGCAGGACCTCTGCCTGCTGGTGCTGAGGAGTCGTAGAATCATGGAATCACCTAAGATGGAAGGGACTCAGTAGGATCATCCAGTCCAACTCCTATCCCTAAATAGGACACTCTCAACATTCACACCATGTGACTGAGAGCAGTGTCCAAATGCTTCTTGAACACTGGCAGATGCAGTGCCGTGACTACTTCTCTGGGACCTGTTCCAGTGCTCCACCACCCGCTGGGTGAAGAACCTCTTCCTAATATCCAATCTAAGCCTCCCTGTCACATCTTCCTGCCATTACCTGTGGTGCTATCACAGATTGCAAGAGAAAAGAGGTCAGCAGCTCTTTCACCTCCTTCCCTTGTGAGAAGGCAGTAAACACCTATGAAATCCCCTCTTGATGTCCTCTTCTCCAGGCTGAACATACCAAGTGACTTCAGCCGTTCCTCATACAACTTCCCCTCCAGACCCTTCTCCTGCCTTGTGGCCTCCTCTGGACACTCTCCAATAGTTTGATGTCCTTTTTATCCTGTTGCCCTGAAAACTGCACCCAGTTCTTGAGGTGAGGCCTCTCCATTGCAGAGACAATCACCTCCCTCACCTGGCTGGTGATGCCGTGTTTGATGCACCCCAGGACATGGTCACCCCTCTTGGCTGCCAGGGCTCACTGTTGGCTCATGTTCAACTTGCCGTCAACCAGATCCCCCAGCCTCTCCAGCCTCTCAGACCACAGTCTGTCCCTGTATCCAGGGTTGCCGTGTCCCAGGTGCAGAACTCAGCACTTGCCCTTGGTGAATTTCCGGCTGTTGGTGATTGTCCAGCTCCCCAATCTGTCAAGATCCCTCTGCAGGGCCTCTTTGCCCCCAGGAGTGTTGATGGGTCCCCCCAATTTTATGTCATTGGCAGACTTTGTCAATAAGCCTTCAAGTCTTTCATCTAGGTCATTTATGAAGAGCACTGGCCACAGGATGGAGACTTGTGGAACTCCACCAGTGACTGGGTGCCAGCCTGATGCGACCCCACTCACTGTGACTCTTTGAGGCCAACCCGTCAGCAAATTGTGCGCCCAATGCATTGTGTGTTTATCCAGCTGTATTCTGGACATTTTATTAATAAGAATCCTGTAAGAGACAGGATCAAAGGCTTTGCTGAAATTCAGGAAAATGACGCCGACCGGTTTTCCCTGGTCAACCGAGTAGGTGACCCTGTCAGAGAAGGACCTTAATTTTGTAAGTCAGGACTTTGCTTTTGTAAACCCATGCTGGCTGTGACCAATGACTGCATTGTCTTTCAGATATTTTTCATTAACTCCCAGAATAATCTCCATAATCTTCACAGACACTGAAGTGAGTCTGACAGGCCTGTAGTTACTGGGGGTAATCCCTGGACAACATTTGCTAGCTTCCAGCCAGCTGGCACCTCACCATATTCCCAAGAGTGTTGATGTTCCCTCCCTCAACTGGAGAGACACTTCTTTCCTGTAATGTCATTTCTTCCCTCTGAAAAAGAGTTACATCCAAGAAACACCTTCTCATAGTCCCTTCCACGGGACACCCAAACAGTGACAGGGAAGGATCTCATGTACTACTTCCGATGGAAGGGATTTAGCTTCTCTTCCATGTTTGTGGTCCTGGAGTGAGACTGGACTCAGCTGCTCCCTATGCATAGCGCAAACCCACAGGTGCTGGGATTCGTCTTGCCTCAATTCAGGTGTGCACACTGCAGACACCTGCATGAGAGATCCTTCTCTCAGCTCCCACACTGATTGCTGGAGATGGAGGCCAGGACTGACATGGTCACACACAATGAGCTGGTGACATTGGAAGAGCCAGAGTTGGTGTAAGATACACAGTGCTTGCTGAAAGCTCCAGCAGAGCAATGCTGAGAGACAGGGCAGCATCTGGAGGAAGGTTTTTGAAGTCTGGTGAGGAATCTCTCTGGTCAATTGAAATGGCAGCAGATGACCAGTTCTAAGATGATAGAATTTTCCTTTTATTTATGTTCTGAGCAGCTTATGTCAGGAATTAACCCAATGAAATAATGACAGGTGCTACAGGGAAAGCTCAGTTCCTCTCTTTCTTTCCATTGGCTGAATTGACCAGATCTCCATTGACTACAGTGATGGTGGTGCCATGATCATTCTCACATTGCCAAACCAAATTGGCAGCGATTATTCCATTTAATTCCCAAAACAGGCCTGTAGAGTTCCATGAGGTGTCAAGGCTCTCACACACAACTCCCACAGTTGGCAGGGGCAGCAATGGTTCTGTACAGGACAGCCACTCCCTTTCAGAGCAAACGTGTGACAGACACATCAGACAGAAGTGCAGACAGATTCAATGCCTCTGTGCAAGAAACTGATGCCACCACTGAAATGTGTCCAGACCTGCCCCTTCTCTGTCCAGCAGATGTAGAGCAGTCCAGGAATAGGGCGCAGGTCACACCGGGTTCTCAGCGTGTGTGCCTCCACTTTCAAACTTCATGTTTTTCTCTCTGCCAACATTTGTTCACCCCATGGATCACACAGTCAAGGAACAGGTAAACCATTTTCACAGTGAGCCTGTCAGCAACATCTTCTCATTCATAGAATTATAGAATCAGAGAAATCATGTATGGAAAAGACCTATAAGGTCATTCAGTCCAATTGCCAGCCCTGCACCATTGGGACTACTAAACCATGTTCCGAACTGCCAAGTCTACACGCTTTCTGAACACTTCCAAGGAAGAACACTGCAACACTGCCCTGGGCTGGATCTTCCAATGCTTCACCGCTCTTTCAGTAAAGAATTTTTTACCTAATTTCCAATCTAACACCCCCCCGACACAACAGGATGCCATTTCCCCTCATCCTATTTACTTGGGAGAAGAGACCAAGACCTTCCTAACCACAACCTCCTTTTGTGTAGTTGTAGAGAGCAATGAGGTCTCCCTTTAGTGTCTTCTTCTTCAGACACTTCATCAGGTCCATTGCCCTTCACTGGATGCGCTCCAGAAAGTCAAAACCATTCTTGTAGTCTGGGGTTCAAAAACTGAACCCAGAACTCACATTACGGCCTCAGCAGTGCCGAGTACAGGGGGACGATTCCTTCCCTACTCCTGCTGGACACAGCATTCTTGATCCAAGCCAGGATGCTTTTGGCCCTCTTCACCACCTGTGCCAGTGCTGTTTAATGTCCAGCAACTGTCGACCAGCACCTCCAGCTCCTTTTCCACTGGGCAGATTTCTAGCCACTCTTCCCCAAGCCTGGAGTTCTGCACAGGGTTGTTGTGACTCAAATAGAAAACCTGGCACTTGGTATTTTTGAATGTCATTGTATTGGCTTTGACCTCTCGATCTTGCCTATTCAGCTCCCTCTGCTCTACTTACTCTTGAGCTGGTCGACACTCCTGCCCAATCCTGTTAGGACACAGAAGAGTTGGATTATAGAAGGGATGGGCCCCAGAAGAACCAGGTCAAGTCATAGAAGGGTTGAGTTCTAGAAGAGTCATGGAAGAGTGTGGTCATAGAAGAGTTGGATCCTAGAACAGTCAGGTTATAGAAAGGTTAGAAGGGTCTGGTCAGGGATTGTCTCTGCTGGACCTTAATGTGTCTTGCAGGAGGCCTGGCTGCATGAGAACACTGCAGCATGTCCCAGCCCTGCACACTCACACTGCTTTTATCTGTACATTGGTGTTTTCATCTGTGAGCATTTATAGGGAGTGGCCATGAGTGAGACTGTAGAATAAAATAGGAGCCTTCGTGCACTGCTCTGATGAGATCCCCTTTCTTTACGGAAAGGCTGTTGTGGAGGCCAGCTCTGTCACACAAGTGTCCACTGCCTGTCCCTGCCTGCGGTCACAGCACGGCCAAAGAGCACGGCTGCGACCAAGCTGCCAGAGCACTCAGGCCTTACAGCAAGGCAACGGGTCAGAAAGAGAGTGTGGAAGTGGAAAGAGAGCAGCTCTGGGAGATCAAGTGCTGGTACTGCCTGGCAGTGCTGGCGTGCTGGGACTCTTCTCCTTTCCCACCTATGCACACAGGAACTATCCCTGTTGTTCTGAAAGGACTCGGAGGAGGAAACTCATAAAAAAAAGAAGTCATTGAAAGGCCCATTTATTTTGATCATTTATTAACATAGCAGCTGAGCTCTTCATTTACACAGCCACCTGCTCACCAGATGAAAGCAGACACTGAATGAGAAAGAGAATGAGTGTCATTTAAAAAAAATTAAAACAGCAACAAACCCAAAAACTTTGTTCTGCAATGAATACCTTATAATTGATCTCCGAAGAATATCAACCATTTATTGCTCCAGTTATCGGTTTCCACATTGCATGTCTTATTTCCTGGTTCCTCAAGCTGTAGATGAGTGGGTTCACAACTGGAGGCACCACAGAGTACAGAACTGCCACCACCATATCCAGGGATGGGGAGGAGATGAAGGGGGGCTTCAGGTAGGCAAACATGGCAGTGCTGATAAACAGGGAGACCACAGCCAGGTGAGGGATGCAAGTGGAAAAGGCTTTGTGCTGTCTCTGCTGAGAGGGGATCCTAAGCACAGCCCTGAAGATCTGCACATAGGACACAACAATGAAAAGAAAACAACCAAAAACTAAACAGATACCAAACAAAAGAACCCCAATTTCCCTCAGGTATGAGTGTGAGCAGGAAAGTTTGAGGATCTAGGGGATTTCACAGAAGAACTGGTCCACATAATTGCCGTGGCAGAGAGGCAGTGAAAATGTATTGGTCGTGCAGCAGAGCATTGAGAAAACCAGAACCCCAGGCAGCTGCTGCCATGTGGACACAAGCTCTGCTGCCCAGGACGGTCCTGTAGTGCAGGGGTTTGCAGATGGCAACGTAGCGGTCGTAGGACCCTGCATAGGAGATGGCTCTGTTATCCCAGAGGGAATTAGCCATGGATTTGGGGACTGTGGTGGAGATGGAGCCCAGGTCAATGAGGGAGAGGTTGAGGAGGAAGAAGTACATGGGGGTGTGGAGGTGGTGGTCACAGGCTATGGTGGTGATGATGAGGCTGTTTCCCAGGAGGGCAGACAGGTAGACGCCCAGGAAGAGCCAGAAGTGCACGAGCTGCAGCTCCCGTGTGTCTGTGAATGCCAGGAGGAGGAACTGGGTGATGAAGCTGCTGTTGGACATCTGCTGCCCCTGGCCATCAGGGACTGATGAAGAAGGAAAAGACAATCATACATTAGAGGAGAATTCTCAAAGAAGAAAGTTAAATTTTTCATGTATTTTAGATCCCCCTACCTGTATGCCCTGAGGTGCAGGAGCCTCTCCCATGGGCTCCCAATGAGCAGTCTGCAGTGGTGGGTACAGACCTATGGGTGTTAACATATTCACAATTCACATTACTCACAGTTTCAAGGAAATGAAATCCACTTTAATTGAGAAGAATATTTCAGTATCTTCTCTCCCAATTCAGATAAATAGGAGTTGCTTACAAGTTTTTATTAATTTTTATTTATTTGTTTATATGTTCCTGTCTTGCCTGGGGAGACTTCTGAAAGGTAGTAATTGTCCACATTTCTGTCATGAGACCTGAGTAGCAAAAGAGTTCCCTGCAAACCTAGAAATGCTGATCTCTCTTCTTCCCAGCTCCCCTGCACTCACATGATCTGCACTTGCAGGATGGACACAGTCATATGTTTCCCTTAAAACAAAACAGATCCTGCTCAGAATTGAGGAGTCTGGATTCAAAGCTCAGATCTCCAAACTTGTCCCCCTTTCTCAGGGTGCCTAGGGGTGCACAACCCACTCTCCTCCAGACAAGGACACTCAGGACACCTTTCAGCTACCCAATTATAGTTGCTCCACTCCATTTCCATGGCCTTAGCACCTCTGGGGCTGCTTTGTGGGTAGCTCAGAGATCACAAAGGTGCAGTGAGACAGAGGTTGTCTAGTAGGAAACAGGAGGGCAATGGTCAAGTGTTCTACAGGCAGGATCTCCTTTGGGGTGAGACTTTCATTTCCCAAACCCAGATCCCACATTTCCTGGTACCCCACAGGTCGTAAGGGGAATGAGACACATCATTCCCACACACATCCCAGCCTAGCAAGGTTTGAAGGGTCAATGTCTGAAACTCCCCCAGCCCCACGAAGAAGAACAGGAGTGGCACAGAGAGGTGGAAAACCGGGATCAGCACAACGATCCTTCTGTAAAGGGAGGAAGGAAGAGAGACAAAGACTGTTTAGAAAGTTTTCACCCTCTGCAGAGGGTAATGGGTACAGGGACACAGAGAGGCAGCTCTGCTCTGCTGGAGCTCTTGCTGCAGAGTGGAGCAGCTGATGCCTTGTGCCTCACGGTCACGAGGGTAGAGACTTTTCTGAGTCAGAGAGGAGGCAAGGGGTCTTGCTGAGGTGAAGGGATCTGTCCTGGAGGGGATGAGAGGGAGTTTTCCCAGTTCTCCTTCTCATGACACTACAGTTGTTCATTTTGCTTTCTGCCCTGCCCACCCCTCTACTTTCTGGACCTTTTTCAACTGCTTCTATGTCCCCACATGGCTTTTCTCACACCAGATAATGAGAGACCCCATCTCACCATCTGTGCCTTTAGTCCTGCCCTGCAGAAAACTTATCACGCAAAGGCTCTGCCATCTCCCTGCTTGCAGGTGGCAAAGAACAGGTCAAACGAACGGTGATGTTGCCAGCCAAGATGATGCTGGTGCTCCCCTTACATTGAGGGGTCAGTTGAGGCAGTTTCTGGAGTTCCTAGCAGATCAGTGTAACGGAGCCTGAGTCACTTCTCACAGGTCTGCAGCTCAGTCCACCTTCACACCTCCACAGCATGAAATTAAAGACTAAGGGAAGTGCCTTCCTTTCTAGGTAGCCCCTGCCTGGACTTTCATATTGAAACATCCCCTTGGAAGTGTCCTGAGGGTGATCCAGTGCTCTGAGCAGCCCTGTCCCATGCAACACCCATTTGAGAGCAGAAAGATTTTGCCGTGCCCTGTCGGGGGTTGCTCCTTCCACTCACAGCTTCTCCCCACAGCACCATCGGGAGCTGCCTGAGCAGGTTGAGGGCTGACCCTGGCAGAGTCCCTGTCCTGGCACAGAGCCCCTTGGTTTCAGGGACCTCTGACAGTAGACAAACTGCTCTCTGGAGCATGTCATCTTCCTTCACACCAGAAAAGCCATCATAGAGATTCATCCTTATCAGCCATGGCATGTGCCAGGTCTAGGAGACACTTCAAAGGAACTCATCAGCATTGCCCTTCACTCAGAGGCTTACCATGTCAAGGACTGTGAAGATTTGTGATCCGGTGAGCTCTCACCTCTCTTCCCTTCCCACACTGCTTTTACCCTCTCTCTGCCTCACTCCTCTCCCCTCGCTGCCTGCAGGGAGTGCCCTCAGCCCTGCTGTGCTTTGCAGAGGAGCTGCTCCTGGCCAGAGCTGACTCTTTGTAATGCTGCCCACTTGTCATCAACTCCCTTCATCTGAGGAGCGCAGCCCAGTTCAGCAGCAGAGGAGAAGCACAAGGCAGCACCATGTAATCTCCCTCTGGGCTTCCTGAATGTTTCCCGGGGTCTCCAGGGGATCCTGCTGTGAAACAGGCTGAAGAAATCCCTGATATTTCCTCTGCTGAGGAGAGTAACTTCTTTCTTGCAGTGACAATAGGACCCTTCCCTTCAGTGTAATGAAAACAGATGCAAGTCCCTGCGGGCAATGAGGGAAATGGGGGTGACGGGGAGGTGAGGAGCAGGGATATCCAGGCAGTGTCAGACCTCAAGGGACTGCTTTTCTGTGCTGGCCAGACCTCCTGAAGAGACACCTGGCATCAATGCCAATAGGAGAATGGTTCTGTCACCACTTCTCTGAACTGAAATGTAACGAAATAAAAACTTCGCATTATAACGTATATTTATTAGGGGCACTTTGAAATCTTCTTTAACCAGACTGAGAAATGACTGCAATGAACTATACAAGGCTTGAACACCGGAAGAAAACTCCACAAAGATAAAGACCTCGTTAAGGCTTTCTGTATTTTAATGAGAACCAGGGTGTGTTTGATGCTGAGTCCTTGAATATCAGCTGCTTGAAGGAGATCAAGCAAATCTCTCAAGAAGTCAAAGGCAGAACTCACATAAACTTGAAGCATGAATTGGTCTCAGTGAGGATTGTTACTGACAAAGCCTCCCCAGGAACTCGTTAGAGCAGATAATCGGAGGCCATGATTGCAGGACAGCAAAGGCACTGTGCAGGCAGCTGTAATGCTGCCAAAGGTTTGGTCTGCTTGATGAATCAGAAAGGCCAAGCTCTGACCCCCCAGGCCCTGGGAAGGCAGATCTGGCTGTGACTACAGTGATGCTGGTGTCATCAACATTCTCACATTGCTGTATCCAATTTAGAGGAGTTATTCCATTTAATTCCAAATGCAAGCCTGTAAAGTTACATGAGTCCAAGCCTCTCACACACAGATTCATCCAGGTTCAGAAGAGTTGGGTCATAGAAATGAAGGGTCATAAAAGGATTGGGTCATAGAAGAGTCTCAGAACATTTGAGACAAAAAAAGTCTTACCATAGCCAGGTCATGGAAGGGTCATAGAAGAATCAGGCTGTATAAAAATTAGAGAAGAGTCAGGTTGTCGAATAGTTGGGTCATAGACATGTGAGGTCATAGAAGGGTTTGGTCACAGAAGATTTTGATCATAGAAGAGTCGTAGAGAAGTTGAGTTATAGAATGCCACAGAAAGGTCAGAGAAGAGTTGGGTCATTGAAGAGTTCATTCCAAGAAGACGTAGTTCACAAAACTCTCTGGTTCTAGAAGAGTCGTGTCATAGACACATCGTAGAAGGTTTGGGTGGTAGAAGAGCCGAGTCAAAGGAGATTTTAGTTTGGAAGATAAAATGAAGTGTTTTTTCATAGAAGGGTTGTAGAAATGCTGAGTCATGGAAGCGTCATAGAAGCATCATAGAATTGTTGAGCTCATAGAAGAGTCAGGTCATAGATGTGTAAAGTCAGACAATCATAGATCATAGGTGAACTAAGTTGGAAGAGACCCACAAGGATCATCGAGTCCAATTCCTATACCTGCATAGGACAATCCCAACATTCACACCATGGGTCTGAGGGCCTTGTGGATAGAAGAGGTGGCTCATATAATACTCGGGTCACAGAGTCAGGTAATAGAGGGTCAGATCATAGAAGGGTCAGTTCATAGCAGGGCTGTTTCATAGAACCGTTGGGCCATGAAAGGGTCAGTTCCCAGAAGAGCCGGGTCATAGAAGACTGTTCATCGATGTGGTCTGATCGTAAAACCAGCAGAGATGATTTGTGTCGTAGCTCATAGAAGAGTCGTAGAAGTCTTGGTTCATGGAAAGTCACACCATGGAGGAGTCAGAGAACAGTCAGGTCACAGAAGGTCATAAAAGGGTCGGGTCATAAAAGGCCACAGTCGTAGAAGTTCATCATACAAAAGATGGGTAGCAGAAGAGTTGGGTCACGGATGAGTTGGGTCATAGAGGGTTAATAGAATAGTTCAGTCACAGAAAGTTCATATAAAAGTTGGATCATAGAAAGGGATGGGTCATAGATTATTCAGGTTAGAGAGGAGTCAGGTCACAGAAGTCAGGTCACAGGTGAGTCATGGAGGAGTCAGAGAAGAGCTGGGTCATAGAAAGGGTGAGTCACAGACTGCTCGTTATTAAGAAGTATCGGTTCATAGAAGACTCGCATCCTGGAGGATATGGGTCACAGAGAAGTCAAGAGAAGGGTCGGGAGACGGAAGGGTTGTGTCATAGAAGACGTCGGTCATATAATTTATAGACATTTTGGGTCATGGGCGTCTGATAGAAGAGCTGGGATATAGAAAGGTCGGGTCATAGTAAGGCTGGGTTGTAGAAGCTTCAGGTAATAGAAGGGACAGAGAAGAGATTTTTATGGAAGAGTCTGGTTAGAAGAGTTTCACAGTAAATTCAAGTCACATAAAGGTTCATATAAGAGTCAGGATATAGAAGACTCAAGTCATACAAGAGTCATAGAAGGGTCATATAAACATCGGGTCATAAGAAGAGGCAGCTCTTATAAGAGTTGGGTTATGGGGGTGTCATACAAGGGCCAGGCCATGGAAGTGTTTGGCCATGCAAATGTTGGGTCGTACAATGATAGGGAGACAGAATCTGAGAAAGGGAAATCCAGTCCCCCTCTCTTTCAGACATCCAGAAATGGGATTCAACTGGACAAGGTCTGGGGCACAAACTTTAGTTCCACTGCTCATTGTTTGACCATTTCTGAAAAGGACATTGAAACTGTGAGTGGTGCCATTAGTCAGGGAGTTCACCCAGTCTCCATGACCTTTGGAAGATGACGGAGATTGGCCTCGCTGTGACATCATCCAGCTCAATCAAATCCCTGGGATGATGCCCCTCCTGTCCCAGAGACTGGGAAGGACTGCATTTGCTCAAGTGATTCTTAACTTGATCTCCTCCAGAGTCCCTCCCAGAGTCACAAAATCATGGGAGATCTTGCTGGGGAAGAGACGAAGAGGACACGAGGCTGCTGGATTGGTTTTAGAAGTCTCACAGAAATAAGCAAGAGGATTTATTGTCTATTTTTCTCCTTGGCCCTTTGAGACACTGGGCACATTTGAGCCCAAATGAACTGGGCTCAAATGTCGACTTTTCTGACTGGAGTAGTGTGTTTATCAAGGCTACTCACCCAAAGCATGGAAAAACAAGGATAAGGACTATAGTATCAACCTTCTGAGTTATTTGTGAAGATATTATTCTGACTGGTTTTCTTAGCTATTGCTATACTTATCTTGATAGCTGGTTTATATTTGTACTGCTTGAGTTTGTTATTGATCCTTGCATGATCACCTGTGCCAACTCTCCTTTTCCCTCCCTTCTCTTTCCCTCTATCCATTGTTTTCTCTTTTTTCTCCATCTCAACCTTTCTCAGAACAACACAGAGCCTTGAACGCAAATATGGTGGGAACCCATGGAGAAGACCCAGGCTGGAGCAGGAGAGAAGTGTCGGGAGGAAGGAGCAATAGAACTGTTCTTTACTAATTGTTAAAGTCTTCTTCACCGCTCTTCGTGCTCCTCTTTGACAAATGGAGACTGACGTTGGGAGAAAGTGTGAGGGGAATGAGCTTTAATATTTTGTCATTGTTTCTTACAGTTCAAACCTTTCTTGATGGACAGTATATTAAACTGACCTTCAGCAACTCCACACGTCTTTGCCACTGTCAGTAACTGGTCACTGACCTCCTTTGCATTCTCTTGACCCATGAGCTTTTCTGGCTTGTTTTCTCTCTTTGTCCCATTGAGTCAAGACAGGGAGGGAAAAGCTGGGGGGGTGTCTAGCTGCTGGCCAAGGTTAATCCACTTCTTCAGTATTTCTTGAAAGAAGGCTATGAGCACCATATCTGTCTGATATGAGAAAGGCCTTGGCTGAGAGACCAGCACTGACAAGGCTTGTGGGACTGGTGTGGAATAAATGTCAGTAGGAAACTAATTCCCTTCTTATTAATAATGGTGGCAATGTTGGGTGTCACTCAGCAAAGGAGGAGGACAGAGGTAACCATGCAGTAAGAGTCCATCCTCAGAGCTGAAGTGTACAGCCAGACATGGAAATGGCTGTTGTGTGGGACTCATCTGGGATGACTCCCCTGGGGCAGCTTCACCAGGGTGTCCAGGGAAAGTGGCACAGACCAGGCCCTTTGCTTTTGCACTGTTTCCCTTGCTTCCTTCACCATCATACCTGACTCTGGATCGTGAGAACTCTCCTGGGTGCCATCACCCTGCCCATATTCACAGCTCAGCTCTACACTGGTGTTTTCCTCTCCTGTGCTCTTTCCATCCCAAACCAGCATCTCGCCAGCTCTCCCACCTCCCCAGCCCTCTCCAACAGCCTAGTCCAGCACAGCAGAGAAGCTCAGTCTGGGATGGTCCCCACAGCATTGCCTATCAAAGGATGCTGCAGAACTCTGGCTGTTCAACCACAGCCACAGCCCCTCTGGAGGGTATAGCCATTCCTGGAGGCAGAGAGGGGTCTCATCCTGCCCATCAGTCCCAGGGCTGCTCCTTGCAATATTGACACAAGGAAACAGAGGCCACTCACTCTTACGGTCTCCTGCACTCATGTTGTAGGTGATCCTCAACCCCAGCTGCATTTAACCTCTTCTCTGCCCCCACCAGCCCCACTACCCAGGGCAGCACAAGAATCCTAGGTGTCCTCAGGCAGCTCCCACATGTCTCCAGCCTCCCGTCTCTTTTCCTGCTGGGTCGCCACTTACTCCCTTGGCACTTCAGAGTCCTTGTTTGTGGATACCTCGTTTCAGTGGTTTCATTTTGAGGGCCATCACCTTTGAGGGTGTCATCTATCCTGTCATAAGCGAAGCAGCCCAAAGAAGTAAAGTGGAGCCCATACAACAACTCCACTGCCACTGGAGACCAAGAAGACACCCTTTAAACTAGAACTTCTGGTCCAGAGGAACCCAAAGTTACCATGAGTTTTACCCCAGTCACAGGGAGAACAGAAAGAAAAAGACTCTTTAAAAGACAACTCAGCCTTCAGGCAAGGCACCTGGGAGATTATCTTTTATTGAAGAGCTGTGTTTGAAGCAGTCACATCTGACACAGTGTTGTGCAAGGGTCGAGTACAACTGGATTAAACCTCAAGACAAGTAGTGTAGCTTGGAAGACTATTTATAGGTAGGATTATTACAAGGGAAAATAACAGATTCCTGTCCTGAGATAAACTCTTGGAAATGAGCAGAGAAGGGAAAGCAGATTATTGTTTGTGAAACAGCTTCCGTTGTATTAGTTTGCACACTGCATCCTTGATTTCCTTATTCCTCACACTGTAGATGAGGGGATTCACTGCTGGAGACACCACTGAGTACAGACATGACACTACAAGGTCCAGGGATGGGAAAGTAATGTAGGGGGGCTTCAGGTAGGCAAACAATGCAGTAGTGATAAACAGGGAAACTACAGCCAGGTGAGGGAGGCAAGTGGAAAAGGCTTTGTACCGTCCCTGCTCAGAGGGGATCCTCAGCACTGCTCTGAAGATCTGCACATAGGACACCACAATGAAAATGAAACAGCTGAAAAGTGACCAGGAACAACCCACAACCAACTAAACTTCCATGAGGTAGGAGTCTGAGAAGGAGAGCTTGAGGATCTGGGGGATTTCACAGAAGAACTGGTCCACAGCATTGCCATGGCAGAGGGGTAGTGAAAATGTATTGGCTGTGTCCAGCAGAGAATTGAGAAAGCCAGAGCCCCAGGCAGCTGCTGCCATGTGGACACAAGCTCTGCTGCCCAGGAGGGTCCCATAGTGCAGGGGTTTGCAGCGCTCATAGGCCATGATGGTGAGAAGATAAAACTTGGCTAAAATGAAAAAGGGATAAAAACAGAGTTGGACCACGCACCCTTGATAAGAGATGGTCCTGGTTTCCCAGAGGTAATTGGTCATGGTTTTGGGGACAGTGATGGAGATGCATCCCAAGTCAAGGAGGGAGAGGTTGAGGAGGAAAAAGTACATGGGGGTGTGGCGGTGGTGGTCACAGGCTATGGTGGTGATGATGAGGCCATTTCCCACAAGAGCAGCCAGGTAGATGCCCAGGAAGAGCCAGAAGTGCACGAGCTCCAGCTCCCATGTGTCTGTGAATGCCAGGAGGATCTGGGCGATGGAGCTGCTGCTGGACATCTGCTGCCTCTGGGCATCAGGGACTGATGAAAAAAGAAAGTGACATGTTAGAGAAGACCACTGTGTGTGCGATGAAGAGCAGGAGCCTCTCCCATGGGCTCCCAATGAGCTGTCTGCAGGGGCGAGTACAGACATATGGCATTAAAGAATTCACAATTCACAATTTTCACTTTCAAGCAGATGAAATCCACTGTCATTGAAAAGGATATTTCAGCATCTTCTCTCCCAAGTGAAACGAATGGGAGTTGCTTACAAGATTTTATTACTTTGTTTATTTGCTTTTAGATATTCCTGTCCTGCCTGGGGAGATTTCTGAAAGGTAGGAATCCTCCATATTTCTCTCTGAGACCTGAGTGACAAAAGGTTTCCCTGAAAACAGAGGGAAGATGATCTATCTTCCAGTCTTCTTCACAGCTCTCCTGAATTCACATGTGCTGCACTTGCAGGATGGTCACAGTCATATATTCCACTTAAAAGAAATTGGATCCTTCTCAGAGTAGCAGAGTCTCAATTCCGACCTCGGATGCCCAAACTTCTCTCCTGTTCACAGGGTGCGTAAGGGTGCACAACACACTCTCCTCCAGAGAAGGACACCCTAGACACCTTTCAGTTGCCCATTTAAGGCTGCTCCACAGCCTTTTCATGGCCTTGGCACCTCTGGGGGCTGCTTTAACGATAGCTCAGAGATCACAAAGATGCTGTGACTCAAGGCTGTCTGGTGCCAAGCTCTCAGCCTGGCAGGACGCTGCAGGCAATGGTCAAGTGTTCTACAGATAGGATCTCCTTTGGGGAGAGTCCTTCATTTCCCAAACCCGGATCCCACATTTCCTGGAGCCTGACAGGTTGTAAGGGGAATGGGGAAGATCACTCCCACACAGACCACAGCCTAGCAAGGCTTGAAGGGCCAGTGTCTGAAACTCCCCCAGTCCCACAGAGCCCACAAGCAGGAACAGGAACAGCACAGAGAGGTGGGAAAAAGAAGGATCAGCCCCTGGATCTTTCAGCGAAGGGAGGCAAGAGGAAAGATGAGGACACTTGAGAAAGCTGTCACCTTAACCAGCCATGCAGGAGCCTCCCAGACAGCAAAGCTGTCCCACTCGGCCCCTGTGTTCTGCAGAGGGCAATGGCCCTGAGCATACAGTGAGGCAACTCTGCTCTGCTGGATCTCTGGCTGCAGAGTGGGCACCTGGTGCCTTGTGTCACACGACCATGAGGCCAGAGGCTTGATTGGATGAGAGAGGAGGCAAGAGGTCTTGCTGAGAGAAAGTTGTCTATCCTGGAGGGGATGCAAGGCAATTTTCCCAATTCTCCTG
The DNA here is from genome assembly GCA_033558185.1 of Dromococcyx pavoninus. NCBI lineage: Eukaryota > Metazoa > Chordata > Aves > Cuculiformes > Neomorphidae > Dromococcyx > Dromococcyx pavoninus. The sequence continues at coordinate 1,448,016 of JAUMJL010000133.1, read as the reverse complement.
ACATTAAAATTCCTAATTTTGACTTCTTCCTTGCCCACCCCTCTGCTTCCCGAAACTTTTCCAACTGCTTCTCTGTCCCCACATGGTTTTCCTCACACCAGATTCTAAGGGACACCATCCCATCAAATATGAACTCAGTTCTGCCCTAGAGAAAACTCCTTCTGAGAGGACTCTGCCCGGGGACGTCTCCCTGCATGCAGGTGGCAAAGAGCAGGTCAGACAAACTGTGATGTTTCCAGCCAAGGTGATGCTGCTGTTCCCGTAGGCTGAGGGGTCAGTGCAGGCAATTTATGAGGTTATCAGCAGACCTACAGATCACATAATGTAATGGTTGAAGAATCTCAGACACTTCTCAGATATCTGCACCTCCTTTCCCTTTAACATTCCCACAGCATGAAACTGAAGACTAAGAGCAGTGCCTTCCTTTCCAGGTAGCTCCTGTCTTGACTCTCCTTGTGAAAGATCCTTGGAAGTGCCCTGTGTGTGACCGGGAACTGTGGACAACCCTGACGCACACAGCACCCTCTTGACAGCAGAAGGACCCTGCCCTGCCCTTCTAGACGTCACTCTCCACACAAAGCTTCTCCCCACAGCGCCATGGCGAGGTCCCCGGGCAAGCTGAGCACTGACCATGGCAGGTGGTAAAGTCCCTGTCCCAGCACACAGACCATGGGCTGCAGGGACCCTGCTCTCAACAACAGAATGGGGCACCCCTGAGGGCACAACTCTGCACTCGTCCCCGGCAGAAGGCAGCCCTCAGGCCCTTTCCCGCTGACAGTGCAGCAGGGAAGCCCTGCTCGGCACCAGGTTCTTCTCCTCTACAGCAGAGACACTGGGAGAGATATCCTGACACATCCTGGAAACTGTGGGATGTGCCACCTTTAGGAGACCCCTCCAGAAACTTCCACTGCATTGTCCTACAGTCAGAGATGTACCATGTGAAGGGCTGTGAGGATTCCACCCTCAGTGAACTCTCAGCATCCTCCCACCCCACACTGCCTTTAACCTCTCTCTGCCTCCCTCCTCTCTCCTCTCCCCTCCCCTGCAGGCAGTGCCCTCAGCCCTGCTGCGCTTTGCAGAGGACCTGCTCCTGGGCAAAGCTGGCTCTTTTAGCGCTGCCCACTTACCATGAGCTCCCTCCATGCCAGGAGCCCAGCCCAGCTCAGCAGCAGTGGTGCAGCCCAAGGTAGCATTTTCTCTTCCCGCTCTGGGCTCCCTGGAGGTGTCCCACGGGCTCCAGATGAACCTGCTGTGAAAGAGGCTGGAATGTTCCCTGATGTTCCCTCCCTCAGCTGGGGAGAGAAACATCTTTCCTGCAGAGTCATTTCTGCTTTCAGAAGGTACCTCGGCATTACAATCACTGTCATTTTTGTCCTGTCAGTAGAAAGAACAGCAGGAAGGTGACAGGGAATATCTCATTTGTCCAAGCTGGAAGGACTTTTCCACTGTCTCAATTTAATTTCATCCTGAGTCTTTAGACCTGGAGCTCGAAAGCCATGTCTCTGCTCTAAGCAAAGCCTTTGCACATGCAGGGTCTTGGACGTTTGGTGCCAGGTGTCCTTATGACAGGTGAGCTTGCCTGGTGCCACAGCTGCAGGGCTTCAGCCCCAATAGGCACCAATGCCCTCAGGCAGGGGCACAAGCAGGAGGAGCTGGAGCGGTTCCTGTGGGAGACAGAGCTGTGACCTTGTCACAGAGTTCAGGACAGATGGTCTTCAAGAACAGCATCTTCTAACCTCAGTAAGGGTACAGAACCGACGTTCAATCTCAACTGAAAAGGCAAATCCATGTAACCATGGTGAGTGCTGCTTCAGGGACAGTTATAGAAGAAACAAAGACACTCTGTGGACACTACTGAATTTAGGAAGAGAGGTGTAGAGAGATCTGGTATTTCCTGTGTCTGTTTTTCCTTTGTCTTCCCCAACAAGGTCTCCCAGGCCTGTGCATCTCAGGGCAGAACTCTGGAGGTGATCAACTGGTGGTGGGTAGGGATCAAGACAGGGATAAGATAAATTCAGCAAACACAGTTCTTCCCCGTTTATGGGACAGGAAGGGCAGCATCCCAGAGAGCTGAGCAAGCAGGACGATGTCACAGTGAGGGCACTCTCCATCATCTTCCAAAGGTCAGGGAGACTGGGGGAATTCCCTGACAGCGGCACCACTCACACACTGAATCTCATTTTAACAAATTACCAATGGGTGAGCAGGGAAACTAAAGGCTCTCCTCTGACCTTGTCCATTCCCATCCCATTCTTGGTTGTCTGAAAGGGTGAGAATTTCCCTTGGGCAGATTTTGTCTCATCATTCTTCTATGACCTGAGATTTGATGACCCAAATCTTCTATGACCTGGCCTTTGTATCACCTGAGTCCTCCATGACTCCCCCATGATCCAATGCTTAAATGAGCCTCCATTTCTGTGATACGACCCATCTATGACTCAACTCTTTTATGATCCAATGTCTATACAACCCTCTATGACTCTTTAATGACCAGAGCCTTCTATGTCCCAGCCCTTCTATGACCCTCATACGGACTTTGAAACTTTTAAGAGCAGAATCTTCTATAAATGACCCTTGTATGGCCTGATCTTTCTATTACCAAACTTTTCTATGACTCCTCTATGATCCAAATACTCTATGATCTGAGTCTCTTATGACTTGGTACTTCTCATACATGAGTCTTCTATGACCCAGGTCTTCTCTGATCCTTCTACGATGTTCTATGACCTGGCTGTTCTGTGACCCAATTCCTCTATGAACCAAACAGTCTATGACCCAGCCCTTCTAGGGTCCAATACTTATATGACCTGACACTTCTACAATCGTGCTCTTCTATGACCTGACCCTTCTTCTATGACAAAACCCTTCTATTATCCGAATAAACTTTCACACTTCTATTAGCCAGCTCTTGTATAACTCAAATATTCCGTGACTTCTATGATCTGACCCTTCTATGACTGAGCTGTTCTATTACACCTCTATGACCTGACTCATCTATAACCTGACTCTTCTGTGACCTGTCCCTTATATGACCAGGCCCTTTTATGATTCGAGCCTTCTATGACCCAGCTATTCTCTGACGCTTCTATGATGTGATTTTCTATGACCAACTCTTCCATGGCTTAACTGTCCTATGAACCAACCCTGCTACCAACTTACCCTTCTGTAACCTCACTCTTATATGACTCGATCCTTCTATGAAACTTCTATGACCCAACATTTCTATGTATCTGATACTACCAAACTCTTCTATGATCTGACTCTTCTATCACCCTACTCTTCTATGACCCGAGTCTTCTAAAATCTGAGCCTTCTGTGAACTGAGCCTTCTGTGACCCAGCTCTTCTTTGAACATTTTATGGTTTTCTATGGCCACAACTTTCTAGAACACTTCTGTGACCAAAATCTTCTGTGATCCAACTCCTCTATGATCTAAATATTCTATGATAAAACTATTCTATGGACCAACCCTTATATGACCGGACACATCTATGATCCAATGGTTCTATAGTTCTTCTATGACCTGACCCTTTTCTGAACCAGCCCTTCTCTGAACTGACCCTTCTATGACACAACTTTCTAAAACCTGAATAAACACTCACATCTGTCAAGATCCATCTGCAGGGCCTCTTTGCCCCCAAGAGTGTCGACGGCTCCTCCCACTTTTGTGTCATCACCAAACTTTGTCAATAAACCTTCAAGTCCTTCACCCAGGTCATTTATGAAGATATTGAAGAACACTGGCCCCAGGATGGATCCCTGTGGGACCCTACCAATGACTGGTCACCAGCCTGATGTAACTCCATTCACTGTGATTCTTTAAGCCCAACCCATCAGCCAATTCCACACCCATTGTATTATGTGCTTATCCAGCTGTATTCTGGACAGTTTGTTGATGAGAATCCTGTGAGAGACAGGATCAATGGCTTTGCTCAAATCCAAAAAAATGACATCCACTGTTTTTCCCTGGTCGACCAGGTGGGTGACCCTGTCATAGAAGGACATTAACTTTGTAAGGCAGGATCTTCCCTTTGTAAACCCATGCTGCCTGGGACCAATGACGGTGTTGTCTTTCAGATGTTTTCTTGGTAACTCCCAGAATAATCTTCTCCATAATCTTCCCAGGCACTACAGTGAGACTGACAGGCCTGTAGTTATTGAGGTCATCCCTGTTGCCCTTCTTGAAGACTCAAACAACATTTGCTACTTTCCAGTGAGCTGGCACCTCTCCAGATTCCCAATGGCACTGAAAAATCGTTGAGAGGTTTCACGATGATACCAGCCAGCTCTTTAAATACTCTTGGATGAACCCCATCAGGTTCCATCGACTTGAAGGGATCCAACTGGACCAGCAGATCCCACACAATTTGGGGGTTGATTGGGAGACTGTTTGCCGAGTCATGATCCTCCAGCTCAAGGCTCTGGGGAGGTGGGGGCAAGCCCAATGTCATTATTGAATACCAATGCCAAAAAAAAAAGTATTAAAAGTCTCTACTTTGTCTAAGCTGCTGTTAATGAGGGGCCCATGCTCATCAAGTAACAGCCCAATGTTCTTTCTTGTCGACCTTTTACTATTGACGTATTTGAAAAAGCCCTTTTTTTATCCTTCACAGTGCTGAGGAATTGCATGAGAAACCTCTTTCTGGATTTTCACTGCCCTCCACGTCCTTGCACCACAACAACCCTCAAACCCTGGGGCTGTGAGAGAGCCTGAGAGCCGTCTCTGACCCCCAGCACCTGCTGTGCCCTTCAGAGGGGCTGAGGCTGTGGGGTGAGAGCCCAGAGCTCTGCTGCACCCTGTGGTGGCCACTGTCATGGGACCAGCCCAGACAGGGCTGCTCTGCAGGGCTGGGTTGATGAGAAATCAGGAGCTGTGGGGAGAGCTGGAGAGGGGCTGGGCTGAGATGGAAAGTGCCCAGGTGAGGACACCATCAATGCTGGCTGAGCTGTGTGACCATGTGGAGTGAGGACAGGCTCCAGTGGGTGTGAGGTGCAGAGCCCAGAGCTGCAGGTGCAGGAGAGAGCAGACTGTTTGGCGTCCTTGGTAGTAGGGACAGACTGGGAAGGTTCCCCAGGGCTTTGGTCTCTCACATCTCCAGTTCCAGCGCTGCCCACTCACCCCAGCTGGTGTGTGATCTTTGCTCTCTGACCTGAGGGGGACCTCATCACACTCTACAGTTTCCTCAAGGAGGGGCAGCATGTAGGGAGGGGCTGATCTGCTCTCTCTGGTGACCAGTTACAGGACACGAGGAAATGGAATGAGGCTGCATCAGGAGGAGTTTAGCTTGGACATTAGGAGAAGCTTCTTCACTGTGTACTCGGTCACTGGAACAGGGAAAGGGTCACAACACCAAACCTGCAGATTTCAGGGAGGATCTGGACGTTTCTTAGCTGTACAGTTTGATTTAATGTAGTCTCATCAGGAGCAGGGAGTCTCATAGTAGTCCTCTTCCAGCTCCTGATATTCTATGATTCTCTGACCTTCAAGATCAAAAATAGTCTATATCAGACCCATTTTCGTGTGCTTGACTGTGTCTGGGGTAACTGAGGAGAAGCAATGTCAACTTCTGGATAGACCGACAATCCAAGAGCTGCTCTGGGAGGGATCCAAATGCTCTGCGTGTGTCACATGGATGTGTATTTTCCACTTGCACAGTCAACCATAGAAACAGAGTGACGTGGTGAGGTTGGGGAGGTGAGGAGGAAGGTTGTCCATAGACTGATGGACCTCAAGGGACTGCTTTTCCTGCCAGTCCTCCCCTCCTTAGGAGACGCTCTGAACAATAACAGTTGGAGAACTCTTCTAACACTTCTTCAAAGTACTCTTTACGTACCTGCCTTTTAAAATATTATATTTGTAGCCCGCAGAGCTTCAGGAACAACTTGTCCTGTCACACCATTACAGATTTCTTCTTACGATGCATAATTTCACACGTGATCCTCGGTCCCCACCTGGTGCATTCTGTCAGTGATTGCACTTCAGGCATTGTCTGGGGAATCCAAACTGGGGGGATGTCTCTTCCTTTGTTTGTCATAAGTGGATTCCAGTAGATTTTGAACAAAACTGCACCACTTGTGTTCTGGTTTGCACTAAAGCAAATCATTTTTCTAATTTTTCAGCTCAGCCTCTTCTAAATAACTTCATTTTCCAAGGTTTAACTACTTGTTTTTCAGACAGCATCTGTCTCTAGAAGTGACAACATTTAAAATTAGTGATTATCACCAAGATAACTGGGCATTGAGATGCAGAATGACCGTTGCTTATGCTTGGTCCTATAGGAACAAAGGCCATCTTGGAGCTGGTGGAATGCTGTAAGTCAAGAGGGTGAGTGTCACACCTGCAGGGAGGAGCAGACGGGACAGGTTACCTAAAACTGACAAATGAGTATTCCATCCCATATATGTCATACTTGGTATAAAAAAAAAGAGGAATTACAAGGGTCAAGGCTTCTTTTTCAGCTGCTGGTGTCTACTGAGGAACTCACCTGTCCTATTTTCCCTGATCCTGAACTGGTATTCCTGAATGCAGTTCTTGAGTCCAGCTCCCATCTGCTGCTGTGTCCAACCTGGGATCTTTCTCCAGGCCTGCCCTGCAATGTCAGTGGTTTAGTTTTAGGTTTCAGCCCACAAGTCTCTCCCTTATGTCCCTTTCCTCTTTTGCTGTTGGGACAATTGGGCTCAGAACTGGTTGTGTCTGGCTGCTGACCAGGCTGGGAACTGCACTTAGACTGGGATAAGAACCTCTTTTAGTTGTTGACGATCCTTATTAAAAAGACCCACAGAAGCAGTATTCTCATATTTTGATTGATTTTCATGTTTTTTTTAATTTATATCACTCAAGTTTATCTCATCACACGCGAGAAGTGTCTGCAGAAGTCTATCGTGCAAGAACAAACTCCCGATCTTTCGGTGTCCCTCCATTATGGGACAAACCACCTCTCTGACCTGGGGTGATTGGCCAGTGGTGTCACTGGCAGATGTGTGGTTGGTCTGTGATGATCACCCTGGGGCAGTTTGCTCACAGCATCCATGGTCTATGGCACAGCCCAGGTCCTACTCTGCTGGACCTTCAAGTCTCTAGTTCTGTGAGGACACTGCTCTATGGCCCCACCTGCAGTCTCACACAGCTGAACGCTACACTAGTGTTTTCCTTTCTTGGCAACTTGGCAGCTCAGCCCTCCCTATCTCCCTCAACCTTCTCTGCCCTGTCTCCACCGCACCCCAGCAGAGCAGCACAGTCAGGGCACTGAATCTGTCCAAGGTAGCTGAGATGAGTTTCCCTGGGCCAGTGGGGTTTAGTCCTGGAGTCACAGACAGAAAGGTCAGGGTTCTGTCAGGACTCCACATCTGAGCTGCCTTGTGGACTCCTCATGCACGCAGGGATGATCAGAGACAGAGTCTTTCCCTTCCACACACAGAGACCGTGCCCTGCAGGAGTCACAGCTCCTTTCTGTCCTCCTGTGTCTACTTTCAGAGGATGGGAAGCACGTCAGACTTACAGTGGCCCCCTGTGCTCTGCACTCATAAGAGATGCCCCACGTAATGAGAAATGGACACAGGGATCTTGGTTCAAGGATCACATCTCAGTGCTGCATTCAGGCAGTTTCCCATGGGATGTTACCCCCACCATGAAGTGACCTCGAGGCACTGACTTTCTCACTGTTTTTCATTGAACCCCAAAGAAAAGCTGTTTCTGTTGTCTCAGGTTCATCTCACCTCACACTCATGATGTTCATGCTCACATCCCATCTGTACAATGCAAACGTGGACTCTGACCAACTCATTCGGTGTCCTTCCAGGGAGGGATGATGAAGGTGTCCAAGCTGGGGTGAGAGGGAGAGGATGAGAATGGTGGATGTGAGAGGCTTTTCCAGGATGATTGCCCTGGTTCAGATTCCCCAGAGTGTCCAGCTCACATGAACACAGGCCAGACCTCGATCTGCCGGTCCTTCATGTCTTTCACAGGAGGTTTGACTCTGAGAGGACACTACTGTGTGACTCAACCCTGTACACCCACACTGTTTACCCAGACACTGCTGTTTTCACCTGTGGGTGACTTTCTTGGGCATGTTCCTGAGAGACACTCTGCGAGAAGACCAAAGCCTTCAGGCAGTGTCCTGAGGAGATCCCCTTTCTTTATGGAAAGGCTGTTGTGGAGGCCAGGTCTGTCACACAGTTGCCCACTGCCTGTCCCTACCTGCGGTCACAGCACGACCACGCAGCACAGCTATGACCAAGCTCCCAGAGCACTCAGGCCTTACAGCAAGGCCAGGGATCAGGAGGAGAGTGTGGAAAGGGAAAGAGAACAGCTCTGGGAGATCAAGCAGTGCAGCTGCCAGGCAGTGCTGCCATGCAGGGGCTCTTTTCCCCTCTGCCCATAGAGACAGAAAGGATCTCCAAAAAGGACTTGGAGGAAAGATCTCAGGAAAATTAAATTTGCCGAAAGGCCTTTCATTTGGTTTAAACACACAGAGAGCACAACTCCTTATTTACTCAGTAACTTAGTCACAGGATAAAAGTAGAAATTGAATTAGAAAGAAGGATGAAAACATTATCCCAATTAAACAAAATCACACAAATCTACAGTAAATTAAAACAGTCTGGTCTTGCAATGAATTACAGGATAACTGCTATGCAGAAGGTGTGGAACATTTCATTGTTTCACAGTAACATCCAGTTATCAGTTTCCATGCTGCATCTTTGAGCTGCTGGTTCCTCATGCTGTAGATGAGGGGGTTCACTGTTGGAGGCAGCACTGCATATAGAACAGCCACCATGAGATCAAGGGATGGGGAGGAGATAGAATGAGGCCTTAGATCAGCAAAAATGCCACAGCTGAGAAATAGGGAGACCACAGCCATGTGAGGGAGGCACGTGGAAAAGGCCTTTTGCCATCCCTGCTCAGAGGGGATCCTCAGCACAGCCCTGAAGATCTGCACATAGGACACCACAATGAAAACAAAACAGCCAAGTGCTACTAGGACACTAAACACAAGAAGTACGACTTCCCTGAGGTAGGACTGTGAGCAGGAAAGCTTGAGGATTGGGGAGATTTCACAAAAGAACTGGTCCACATCATTACCATGGCAGAGGGGAAGAAAAAATGTATTGGCCGTGTGCAACAGAGCAGTGAGAAAGCCAGAGCCCCAGGCAGCTGCTACCATGTGGACACAAACTCTGCTCCCCAGGAGGGTCCCGTAGTGCAGGGGTTTGCAGATGGCAACGTAGCGGTCGTAGGCCATGATGGTGAGAAGGGAATACTCTGCTGAAATCAAAAAGACAAACAGAAACAGCTGTGCAGCACAACTTGAATAGGAGATGGCCCTAGTGTTCCAGACAGAATTAGCCATGGATTTTGGGACAGTGGTGGAGATAGAGCCTAGGTCAAGAAAAGACAGACTGAAAAGGAAGAAGTACATGGGGGTATGAAGGTGATGGTCACAGGCTATGGTGGTGATGATGAGGCCATTGCCCAGGAGGGCAGCCAGGTAGATGCCCAGGAAGAGCCAGAAGTGCAAGAGCTGCAGCTCCCGTGTGTCTGTGAATGCCAGGAGGAGGAACTGGGTGATGGAGCTGCTATTGGACATCTGCTGCCTCTGGCCGTGGGGTACTGTCATAGGAGGAAAGACAATGACAAGTTAGGGGAGATACTTGTCAGGAAAATCAAAGCCATTTAAAACAGACAGTCCCGGTGTCACACAGTCACACTTCTAATTTTCTGGGAGACCTTATTCCAGCTTCCTGGCTGAAGCACAGGTTGTTGCTGACCAATTGTGTGATTTAAAGGAGGGCCACTGTACATGGGCTCTTGATAAGTCAGTCCTGCTCTGTAGCAGTGGGAATGGCCAAGGACAGGTTCTAGTGTTCCAATTTGTCTCATGAAACTACTGCTAACTCAGAAGGGCTTGTCAACAGCTGCACTCCCTTTTCCAAAGAAACACGAAAGGTAAAGGAAGCCTAAGATTTCTTGAATATTTTTACAGAACTTTCACTGTGTCCTTTGGGCAGTGTCCTTGGAGGTCAGAAACCCTCAGCAGCTCTGCTGCACTCAGGAAGAGCAGAGGGAGTCCTGCAAGGCAAGCCCATTGCCTGTGGCAGAGTGCAGAGTGAGGGGAGTTGCTCTGTCCCTCAGTCTTGTCACCAGCTGCCCTGAACTTGTACATTTCTGAGAGGGAGGGGATCACATTCCCAGATTGTCTTCAAAAGCCACCAGTCACTGCTGAGAACAGAAGAAGCCATCTCACACCACTCAAGGTCTCACTCTTTCCTAAAGTTTTAGAACCCACTTTCAGCCCAGGACACACACGGCTCATTTCACAACCCAAAGAGCATTTTCCCCCTCGTAAAATCTCTGCGCTTCTCCATGGAGCTTTCTGGCAACACAAAGATGTGACAGAACAAGTTTGCATCCTGGAGGGAAGCTCACCGGAGACAGCCAAGTGTCCTCATGATGGCATTTGATGAAGAGAGATTCAGCTCCTTCCCCAGTCCCACTGACTGAACTGCCCACAGCCTCACAGCTCAGAGCAAACCTGGGACACAGGTTCCCATGAACACAAGTGCAGGAAAGGAGCCACCAGGTCTGGGTGTGACTCTGCAGCTGAAACTCCCATCCTCAGAGAGCCTGGCAGCAATAACAAGAGAACAACAGGAAGAAGAGAGACCAGGGCAGAAAGAGTGAGAAAGAGAGTGAAGGTCTGGCTGGGAGAGGCCAGGGCAACCGGGCATGCAGATAGCGTTCCTCTTTCACAGCTGTGCACAGCCCCTCCCAGACACCAACAGTGCAGAACGGTTGCTCTCAGTCCCTGTGCTCTGGAGAGGGCATTGGACCTGTGGCTGCAGAAGAGGTGGTTCAGCCTTGGATCCCAGAGCCCTGAGGGCAGAGGCTTTGCTGGGTGGGAGAGGAGGCCAAGGAAAAATCTGCACGGGAGGGGATCAAACACAGCTTTCTGAATTTTCCATTCCACAACTTTTCTGCTTTTGATTTCCTCCCATTTTCTGACTCTATTGCTTCTGCTTGCAGATTTTTGTCCGTGCAGGTGTTTCCCTTCCCTGTGTTCTCCCTGCTCCCTGACCCCATTCCAATCCCTGTGCAATCATCTACAGATCCTGCCTGTTTGCAGGGCACTAAATGAACACAAGTTCCTGTTTAGAGGTGGAAAAGGGAAGGTCAGGCTAAGCCTGATGGGTCCAGCAAAGGTGATGTTGGTGCTGTCCATAGGCACAGCAGTGACTGGAGACAACTTGGGAGGCTTCTATCAGACTTATTGGTCATTTAAAATTACAAGTCAGGAGTCTGACTGACTTGCTTAAGCACAAGAGTCCCTTTTCCATTTCTTCTCCCAAAATTCTCCAAAAGTAGAAAACTGAATGGACTCAGGAAAGCTCCTTGTCATCCATGTAATCACGGCCTTCATCTTCCTTTTGAAATGTCCTCTCAGAAATGTCCTGAGGTATCTCAAGCAGTGAGGAGCCCTGACCAGCACAGCACCCTCTCGACATCAGAAGGACCCTCTCTTAATGTGAGCTGCTCCTTCCACCCACAGCATCTTCCCACACTGCCATGGGGAGCTCCCCAGGTAGGCAGGTAGCAGAGTCCCTCTCCCGGCACACAGACCCTGGGCTGCAGGGCCCCTGCTCTCGAGGACAGTCCAGACACCCGTTTAAGGCACAGCTCTGCACTCGTCCCCAGCACAAGGCAACCCTCATGCCCTGTTCCTCTGACAGTGCAGCAAGGAAGCCCTGCTCAGCACCAGGTTCTTCTGCTCTACAACAGAGACACTGGGAGAGACATCCTAACAGACACTGGGAACTGCGGGATGTGCCAGCTTTAGGAGATCCCTCCAGGAACTTCCACTGCATTGTCCTGCAGCCAGAGACTTAACTTGTGAAGGGCTGTGAAGATTCCTCCCTCAGTTATCTCTCAGCATCCTCCCACTCCACACTGCCTTTAACCTCTCTCTGCCTCCCTCCTCTCCCCTCTCCCCTGTAGGCAGTGCCGTCAGCCTGCTGTGCTTTGCAGAGGAGCTTTTCCTGGGAAGAGATGGCTCTTTGTAGCACTGCCCACTTGACAGGAGATCCCTCCATGCCAGGAGCCCAACTCAGCTCAGCAGCAGAGGATTAGCCCAAGGCAGCCCTTTCTCTGCCCCCTCTGTTCTCCCTCAAGGTGTCCCTGGGCCTCCACGGGAACCTGCTATGAAACAGGCTGAAACAATCCCTGATGTTTCCTCCCTCAGCTAGGCAGAGAAACTCCTTTCCTGCAGTGACCATACGACCCTTCCCCTCAGTGTAAATAAAGGGGATGGAAGTCTAAGGGGGCCAATGAGAGAAATGGTGGGGCTGGGGAGGTGAGGAGCAAGGGTGTCTATGCAGTGTCAGACCTCAAGGGACTACTTCTCCATGCTGCCCTGATCTCCTGAGGAGACACTCTGCATCAATGCCAAAAGGAGAATGCTCCTCTCACCTCTTCTCTGAAATGAAATGCAATGAAATACAATCTTTACATTAAAATAAATTTTTATCTAGCACACTTTGAAATCTTCCTCTTTAACCACAGTGGGAAATGACTCCAATGACCTGTACAAGGCTTGAAGACCCGAAGAAAAATATAGGAAGACAAACAGCTCGTTAAAGCTTTCTGTATTTTAATGCGACCCAAGGTGTATTTGCTGATGAGTCCTTGAACTTCAGCTAATGAGACAAGATTGAGCAAACTTCTCAAGAAGTCAAAAGTAAAACTCAGAGAATCTTGAAGTATTAATTGGTATCAGTGAGGATCGTTACTGACAAAGCCCCCCCAGGGATTCGTTAGAGCAGATAATTGGAGGCCTTGATTGCAAGGATGCAAAGGCACTCTGCAGGCAGCTGTAATGCTGAGAAAGGTCTGGGTTTGCTTGATGATGCAGAAAGGCCATGTCCTGACCTCCAGTCCCTGGAAAGGTAAATCTGGCTGTGACTACAATGAACCTGGTGTCATGGACGTTCTCACATTGCCAAACCAAATTCGGAACAGTTATTCCATTGAATTCCAAATACAGGCCTGTAGAGTTATGTGAGATGCCAAGGCTCTCATACACAGCTCCATGCAGATGGAGAAGAGTTGGGTCATAGAAGGGAAGGGTCTAAAAGGGTTAGGGCATAGAAGAGTCAGAGAAAATTTGGGTGTGAGGAAGTCAGATAGTTGAAGAGTCACATCACAGTGGAGTAATGGAAGAGTTCACTTGCAGAAGGTTCATAGAGGTGTTGGGTGGCTACAAACCTTCCAGGCAGGATAGGCAGGGAAAGAGATGTGGCAGGGTTGCTCTGTACGTTAGAGAATATTTTGATTGTATAGAACTCAGTAATGATAGGGTTGAGTGCTTGTGGGTTAAAATCAGTGGAACATGCAGAAAGTCAGACATATTGGTGGGAGTCTGTTATCGGACGCCCAACCAAGATGAAGAAACCAAAGAACTCTTCTACGAGCAACTGGGCGAAGTCTCACGATCGCTGGCCCTTGTTCTTGTGAGGGATTTCAACCTTCCAGATGTCTGCTGGAAGTATAACACAGCAGAAAGGAAACAGTCTAGGAGGTTCATTGAGTGCATGGGAGATAACTTCCTAACACAACTGGTAATGAACCAACTAGAGAAGGCTCCTCATTGGATCTGTTGTTTGCAAACAGAGAGGGCCTTGTGGGGGAGGTGACTGTTGGAGGACGCCTGGGGTCAGTGATCACAAGATGATAGAATTCTCAGTTCTTGGAGGTGTAAGGAAGGGGGTCAGCAAAACTGCCACCTTGGGCTTGTGGAGGGCAGACTTCAAACTGTTTAGAAGGCTGCTTGATAAACTTCATTGGGAGGCAGGTCTAAATGACAGAGGAGTGCAAGGAGGCTGGATGCTCCTCAAGAAGGAAATCCTGGTGCCGCAAGAGCAGGACTTCCCCGTGTGCCGTAGAATGAGTCAGCAGGGAAGAAAACCGGCTTGGCTGAGTAGAGAGCTTTGTATGCATTTCAGGAAGAAGAGGAAGGTTTAGGAGCTTTAGAAGAGGGGACAATAGTCCAAGGAGGACTACAAGGGTGAGGTGAGATCATGTAGAGAGAAAATTAGAAGAGCTAAAGCCTAACTGGAACTTCAACTGACCAGTTCAGTGAAAGATAATAAGAAATTATTGTTTTGAAAACAGGAAGACCACGGAGAATCTCTCTCTTTTACTTGATGTAGGAGGGAGAGGAGCAATGAGGGATGAGGACAAGGCAGAGGTACTTAATGATTTCTTTGCCTCAGTCTTTAATAGTAAAGTGAAATGCCATTGGGATGCTCAGCCACCTGAGCCAGAAGACAGTGAGAATGAAGGTCCAACAATGCAGGAGGAGCAGGTTAGAGACCTGCTTGGCCAAGTAGACATACACAAGACCATGGGGCCAGATAGGATCCACCCAAGGGTGTTAAGGGAGCTTGTAGAGGTCCTCTCAATACCCCTTTCCCTCGTCTTCCAGCTGTCCTGGCTGAGTGGGGAAGTGCTGCTCGACTGGAGACTGGCAATGTTCAACCCATTTAAAAGAAGGGTTGGAAGGCGGATCCGGGGAATTATTGGCATGTCAGTCTGACCTCGGTAGCAGGAAAGGTTGTGGAACAGATCATATTGAGCGCTATCACACAGCACGTGCAGGATAGCATCTGTCTGGGTGTGAGAAGTGACCTGGTTTGTGCAGGTGCCTGTGAGGTCACAAGTGCCCAAGTAACTGATAGGACTGGAGAGCGGGGCCGGGCTCTTGGAGCTTCTTGTGATGTCCCTTATGACTGAATAAATAACAGGGCTGGAGAAAGTACCTGGCCTTCAGGTGTGGTGACACACCTTTGTGGTGTCACTGGTGCTTGTGTGACTGACTGGGGATGAGAATTCACCTGGCCTATTGTGCTGGTTTGGGTTGGAGTAGAGTTAATGTTCTCCACAGTAACCAGACTGGGGCTGTGATTTGAGTTGGTGCTGACATCAGTGATGGTAACACAGGGAGGCTTACATTATTGCTGAGCAGGGCTTATACATCATCAAAGGCTTTTTTGCCTCTCACCCCACCTCACGTGTGAGTGGCCTGGGTGCGCAGAAGAGGTTGGGATGGGACAAACCTGAGACAGCTGACACCAACTGACCAAATGAAACTTCCGTAACACGTGAGAACTCGCTTGGCAATAAAATGTAAGAGAAGAAGGAAGGGGAGACATGTGGAGTGATGGTATTTGTCCTCCCAAAAACCATTACGTGTGATGGAGCCCTGCTTTCCTGGAGAAGGCTGAAAACCTTCCTGCTGATGGGAATAAAATGAAAGAATTCCTAGTTTTGATTTCCTTGTGTACTCTGCTGTTCTTGACCTGTCAAACTCTCCTTATTTCAACTCAAGAGTTTTCCTCCCTTCTACTCTCCCAATTCGCTCCCCTGTCCCACCACGGGGGAATGAGGGAGCGGCTGAGTGATTCAGAGCTGCCTAAGAGGAGAAATAAGGACAGTATTTTTAGTACCCAGCATCGGGCTCAAAGGGTTTGACATGAACCAACAACCACTATGACACCAAAAATGCAGAATGGACCTGACATGAGTTACATTAAAGGAGCCAAGTAGGAGAAGATCAGTGATTTATTTTTTCATTAAAAAATCCAGCTTCCACATTATGTCCTTGAGATCCCGGTTCCTCAGGCTGTAGATGAGGGGGTTCAATGCTGGAGGCACCACTGCGTAGAGAAAAGCCACCACCAGGTCCAGGCACGAGGAGGAGATGGAAAGGGGCTTCAGGGAGGCAGACGTGCCAGTGCTGGTAAAGACAGAGACCACAGCCAGATGAGAGAGGCAGGTGGAAAAAGCTTTGAAGCATCCTTGTTCAGAGGGGATCCTCAGCACAGCCCTGAAATCTGCACATAGGACACCACAATGAAAACAAAACAGCCCAGTACTACTAAGAGACTGATCACAAGAAACCCATGGTCCCTAAGGTAGGAGTATGAACAGGAAAGACTGAGAATCTCGGGGACTTCACAGAAGAACTGGTCCACTGCATTGCCCTGGCAGAGGGGCAGGGAAAATGTATTGGCCGTGTGCAGTGCAGTAGAGCATGGAGAAACCGAGCGCCCCAGGCAGCTGCTGCCATGTGGACACAAGCTCTGCTGCCCAGGCGGGTCCCATAGTGCAGGGGTTTGCAGATGGCAACATAGCGGTCGTAGGACATGACCGTGAGCAGAAAATATTCTGATGATATCAAGAAAAGGAAAAGAAAGGCTTGGGTAACACATCCTGTGTAGGAGATGGCCCTGTTGTCCCAGAGGGAATTTGCCATGGCTTTAGGAACAGTGGTGGAGATGCAGCCCAGGTCAAGGAGGGAGAGGTTGAAGAGGAAGAAATACATTGGGGTGTACAGGTAGTGGTTACAGGCTATGGTGGTGATGATGAGGCTGTTTGCCAGGAGGGAAGCCAGGTAGATGCCCAGGAAGGGCAAAAAGTGCAAGAGCTGCAGCTCTTGAGTGTCTGAAAATTCCAGGAGGAGGAACTGGGTGAGGGAGCTGCTGTTGGACATCTGCTTCCTCTGGACATGGGGCACTGGCCAAGAGGGAAAAGGCAATAACAAGTTAGAAGACAATTCTCCAAGCAAAATCAAAGCCGTTTCTCATAGAACTGCCTCCCCCCCCCAACTGCCTCTCTCCATCAATGAAGACCTTTGGCAGGTCCCTTTCACAAGCTGTGGGTAAGGCTCACTGAGGGTGCCCCAGGGATCAGGAGGCTGTGATGTGGGCTCTGTGGGACCCAGTCCTTCCCCAAAGCAGTGTGTAAATAGCAACAGAGGGTGATCTCAGGATAAATCCACTCCTGATTTCAAAGAGTTTCCAGCATTGTCCCTCACATTTCACCCGACTGCAGAGCAGAGCTGAGGGGAGGTTGGTTTTTGTCTTCTGCTCTGGTGGCCCCACCACAGCTGACAAGTGGCTTTGATGCAGAAACCCCTGGCATTTCTGCTGCACCGTGAATGATATCTCAAGGGTCCTGACATGCAAAGGGACTGTTCCTTTGTGCACAGTGAGTACAGCCAGTCTGTCCATCACCCTTGGTCTCAGCTGCCCCATCCTGGTAGTCCTTTTTTCGCCAGAGGATTTTGCACTCGAGTGTTCCCTCTAAAAGAAACTGGACAGTGCTTGGAGCAAAGGAATCCAGTTTCCTAGTGCAGATCTCCAAATACCCTTATCCCATCCTGCCTCTCCCTTCCCAGTCAGGGACACAGAGGGCTCATTGCAGCTGCCCACATACAGATGATGAGCAGTGTTTCCATGACCTTAGAACTGAGGTGTCTTCTCTATTGGACTGCCAGAAAACAGAGTTGTCATGGGACAGCTGTGCCCTGCTGGAGGACAGCTTGCAGCCTACCAAGACAAACCAGGGAAAGAGTCAAATGCCATAAATCTGGGGTGTCCTGAAAGGAGAATCTGCTTGTTTGCATTGCCCTCAACCTTCTGATTAAGAGCGGAATTGGACCCTTTACTCCCAGGGCTATATCTGCATGATAGGACCCGTAGAACTGGTGTCAGAACTGCAGCTTAACCCAAACCCTATTGCAGAAACTCCAGTGATGAAAATAAAGTGAGCAGAGACAGGAGAGGAAACAGGGAGCAATGCACGGTGCTGTTTCATGTGGAGCCAGAGAGCTCGGGTGTTTGGTAATGTTTTCTATGAAGGGGTGAGGCAGCTGAGAAGGTGACTGAGCACCCATGGCCTTAAGAGAAGAGTTGAGAGAGGAAACCATGGGTTTGCTCCATGGCAGGCATCTGCACTGCAGGGGATGGCAGGGAGGTGCCTGAATCTCCCTTCTCATGGTGTTAATGGGAACAGTTCCTTCTCCATTCCTCTCTCTGACTCCTGGAACTTGTCCCTGCTGAGAGATATTTCTCTGTCCCTGGATCTTCTCCGTGTCTGAGCTGACAGAGCCCATCCCACCCACTGTGTGCTCAGCACTGCCATGCAGACCCCTCCTGGCTGTGGGGCCCTGCCCAGGGGCATCTCTGTGTGTTCAGGGGCCAAGGAGCAACTCAGAAAAACCCTAAGAGGAACTGGGGGTATCAGTGTCATTCCAGAAGAGAGAAATAAATTCCCATCTCCCACTGCCCACCCTGCCAACCAGGAGTGGAAAAATGAAAGCACAGACTCCACCCCTTCCAGTTAAATGCTTCATCCATGTCATTCTTCAAAATGACTCTCTGCAGTTACTCTGAGGGGTTACCTGGAGTTGTAAGCAGCCCTGACAGAAACAACACCTCCTGTAACAAGAGGCCCCTGCCCTGTCGTACTGGGGGTCACTCCCTCCACCCACAGTTTCTCCCCACAGTGCCATGGGGAGATCCGTGGGCAGGTTGAACCCTGACCCTGGCACAGGGCAAGGTCTCTGCCCCGGCACACAGACCCTGGGGTGCAGGGACCCTGCTGTCAAGGACAGCCAGGGGCACCCCTGAGTGTACACCAGGCTTCAACCTCCTGCAGCCGTTCCTTGGAGAAGGCATTCAGCACAGCCAGGGCTTTGATGGTGCAGCAGAAAATCCCTGCTCCAGAGCACGACTTTTGCTCTGCTCAAGAGAAACTCTATGAATCCTCCTGATAGATTCCAAAAGCAGTGGCCCGTGTCAGCTCTAGGTCTTCCCAGGAACTATATCCTCACCGCACTACAGCCAGCTACTTACTGTATTTAGGGGTGAGAAGATTTCTCCTCTTGAGAGCACTCAGCTGTGCTCCCACTCCTGTTCTGTATCTCTTCTTCAATCCTATCCCCTCTCCCCTGCAGGCAGTGCCCTCAGCCCTGATGTGCTTTGCAGAGAAGCAGTTCCTGGGCAGAGCTGGCTTTTTGTAACACTGCCCACTTGCCATGAGCTCCCTCCATCCCAGGAGCCCATCTCAGCACAGCAGCAGAGGAGCAGCACAAGGCAGAGCTTTCTGTGCCCCCTCTGGGCTCCCTCAAGGTGTTCCTGGGTCTCCAGGGGCACCTGCTGTGAAACAGGCTGAAGCAATCCCTGATGTTCCCTCCCTCAGCAGGGGAGAGACACTTCTTTCCCGCAGAGACCATACAACCCTTCTTGTCAGTGTAAGGAAAAGGGATGCCAGTCCCATGGGGGCAATGAAGGAAATGGTGGGGCTGGGGAGGTGAGGAGCAAGGCTGTCCATGCAGTGTCAGACGTCAAGGGACTGCTTCTCCATGCTACCCAGACCTCCTGAAGAGACAATGGGTATCAATGCCAACTGGAGAACAGTTTTGTCACCTCTTCTCTGAGCTGAAAAGGAATGAATAGTAATGTTTACCTTAAAAGTATTATTTATTCGGGGCACTTTGAAAACTTTGTCCTTATCTACACTGGAAAATTACTCCAATGAGCTGTAGAAGCCTGGAAGACCTGAGGAAAATTACAGGCAGAGAAATAGCTTGTTAAAACTTTTTGTATTTTAATGAGACACAGGGTATTTTTGCTGCTGAGTCCTTGAACCTCAGCTGATGAGAGGAGATTGAGCAAACCTCTCAAGAAATCAAAAGTAAAACTCAGAGAATCTTGAAGTATTAATTGGTGTCAGTGACAAAGCCTCCTCAAGAACTCATTGGAGTAGATAATTTGAGGCCATGGTTGCAGGGGCACAGAGGCACTGTGGAAACAGCTGTAATGCTGAGAAAAGCCTGGGTTTGCTTGATGAAGCAGAAAGACCAAGCCCTGACCCCCAGGCCCTGGGAAGGCAGATCTGGCTGTGAGTACCGTGACACTGGTGTCATGGATGTTCTCACATTGCTGAATCAAATTTAGTGTAGTAATGCCATTTAATTCTAATTAGAGGCCTTTAGAATTATGTGAGGTGCCAAGGCTCTCTCACAGAGCCCCATGCAGGTGCAGAAGAGTTGGATCTTAGAAGGGAACGGTCATAAAAGGGTTTGATCATTGAAGAATGACAGAAAACTTGGGTGGAGAAGAGTCAGGTCATAGAGGAGTAACAGAATTTCAGTTTTAAATGTTTCATAGGCGCTTTGGGCCACAGAAGTCTCATAGCAGAGTCAGGTCGTAGATGTTTCATGTCATTAATATCTCAGGTCATAAAAGGCTCCTAGAATTGTTGAGTCGTGGAAGGGTCGAGTCATAGACTCGTGAGAGTTTATTTGGGTTTTAGAAGTGTTTGGTCATAGAAAGGTCATTTCAGAGAAAAGTCGGGCCATTCAAGGTCATAGAGGTGTTTTGTCATAGAAGAATCATAGAAGAATTGGGTCACAGAAAGCTTATAGAATATTCAGTCCATTAAAGAGTCACAGAATATTAGGTCACAGATGTTTCAGGTCATAAAAGAGTTGGGTCATAGAAAGTTTTGGTCATAGAATATTTGGGTTATAGAGGAGCTCGGTCATGGAAGGGTCATAGAAGCTTCTGGCCATAGAAGGGTTGTAGAAGAGTCAGGTCATAAGCAAGTCAGGTTATGTAAACATTGGGTTGTAGAGGAGTTTGGTCATAGAAAAGTCATATAGGAGTCAGGTAATAGAAGGTCATAGAACGGTTCGTGACAAGTCGGGCAATAGAAGGCTTGGGGCAGTTTGCTCACAGCATCCATGGTCTATGGAACAGACCAGGTCCTACTCTTCAAGTCTATGCCAGGAGCCCTGGTTGTGGGAGGACACTGCTGTGTGCCCCTACCATGCACGCTCACACAGCTGAACTCTACACTGGTGTTTTCCATTCTTGGGGACTTTGAAGATCAGCCCTCTCCACCTCCCTCCACTCCTCTGCCCTTTCCCCACCTCACCCCAGCAGAGCAGCACAGTCTGGGCTGGCCCCATGGCACTGCCAGCCACAGGGTGCGGCAGTGCTCTGGGCACTCACCCCACAGCCCCAGCCCCTCTGAAGGGCACGGTAGATTTTAAGACCAGAGAGATATCTCAGCCTCCCCAGCAGATCCATGGCTAGAGACTGACCATAACAGGAGGGAACAGAGGTCTGTGAAAGTGTCCTATCTGCTTGTCATGTCATGCTCAGTAGTTTCCCTGCATACAGCATCCTGCTTCTCCACTGTGCCAGTCCTGCTTCTCCTGCTTCTCAGGACAGCATTGTGGTCCAGGCCCCGGGGCTCTTCTTGTAGCTCCTGCTGTCCCAGAGCAAAGCAGCTGCTCCCAGCTGGACACACAGGAATAGGACGCTCTTTTTTTTTTCTCCCCTCCACAGCCATGGTGCCCTACTCTTCTCCCTGGACATCACTTCTCCCCAGAGAGCCTTTCCCCAGGTGACTATGTCCATGTTGGCCTGGGGGCCATTCCTGCACCCCTGACAATGATCCCCACAGGTCCTGAGTTTGATGTGCTGCTCTACCAAGCGATTTTGGTGCCTTGGGCCCATGGGGTGTCCCTGCTCTTGCCATGCTGGTAAGGGTGAGAAGCAGACACAGCCAGAGAGGGGTCACTGCTGCTGAGCCTTTTTCCATCTTCCACTATCCAAATGGACTGTGAACAAGAAAGTGCTGAGTAGGACTGAGAGACATTTCCATTTGCCTCTGTGTTTGGCTGCTGCTCTCTTACTGGTCTGAGGGTTTTAAGAGTGCCAGGAACAACTCTGCATTGTTGCGCTCCTTTGACTTCTTTTTCCTGATCCTGGGATGGCAGAGATAGAGTGCCCTTGGGTGCACTCAACCACTCAATAGACTCTGAAGTGATGAGCCAGATTAAGTAGCCCTGGACCTGATCCTCATCCACTGCTGGTTGTTTTCCTCCTCCTTGAGGCCTTTCAGAGGGCACAAATACCTGGGAGATCTTGCTGGTGAGGACAGAGAGACGACATCTAGGAGAAATAAACCCTCCTGGGCAGCAGAGATTGTGTCCACATGGCAGCATCTGCCTGGGGCTCTGGGTTTCTCATTGCTCTCCTGTACATGGCCAATACATTTTCACTGCCCCTCTGCCAGGTCAATACCTTGCACCATTTCTCCTGTGAGATCCCTCAGATCTTGAAGGTCTCCCCAGGGTCAGTCCTCAGCCTGCCTGGGGAGCTCCCCCTGGCACTGTGGGGAGATGCTGTGGGTGGAAGGAGAAATCCATTGGTATAGAATGGCAAGGGCCTCCTTTAATTAAGAGTATGTGGTGTGGGTCAGAGGTGATCGCAGATGTAAATCAGCCCAGGGTATTTTCCAGAAGACATTTCAAGGGGACAATCAAGAGAGGGTTTGCCATAAGAAACTCTGCTGAGTTTGTCATTTCAGTTTCCTTCTACTGGGGGACCAGAGTGCATAAATGCAAAGGAATGTCTGTGGTGTGAAGAAGTAACTAAGGTGCTATCAAGGTAAATCCAGGTGGTCAGTAGGTCTGCTAACGGCTTCCTAATGTGCCTTCAGCCTCTCATCTGCCTGCAGAAAGCACCAGAGTCATTGTTCCTGCTGTTTCCCACCTTCAAACAAGAACATGTGCACAGACAATGCCCTGTAAAACAGGAAAAATTCTGTATGGCAATGTGAGTGTACAGCAAAGGGGATGGGGTCTGGAAAATCATGGGACAATGACACACCTCTAAGGAGGCAAATCTCCAGGCAGAAGGGATAGGATCAGGGTACTAGTGGAAAGCAGAACTAGAAATGCTGTGGGACAGAGAATTCAGAAATTTCTGTGTGATCCCCTCCAGTGCAGATCCTTCCTCTGAGCAAGCTCCCTTCCCACTTCTCCCATTCTGCAAAGCCTCTGCCCTCAGGGCTCTGGGTTCCAAGGCTGAACCACCTCCTCTGCAGCCACAGCTCCAGTGCCCTCTCCAGAGCACAGGGGCTGAGAGCAACTGCCCGGCACTGTTGGTGACTGGGAGGGGCCATGCACAGCTGGGGAAGGGTAACGCATTCTGCGTGCCTGGCTGCCTCTGCCCTGGCCTCTCTCAGACACACCCTCACTCCTTTCATGAACCCTGAACAGTCCAGTTCTGGTCACAACACATGGGGACTTTTCCCCACCCTCTGCCTGCACACCAGGAGTTTGGGACCATGTGTGGGGTACAAGGTCTCAGTATTGGCAGGGAGTGCCTCAGGAGCTACAGCTGGAGCCTGGGCAGAGGGTCCCAGGGCATCTATATGGGCAGCTTGTGCCCATGTCCCTCTCACTGCATCCCACTCAAATTTTATGATCACTTTCCTTTTCTAAGAAAACCAACAAACAGAATCCCCCAGATATCAGGATATTAAAACAGGACAAAAAAAAAAACAAAACCAAAAAACCCCCAAAACATGGAGGTGAACAACATCAACAATTGTTGAAGCTTAAAGTTGCAATAACATTTTCCTTCCATCTGCATCTTTCATTCTGTTTCTTTCTTGCTTTATTTTTAAACAAGTCTCAATGTTCCATCACACTGACACCTACAGCATTAGGAAAGATCATCCTTGTGTCTTTCATGTGGCCCAAGGCCCCAGAATGCTCCCTGCTCTGCAATGTCCATGTGTGACAGTTGCATTCACACCTCCTCCGTTAACTGGAACAGAAGCAGTTGGATTCAGGCTCCAGAGGAGGTAAAGGAGTGCTTTTTTGAGTCATAGAAGTGTCGTACAAGGGTGAGGTCATGAAAGGTCATTGAAGACTTGGATTGTAGAACAGTCACAGAATAGTTGGGTAATAGAAGAGCTGAGTCATAGACGGGTGATAAATGAGCTTGATCATAGAGGATTTGGTTCATAAAAGTGTCAGTGAATAGTAAGGTCACAGAAGTGTTGGGTCGTAGAAGTTTCATATCAGAGAAGGGTTTGGATCACTGAATGATCACAGACGAGTCAGGTCGTAGAAGGGTCACAGAAGGTCAGGGTCCTAGAAATTTCGGGTGCTAAAAAGGTCGACTCACAGCAATGTCATAGAAGAGTCAGGTCATAGAAGAGCCAGTCTCGTAGAAGAGTAATTTTATAGAAGACTTGGGTCATATGAGTGTCATGGAAGTGTTGGGTCATACCAGGGTTAAGTCATAGAAGGGTGACAGAGTGGTCGGGTCATAGAAATGTTGTGTCAGAGAAGAGTTGAGTCATAAAACTGCTGATCGTAGAAGAGTGATAGAAGAGCCAGATCTTAAAACTGTCATAGAAGGGTTCAGTCATAGAAGAGTGGAGTCAAAGAAGGCTAGAGTGATAGAAAGGACATAGAAGAGTCACAGAGGAGTGGCTGATGAAAGATCTGGGTCAAAGAAGGACCGTAGAGAGATGGGGTCATAAAAGTTTCAGGTCACGGAAGAGTAATGGATGAGTGAAGTAACAGAATCATAGAATCTTCTGGTTAGAAAAGACCTTTGAGGTCATCGAGTCCAACTGCACCCATCATCTGCTAAATCATGTCACTCAAAAACTGATCTACTCATTTTTTAAACATGGGTTAGAAGAGTAGTCATGGAAGACTTGGATGTTAGAAGAGTTACAGAAAGCTTGAGTCACAGCTGGATCGTAGAGCTTTCATAGTACAGTCAGATCACAGAACAGTCAGGTCCAAGAAGAGCCGCATCACTGAAGGTGATATAATGGTTGGCTCATAGAAGGGTTGTGCCATAGCAGGGTCATAGACAGGTAGAAGAAGAGCTGGGTCAGAGATGGGTCACAGTAGAGTAGACTGTTAGAGGAGTCGTAGAAGAGTTGTGTCATCGAAGGATGAGAGAAATGTCAGTCTTAGAAGAGTTGGGACTTGAAGGATCATAGAGGGGTCATAGAATATTCAGGTAATAGAAGAGTCACAGAAAAGTTAGGTCTTAGAAGGGACATAAAAAATGTCAGGTGATAGAAGAAACATTTCAGAGAAGAGTCTGACCACTGAAGGGTCGTAGAGAATTTGAGTCATAGAAGCGTGAGGTCATAGAAGGGTCATAGAAGATTTGGGTCATAGAAGGTTCATATAAGAGTTGGACCATAGAAGTACTGAGTCATAGAGGAGTGAAGTAATAAAAGAGTCATAGAATCATTAAGGTTGAAAAGTCCTCTAAGATCATCAAGTCCAACAGTCAGCCCAACATCACTTTGCTTACTCAACCATGTCATGAAGTGCTAAATAGGCACATTTTTGAACACCTCCAAAGATGTGAGCACCACTATTTCCATAGGCAGCCTCTTCCAATGCTTCACCACTCATTCAAGTAGAGAAATCCTTCCTAATATCCAGTGTAAATCTCCTTTGACGCAACTTGAGGCAATTTCCTCTCATCCTATCACTTCTTCCTTGGGAGCAGATACCAGAACCCACCTCTATAAGACCTCCTTTCAGTTAGTTTTAGAGAGTGATAAGGTCTCCTCTCAGCCTCCTTTAGACCAGAATAAGAGCCCCAGGTCCGTAAGTCACTCCCATAACTCCTGTCTTCAGATCCTTCCCCAGGATCCCCTCTTCAAGTGCACTCCAGCCCCTCAATACTCTTGTACTGAACAGCCCAAAGCTGAACATAGCATTTGAGGTGCAGTCACACCAGCGCCAAGAACACAGGCATGATCCCATCACTATTCCTGCTGACCAACATGACTGATCCAAGCCAGGATGCGCTTGACCTTCTTGACCACCTGAGCCACTGCTGGCTCATGTTCAGCCACTGCTGACCAGCACCCCCAGTTCCTTCTCTCTGGGTAGCTTTCCAGCCGCTCTTCCCCAAGCCTGAAGTGTTGCATGGGGTTGATGTGACCGAAGTGCAGGATGGGGCACTTGGCCTCGACACATTGGTCCAGCCTGTCCAGATTCCTCTGCAGAATCTTCCTTCCCTTAATCAGATCAACACTGCTGTCCAATTTGGAGTAATGTGCAAACTGAATAAAGGGAGCACTCAACCCCCTCATCCAAATAATAGAAAGAACTGGCCAAACCACTGAGCCCTGGGGACACTGCTTGTGACCGGCTGCCAACGGGCTTTAGCTCCATTTACCACAACTCTCTGGGCTCAACCATTCAGTCAGTTTTTACCCAGTCGAGAGCATACCTGTCCCAGCCAGGAACTAACAGCTTTTCCAGGAGAATACTGTAGGAAATTGTGTCAAAGGCTCAAAGGCTTTAAGGAAATCAAGGTAGACAACACCCACAGCCTTTCTCTCACCCACTAAGCAGATCACCTGGTTATATGGGGGGAACAGGTTGGCCCGGCAGGACCCGCCCTTAATGAACTCGTGCTGGCTGGGCCTGATCCTCTTGTTGTCCTACACTTGCCTAGTGAGTGCATCCAGGATGAACTCCTCCATAATCTTTCCTGATACCAAGGTCAGGCTGACAGGCCTGGATTTCCCTGGATCCTTCTTCCAGACTATCTTGTAAAAGGGTATCACATTGGTAAGCCTCTTGTCATTTGGGACCTCCCCTATTAACCAGGACTGCTGATAAATGGTGGAGAGAGACTTGGCAATCTTCTCTGCCAGCTCCATCAATACTCTTGCGTGGAACCCATCTGGTCGCATAGACTCGTGCATGTCGGGTGTGGCAGGTCACTAAACATTTCCTCTTGGATCATGGCAGCTACATTGAGCTCCTCACCTGTCTTCCAGTTCAGGGGGCTGAGTACCCAGAGAAAAACTGGTCTGACTACTGACTGAGGTGCAGAAGTCATTAAGTACCTCATTCTTGGTAGCAATGTTCTCCCCAGCATCCAATAAAGGGTGGAGATTCTCCTTGTGTCTCTTTTTTTTTGTTGATGTATTTACAGAATCGGGTTTTATTGCCCTTTACATCTGTAGTCAGATAAATTCCTCATTGGACTTTGACCCTTCAAATATTCTCCATGTAAACTCTCTCAAAATTCTTGTAGTCCTGCTGAGATGCCGACCCCTTCTTCCAAAGCTCATAAACTCTCCTTTTTTTTTATCTTTGTTCAAGCCAGATCTCTCTGCTCAGCAAGACAGGTCTTCTCACCAGATCATCTTTCAGCACATGGGAACAGCCTACTCCTGAGCCTTGAAGATTTCCTTCTTGAGGGATGTCTGGCCTTCCTGGACTCCCTTGCCCTTCAGGGGTACTTCCCAATGGACTCTGTCCTTTTATGACCAAGTGATTTGCCTAGAGGTTGAGGAAAAGGCTGTGGATGTTACCCACCTTGAGTATAGTAAAGTTTTGGACACCATCTCCAACAACTTTCTCCCAGAGAAGCTGTTAGCTCATGGCTCGGAAAGATGTGTTCTTCATTGTGTAAAAAACTGTCTGGATGGCTGAGCCCAGAGAGTTGTGGTGAACGGAGCTTAGTCCAGTAGGTGGGCGGACACAAGCAGTGTCCCCAGGGCTCAGTGTTGGGGCCAGTCTTGTTTAACTTCCTTATCCAGGATCTGGATGAAGGGATCGAGAATTCCCTCAGTCAGTTTGCAGATGACACCAAGTTGTGTAGGAATGATGATTTGCTGGAGGGCAGGGAGGCTCTGCAGAGGGACCTGGACAGGCTGGATCAGTGGACTGAGGCCAATGGGATGGGGTTCAACAAAACCAAGGGCTGGGTTCTGCACTTGGCACTCCATATCCCAGGCAATGTTCCAGGCTTAGGGAAGAGTGCCTGGAAAGCTGCCCAACTTAAAAGGACCTGGGGATGTGTAAGAGACTGATTGGTTTTGGCTGCCTTAAACAACTATTTGTGCCTTAAAGCACCGTTGAGGCTGCAGTAGAGGCCGTGCCCTTCAACACCTTCTCTCACTCTCACAGCAGCCCAGCTGTGCTTGCTGCCCAGGGAGGTCCTACTGCAGTCGTGCTGGTACAGAGAGCACAGGCAGAAAGATACCTCAGACCCCAGAGCCCCCCTGAACTTCACAAACTCATTTCTAGAACTTTTCTAGAAGACGTCCAGCACAGCTCCACCAAAAACTATGAACAATACTCTGCAAGAGGGGCACTGGCAGTAACGTGCCCAGCCTCCTGAGAGAATAGGAGGTGTCCTTGTACTTTGCTCTCTCTCTCCCTTTCCTCCCCTCTCCCTCTTTCTATCTTCTCCCTTAACACAGATTTAGCATCCAATGCCAATCTTATCCCTAGGAATGCCTGCACAAGAAACTTCGTTTTTGGACAAATCATTTTCATAGAATCATAGAATATAGAATTATCTGGGTTGGAAGAGACCTCCAAGATCATCAAGTCCAACCCTTAATCCAACACTATCATGATTACTAGATCATGCCACATCCAATCTTATTTTAAAACCCTCCAGGGATGGTGAATCCACCACCTCTCTGGGCAGACCATTCCAATGCCTGTTTACTCGCTCTGTGAAGAACTTTTTTCTGATATCCAGCCTAAACCTTCCCTGGCAGAGTCTAAGCTCGTGCCCCTTGTTCTGTTGCTGGTTGCCTGGGAGAAGAGTCCAACCCCCACCTGTCTACAACCTCCTTTCAGATAGTTGTAGAGAGTGATGAGGTCACCCCTGAGCCTCCTCTTCTCCAGGCTAAACAACCCCAGCTCCCTCAGCCTCTCTTCATAGGACTTGTGCTCAAGTCCCTTCACCAGTTTTGTTGCTCTTCTCTGGACCCTCTCCAGCACCTCAATAACTTTCTTGAACTGAGGGGCCCAGAACTGAACACAATACTCAAGGTGTGGCCTCACCAACGCCGAGTACAGGGGAAGGATCACTGCCCTTGTCCTGCTGGCCGCACTATTCCTGATACAGGCCAGGATGCCATTGGCCTTCTTGGCCACCCGGGCACGCTGCTGGCTCATGTTTAGCCTCCTGTCAATCAGTACCCCCAGGTCCCTTTCCACCTGACTGCTCTCCAGCCACTCTGTCCCCAGCCTGTAGCGCTGCATGGGGTTGTTGTGGCCAAAGTGCAGGACCCGGCACTTGGCCTTGTTGAACTTCATCCCGTTGGACTCAGCCCATCTCTCCAGCCTATCAAGGTCCCTCTGCAGAGCCCTCCTGCCTTCCGGCAGGTTGATACTCCCTCCCAACTTGGTGTCATCCACAAATTTACTTATGATGGACTCAATCCCCTCATCTAAATCATCGGTGAAGATGTTAAACAGAACTGGACCCAACACTGATCCCTGAGGGCCACCACTGGTGACTGGCCTCCAGCTGGATGCAGCCCCATTCCCCAGCACTCTCTGGGCCCGGCCATCCAGACAGTTCTTAACCCAGCTGAGAGTGCACCTGTCCAAGCCATGGGCTACCAGTTTATCCAGGAGTATGCCATGGGAGACAGTGTCAAAGGCTTTGCTCAAGTCCAGATAGACTACATCCACAGGCTTCCCTTCATCCACCAGGCGGGCTACCTGATCATAAAAGGAAATCAGTTTGGTCAGACAGGACCTGCCCCTCATAAAGCTGTGCTGGCTGGGTCGGATCTCATGTCCATCCTGAAGGTGCTGTGTGATTGCACTCAGGATGATCTGTTCCATAACGTTGCCAGGCACTGAGGTCAGGCTGACAGGCCTATAGTTGCTTGGGTCCTCCTTGCAGCCCTTTTTTGTGGATTGGCGTGACATTTGCCAACTTCCAATCATCTGGGACCTCCCCAGAGAGCCAGGACTGTTGGTAGATGATGGAGAGTGGCTCGGCAGGCTCTTCTGCCAACTCTCTCATCACCCTAGGATGGAATCCATCAGGTCCCATAGATTTGTGTGGATCCAGGTGGCTCAGTAATTCATAGACTGTTTCCTCCTGGAACACAGGGGAGCCATTTGGTTTCCTGTCTCTATCTGTGAGCTCTGGAGGCCAGTTATCATGAGGGCCACCTCTCCTACTGGTGAAGACTGAGGCAAAGTAGGTGTTGAGTACCTCAGCCTTCTCCTCATCCCTGGTAATTATGCTAGCTAAGTAACATCCCTGGTAACTAAGATGAGCGGATTGGAAAGATGAGGGACATTAAATGAAGAGTATGAAAGGAAAACAGTGGTGATGAAGTTCCAAGGGAAGATTAATATTTCTTTGGAGAATTTTGAAAGGTTCTGTTATCAGTTGAGGTCCCTTGTGAGTGAGGACAAGCAAAGGTTTCACTCGTGTGCAAGGGGACAAAAGTGTAACCCAGGGAACCTCAGCAGCAACAAGATCACTTTGGTGAGGAGTGACCATGGGATGAGTACTTTTGGGTGACCTTTTGGACACCTGAAAGAGAAGCGCATCATCATGGACTCACCAAGGGTAAACCACGCCTCACCAGCCTGGTTACCTTCATAATGGGTGTCCTGGGCTGCATCCAAAGCAGTGGGACCTGCAGGGTGGGGGAGGGGATTCTGTTCCTCTCCTCTGCTCTGGGGAGACCCGACCTGGAATCCTGTGTGCAGTTCTGGAGTCCTCAGCACAATAAGGACACAGATCTTTTGGAGCGAATCCAGAGGAGGCCATAGAGATGACCCGAGGGAAGGAGCACGTCCAGTATGAGGACAGGCTGAGAGAGTTTGGGTTGGAAGTATCCGTGGAGGTGTTTAAAGCCATGTTGGATGGGGCTTTGAGCAATCTAATCCAGTGGCAGTGTCCCTGCCCGTGGCAGGGATTGGAACTGGATGGACTTTAAGTTTCCTTCCAACTCAAACCATTCCATGATTCCATGATAAGGGACACCTGGCTTACTAAGAGCTTGCCATCTCAATAGCACCCCTGTGGCTCTTTGGGGGAGGAATGTGCTCCTGACTTCTGAAGGCGCTTTTGATGACAATAGGTACTTAGTAGATAACAGGTCATGAGCAGGGCCCTGGCTTGCGCAGCTGCTTCTGCTGTCACTTCTGGTGGAGGAGCTCTTTGGCAATGAATGGACAGCTGGGTGGTGAAGGTGCTTATGATGTCACTGGTGGCTCTGCAGCAAGTAGAGCAGAAGCATGCACGTGGTTTCTGCAACTTTCTGTGATGTCACAGGTGGCTGAGAAGGTGCTAAGGCAGGAGCAGACTCCTGGTTTGTGCAGCTGCTTTGTTGTGACTGACGGCTGCGGAGCTGATGGGCCATGAGTGTGCAGCTGCCTGGTGCTGGTGCTTGTGATGTCACTGGTGTCTGATCAACTCACAGGGCAGGAGCAGTGTCGCGGCTTTTGATGGCACTTGTGAGGTCAGAGGAGGCTGTGTGTGAAGGGGCAGGAGAAGGCACCTTGCCTGTGTGGACACTTTATAGGTAACTCGTGGCTGAGAAGCTGTTTGGGTACAAACGGACACTGGGCTGGTGTTTCTTTTCCTCACGTCACTTTGGCCTGAGCAGCTTCCTGGGTTTGAGAAGTGACTTGGCTGTTGCAGGCGTCTGTGAGGTCATGAGTGGCCAAGTAACTGATAGGACTGGAGAGAGGGGCCTGGCTCTAAGAGCTTCTTGTTATGTCCCTCATGGCTGAGTGAGTGATAGGGCTGGAGAAGGTACCTGGCTTGGGGCGGTGCTTGTTGTGTGTCACGGGTGTCCATGTGGCTGACTGAGGATCAGAATTCACCTGGCCTATTGTGCTGACTTGGGTTCGGGTAAAGTTGATCACATTCCTGCCAATGTAATGAATGAATTCCTTGTTTTGTTTTGCTCCCATGCACAGCTTTTGCTTTACCTATTCAACTGTCTTTATCTCAACCCATGAGTATTCTCACTTTTACCTTTCCAATTCTTTCTTCCATCCCACCGGGGAAGAATGGGTGAGTAGCTGTGGGGTGCTGAGCTGTCTAGTGGTGTTAAACCATGACAGTCCTTTATGGCATCCAACAGGGATTCAAAGGGTTCAACACGAACCACCTCCACCCCAATAAATAGATGAGGCCCGTAATGAGTTACATGACAACTGCTCTGCATGAGATCAGCAGTTTATTGCTTCAGCAGAACATCCAATTATCAATTTCCACACTGCATCCTTGAGCTCCTAATTCCTCAAGCTCCAGATTAAGGCTGTTCACAGCTGGAGGCACCACTGAGTAGAGAACTGACATCACCGGATCAAGAGATGGGGAAGAGGTGGAGGGGGTTTCAAGTAGGCAATAGTGCCAGTGCTGAGAAACAGGGAGGCACGTGGAGAAGGCTTTAAGCTGTCCCTGTTCAGAGGGGATCCTCAGCATGGCCATGAAGATTTGAACACAGGACACCACAATATCCCTGTGGTGCCTCATTTTCATTGGTGCCCAAGGCAGGTTTGGTGACAAAACACAGGTTTGGCTGTTGCTGAGCAGGGCTGGCCCAGCATCAAGACCTTCTCTGTTCTTCACTCTGCTCTGTACCAGTGGGTGAAACTCCTCTTCACCATCCTCCATGCTCCTCCAGGTGTTGGGTGTGGCAGATGTATTGGGAGCAATGGAAACATTTGAACCCGGAAGAAATTGTAATGGGAATGGGCTTTAATATTTTGTTATTGTTTATCATGATCCAAACCTTTTTTCACTGACAATAAAATTTAATAATTTAAAGTAAATTAAATTTGTATTTGGCCAGTCAACACATCTTTGATTGTGACAGTAATTGGTCACTGACCTCCTTTGCTTTCTCTTGATCTATCCGCTTTTCTGGTTTATTTTCTCCCTTTTTCCCATTGAATCAGGGCAGGGAGGGAGCAGCTGTGGGGGTGTCTGGCTTCTGGCCAAGGTTAACCCAACACAGGGCACATCAGGGCTATTGTGTCCAGGACGGATCTCCCCAGCACAAGGAAGACATTGCGCAGGCTGGAGTGAGTCCTTCAGGGCCCAGAAGGATGATTGAGGCCTGGAGCACATTATGGACAAGGATAGACTGAGAGAGCTGGGGTTTGAGAAACCTTTCAGGGTAAAACTCTGAGCAAGGACCCAGGGCAGCTGGGGGATCCCAATCAATGGACTTCCCTAGCATTTTCTGAGACAAGGCCATAAGCCTTTGATCTGTTTGGAGTTGTCTGAGAAAAGGCTTGCCTGAGAGAGCAGCAGTGGCAAGGTATGTGGGACTGGTGTGCAATAAATGTCAGTAGGAAGCTGGTTCCCCTTTTATTAATAATGATGGTGGAGTGAGCAAAGGAGGACAGAGGTGACCATGCAGTCCCTCCTCTGGGTTAGAGTGTACAGTCAGGCAGCAAAATGGGCACTGTGTGGGACTCATCCGGGATGATTTCCCTGAGGCAGCTTCTCCCGAGTGTCCAGGGGAAAATTTCTTGTAGTTCACGATCTATAATTGGGCTGAATGCCTTGATATCATTATATATAAATTAGTGTTAGTATTAGTAGTAGTACTGAGGTGTTCATGACCAGGTTGGATGGGGCATTGAGTAATCTGATGTAGCGGAAAATGTCCCTGCCCATGACAGGGAACTGGAACTGGATGATCTCTAAGTCCCTTCCAACCCAAATGACTCCGTTATTCTATGACAGAATTCTATGACTCCACCTCTACTACCAGTACTAATACTGGCACTGGCACTAGTGGTAGCATTAGTATAACTGTTGCTAATAGTAAGAGTTTTTATTGTTTTTGTTAAATCGATCTTTTTATTTCAAGCTTCAGGTTTTCTTTTCCTTTCCCAATTCCCCTTCCTGATTTAGGGGAGAGGAAGAGGGAGGAACCACTTCCCATTGGTTTGTTCCCATCCGCTGGTGGCTGAACTGGGACACCTTGTGCCCTCACCTTACACACAGGGTGTTCAGAGAGAAGAGTCCTTCCCTTGCACTGCACAGCAGCAGTCACAGTGTCTCTCTGACCTCCTGCTGCCACTGCCAGTGCTGTGTTGTCACCCTGCTCTGCACTCGTCTGAGATTCCTCACAGCATGTGAAATGGGCACGGAGACCTCGACTCATCCCAGCACATCCCAGTACTGCAGGCAGGCTCTTTCCGAGGGGATGTTACTCTCAAAGTGAAGTGACATCAAGACACTGTCTGTCCCACAGACCTTCACAGCAAAGCCATGGGCATCATCCCGGTCAGAGAAGGGCCCGTTTCCTGCCCCTGCCTGTGATCACAGGACGGTCACACCACAGGAGTGAGAACAAGCTCGGAGCACTCAGGCCCTCCACAAACCCAAGAGCTCAGAAGGAAATAATGCAGGCACAAGAAGAGTAGCTCTAGAAAGAACAAGCGCTTGTTCTCCATACCAGTGGTGCTGTGCCGGGATTCTTCCCACCACTCCCCACCCCGCGCACTACCCCCAACACTGGAGGTGCTGCTGCAATTCCAGAGAAAGTGCTGGAAGAAGGACGATGGACAAAGAAGTTTCTTTTTATGACCCAGTTTCTTTTTATTGTCTTAAAACAGGAAAAGAGCAAAACTCCTCATTTACACAATCTCTGGATGGCACAACACAGGGAGATACTGGCACAGCAGCGGGAGGAATAATGATATTTCTTTGTAAATAATATTAGCACAACCAAGAATAATTAAAAATACCCCAATCACATTAAATAGCAAAGACAGGTTGAATCTGCAGTGCATTTATTTGTCAGTGGTATGCAGAAGAAGATGAGCAGCTTACTGCTGCCTGAAAACATGCAGTCATATGATTCCACACTGCATCCTTGAGTTGCTGGTTCCTCATGATGTAGATGAGGGGGTTCAATGCTGGGGGAAACAATGCATACAGAACGGCAACACACACATCCAGGGATGGGGAGGAGAAGGAGGAGGGCTTCAGATAGGCAAGCATGGCAGTGCTGACAAACAGGGAAACCACGGCCAGGTGAGGGAGGCACGTGGAAAAGGCCTTGTGCCGTCCCTGCTCAGAGGGGATCCTCAACACAGCCCTGAAGATCTGCACATAGGACACCACAATGAAAACAAAACGTCCCAGAAAGACAGAAGTACTAAACACAAAGAGATGAAATTCCCTCATGTAGGAATCTTAGCAGGAGAGCTTGAGGATCTGGGGGATTTCACAGAAGAATTGGTCCACAGCATTGCCCTGGCACAGGGGTAGGGAAAATATGTTGACTGTGTGCAGCAGAGCATAGAGAAACCCAGAGCCTAAGGCAGCTGCTGCCATGTGGACACAAGTTCTGCTGCCCAGGACAGTCCCATAATGCAGGGGTTTGCAAATGGCAATGTAGCGGTCATAGGACATGATGGTGAGGAGAGAATACCCTGCTGAAATGAAAAAGACAAACAGAAAGACTTGGGAAACACATCCTGCATAGGAGATGTCCCTGTTGTCCCAGAGAGAATTGGCCATGGATTTGAGAACAGGGGTGGAGATGGAGCCCAGGTCAAGGAGGGAAAGGTTGAGGAGAAAGAAGTACATGGGGGTGTGGAGATGGTGGTCACAGGCTATGGTCTTGATTATGAGGCTCTTTTCCAGGAGGGCAGCCAGGTAGATGGCCAGAAAGATCCAGAAGTGTAAGAGCTGCAGCTCCCGTGTGTCTGTGAATGCCATGAGGAGGAACTGTGTGACGGAGCTGCTGTTGGACATCTGCTGCCGCTCGCATAGGGCACTGTCATAAGAGGAAAAGACAGAGATGAGACTTCTCTGAATAAAATCAAATCAGTATTTGATTCACCCTCTCCCTGATGAACACACTCTGTTCAGAGCAGAGGCATCCACCTCACACCACTCAATGCCTCACCCTTTTTCTTAAGGTCTCAGCATCCACTTTTAGCCCAGGACACACACGGCTCCTTGTACAAACTGAACAACATTTTCTCTCTCTTAGCATCGCTGCGCTTCTCCATAGTGCTTTCAGGTAACAGGAAGATGTATTAGGACAGGTCTGTATCCTGGAGGGAAGCTCATAGCTTGAGAGAAAACCTCAAGGAGACAGATAACAGCCTTCATGATAACATTTGATGAAGGGAGATTCATCTCCTTCTATAGCCCCACTGACTGCATTGCCCACAGTCTCACAGCTCAGAGCAAAGCTGGGGCACAGGTTCCCATGGACACAACTGCAACAAAGAAGCCACCAGGTCAGGGTGTGACTCTGCAGCTGAAACTCCCATCCCCAGAGAGTCTGGCAGCAAGAACAAGAGAACAACAGCAAGAAACACAGACAAGGGGAGAAAGAGGGAGAAAGAGAGTGAGGGTCTGTCTGAGAGAGGCCAGGGCAGAGGCAGTCGGGCACGGAGACAGCATTACCCTTCCCCAGCTGTGCACGGCCCCTCCCAGACACCAACAGTGCTGGGCAGTTACTCTCAGCCCCTGTGCTCTGGAGAGGGCACTGGAGCTGTGGCTGCAGAGGAGGTGGTTCAGCCTTGGATCCCAGATCCCTGAGGGCAGAGGCTTTACTGGGTGGGAGAGCAGATAAAGGACCTTTCTTAGAGAAAGGGGTTTGCTTTGCAGGAGATTACACAGAGCTTTTATGGATTTTCCCTCCTACAGTAGTTCTCACTTTAGTTTCCTCTCATTCCCTGATGGTGTCTCTGCTGCCTGGATCTTTTCCTCCTTGGAGGTGTTTCCCTTTCTCATATCTTCTCCTTGCTCACCAACCGAAGCCCAAATACTTTACACTCACCTGTAACAACCTGCCAGCACTGACAGCTTGCGGTGGTCGAGAGTCTCAAAGACTTGTTCAGACTTTAAAAGCCCTTCCTGTATTTCTCCTTCCATCCCTTTCCCCCCCTTGTCTAGTCCCTGCCCTCAGAGTAGGAAACTGAAAACTTACGCAATTTATTTATCTTTATATCAAACTCTACCCTGACATTCCTCTTGAAATGTTCTCTTTGAAAATTCCTGGTGCTGATCTGGAGCTGTGAGTAGCCCTGTCACACACAGAACACTCTCGACAGCAGAAAAACCCTTTCCTGCTCATTTAGGGCTTGCTCCTTCAACCCACAGCTTCTCCCCACAGCCCATGGGCAGCTTCCCAGGCAGGCTGAGAGCTGACCCTGGCAGGGGGAAGAGTCCCCGCCCCAGCACACAGACCCTGTGCTGCAGGGATCCTGCTCTCAAGGACAGGCCAGGGCACCCCTGAGGGCACAGCCCTGCACTCATCCCTAGCACAAGGCAGCCCTCAAGCCCTGAAAGTACCCCACGGAAGCCCTGCTGCACAACAGGTTCTTCTGCTCTACAACAGAGACACTGGGAGAGACATCCTGACACATCCTGGAAACTGTGGGTTGTGCCAGCTTTAGGAGATCCCTCCAGGAACCACACCTGCATTGTCCTACAGCCAGAGACTTACTGCGTGAAGGACTGTGCGGATTCCTCCCTCAGTGAGTTCTCAGCATCCTCCCACCCCACATTGCATTTATCCTCTCTCTGCCTCCCTCCTCTCCCCTCTCCCCTGCATGCAGTGCCCTCAACCCCAGTGCTCTTTGCAGAGGTGCTGCTCCTGGGCAGAGCTGGCTCTTTGCAGAACCGTCCTCTCATTTTGATCTTTTTTCGTCCCAGAAGTCACGCCAAGCTCTGCCCCCCTCTGTGCTCCTTCAAGGCTCCAGGGAAACCTGCTGTGAGACAGACTGATGCAATCAATGATGTTCCCTCTCTCTCCACTGTAGAGACTCTTCTCTCCTGCAGACTCATTTCTCCCACTAGAAAAATATTGGGACATAAGAATTACTTTTTCTTGTCACAGCATTAGACAGGACTCCAGAAAAATTGCAACAAAGGACATAATTCATCCAAGTTGTTGTGGATATCTTCATTTGAGTGAATTTAAGTATTGTATTCTGAGTTTGTAATCCTAAATCTAGGAAGATATTCCACAAACTTCTGTCCAAGTTATGTCTCTGCTCTAAGCAAAGCCTTTGCACACATGGGCTCTTGGATGCTTGGTTCCACGTTTCCTTATGGCAGGGATGAGCTTCCCTGGTGCCACAGCTGCAGGGCTTCAGCCCATATAGGCAGGAAAACCTTCAGCCAGGGGCATGGGCAGGAGGAGCTGGAGCTGTTCCTGTGGGAGACAGAGCTGTGTCATTGTCACAGAGCTCAAGACAGATAGACTTGAAAGACAGCATCCTCCAACTCAGCAGTGGTCCAGACTGAAGTGCAGTCTCAACTCAAAAGGCAATTCAAGGGCACCGTGATGAGTGTTTGCTGCTTCAGGATCCGTGAAAGAAGAATCAAAGACACTGTGTGGGCTCTGCTGAATTTAGGAAGAGCAGGTGTAAACAGACCTGAGATTCCCTGTGTCCTCTTTGTCTCTCTCTTCCCCAGCAAGGTCTCCCAGGCCTCTATGACTCAAGGCAGAACTCTGGAGAAGATCAGCCAGTGGTGGGTGGGGATCACGTCAGGGATCACTTGAATGAAACAACCCTTCCCAGTCTCTGGGACAGGAGGCAGCATCCCAGGGAGATGAGCGAGCAACACAATGTCACAGTGAGGCCACTCTCCATCATCTTCCAGATTTCATGGAGACTCTGGGAACTCCCACTCACTCACACATTGCATGTCCTTTTCAAAAATGTGCAATGGATAAGCAGGGGAACTAAAGGCTGTGCCCCTGATCTTGTCCACTCAGATCCCATTTTGGGGATTTTTCTTTGGTAGATTGTGTCTCACCATCCTTTTATGACTGAACTCTTCTATATCCCTGCCCTTTTATGACCTGACACTTCTTTGATCTCACCCTTCTATTACCTGACTCCTCTAATGAGCCTTATATGACCCCATGCTATATAACCTTTCTATGACTCTTTTATGAGTTGTGTTTGGTTTCCCAGCTCTTCTATGACCCTTATATGACTCAAATTTTCTTATGACCACACCCTCCTAGAAGTGACTCCTATCTAGCCCTTCTATCACCCTACGATTCTGTGACCCAGCCTGTGTATGGTCCATATTTCTATGAGACCTCTTTGAATCTGAGCCTTATACAAACCTTCTACTACTGAACTCTTAAGACCTGACTCTTCCATCACTCCACTTCTCTATTACTCCTCTGTAACCTGTCTCTTACGACCCGACACTTCTAAAACTTGCGATTTCAAGCCTTCTATGGCCCAACTCTTCTCTGACCCTTCTTTGACCTTCTATGACCTGATTCCTCTATTACTCTTCTATGACCCAAGTCTTCCGTGAGCCGACTCCTCTATGACCCAAATGATCTATGATCCAACATTTCTATGGACCAACCCTTATGTGAACTGACATTTCTATGACCCTTCTATGACCAAACTCTTCTAGTACCTAACTAAACTCGCACACTTCTATGACTTGACTCTTCCATGACCCAAATATTCTATGAATCAACTCTGCTCTGAGCCTCCTAAGATCTGAACCTTTGAGCTGCTTTGAACTAGCTTTCCCAAGCTCTCTAATGCTCAGTTTTAGCCCTTTCCCAAAGCTTCCCCCCTTTCAAAGGAAAAAAAACTATAGAAAAACTGAAATCATGCTAAATATATGTATTTATGTATTTTCTAAATAAAAAAAACTACATATAGCAAGGATATCATGCAAAACTCCCAAGAAAGGGAAAAGAGGAAGGGAAAATGGGAACAAAGACAAAAAGGAACTAAATCAAAACAGGGATGCACACTTGTAAGACCCAGTAACTAACAAAGTAAAGAACTAATGAAGTCTCACCACTTCCCCTGAGGAAAGCAGAACAGCTAAATCCGACCCAGGACTTTCCCCCACACGTGGGCAGACAACAGCAGCCGCTGCAGGCCTCAGCTCCAGACAGGACCAACAGCAACGGAGCTCCTACTCTCCAGCTTGCCAGAAGAAGAAGAAGAGAGTGTACTCTCTTATCTACACCTTATTTATATGTCGTGTTACATTAAAGGAAGATATGGAATGCATCCGTGGATCCTGATATCTGTTGTTAAGGAAGACCTGTAAAGGCCATTTTTTTTAAGGAAGATCTGAAAAATCCAAAAGTCAATCCACTACATTCTCCACTCCTTACTACATATCATTTCTTTAATGCAACACCTCTACATTGTGTTTGTCTATATCCCGCGCACAGACACATAAATATATAGTCTTTGTTTTATTCCAAGGTTGTCGTCTGTCGTTGAAGATCAACACCAACAGCAACTTAGTTTGGATCCTTGGCCCTTTAGTCACAGTCACAGTTCTGGTTTTGGGCTTAAGATTTCAAACTCGGAAGATCTATTGGTGACTGTTTCTCAGGTAGTAATGAGAGTCTCGTGTGATGCAGCATTGGACTGGCTCGACTGGGCTTGGCTCATCACTGGAGACTGGTATCCACTCTGTTCAGGTCTTTCTCATCTGGTGTCATCTCCTGTAAAACTCAACTCAAGACACGGAATTAGTTTTTCCCCAAGGACAGCTATCCTTGAGGCACACCCTGGGCCTCTCCATGCTTCCTCATTACCCACCAGGTATTTCCAGGCCCTTGAGCGAAAACAATCCCACAAATAGGTTTGTCTTGGCCTGAGGGAGGAGTAATCCAAAGGGCCTTACCCAATATACCCCTCAGATGGATCACTGGAACTTTCTCTCCATCTACAGTGTGGAGGGATTCTGCTTGGGCAGGACGAGCTCGATTGACAGAGCCTCTGGTGTTAACTAACCGGGTGGCCTTGGCTAAGTGCTTATCCCA
Source organism: Dromococcyx pavoninus (assembly GCA_033558185.1). NCBI lineage: Eukaryota > Metazoa > Chordata > Aves > Cuculiformes > Neomorphidae > Dromococcyx > Dromococcyx pavoninus. The sequence continues at coordinate 1,407,773 of JAUMJL010000133.1, read as the reverse complement.
GTTTTTAAAAGTTCCTCCACCTAGTGCCTTTAGAGTTGTCTTTAATAGTCCATTACACCTTTCGACCTTTCCAGCAGCGGGTGCATGATATGGAATGTGATATACCCATTCAATACCATGCTCCTGTGCCCAAGTGGACACTGAATTGTTTTTAAAATGAGTCCCATTGTCTGACTCAATACGTTCTGTTATACCATGTCTCCACAAGATTTGCTTCTCAAGACCCAGAACAGTATTTCGGGCCTCTGCATGTGGTACTGAATATGTCTCTAAGCAACGTTGGTGGGTCTGTGGCAACGGTATGTAATCAACCTGTCAGGCCTCCCCATATTTATACTTATGCCAGCATCCACCGTACCACAGGGGCTTACACCTTTTTGCCTCTTTGATAGCGGCACAGGTTTCACATTCATGGATAACCTGAGAAATAGTGTCCATGGTTAAATCCACCCCTCGGTCTCATGCCCATCTATAGGTGGCATCTCGGCCTTGATGACATGAAGCATCATGGGCCCATCTCCCTTCTGCTGCCAGTCTAGGTCTACTTGTGATACCTTGACGTGTGCAGCTCGGTCTGTCTCTCTGTTATTAGCATGTTCCTCATTAGCTCGACCCTTGGGCACATGGACATCTATATGGCTGACTCTCACATTCAGGTTCTTCACTCTGGCAGCGATGTCTTGCCACAGATCAGAACCCAGATGGGTTTCCCTCTACGACTCAAACTCATCCTTTCCCACTGGTCTAGCCATCCCCACAGGGCATTGGCTATCATCCACGAATCAGTGTATAGGTAGAGCCTTGGCCATCCTTCTCTTTCTGTGATGTCTAGGGTCAATTGGACAGCTTTGAGCTCTGCGAACTGACTCGATTTGCCTTCACCTTCAGTGGCTTCCGCCACTCGTCGTGTGGGACTCCAAGCAGCTGCTTTTTACTTCCAGCTCCTCCTTACAATACTGCAGGAACCATCGGTGAAAAGGGCATAGGGTGTCTCTTCATCTGGCAACTCATTATATGGCGGAGCTTCTTCAGCTCGACTCACTGGTTCTTCTTCTTCATCTGCCGGACTGAAGTTCCCACCTTCAGGCCAATTAGTTATAATTTCCAAAATTCGAGTTCCCAATTCAGACATGTCGCATAATCAAAGCAATCCACTTGCTCCACATAGCATCGGTGGCATGATACATAGAGGGCACCTTTCCTTTGAACATCCGGCTCAGCACTGGTAATCAGGGTGCCAGGAAGCGCTGTGCTTCAGTACCAATTACCTTTGAAGCTGCTGGTATGTCTTCATATGCCACTAAGATTTCTTTTTCCATAGGGGTGTATTTGGCCTCAGAACCTCTGTAGCTTCGACTCCAGAAACCCAGTGGTTGCCCTCGTGTCTCGCCAGGCACCTTTTGCCAGAGGCTCCAGGAGGGACCTTTATCTCCAGCTGCAGAGTAGAGTACATTCTTTACATCTGGTCCCGTCCTGACTGGTCCAAGAGCCTTGGCATGTGCAATTTCTTCCTTGATCTGCCTGAAAGCTTGTTGTTGTTCAGGACCCCATTGGAAATCATTGTTTTTACGGGTCACAAAATAAAGAGGGCTTACAATCAGGCTGTACTCTGGGATGTGCATCCTCCAGAAGCGTATGGTTCCCAGAAAAACTTGGGTCTCTGTAGAGATGTGGTTGCGTGAGAAAGAACATGCAGGCAGCACACAAGAACTGCTAGGATAACAAACAAGAGATATATAGCAGGGGCGCCCTGTCCTTGACTTCAGAAGACGGAACTTGCAGTTAAGAAAGAATGCACAGAATTCGGAACTGATAACGGGTAATGAGAAAAACAAGGCGGGGTAGACATTTAGCTGAAGAACCAATATATTCCTTTGTTTAATGAATATGTATAACCATAGTTGCGACATGTATAAAAGTGTGTACTCTACTCTCAATAAACGAAGTCTGCTCATCTAGTATCTAGGCGTCACTCTTCCGTCCTCTTCAAATGGCGCCCGAACAGGGACCCCTTTAAATCCGTAAGGCAATTGGCATACGGACGTGGCCACGGAAGAGTAACTATAAGGAGGGCGCAGCTGTGTTCGCACCGGCACAAGGATCAAAGAGCTGGACTCCGGATCTGTCCTGACAAAGTGAGGACGCTGCAACGTAAGCTGACTTTGAAAGGGTGCAACGGCCGTAATCAGGTATTTATTAACCTAGCGCTATAGAGCGTAGGGAATTAAAATGGAAAAGGAAGCAGCTTTTAGTCTCCTAAAATGCTTTTTAGAAAAGCGGGGAGCGTGGCATAAAGGTTTTGATAAGGAATTACAGTTATTATTATCTCATGGTGTGAAAAAGGTTTTTTTCACAAACTCGGCTAGTGCTTTTGAAATAGAAGAATGGGGTAAATATGGAGATGAGTTGTGGCACGGAACATTACAGGAAGATAAAGAATGCAAAAAATTAGGGATCCCTTGGTTAACAGTTATTAATGCTTTAAAACAACATCAGGTAGAACAGAAGGTGGCTGCCGAGGTGGCAAAACGGTTAACAGAGGTACCCGGGGTGGAGGAGGGGCCGATGCCACCCTCAGTACAGACAGTGTATGTTCCTCCGTCTGTACTCTCCAGTACAGCAACGCTGCCACAGCCCTCTATGCCTAGTGCACCGCCAGAAATCTCCCTGATGGACGGTAGTGAGGGCCCTCCTGGGGGAGCTCAGGAGGGGTCGTCAAAAACGTCGGAAAGGACTGCGGTAGACTGGGGTGAGCTTGCCAGAGAGGCAGCAAGAGAAGGACATTGGGATGTGGCAGAAGTTGTGGCGTGTCCGGTGATTTATACCCCTGATGGACACGGAGGAATGCAAGCCACTATTACACAATTGGACTGGAAAATATTATCACAGTTGCGGGCTACTATTTCAGAATCAGGCTTACACGGTGAGCCCACACGACAAATGATGAATTTTATTTGGTCAGGCAATCTTTTGCTGCCATTTGATATACGAAATTTAATGAAATTGATTCTTACACTTAGTCAGACAATGTTGTTTATGGCACATTGGCAAGCTATTTGTCAAGAATCTGTAGCCGGTTTAAGGCAGCCAGGGGATCCTCTGTATGGTTTAACGTTAGAAGAATTGTTAGGAATAGGAGCCTATGTAAGGCAGGAAGCACAAGCAATGCTGGGACCAGATAAAATCAGAGAAAGTATGCGAGCTGCTCGACAGGCTTTAGGACAAATTAGACCAGAGGGAGGGATCCCCTCTTACATGGGTTTAAAGCAGGGAAGAGAAGAACCTTTAGGAAAGTTTGTGGATCGTTTATCGTTAGCCTTAGATTCAGCTTCAGTCCCAGAATATATGAAAGGAGCATTGTTGCGACAGTGTGCGTTGCAAAATGGGAATGCAACCACCATACAATTAATAACTACAATGCATGGAGCGTGGAGTATAGAGGAGTTATTGGATAAAGCTGCCCAAATTCCTACTGGAACAGCTGCCTTTTTGGTAAAAGCAATTCAAGATTTAGGTAAACAATTAGGTGAAAAGTTGTCAGTACAAGCACAAGCTCCGCATGTTTGTGCTGCTCTTGCACCCTCACAAAGTCGGTCACCGACAATGGATCACAGCAAAGTTACTTGTTATCGTTGCGGTAGCAAGGGTCACATGAGAAGAGAATGTAAAGTACAACGAGTCTGGTGCCCCACTTGTCAAAATGCTTCCCATGACGCATCAATTTGTCGGCGAAAGTCGGGAAACGGCCGGAGCAGCGCGCCTGCCCGCGCGACGACACAAGTAGGCGCTGCAACCACAACAACTTGGAATGCTTGCCCAGCAATGCAACCAGACTGTCAGCCAGGACCCAGCAGCTGCAGCCAGCCACCAGAGGGAGTCTGGGATTTGACTTGGAAACCGCAATAGATATCATTTTAATTGATTCTAAGCCACAAAAGGTACCGTCTACAATTACAGGACCCTTAAAGATCAACGATAAACCTGTTGGAGCTTTATTAATTGGATGATCATCGGTGGCTTTGCTAGGAGTATCTGTTATTCCTGGCCTGATTGATGCTGATTACACAGGGACAATTCAAATTATGCTGATGACTCTGTATCCTCCAATACAAATCAAGAAAGGAGAACGGATTGCACAGTTATTACCTTTACCATGGCTTAATATAGGTAGCCCCGATATTCAATATATGAGATTTGGAGGGTTTGGTTCTACAGGACAAATAACCATGTTGACTATTCCAATGAAACAGCGGCCGACCATTGATTTTCTACTTCAATTTCAGCAAGAAGTTTGTCATTTTAAGGGCTTGCTGGACATTGGAGCGGATGTTACTGTTATCTCTGAAAAATATTGGCCAAAGTCATGGCCTGTGCGAAAAACTGATGATACTGTAACAGGTGTAGGAGGAATGACTACAGCCAAACAATCTCCAAGAGTTGAAATTGTAATTGATGGTCAGACTCTATTTGTTGTGGCCTCCATCCTTCCATTGCCAGAAGGAGTAATGGCTTTGATTGGCCGGGATGTTCTTCAACAGATTGGTTTCAAATTTACCAACGAAAATTTTTAATAGCGGCCATTGCATGGACTTTCCCAATCCCGATAACATGGAATACTGATCAACCCGTGTGGATTGAGCAATGGCCCTTGAAAAAGGAAAGTCTTGAAGCTGCAAACCAACTTGTTCAGGAACAATTTAATGCAGGACATCTCAAATTATCTGTTAGCCCGTGGAATACACCTATTTTTGTTATTTAAAAGAAATCTGGAAAATTCCGCCTATTACATGATTTAAGAGCTGTTAATCAGCAAATGGAAGCTATGGGTGCTTTGAAACCTGGGTTACCAAATCCTGCTATGTTACCAGCGAACTGGAATTTATGCGTTATAGATCTTAAGGATTGCTTTTTCACAATTGCATTGGCTCCAGAAGACACAAAGCAATTTGCTTTTACTTTACCTTCTCTAAATAAAGAAGCTCCTGCTCAAAGGTATGAATGGACGGTTTTGCCGCAAGGTATGAAAAATTCACCTACCTTATGCCAATTATATGTCGATGCTGCGTTGCGTCAAATTCGACAGCAATTTCCCACATGGATCATTTATCACTATATGGATGACATTTTACTGGCGTCTAAAGACAACATAACTATAGATCATCTTCAACAGATTACAGCTCATTTGAACACATGGGGACTACAAATAGCGCCTGAGAAGATTCAACGACAAGCACCATGGCACTATTTAGGTTGGACGATAACTGAGACAACGATCAGGCCATAGAAACTCCGCATCAATGAAAGGATTACAAACGTACATGACGCACAGAAACTATTAGGTGACTTACAATGGCTGAGGCCTATAATTGGCATCACAAATGAACAGATTGAAGTACTATGTCCTCTTTTAAAGGGTACTGATCCTGCTCAATCTGTCACCCTTGACCCATCACAGTTGGATGTTTTGGACCAAATCAGTTCTCAAATTCAGTCACAACTTGTTTTCCGTCGTGACGAAATCACCCCTATTTCCCTTGCAATTTTTGCTACTTAAAGCTGTTCTTCTTCAACACTTAAAGAAAACGGGGAAATGGCGGGTGTTAGAATGGATCTTCCCATCAATATGACAAATTAGAACAATTGATGAGAAACTTGATAAACTTGCTGACCTTATTGAAAAAGGTCGGAAGCGTGTTAGGCAAATTGATGGTAGTGATCCAGAAGTAATCTATGTCCCGTTGAATTCCAAGGCACTTGATCAGTGTTTGGCTAATTCAGATCGCTTTCAGGAAGCAATGTTAGGGTGTCTAGCGAGAGTACAGCTGTTGCCGCAGGTGCCTCCATTATTAAAATGGGTAGGGGAAACAGATTGGGTGCTCATACCAAAGCTTAGTCAACAGCCATTAAGTAATGCTCTTACAGTATACACTGATGCGGGAAAACGTACTAGAAAAGCTGCAATAGTATGGTTGGGAAATGGGATGTGGCAGGAGAAGGTGTTGCAGGGAACTGAAATGGATTCTGTGCAAATTTTAGAGCTGAAAGCTGTAGTATGGGTATTTACTACTTGGTTAAATGAGACCCTGAATGTAGGTTCGGATTCTATGTATGTTGTAGGAATAGTACAGAGGATTGAGAATAGCATCATTAAGGAGGTGACAAATGAGCAATTAGGACAACTGTTATTACAATTACAGAAAGCAATTATGCTCAGAACAGAACATTATTGGATAACGCATATTAGAAGCCACAAATTCAGTCAAGGCTTAGGTGAAGGCAATGCCAGAGCAGACAAACTGGTAGCATCTGTGCCTGTGTCAAAATTAACTTTAGCAAGAGAAGCTCATGACATGTTCCATCAGAATGCAAAGGGGCTGATGGATAGTTTTGGCATATCCCGAGATGATGCCGTGGCAATTTTAAAGAGCTGTTCAATTTGTAGTTACCATAACCAAGGACTGGGTTTTGGTATTGGGGTAAATCCTGGAGGTTTAGTTTCGAATCATATCTGGCAAATGGATGTTACCCATATACCAGAGTTTGGCAGGTTAAAATATGTTCATGTGTCAATTGATACTTATAGTCATATGATTTGGGCTACGGCTCAAATGGGTGAAAGGACACGAAATGTGAAGAAGCACCTTTATAGTGCTTTTTCAGTTATGGGGGTACCTCAGGAGATAAAAACAGATAATGGACCTTGTTATGTTAGTAAAGCTTTGGCAGATTTTATGAGCAAATGGAGAATTAAACATATAACTGGGATTCCACATTCACCAACAGGGCAGGGTATTATAGAAAGAACGCATAGAACATTGAAGGAATATCTTGCTAAACAAAAGGATATACAAGATGTCTCTGAAAGATTATTAATGACATTGTTTGTACTCAATCATTTGTGTGTATTTGGGGAAGATAAGGTCCCGTCAGTAGTTAGACATTATAATCAACGAGAAGACAAAGAACTGAACTTATGGATTAAGTACAAGGACTTGCAGTCGGGTCAGTGGTTAGGACCTGTTAAGGTTATTTACATTGGCAGAGGTTATCTTTGTGTCTCTACAGCCGGAGGGCCAAAATGGCTACCAGCACGAATATGCCAACAAGAGTCATCACCCTCATCGTAAATGGACTGTTAGTGGTGTACATACTCTCTTTTCTAATGACAGCTCAGCCTCCTCTTCCTGTGGAACTGATTGATGGACAGCGTCGAGAAAATATGTGGGTGGACTGGGCTCACAGGACAGGGGTGAATGACTTTTGCCTATCTTTGCATCAAGTGGGAAATCCTTTTAAAACATGCCTGATAGGTAGACCTGTGGTCAATTGTCTGATTTTACCAAAGAATGGGTAAATTTATCAATATCACTGAATGAATCAAGTATAAAGAATGTTGCGAATCGAAAAAAAAAACCCAAAAAAACCGCACAGAGGGATGCATTAGGTTTAGCTCTCCCTCAAGCGGTCAAGGGCCAATTGAAACCGTAGTGTCACCACTTGACATGCAGTATATTAATCAATCTTATTGTCCTACTCACGACATCAAGTATACAAAGGCAAGGGCTAAGGCTCTACCTCCTGGTTATTTTTTTTAATATGTGGGGATAGAGCATGGCCAGGAATTCCATGCAAACCTTTTGGTGGCCCATGTTATATTGGACAATTAACTTTAATCACCCCAGGGAAACATCACCTAAAGCAAATTATACAAATGGCGGAACGTCCGCACCGACATAAAAGGGAAATAAAGGAAATAAAGGAGAATTGTACTGACACTGTCCAGTTATGGGGCACAGCCACTACCATTGCTGCTTTTATATTTCTACCTTCGCTTAGCTCAATCCATAATGCTTTAACAATAAAGGCTTTAACATGCTGGGTCAGTAAGCAGATTAATCTAACATCACATATATTATATGATTTAGTTACACAGAGTGATAGTATTAGAAAAGCGACACTGCAGAATCGTGCTGCCATTGATTTTTTGTTACTTGCACATGGTCATGGTTGTGATGAGTTTGAAGGAATGTGTTGTTTTAATCTTACTGATAAATCACAATCCATTCATGAGAGATTAGGGCAACTTAATGATAACATGCAGAAATTGCAAGAATGGCAGAGCCCTTTTGATAAACTACTCAGCGGATGGGGTTTGTCTGGATGGCTGCGCGAAGTAGTTAAGCAAGGCTTTCTTATTTTATGTTTATTATTGATAGGCATAATAGCAATTATTTGTATATTCTCAATGATTAAATCTGTAATCTTAAATACTATGAATCGTGCATTGCTGGTACAGAAAGAAAACGGGGGAATTGTAGAGATGTGGTTGCGTGAGAAAGGACATGCAGGCAGCACACAAGAACTGCTAGGATAACAAACGAGAGATATATAGCAGGGGCGCCCTGTCCTTGATTTCAGAAGATGGAACTTGCAGTTAAGAAAGAATGCACAGAATTCGGAACTGATAACGGGTAATGAGAAAAACAAGGCGGGGTAGACATTTAGCTGAAGAACCAATATATTCCTTTGTTTAATGAATATGTATAACCATAGTTGCGACATGTATAAAAGTGTGTACTCTACTCTCAATAAACGAAGTCTGCTCATCTAGTATCTAGGTGTCACTCTTCCGTCCTCTTCAGGTCTCTTTCTTATTTGTCGGTGGAGCCATTGCCACGATCTTACTGATGACATCAGATGGAATCTGGCTCTTTCCATCTTGCCATTTCATCCCCAGGAATTGGATCTCTCTGGCAGGTCCCTTGACTTTGCTCTTCTTTATGGCAAAACTGGCCTCAAGGAGAATCTGGGTAATCTTCTGTCCTTTGTCAAAGACCTCTTCTGCTGTGTCCCCCCATACAATGATGTCATCGATATACTGGATATGTTCTGGGGCCTTACCCTTCTCTTTTGTAGCCTGAATCAGTCCATGACAGATGGTTGGACTGTGCTTCCACCCCTGGGGCAGTCGATTTCAGGTGTAGTGAACTCCCCTCCAGATGAAAGCAAACTGTGGCCTGCACTCTGCAGCTAAGAGAATGAAGAAAAATGCATTGGCAATGTCAATAGTGGCGTCATCACTTCGCTGTCTTGGACTCCAGCTCGTACTGGAGCTCCAACATATCTGGTTCTGCAGCACTCAATGGTGGTGTGACTTCATTTAAGCCACGATAGTCCACAGTCAGTCTCCATCCTCCATCAGACTTGCATACAGGCCAGATGGGGCTATTGAAGGGTGAATGGGTTCTGCTGACCACCCCTTGACTTTCCAGTTTCGGAATCATCTTATGGATGGGGATCACAGCATCTCAATTTGTCCGATACTGTTGCCGGTGTACGGTTGTCATGGCTATTGGCACTTTTTGATCTTTAACTTGCAGCAATCCCACTGCAGAAGGGTCTTCTGAGAGGCCAGGAAAGGCAGACAATCACTTGGACTCCTCTTCAATCACTGTGGCTACACCAAAAGCCCACCGGTACCCCTTCGTGTCCTTGAAGTATCCTCTTCATAGGTAATCCGTACCTAAAATTCAAGGCCCCATCACAATGGAACGCTTTTCCCATTGGTCTCCTGTCAAGGTTATGTCGGCCTCTACAACTGACAACTCCTGAGACCCTCCTGTCACTCCAGAAATAGAAACAGTCTCTGTACTCTTATGCTCTGATGGTATTAAATTACACTGGGCACCAGTATCTATCAAAGCTCGGTATCTCTGAGGATCTGACGTGCCAGGCCATCGAACCCACACAGCTCAGTAAACCCGATTCTCATCTTGGTCCCTCTCCTTCTACTGGCAGAAGGCAGGGCCCCTCTTTTTGTCTTGATCAGAGCAATCGTCGTCGGACTTTGACTTTGAGTTCTTGGAGGCTTTTTTGCCGTCAGGTAGGTGGGTCTCCATCTTCTTGTCTTTTGGCAATTGTGGTTGCTTGTCTAAAGATTCTGCGTCTATCACGTAGACAACTTTATGTAAGAGACTGTAAAATACTCTCTTAGGTGACTGTCTCAACCTTGCTGACACTTGAGACCATAAACCAGGCTGGAGTTTTATGGTCGTGCTGGCATCTGCTACGGAGCTCCCAAAGAGACTGGAGAGGCCATCTTCTGTTTATGCAAGAGATAACCTAATCCCTCCTGTTAAGCACCGAGGTGCCAGGGAGCTGGACAGAGGGGCCTGGAGACCCTCGAAGACCTCCCCCACAATGTATGTGTATCATCACCAGGTGGAAGGGATGGTTAAGATGCTATAAAACAGGAGAAAAGATCAACATCGATTTGGAAGAGCTCCCCCACCAAACATCAAAGCAGGACCTGCGGAACGCCGCAGCATCCGTGGTGGTAGCTATACTTTCTCTCCCTCTTTCTCTCTTTTTTCTCTCTCTCTCTTTTCCTCTCCTTCTCTCCTTTCCTGTTCCTCTCATCTCTTTCGCATAGGTTATAATAAAATATAATATTTGATTGTGACATTTGACCTCATTTGTGTCTTAATTACACCCTTGGGATCATTTCAAACCCTCTCAGATCAGTAACGAATCGAGACATTTTAATTGGCATCACGGACAGGATCCCTCTGGTGAAAGTGTCCCTCATACATTATATGTGATTGGGGTCATTAAGTTGTTTGCCTCCTAGAGGGTGTCAACTAAGAGGCGACTGTAACAGAATTAAGTTTATACTCCCGCTCTAGGACATTAGAGCCTCGTTCTTGCAGAAAAGTCACAATGGAAGAAAAAAATTATGAGGGGGTGTTATAGCCTCAGGGGGCGTTAGAGCCTCGTTCTTGCGGCAGGTCCACAATGAAAAACTATGAGGGGGTGTTAGAACCTCGGGGGGCCTTAGAGCCTTGTTCTTGTGGCCGACCTGCAATGGAATTTGTAAGTTGTGAGAGGGATCTCTCTCGTTCCACCTCTGACCCTGAAGTGTTAAGTTTTTGGAGTTGTTTCGTGCAAGACCTACAGTGCCGGGCCTGGATTGGGCCAAGGGGAACTAGCATAATTTGCAGAGTGTTATGGACCGTGTAGTCGTACTGCAGAAAGATGCAAGGGTAAAAACTGCAAAGATGAAATCATTAGTCTGTGCTGTACTAGGTGTTAGTTTGGCAGCGGTTGTTGCAGATCGGATTGGCCGATACAGTCAAGGGAATTGTGTCATTGAATCTTTGCAGAGCTTAGTGCAAACACTGAAAAGCCAAATTGTTGATCTCAGAAGGGAAAACGAGGAGTTAAGGGAAGAACTGGAGGAAGAAAGAAATAAGTCTTCTCTATTGAAGAATGTTTTAAGGGATGAGTTGGCTGGGAAATGTGATTCAGGGGCCAAGTTAGAGGAACATTTGGTTGAACGGGGAATCCGCCCGGTTGCCCCTATTTATCCGCTGGAGGAGCTTAGGGAAGCAAAGGCGCACATTACGGAGAGTCCCTGCCTAAGTCCCCTGATAAAGATGGAGTGTATTTATGAGGATGATGAAGATCAGAGGCCCTCTATCACAACCAAAGAGGTGCCCTACACTGCCACTGAATTGGCCAAATTAAAGAAGGAGTTCGGTCACTCCCCTAAGGAGTCGGAAACAGAATATATGTGGCGAGTGTCTCTTAGTGGAGGAGATCAGATATTACTTACTGAACATGAGGCCAATAGTTACTGGGGTCCCGGCGTGTTTCTCACCACGGGGGATTGGAGAGCCCCTTGGTCGCTCACACAGCGAGCAGCCTATTGGGCAGGGGGTTTGAATCCCTTGAGAGAGGTGACCCCCTCGCAATCATGTGAACGGTAGATCAGTTGGTTGGAAATGTACAAAAGGCGGCTTGTCTACAGATGATGTATGACCACAAATTGACTCCAAAGCATGAGTCCCCAATGGTGATGCCAGTGGATCCAGAAAGAATGACCCCCCTGATTTGGGGGCCTCCCTGAATCCTTGAAGCCAATAGGAATACAGTTACAGAGTCAAATACAGGCTATGGGATCATTAGATAAGTTAGAGGCTACTCTAAGTTCGTCACCACCAGATGGTTGATGTCAGAGAGTCTGGACGTGGGGGGACATAGCCCAGGAACTTATAAATTATGGCCAAAAATACGGTCCCATTAATGTTAACTGCACCCCTAACAAGGGAGTCCAACAACTAGATGTAAAGCCCATTTCCCCACCAAGGCAGTCTGGATCCACTCGTGGGAAAGCCCTGAATAATACAGGCCAGTCACGAGTTCATCGCGGTCTGTGGGCTCTGGGTTGGCAGAAGGGGATACCTAAGAACTTGATGGATGGACCCCCGACCCCTATACTAGAAAAGCTGATCTGGAGATGGGAGGGGTATGCAGCGTTCCCCTGTAACCAATAGGGAGTTTTTGCTGTGTTCTCCTGTAACCCCTCTGACTGCTCCCCCCTTGACAGACTCAGAGAGAATGCAGGCAACACCATGTAAACAGTCGGGAAACTAGATGTCCCACCCTCCTGGGTTGGGGGGGGGGGGGGGGGGGGGGGGCGGAGGCTGGATGTTTATTAGGCAACTCACCGACAACGGGAGGGAGGACCTCTTGATAACTGCTATTGTTGGTCCCCTTCAGAGACCAGTCTCTTTCCTGGTGGACACTGGAGCCCAGATCTCAGCGCTTAGTTGTGGTGATGCTGCCAGCTGTGGGATTTCAATCTCTAAACACTCTTTGCAGCTGGTGAATGCCCTCAGGCAGGCACGACCAGTCCCCACAGCCATGGTCAGTATCCTTTTACCCAGGGATGAAAGCTGTATAAGAATCCTAATGGTAGTGGGGGAGTTTCCATTCAATCTATTGGGGATGAATGCTCTTAAGGGGCGTGTCTGGACTGACAACCACGGCCGACAATGGTCATTAGGCGTGTCTGCACTGCACGTCAGGTTACTCCAGACAGTGCCACCCCTTCCCCCTTCCAAACTGACCAATGTCAAGCCTTATCCCCTCCCCTTGGGTGCCAGGTCAGGCATTACCCCAGTGGTGGAGGATCTGAAACAACAGGGAATTGTGATCCCTAGTCATTCCCCTTACAACTCCCCGGTGTGGCCAGTGAGGAAACCTAACGGGAAATGGAGACTGACCGTAGACTATCGTAGATTAAATGCGAACACTGGTCCTCTGACAGCTGCCGTACCCAATATTGCTGAGCTTATTGCATCAATCCAGGAGAGGACATATAAGATTATGGCCACGATTGATATTAAGGACATGTTCTTTATGGTCCCACTCCAGGCAGAGGATAAAGACCGTTTTGCCTTCACCTTTGAAGGTTAGCAATACACTTTCACGAGGCTACCTCAAGGGTACAAACACTTGCTCACACTTGCCCACCATGCCTTGGCCAGGGAATTGGAGATGATACCCAAAGAAATAGGGACAGAGGTCCACCAGTATATTGATGATATTCTGGTAGGAGGGGAACAGGCTGAGAATGTACGAATCACTCGAGATCGTATAACCTCACATTTAGAGGGAATGGGCCTACAGATTCCTCCTGAAAAAATGCAGGGACCTTCCCAGGAAGTTAAATTCCTGGGAATCTGCTGAAAAGGCGGTATGGCATGCATCCCGTCAGATACTCTCTCCTCTCTAGAACAGATTAAGATGCCCGAGTCAAAAAAGGAGCTTCAACATGCTTTAGGACTGCTGGTTTTTGGGAGAAAGCATATTCCAGACTTTTCTATCATCGCTCGCACCTTATATGACTTACTTAGGTAGGGAGTGCAACGGCATTGGGTAGAGGTGCACCAGGAGGCCTTACGACTACTAGTATTTGAGGCGACGGCTTATCAGGCCCTTGGCCCACTTCACCCCTCGGATCCCATCCATATTGAGTGGGGATTCTCCCAGTCGGGATTGTCTATCCACCTGTGGCAGAAGGGGCCCGAGGGACCCATGAGGCCTGTTGGATTTTATTCCCGTAGTTTTAAGGATGCTGAGAAGAGATACACAGTCTGGGAGAAAGGCCTCTTTGTAGTTAGCTTAGCCCTACGGGAAGCTGAGCGGACTATCCGACAACAGCCAATTGTGCTTAAGGGACCTTTCAAAGTCCTCAAAGCCATACTAGCTGAAACGCCCCCCCGACGGGGTGGCACAAAGGGCATCTGTACGGAAGTTGTATGCACATAATCGAACATTACGGTGAGATTTTCCAAGTGTCAGATGGTACCCCAAAGTCGCTGGCTATTCAGGATTTGACTGCCAAGGAAGAGGGTGCAGAGCTCACCCAGGTGATACAGAAAGCTCCTACTTTCCATAGTCAGCTGCAGAATGTGTGGTTCACAGATGCATCTGCAAGAAGAGAAGGAAAAGTGTGGAAATACAGGACTGTAGCCCTCAGAGCAGATGCTGAAGAACAGGTAAACACCGAAGGAGAAGGTAGTGCTCAGGTAGGGGAACTGGTGGCTGTGTGGAGTGTTTTTCAATGAGAGTCCCGGTCTACCTGTCCCATCTATATCTATACTGATTCTTACGCAGTCTTTAAAGGATGTATAGAGTGGCTCCCCTTCTGGGAACAGAACGGGTGGGAAATAAATTGAATACCTGTATGGCAAAAGGAGAAATGACAGGAAATTTTAGCCATTGCAAGACAGGGGACATTCTTAGTGGCTTGGGTAACCTTCCCATCAGGATGACGGGTCTCCCGCTTAGCCAGTGGAACAATCACGTCGATGAACTAGCCAGGGCTGCCCCCTTACAGACCGTCCCACCGACAGAGGACTGGAAACGATTGCTAGAATGGTTGCACATTAAACGCAAACACACTGGAGTCAAAGACCTCTTTAGTGAGGCCCATGCTAGAGGCTGGCCTGTTACCAGGGAACAATGCGAAACTTGTATTTCTGCCTGTAAACAATGTCGGACTCAGATGGACAGGCATCCCCTAGAAGAGGACCCCTTACATTTAAAAGAGGTAAAAGGTTTATGGGATGCCTGGCAAATAGATTATATTGTCACTTTTCGAAAATAGGAAGGGAAACAGTATGTATTGGTAGGAGTGGAAATTGTTTCTGGGTTAGTACAAGCTAAAGCGTTCAACAAGGCAACAGCTGAAAATGTTGTTAAGGCCCTAAAGGAATGATTTGGTACCTTCCCCAAACCACAATCAATCCAGTCAGACAATGGCTCACATTTTACAGCCAAACTGGTTCAAGAGTGGGCTGCTCAGGAAGGAATTTCGTGGGTATTTCACACTCCATACTACCCACAAGCAAATGGAATTGTGGAAAGAACAAATGGTCTCTTAAAACGCTTCCTCAGACCACATGAGTCAGGATGGGCTGAACGGTTGTGGGGGGCCGTGACCAGTGTTAATTGTCACTGGGGGACAAATGGATGTCCAAAAGACAGGGCATTTTGTCTACAAGCTCCAACATTCATCCCAGAAACCCATTACATTTTCCAGGCCAATCAGCACTGGTCAAACTCCCCACCGTGGGAGCAGTACCATTGATATTAGATACTCCATTAAACAAACATGCTTGGAAAGCCAAAGATGCTAACGGAAAAGAATATAAGATTCACACCAGGTGGATTATAACAACCTGCTTCCGGTTCCCCAGAGAGAACCGAGTTCGTTTTTCTTTTCTTTTCCAGATGAAATTCCTGCAACCTGCCTGGAGAAATACATGAAGATTTTAATTATATGCACGGTTTTGTCAGCAATTGTTTTGTTGATTTTTATAGAACGTTTAGTATACCATCGCAGGCATTGTTTTGGTCGACCATTTTCATCGCCTTTAATATTTGGGGAAACTCCTGTGCCTCCATCTTCAGCTCGGGGTGGCAAAATGTATTTATGGCTCTAGGCTAGCAGGTGGCCAATGCTTTTAATCTGACTAATTGTTGGGTATGTGGGAACCATTTATGATTTGAAGATCAGCCATGGACATCAAAACCGATATCCCCAAAGCGGTTCGTGAGTAATCTAAGTGATATAAGCATTGGTAATAGCTCATTATATTGGAATGAGGAGACAAGACCATGGAACATCCAAGTTCCAGGAAAGGGGGAATATTGTCTTAATTGGAACAACAGCAATGGAGTTTTTGTGGGTCATGGTGTGTGTAATTGGACATTTGTGTATGGAAATAATTGTATTGTCCCAGGGTGCCGACCTATCAACTGTTCAGCCTATAATCACCATTCTCTCTCCGTCGAAGGTGACATGTTATGGTGTCTGCTGAGCAACACCACTGACGAAAAACTCATCCCTCGCAGGCAGAGCTGGGCATGGGTCAATGAAACTGGACATAAAAAACGATTCGATAGTTTTTGGTCTAGTACAAATCTCACAGGAGCTGTGATATTAAAGGAATCTAACCCATTAGCTTGTGCCCTAAGTGGTGTAACAAACCAGATAGTGACCATTCAGTGTAACTATACTAGTCCCATAGGAGCATGGAAATGTGATCTTTGGATTAAAGGGGAAAAGTCAAACAATCAAATAAAGCATCCTTTGGGCTTAAAAAATGCCACTTATTTTGGAATTCCTTGTAATTCTGATTTAAGGCACAAAAAGGATGGACCATTTGTGAATGGAACTTGGGCCCTAAAAGGTCATTATTGGATTTGTGGCCATCATGCTTATTGGAAACTACGAAAGAATTGGAGCGGAATGTGTTATGTAGGTTATATACGTCCCTACTTCTTCTTGCTACCTGGTCAAAGTGGAGACAGCTTGGGAATTAGAGTATATGATGATTTAAGGTGAAGCAAACGATCCCTTTCTACCCATCTTATAGGAGGAAATGGTCAGAAATGGGGAAAGAACAACTGGCCACCTGAGTGAATTATTAAACATTATGAACCAGCTACTTGGAACCCCAATGAACTGAGACAACCCCAATGGTGCTCGAGAACCGATTTATGATTTAAATCGTATTATCCGACTACAAGCTGTTTTGGAAATTATTGCTAACAAAACTGCTCATGCCCTGGATTTATTGGCAGACCAGGCAACCCAAATGAGAACTGCAGTTTTACAACACCGAATGGTTCTCGATTACTTGCTAGTAGAAGAAGGGGGCGTTTGTGGAAAATTAAATGATTCTAGTTGTTGTTTAATGATTGATGATAATGGAGATATGGTCAAACAAATAACCTCGGGAATTAGAAAATTAGCCCATGTCCCTGTCCAAACTTGGGAACCCCATTGGGAGGTGGATTTGTTTTCTTGGATCCCGGGTGGGCCATGGATAAAGCGAATAGTGAGGTTTTTTTTATGTAGCCTAACTTTATTGTTGTTTTTACCACGTGTCATTCCTTGTTTCATTCAATTAATCCAACATGTGGTATCTAATATGCAATTCGTGTCTAGTGTTTCACCCAATAGCATCATGCAGATGCATGCTGTTCGCTGACTAAAATCAGTAGGCATAAGTATTATATCCTTGGACTCCATTAAAGCACAGCGAGAGCAGCATGTACGAGGTCATGGAAAGGACACTTTGTGGGCAGTTGGAGCAGCTTGAAACCGTCCGATAAGGAGCTGACTGGCAAAGGTAGAAGTTGCTAACAAGAGACTTGATAAGGCCTATCGGACTGTAGTGTCATACCGTAAAGACTTGAGAACTGTGCAAAGCTTTCACTAATATCCAATTAGTTTGTAATGTGATGTATGTAATAATGTAATCATCCAATCAGTAGTGAACACGCTTGTTTTAGCCTTAGCTTAATAAGTATATATATCGACCTTTTGCAAAAATAAAGTTGGACGTTGTTTGCATCAAACTGGTCCCCGTCTCCCACTGCGACATTATATAAAAAGCTTTGTTGTTTTTTTTGTCATTGTTTGACAAGTAGACTCCTAAAGAAGCTGTCAGCCCGTGGCTTAGATGGGAGCACTCTGTGCTGGGTTAGGAATTGGCTGGATGGCCGAGCCCAGAGAGTGGTGGTGAATGGTGTCTCATCCAGTTGGTGGCTGGTCACCAGTGGTGTCCCTCAGGGATCGGTGTTGGGTCCGGTCCTGTTTAATATCTTTATTGATGATCTGGATGAGGGGATTGAGTCCATCATCAGCAAGTTTGCAGATGATACCAAGCTGGGAGGAAGGGTTGATCTGTTAGAAGGTAGGATGGCCCTGCAGAGGGACCTGGACAGTTTGGAGAGATGGGCCGATTCCAATGGGATGATGTTTAATAAATCCAAATGTCGGGTACTTCATTTTGGACACAACAATCCCATGCAGAACTACAGATTGGGGACAGAGTGGCTGGAGAGTAGTCAGGCAGAAAAGGACCTGGGAGTGCTGGTTGACAGGAAGCTCAACATGAGCCAGCAGTGTGCCCAGGTGGCCAAGAAGGCCAATGGCATTGTGGCCTGCATCAGGAATAGTGTAGTCAGCAGAACCAGAGAAGTTATCATCCCCCTGTACTCGGCACTAGTCAGGCCTCATCTGGAATACTGTGTACAGTTCTGGGCCCCCCAGTTTGGGAAAGATGTCAGGATGCTGGAGTGTGTCCAGAGGAGGGCAACGAAGATGGTGAAGGGGCTGGAGCACAAGCCCTACGAGGAGCTACTGAGGGAGCTGGGGCTGTTTAGTCTGAAGAAGAGGAGGCTCAGGGGAGACCTCATTGCTCTCTACAACTACCTAAAAGGAGGTTGTAGTCAGGCAGGGGTTGGACTCTTCTCTCAGGTGACCAGTGACAGAACTAGAGGGCATGGACTCAAGCTTCGTCAGGGAAAGTTTAGACTTGATGTTAGGAAAAAGTTCTTCACTGAAAGGGTGATTGGCCATTGGAATGTGCTGCCCAGGGAGGTGGTGGAGTCGCCGACCCTTGAGATGTTTAAGGGGAGACTGGATGAGGCACTGAGTGCCATGGTTTAGATGATGGGTTGGTGTTGTGTTGGGTTATAGGTTGGACTTGATGATCTCAGAGGTCCTTTCCAACCTTGTGATACTGTGATACTGTGATATGAGGTTCTCAACAATTTTCTGCGTCAGTCTTCACTGGCAACTGTTTTCCTCACCCCTCCAGTGTCAATGGACAAAAAGATGGGGACCGGGGGAATAGCCCCTCCTACTGGAGGGGAAGATCAGATTGGTGACCACCTGAAGAATCTGAACAGATATAAGTCTGTGGGACCTGGTGAGAAGCGTTCCAGAGTCCTGAGGGAATTGGCTGATATGGTTTCCAAGCCACGCTCTATAGTATGGAAATTCATGGATGTCTGGGAAAGTCCCTGGTGACTGGAAAAAGGAAAACATTGGACCCATATAGGTTGGACTTGATGATCTCAGAGGTCCTTTCCAACCTTGTGATACTGTGATACTGTGATACTGTTTCTTTTTCTTTTCGTTCCCTTTCAAGGTAGTATTATTGCCTATTCTCTCTCACTTCAATCTGGGACAGAAGTTTCTAGACTTAGATGACGCATGCACTTTAGGTTGAGGGGCATGGAAATCAATTTTCTGGCTGCGTGTGCTGAGACCCCCGTCTTTGGCGGACGAGATCAGCAGACTGCACGGGACACCAGACCAACTTTGCTCAGCTTTATATCTAAAACAATGGATGCAGACTTGTATGCACTTGTACCATTTCATTATGCTGTTGCGATTATACTGATCATTGCAATAATTATCCTTGGCAAACTTATATGTTGTCCTGAGTTAAGATGTTTACTTCGTAAATGTCCATGTAGAATTTTGTCTTCATCTTCTCCCCCTCTCCCTACTTCTGATTCCCCTGAAACCGCAGTGTCATCAGTTTAAAATGATGTTAAAAATGTTATAGTTGTTAATGTTGCTCAAAAAATTGGATTGTATGTGACAAAAATTTGAATAATTGTTCTGGAAAATATTGTTTGAGTATTAGATTGTAAGATTAAGGTCTTCTACACACTATTCCCTTCATTTCTTTCTTTTCTTCTTTTCTTTCTTTCTTTCTTTCTTTCTTTCTTTCTTTCTTTCTTTCTTTCTTTCTTTCTTTCTTTCTTTCTTTCTTTCTTTCTTTCTTTCTTTCTTTCTTTCTTTTTGACCTCATTTGTGTCTTAATTTCGCCCTTGGGATCATTTCAAACCTTCTCAGATCAGTAACGGATCGAGACAACTGGACAATCACCAACAGCATGAAATTAAAAAATGGCAAGTGCTGGGTTCTGCACCTGGGACACAGCAACCCTGGATACACAGACAGACTGGGATGTGAGAGGCTGGAGAGCAGCCCTACGGAGAGGGACCTGGGGTTTCTAGTCGACAGCAATTTGAACATGAGCCAACAGTGAGCCTTTCAGCCAAGAGGGCAACTGTGGGGTGCATCCAGCACAGCATCTCCAGCCGAGAGAGGGAGGGGATCATCCCCCTCTACTCTGCACTGGTGAGGTCCCACCTCGAGCACTGGGGGAAGTTCTGGGCGTCACAGGATAAAAAAGACATCAAACTCCTGGAGACTCTCTAGAAGACGCCAAAAGGCAGGAGAAGGGTCTAAAGAGGAAGTCATGAGGGAGGGCTAAAATCACATGGGCTGTTCAACCTGGAGAAGAGGAGAATGTGAGAGGATCTCAGAGATGTTTGCTGCCTTCTCACAAGGGAGGGAGGTGAAACAGGTGCTGACCTTTTCTCTCTTGTGACCTATGATAGGACTCGAGGGAATGGTAGGACGATGTGCCAGGGGAGGGTCAGATTAGATATTAGGAAGAGGTTCTTCACTCAGAGGGATGTGAAGCACTGGAAAATCTCCCCAGGGAAGCAGTCATGGTACCGTCTGCCAGCATTCAAGAAGCATTTGGACAATGCCCACAGCCACATGGTGTGAATATTGGGATTGTCCTGTGTAGGGATAGGACTTGGACTCAATGAACTTCTGGGGTCCTTTTAAGCTTGGGAAATTCTATGGTTATATGATTCTGTCATTCCATGATTCTATGACCCAACTCTTCTATGAACCTTCCACAGCTGAACTCTTAGATTATTCCTCTATGATCCAACTAATCTATAATCCAACTAATCTGTGACCCATATCTTATATCACCAGGACCTTCTATGACACGAGCCTTCTATGACACAATCCTTCTTTGACCTTCTATAGCCCAACTATTCTCTGATTCTTCCAGGACACGACTTTCTATAACCCAACTCTTCTATGATTTGACCCTGCTATGACCCTTTTATGACCTGAACCTTCTATGATGTGACCTTTCCATGAGTTGACTCTTCTATAGTCTTCTATGACCTGACAATTCTATCACCCCACTCTTCTTCGACTCCCTATGACTCAGTTCTTCCGAAACCTGAGCATTCTGTGAAGCAAGCCTTCTACGATATGACTCTTCTCTCACCCTTCTATGGATTTTTGTGACCCAAAATCTCTACGATTTTCCATGACCCAACTCCTGTGTGACCCAGATCCTCTATGAGCTGAATAATCCATGACCATGCCCTTCTATGACTCAACCCTTATATGAACCCACCTGTCTATGACCTGACTCTTCTGTTACCTGACTCTTCTATAACTTTTCTATGGCCTGACCCTTCTCTGACCCTTCTGTACCCTGATTCTTCTATAACTCGATTCCTATTTCAACCAACACTTCTATGACCCTTATATGATCAAAAGTTTCTGAAAGTCAAATAAATTCTAATGCTTCATTGATTCAACTCTTTAATGACACAAATATTCTATGATCCTTTTATGATCTGAATTTTTATGACTTGAGACTTCTATGACCCAACATTTCGACAAACCTTCTGTGACCCAATAGTTCAATGAACAACATAAAATTTTACTCTTCCATCACTTCTCTATGACCTGACTCTTCTATGATCTGATTCTTCTCACACCCAAGGTTTCTGACTCTTCTATTACCAGAACTTTTGACCCTGCCTTTCTATAAGCCAACTCTTCTGAACCTGCAGGGATCTGTGTGTGAGATCCTTGGCATCCCACAGAAATCTACAGGCCTATGTTTAGACTGAAATGGAATAGCTGGTCCAGATTGGATTCAGCAATGTGAGAATGTCCATGACACCAGGGTCATTGTAGTAAAAGCCAGATCCGCCTTCCCAGGGCCTGAGGGTCAGGGCTTGGATTTTCTGAGCATTACTGCTGCCTACAGAATGCCTTTGCCTCCCTGCAATCACGGCCTTGAACTATCTCTTCTAATAAGTCCCTTACTATGGCTTTGTCAGTAATGAATCTCAACTGGCACCAACTAAAACTTCAAGGTACTTTTTTTTTGCTTTTGAGTTCTTGAGAGGTTTCTTCAATCTCCTCTTAGTAGCTAAGGTTCAAGGACTACAGAGGCAATGCACCTTGGGCCTCATTAAAATACAGAAAGTGTTAATGAGTTCTTTATCTTCCGCAGTTCTGTTCAGGTCTTCACGTTTTGTACAGCTCATTGGAGTCCTTTCCCAGTGCAGTTAAAGAGGAACATTTCAAAGTTCTGCTTAAAGTTTGTATTTCATTATATTTCATTTCAAAGAAGAGGTGACAGAAGCATTCTCCAATTGACATTGTTGCAGAGTGTCTCCTCAGAGGTCTGGGCAGCATGGAGAAGCAGTCCCTTGAGGTCTGACACTGCATGGACAGCCTTGCTCCTCACCACCCACATCCCACCATTTCTTTCATTGCCCCCACGGGACTTGCATCCATTTTCCTTCCATCAGACTTCCCTGCGCTCCAGAGCTGAGTGTTCCAGCTCCATGGAACCATCTCCCTCTGCTTTCCTTACAGAACTGGCTGCTCGCAGGCACAGGAGAATAAGAAAAGCAAAACGTGATAAAGTTTCATAAACAACAAATCCCCTCCTCACCCACATGCTCAGCACAAGCTGTCTCTGATGAAGCTGTCTTTCTGCAAGTGACAATTGTAGGAGAAATGTTGAGATAGACACAGAAAAGGTAGATATAAACATAACTAAAAACTTGGGTGAAGAGACAATCAGACTGGTGAGAGACAGGCAAGCTTTGAACTGCCTGAAACTCAAAGCAGCAGCTGGGTAGGTGAGAGTTCTCTGAATGAACAGAGAATGAGTGAAGGAGAAAATCGGGGAAGAATGGAATGGGCCATTGCCTGGAGAGTCTGAGTCTGCAAAGATGACATCAGATATGGCCACTGGATGAGGAGAGATGAGGGGATTGGAAAGATGAGGGACATTAAATAAACAGTATGACAGGAAGAACAGTGATAAGAAAGAACCAAGACAAGCTCAATTTTTCTGTGGAGAATTTTTAAAGGTCCTGAGATCTTTTGAGGTCTTGCGAGTGAGGAAAAGCGTAGGTTCACTCATCTGTTAAAAGGGAAAAAAGTTTAACCTAGGGAACCTCAGGATGCACAAGATCACTTTGGTGAGGAGTGACCATGGAATGAGTGCTTTTGGGTGACATTTTGGGCACCTGAAAGAGACAAACATCGTCATGGACTCACCAAGGGTAAACCATGCCTCACCAGCATAGTTACCTTCATAATGGGTGTCCTGGGCTGCATCCAAAGCAGTGGGACCAGCAGGGTGGGGGAGGGGATTCTGCCCCTCTACTCTGGGGAGACCTGACATGGAATCCTGTGTGCAGTTCTGGAGACCTCAAGACAGGAAGGACAGGGATCTGTTGGAGCAAATCCCAAGGAGGCCACGGAGATGATCCAAAAGGAGGAACACGTCCAGTATGAGGACAGGCAAAGAGAGTTGTGGTTGGAAGAATCCCTGGACATTTTCAAAGCCATGTTGGATGAAACTTTGAGCACTCTAATCCAGTGGGAGTGTCCCTGCCCATGGCAAGGAGTGGAACTAGATGGGCTTTCAGGTTCCTTCCAACTCAAACCATTCCGTGATTCCATGATAACAGACACCTGGCTTACCAAGAGTTTGCCATCTCAATAGCACCTCTGTGGCTCTTTGGGGTAGGAATGTGCTCCTGACTTCTGAAGGTTCTTGTGATGACAATAGTGACTTAACAGGCAGCAGGTCAGGAGCAGGGCCCTGGCTTATGCAGCTGTATCTTCTGTCACTTCTGGTGGAGGAGCTCTTTGGCAATGAATGGTCAGCTGGCAGATGAAGACGCTTATGATGTCACTGGTGGCTCTGCAGCAAGTAGAGCAGAAGCATGCACATGGTTTCTGCAGCTTTCTGTGATGTCACAGCTGGCTGAGGCTGTGCTAAGGCAAGAGCAGACTCCTGGTTTGTGCAGCTGCTTCTGTTGTTGCTGATGGTTGTGGAGCTGATGGGCCATGCATGAGTGTGCAGCTGGCTGGTGCTGGTGCTTGTGATGTCACACATGTCTGATCAAATCACAGGGCAGGAGAAGTGTCGTGGCTTTTGATGGCACTTGTGAGGTCAGAGGGGGCTGAGTGTGTGAAGAGGCAGGAAAAGGCACCTTGCCTGTGTGGGCACTTTATAGGTAACTTGTGGCTGAGAAGCTGTTTGGCTACAAACAGACACTGGGCTGATGTTTCTTCTCCTCACGTCACTTTGGCCTGAGCAGTTGCCTGGTTGTGAGAAGTGACTTGGCTTGTGCAGGTGTCTGAGGTCATGCGTAGACGAGTAACTGATAGGACTGGAGAGTGCAGTCTGGCTCTTAAAACTCCTTGTGATGTCCATCATGGCTGAGTGAGTGACAGGGCTGGAGAAGGTACCTGGCTTGGGACGGTGCTTATGCTGTCACTGGTGTCCATGTGGCTGATTGAGGATGAGAAGTCAACTGTTGTGTTGGTTTGGGTTGGGGTAAAGTTGAACACGCTCCTGCCAATGTAATGAATGAATTCCTTGTTTTGCTTTGCTCACATGCACAGCTTTTCTTTACTTATTCTACCGTCTTTATCTCAGCCCATGAGTATTCTGAATTTTACCCTTCCAATTCTTTCCTCCATCCCACGGGGAAGAATGGGTGAGTGACTGTGTGGTGCTGAGCTGTCTAGTGGTGTTAAACCATGACAGTCCTTTGTGGCATCCAACAGGGGTTCAAAGGGTTCAACATAAACCACCCCCACCCCAAGAAATAGAAAAGGCCCGTAATGACTTGCATGAAAACTGTTCTGTATGAGATCATCAGTTTATTGCTTCAGCAAATCTTCCAATAATCAGTTTCCACACTGCATCCTTGAGCTCCGAATTCCTCAAGCTCCAGATGATGGTTTTCACAGCTGGAGGCACCACTGAATAGAGAACTGACACGACCAGATCCAGGAATGGGGAGGAGATGGAGGGGGTTTCAAGTAGGCAATTGGGCCAGTGCTGAGGAACAGGGAGACCACAGCCAGCTGAGGGAGGCATGTGGAGAAGGCTTTGTGCTGTCCCTGCTCAGAAGGGTCATCAGCACAGCCCTGAAGATCTGAACACAGGACACCACAATGTCCCTGTAGAGCCTTTTTTTGCATTGGTGCCCAAAGCAGAGTTGGTGACAAAGCAGGGGTTTGGCTGTTGCTGAGCAGGGCTGGCCCAGCATCAAGCTCTTCCGTGTTCTTTGCTCTGCTCTGTACCAGTGGGTGAAACTCCTCTTCAGCATGCTCTATGCTCCTTCAAGTGGTGGATGAGGCTGATGAATTGGGAGCAAGGGAATCATTTGAGCCTGGAAGAAAGTATGACGGGAATGGGCTTTCATATTTTGTTATTATTTCTCACAATCCAAACATTTTGTAACTGGCAATAAATTAAATGAAATAAATTAAATTAAATTGGTATTTGGCCAGTCAACACATTTTTACCAGTGGCGGTAATTGATCACTGACCTCCTTCGCTTTCTCTTGGCCATAGAGCTTTCCTGATTTGTTTTCTCCCTTTTTCCCCTTGAGTCAGGGCAGGGAGGGAGCAGATGGGGGTTGGCTGGCTGCTGCTCAAGGTTAACCCACCACAGGATACATCAAGACCTGGAGCACATTAGGGACAAGGAGAGACTGGGAGAACTGGGATTATGAGAAACCTTTCAGGTTAAAACTCTGAGCAAGGAATCAGGACTGCTGGGGAATCCCAATGAAAGGACTTCCTCAGTATTTGTTAAGACACGACCATGAGCTGATTGGAGCCATTGTGGGACTGGTGTGCAATAAATGCCAGTAAGAAATAGGTTCTGTTTTTATCAACAGTTGTGATGTATTTGGGTATCACCGAGTAAAGGAGGAGGGCAGAGGTAACTACATAGTAAGAGTCCCTCCTAAGGGCTGGGGTGAACAGACAGACATGGAGATAGCCAGTTTTGTGACTCATCTGAAATGATTTCCTGAGGCAGCTTCCCCAGGGCGTCCAGGTGACAATTGCTGGTAGTGCGTGATCCAAAATTGGTCTGAATGCTGTGATATCATTACATATATATCATTTTTTAGCATTAGCCATTGCATTAGCACTGAGGAGTTCAAGATCAAGCTGCATGAGGCTTTTAGCACCCTGATCCAGTGGGAGGTGTCCCTGCCCATTACAGGGGTTTGGAACTGGATGATCTCTAAGGTCCTTTCCAACCCAAACTGTTCGATGATCTTGTGCTATGATTCTATTACCACTACCTCTAGAACTAATATTAGCATGAGCATTAGTAGAAGTATTATTAATAAAAATAGTATGAGCTTTTAATGGTTTTATTATTTTTTTTTAATTTCAGTCTTCAGATCATCGTTTCCTTTCCCAATTCCCTTTCTCAATTAAGGGTCGGGAGGAGCCGCTTCCTATTGCTGTGCTGACAGACAGTGGGGTCTGAACTGGGACACCTTGTGCCCTCACACCTTACACAGAGGGGAGTTCAGAGAGAAGATTCCTTCCCTTGCACAGCAGCAGTCACAGTGTCTCTGGCCTCTCTCCTGCTTCCACTCCCAGAGCTGTGGTGTCACTGTGTTCTGCACTCATCTGAGATGCCCCACAGCATGAGGAATGGACACGAGGATCTCGTTCCAAGGAAGCAAATGCTTGTGTTGCATTCCGGCAGGGAATACTACTCTCAAAGTAAAGTGACTTTAACAGACTCTCCCTCTGGCATTCACAGTACACTCTACACTTCAGCCCTTTACCAGAGGTACCCATTGCTTGTCCCTCCTTGCGATCACAGGTGGGCCACACCAAAGGAGTGTGACCAAGATCAGAGGACTCAGATCTTCTGCCAACACAAGAGATCAGAAGGAAATCATAGATGTGCAAAAAGAACAGCTCTACAAAGGTCAAGCACCAGTTCTCACTGGGAGCGTTTCTGTGTCAAGACTCATTACCCATCCACCTTTGCAAGCTCCAGAGAAAGTCTTGGAAGAAAGAAAATGGACAAAGGGGTGACTGCAGGGGCTTTATTTTTTTAAAGAGACAGAGACCACGGCTCCTCATTTACACACTCTGGATCACACAAGAGCTGGAGGTACTAACATAGGAGTTTGAGGAATAATAGCATTTCTTTGCAACAACTTTATCACAGCCAAGAAACACTAAAAACCACCAAACCAACAGCCAAAGAAAAGCTAGTTATGCAATGCAACGAATTGTGACTTATATGTAGAAGAAGATGACAAACTTATTGCTGCTTAAAAAATCCACTCATAAGTTTCCACACTGCATCCTTCAACTCCTGGTTCCTCATGATGTAGATGAGGGGGTTCAGTGCTGGAGGAAACAATGCGTACAGAATTGACATCACCAGGTCCAGGGATAGGGAGGAGGTGGAGGGAGGCTTCAGGTAGGCAATCATGGCAGTGCTGATAAACAGGGAGACCACAGCTAGGTGAGGGAAGCACGCGCAAAAGGTTTTGTGCCATCCCTGCTCAGAGGGGATCCTCAGCACAACCCTGAAGATCTGCACATAAGACACCACAATATAAACAAAAGACCCCAGAAACACAAAAGCACAAACTAAAAGGAGAATAAATTCCCTGATGTCAGCATCTGATCAGGACAACTTCAGGATTTGGGGGATTTCACAGAAGAACTGGTCCACAGCATTGCCTTGGGCATTGAAAATGTATTGGTCATGTGCAGTAGAGCAAAGAGGGATCCATTGCCCCAGGCAGCTGCTGCCATGTTCTGCTGCCCAGGAGGGTCCTGTAGTACAGGGTTTGCAGATAGCAACGTAGCAGTTGTAGGCCACGATGGTGAGGAGAGAATAGTCAGTGGAGATGAAGAAGAGAAAGAAAAAGAAATGTGCAGCACAATCTGGATAGGAGATTATTCTGATGTCCCAGAGGGTATTGGCCATGGATTTGGGGACAGTGGTAGAGATGGAGCCCAGGTCAAGAACAGAGAGGCTGAGGAGGAAGAAGTACATGGGGGTGTGGAGGTGGTGGTCACAGGCTATGGTAGTGATGATGAGGCTGTTTCCCAGGAGGACAGCCAGGTATATATCCAGGAAGAGCCAGAAGTGCAAGAGCTGCAGCTCCCGTGTGTCTGTGAATGGGAGAAGAAGGAACTGGGTGATGGAGCTGCTGTTGGACATTTTCTTCCTCTGGCCATGGGGCACTGTCACAGGAGGAAAAGAAAGTGAGAAATTAGGGGAGACTTCCTCTTGAAGTATTGGCTTGGAATAATCCAGGAGTCATCTGGAGCTGTGAGCAGCTGTGACACACACAGCACCCTCTAGACAGTAGAAGGACCCTTCCCTGCCCTGCTGGGGATCACCCATTCCACCCACATCTTCTCCACACAGCCCATGGGGAGCTCCCTGGGCAGGCTGAGCACTGACCCTGGCAGGTAGCAGAGTCCCTGCCCCAGCACACAGACCCTGGGATGCAGGGACCCTGCTCTCAAGGACAGTCCGGGGCACCCCTGACTGCTCACCCATCTCCACACCCTCCAGCCGTGCCTTGGACGAGAAGGTGTTGTGTCCTGTCCTTTTGATGGTGCGGCAGGTATTCCCTGCTTTGCAGCACATCCTCATTTCTATACTAGAGAAGCTGTGAGTCTCCCCTGGCAGATCCCATGGACTGTGGGATGTTGCAGCTTTAGCATATCCCTCCAGGAGCTGCACATACATTTCCCTTCACGCAGACACTCACTGTGTCAAAGGCTGAGACTCTTTATCCCCCAATGAACTCTCAGCCACCTCCCAACCCAAACTGCCTTTAAGCGTTCGTGGCCTGGGAAGAGCTGTCTCCCTACAGCACTGCTCTGTTGCCAGAAGCTCTGTCTGTCCCAAGATCCCAGATCAGCTCAGAAGCAAAGAAGGAGTCCAAGGCAAACCTTTCTCTGCGCGCTCTGGGCTCCCTTGAGGTGTCCCTGGTTCTTCAGGGGATCCTGCTGCAAAACAGGCTGAAAAAATCACTAATGTTCCCTCCCTCTGCTGGGGAGAGAAGCTTTCTTCCAGCAGCTCTGTTTTTCCTCTCAGAGACAGAGTTCTGACATTTCCTTGTCCCACCAGTAGCCTGGACAACCCAACTGTGACCAGGAGGGATCTCCTTTACCCCTCATGAGGGAAAGGATGTACAGGGTCAATAGACCCATCTCTTTATGTGTCTGTATTCCTGGGGCTCGAAGGGGACAGAGCTCCCTCCCATGCCTGCCACAAACCCACAGCAGGTGGGATTCCTCTTACATTAGGTGGTCAGGTGTGTACACAGTAGGCACCTGCATGTGAGCTCCTTGTCCCAGCTCCCAGGTCAATTCATGGAGATTGAGGGCACAACTGGCCTTTTCAGACACAACACCTGGTGACATATCAGGTGTCAGGGCTAGTTAAAGATATGTGCAGGTATCTTCAAAATCAAATGTAGCTGTTCATAGAAACAGGGCAACATCTGGAGGCATCCTCCTGCAGGGAATCTCTTTGGCGAACAGAAATGAACCTGATGACCCAGAATAAGGACAATTCATGCTGTCCCTACACATTATGTTCAGGGCAGTCTATAGAGGTACTCATTGGAATGATTCAAGTCCTGTCATAGCCAGAGCTCAGTCCCTCCCTTCTCCTTCTGCTCTATTTACTAGATCACCCCTGACTACATTGGCAATTGCCTGATGTTCACCCCCATAGAATTCAGGGTTCTTTCTCAATTTCAGCATCAAATCCAGGCCCACAGAGCTACAGGAGATACCAGTGCTGGCAGGGACAGCAGATGACTCACAGCAATGCAGTTCTCATGCAAGAGGTGTGTGTGACAGACACGCCGAACAGCATCACGGGGATTATGATTTACTGCCTTTGTGCCATTGATCATTTCCATCTTTCAGAAGCATCAACCATGAGATGTCATCAGAGAAGCAGGAACGGTTCCTCCTCTACACAACAGCTGCAGGCATTGTGTGAAAATGAACCACATCACACTGGGGTCTTTACTCACATCCATGATGACAGAACCGTAGAAATAGAGAATGACCTAAGTTGGAGGGGACCCACAAGGATCACTGAGTCCAGCTCCTGTCCCTACACAGGACAACCCCAACATTCACACCATTTGTCTGAGAGCATTTTACAAAGGTTTCTGGAAGACTGTTGGGCTTGGCGCAGTGACTGCTTCCCTGGGGAGCTGTTCCAGTGCCCCAAAACCCTCTTAGTGAAGAACCTTTTCCTAATATTCCACCTAAAACTCCCCTGACACCTCTTCCTGCCATCCCTTGGATCCTATCATTGGTCAACACAGAGAAGAGCTCAGCACCTGTTCCTCCCTCTTTCTTGTAAGGAAGGTGTAGGCCATGATGAGGTCTTCCCTCAGTTTCCTCATCTCAAGCCAGAACAGCCCAAGTGACATCAACCACTTCTCATATGTTCTCTCCTCTAAACCTTGCACCAACATCTTGCCCTTCTCTGACGCTCTCCAGCAGCTTTAGATACTCTTTATACTATGGCACCCAAAACTGCCCCCAGTGCTCAAGGTAGGGTCTCACCAGTTCAGAGCAGACAGGAACAATCCCCTTCTCAACCGGCTGGAGATGCCGTGCTTGATACACCCAAGGACATGTTTGACCCTCTTGGCTGCCAGAGCACTTTTGGCTCATGTTCAACTTGCCATCAACAAGAAACCGGGGGTCCCTCTCTACAGAGCTGCTGTCCAGCCTCTTCCTCCCCAGTCTGTATGGATCTCCAAGGTTGCCGTGTCCCAGGTGAAAAAAACTGACACCTGCCCTTGTTAAACTTCATGCAACTGGTGATTGCCCAGCTCTCCAATCTGTCAAGATCCCTCTGCAGGACCTCCCTGCCCTCAAGAGTGTCAACTGCTCCCCCCAGTTTCTTGTCATTGGCAAACTTAGTTAGTAAGTGCTCGAGTCCTGCATCCAGGTCATTTATGAAGATATTGAAGAACCTTGTCACCAGGATGGATCCCTGTGGAACCCCACTAGGGACTGGTCAACAGCCTGACGTAACTCCATTCACTCTGACCCTTTGAACCTGACCCATCAGCCAATTCTGTACCCCTCTCACTGTGTGTTTATCCATACAGATGCTGGACATGTTTCTTGGGAGGATCCTGTGAGAGACAGGATTGGAGACTTTACTGAAATCCAGTAATTTTACATGAACTGGCTTCTCTTGGTCAACCAGTTGGGTGACCTTGTCATAGAAAGAAATTAAGTTTGACAAGCAGGAACTTCCCTTTATAAACCCGTGCTGGCTGGGACCAATGACTGTGTTTTTCCATTACTCCCAGAATAATCTTC
This sequence comes from Dromococcyx pavoninus, assembly GCA_033558185.1. Classification (NCBI taxonomy): domain Eukaryota; kingdom Metazoa; phylum Chordata; class Aves; order Cuculiformes; family Neomorphidae; genus Dromococcyx; species Dromococcyx pavoninus. The sequence goes on along the minus strand of JAUMJL010000133.1, from coordinate 1,376,304 downwards.
TCCATAACCTTCCCAGGCACTGCAGTGAGGCCAACAGGCCTGTAGTTACTGAGGTCATCCCTGTTGCCCTTCTTGAAGACTGGGACAAGATTTTCCAGCTTCCAGTAAACTGAAACCTCTCCAGATTCCCAAGAGTACTGAAAAATCATTGAGAGAGTTCTCACTGTGACACCAGTCAGCTCTTTAAGTACCCTTGGATGAGCCCCATCCAGCCCCATCGACTTGTAGGGGTCCAGCTGGAGCAGCAGATTCAGGGTTTATTGACAGATGATCATTTGCACAGCCTTGCTCCTCTGGTCGTGGGCTCTGGGAGGAGGGCGCTGAGTCCATCATCAGTAATTAAGACAGAGGTGAAAAAACCATTAAATATCTCTGCCTTGTCTATGTCTTGGCATATGAGGTGCTCATGCTCATCAAGTAATGTGCCAATGTTATTTCTGGCCTGCCTTTTGATATTAACATATTTGAAAAAGCCCTTTCTATTATCCTTCACAGTGTTGGTCACCGTCAACTCTACTGGAGCCTTGGCCACAGGAATCTTCTGTGACCTGATACTTCTGTGACCCAAGAATTCTATGAACCTTCTATGACTGAACTCTTCTACAACTTTTCCATGAACAGACTCTTCTGTCATCCGTCTGTTATATGACCCAACTCTTGTATGACTTTAGCCTTCTATGACCCAACACTTCTATGACTATCACTTGTCTATTGTGACTCTTCTATCACCCAACTTTTCTATGACTTTCTGTGACCTGACTGTTCTCTGACTCTTCTATGACCCAACTCTTCTATGATTACTCTATGAACAGACTCTTAATAAGTTGCTTCATTTATGACCCTGCACTTCTATGACACAACTGCTTTATGACCTGTAGTTTATATGACCTCTGTATGACACGAATCTTCTATGTCCAAACTCTTCTGACCCTTACACGATCCGAATCTTCTATGTAATTTTTATGATCAGACTCTTCTCTAGTCTTTTCTGCATCCCTTCTAATGACACGACTTTTCAATGTTCCAACTCTTCTGTAAACCTTCTATGATCTGACTCTTCTATCACTCCTCTGTGACCCAATGCTTCTGAAACACCTGCCTTCTATGGGCCAAGCTTTCTGTGGCCCAACTCTTCTCAGACCCTTCTATGGATTTCTTTTACCTGACTTCTATATTACTTTTTTAAGACTAAACCCCTCCACGAGCCAACGCTTATATAACCTGACATGTTTATGCCTTGATTCTTCCATAACTCTTCTATGACTGGGCTCTTCTATGACTTTTCCGTGACCAAACTCCTCCATGATTCAAATATTCTGTGACCCAAACCTTATGTTACTCGACGCATCTATGGCCTGAAAATTCTATGACTCTTTAATGGACTGACTCTTCTATGACCCTTCTGTGACTCAGTTCTTCTATGACTCTTCCATAATCTACCACTACTATCACCTTCTACAACCAGACCCTTCTCTGAAATCACTTTTCTATGACCAAACACTACTAACACCTTAAAAACCTCTCATGATTCTATGACTCGACTCTTCCATGACCTGTCAATTCTAGGACTTTTCTATGACGTCTTCTACGACACGAGATCTCTATGACCTGACTCTGATTTGAGACTTCTATGACCCAGCTCTTCTATGAAGCTTCGAAAACTGAACTTCTCTGTTGCTCCTCTATTGCTCGACTCTTCTATGACCTGGCTCTACTCCACCCAAGTTTACTGTTATTCTTCCATGATCAACACATTCATGACCCTTCCCTTCTAAAACCCAATTCTTCCGCACCTGCATGGAGCTGTGAGTGAGAGCCTTGGCATCTCACATAACTCTACAGGTCTGTATTTGGAACGACATGGAAGAACTGCTCCCAATTTGATTCAGTAATGTGAGAATGTTCATGACACCAGGGTTCATGACATCATTGTAGTCACAGCCAGATCTGCCTTCCCAGGGCCTGGGGGTCAGGGTTTGGCCTTCCGGCTTCACCAAGCAAATCCAGGCTTTTCTCAGCATCAGAGTTGCCTACAGATTGCCTTTGCCTCCCTGCAATCATTGCCTCCAATTATCTGCCCGAATGATTCCCTGGGGAGGATTTGTCAGTAGCAATCCTCACTGAGACCAATCAATGCTTCAAGATTCTCTGAGTTTTGCCATTTACTTCTTGAGAGGTTTGCTGAATCACTTTGAAGCACCTGGGGTTCAAGGACTCAGCAGTAAATACACCCTGGGCCTTATTAAAATACAGAAAGTTTTAACGAGCTCTTTATCTGCCTGTAATTTTCCTCATGTCCACAAGGCTTCTACAGCTCATTGGAGTAATTTCCCAGTGTAGATAAGGACAAAGATTTCAAAGTGCCCTGAATAAGTAATATTTTAAGGTAAACACTAACTTTCATTCCTTTTCAGCTCAGAGAAGAGGTGACAGAACCATTCTCCAGTTGACATTGAAACCTAATCTCTCTTCAGGAGGTCTGGGCAGTATGGAGAAGCAGTCCCTTGAGTTCTGTCACTGCATGGACAGCCTTGCTCCTCACCTCACCAACCCCACCATTTCCCTCATTGCCCCCATGGGACTGGCATCCCTTTTTCTTCCAATGAAAGGAAGGGTAGTGTGGCCACTGCAGAAAAGAAGCGTCTCTCCCCAGTTGAGGGAGGGAACATCAGGGATTCATTCAGCCCCTGGAGCCCCAGGGATACCTCGAGGGAGCCCAGAGGGGGCACAGAAAGTGCTACCTTGTGCTGCTCCTCTCCTGCTGATCTGGGCTGGGCTCCTGGGATGGAGGGAGCTTCTGTCAAGTGGGAAGTGCTACAAAAAAACAGCTCTGCCCAGGAGCAGCTCCTCTGCAAAGCACGTCAGGGCTGAGGGCACTGCCTGCAGGGGAGAGGGGAGAGGAATGAAGAAGAGATACAGAACTGGAGTGGAAATGCAGCTGAGTGCTCACAAGAGGAGAAATCTTCTCACCCCTAAATACAGTAAGTAGCTGGCTGTAGTGCAGTAAGGATATAGTTCCTGGGAAGATCTAAAGCTGATGTGTGCCACAGCTTTCGGAATCTGTCAGGAGGACTCTTAGAGTTTCTCTTCAGCAGAGAAAATGTCAAGCTCCGGAGCAGGGATTTTTCGCTGCACCATCAAGGCAGTGTCTGTGCTGGCTGCCTTCTCCAAGGCATGGCTACAGGAGTAGGAAGCCTGGTGTGCACTCAGGAGTGGCCCAGGCTGTCCTTGGCAAGAGGGTCCCTGCACCCCAGGGTCTGTGTGCCAGGGCAGGTACCCTGCCCCGTACCAGGGTCAGAGCTCAGCCTGCCTGGGGAGCTCCCCGTGCCACTGTGGGGAGAAGCTGTGGGCAGAGGGAGTGACCCCCGGCAGGACAGGGCCACATCTCTCTTGCTTCAAGGGGTGCCATGTGTTTGACCGCTGCTCACAGTTCCAGGTCACCCCCACAGCAATTGCAAAGAATCATTTTGAAGAATGGCATCGATTCAGCATTTACCTGGAAGGCATGGAGTCTGTGCTTCCAGTTTTCCACTCCTGGTTGGCTGGGTGGTTAGTGGGAGATGGGAATTTATTTCTCTATTCTTGAATGACTCCGATACCCCAGATCCTGTTAGGGTTTGTCTGAGCTGATCCTTGGCCCCTGCCCACACAGAGATGCCCCTGGGCAAGGCCCCACTTCCAGGAGGGGTCTGCATGGCAGAGCTGAGCTCACAGTGAGCGGGGTGGGCTCTGTCAGCTCAGACAGGGAGGAGATCCAGGGACAGAGAAATATCTCCCAACAGGGACAAGTCCCGGGAAGCAGAGACAGGGGTGAAGGATCTGTTCCCATTAACATCATGAGAAAGAGGATTCAGACACCTCCCTGCCTACTCCTGCAGCACAGATGCCTACCAGGAAGCAAATTCACGGTTTCCCCTCTCATCTCTTCTCTTAAGGCCATGGGTAGTCAGTCACCTTCTCAGCAGCCTCAGCCCTTTGTAAAAGAAACTAACAAATGCCCGACTGTCTGTGTCTGTTGGTTCCATCTGCAGCAACACCATGCATAGCTCCCTGTTTCCTCTCCTGTCTTTGCTCACCTTGTTTCTTATCAGTGGAGCTTCTGGGATGGGGTTTGGGTTAAGCTGCAGTTCTGACACCAGTCCTACGGGGCCTACCATGCATATGTAGCCATGGGAGTAAAGGGTCGAATCCCTCTCCTAATTGGCAGGTTGAGGGCAATGCAAACAAGCAGATTCTCCTTTCAGAACATCCCGGATTTAGGACATTTGAGTCTTTCCCTGGTGTGTCTTGGTAGGCTGCCCTCCTACAGGGCACTGCTGTCCCATGACAGCTCTGTTTTCTGGCATTCCCATGGAGAAGACACCTCAGCATTGAGACCATAGAAACGCTGCTCATGGTCTGTATGTGGGCAGCTGCAATGAGCCCTCTGTGTCCCAGACTGGGAAGGGAGAGCTGAGATCCTCCTCAGGTACAATCAAGGCGGGTGGAGAGTTGCCTGTGCAAGGCAAAAGCTCAGGAGAGAACCCCGGCAGGGCGACTCTCTCTGGAACCCCAGAAGCGGCAGCTGTCACGTGGGCCGACTGCGTGGTAGGGGGGCAGTCCCAGAAGAAGCTGCGGGACATTTAAAACGTCTCCCTGGGAGCGCGGCGTACAGGAGCAGGCAAACAGGGTCGCAGTAGAGGCAGTTTGCACGGCAGTTCACGCAGGCAGGGTAAGCAGGCACTCTCTGGCAGGTGGTTGGCTTTTCCCACTCCCCTGCGGCAATGGTGACCAGGCGTGACAAAACCTCTGCTACCAGGAGTGTAGCTATCCAAACCGTGCCTCTATTAAGCGATGCAGACACCCAGACCTGGGACTGTAAGGAATGTCTCAGCCTGCTTGTGGTTCCTGAGGACCATCCAAAAAACACCTGTGTGAGATGTGAACAGGTCCAAGATCTGCTCCTTATGACTGCAGATCTTAAGGATCAGGTAGAGAGGCTGCGGAGTATCCGTGAGAGTGAAAGGGAGATAGACTGTGGGAGTAGAACCCTCTCTTCTCCCAGTAATCCTCCCCAGGAGGTAGAGGTACGCCATATTCCTCACCAACAGGATAAGGGGAGTGACCTGGTTGGTGAGGAGGACTGGGAGCAGGTCTACTCTCGTGGGGGTTATAGACCTCCCTTTCAGATGTCACCTTTCCAGCTGCCCATACAGAACAGGTTTGGGGTGCTGGAATTTGACACTCAGGAGGAGGACAGTATTTCAGAGAACTCACTTGAGGAGGTTATTAACTTCGCTTTGCCTGTCAGACAGGACAGAACATCGAGTAAAAAAAAGAAAAGGAGGGTAGTTGTAGTGGGTGACTCCCTTCTGAAAGGGACGGAGGGACCTATATGTAGACCAGACCCAACTCATAGGGAAGTCTGCTGCCTTCCCCAAGCATGGGTAGGGGATATTGCTAAGAGACTCCCGGACCTAATTAAACCATCAGATTATTACTCGCTTCTGGTGGTCCAGGCTGGTGGTCATGAGCTACCTAAAAGAGGGTCAAGGGTTGTTAAAAAGGAATTCCAGGAGCTGGGTCGGTCAATGGATAGGGCAGGAGCACAGGTGGTGTTCTGCTCGGTCCCTCTGGTGGCAGAGATGTATACTGAAAGGAACAAGAGAATCTATGCTCTTAATAAATGGCTTAGGGGCTGGTGCCGGCAGAGGAATTTTGGGTTCTATGATCATGGAAAAACCTTTATGACACCTGGCCTCCTTGACCCAGATTGGTCATGTCTAACTCCAAAGGGTAAGAGGATTCTAGCCCAGGAGCTGGCAGGGCTTGTAGAGAGGGCTTTAAACTAGGTATGAAGGGGGAGGGGGGAGTTACTAGGCTAACCAAAGATGTTGCTGTGGAGGACGAGCCATCTCAAAGGGTGTCGTCAGTAACCCAACTGAAGTGCATGTACACAAACGCACGCAGTATGGGAAACAAACAGGAGGAGCTTGAAGTCCTGGTCCAGCGGGAGAGCTATGACATAGTTGCTATCATGGAAACGTGGTGGAACGACTCTCATAACTGGAGTGCTGCCATGGAAGGTTACAGGCTCTTCAGGAGAGACAGGCGTGAGAGGAGGGGTGGAGGGGTGGTCCTCTATACTAAGGAAACCCTGGATGCCGTTGAAGTTGAGATCGGTGATGACCACATTGAGTGCCTATGGGTAAGGGTCAGAGGGGCAGTCAAGTCTGACCTCCTGGTTGGAGTATGTTACAGACAACCTGACCAGGAGGAGGAGATGGATCTTCTATTGTTTAAACAGCTGGAGGCTGCCTCTAGATCGACTGCCCTTGTTCTTTTAGGAGACTTTAATCTTCCGGATATCTGCTGGGAACTTAACACTGCCGAGAGGAGGCAGTCCAGGAGGTTCTTAGAGTGTATTGAGGACTTATTTCTGTTGCAGCTGGTGAGTGAGCCTACCAGGGGTGAGGTTCTCCTTGACCTGCTGTTTACAAACAAAGAAGGACTGGTGGGTGATGTTGTGGTCGGAGGCTGTCTGGGGTGTAGTGATCATGAGATAATTGAGTTTTCTGTAAACAATGTAACAAGAAAAGGCAGGAACAGGACATCGATGCTGGACTTTCGGAGGGCAGATTTTGGATTATTTAAGGAACTGGTCAGGAAAGTACCCTGGGAAATAGTTCTTAGTGGCAAGGGGGTCCAGGAAGGTTGAATGCACTTTAAGAATGAAATCTTGAAGGAACAGGAGCGGGCCATCCCTATGTGTTGTAAGAAGAGTCGTAGGGGCAGACGGCCTGCCCGGATGAGTAAGGAGCTTCTGAAGTAACTAAGTAAGAAAAAGAGGATGTATCGCCGTTTGAAAGAAGGGGATGTAAACCAGGTCATGTTCAAAGATGTTGTTAAGTCGTGTAGAAAAAAATCAGGGAAGCAAAAGCCCAGGTGGAGCTCAAATTGGCCACTTCTGTTAAGGACAATAAGAAGAGTTTTTATAAATATATCAATGGTAGAAAGAAGGGCGGCAGTGACCTCCACTCCTTATTGGATGTGGAGGGAAATATAGTAACCAAAGATGCAGAGAAGGCTGAGGTACTTAATGCCTTTTTTGCCTCTGTTTTCAACAGTAAGGATGTCTGTTTGCTTGACAGATGGTCCTCTGAAATGGTTGATGGGGGCAGGGTGTAATATGGCCCTCATGCAATCCATGAGGAGGAAGTTAGAGACCTGCTGAGCCGCTTGGATCCTCATAAGTCTATGGGACCAGATGGGATCCATCCTAGGGTGATGAGAGAGCTGGCGGATGAGCTTGCTAAGCCGCTCTCCATCATCTTTCAACAGTCCTGGCTCACCAGAGAGGTCCCAGAAGACTGGAAGTTGGCCAATGTGACGCCCATCCATAAGAAGGGCCGTAAGGATGATCCAGGTAATTACAGACCTGTCAGCCTGACCTCGGTCCCGGGTAAAATTATGGAGCAGATAATCCTGGGTGCAATCATGTGGCACCTGCAGAACGGTCAAGAAATCAGGCCCAGCCAGCATGGGTTTAGGAGGGGTAGGTCCTGCCTGACCAACCTGATCTCCTTTTATGACCATGTGACTCGCCTGGTGGATGAGAGGAAGGCTGTGGATGTGGTATACCTGGACTTCAGCAAGGCCTTTGACACTGCCTCCCACAGTAGACTCCTAGAGAAGCTGTCAGCCCGTGGCTTAGACGGGAGCACTCTGTGCTGGGTTAGGAATTGGCTGGATGGCTGAGCCCAGAGAGTGGTGGTGAATGATGTCTCATCCAGTTGGCGACCGGTCACCAGTGGTGTCCCTCAGGGATCGGTGTTGGGTCCGGTCCTGTTTAATATCTTTATTGATGATCTGGATGAGGGAATTGAGTCCATCATCAGCAAGTTTGCAGATGATACCAAGCTGGGAGGAAGGGTTGATCTGTTACAGGGTAGGATGGCCCTGGACAGGCTGGAGAGATGGGCCAATTCTAATGGGATGATGTTTAATAAGTCCAAATGTCGGGTACTTCATTTTGGACACAACAATCCCATGCATAGCTATAGACTGGGGACAGAGTGGCTGGAGAGTAGTCAGGCAGAAAGGGACCTGGGAGTGCTGGTTGACAGGAAGCTCAACATGAGCCAGCAGTGTGCCCAGGTGGCCAAGAAGGCCAATGGCATTCTGGCCTGCATCAGGAATAGTGTGGCAAACAGGACCAGAGAAGTTATCGTCCCCCTGTACACGACACTGATCAGGCCTCATCTTGAATACTGTGTACAGTTCTGGGCCCCCCAGTTTGGGAAAGATGTCAGGATGCTGGAGTGTGTCCAGAGGAGGGCAACGAAGATGGTGAAGGGGCTGGAGCACAAGCCCTACGAGGAGCTACTGAGGGAGCTGGGGCTGTTTAGTCTGAAGAAGAGGAGGCTCAGGGGAGACCTCATTGCTCTCTACAACTACCTAAAAGGAGGTTGTAGTCAGGCAGGGGTTGGACTCTTCTCTCAGGTGACCAGTGACAGAACTAGAGGGCATGGACTCAAGCTTCGTCAGGGAAAGTTTAGACTTGATGTTAGGAAAAAGTTCTTCACTGAAAGGGTGATTGGCCATTGGAATGTGCTGCCCAGGGAGGTGGTGGAGTCGCCGACCCTTGAGATGTTTAAGGGGAGACTGGATGAGGCACTGAGTGCCATGGTTTAGATGATGGGTTGGTGTTGTGTTGGGTTATAGGTTGGACTTGATGATCTCAGAGGTCCTTTCCAACCTTGTGATACTGTGATACTGTGATATGAGGTTCTCAACAATTTTCTGCGTCAGTCTTCACTGGCAACTGTTTTCCTCACCCCTCCAGTGTCAATGGACAAAAAGATGGGGACCGGGGGAATAGCCCCTCCTACTGGAGGGGAAGATCAGATTGGTGACCACCTGAAGAATCTGAACAGATATAAGTCTGTGGGACCTGGTGAGAAGCGTTCCAGAGTCCTGAGGGAATTGGCTGATATGGTTTCCAAGCCACGCTCTATAGTATGGAAATTCATGGATGTCTGGGAAAGTCCCTGGTGACTGGAAAACGGAAAACATTGGACCCATATTTAAAAAGGGTAGAAAAGATGACCCTGGGAGCCACCCACCTCTCAGCTTCACCTCTGTTCTTGGGAAGGTCATGAATCAGGTCCTCCTGGAAGCTATGCTAAGGCACATGGAGGACAGGGAATTATTTGAGACAGCCAACAGGACTTCACCAAGTGCAATTCCTGTCTGACCAACCTCGTTGGCTTTCTATGCCAGCTTGACGGCATTACTGGACTGCGGAAGAGCTGCTGACGTCTTCTCTCTGGACTTTTGTCAGGCCTTTGACATAGAACCCCACAAGATCCTTCTCTCTAAATGGTAGATGTCATCAATGAGCTCCAAAATACTCCTTGAAGGCTTATGCCTCGCCATGTTGCCCCTTCAGCAGGCACTGGGATAGTTTAGGTCCCCCGTGAGGACCAAGGTCATCAAAGGCCTTTCCTAGTAAAGAAGGTCTTATCTAAATCTTCTTCCAGACAAGAGGTCGAGAGCAGACATGCTCCCACCAGTGTTGCCCATGTTCTGATCTCTTATCCTGATCCCTCAGGTCTCAGCTCACTCATCGTTCATCCCCAGTAACACCTCAACGCTACCTTCTCCCATAAAGGGCAACTTCCCCTCCAGGTCCCATCCCATAGCCTTGAAAGTACCAGACCCAAAGATCCCACCGTTTCTCCAGGAGGTGGTATTTCTAGTGCCCTGTAGCACCTCATGTTGTTGTTTAATGAGGGACCCAGCAATCAGGATGAGTCAGTTGCACCGAAACGTGACCAGCTGACCAAATGGAACTTCAGGACAGTGGGACCTTCAGAAACTCTGGAACTTGGCCAATAGAAAGGTCTTGGTGTTTCACAAGGAGAAGTGGCCAGAAATGCATCATGTCTGGGAGAATAACCTTGTCTATAAGGGCAGTCTGGAACATGACCAGCTGAGCAGGGACCCTGAGGAGAAGGGCCTGGGCACTGCAGGGACACCACAGGATCCAGTGGTGCCCGCTCACCATGAGCAAGGGCAGCTGTGTCCAGGGATCCATTAAGAGGTGTGTGGGACACTTGGACATTTTGAGTCACCATCCTCCTCGCCTCAGCACTGGTGAGCCCACACACGAGGGTGTGTTTGAGTGTACAACTCCAATTTTGGGGGAGTTGGAAGGAACTGGAGAGTGTCCAGTGGAGGTTTGCCAAAATGGGGTTTGGAGCCTCAAACACATAATGTGAGGAACCCAGGTCCTTCAAATAACAAACTGAAATGGGTTTCTTTGAAGGTTCTGGCCAGTACAGGAATAGCCTGAAATTGCTTGAACGGTGGTTTCAGAGATGGTGGAACATTTATTCATGGTGGTAATCAGCATGGGAAAGAACTGAGGCCACAGAGAGCAGCTTGAGAGATTGAGTAGACCACAAAGAAAAATCACTTGAATGGCAGTTTTGCGGTGCAACACATTCCTCAGAGTGAGGCTGGGCCATCCTAGACCTTGTGTTAGATGAAAAAGTCAGAAAGGATGGAGATAAATCAGAAAAGACGGGACAATGATGAGGCCAGAGCAAAGTGCAGCAGCAGGGTGAATGTCCACAGCTTGCAGGGGAAGAGGTGCAGGGGTGGGGTACCACAGGACAGCCTATGGTGGAGACAGTAGAGGACTGTGGCAAGGCTGAAAGGTCAAAACAAAGACAAGGTCTTTCTCCTCTTGGCCATGACTCTCATCTGTGCCACCGATATCTGGGAGGAGAAACAGCACTGAGGCCTCATTACCTCCTCACTTCACCTAGAACACTGAGAGACTTCATACTCTATCTCTGCCCTTTAAGAAGCATTTGGTCAATGCCAAATTCAAACATGGTGTGAAATATGGTGTTGTCCTGTGCAGGGACAGGACTTGGACTGGATGATTCTTTGTGGGTCAATTTGAACCCAGGTCATTCTATGATTCTCAAATGCCCCTGCCCCAGCAAGAGTTCTGACCAACGTGTGAAAGACAAGATCTCCCTTTCCAGGTGTTGGAGGCCATGGCTTGGCCCTTTAGCTAACGTTGCACATGGAAGTTTGTTCACCATCAAAGCCACCTTTGCTGACTTGTCATCACTGCATCCAACTTCCTGTTCTGACATCTCTTGTGGAGGCTTTGTCAGTGATGTCCCTCCGTGGAGCCCATAAATGCTTAAGGAAACTTTGGAGTTTAAGTCTGACTTTGAATTCTTGAGAGGCTTCTTGAAATTCTCAGTGTCTGACGTTGATGGAGAAAAAACCTCCAGAGGGGTCATTAAAATGCCTTGGGCTGCTCCTCTGCTGCTGAGCTGGGCTGGGCTCCTGAGATGGAGGGAGCTCATGGCAAGTGGGCAGCACTACAAAGAGCCAGCTCTGGCCAGGAGCAGCTCCTCTGCAAAGCGCAGCAGGGCTGAGGGCACTACCTGTAGGCAGAGAGGGAAGAGGAGGGAGGCAGAGAGAGGTGAAAGGCAGTGTGGGGTGGGGGGATGCTGAGAGCTCACTGAGGGAGGAATCCTCGCTGTCCTTCACATGGTAAGTCTCTGGCTGCAGGACAATGCAGGTGGGGTTCCTGGAGGGATCTCCTAAAGCTGGCACATCCCACAGTATCCAGGATGTGTCAGGATGTCTCTCCCAGTGTCTCTGCTGTAGAGGAGAAGAACCAGGTGCTGGGCAGAGCTTCCCTGTTGCACTGTCAGAGGGACAGGGCATAAGGGTTGCCTTCTGCTGGGGATGAGTGCAGGACTGTGCCCTCAGGGGTGCCCCGTGCTGTCCTTGATAGCAGGGTCCCTGCAGCCCAGGGTCTGTGTGCTGTGGCAGGGACTCTTTTCCCTGTCTGGGTCAGTGTTCAGCCTGCCCTGGGAGCCACCCATAGCACTGTGGGAAGAGGCTGTGGGTGAAATGAGTGATGCCCGGCAGGACACGGTCCTTCTTCTGTCAAGTGGGTGCTGTGTGAGTCAGGACTACTCACAGTTCCAGGTCACACACAGGGCACTTCCAAGGATCTTTCAAAAGGAGAGTCAGGACAGCGCTACCTGGAAAGGAAGGCACGGCTCTTAGTCTTCAGTTTCATGCTGTGGGAATGTTAAAGGGAGAGCTGCAGACTTCTGAGAAGTGACTGACAATCTTGAACCTTTACACTTTGTGATCTGTAGACTGCTGGAAACCTCATAATCTTTCTACACTGACTCCTCAGGCTACACGAGCACCAGCATCACCTTTCCTGGAAACTTCACAGTTTGTCTCACCTGTTCTTTGACACCTGCGAGCAGGGATATGTCCCTGGGCAGAGTCCTCCCACCGGGAGTTTTCTGTAGGGCAGTTCTGAGCGCACAGGCATTCAGACAGAGTCTCTCAGAAACTGGTGTAAGGAAAACCATGTGTGGACAGGGAAGCAGTTGTAAAAGGTCTGGGAAGCAGTTGTAAAATGTCCAGGAAGAAAAGGGGTTGGCAGGGAAGAAGTCAAAATTAGGAATTTTAATGTCAGGAGAAGGAGAACTGGGAAAACTGCCTCACAACCTCTCCAGGGTTGACTCCTCCTCTCAGCAAGCCTCCTTGCCTGCTCTCTCACTCAGAAAATTCTCTGCCCTCAGGGTTGGGATGCACAAGGCATCAGCTGCCCACTGTGCAGCCAGAGCTCCAGCAGAGCAGAGCTGCCTCTTTGTGTCCCCAAGCCCATTGCCCTCTGCAGAGCACAGGGGCTGAGTGTGACAGTTCTGCTCTCTGGGAGGCTGCCTCTATGGCTGTTTAAGGTGACAATTTTCTCAAGTGCCTCTGTCTCTCTTCTTGCCTTCTTTGGCAGAAGGATCCTGGTGCTGCTCCTGCTTTTCCCACCTTTCTATACTGCCTTTGTTCCTGCTTGTGGGCTCTGTGGGTTTGGTAGAGCTCCAGACACTGATCCCTCAAGCCTTGCTAGGCTGGTGTCTGTGTAGGATTGAGGTGCCCCAGTCCCCTTACAACCTGTGGGACTCCAGGAAATGTGGGCAGTGGGTTTGAGAAATGAATGTCTCTTCCCAAAAGAGATCCTCTCTGTAGAAGACTTGAGCATTCCCCATGATTGTCCTGCCAGACTGAGAGTTTGACACGAGACAACCCTGTCTCACAGCATCTTTGTCATTTCTGAGCTACCTATAAAGCAGCCCCAAAGGTGTTAAGGCCATGGAAACGGTGTGGAGCAGCTGTAAGTGGGCAGCTGAAACGTGTCCTGAGTGTCCTTGTCTGGAAGAGTATGTTGTTCGCCCTCAGACACTCTGTGAAAGAGGGAGAAATCTGGAGATCTGAGCTTTGAATCCAAACTCCTGGACTCTCAGCAGGGTCTGGTCCCTTTCAGGGGAACATACGAGTGTGACCATCCTTCAAGTGAAGCACATACAAGCACAGGGCAGTTGGGAACAAGGCTGATAGAGAGACAAGATCCCTACACACAACACAAAGTGAATGTGAACAGGTTTGCGACACAGAACTTCCAATAGAAATTTAGGGGATTTCTACTTCTAAAGCAGATTCCCCAGGCAGGGCAGGAGCATCTTGGAAAAAAACAACAAAATGAAAACAGAGAAGAATTTTTTTTTCCTTACTTGAAAAGCCTGTCCTAACTTTTCATTGTCCATTTCTTTTCTGAATAGTGCCTACCTGCAAAGAAACAGCAGATGTCCAACAGCAGCCCCATCACCCAATTCCTCCTCCTGGCATTCACAGACACATGGGAGCTGCAGCTCTTGCACTTCTGGCTCTTCCTGGGCATCTACCTGGCTGCCCTCCTGGGAAACGGCCTCATCATCATCACCATAGCCTGGGACCACCACCTCCACATGCCCATTTACTTCTTCCTCCTCAACCTCTCCCTTCTTGATATGAGCACCATCTATACTACTTTGCTGAAATCCACTGTGAATTCCCTCTAGGACACCAGGGACATCTCCTATGCAGGATGTGCTGCACAGGTCTTTTTTTTCCTCTTCTTGATGACAGCAGAGTATTCTCTCCTCACTGTCATGTCCTATGACCGCTACATTGCCATCTGCAAACCCCTGCACTACGGGACCCTCTTGGGCAGCAGAGCTTGTGTCCACATGGCAGCAGCTGCCTGGGGCTCTGGCTTTCTCAATGCTCTGCTGCACACAGCCAATACATTTTCACTGCCCCTCTGCCAAGGCAATGCTGTGGACCAGTTCTTCTGTGAAATCCCCCAGATCCTCAAGGTCTCTTGCTCAGGCTCTTACTTTAGGGAAGTTGGGCTTCTTGTGGTCAGTCTCTTAGTAACTTTTGTCTGTTTTGCTTTCATTGTGGTGTCCTATGTGCAGATCTTGAGGGCTGTGCTGAGGATCCCCTCTGAGCAGGGGCGGCATAAAGCCTTTTCCACCTGCCTCCCCCACCTGGCCGTGGTCTCTCTGTTTGTCAGCACTGGCATGTTTGCATACCTCAAGCCTCCCTCCATCTCCTCCTCATCCCTGGACATGGTGGTGGCAGTTCTGTACTCGGTGGTGCCTCCAGCAGTGAATCCCCTCATCTACAGCTTGAGAAACCAAGAAATAAGAGATGCCATGTGGAAATTGATAACTGTGTATTTTTCTGAAGCAATAAATGGCTAATCTTCTTCTGCAAATCAGTTACAACATATTCATTAAAGCACAAACTATTTTAATTTTGGTTTTGTTGCTGCTTTTCTTATTCTGGTACTCATTCTCTTTCTCATTCAGTGTCTAGTTTTCTTTGCTGTGTAAATGAGGAGCTGAGCTGTTATGTTAAAAAAAAAAAGCCTTTCAATGACTTCTTTTTTCCTGAATTCTCTAGTCCAAGGCCTTTCAGAGCAACAAGGATTGTTCTCGTGTGTATGGGCAGAAAGTAAAAGAGTCCCAGTTCAGCAGCACTGCCAGGCAGCACCAGCACTTGATCTCCCAGAGCCATTCTCTTTCACTTTCACACACTCCTCCTGATCCTTTGCCTTGCTCTAAGGCCTGCATGCTCTGGCAGCTTGGTCACAGCCGTGCTGCGTGGCCGTGCTGTGACTGCAGGCAGGGACCGGCAGTGGGCACTTGTGTGACAGAGCTGGCCTCCACAACAGCCTTTCCATAAAGAAAGGGGATCTCCTCAGGGCAGTGCCTGGAGGTTTAGGTCTTCTTCTATGGTCTCATTCATGGCCTCTCCCAAGAAAGGCTCACAGATGAAAACGCCAATGAACAGATAAAAGCAGTGTGAGTGTGCAGGGCTGGGACGTGCTGCAGTGTCCTCACACAGCCAGGCCTCCTGCAAGACACATTACGGTCCAGCAGAGACAATCCCTGACCAGACCCTTCTAACCCTTCTATAACCTGACTGTTCTAGGATCCAACTCTTCTATAACTCAACCCTTCTATGACTTGACTCTTCTAAGACTTGAATCCTCTGTGACCTGGTTCTTCCGGGGCCCATCCCTTCTATGACCCAACTCTTCTGTGTCCTAACAGGATTAAGCAGGTGTGTCGACCTGCTCGAGAGTAAGTAGAGCAGAGGGAGTTGGATGGGCAAGATCAATGAGTCAAGGCCAATACATTCAAAAACACCAAGTGCCAGGTTTTTCATTTCAGTCACAACCACCCCGTGCAGCAGTCCAGGCTTGGGGAAGAGTGGCTAGAAATCTGACCAGTGGAAAAGGAGCTGGAGGTGCTGGTTGACAGTGGCTGGACATGAGACACCAGTGGCACAGGTGGCAAAAAGGGCCAAGAGCATCCTGGCTTGTATCAGAAATGCTGTGTCCAGCAGGAGTAGGGAAGGGGTCATCCTCCTGTAATCAGCACTGCTGAGGTCATAATGTGAGTTCTGGGTTCAGTTTTTGGCCCCTCACTACAAGAAAAGTTTGGACTGGAGCACATCCAGTGAAGGGCAGTAGACCTGATGAAGTGTCTGAAGAAGAAGACACTGATGAGAGACCTCATTGCTCTCTACAACTACATGAAAGGAGGTTGTGATGAGGAAAGTGTTGGTCTCTGCTCCCAAGTAACAAATGATAGGATGAGAGGAAACGACCTCCAGTTGTGTCAGGGGAGGTTTAGATTGGATATTAGGAAAAAAAGTCTTAACTGAAAGAGTGGTGAAGCTTTGTAAGAGCCAGCCCAGGGCAATGCTGCAGTCTTCTTCCTTGGAAGTGTTCAAAAAGTGTGTAGACTTGGCAGTTCAGAACATGGTTTAGTAGTCCCAGTGGTACAGGGATGGCAATTGGACTGAATGACCTTATAGGTCTTTTCCATACATGATTTCTCCGATTCTATAATTCTATGAATAAGAAGATGCTGCTGACAGGCTCACTGTGAAAATGGTTTACCTGTTCCTTGACTGTGTGATCCATGGAGTGAAGAAATGTTGGCAGAGAGAAAAACATGAAGTTTGAAAGTGGAGGCACACACGCTGAGAACCCGGTGTGACCTGCTCCCTATTCCTGGACTGCTCTACATCTGCTGGACAGAGAAGGGGCAGGTCTGGACACGTTTCAGCAGTGGCCATCAGTTTCTTGCACAGAGGCACTGAATCTGTCTGCACTTCTGTCTGATGTGTCTGTAACATACTCGCTCTGAAAGGGAGTGGCTGTCCTGTACAGAACCATTGCTGCCCCTGCCACCTGTGTGGAGTTGTGTGTGAGAGCCTTGACACCTCATGGAACTCTACAGGCCTGTTTTGGGAATTAAATGGAATAATCGCTGCCAATTTGGTTTGGCAGCGTGAGAAAGTTCATGGCACCACCATCACTGTAGTCAATGGAGATCTGGTCAATTCAGCCAATGGAAAGAAAGAGAGGAACTGAGTTTTCCTTGTGGCACCTGTCATTATTTCATTGGGTTAATTCCTGACATAAGTTGCCCAGAACATAAAAAAGGAAAGTTCTATCATCTTAAAACTTGTCATCAGAGAGATTCCTCACCAGACTTCAAAAACCTTCCTCCAGATGCTGCCCCGTCTCTCAGCATTGCTCTGCTGGAGCTTTCAGCAAGCACTGTGTATTTTACACCAACTCTGGCTCTTCCAATGTCACCAGCTCATTGTGTGTGACCATGTCAGTCCTGGCCTCCATCTCCAGCAATCAGTGTGGGAGCTGAGAGAAGGATCTCTCCTGCAGGTGTCTGCTGTGTGCACACCTGAACTGAGGCAAGATGAATCCCAGCACCTGTGGGTTTGCACTGTGCATTGAGAGCAGCTGAGTCCAGTCTCACTCCAGGACCACAAACATGGAAGAGAAGCTGAATCCCTTCCATCGGAAGTGGTACATGAGATCCTTCCCTGTCACTATTTGGGTGTCCTGTGTAAGGGACAATGAGAAGGTGATTCTTGGATGTAACTCTTTTTCAGAGGGAAGAAATGACATTACAGGAAAGAAGTGTCTCCCCAGTTGAGGGAGGGAACATCAACACTCTTGGGAATATGGAGAGGTGCCAGCTGACTGGAAGCTAGCAAATGTTGTCCAAATCTTCAAGAAGGGTAGCAGGGATTACCCCCAGTAACTACAGGCCTGTCGGTCTCGCTTCAGTGTCTGTGAAGATTATGGAGATTATTCTGGGAGTTAATGAAAAACATCTGAAAGACAATGCAGTCATTGGTCACAGCCAGCATGGGTTTAAAAAGGAAAAGTCCTGCCTTACAAAATTAAGGTCCTTCTCTGACAGGGTCACCTACTCGGTCGACCAGGGAAAACCGGTTGGTGTCAGTTTTCTGAATTTCAGCAAAGCCTTTGATCCTGTCTCTCACAGGATTCTCATTAATAAAATGTCCAGAATACAGCTGGATAAGCACACAATGCATTGGGTGCACAATTGGCTGATGGGTTGTGCTGAAAGAGTCACAGTGAGTGGGGTCACATCAGGCTGGTGCTCAGTCACTGGTGGGGTCCCACAAGACTCCATCCTGGGGCCAGTGCTCTTCATAAATGACCTGGATGAAAGACTTGAAGGCTTATTGACAAAGTCTGACAATGACATAAAATTGGGGGGACCCATCAACACTCCTGGGGGCAAAGAGGCCCTGCAGAGGGATCTTGACAGATTGGGGAGCTGGACAATCACCAACAGCAGGAAATTCACCAAGGGCAAGTGCTGAGTTCTGCACCTGGGACACGACAACCTTGAATACAGGGACAGACTGTGGTCTGAGAGGCTGGAGAGCCTGGGGGATCTGGTTGACTGCAAGTTGAACATGAGCCAACAGTGAGCCCTGGCAGCCAAGAGGGGTGACCATGTCCTGGGGTGCATCAAACATGGCATCACCAGCCGGATGAGGGAGGTGATTGTCCTGCTCTGCTATGTAGTGGAGAGGCCTCACCTCGAGAACTGGGGGCAAATTTCAGGGCAACAGGATAAAAAGGACATCAAACTATTGGAGAGTGTCCAGAGGAGGGCACAAGGCAGGAGAAGGTTCTGGAGGGGAAGTCATATGAGGAATGGCTGAAGTCACTTGGTATGTTCAGCCTGGAGAAGAGGACATCTAGAGGGGATCTCACAGCTGATTACTGCCTTCTCACAAGGGAAGGAGGTGAAAGAGCTGCTGACCTCTTTTCTCTTGCAATCTGTAATAGGATCACAGCTAATGGCAGAAAGATGAGACAGGGAGGCTGAGAGTGGATATTAGGAAGAAGCTCTTCACCCAGCGGGTGTTGGAGCACTGGAACAGGTCCCCAGAGAAGTTGTCACGGCACTGCGTCTGCCAGCGTTCAAGAAGCATTTGGACACTGCTCTCAGTCACATGGTGTGAATGTTGAGAGTGTCCTATTTAGGGATAGGAATTGTATTGGATGATCCTGTTGAGTCCCTTTCATCTCGGGTGATTCTATGACTCCTCGGCACCAGCAGGCAGAGGCCCTGCTCCTCACGGCACATTCAGCCAGCACCAAGCAGGGCTCCAGGCACGGAGCTGAAGGAAATGCTGCTGGAAGAAGGAAAGAGTGTGCAAGACAGTGGGAGGGAGAATGGGAAATGGCTTTGATTTAGCTCAGAGATGTCTCCCCTAACTTTTCACTGTCTTTTCCTCCTATGGCAGTGCCCCATGCCCAGAGTCAGGAAATGTCCAACAGCCACTCCATCACCCAGTTACTGCTCCTGGCTTTTTCAGACACTGTGGAGCGGCAGCTTTTGCACTTCTGGCTCTTCTGGTCATCTACCTGGCTGCCCTCCTTGGCAATGGCCTCATCAACACCGCTATAGCCTGTGATCACCACCTCCACACTTCCATGTACTTCTGCCTCCTCAGCCTCTCTATTATTGACCTGGGTTTCATCTCCACCACTGGAGATGGCTAAATCCATGGCCAATTCCCTCTGAGACACCAGGGCCATCTCCTACGCAGGATGTGCTGCACAGCTCATTTTTTTCTCATTTTCTTGTCAGTAGAGACTTCACTTCTCACAGTCATGGCCTAAGACCACTATGTTGCCATCTGCAGAACCCTGCACTACAGGATTCTCCTGGGCAGCAGAGCTTGTGTTATGACCTGCACATGACCAATACATTTTCACTGCCCCTCTGCCAAGGTAATGTAGTGGACAGCTCTTCTGTGAACTTTTCAAGATCCTCAAGTTCTCCTGCTTAGGTTTCTACTTCTGGGAAGCTGGACTTCTTGTGTTTGGTGTGTCTTTAGTGTTTGGTTGTTTTGTTTTCACTGTGATGTCTTATGTGGAGATCTTCAGGGCCGTGCTGAGGATCCCCTCTGAGCACGGGCAGCAGAAAGCCTTTTCCACCTGCCTCCCGCACCTGGCTGTGTTCCCCCTGTATTTCAGCACTGCCATGGTGGTGCACCGGAGACCCCGTCCATCTCCTTCCCATCCCTGGATTTGGTGGTGTCAGTTCTGTACGCAGTAGTTCCTCCAACTGTGAATGTCCTTATCAACTGTTTAAGGAACTAGGAGATAAAGGATACCCTGAAGAAACTGACTCAACTAGTAACATTTTATCTGCAACGAGGTGTCCATGTGTCATCAGTTTACTTCAGGCAATATTTATCTGTTGGTCACTGTAGTTATAAATGTCTGCATGCAAATATTTTCCATCATCCTGCTTCTCCTGAGGATGAACCTAGTCTGTTTGATGTGGAGACCTTCTTCAAAAAGGTTTATCACCATTCTAGATGCCAATGGTGTGGCATTTCTGTAATTAAAGAGGGTTCATCAGAGCCATATGTGAAGCTCAGGCTTCATTTCTCAAATCAGGTTGCAAAATATGCTCAGGAAATTTCAGGCTGAAAAAATTTGATGATGTGCTTAGGTACTTCTGAAAGTACCTGGGGGATGAGGGCATGGGGTGTAATGTAAGGGAATGAGGGTTGGGATGAGCTTTGACCTGGGAGTGCCCAGTGCCACTGGAGATCCTGAACAGCCAGGAATCATCTGCTGGGAACTGTGTCACATGTGGGATGGCTGATGGCTGATTTCCTGTCCTTCAGGGAAATGTCAGGAGCCACCAGGAGAGCAAAAGATTGTTGACTCAGAAGTCACGGACTCGTCACATGATCAATGTGATAAGACAGAAGCCAACTTTATTGCTTTACTGCTAATGGTTATATACTCTATCTTATCTGCTTTCACGCATAACAATAAGAACGATTGGTTAACATGTGCTGTTCACTCGAATAATGCTTCTTTACAATAGGTCAGTCTCTACTGTCCATCCGTCTCTGTTGTAAGTTTCAGATCCTGCTCAAGGTCTTCGTTTTTAATCATGTGTGCATCGCCCCCCTTTCTTGTTTTTCACTTGCTAGGCTGTTTATCTTGCCAAATTCCTCTTGCAGGTGTCCTAGCACCAACATTCCTGCAAGGCCTGCTGATATCTCTATGCCTTAGCCAGGCTAAGATTCTGCTGCTCTGGATTGCCCAGAACATGTCCTTGGTCTTCTAAAACTCCACATCTCCCTGCCCTGACTCAAGGGGACAAAGGGAGAAAACAAATCAGAAAAACTCTATGGCCAAGAGAAAGCGAAGGAGATCAGTGACCAATTACCGTCACTGGCAAACATGTGTTGACTGGCCAAATACCAATTTAATTTAATTTATTTCATTTAATTTATTGCCAGTTACAAAATGTTTGGATTGTGAGAAATAATAATAAACTACTGAAGCCCGTTCACGTCACACTTTCTTCCAGGCTCAAATGATTCTGTTGCTCCCAATTCATCAGCCACATCCACCACTTGAAGGAGCATGGCAGACGGTGAAGAGGGGTTTCACCCACTGGTACAGAGCAGAGCAAAAAACATGGAAGATCTTGATGCTGGGCCAGACCTGCTCAGCAACAGCCAAACCTCTGCTTTGTCACCAACCCTGCTTTGGGCACCAATGCAAAAAAAGGCTCTACAGGGACATTGTGGTGTCCTGTGTTCAGATCTTCAGGGCTGTGCTGATGACCCTTCTGAGCAGGGACAGCACAAAGCCTTCTCCACATGCCTCCCTCAGCTGGCTGTGGTCTCCCTGTTCCTCAGCACTGGCCCAATTGCCTACTTGAAACCCCCTCCATCTCCTCCCCATTCCTGGATCTGGTCGTGTCAGTTCTCTATTCAGTGGTGCCTCCAGCTGTGAAAACCATCATCTGGAGCTTGAGGAATTCGGAGCTCAAGGATGCAGTGTGGAAACTGATTATTGGAAGATTTGCTGAAGCAATAAACTGATGATCTCATACAGAACAGTTTTCATGCAAGTCATTACGGGCCTTTTCTATTTCTTGGGGTGGGGGTGGTTTATGTTGAACCCTTTGAACCCCTGTTGGATGCCACAAAGGACTGTCATGGTTTAACACCACTAGACAGCTCAGCACCACACAGTCACTCACCCATTCTTCCCCGTGGGATGGAGGAAAGAATTGGAAGGGTAAAATTCAGAATACTCATGGGCTGAGATAAAGACGGTAGAATAAGTAAAGAAAAGCTGTGCATGTGAGCAAAGCAAAACAAGGAATTCATTCATTACATTGGCAGGAGCGTGTTCAACTTTACCCCAACCCAAACCAACACAACAGTTGACTTCTCATCCTCAATCAGCCACATGGACACCAGTGACAGCATAAGCACCGTCCCAAGCCAGGTATCTTCTCCAGCCCTGTCACTCACTCAGCCATGATAGACATCACAAGGAGTTTTAAGAGCCAGACTGCACTCTCCAGTCCTATCAGTTACTCGTCTACGCATGACCTCAGACACCTGCACAAGCCAAGTCACTTCTCACAACCAGGCAACTGCTCAGGCCAAAGTGACGTGAGGAGAAGAAACATCAGCCCAGTGTCTGTTTGTAGCCAAACAGCTTCTCAGCCACAAGTTACCTATAAAGTGCCCACACAGGCAAGGTGCCTTTTCCTGCCCCTTCACACACTCAGCCCCCTCTGACCTCACAAGTGCCATCAAAAGCCACGACACTTCTCCTGCCCTGTGATTTGATCAGACATGTGTGACATCACGAGCACCAGCACCAGCCAGCTGCACACTCATGCATGGCCCATCAGCTCCACAACCATCAGCAACAACAGAAGCAGCTGCACAAACCAGGAGCCTTCTCTTGCCTTAGCACAGCCTCAGCCAGCTGTGACATCACAGAAAGCTGCAGAAACCATGTGCATGCTTCTGCTCTACTTGCTGCAGAGCCACCAGTGACATCATAAGCATCTTCATCTGCCAGCTGTCCATTCATTGCCAAAGAGCTCCTCCACCAGAAGTGACAGAAGATACAGCTGCATAAGCCAGGGCCCTGCTCCTGACCTGCTGCCTGTTAAGTCACTATTGTCATCACAAGAACCTTCAGAAGTCAGGAGCACATTCCTGCCCCAAAGAGCCACAGAGGTGCTATTGAGATGGCAAACTCTTGGTAAGCCAGGTGTCTGTTATCATGGAATCACGGAATGGTTTGAGTTGGAAGGAACCTGAAAGCCCATCTAGTTCCACTCCTTGCCATGGGCAGGGACACTGACACTGGATTAGATTGCTCAAAGTCCCATCCAACATGGCTTTGAAAATGTCCAGGGATTCTTCCAACCCTAACTCTTTTAGCCTGTCCTCATACTGGATGTGTTCCTCCTCTTGGATCATCTCTGTGGTCTCCTTGGGATTTGCTCCAACAGATCCCTGTCCTTCCTGTGTTGAGGTCTCCAGAACTGCACACAGGATTCCAGGTTGGGTCTTCCCAGAACAGAGTAGAGGGGCAGAATCCCCTCCCCCACCCTGCTGGTCCCACTGCAGCCCAAGACACCCATTATGAAGGTAACTATGCTGGTGAGGCATGGTTTACCCTTGGTGAGTCCATGACAATGTTTGTCTCTTTCAGGTGCCCAAAATGTCATCCAAAAGCACTCATTCCATGGTCACTCCTCACCAAAGTGATCTTGTGCATCCTGATGTTCCCTAGGTTAAACTTTTGTCCCTTTTAACAGATGAGTGAACCTTTGCTTGTCCTCACTCACAAGACCTCAAAAGTTCTCAGGACCTTTCAAAATTCTCCACAGACAAATTGAGCTTGTCTTGGATCTTTTTCATCACTTTTCTTCCTGCCATACTGTTCATTTCATGTCCCTCATCTTTCCAGTCCCCTCATCTCTCCTCATCCAGTGGCCATATCTGATGTCGTCTTTGCAGACTCAGACTCTCCAGGCAATGGCCCATTCCATTCTTCCCCGATTTTCTCCTTCACTCATTCTCTGTTCATTCAGAGAACTCTCACCTACCCAGCTGCTGCTTTGAGTTTCAGGCAGTTCAAAGCTTGCCTGTCTCTCACTAGTCTGATTGTCTCTTCACCCAAGTTTTTAGTTATGTTTATATCTACCTTTTCTGTGTCTATCTCAACATTTCTCCTACAATTGTCACTTGCAGAAAGACAGCTTCATCAGAGACAGCTTGTGCTGAGCATGTGGGTGAGGAGGGGATTTGTTGTTTATGAAACTTTATCACGTTTTGCTTTTCTTATTCTCCTGTGCCTGCGAGCAGCCAGTTCTGTAAGGAAAGCAGAGGGAGATGGTTCCATGGAGCTGGAACACTCAGCTCTGGAGTGCAGGGAAGTCTGATGGAAGGAAAATGGATGCAAGTCCCGTGGGGGCAATGAAAGAAATGGTGGGATGTGGGTGGTGAGGAGCAAGGCTGTCCATGCAGTGTCAGACCTCAAGGGACTGCTTCTCCATGCTGCCCAGACCTCTGAGGAGACACTCTGCAACAATGTCAATTGGAGAATGCTTCTGTCACCTCTTCTTTGAAATGAAATATAATGAAATACAAACTTTAAGCAGAACTTTGAAATGTTCCTCTTTAACTGCACTGGGAAAGGACTCCAATGAGCTGTACAAAACGTGAAGACCTGAACAGAACTGCGGAAGATAAAGAGCTCATTAACACTTTCTGTATTTTAATGAGGCCCAAGGTGCATTGCCTCTGTAGTCCTTGAACCTTAGCTACTAAGAGGAGATTGAAGAAACCTCTCAAGAACTCAAAAGCAAAAAAAAAGTACCTTGAAGTTTTAGTTGGTGCCAGTTGAGATTCATTACTGACAAAGCCATAGTAAGGGACTTATTAGAAGAGATAGTTCAAGGCCGTGATTGCAGGGAGGCAAAGGCATTCTGTAGGCAGCAGTAATGCTCAGAAAATCCAAGCCCTGACCCTCAGGCCCTGGGAAGGCAGATCTGGCTGTGACTACAATGACCCTGGTGTCATGGACATTCTCACATTGCTGAATCCAATCTGGAGCAGTTATTCCATTTCATTCTAAACATAGGCCTGTAGATTTCTGTGGGATGCCAAGGGTCTCACACACAGATCCCTGCAGGTTCAGAAGAGTTGGCTTATTGAAATGCAGGGTCATAAGCAATTCTGGTAATAGAAGAGTCAGAAACCTTGGGTGTGAGAAGAATCAAGTCATAAAAGTGTTGGGTCATAGAAAAGTAATGCAAGAGCAAAATTTTATGTCGTTCATTGAACTATTGGGTCATAGAAGGTTTGTAGAAATGTTGGGTCATAGAAGTCTCAAGTCATAAAAATTCAGATCATAAAAGGATCATAGAATATTTGTGTCATTATAGAGTTGAATCAATGAAGCATTAGAATTTATTTGACTTTCAGAAACTTTTGTTCATATAAGGGTCATAGAAG
Organism: Dromococcyx pavoninus; assembly: GCA_033558185.1. Taxonomy (NCBI): domain Eukaryota; kingdom Metazoa; phylum Chordata; class Aves; order Cuculiformes; family Neomorphidae; genus Dromococcyx; species Dromococcyx pavoninus. The sequence continues at coordinate 1,351,212 of JAUMJL010000133.1, read as the reverse complement.
GGTTGGTTGAAATAGGAATCGAGTTATAGAAGAATCAGGGTACAGAAGGGTCAGAGAAGGGTCAGGTCATAGAAGAGTTATAGAAGAGTCGGGTAATAGAAGAGTCAGGTCATAGACAGGTGGGTTCATATAAGGGTTGAGTCATAGAAGGGCATGGTCATGGATTATTCAGCTCATAGAGGATATGGGTCACACAGGAGTTGGGTCATGGAAAATCGTAGAGATTTTGGGTCACAAAAATCCATAGAAGGGTGAGAGAAGAGTCAGATCGTAGAAGGCTTGGTTCACAGAATGCTCACGTTTCAGAAGAACTGAGTCATAGGGGAGTCAAAGAAGAGTGGGGTGATAGAATTTTCGGGTCATAGAAGACTATAGAAGAGTAGACTCATGGAAAGGTCACATCATAGAAGGTTCAGGTAATAGAAGAGTCATAGCAGGGTCAAATCATAGAAGAGTTGGGTCGTAGAAAGTCGTGTCCTGGAAGAATCAGAGAATAGTTGGGCTATAGAAGGTCAAAGAAGGATTGTGTCATAGAAGGCTCGTGTCATAGATGGTCCTGGTCATATAAGAGATGGGTCACAGAACAGTTGGATTATAGATGAGTCGGATCATAGAGGAGTAATCTAAGAGTTCATCTGTGGAAAATTCATAGAAGGGTTGGGTCATAGAATCATAGAATGACAGAATCATATAACCATAGAATTACCCAAGCTGGAAAGGACCCCAGAAGATCATTGAGTCCAACTCCTATCCCTACACAGGACAATCCCAATATTCACACCACGTGGTTGAGGGCATTGTCCAAATGCTTCTTGAATGCTGGCAGACTTGGTACCATGACTGCTTCCCTGGGGAGATTTTTCAGTGCTTCACATCTCTCTGAGCAAAGAACCTCTTCCTATTATCCAATCTAACCCTCCCCTGGCACATCGTCCTGCCATTCCCTCGAGTCCTATCATAGGTCACAAGAGAGAAGAGGTCAGCACCTGCTTCACCTCCCTCCCTTGTGAGAAGGCAGCAAACATCTCTGAGATCCCCTCACATTCTCCTCTTCTTCAGGCTGAAGAGACCACGTGACTTCAGCCCTTCCTCATGACTACCCCTCTAGACCCTTCTCCTTCCTTGTTGCCTCTTCTGGACACTCTCCAGGAGTTTGATGTCTTTTTTATCCTGTGACGCCCAGAACTGCCCCCAGTGCTCGAGGTGGGGCCACACCAGTACAGAGTAGAGGGGGATGATTCCCTCCCTGTCTCGGCTGGTGATGCTGGCTGGATGCACCCCAGGACACAGTTGCCCTCTTGGCTGCCAAGGCTCACTGTTGGCTCATGTTCAAATTGCTGTCGACCAGAACCCCCAGGTCCCTCTCTGCAGGGCTGCTCTCCAGCGTCTCGCACCCTAGTCTGTCTGTGTATCCAGGGTTACCGTGTCCCAGGTTCAGAACCCAGCACTTGCCATTGTTTAATTTCATGCTGTTGGTGATTGTCCAGTTGTCTCGATCCGTTACTGATCTGAGAGGGTTTGTAATGATCCCAAGGGTGAAATTAAGACACAAATGAGGTCAAATGTCACAATCAAACATTATAATTTATTATAACCTATGCGAAAGAGATGAGAGGAACAGGAAAGGAGAGAAGGAGAGGAAAAGAGAGAGAGAAAAAGAGAGGAAGAGGGAGAGAAAGTATAGCTACCACCACGGATCCAGTGGTGTCCCGCAGGTCCTGCTTCGATGTTCAGTGGGTGAGCTCTTCCAACTCGATGTTGATCTTTTCTCCTGTTTTATAGCATCTTAACCGTCCCTTCCACCTGGTAATGATACACATACATTGTGGGGGAGGTCTTCGAGGGTCTCCAGGCCCCTCTGTCCAGCTCCCTGGCACCTCGGTGCTTAACAGGAGGGATTAGGTTATCTCTTGCATAAACAGAAGATGGCCTCTCCAGTCTCTTTGGGAGCTCCGTAGCAGATGCCAGCACGACCATAAAACTCCAGCCTGGTTTATGGTCTCAAGTGTCAGCAAGGTTGAGACAGTCACCTAAGAGAGTATTTTACAGTCTCTTACATAAAATTGTCTACATGATAGACGCAGAACCTTTAGACAAGCAACCACAATTGCCGAAAGGCAAGAAGACGGAGATCCACTTCCCTGATGGCAAAAAAGCCTCCAAGAACCCAAAGTCAATGTCCGACGATGATTGCTCTGATCAAGACCAATAGAGGGGCCCTGCCTTCTGCCAGTAGAAGGAGAAGGACCAAGATGACAATCGGGTTTACTGGGCTGTGTGGGTTCGATGGCCTGGCACGTCAGATCCTCAGAGATACCGAGCTTTGATAGATACTGGTGCCCAGTGTACTTTAATACCATCAGAGCATAAGAGTACAGAGACTGTTTCTATTTCTGGAGTGACAGGAGGGTCTCAGGAGTTGTCAGTTGTAGAGGCCGACATAACCTTGACAGGAGACCAATGGGAAAAGCGTTCCATTGTGATGGGGCCTTGAATTTTAGGTACGGATTACCTATGAAGAGGATACTTCAAGGACACGAAGGGGTACCGGTGGGCTTTTGGTGTAGCCACAGTGATTGAAGAGGAGTCCAAGCGATTGTCTGCCTTTCCTGGCCTCTCAGAAGACCCTTCTGCAGTGGGATTGCTGCAAGTTAAAGATCAAAAAGTGCCAATAGCCATGACAACCGTACACCGGCAACAGTATCGGACAAATTGAGATGCTGTGATCCCCATCCATAAGATGATTCGGAAACTGGAAAGTCAAGGGGTGGTCAGCAGAACCCATTCACACTTCAATAGCCCCATCTGGCCTGTATGCAAGTCTGATGGAGGATGGAGACTGACTGTGGACTATCGTGGCTTAAATGAAGTCACACCACCACTGAGTGCTGCAGAACCAGATATGTTGGAGCTCCAGTACGAGCTGGAGACCAAGACAGCGAAGTGGTTATGTGGTTGCAGCGCCTACTTGTGTCGTCGCGCGGGCAGGCGCGCTGCTCCGGCCGTTTCCCGACTTTCGCCGACAAATTGATGCGTCATGGGAAGCATTTTGACAAGTGGGGCACCAGACTCGTTGTACTTTACATTCTCTTCTCATGTGACCCTTGCTACCGCAACGATAACAAGTAACTTTGCTGTGATCCATTGTCGGTGACCGACTTTGTGAGGGTGCAAGAGCAGCACAAACATGCGGAGCTTGTGCTTGTACTGACAACTTTTCACCTAATTGTTTACCTAAATCTTGAATTGCTTTTACCAAAAAGGCAGCTGTTCCAGTAGGAATTTGGGCAGCTTTATCCAATAACTCCTCTATACTCCACGCTCCATGCATTGTAGTTATTAATTGTATGGTGGTTGCATTCCCATTTTGCAACGCACACTGTCGCAACAATGCTCCTTTCATATATTCTGGGACTGAAGCTGAATCTAAGGCTAACGATAAACGATCCACAAACTTTCCTAAAGGTTCTTCTCTTCCCTGCTTTAAACCCATGTAAGAGGGGATCCCTCCCTCTGGTCTAATTTGTCCTAAAGCCTGTCGAGCAGCTCGCATACTTTCTCTGATTTTATCTGGTCCCAGCATTGCTTGTGCTTCCTGCCTTACATAGGCTCCTATTCCTAACAATTCTTCTAACGTTAAACCATACAGAGGATCCCCTGGCTGCCTTAAACCGGCTACAGATTCTTGACAAATAGCTTGCCAATGTGCCATAAACAACATTGTCTGACTAGGTGTAAGAATCAATTTCATTAAATTTCGTATATCAAATGGCAGCAAAAGATTGCCTGACCAAATAAAATTCATCATTTGTCGTGTGGGCTCACCGTGTAAGCCTGATTCTGAAATAGTAGCCCGCAACTGTGATAATATTTTCCAGTCCAATTGTGTAATAGTGGCTTGCATTCCTCCGTGTCCATCAGGGGTATAAATCACCGGACACGCCACAACTTCTGCCACATCCCAATGTCCTTCTCTTGCTGCCTCTCTGGCAAGCTCACCCCAGTCTACCGCAGTCCTTTCCGACGTTTTTGACGACCCCTCCTGAGCTCCCCCAGGAGGGCCCTCACTACCGTCCATCAGGGAGATTTCTGGCGGTGCACTAGGCATAGAGGGCTGTGGCAGCGTTGCTGTACTGGAGAGTACAGACGGAGGAACATACACTGTCTGTACTGAGGGTGGCATCGGCCCCTCCTCCACCCCGGGTACCTCTGTTAACCGTTTTGCCACCTCGGCAGCCACCTTCTGTTCTACCTGATGTTGTTTTAAAGCATTAATAACTGTTAACCAAGGGATCCCTAATTTTTTGCATTCTTTATCTTCCTGTAATGTTCCGTGCCACAACTCATCTCCATATTTACCCCATTCTTCTATTTCAAAAGCACTAGCCGAGTTTGTGAAAAAAACCTTTTTCACACCATGAGATAATAATAACTGTAATTCCTTATCAAAACCTTTATGCCACGCTCCCCGCTTTTCTAAAAAGCATTTTAGGAGACTAAAAGCTGCTTCCTTTTCCATTTTAATTCCCTACGCTCTATAGCGCTAGGTTAATAAATACCTGATTACGGCCGTTGCACCCTTTCAAAGTCAGCTTACGTTGCAGCGTCCTCACTTTGTCAGGACAGATCCGGAGTCCAGCTCTTTGATCCTTGTGCCGGTGCGAACACAGCTGCGCCCTCCTTATAGTTACTCTTCCGTGGCCACGTCCGTATGCCAATTGCCTTACGGATTTAAAGGGGTCCCTGTTCGGGCGCCATTTGAAGAGGACGGAAGAGTGACGCCTAGATACTAGATGAGCAGACTTCGTTTATTGAGAGTAGAGTACACACTTTTATACATGTCGCAACTATGGTTATACATATTCATTAAACAAAGGAATATATTGGTTCTTCAGCTAAATGTCTACCCCGCCTTGTTTTTCTCATTACCCGTTATCAGTTCCGAATTCTGTGCATTCTTTCTTAACTGCAAGTTCCGTCTTCTGAAGTCAAGGACAGAGCGCCCCTGCTATATATCTCTTGTTTGTTATCCTAGCAGTTCTTGTGTGCTGCCTGCATGTTCTTTCTCACGCAACCACATCTCTACAGAGACCCAAGTTTTTCTGGGAACCATACGCTTCTGGAGGATGCACATCCCAGAGTACAGCCTGATTGTAAGCCCTCTTTATTTTGTGACCCGTAAAAACAATGATTTCCAATGGGGTCCTGAACAACAACAAGCTTTCAGGCAGATCAAGGAAGAAATTGCACATGCCAAGGCTCTTGGACCAGTCAGGACGGGACCAGATGTAAAGAATGTACTCTACTCTGCAGCTGGAGATAAAGGTCCCTCCTGGAGCCTCTGGCAAAAGGTGCCTGGCGAGACACGAGGGCAACCACTGGGTTTCTGGAGTCGAAGCTACAGAGGTTCTGAGGCCAAATACACCCCTATGGAAAAAGAAATCTTAGTGGCATATGAAGACATACCAGCAGCTTCAAAGGTAATTGGTACTGAAGCACAGCGCTTCCTGGCACCCTGATTACCAGTGCTGAGCCGGATGTTCAAAGGAAAGGTGCCCTCTATGTATCATGCCACCGATGCTATGTGGAGCAAGTGGATTGCTTTGATTATGCGACATGTCTGAATTGGGAACTCGAATTTTGGAAATTATAACTAATTGGCCTGAAGGTGGGAACTTCAGTCCGGCAGATGAAGAAGAAGAACCAGTGAGTCGAGCTGAAGAAGCTCCGCCATATAATGAGTTGCCAGATGAAGAGACACCCTATGCCCTTTTCACCGATGGTTCCTGCAGTATTGTAAGGAGGAGCTGGAAGTAAAAAGCAGCTGCTTGGAGTCCCACACGACGAGTGGCGGAAGCCACTGAAGGTGAAGGCAAATCGAGTCAGTTCGCAGAGCTCAAAGCTGTCCAATTGACCCTAGACATCACAGAAAGAGAAGGATGGCCAAGGCTCTACCTATACACTGATTCGTGGATGATAGCCAATGCCCTGTGGGGATGGCTAGACCAGTGGGAAAGGATGAGTTTGAGTCGTAGAGGGAAACCCATCTGGGTTCTGATCTGTGGCAAGACATCGCTGCCAGAGTGAAGAACCTGAATGTGAGAGTCAGCCATATAGATGTCCATGTGCCCAAGGGTCGAGCTAATGAGGAACATGCTAATAACAGAGAGACAGACCGAGCTGCACACGTCAAGGTATCACAAGTAGACCTAGACTGGCAGCAGAAGGGAGATGGGCCCATGATGCTTCATGTCATCAAGGCCGAGATGCCACCTATAGATGGGCATGAGACCGAGGGGTGGATTTAACCATGGACACTATTTCTCAGGTTATCCATGAATGTGAAACCTGTGCCGCTATCAAAGAGGCAAAAAGGTGTAAGCCCCTGTGGTACGGTGGATGCTGGCATAAGTATAAATATGGGGAGGCCTGACAGGTTGATTACATACCGTTGCCACAGACCCACCAACGTTGCTTAGAGACATATTCAGTACCACATGCAGAGGCCCGAAATACTGTTCTGGGTCTTGAGAAGCAAATCTTGTGGAGACATGGTATAACAGAACGTATTGAGTCAGACAATGGGACTCATTTTAAAAACAATTCAGTGTCCACTTGGGCACAGGAGCATGGTATTGAATGGGTATATCACATTCCATATCATGCACCCGCTGCTGGAAAGGTCGAAAGGTGTAATGGACTATTAAAGACAACTCTAAAGGCACTAGGTGGAGGAACTTTTAAAAACTGGGATAAGCACTTAGCCAAGGCCACCCGGTTAGTTAACACCAGAGGCTCTGTCAATCGAGCTCGTCCTGCCCAAGCAGAATCCCTCCACACTGTAGATGGAGAGAAAGTTCCAGTGATCCATCTGAGGGGTATATTGGGTAAGGCCCTTTGGATTACTCCTCCCTCAGGCCAAGACAAACCTATTTGTGGGATTGTTTTCGCTCAAGGGCCTGGAAATACCTGGTGGGTAATGAGGAAGCATGGAGAGGCCCAGGGTGTGCCTCAAGGATAGCTGTCCTTGGGGAAAAACTAATTCCGTGTCTTGAGTTGAGTTTTACAGGAGATGACACCAGATGAGAAAGACCTGAACAGAGTGGATACCAGTCTCCAGTGATGAGCCAAGCCCAGTCGAGCCAGTCCAATGCTGCATCACACGAGACTCTCATTACTACCTGAGAAACAGTCACCAATAGATCTTCCGAGTTTGAAATCTTAAGCCCAAAACCAGAACTGTGACTGTGACTAAAGGGCCAAGGATCCAAACTAAGTTGCTGTTGGTGTTGATCTTCAACGACAGACGACAACCTTGGAATAAAACAAAGACTATATATTTATGTGTCTGTGCGCGGGATATAGACAAACACAATGTAGAGGTGTTGCATTAAAGAAATGATATGTAGTAAGGAGTGGAGAATGTAGTGGATTGACTTTTGGATTTTTCAGATCTTCCTTAAAAAAAATGGCCTTTACAGGTCTTCCTTAACAACAGATATCAGGATCCACGGATGCATTCCATATCTTCCTTTAATGTAACACGACATATAAATAAGGTGTAGATAAGAGAGTACACTCTCTTCTTCTTCTTCTGGCAAGCTGGAGAGTAGGAGCTCCGTTGCTGTTGGTCCTGTCTGGAGCTGAGGCCTGCAGCGGCTGCTGTTGTCTGCCCACGTGTGGGGGAAAGTCCTGGGTCGGATTTAGCTGTTCTGCTTTCCTCAAGGGAAGTGGTGAGACTTCATTAGTTCTTTACTTTGTTAGTTACTGGGTCTTACAAGTGTGCATCCCTGTTTTGATTTAGTTCCTTTTTGTCTTTGTTCCCATTTTCCCTTCCTCTTTTCCCTTTCTTGGGAGTTTTGCATGATATCCTTGCTATATGTAGTTTTTTTTATTTAGAAAATACATAAATACATATATTTAGCATGATTTCAGTTTTTCTATAGTTTTTTTTCCTTTGAAAGGGGGGAAGCTTTGGGAAAGGGCTAAAACTGAGCATTAGAGAGCTTGGGAAAGCTAGTTCAAAGCAGCTCAAAGGTTCAGATCTTAGGAGGCTCAGAGCAGAGTTGATTCATAGAATATTTGGGTCATGGAAGAGTCAAGTCATAGAAGTGTGCGAGTTTAGTTAGGTACTAGAAGAGTTTGGTCATAGAAGGGTCATAGAAATGTCAGTTCACATAAGGGTTGGTCCATAGAAATGTTGGATCATAGATCATTTGGGTCATAGAGGAGTCGGCTCACGGAAGACTTGGGTCATAGAAGAGTAATAGAGGAATCAGGTCATAGAAGGTCAAAGAAGGGTCAGAGAAGAGTTGGGCCATAGAAGGCTTGAAATCGCAAGTTTTAGAAGTGTCGGGTCGTAAGAGACAGGTTACAGAGGAGTAATAGAGAAGTGGAGTGATGGAAGAGTCAGGTCTTAAGAGTTCAGTAGTAGAAGGTTTGTATAAGGCTCAGATTCAAAGAGGTCTCATAGAAATATGGACCATACACAGGCTGGGTCACAGAATCGTAGGGTGATAGAAGGGCTAGATAGGAGTCACTTCTAGGAGGGTGTGGTCATAAGAAAATTTGAGTCATATAAGGGTCATAGAAGAGCTGGGAAACCAAACACAACTCATAAAAGAGTCATAGAAAGGTTATATAGCATGGGGTCATATAAGGCTCATTAGAGGAGTCAGGTAATAGAAGGGTGAGATCAAAGAAGTGTCAGGTCATAAAAGGGCAGGGATATAGAAGAGTTCAGTCATAAAAGGATGGTGAGACACAATCTACCAAAGAAAAATCCCCAAAATGGGATCTGAGTGGACAAGATCAGGGGCACAGCCTTTAGTTCCCCTGCTTATCCATTGCACATTTTTGAAAAGGACATGCAATGTGTGAGTGAGTGGGAGTTCCCAGAGTCTCCATGAAATCTGGAAGATGATGGAGAGTGGCCTCACTGTGACATTGTGTTGCTCGCTCATCTCCCTGGGATGCTGCCTCCTGTCCCAGAGACTGGGAAGGGTTGTTTCATTCAAGTGATCCCTGACGTGATCCCCACCCACCACTGGCTGATCTTCTCCAGAGTTCTGCCTTGAGTCATAGAGGCCTGGGAGACCTTGCTGGGGAAGAGAGAGACAAAGAGGACACAGGGAATCTCAGGTCTGTTTACACCTGCTCTTCCTAAATTCAGCAGAGCCCACACAGTGTCTTTGATTCTTCTTTCACGGATCCTGAAGCAGCAAACACTCATCACGGTGCCCTTGAATTGCCTTTTGAGTTGAGACTGCACTTCAGTCTGGACCACTGCTGAGTTGGAGGATGCTGTCTTTCAAGTCTATCTGTCTTGAGCTCTGTGACAATGACACAGCTCTGTCTCCCACAGGAACAGCTCCAGCTCCTCCTGCCCATGCCCCTGGCTGAAGGTTTTCCTGCCTATATGGGCTGAAGCCCTGCAGCTGTGGCACCAGGGAAGCTCATCCCTGCCATAAGGAAACGTGGAACCAAGCATCCAAGAGCCCATGTGTGCAAAGGCTTTGCTTAGAGCAGAGACATAACTTGGACAGAAGTTTGTGGAATATCTTCCTAGATTTAGGATTACAAACTCAGAATACAATACTTAAATTCACTCAAATGAAGATATCCACAACAACTTGGATGAATTATGTCCTTTGTTGCAATTTTTCTGGAGTCCTGTCTAATGCTGTGACAAGAAAAAGTAATTCTTATGTCCCAATATTTTTCTAGTGGGAGAAATGAGTCTGCAGGAGAGAAGAGTCTCTACAGTGGAGAGAGAGGGAACATCATTGATTGCATCAGTCTGTCTCACAGCAGGTTTCCCTGGAGCCTTGAAGGAGCACAGAGGGGGGCAGAGCTTGGCGTGACTTCTGGGACGAAAAAAGATCAAAATGAGAGGACGGTTCTGCAAAGACCCAGCTCTGCCCAGGAGCAGCACCTCTGCAAAGAGCACTGGGGTTGAGGGCACTGCATGCAGGGGAGAGGGGAGAGGAGGGAGGCAGAGAGAGGATAAATGCAATGTGGGGTGGGAGGATGCTGAGAACTCACTGAGGGAGGAATCCGCACAGTCCTTCACGCAGTAAGTCTCTGGCTGTAGGACAATGCAGGTGTGGTTCCTGGAGGGATCTCCTAAAGCTGGCACAACCCACAGTTTCCAGGATGTGTCAGGATGTCTCTCCCAGTGTCTCTGTTGTAGAGCAGAAGAACCTGTTGTGCAGCAGGGCTTCCGTGGGGTACTTTCAGGGCTTGAGGGCTGCCTTGTGCTAGGGATGAGTGCAGGGCTGTGCCCTCAGGGGTGCCCTGGCCTGTCCTTGAGAGCAGGATCCCTGCAGCACAGGGTCTGTGTGCTGGGGCGGGGACTCTTCCCCCTGCCAGGGTCAGCTCTCAGCCTGCCTGGGAAGCTGCCCATGGGCTGTGGGGAGAAGCTGTGGGTTGAAGGAGCAAGCCCTAAATGAGCAGGAAAGGGTTTTTCTGCTGTCGAGAGTGTTCTGTGTGTGACAGGGCTACTCACAGCTCCAGATCAGCACCAGGAATTTTCAAAGAGAACATTTCAAGAGGAATGTCAGGGTAGAGTTTGATATAAAGATAAATAAATTGCGTAAGTTTTCAGTTTCCTACTCTGAGGGCAGGGACTAGACAAGGGGGGGAAAGGGATGGAAGGAGAAATACAGGAAGGGCTTTTAAAGTCTGAACAAGTCTTTGAGACTCTCGACCACCGCAAGCTGTCAGTGCTGGCAGGTTGTTACAGGTGAGTGTAAAGTATTTGGGCTTCGGTTGGTGAGCAAGGAGAAGATATGAGAAAGGGAAACACCTCCAAGGAGGAAAAGATCCAGGCAGCAGAGACACCATCAGGGAATGAGAGGAAACTAAAGTGAGAACTACTGTAGGAGGGAAAATCCATAAAAGCTCTGTGTAATCTCCTGCAAAGCAAACCCCTTTCTCTAAGAAAGGTCCTTTATCTGCTCTCCCACCCAGTAAAGCCTCTGCCCTCAGGGATCTGGGATCCAAGGCTGAACCACCTCCTCTGCAGCCACAGCTCCAGTGCCCTCTCCAGAGCACAGGGGCTGAGAGTAACTGCCCAGCACTGTTGGTGTCTGGGAGGGGCCGTGCACAGCTGGGGAAGGGTAATGCTGTCTCCGTGCCCGACTGCCTCTGCCCTGGCCTCTCTCAGACAGACCCTCACTCTCTTTCTCCCTCTTTCTCCCCTTGTCTGTGTTTCTTGCTGTTGTTCTCTTGTTCTTGCTGCCAGACTCTCTGGGGATGGGAGTTTCAGCTGCAGAGTCACACCCTGACCTGGTGGCTTCTTTGTTGCAGTTGTGTCCATGGGAACCTGTGCCCCAGCTTTGCTCTGAGCTGTGAGACTGTGGGCAATGCAGTCAGTGGGGCTATAGAAGGAGATGAATCTCCCTTCATCAAATGTTATCATGAAGGCTGTTATCTGTCTCCTTGAGGTTTTCTCTCAAGCTATGAGCTTCCCTCCAGGATACAGACCTGTCCTAATACATCTTCCTGTTACCTGAAAGCACTATGGAGAAGCGCAGCGATGCTAAGAGAGAGAAAATGTTGTTCAGTTTGTACAAGGAGCCGTGTGTGTCCTGGGCTAAAAGTGGATGCTGAGACCTTAAGAAAAAGGGTGAGGCATTGAGTGGTGTGAGGTGGATGCCTCTGCTCTGAACAGAGTGTGTTCATCAGGGAGAGGGTGAATCAAATACTGATTTGATTTTATTCAGAGAAGTCTCATCTCTGTCTTTTCCTCTTATGACAGTGCCCTATGCGAGCGGCAGCAGATGTCCAACAGCAGCTCCGTCACACAGTTCCTCCTCATGGCATTCACAGACACACGGGAGCTGCAGCTCTTACACTTCTGGATCTTTCTGGCCATCTACCTGGCTGCCCTCCTGGAAAAGAGCCTCATAATCAAGACCACAGCCTGTGACCACCATCTCCACACCCCCATGTACTTCTTTCTCCTCAACCTTTCCCTCCTTGACCTGGGCTCCATCTCCACCCCTGTTCTCAAATCCATGGCCAATTCTCTCTGGGACAACAGGGACATCTCCTATGCAGGATGTGTTTCCCAAGTCTTTCTGTTTGTCTTTTTCATTTCAGCAGGGTATTCTCTCCTCACCATCATGTCCTATGACCGCTACATTGCCATTTGCAAACCCCTGCATTATGGGACTGTCCTGGGCAGCAGAACTTGTGTCCACATGGCAGCAGCTGCCTTAGGCTCTGGGTTTCTCTATGCTCTGCTGCACACAGTCAACATATTTTCCCTACCCCTGTGCCAGGGCAATGCTGTGGACCAATTCTTCTGTGAAATCCCCCAGATCCTCAAGCTCTCCTGCTAAGATTCCTACATGAGGGAATTTCATCTCTTTGTGTTTAGTACTTCTGTCTTTCTGGGACGTTTTGTTTTCATTGTGGTGTCCTATGTGCAGATCTTCAGGGCTGTGTTGAGGATCCCCTCTGAGCAGGGACGGCACAAGGCCTTTTCCACGTGCCTCCCTCACCTGGCCGTGGTTTCCCTGTTTGTCAGCACTGCCATGCTTGCCTATCTGAAGCCCTCCTCCTTCTCCTCCCCATCCCTGGATGTGTGTGTTGCCGTTCTGTATGCATTGTTTCCCCCAGCATTGAACCCCCTCATCTACAGCATGAGGAACCAGCAACTCAAGGATGCAGTGTGGAATCATATGACTGCATGTTTTCAGACAGCAGTAAGCTGCTCATCTTCTTCTGCATACCACTGACAAATAAATGCACTGCAGATTCAACCTGTCTTTGCTATTTAATGTGATTGGGGTATTTTTAATTATTCTTGGTTGTGCTAATATTATTTACAAAGAAATATCATTATTCCTCCCGCTGCTGTGCCAGTATCTCCCTGTGTTGTGCCATCCAGAGATTGTGTAAATGAGGAGTTTTGCTCTTTTCCTGTTTTAAGACAATAAAAAGAAACTGGGTCATAAAAAGAAACTTCTTTGTCCATCGTCCTTCTTCCAGCACTTTCTCTGGAATTGCAGCAGCACCTCCAGTGTTGGGGGTAGTGCGCGGGGTGGGGAGTGGTGGGAAGAATCCCGGCACAGCACCACTGGTATGGAGAACAAGCGCTTGTTCTTTCTAGAGCTACTCTTCTTGTGCCTGCATTATTTCCTTCTGAGCTCTTGGGTTTGTGGAGGGCCTGAGTGCTCCGAGCTTGTTCTCACTCCTGTGGTGTGACCGTCCTGTGATCACAGGCAGGGGCAGGAAACGGGCCCTTCTCTGACCGGGATGATGCCCATGGCTTTGCTGTGAAGGTCTGTGGGACAGACAGTGTCTTGATGTCACTTCACTTTGAGAGTAACATCCCCTCGGAAAGAGCCTGCCTGCAGTACTGGGATGTGCTGGGATGAGTCGAGGTCTCCGTGCCCATTTCACATGCTGTGAGGAATCTCAGACGAGTGCAGAGCAGGGTGACAACACAGCACTGGCAGTGGCAGCAGGAGGTCAGAGAGACACTGTGACTGCTGCTGTGCAGTGCAAGGGAAGGACTCTTCTCTCTGAACACCCTGTGTGTAAGGTGAGGGCACAAGGTGTCCCAGTTCAGCCACCAGCGGATGGGAACAAACCAATGGGAAGTGGTTCCTCCCTCTTCCTCTCCCCTAAATCAGGAAGGGGAATTGGGAAAGGAAAAGAAAACCTGAAGCTTGAAATAAAAAGATCGATTTAACAAAAACAATAAAAACTCTTACTATTAGCAACAGTTATACTAATGCTACCACTAGTGCCAGTGCCAGTATTAGTACTGGTAGTAGAGGTGGAGTCATAGAATTCTGTCATAGAATAACGGAGTCATTTGGGTTGGAAGGGACTTAGAGATCATCCAGTTCCAGTTCCCTGTCATGGGCAGGGACATTTTCCGCTACATCAGATTACTCAATGCCCCATCCAACCTGGTCATGAACACCTCAGTACTACTACTAATACTAACACTAATTTATATATAATGATATCAAGGCATTCAGCCCAATTATAGATCGTGAACTACAAGAAATTTTCCCCTGGACACTCGGGAGAAGCTGCCTCAGGGAAATCATCCCGGATGAGTCCCACACAGTGCCCATTTTGCTGCCTGACTGTACACTCTAACCCAGAGGAGGGACTGCATGGTCACCTCTGTCCTCCTTTGCTCACTCCACCATCATTATTAATAAAAGGGGAACCAGCTTCCTACTGACATTTATTGCACACCAGTCCCACATACCTTGCCACTGCTGCTCTCTCAGGCAAGCCTTTTCTCAGACAACTCCAAACAGATCAAAGGCTTATGGCCTTGTCTCAGAAAATGCTAGGGAAGTCCATTGATTGGGATCCCCCAGCTGCCCTGGGTCCTTGCTCAGAGTTTTACCCTGAAAGGTTTCTCAAACCCCAGCTCTCTCAGTCTATCCTTGTCCATAATGTGCTCCAGGCCTCAATCATCCTTCTGGGCCCTGAAGGACTCACTCCAGCCTGCGCAATGTCTTCCTTGTGCTGGGGAGATCCGTCCTGGACACAATAGCCCTGATGTGCCCTGTGTTGGGTTAACCTTGGCCAGAAGCCAGACACCCCCACAGCTGCTCCCTCCCTGCCCTGATTCAATGGGAAAAAGGGAGAAAATAAACCAGAAAAGCGGATAGATCAAGAGAAAGCAAAGGAGGTCAGTGACCAATTACTGTCACAATCAAAGATGTGTTGACTGGCCAAATACAAATTTAATTTACTTTAAATTATTAAATTTTATTGTCAGTGAAAAAAGGTTTGGATCATGATAAACAATAACAAAATATTAAAGCCCATTCCCATTACAATTTCTTCCGGGTTCAAATGTTTCCATTGCTCCCAATACATCTGCCACACCCAACACCTGGAGGAGCATGGAGGATGGTGAAGAGGAGTTTCACCCACTGGTACAGAGCAGAGTGAAGAACAGAGAAGGTCTTGATGCTGGGCCAGCCCTGCTCAGCAACAGCCAAACCTGTGTTTTGTCACCAAACCTGCCTTGGGCACCAATGAAAATGAGGCACCACAGGGATATTGTGGTGTCCTGTGTTCAAATCTTCATGGCCATGCTGAGGATCCCCTCTGAACAGGGACAGCTTAAAGCCTTCTCCACGTGCCTCCCTGTTTCTCAGCACTGGCACTATTGCCTACTTGAAACCCCCTCCACCTCTTCCCCATCTCTTGATCCGGTGATGTCAGTTCTCTACTCAGTGGTGCCTCCAGCTGTGAACAGCCTTAATCTGGAGCTTGAGGAATTAGGAGCTCAAGGATGCAGTGTGGAAATTGATAATTGGATGTTCTGCTGAAGCAATAAACTGCTGATCTCATGCAGAGCAGTTGTCATGTAACTCATTACGGGCCTCATCTATTTATTGGGGTGGAGGTGGTTCGTGTTGAACCCTTTGAATCCCTGTTGGATGCCATAAAGGACTGTCATGGTTTAACACCACTAGACAGCTCAGCACCCCACAGCTACTCACCCATTCTTCCCCGGTGGGATGGAAGAAAGAATTGGAAAGGTAAAAGTGAGAATACTCATGGGTTGAGATAAAGACAGTTGAATAGGTAAAGCAAAAGCTGTGCATGGGAGCAAAACAAAACAAGGAATTCATTCATTACATTGGCAGGAATGTGATCAACTTTACCCGAACCCAAGTCAGCACAATAGGCCAGGTGAATTCTGATCCTCAGTCAGCCACATGGACACCCGTGACACACAACAAGCACCGCCCCAAGCCAGGTACCTTCTCCAGCCCTATCACTCACTCAGCCATGAGGGACATAACAAGAAGCTCTTAGAGCCAGGCCCCTCTCTCCAGTCCTATCAGTTACTTGGCCACTCATGACCTCACAGACGCCTGCAACAGCCAAGTCACTTCTCAAACCCAGGAAGCTGCTCAGGCCAAAGTGACGTGAGGAAAAGAAACACCAGCCCAGTGTCCGTTTGTACCCAAACAGCTTCTCAGCCACGAGTTACCTATAAAGTGTCCACACAGGCAAGGTGCCTTCTCCTGCCCCTTCACACACAGCCTCCTCTGACCTCACAAGTGCCATCAAAAGCCGCGACACTGCTCCTGCCCTGTGAGTTGATCAGACACCAGTGACATCACAAGCACCAGCACCAGGCAGCTGCACACTCATGGCCCATCAGCTCCGCAGCCGTCAGTCACAACAAAGCAGCTGCACAAACCAGGAGTCTGCTCCTGCCTTAGCACCTTCTCAGCCACCTGTGACATCACAGAAAGTTGCAGAAACCACGTGCATGCTTCTGCTCTACTTGCTGCAGAGCCACCAGTGACATCATAAGCACCTTCACCACCCAGCTGTCCATTCATTGCCAAAGAGCTCCTCCACCAGAAGTGACAGCAGAAGCAGCTGCGCAAGCCAGGGCCCTGCTCATGACCTGTTATCTACTAAGTACCTATTGTCATCAAAAGCGCCTTCAGAAGTCAGGAGCACATTCCTCCCCCAAAGAGCCACAGGGGTGCTATTGAGATGGCAAGCTCTTAGTAAGCCAGGTGTCCCTTATCATGGAATCATGGAATGGTTTGAGTTGGAAGGAAACTTAAAGTCCATCCAGTTCCAATCCCTGCCACGGGCAGGGACACTGCCACTGGATTAGATTGCTCAAAGCCCCATCCAACATGGCTTTAAACACCTCCACGGATACTTCCAACCCAAACTCTCTCAGCCTGTCCTCATACTGGACGTGCTCCTTCCCTCGGGTCATCTCTATGGCCTCCTCTGGATTCGCTCCAAAAGATCTGTGTCCTTATTGTGCTGAGGACTCCAGAACTGCACACAGGATTCCAGGTCGGGTCTCCCCAGAGCAGAGGAGAGGAACAGAATCCCCTCCCCCACCCTGCAGGTCCCACTGCTTTGGATGCAGCCCAGGACACCCATTATGAAGGTAACCAGGCTGGTGAGGCGTGGTTTACCCTTGGTGAGTCCATGATGATGCGCTTCTCTTTCAGGTGTCCAAAAGGTCACCCAAAAGTACTCATCCCATGGTCACTCCTCACCAAAGTGATCTTGTTGCTGCTGAGGTTCCCTGGGTTACACTTTTGTCCCCTTGCACACGAGTGAAACCTTTGCTTGTCCTCACTCACAAGGGACCTCAACTGATAACAGAACCTTTCAAAATTCTCCAAAGAAATATTAATCTTCCCTTGGAACTTCATCACCACTGTTTTCCTTTCATACTCTTCATTTAATGTCCCTCATCTTTCCAATCCGCTCATCTTAGTTACCAGGGATGTTACTTAGCTAGCATAATTACCAGGGATGAGGAGAAGGCTGAGGTACTCAACACCTACTTTGCCTCAGTCTTCACCAGTAGGAGAGGTGGCCCTCATGATAACTGGCCTCCAGAGCTCACAGATAGAGACAGGAAACCAAATGGCTCCCCTGTGTTCCAGGAGGAAACAGTCTATGAATTACTGAGCCACCTGGATCCACACAAATCTATGGGACCTGATGGATTCCATCCTAGGGTGATGAGAGAGTTGGCAGAAGAGCCTGCCGAGCCACTCTCCATCATCTACCAACAGTCCTGGCTCTCTGGGGAGGTCCCAGATGATTGGAAGTTGGCAAATGTCACGCCAATCCACAAAAAAGGGCTGCAAGGAGGACCCAAGCAACTATAGGCCTGTCAGCCTGACCTCAGTGCCTGGCAACGTTATGGAACAGATCATCCTGAGTGCAATCACACAGCACCTTCAGGATGGACATGAGATCCGACCCAGCCAGCACAGCTTTATGAGGGGCAGGTCCTGTCTGACCAAACTGATTTCCTTTTATGATCAGGTAGCCCGCCTGGTGGATGAAGGGAAGCCTGTGGATGTAGTCTATCTGGACTTGAGCAAAGCCTTTGACACTGTCTCCCATGGCATACTCCTGGATAAACTGGTAGCCCATGGCTTGGACAGGTGCACTCTCAGCTGGGTTAAGAACTGTCTGGATGGCCGGGCCCAGAGAGTGCTGGGGAATGGGGCTGCATCCAGCTGGAGGCCAGTCACCAGTGGTGGCCCTCAGGGATCAGTGTTGGGTCCAGTTCTGTTTAACATCTTCACCGATGATTTAGATGAGGGGATTGAGTCCATCATAAGTAAATTTGTGGATGACACCAAGTTGGGAGGGAGTATCAACCTGCCGGAAGGCAGGAGGGCTCTGCAGAGGGACCTTGATAGGCTGGAGAGATGGGCTGAGTCCAACGGGATGAAGTTCAACAAGGCCAAGTGCCGGGTCCTGCACTTTGGCCACAACAACCCCATGCAGCGCTACAGGCTGGGGACAGAGTGGCTGGAGAGCAGTCAGGTGGAAAGGGACCTGGGGGTACTGATTGACAGGAGGCTAAACATGAGCCAGCAGCGTGCCCGGGTGGCCAAGAAGGCCAATGGCATCCTGGCCTGTATCAGGAATAGTGCGGCCAGCAGGACAAGGGCAGTGATCCTTCCCCTGTACTCGGCGTTGGTGAGGCCACACCTTGAGTA
The DNA here is from genome assembly GCA_033558185.1 of Dromococcyx pavoninus. Taxonomy (NCBI): domain Eukaryota; kingdom Metazoa; phylum Chordata; class Aves; order Cuculiformes; family Neomorphidae; genus Dromococcyx; species Dromococcyx pavoninus. Next base: position 1,332,706 of record JAUMJL010000133.1, on the reverse strand, counting down.
TTGTGTTCAGTTCTGGGCCCCTCAGTTCAAGAAAGTTATTGAGGTGCTGGAGAGGGTCCAGAGAAGAGCAACAAAACTGGTGAAGGGACTTGAGCACAAGTCCTATGAAGAGAGGCTGAGGGAGCTGGGGTTGTTTAGCCTGGAGAAGAGGAGGCTCAGGGGTGACCTCATCACTCTCTACAACTATCTGAAAGGAGGTTGTAGACAGGTGGGGGTTGGACTCTTCTCCCAGGCAACCAGCAACAGAACAAGGGGCACGAGCTTAGACTCTGCCAGGGAAGGTTTAGGCTGGATATCAGAAAAAAGTTCTTCACAGAGCGAGTAAACAGGCATTGGAATGGTCTGCCCAGAGAGGTGGTGGATTCACCATCCCTGGAGGGTTTTAAAATAAGATTGGATGTGGCATGATCTAGTAATCATGATAGTGTTGGATTAAGGGTTGGACTTGATGATCTTGGAGGTCTCTTCCAACCCAGATAATTCTATATTCTATGATTCTATGAAAATGATTTGTCCAAAAACGAAGTTTCTTGTGCAGGCATTCCTAGGGATAAGATTGGCATTGGATGCTAAATCTGTGTTAAGGGAGAAGATAGAAAGAGGGAGAGGGGAGGAAAGGGAGAGAGAGAGCAAAGTACAAGGACACCTCCTATTCTCTCAGGAGGCTGGGCACGTTACTGCCAGTGCCCCTCTTGCAGAGTATTGTTCATAGTTTTTGGTGGAGCTGTGCTGGACGTCTTCTAGAAAAGTTCTAGAAATGAGTTTGTGAAGTTCAGGGGGGCTCTGGGGTCTGAGGTATCTTTCTGCCTGTGCTCTCTGTACCAGCACGACTGCAGTAGGACCTCCCTGGGCAGCAAGCACAGCTGGGCTGCTGTGAGAGTGAGAGAAGGTGTTGAAGGGCACGGCCTCTACTGCAGCCTCAACGGTGCTTTAAGGAACAAATAGTTGTTTAAGGCAGCCAAAACCAATCAGTCTCTTACACATCCCCAGGTCCTTTTAAGTTGGGCAGCTTTCCAGGCACTCTTCCCTAAGCCTGGAACATTGCCTGGGATATGGAGTGCCAAGTGCAGAACCCAGCCCTTGGTTTTGTTGAACCCCATCCCATTGGCCTCAGTCCACTGATCCAGCCTGTCCAGGTCCCTCTGCAGAGCCTCCCTGCCCTCCAGCAAATCATCATTCCTACACAACTTGGTGTCATCTGCAAACTGACTGAGGGAATTCTCGATCCCTTCATCCAGATCCTGGATAAGGAAGTTAAACAAGACTGGCCCCAACACTGAGCCCTGGGGACACTGCTTGTGTCCGCCCACCTACTGGACTAAGCTCCGTTCACCACAACTCTCTGGGCTCAGCCATCCAGACAGTTTTTTACACAATGAAGAACACATCTTTCCGAGCCATGAGCTAACAGCTTCTCTGGGAGAAAGTTGTTGGAGATGGTGTCCAAAACTTTACTATACTCAAGGTGGGTAACATCCACAGCCTTTCCCTCAACCTCTAGGCAAATCACTTGGTCATAAAAGGACAGAGTCCATTGGGAAGTACCCCTGAAGGGCAAGGGAGTCCAGGAAGGCCAGACATCCCTCAAGAAGGAAATCTTCAAGGCTCAGGAGTAGGCTGTTCCCATGTGCTGAAAGATGATCTGGTGAGAAGACCTGTCTTGCTGAGCAGAGAGATCTGGCTTGAACAAAGATAAAAAAAAAGGAGAGTTTATGAGCTTTGGAAGAAGGGGTCGGCATCTCAGCAGGACTACAAGAATTTTGAGAGAGTTTACATGGAGAATATTTGAAGGGTCAAAGTCCAATGAGGAATTTATCTGACTACAGATGTAAAGGGCAATAAAACCCGATTCTGTAAATACATCAACAAAAAAAAAGAGACACAAGGAGAATCTCCACCCTTTATTGGATGCTGGGGAGAACATTGCTACCAAGAATGAGGTACTTAATGACTTCTGCACCTCAGTCAGTAGTCAGACCAGTTTTTCTCTGGGTACTCAGCCCCCTGAACTGGAAGACAGGTGAGGAGCTCAATGTAGCTGCCATGATCCAAGAGGAAATGTTTAGTGACCTGCCACACCCGACATGCACGAGTCTATGCGACCAGATGGGTTCCACGCAAGAGTATTGATGGAGCTGGCAGAGAAGATTGCCAAGTCTCTCTCCACCATTTATCAGCAGTCCTGGTTAATAGGGGAGGTCCCAAATGACAAGAGGCTTACCAATGTGATACCCTTTTACAAGATAGTCTGGAAGAAGGATCCAGGGAAATCCAGGCCTGTCAGCCTGACCTTGGTATCAGGAAAGATTATGGAGGAGTTCATCCTGGATGCACTCACTAGGCAAGTGTAGGACAACAAGAGGATCAGGCCCAGCCAGCACGAGTTCATTAGGGGCGGGTCCTGCCGGGCCAACCTGTTCCCCCCATATAACCAGGTGATCTGCTTAGTGGGTGAGAGAAAGGCTGTGGGTGTTGTCTACCTTGATTTCCTTAAAGCCTTTGAGCCTTTGACACAATTTCCTACAGTATTCTCCTGGAAAAGCTGTTAGTTCCTGGCTGGGACAGGTATGCTCTCGACTGGGTAAAAACTGACTGAATGGTTGAGCCCAGAGAGTTGTGGTAAATGGAGCTAAAGCCCGTTGGCAGCCGGTCACAAGCAGTGTCCCCAGGGCTCAGTGGTTTGGCCAGTTCTTTCTATTATTTGGATGAGGGGGTTGAGTGCTCCCTTTATTCAGTTTGCACATTACTCCAAATTGGACAGCAGTGTTGATCTGATTAAGGGAAGGAAGATTCTGCAGAGGAATCTGGACAGGCTGGACCAATGTGTCGAGGCCAAGTGCCCCATCCTGCACTTCGGTCACATCAACCCCATGCAACACTTCAGGCTTGGGGAAGAGCGGCTGGAAAGCTACCCAGAGAGAAGGAACTGGGGGTGCTGGTCAGCAGTGGCTGAACATGAGCCAGCAGTGGCTCAGGTGGTCAAGAAGGTCAAGCGCATCCTGGCTTGGATCAGTCATGTTGGTCAGCAGGAATAGTGATGGGATCATGCCTGTGTTCTTGGCGCTGGTGTGACTGCACCTCAAATGCTATGTTCAGCTTTGGGCTGTTCAGTACAAGAGTATTGAGGGGCTGGAGTGCACTTGAAGAGGGGATCCTGGGGAAGGATCTGAAGAGAGGAGTTATGGGAGTGACTTACGGACCTGGGGCTCTTATTCTGGTCTAAAGGAGGCTGAGAGGAGACCTTATCACTCTCTAAAACTAACTGAAAGGAGGTCTTATAGAGGTGGGTTCTGGTATCTGCTCCCAAGGAAGAAGTGATAGGATGAGAGGAAATTGCCTCAAGTTGCGTCAAAGGAGATTTACACTGGATATTAGGAAGGATTTCTCTACTTGAATGAGTGGTGAAGCATTGGAAGAGGCTGCCTATGGAAATAGTGGTGCTCACATCTTTGGAGGTGTTCAAAAATGTGCCTATTTAGCACTTCATGACATGGTTGAGTAAGCAAAGTGATGTTGGGCTGACTGTTGGACTTGATGATCTTAGAGGACTTTTCAACCTTAATGATTCTATGACTCTTTTATTACTTCACTCCTCTATGACTCAGTACTTCTATGGTCCAACTCTTATATGAACCTTCTATGACCCAAATCTTCTATGACCCTTCTATGACCTCACGCTTCTATGACTCAAATTCTCTACGACCCTTCAGTGGTCAGACTCTTCTCTGAAATGTTTCTTCTATCACCTGACATTTTTTATGTCCCTTCTAAGACCTAACTTTTCTGTGACTCTTCTATTACCTGAATATTCTATGACCCCTCTATGATCCTTCAAGTCCCAACTCTTCTAAGACTGACATTTCTCTCATCCTTCGATGACACAACTCTTCTACGACTCCTCTAACAGTCTACTCTATTGTGACCCATCTCTGACCCAGCTCTTCTTCTACCTGTCTATGACCCTGCTATGGCACAACCCTTCTATGAGCCAACCATTATATCACCTTCAGTGATGCGGCTCTTCTTGGACCTGACTGTTCTGTGATCTGACTGTACTATGAAAGCTCTACGATCCAGCTGTGACTCAAGCTTTCTGTAACTCTTCTAACATCCAAGTCTTCCATGACTACTCTTCTAACCCATGTTTAAAAAATGAGTAGATCAGTTTTTGAGTGACATGATTTAGCAGATGATGGGTGCAGTTGGACTCGATGACCTCAAAGGTCTTTTCTAACCAGAAGATTCTATGATTCTGTTACTTCACTCATCCATTACTCTTCCGTGACCTGAAACTTTTATGACCCCATCTCTCTACGGTCCTTCTTTGACCCAGATCTTGCATCAGCCACTCCTCTGTGACTCTTCTATGTCCTTTCTATCACTCTAGCCTTCTTTGACTCCACTCTTCTATGACTGAACCCTTCTATGACAGTTTTAAGATCTGGCTCTTCTATCACTCTTCTACGATCAGCAGTTTTATGACTCAACTCTTCTCTGACACAACATTTCTATGACTCGACCACTCTGTCACCCTTCTATGACTTAACCCTGGTATGACCCAACACTTCCATGACACTCATATGACCCAAGTCTTCTATAAAATTACTCTTCTACGAGACTGGCTCTTCTATGACCTGACTCTTCTATGACATTGCTGTGAGTCGACCTTTTTAGCACCCGAAATTTCTAGGACCCTGACCTTCTGTGACCCTTCTACGACCTGACTCGTCTGTGATCATTCAGTGATCCAAACCCTTCTCTGATATGAAACTTCTACGACCCAACACTTCTGTGACCTTACTATTCACTGACACTTTTATGAACCAAATCCTCTATGATCAAGCTCATTTATCACCCGTCTATGACTCAGCTCTTCTATTACCCAACTATTCTGTGACTGTTCTACAATCCAAGTCTTCAATGACCTTTCATGACCTCACCCTTGTACGACACTTCTATGACTCAAAAAAGCACTCCTTTACCTCCTCTGGAGCCTGAATCCAACTGCTTCTGTTCCAGTTAACGGAGGAGGTGTGAATGCAACTGTCACACATGGACATTGCAGAGCAGGGAGCATTCTGGGGCCTTGGGCCACATGAAAGACACAAGGATGATCTTTCCTAATGCTGTAGGTGTCAGTGTGATGGAACATTGAGACTTGTTTAAAAATAAAGCAAGAAAGAAACAGAATGAAAGATGCAGATGGAAGGAAAATGTTATTGCAACTTTAAGCTTCAACAATTGTTGATGTTGTTCACCTCCATGTTTTGGGGGTTTTTTGGTTTTGTTTTTTTTTTTGTCCTGTTTTAATATCCTGATATCTGGGGGATTCTGTTTGTTGGTTTTCTTAGAAAAGGAAAGTGATCATAAAATTTGAGTGGGATGCAGTGAGAGGGACATGGGCACAAGCTGCCCATATAGATGCCCTGGGACCCTCTGCCCAGGCTCCAGCTGTAGCTCCTGAGGCACTCCCTGCCAATACTGAGACCTTGTACCCCACACATGGTCCCAAACTCCTGGTGTGCAGGCAGAGGGTGGGGAAAAGTCCCCATGTGTTGTGACCAGAACTGGACTGTTCAGGGTTCATGAAAGGAGTGAGGGTGTGTCTGAGAGAGGCCAGGGCAGAGGCAGCCAGGCACGCAGAATGCGTTACCCTTCCCCAGCTGTGCATGGCCCCTCCCAGTCACCAACAGTGCCGGGCAGTTGCTCTCAGCCCCTGTGCTCTGGAGAGGGCACTGGAGCTGTGGCTGCAGAGGAGGTGGTTCAGCCTTGGAACCCAGAGCCCTGAGGGCAGAGGCTTTGCAGAATGGGAGAAGTGGGAAGGGAGCTTGCTCAGAGGAAGGATCTGCACTGGAGGGGATCACACAGAAATTTCTGAATTCTCTGTCCCACAGCATTTCTAGTTCTGCTTTCCACTAGTACCCTGATCCTATCCCTTCTGCCTGGAGATTTGCCTCCTTAGAGGTGTGTCATTGTCCCATGATTTTCCAGACCCCATCCCCTTTGCTGTACACTCACATTGCCATACAGAATTTTTCCTGTTTTACAGGGCATTGTCTGTGCACATGTTCTTGTTTGAAGGTGGGAAACAGCAGGAACAATGACTCTGGTGCTTTCTGCAGGCAGATGAGAGGCTGAAGGCACATTAGGAAGCCGTTAGCAGACCTACTGACCACCTGGATTTACCTTGATAGCATCTTAGTTACTTCTTCACACCACAGACATTCCTTTGCATTTATGCACTCTGGTCCCCCAGTAGAAGGAAACTGAAATGACAAACTCAGCAGAGTTTCTTATGGCAAACCCTCTCTTGATTGTCCCCTTGAAATGTCTTCTGGAAAATACCCTGGGCTGATTTACATCTGCGATCACCTCTGACCCACACCACATACTCTTAATTAAAGGAGGCCCTTGCCATTCTATACCAATGGATTTCTCCTTCCACCCACAGCATCTCCCCACAGTGCCAGGGGGAGCTCCCCAGGCAGGCTGAGGACTGACCCTGGCAGGCCGCAGAGTCCCTGCCCTGGCACACAGACCACGGGGTGCAGGGCCCCTGCCTTCAAGGACAGCCAGGGGCACCCCTGAGGGCACAGCCCTGCACTCATCACCAGCACAAGGCAGCCCTCAGTCCCTGTCCCTCTGACAGTGCAGTAGGGAAACCCTGCTCAGCCACAGGTTCTTCTCTGTAGCAGAGAGCCTGCGAGAGACATCCTGACACATCCTGGAAACTGGGATGCGGCAGCTTCAGGAAATCCCTCCAGGAACTGCACCTGCATTGTCCTACAGCCAGAGACTTACCATGTGAGGGACTGTGAGGATTCCTCCCTCAGTGAGCTCTCAGCATCCTCCCATCCCACACTGCCTTTAACCTCTCTCTGCCTCCCTCCTCTCCACTCTCCCCTGCAGGCAGTGCCCTCAGTCCTGCTGCACTTCGCAGAGGAACTGTTCCTGGGCAGAGCAGGCTCTTTGCAAAACTTTACTTTCATTTTGATCTTTTTTTTACCCCTGGAGTCCTGCCAAGCTCTGCCCCCTCTTTGCTCCCTCGAGACTCCAGGGGAACCTGCTATGAAACAGGCTCTTCTATGACTTGACTCTTCTATCAGTCTTCTATGCACAAACCATTCTATTACCAAAATAATCACTCACGACTTCACTCCTCTACTACTCAAAAGTTCTGACCTGAGACTTCTATGACCCAACCCTTCTGTGAACCTTCCATGACTGAACTCTTAGATTACTTCTCTATGACCCAACACATCTATAATCAAACTCTTCTGTGACCCATATCTTCTATGACCAGGACCTTCTATGCCTCGAGCCTTCTATGACACAACCCTTCTATGACCTCCTATAATCAACTATTCTCTGCATCTTCTATGACATGGCTTTCTATGACCCAGCTCTTCTCTGACTCAGGCCTTCTATGACCCTTCTATGACCTGAACCTTCTATGACCTTACCTTTCCATCACTCAACTCTTCTATGACTCGACTCTTCTATCACCCCACTCTTCTATAACTCTTTTCTGACCTGAATATTCTATGAACATGCCCTTCTATGACTCGACCCTTATTTGAACCGACTTGTCTATTACCTGAATCTTCTATCACCTGACTTTTCTAGAACTCTTCTATGGCTTGACCCTTCTATAACCCTTCCATAAACTGATTCTTCTATAACACAATCCTTATTTCAACCAAACCTTCTATGACCCTTATATGATCAATAGTCTCTGAAAGTCAAATAAATTTTAATGCTTCTTTGATTTGACTCTTTAATGACACAAATATTCTACGATCCTTTTACGATATGAATCCTTTATGACTTGAGACTTCTATGACCCAACATTTCTACAAACCTTCTGTGACCCAATACTTCAATGAATCATCTAAAATTTTACTCTTCCATCACTCCTCTATGACCCAACTCTTCTATGACCTGATTCTTCTCCCACCCAAGGCTTCAGACCCTTCTATTACCAGAACCACTTTTGACCTTGCCTTTCTATAACCCAACTCTTCTGAACCTGCAGGGAACTGTGTGAGAGCCTTGGCATCTCATGTAACTCTACAGGCCTGTGTTTAGAATGAAATGGAATAACTGCTCTGGATTGGATTCAGCAATGTGAGAATGTTCATGACACCAGGGTCATTGTAGTCACAGCAAGATCTGCCTTCCCAGGGCCTGGGGGTCAAGGCTTGGCCTTTCTGCTATTGTAGTCACAGCCAATTCTGCCTTCCCAGGGCCTGGGGGTCAAGGCTTGGCCTTTCTGCTATTGTAGTCACAGCCAGATCTGCCTTCCCAGGGCCTGGGGGTCAAGGCTTGGCCTTTCTGCTTCATCAAGCCAACCAAGGCTTTTCTCAGCATTACAGCTGCCTGCACAGTGCCTTTGCCTCCCTGCAATCATGGCCTCCACTTTTCTGCTCTAACGAGTCCCTGGAGAAGCTTTGTCAGTAACAAATCTCGCTGGCACCAATTAAAACTTCAAGGTATTTTGGTTTTTCTTTAGACTTCTTTAGAGCTATCCTCAATCTCCTCTTAGTAGCTGAGGTTCAAGGATTACAGAGGCAATACACCCTGGGTCTCATTAAAATACAGAAATTTTTAATGAGCTCTTTATCTTCTGTAGTTTTGTTCAGGTCTTCAAGCCTTGTACAGCTCCTTGGAGTAATTTCCCAGTGTGGTTAAAGAGGAACATTTCAAAGTGCACAGAATAAAGATATGTTTCTGTTTAAAGTTTGTGTTTCGTTATATTTCATTTCAGAGAAGAGGTGACAGAAGCATTCTCTAATTGGAATTGATGCAGAGTTTCTCCTCAGCAGGTCTGGGCAGCATGGAGAAGCAGTCCCTTGAGGTCTGACGCTGCATGGACAGCCTTGTTCCTCACCTTCCCAACCCCACCTTTTCTCTAGTTGCCCCCTGGGAATTGCATCCCTTTTCGTTCCATCAGACTTCCCTGCACTCCAGAGCTGTGTGTTCCAGCTCCATGGCACCATCTCCCTCTGCTTTCCTTACAGAACTGGCTGCTCGCAGGCACAGGGAAATAAGAAAAGCAAAGCCTGATAAAGTTTCATGAATAATAAAGCCCCTCCTCACTCACAGTCTCAACACAAGTTGTCTCTGATGAGGCTGCCTTTCTACCAGTGACAATCTTCAGAGAAATGTTGAGACTGACATGGAAAAGGGAGATATAAACATAATTAAATTATTTTTTGAAGAGACAATCAGAGTGCTGAGAGAGGAAGCTTTGATCTGCCTGAAGATCAAAGCAGCAGCTGGGTAAGTGAGAGTTCTCTGAATGAACAAAGAATGAGGGGAGGAAAAAAATGAGAGAAGACTGAAATGGGCCTTTGTCTGGAAGAGTCTGAGTCCGCGCAGATGACATCATAAATGGCCACTGGATCACTAGAGGTGAAGGGATAGGAAAGATGAGGGACATTAAATGCACCGTATAACAGGAGTATAAAGATCAACTTCTTTGCTTGTGTTTAAGTCTTGGGTGTAAAGCTGCGCTGACCTCTGGGCCCTTGTGTGGCTCCTTGTTCACAATGAGAGGTTGGAGAGAGTGAGGTGCAGAAGCAGTCGCTGCTCCCCACACACTCACTTACCTGACTGCACATGTGCGCCCAAGAGGCTCATGCAAATTTGCTTCTTGCAAGGGTCCTTTGAGCTGCCAGTGACCCCAGAAACTTCTGTGTGTGCCCCAATTCAAGAACTTTCCATTCAGCGACAGCAGCGAGACCCTTCTTCACGTGCTGACAGGGCACGGAGCTCCTCTATAAATGATCTCTGCCAAGAAGAAACCTGCAAACATCCACTACTGCATGGACCACTTTTCCTGAGGAACCACTGCTAGATGTCCATTAGCGTTGATTATTTTTCCATGATATTTCTTTTCTTTCTCTCTCTCTCTGTTTGTTCTTTCCCTTTATTCTGCCACACCTTTTTCCCCCTTTTCCTTGACACTTTTGGTCTAATAATTAGGTGTCTGAGTTCTTGTCGTGGTAAATTGCAGATGAGGTCTCTTTTCCTGTCTTTGGAAAGTCCCTCTCAGGCGTATCTGCGTTCTAGTGGTAAACTGCAGATTGAGATCCATTTTGTGAATTTGGCTGTGTGCAAAATAAATATTAGATTTAAATTTATCCTGGGAGAGATTAGTTGTTCTCTCCAGACTGATACACAAATATCCAAAGAATCTTGCCTCCCCTTATAGACCAAGTAGGCTGGTCAGGCCTGGGCCGTAACAGACTCATCTCTTCCATGACCCCTCTATGACCCAACTCTTGTGTGATCCCTCTGTGACCTTACTCTTCTAGGACCCAACTCTTCCAGGAACCTTCCATGACCCTGTTCTTCTGTGACCGTCTCTTCTGTCACCTTCCTTGTATGATCCATCCTTTCTGCCATCTTTGCATCACTCAACTCTTGTATCACATAGCTCTTCTATGACACTTCTATGACCCAAATATCTTTGACCCTCCGTTGACTGCAATCACTGCTCTCACTCCAGGAAGTTTTTTTTTCTCCATCATTCATAAAAAAACATTTCCCACCACCAGTGATAGCAGAGAACCTTTTTCTGAAGAACTACTCACTTCATGTCAGTCAGATCAAGCAGATCCTGAAGAAGATGAAGTCTGCTTTTAGGTAATTCTGGACAATGTTTCTGCTCTTTCTCTTACTTGTCTATCAGCTCATGGTCATTGCAACCTTGGCTGCCCTCAGCACTGGTAAACGCACCCAGTTTTGCCTTGTCTGTGAGTAACAGAGTCTATCCCCAGTCAGCTTGTTGATAATCAGTGACCAAAGGCTATCTTCAGCCTCCTCTGGGATGCTCCTGATGTCCAGCCCTCCTGGCCATCCAGCGATTTAGGGGCTATTATCACCATGAGAAGCAAGAGTTATTACCATGAGCCTTCCAGATGATTCAGTGTATATAAAAGGCCGAGAGAGTATGAGGTGTTTATACGGATGTCTGGGGCAGGGCAGGACCTGAGTATAATGCCAATGGCAAGAATAGGGGTTGGAGATTGCATTGGGAGTGGCTGAGGCGGTATAATTTTCTTCCCGGCAGCCGGTGTGGTGCTGTGAATTGGCTTTGTAACCAAACCAGTGTTGATAACAATCCAGTATTTTGACTGTTTTTGAATACTTCTTGGATGTCATCAAGGCTGTTTCCTTGTCCCACTCTGTCCTCTGCCACCACTGCAAATCTGCTATTTCACAGCATCATTTCTTGATGAGTTCTGCTCCACCTTATAGAGTGTGATCTCAGCACTGGCTTTGCCACAGTAGTTATGCCTGAACGCTGCAAGGCTGAAATATAACCTCTGCTGTCCAGGCTCTGTCAAACCATGGGGCAGGGGAAAGGTCCATAAAGTGGCTGGATTTGGCTGTTGAATATGGCATCCAGAAACAAGGAGTCAAGGGAATGGACAAGGGAATTAGACAAGAAAAGTGATTCTCCTGCCCAGCTATTTTTCTAACAAGAGAAATGACACTGCAGGAAAGAAGAGTCTGTCCCCAGCTGAGGGAGGGAACATCAGGGACTGCTTCAGCCTGTTTCACAGCAGGATCCCCTGGAGCCCCAGGGACACCTCGAGGGACCCCGGGGGAGGGGGGACAGAGAAAGTGCTGCCTTGGGCTTTTCCTCTGCTGCTGAGCTGGGCTGGGCTCCTGGGATGGAGGGAGCTCAGGGCAAGTAGGCAGCGCTACAAAGAGCCAGCTCTGGCCAGGAGCAGCTCCTCTGCAAAGCGCAGCAGAGCTGAGGACACTGCCTGCAGGAGAGAGGGGAGAGCAGGGAGGCAGAGAGATGTTAAAAGCAGTGTGGGGTAGAGGATGCTGAGAGCTCACTGAGGGAGGAATCCTCACAGTTCTTCACACGGTAAGTCTCTGACTTAGGACAATGCAGGTGCGGTTCCTTGAAGGATCTCCTAAAGCTGGCACATCCCACAATTTCCTGGACGTGCCAGGATGTCTCTCCCAGGCTCTCTGCTGCAGAGGAGAAGAACCTGCTGCTGAGCACGTCTTCCCTGCTGCAGTGTCAGAAGGCCAGGACCTGAGGGCTGCATTGTGCTGGGGACGAGTGCAGGGCTGTGCCCTCCAGGGTGCCCCTGGCTGTCCTTGAGAGCAGGGTCTGTGTGCTGGGGCAGAGACTCTGCTGCCTGTCAGGGTCAGTGCTCAGCCTGCCCAGGGCACTGTGGGGAGAAGCTGTGTGTGGGAGGAGGACCTCCTTGCATGTTTTCTGTCCAGAGGGTGTTGCATCATTCCATATCACAGGTCTAGATCACTCCAGGACTTTTCTGAGGGAACATTTCTAAAGGAATGTCACGGAAGGGATTATGTTACAGATAAAAGCTTTCCTGTGTTTGTCTTTTCAGTTTCCTACTCTCGATGAATTCGAGAAGGTGAAATGGGAAATGAGGCTCTCATGCTTCAGTGAGTCACTGAGAATCCTCAGCTGCAACTCTGAAGGACCAATAGCTCTGATAGGAGCCTCCTAATGTATTTCTAGCCTCTCCACTTCCTAAGGACAGCACCAGCATCACCTGTGCTGGACTTATTAGGTTGTTCTGCTCTTTAAATCTTCAAACAGGAACTTGTGCCCAACCAGAGTCGTGCAAGCCGACAGGTTTGTGTAGGTGCATGAAAAGAAGGTGGGAATGCTGTCTGTGAGCAGGGAAAAGACACAGGACATGGAAAAAATCTACAAGGAAGAAAAACTCCAGGCAGCAGGGATAGGATCAGGGAAACTAAAACCAGAAATGTTGTTGGAGGGAGTTTATAGAAGTCTCCATTCAGTCGCCTCCAGTGCAGACCTTTATGTCCGAGCAAGACTCCTTTCCTCCTGTTCCACCCAGCAAAGCCTCTGCTCTCAGAGCCATGGGTTCCAAAGAGTGAACAAGACTGAGAGGTAGAGCATCTCCCCTCACTCTGCATTCAGCCACAGGCTATTCTCTTGCCTCACAGGATTCCCTCTGCTCTCCCTGAGTGCAGCAGTAATGCTGAGGTTTTCTTACATCCAAGAACACTCCCCAGGGTAGAAGAAGGAGCAGTAAAAAACAAAACCTCTTAGCTTTCCTTCAGTCCTCCCAGTTCCTCATCCCTGCAAGTGCAGATGCTGACAGGTCTTTCTGAAGCAGGAGCAGTTCCACAGGAAAAAACTGAACCCCAGCAGTGACCCCTGTCCCCACTGTTCCCGGCAGAGCAGCAGGCAGAGGCCCTGCTCCTCACAGCGCATTCAGCCAGCACCAAGCAGGGCTCCATGCACGGGGCTGAAGGAAGGTCTGCTGGAAAAGGGAAAGGGTGTGTCTAACGGGGAAGGTGAATGAGAAATGGCTTTGCTTTTGCTCAGTGAAATCTCCGCTAACTTGTCACTGTCTCTTCCTCCTGTGGCAGTTCCCCATGCCCAGAGGCAGCAGATGTCCAACAGCAGCTCCTTCACTGAGTTCCTCCTCCTGGCATTCACAGACACACGGGAGCTGCAGCTCTTGCATTTCTGGCTCTTCCTGGGCATCTACCTGGCTGCTCTCCTGGGAAATGGCCTCATCATCATCACCATAGCCTGTGACCACCACCTCCACACCCCCATGTACTTCTTCCTCTTCAACCTCTCTGTTCTTGATCTGGGCTCTATCTCCACCATTGTTCCCAAATCCATGGCAAATTCCCTCTGGGACAGCAGGACCATCTCTTATGTAGGATGTGTTACCCAGGTCTTCTTTGTGGGTTTTTTTGTTTGATATAGAATATTCTGTTCTCACAGTCATGTCCTATGACCGCTACGTGTCCATCTGCAAACCCCTGCACTACAGGACCCTCCTGGGCAGCAGAGCTTGTGTCCACATGGCAGCAGCAGCTGCCTGGGGCTCTGGCTTTCTCAATGCTCTGCTGCACACGGCCAATACATTTTCCCTGTCTCTCTGTCAGGGCAATGATGTGGACCAGTTCTTCTGTGAAATTCCACAGACCCTCAAGCTCTCCTGCTCACAGTCCTTTTTCCGGGAAATTGGTCTTCTTGTGTTCAGCCTTCTAGCAGCCTTTGGCTGTTTTGTTTTCATTGTGGTGTCCTATGTGCAGATCTTGAGGGCTGTGCTGAGGATCCCCTCTGAGCAGGGACGGCACAAAGCCTTTTCCACATGCCTCCTTCACCTGGCCGTGATCTCTCTGTTTATCAGCATTGCCATGGTTGCCTATCTGAAACCCTCCTCCATCTCCTCCCCATCCATGGACCTGGTGTTGTCAGTTCTGTACTCGGTGGTGCCTCCAGTAATGAACCCCCTAATTTATAGCTTGAGGAACCAGGAAATAAGAAATGCAATGTGGAAGCCGATAACTGGATGTATTTCTAAAGCAGTAAATAGCTGATCTTCTTCAGGAAATGAGTTATAATGTATTCATTGAGGTGCAAACAGGTGTTCTTTCTTTGTTTTCCTGCAGTTTTCTTAAAATTCTGATACTCTTACTCTCTTTCTCATTCAGTGCCGGGTTTTACTTGCTGAGTAGGTGGTTGTGTAAATAAGGAGCAGAACTGTTACGTTAATAAAGAAATAAATTAGTGGGCCTTTCAACGACTTCTTTTTTCCTGAGTTCCATCCTCAAAGCCTTTTGGAGCAGCAGGGACGGTTCCTGTGGGCATGGGTGGAAAACAAGAGTCCTGGCACAGCAGCACTGCCAGACAGCTCCAGTTCTTGATCTCCCAGAGATGTCCTCTTTCCCTCCCACACTCTCCTTCTCATCCCTTATTTGCTGTAAGGCCTGAGTGCTCTGGCAGCTTGGTCACAGCCGTGCTGTGAGCTCAGGCAGGGACAGGCAGTGGGCACTTGTGTGACAGAGCTGGTCTCCACGACAGCCCTTCCATAAAGAAAGGCGATCTCCTCAGGGCCTGCCTGAAGGTTTAGAACTTCTTCTAAGGCTTCTCTTATAACTATGCCCAAGAAAGTGGCTCAGAGATGAAAACACCAGTGCACAGATAACAGTGCAGGTTTGCAGGGTTGGGGTAGGCTGCAGTTTCCTTTCACAACGAGGTCTCCTGCAAGACACGTGAAGGACCAGCAGAGGCAATGCCTGACTCAGCCCTTCTAACCCTTCAAGAACCCATCTGTCAGGATGTGTTTCATGGTGTCTCTGCCACAGTGATCTGCGGAAACAATCTCTAAAACTTGCAAAAGTTCTAGAATAGGTATGTCTTTAATTAGCTGGTGGGCGACAGGATGGATAGATCCAAAAGCCCTATGCACTGAAACAAAAAATTCCCCAAGGTTATATTCCTTACAATATTACATAATCATGAGATTGCCTAACATGCCTATACATATGAATAACCTTTCCCCACTTCGTATTAAAATGAGTTCAAGAGATCATTTCCATTGGCTCCTCCTGTTCGCATCTGTGCAATTCCTCCTGCTGGTGGTCTCAGAGGGTCTTTGGGGATGAAGTAAGTAGTCATCTTCAGGGTGAACTTTTTATCTTTCCTCTTTGTGCAGACACAATAAGCCTTAGGGGCTTATTCCAAATTGCAACACCAGTCAGAGCTGGTCCCCTTTGTTTAAAACCACTGATGTGTTCAGTGGAACAATGGTCCCCCTCTTATCCTGACCGTTAAGCCACAACTTCAGATAAGAAGGCACTTTCCATAGTACCTAACACATTAGTTAACTTTTAACATCTAGATAATCTGACAGAATTACTAAAATCATCCAAAATTGTGAAATGACTACTTCAATAGAGAAGAACCTGGTGCTGTGCAGGGCTCCCCTGCTGCACTGTCAGAGGGACAGGGCATGAAGGCTGCCTTCTGCTGGGCATGAGCGCAGGGCTTTGCCCTCAGGCGTGCCACAGGTTGTCCTCAAGAGCAGGGTCCCTGCACCTCAGGGTCTGTGTGCCGGGGCAGGGACTCTGCCCCCTGCCATGGTCAGTGCTCAGCCTGCCCGTAGAGCTCCCCATGGAACTGTGGGGAGAAGCTGTGAGTGGAAGGAGTGACCCCCAGCAGGGCAGGACAGGGTCTTTCTTCTGTTGAGAGGGTGCAGTGCAGATCAGGGTTGCTCACACCTCCACATCACCCTCAGGGCACTTCCAAGGGGATGTTTCAAGAGGAAGGTCCGGGAAGGACTCCCTGGAAAGGAAGGTACTTTCCTAAGTCCTCGATTTCATACTGTGGGATTGTAAAAAGGAAAGGAACTGCAGACTTCTGAGAAGTGACTGACACTTAGGAACCGTTACACTGTGGAATCTGTAGGTCTGCTAGGAACTTCCTGGACTGCTTGCACCAATTCCTCAGCCTATAGGCACCATCAGCATCACCGTGGCTGACAACGTCAATGTTTGTCTGACCGGTTCTTCACCTCCTGTAAGCAGAGAGATGTCCCAGGACAGAACTGTCCTATGAGGAGTTTTCTCTAGGGCAGAACTGAGCACAGAGATGGTGGGATAGGGTCTCTCAGAATCTGGTGTGAGGAAAATCAAGTGAGGCCAGAGAAGCTGTTGGATGGGCAGGGAAGAAGGAAAAAATACGAATTTTAATGTCATGAGAAGGAGAATTGGGAAAACTCCATCTCATCTCCTCCAGGGAAGGGTCTGCCCTCATGGTGCATGGATGAGCCTCACTGAGGTGAGTTTCTCCTGGTGCCTAACACTTCATGTCCATTCCACTCTGCCAGTGCACATAGCCCCATATTTAGGACCAGAGCCCACATATTTTAGCCAGAGCTCCTGTCCCCAGCCCCTGGCTCTGACCTTCCCTTCCCTCAGGCCCTGCAGCTCCCCCAACCTAAGGCTGCATCCTTTCGGGGGGGTTGGGTGGTGGTGAGCACTGGGGCAGGGAGTGACTGATCAGTCAACCAATCAGAGGCCACTTTTCCTCAAGAGATGGTGGGCTAAAAGCAGGCAGAATGACAGCCCCTTGGTCAATCAGAGCCTCATGCTTCCCCCTCCGGGAAAATCAGAGGCTGCGTCCCCAGTAGTAGCCAAACCATTCCTGTTATCTTCAGCTTTATTTTGGATCCCTGCAGAATTACAAGTTGGTGCTCAGGGTGTTTGGTGTTCAGGGACACCAGGGAGTGTGGCACAAATTGCAGAGGTGTTCACCAAGGAGATGGTATGCTTTACCAGTCCAATGGCCACCTGAGATGGCATGACAGGATGGGTAGATGAGGGCAGGCTTTTAACTTCATCCAGGCTTTTAACACTCTCTCCCACAACATACTCGTAGGAAACCCTAGGAATTGTGGTTTTGATGAGTGGGTAGTGAAGTGGATTAAGAACTGGATGGATGGAAGAGCATAGAGGGTCATGGTCAGCAGCACAGCGTCTTGTTGGATGCCTGTAGCCAGTGGTGTTCCCAGGAGTCAGTAGTGGGAACAGTGTTGTTCAACATATTCATCCATGACCGGGGTGAGGGGATAGAGTGCACCTTCAGCAAGTTTGCTTGTTAGACAGAACTAGGAGGAGCAGCTGAAGCAGCAGAAGGCTGTGCTGCCACTCAGCGAGACCTGGACAGTTGGGCAGAGAGGAACAAAGGCAAGTGTGGGGTTCTGCACCTCAGGAGGAATAATCCCATGCACCAGTACAGGTGAGGGCTGACCTGCTGGAAAGCAGCTCTGTGCAGAAGGATCTGAGAGTCCTGCTAAATAACAAATCAACCATGAGCCGAAAATGTGCCGTCGTGGCCGAGAAAGCTAAAGGTGTCCTGGGCTCCGTGGAGAAGAGTGCGTTCAGCATGGCAAGGGAGGTTTTACTCCCCCTGTACTCTGCCTTAGCGAGGCCCCATCTGGAGTCCTGTTTCCAGTTCTGGCTCCTCAGCTCAGAAAGGCAAGGGACTGATGGAGAGAGTCCAGCAGAGGCCACAAAGATGACGAGGAGACTGGAACATCTCTCTCATGAGGATGAGCTGAGAGATATTGATCTGTTTAGCCTGGAGAAGACTGAAAGGATGGGTGTTGAGAAGACAGGGCAAGACTGTGTTCAGTGATGTCCAGCGACAGGACAGGGACAATAGGCACAAACTGGAACACAGGAAGTTCCAACTGAACATGAGGGAAATCCTTCTTTCTTCTGACGGTGATGGAGCACTGGAAAATGTTGCCCAGGGAAGGCGTGATTTCTCCTTCTCTGGAGATTTTCAAACCTCACCTGGACGTGTTCTTGTGCAACTTGCTGTAGGAGACCCTGCTTTTTCAGGGGGGTTGCACTGGATGATCTCCAGAGGTCCCTTGCTATCCCACATATTCAGTGATTCTGAAATTTAGGCTGAAAGGGACCACGGCAAGTGTCTAAACCAACCTTCTGCTCAAAGTAGGGTCAGACAGATTACTCAGGGCTTTATTCAAACACAACTGGATCACATTCCAAGATAAATTGTTGCCTTTGCGAAGCAATGGCGATCTGGATTCAGGAATGGCACGGCAAACCAACCCCAGGCCGCTCGGGCCATCTGCTCACAGACACCAATGTGGTGGACAGCAAATGGCGTTTATTGAAGAGAGACACAACTTTATATAGCTAAGATTTACAACATCACTTCCGTCTGCTTACATTGTAAACTAAACATTATTGGCTATTAGGAGAGGGGCCCTATTTTTCCGTACAGCGCGATATCTTCCGGGCACCAGACCCTAGCTCTCCACATTTCCCCCCTCCCTATGCATAACTAAATCAGTTAAAACACAACAATCTGAAAAAAATTCTATTCTTGTTCTTATTCTAGACTGTCTAACAATCTTAAAAATATATGTTATAGACTTGAATAAAAAGCACAAGGCACCGTGAACGGGTGGAAGTTAGGGGGCAACTGGTAACAAAATTAAGGGGTAACATAGGGAGAACTGGGGGTAACACTGAGCGAGTACATTCTTAAAGCATTTGTTGGTGTTCTAGCACCGTAATGTTAACCTTCTCTAACCAGTTCTTAACGAACGACACGATCTTGTTCAGTATACAGGGTCCAAAGATCAGGGCCACTATGATCATTGCGATTGACCCTATCAAGGTCGATATTAGGGTGGTTAACCATGGTGAATGGTTAAACCAAGGTGCAAACCAATTTTGTTGCTCCTCTCGATCCTTTTTTCGTTTTTCCAATCCTTCTCTCAGTTTGGCCATCGTGTCTCTAACTATTCCAGTGTGGTCCGCATATACGCAACACTCTTCCCTTAGTGCAGCACACACTCCCCCTTGCTGTAAGAACACTAAGTCCAATCCTCTTCGATTTTGTAGTACTACTTCAGATAATGATCTAATTGATTGTTCTAATGCACTTATTGATTGTTCTATTCAAGCCAGGTCCTCATCTACTGCCATTCTCAAGACACTAAATTCTTTACCTTGTTGCACCAAGGATGCTACTCCTGTACCTATTCCTGCACCTCCCATGATCATTAGAGTAGCTACCGTTAGTGCTGTAAAGGGCTCTCATTTTGACAGATGATGTTCTGGGGTAATATGTGAGTCATAGGCAAATTCTTCGGAATGGTAAAAAATTTTGGGGAGTATGGACACTTGGACACAATATTCTGAGGATTCCTCAAATTTTTCTAACAAGAAACAAGGTGTAACTCCAATAGTAGAACAAACCCACTTGGCATTTTTGACTGGTACTAACCACTTTGAGGAGGTTTTATACTATGCCTTATTAATACACAGTTTTTCTCTGTGCTGTGGGACTTTGCCTACACACACGCCACTTCCTACCACCTGTGCCAACGTAATGCCTTGTTTTTCTGTATCCCATATACACTGGGCTGGATTTGGATCTTTTACCTGTATAGGCATGTCACTTACCCCTACGGCCTCATAAAGGGTGACTTTATTCCGTAGCATAACCAGCAATACTCCGTAAGATTTGGATTTGTTTTGTTCAATACTTGGTAGCTAGCTTGCATCATTTTCCAGAGAGGATTTCCGTAAGGGATGTTGGTGGGGTGTGTCGCTGCAAGTGTGGCGGCTTAGGTATAACTTACGGCAGCTGCGAGTGTGGTGGCTTCGGTGTAACTTATGGCAGGTGTTGGTACCTGCGGGTTGAGAACTGGGTTAGGCCCGATCGCTTGGGGAGATTGTGGTATAAGCTTAACAATTTGTACCAGTGCTCCTACATCTGTGAAAGCTTTATGAATGAATACCAACCACATTTTTCCTACACTCCAGCCAGTGTTAGTTGGTTGTAGGATTTCTAAGATCAAATGGGTACAAGTACCTTTACAATATACCATTCCATCGCTCGCAGATTTTGGCCGGTTACACTTACTTGGTCCCCATGTTACTCGCAAAAATTCGTTGTTCTTCCTTGGTTTCCATCTATCACTTGTTACAATGGTCTCACATCCCCAGTATCCACAAAACCAATATCCTGGATGTTTACAATAACTCATTCCTGGGTTTGAACTGGGGCACCACTATGTCCCCCACAATGATCTAGTTTTGGATCCTCCCGTCATGGGGAATAAGTCGCCAATTGTTATTGTAAAAGTCAGGGCACGTGCTGTTAAGTTTTCCTTTATTGCTCTGTCGCTTTGTGGATCTCGTAGGATCCACCTGAATGGCCGATGGGGATGGTGCCCTGATTCCGCCTGCGATTCTATGTGTCTTATAGCAACAAGTTCTAAGATCAGGATCACACAGAGGCATCGCCATCCCCTTCTGCGGAGGCTATTTTGTTGTTGTCTGGATTCTGTCAGTGCAGAATCCTCAGGCTTGGACAAGGCACTTGCCGACTTGTCATTTGGTCTTGTCACTGGGATGTACGGGTTACGGGGGTGTCCAATGACCCGGTCCTGTGAATAAAAAACTACAGTTTTCATTAGTTTTATTCTGGAGGTCTGGTTTGATAGACTTAAGTGGGCACCACTTAACTCTACCATCTTTTCTGACAGAGGCATACCCTCGCCCTGTCAGAACTAGCTTCCACCCTTGTTCCCACTATCCCAACTCATTTCTAACTACGGCTGACGGGCCCTCCTCTAGTGCTCGAGTAGCTTAATGTTTCTGGGTGGGGCTATTCGCCTCATCCCCCCTGGGGAATTGATTTAGCGCTAGCAGAGCAGTCGCTAGTAGGCGTGCTTGGTCTCCCGGGGGAATGGCATTGGCAAACCCTTCTGATTTTGCTAGTACCTCCAATTTAGATTTCAGAGTTTGATTCGCTCGTTCTACTATAACTTGCCCTGTGCTATTATACAGGATGCCACGTGTTAGGATAATACCCCATTTCAGAGCAAATGCTTGGACTGATTTAGAGACAAAATTTGGGCCGTTGTCTGTTTTGATCTGATTAGGGACGCCAAGCCACACCATAGCTGTCAGCCAATATTGAATGGTTGCTTTGGAGTCAGTCCTAAGGTATTGAGTGGCTACAGTCATCCCACTATATGTGTCTACAGTCACCGCTAGCCATGCTCGAGGTTTCAACAACTGGCAGAGTGTAAAATCCGTCTGCCACAGCTCGGAGGCTTTAAGACCTCTAGGGTTTACACCGCTGGACCACAGTGGTGCTTTCTGACAATGGGGGCATGTAGCCACTATATGTTTTGCGTCAGTGACTGAAATCCCGCATCTCTTTGCCAACGCTTTAGCTCCAAAGTGGAGAGACTTGTGTAACTGCCGGGCATCTCTTAGTGTCCACAGACCTTTTGCAGCAGCATCTGCTTTGTCGTTACCGGTTTGGAAAAACCCTTTATTTGGGCTGTGGCTGTTGACGTAGATGACCAATATAGTGCCCTGTCGAGAAAAAAGTGCTTCTTCCAGCATTGGGGCTGTTGTGGATGTTGACACGCCAGGCCCCGACAAGGTCAAGCAAAGTTTGGCTACAAACATCGAATAAGTTACTATGTTGAGAAGTTCTGTTGGGAAAAGTCCGCACGCTAGTGCTACGACCATCGCTTTCAGTTGTTGGACAGAAAGAGCACAATCGGTTATTTTAATAAAGTGCCATTCTCCTCCTGATTGCCATACTGAAGTCACTGAGGATGCGTCTGTGAAGACCGTTGGTCCCGGTTGGGGCCTGTCCATGATCTTCCATGGGAGGTTGATGTTGACAATTGCCAGCATTTGAGTCCAGGGGGGCTTTGTGGTGTACTGGAGTTCTTCACCAAATCCGACGAGAGCTATGGCCAGATACTCTGACATTGGCACTGATTGCGTTGGGAGCTGTTTGCGGAAGGGTAAGCATATCCTGGCGGGTTCAATGCCTAGGTGTCTTAGGGCAAGTTCTCTGCCTTTCATGATGAGATCACCAAGGCACTCGACTCCTGGAGAAAATGCACGTGACGGTTTTCCTAGGACTATCCATTGTATTGGTTGGGCTTTTTCAGGGGGGCCCTGGGCTAGCACCCCTACTCCCCCTTTTCCCGTGAAGTGTACATACATATCAAGTGGTATATGCGGGTTCCACCTAGCGAGCGTACTTGATGACATCTGCTGCTCAATAAAGTCGAGAGAGTTCATTGTTTCTGTCATCAGAGTTTTTTGTTCCCATGGGTTCTTTTCTTTCAAAAGATCGTGCAAAGGGGCCATGATTTCAGGAGGGATCAGGACAATATTGCAGAGCCATTGCAAGGACCCCACTAGCTGTTGCATGTCATGGAGCGTCTTAATGTTCCTACGGATTTTTATTTGGGGGGGGGGTTACGTAAGAACTTGTGATCCCCACTCCCAAAAAACTTACACATGGTCCTCTTTTAATTTTCCCTCTGGCAATTTTGAACCTGTTTGCTTTCAGAGTTTCTGAAACCGTTGACACCAGCTGGTCCACCTGACTTCCTGAAGGTGCAGCAATTAAAATGTCATTCATATATTGAATGATAGTCGCAGTCAGCTCACTGCACCGTACCGGCGCCAAAGCCTGATCCACTGTGATCTGGCAGATAGTAGGTGAATTGACCATTCCTTGGGGAGGACTTTCCATTGGAAGCGTAGGTTGGGGCGTTGACTGTTTGGAAACACGACAGAAAAAGCAAACCACTCCTTGTCCTCCTCGTGCAGGGGTATCGAAAAGAAACAGTCCTTAATATCAAGGACTGCACAAGGTTGTCCTTCCAGTATCATAGAGTTCATAGGCAATAGCATTTGGACAGGACCCATAGGCTGGATTATCTTGTTTACCTCGCGCAGGTCATGGAGGAGACGGAACCCCTCACCAGTTCATTTGGGTATTACAAATACTTGGTTATTCCACGGACTAGTAGAGGGCTCTATGTGACCTTGTTGTAATTCGTGGTCAAGTAGCTCAAGAAGAGCATCCATTCAAGGCTTCGATAGGGGCCACTGCTCGACCCCCACTGGGTCGGACAATTTCCACTTCAGTCTGATTGGTGGAAGTGGGTATGCGGCAGTGGCCCTTAAGATAAATTTGTCACCCTGGCATTCAATAGGGCTAGAGCGTCCCTTCCCAACAGGGGTGGGACTCCTGACATGACATATGGAAAAAGGGTGATGGTTTTCTCTGGTCCTTTTTCAGTGTGAAGCGTGATTGCTACCAATTGAGCACTCTTTCGAGCTCGGGTTAATCCTCCAAGTCTACCTACCATGGGGGAGTCTTTCAATTTCCAGCATGAGGGCCAATGCGTCTCAGGAATAACTGTAACATCTGCTCCAATGTCAATCAAAAAGGGAACACTAATGGTGATATCATTTGAGATATTTTAGAGGGAACAGATCCCACACACCACTGGCAGGTCATCGCTCTTTACTGCCAGGGCCACCTTGGGGTCTCCCCTCCATGAAGTGGTCCTTGCTGTCCCTGAGATAGGGGCGGATTTGGCTGGTCTGTTGGTTGGACCATAAAGTTGGTTGCTTCTCGAGGGGGCAGTGGGTTCGGGAGTGCCTCGCCCCATCTGGGGTTGGCATAGTTGGGCTGCCTCATGTCCCAAGTGGGAGAGGGCCGAGTGCGGCCCGGGTGCCCTCTCCCCTCCCCGTTTCCCTGGGTTTTAAATCTGCATTCCTTAGCAAAATATCCTTTCTTTCCACAGGCCCAACATGGTCCTCTAGATCGATTTTGGCACGGGTGGAATGGCGTTGATGGATCCCCCAGTTGGGGGCAGTTTACCACCACGTGGCCCGTCTGGCCACATTTAAAACATGCCATTACATTAGCTATCGCGGTGCGAACAGCCACCTGAATCGGGGCCAGATGTTCTTCATTCGCGACACGTTTAATCATGTCCGCGATACTTGATCCCACCGGTAATGATCTTAGGATTTCCTTGGTTTCTGAGTTACACTGCTGACGTAAGCAGTCTGCAACGACTGGACCTTTTGCTTCCGCAGGCAGGGTCGAGGAGTCAACCGCTGCTTGGAGGAGATCTACAAGATGTGCAACGCTCTCACTTTCATTTTGCTTTATTGTGGACCATGGTGATGGCTTGGCGATAACTCTAGAGGCTGTGCGAATGGCTTCTCTAGCTGCACGAGTAGTTGCCATAACTTCATGGGCCCGCAGGCTTTGGGCTTGTGCCTGGGGGGTAATCATGGTTGGGTCTGTCCCCATTAGTCATTGTAGGCTAGAGCCATGTAGCGGGTGGTCCGCCCCAGTTACTTGGGCCAGTTGCCTCGCACAGTTGTCCTCCCATTCTTGTTTAAAAACAATCATTCCTGCCCCATCAAAAATCAATCTACAAGTTTGTTTTATATTGAACGGGAGCATATCATCTCCCCCGAAAATCCCATCTATGAGGATGGAGACCATGGCAGAGTTAAGCCCTTTGTCCTCAATTGCTTTAACTATCACTTGTATATCCTTAGGGTTTATTGGCGAATGGACCCTTTGTCCCCCATCCATCACCAGGACCGGGAACGCTAGCGTGGCAGATGGAGCCCAATCGGCACACGCAGTCTTTATTTCTCTCCAATCTGTGAGAGGAATTTTCTTCCCCCGCGATCCCTTTTCATTCCGGATGGGAATATTTTGGCTCTTAACTTTGTCTATTTCTGTTTCTTCCTCCTCTGAATCCGAATCGGTTTCAAGTCACTCGTCCCAGTTGCTGTCTGATTCGGGACCGGAACTCGACTGACTGGTTACTTCCGGGCTCCGGCACATTTTGTCGGGCTCCGGCCCCGCCCACTTCCCTTATGGGCGGGCCATTCCCCCTCTCTTGGCTCGCCCCGCCTTCTACTCGGGGGGAGGGGGGTGTTTGCTTTATAGAGGCGTTTCTTCTGACGGCCGTACTTATTGGCCACCGTCCGCCCCTCACTCACGCCTCCCTTCCTTTCTCTGTCACCCCCACCACCTTTCTGCTTTTCGTTCCCCTCCCCTTCCCGTTTGCACGTGCATGTTAGTTTTAGCGCTTCCTCCCTTTTCCCGCCGGCGGTATTCTCGCCCCACCCTCCTCCTTGCTGCTCAGCGCCATTTTGGGGCGCATAGGGCAATGGACTAGCCCAGACATCTTGAGACTCTGATTCCACGGCGGCGCGCTTAGCCTCCTCGAGTAAGCCACCCCAGAAGGATTTCGCTTGTTCCTGTCCCCCTGTAAGAGAGACAGGGTTCGGGGATTGAGGGGATGTATCACCCTCTGGCTGATCTTTCGGCCCGACAGAATCATCATCGTCTGTGGGGTGCAAAGTCTGCATGGCTGCCCCAACTCCCACTTTCGGGGTGACCATCAAACAATCTCTTGCTGCCACCCAGGTCTCCTGCTCTTGTATAGCCTTCTGCAGGGCCTGCATAACTTTCCCCCAAGACTTAGGGTGTTTCACAAAACCCGAGGACATTGTCTCCTCGGCCAACGCTTTAGTACACTTATCCCACACTTCAGGGTGGATAATATCCACCGGCTGGTCAATGACTGCTATTTGTAAAAGCCTCGCAACGGCGAGAGTAAAATCTTTGGGTTTACAATCAATACCCCGCTGCTTATGTAATTGAGATACGACCTTCACAAGGGCCTCCATCCTCCTTGTTGGTCCGGGAGCATCCTCCCCGCCAGGTTGGTCCTGCTGCTCCGGCCGCTGTTCACCCGTCCAGGCTATTTACCCGGGTTTCGGCACCACTTTTTGCCTTCATGAGGAAATGGCGACCTGGTTCAGGAACGGCACGGCGACCAACTCCAGGCCACTCGGGCCATCAGCACACAGACACCAATGTGGTGGATGGCAAAATGGCGTTTATTGATGAGTGACACTGCCTTATATGGCAAAGATTCGCAACATCACTTCCATCATGAACTTACAAACTAAATGCTATTGGCTATCAGGGGACAGACTCTATCTTTTCGTACATCGCGAGATCTTCCGGCCGCTAGACCTTAAACTACCTACAGAAAGATTTAAAAATTTTTGAATGTGTCTAAAGGAAGGCTAAAGCATGTTGAAAGGACAAGAGGGCATGACTTACAAGGAGCAGCTGAGGATATCAAGTTTGTTCAGCTTAGAGAAGATGAGAGTGAGGAGTGTCTCCATTGCTGTTTACAACTTCCTCATGAGAAGGACAGAGGGATGTGCTGATCTCTTCTCTCTCATGTCTAGTGACAGTGAAAGAGCGGCTTAATACTGCATCAGGGGGAGTTCAAACTGGATATTAGGAAAAAGTTCTGATTGAGATAGTGGTCAAGCACTGCAACAAGCTCCCCAGGGTAGTGGTCATGGCCCCAAACCCACCAATGTTCAAGAAGTGTTTGGACAATGTTATTAGAAACATAGTGTAACCTTCAGGGTGCCCCTGTGGAGTCAGGATTTGAACCTGATGATACTAATGAGCTCATTGCAAATCAGGATATTCTATGATTCTATGATTTGTTTTATAAGATCTGGGTTATAGCCGTGAAGCTAATCCCTCCAGATTTCCTGAGCTTGACTGTCCCTTCCTAAAGGACGGACAAATACTGGCAGGAAGAGAGTCGCAAGCACACTGAGTCCAAGGTAAATACGGACTTTGTCTGCAGTGGGGAATGATATTGGGACAGGAAAAGATATATTTTTACTATGCCTCTGAAAGGAAGATATAACTAAAAGAGCCTGATTGTTCCTAGACATTACTTAGGAAAAATGCTTGTGTCTTTACTTCAACACACATCCCTTACTGAGAATTGCCAACGGTATTTCTGGTATACCTAAGAGAAAAGGATCAGTTCAAATTATGTCCATTGCTACGAACCAGGAAACTGGTTCTCTTTTTATAAATAATGGTGGTGGATTTGGGCATCACTGAACAAAAGGGAGGATGGGGCTGACCATGAAGTAAAAGTCCCTCCTACTTGCTTGGAGGTAAAGAAATGGAAATGGCTGCTGTGTGGGACACATCTGTCATGATTTCCCTGAGACAGGTTCTTGAGGGTGTCCAGGGAACATGGCAGTGAGCAGGCCCCTCTCTTTTGCATTTTTGTTCTTGCTTCCTTCACTATGACACCTGACTCTACACCGTGAGCACCCTGCTGAGTACCCTCACCCTGCACACTCTCACATCTCAGCTCTACACTGATGGTCTCCTCGCCTGGGCTCTTTCTAGCACAACCTGGCCTCTCCCCAGCTCTCTCCACCACTCCTGTCCTCTCCAAGAGCTGAACGTGGTCCAACCCAGGAGAGCAGCCCAGACTGAAATGATCCCACAGCACAGTCAATTGCAGAGTGCTGCAGATTTGTGTCCATTCAACTCCAGCCCCAGCCCTTTGAATAACACAGCAACTTCTTGGGGAGAAGAGTGGGGTCTCATCCTGCCCATCAGCCCCAAGGCTGATGCTGGCAATAATGACAACAGGAAACAGAGGCCACATACTCCCAGGCTCTCCTGCACTCATATTGTAGGTGATCCTAAACCCCAGCTCCATTTGACCTCTCCTCTGCCCCCACAAGCTCCTCTAAACAGGAGAGCACGAGAGCCTTGGGGCTCCTCAGGCAGCTCCTGCATCTCTCCAGTCTCCCTTCCCTCTTCCTGCTGGGTCCTCACTTACTCCCACGATGCTTCAGACTCCTTGTTTGTGGATACATGGATTCAATCTTTTAGGTTTGCGGGACATCACCTCTGAGGGTGTTTCTTCTTCAGAGTCTCCCTTCACTCCCAGCCCAGAGCACATGATGAGACCCCATCCTCCCCTCATCACTCCAAATTCATTTTTGTGAGAGATTTGTATGTGCCATCAGTCCTGCCACAAAGGAAGCCCCCTGAGGAGGTAATGGGGAGCCCAGGCAACATCTCTACAGGCACTGGACAGTGAGAAGAGATCTTCTAAAACTAGAAATATTGGTCCAATGGAATCGGATGTTATCATGAGCTTAAACCCAAAAACAATGAGTACACAAGGAGAACAGATTAACTAAAGAAATCCATTTCCATGGATATTTTATTTGTAGCAGCTTTAGATGAAGAGCTCAGCCTTGAAACACCACATCTGAGAGATGGTCTTTTATTGAAGAGCTGCATTTGGACAGGCCACACCTGACACAGTGTTGTGCAAGGGTCAGACACAAGGGGGTTAATCCTCAAGACAAGTAGTGTAACTCGGAAGATTATCTATAGGTAGGATTATCACAAGGGAAAATAACAGACTCCTGGCCTGAGCCGAACTCTGGGAAAGGAGCAGAGAAGGGGAAGCAGGTTATTGTTAATGAAACCACATCCATTGGGCCAGTTTGCTTAGGGCATTCCTGAGCTCCTGATTCCTCCAACTGTAGATGAAGGGGTTCATTGCTGGAGGCACCACTGAACACAGAAATGAAAGCACCAAGTCGAGGGATGGGGAGAAGAGGAAGGGGGGCTTCAGGTAGGCAAATATAGCAGTGCTCAAAAAAAGGGAGACCACAGCCAGGTGAGGGAGGCAGATAGAAAAAGCTTTATGCCGGCCATGTTCAGAGGGGATCCTCAGCACGACCATGAAAATCTGCACATAGGACACCACAATGAAAACAAAACAGCCAAAACCTAAACTGGCACTGATCACAAGAAGGCAAACCTCCCTGAGATAGGAGTGTGAGCAGGAGAGCTTGAGCATGTGTGGGATTTCACAGAACTGGTCCAAAACATTTCCTTGGCAGAGGAGCAGTGAAAATGTATTGACCGTGTGCAGCAGAGCATTGAGAAAGCCAGAGCCCCAGGCAGCTGCTGCCATGTGGACACAAACTCTGCGGCCCAGGAGGGTCCCGTAGTGCAGGGGTTTGCAGATGGCAACATAGCGGTCGTAGGACATGATGGTGAGGAGAGAATACTCAGTGCAGATGAAGAAGAGAAAGAAAGAAACCCGTGCAGCACATTCTGGATAGGAGATTATTCTTGTGTCCCACAGGGAATTGGTCATGGATTTGGGGACTGTGGTGGGGATGGAGCCCGGGTCGAGGAGGGAAACGTTAAGGAGAAAAAGTACATGGGAGTGTGGAGGTGGTGGTCACAGGTTATGGTGGTTATGATGAGGCCGTTTCCCAGGAGAGCAGGCAGGTAGATGCCCAGGAAGAGCCAGAAGTGTAAGAGCTGCAGCTCCCGTGTGTCTGCAAATGCCATGAGGAGGAACTGGGTGATGGAGCTGCTGTTGGACATCTGCTGCCCCTTTCATGGGGCACTGTCATAGGAGGAAAAGACAGAACTGTGTTATGGGAGCCTTCTCTGAACAAAATCAAGTCATTTCTTGATTCACCCTCTCCCTGCTACACACACTCTGTTCAGAGCAGAGGGATCCACATCACATCACTCAATTCCTCACCCTTTTTCTTAAGGTCTCAGCATTCACTTTCAGCCCAAGACACACATGGCTCATTTCACAAACACAACAACATCTCCTATCTCACAGCATCTCTGCACTTCTCCATGGGGCTTCCAAGTAACACAACGATGTGACAGGACAGGTTTCCATCCTGGAGGGAAGATCACAGCTAGTGCAGAAACCTCAAGGAGACAACCAAGTGTCCTCATTATGGCATTTGATGAAGGGAGATTCATCTCCTTCCACAGCACCACTCAACGCACTGCCCACAGCCTCACAGTTCAGAGAAAAGCTGGGACAGGGGTTCCCATAGACACAACTGCAGGAAAGGAGCCACCATGTCAGGGTGTGACTCTGCAGCTGAAACTCCCATCCCCAGAGAGCCTGGCAGCAAGAACAAGAGAACAACAGCTGAAACACAGACAAGGGGAGAAAGAGGAAGAAGGAGAGTGAGAGTCTGTCTGGGAGACACCAGGGCAGAGGCAGCCAGGCACGCAGACAGCGTTATCCTTCCCCAGCTGTGCAAGGCCCCTACCAAATACCAACAGTGCCGGGCAGTTGCTCTCAGCCCCTGTGCTCTAGAGAGGGCACTGGAGCTGTGGCTGCAGAGAAGGTGGTTCAGCTTGGATCCCAGATCCCTGAGGGCATATTCTTTGCTGTGTGGGAGAGGAGATAAAGGACCTTTCTTAGAGAAAGGTGTTTTCTTTGGAGGGGATCACACAGAGTTTTTACAAATTTTCCCTCCTACAGTAGTTCCTGCTTTAGTTTGCTCTCATTCCCTGATGGTGTCTCTGCTGCCTGGATCTTTTCCTCCTTGGAGGTGTTTCCCTGTCTCATGTCTTTTCCTTGCTCACAAACCTGAGCCCAAATAATTTACACTCACCTACACAAACCTGCCTGTTTGCAGGACACTGACTGCTTGCACGTTCGTTTTCGGAGGTTCAAAAAGGCAGAAGAAACAGATGGGCCCAGCAGAGGTGGTGCTGGTGTGGTCCACGGGCAGGGAAGTTGATATATGTATTTTAGGAGGAGCTGTAACCAGACCTTCTGACCACTCAGGGAAACAGCTGAAGAACCTCAAAATTGTTTAAACTTCAAAAGCCTTTCCTGTTTTTCTCTTTCCCTCCCTTCTCCCCCTTCATCAAGTCCCTGACCTCAGAGCAGGAAACTGAAAACTTAGGTAATGTCTTTATCTTTATATAAAACTCTACCCTGACATCCCTCTGAAAATGTTCTCTATGAAGATTGCTGTTGCTGATCTGGAGCTATGAGCAGCCCTGACACACACAGCACCCTCTCAAGAGCAGAAGGAATTTTCCTACTATTTCAGGGCTCACTCCTTCCATCCACAGCTTCTCCCCACAGCCCATAGGAAGGTCCCCAGGCAGGCTGAGCGCTGACCCTGGCAGGGGGCAGAGTCCCTGCCCTGGCACACAGACCCCGGGCTGCCAGGACCCTCCTCTCAAGGACAGGCCAGGGCATCCTTGAGTGCACAGCCCTGCACTCATCCCCAGCACAAGGCAGCCCTCATGCCCTATCCCTCTGACAGTGCCACAGGGGAGCCCTGCTCGGCAGTAGGTTCTTCTGCTCTACAGCAGAGACACTGGGAGAGTCATCCTGACAGATCCTGCAAACTGTGGGATGTGCCAGCTTTAGGGGATCCCTCCAGGAGCCTCACATGCATTGTCGTACAGCCAGAAACTTACTGTGTGAAGGGCTGTGAGTATGCATCCCTCAGTGATCTCTCAGGATGCTCCCACCGCACACTGCCTTTAACCTCTCTCTGCCTCCCTCCTCTCCCCTCTCGCCTGCAGGCAGTGCCCTCAGCCCTGCTGTGCTTTGCAGAGGAGCTGCTCCTGGGCAGTGTTGGATCTTTGCAAGTGCTGCCCACTTGCCATGAGCTCCCTCCATCCCAGGAGCCCAGCCCAGCTCAGCAGCAGAAGGGCAGTAAAAGGCAGCACTCCTCTGGGCTCCCTGGAGGTGTCCCTGGGGCTCCAATGGCTGAAGGAATCCCTGATGTTCCCTCCCTCAGCTGGGCAGAGATATTTCTTTCCTGCAGTGACTATACAACCCTTCCCTTCAGTGTTAAGAAAAAGGCATGCAAGTTACAGGGGGGCAATGAGAGAAATGGTAGGGCTGAGGAGGTGAGGAGCAAGGCTGTCCATGCAGTGTCAGACCTCAAGGGACTGCTTCTCCATGCTGCCCAGACCTCGTGAGGAGACACTCTGCATCAATGTCAATTGGAAAATGGTTCTGTTACCTCTTCTCTGAGCTGATATTTAATGAAAGAAAAACTTCATGTTAAAACATATTTTTATTAGGGGTGATTTTAAAACTTCCAGTTTAACCTCTCTGGGAAATGACTCTAATGAGCTGTACAAGCCTTGAAGACCTGAAGAAAACTGCAGGAAGAGAAATAGCTCTTTAAGGATTTCTGTATTTTAATGAGACCCAGGATGTATTCGCTGCTGAGTCATTGAACCTCAGCTGCTTCAAAGAGATTGAGCAAATCTCTAAAGAAGTAAAAGGCAAAACTCAGAAAATCTTGAAGTATTAATTGGTCTCAGTGAGGATCGTTGGTGACAAAGTCCCCGCAGGGAATCGTTAGAGCAGATAGTTGGAGGCCATGATTGCAGGGAGGCAAAAGCACTGTGCAGGCATCTGTAAGGCTGAGAAAAGCTTTGGTTTGCTTGGTGAAGCAGAAAGGCCAAGCCCTGACCCCCAGGGAAGGTAGATCTGGCTGTGACTACAATGACCCTGGTGTCATGAACTTTCTCACATTGCTGAATCAAAGTCAGAGCAGTTATTCCATTTCATGCCAATCACAGGCCCGTAGAGTTACTTGAGATGCCAAGGCTCTCACACACAGCTCCATGCAGGTGCAGAAGAGTTGGGTCATAGAAGGGTGAGGTCATAAAAATCTTGTGTCATGGAAGAGTCATAGAAATATCAATTCCAAAAAGTCTTACTGTAATCAGGTCGTGGAAGGGTTAAAGAAGAGTAATGCCATAGAAGAGTTAGACGAGAGTCAGGTCAGAAGATTCAGGTGATAGTCATGTCAGGACATAGAAGGATTTTGTCACAGAAGAGTTTGATCATAGAGTCAGAGAAAAGTCAAGTCATAGAAAGCCATAAAAAGGTCAGATAAAGTTGGGTCATAGAAGACTTCTCCCAGAAGATCTGGTTCACAAAAGGCTCCAGTTTTAGAAGAGTCAGGCCATAGAGGAGTCACGGAAGCGTGGGGTGGTAGAAGAGGCAAGTTATAGGAGATTTTATTTTGGAAGATACATAGAAGGTTTGAGTCATAAAAGGGTCATGTAAAAGTTGAGTCACAGAAAGGTCATAGAAGTGTCGAGTCATAGAAGCATCATAGAAGGGCTGAGTTCATGTAGAAGAGTCAGGTCATAGACGTGAAAAGTCATAGAATCATAGAATGACCCGGGTTGGAAAGGACCCATAAGGATCATCAATTCCAACTCCTATTCCTGCGTAGCATAGTCCCAATATTCACACTATGATTCTGAGGGCATTGTCCATAGAGGAGGTGGCTCATATAATATTCAGGGCATAGAGGTGTCATAGAAGAGTCAGGTAATAGAGGGTCAGGTCAGAGAAGGGTCTGTTAATAGTAGGATTGGGTCATAGAACAGTTGGGATATGGAAGGTTCAGGTCCCACAGTGTCCCAGAAGAGTTGGATCATAGAACAGTCCGGTGATAGATGTGATCTGATCGTAGAAGCAGCACAGATGACTCATGTCATAGAAAAGTTGGGTCATAGAAGAGTCATAGAATCTTGGTTCATAGAAAGTCACATCATGGATTAGTCATGAAATTGTCAGAGGATAGTCAGGTCATGGAAGGTCATAAAAGGGTTGTGTCATAAAAGGCTGGAGTCATAGAAGGGCCTGATCATATGAGAGATGGATCGCAGGAGAGCTGGATCATAGAGGAGTTGGGTCATAGAGGGTTATTAGAGGAAAAGTCACAGAAGGTTCGTGTAAGAGTTGGGTCATAGAAGGCTCATTTTTTAAGAAATGTTGTTACATAGAAGACTCAGATCATGGAAGGTTCGTGTCACAGACAAGTCAGGAGAAGGATGGGGTGACAAGAGAGTTGTGTCAAAGAAGACTTTAATCGTAGGATGTTTATAGAAATGTTGGGTCATAACTGGCTCATAGAAGAGTTGGGATATAGAAAGATCAGGTCATAGAAGTCTTGGGTCATAGAAGCTTCAGGTGATAGAAGGGACAATGAAGAGTCATTTATAGAAGAGTCTGGTCATAAGTGATTTATAGAATATTCAGGTCAAATGAGGGGATATAATAGACTCGGGTCACGAAATAATCGTAGAAAGGTCATATAAGTGTCAGGTCATAAAATAGTGGGGTCGTAGAAGAGGTGGCTCATATAAGAGTTGCATCATGGGGGACTAATATGAGGGCCAGGTCATAGAAATGTTGGGTCATACAATGAAGATGAGACAATATCTGAGCAAGGGAAATCCAGTCCCCTTCTCTTTGAGACATCTGGAAATGAGATCCAAGTGGGCAAGGTCTCGGGCATAGCCTTTAGTTCCCCTGCTCATCCATTGGCCGTTTCTGAAAAGGACATGTGGCATATGAGGCATAGACTCAACTTGTGGTGTACATGAGGCAGAGTTTATTTCTCAGGCAGTGCGAGTGAGACAAGTGAGCCAAATGCTTATTCTACAAGCAGTACATTACGCATCTTTTACCCGGATGCTCGTCCTTCTATGGCTGCCACCCCGATAAGGCAGCTGTTGGCAGAAGTTGTCTTCCCCCTGCTTCTCACACTCTATGTAGCAATCCACTATCAGCATTCCCATGCACTCAAATCCTGTTTACTTCAGCATTTTCTCATACCCTTCTGTTTATTTCAGCAGCCTGCTCTTGTCCCTTTCTTCTACAGTGTAGAACACGTTAAGCATCTCAGCCTTTTCCTCATCCCCTGTAGCAATGTTCCCCTCCATATCCAATAAAGGATGGAGATTCTCCTTGGGTCTCTTTTTCTGTTCATGTATTTGTAAAAACACTTGTTGTCTCTTACAACAGTGGCCAATGTGTTTGAGCTGGGCTTTTGCCTTTCTAATTTTCTCCCCATACAACCTAAAGAGATCCCTGGACACTTCTAGAGCTGCCTGCTCTTTCTTTCAGAAGTGATAAACTTTCTTCTTCTTCTTGAGTCACAGCAAATGTTCCTTGTTCAGCCAGGCTGTTCTCTTCTCACTCATTTGTCTTGCAGCACATGGGGACAGCCTGCTCCATCACTTTTAAGATTTCCTTCTTAAAGAATGTCCAGCCTTCCTGGATCCCTTTTCCCTTCACAACTCTTTCCGAAGGGCCCACTTTCCAGACAGCAGGAGCGCAGGGCATGAATTTGCCCACCACTCTCTCCTTCCCTTTGCCACTTCTCCCACTGGGTTTCAGAGAGTCTGTATGCCAGTTTGGGGGTTGCGGTTCGTGCACGATGGAGCACATTTATATTTTCACAGAGTTACCTTATTAAAAATATAACAATTCGAAGTCAAAGTAAAACAAAATAGTGGTCATGGGGAAAAAAAAAGAAAGCAACCACCAATAACACCACCACTGCCCTTCCACCACCCCCCAAAACTGCAAACCACACTACAGAAAACAAACCCAAAAACTGCCAAGAGCTCAGCAACGTCGGATCCCAGAGACTGCATGGTCGCCCTGTCCCTGAATTCTATCAGCCGACTGCAAATCCATGACAGTGAGCAAAGCAGCTTGTGCCAGGGACTGTAACCTCTGCCAAGTTCCAAGTCAGCCAACGAGGCAAAAAGGAGGGAGAGAAGTCTTCCCATAAGCTGCATGTTGGGCTGTGTAAGCCTTGGGGGCCCATGCAGAGCAGACAAACTGGCCGGGGTTGTGAAGCCCAGGAGTAACAGAACTCCACAGTTCTTCTGGGCTGGCAGATCCACCTGGCTCCAAGGCAGCTTGTAGGTGTTGCCAGGTCTAGCCTCCTCTGCAGAAGTCAGCACTGGTTGTCAGCTCTACCAGGTTTTTTCGAGCTGTCAGTTCTTCCCAAATCCATGCAGCTAATAAGTCCACCTGGCACCACTAGGTTATCAGAACTGCCCAGCTACAGAGCAGCTGGTGACAGTGGCCAGGTCTACCTAGTTCTTCTGAGTTGCCAGATTGACCAAACTTGTCCAGGCCAGCATATCCATCCTGGGCCTTCAGGGCAGCAGATCTTCCCAACTCTACCCAGGTTGCCATGCGTACCTGGGTCCAGCAAGCCTGCAGGTCACACAGGACCGTCACGAAGCCAGGTCTACTTGCCTGTACCGCATACTAAACCTTATTATCTCTACTGGATTGCCAGGTCTACCCTTCTCTGTCAAGAGAGCAGGTCTACCCAGCTATGCTAAGTCGTCAAGTCCACCCAACACTGTCTCATTGCCAGGTCTAATAGTCTCCACTGGGCCAACAGGTCCACTAAGCTCTGCCCAGGTTATGTGGATTGTCAGGTCTACCACACTCACTGCGTCAGAAAGTCTACCTGCCTATGCCAGACGGCAGGACTTCTAATATGTGAAGTGTTGCCTGTTCTAACACGGAAGTGTCCATTGCCTGTCCCTGCCTGCGGTCACAGCACGACCACGCAGCACGGCCGTGACCAAGCTGCCAGAGCACTCAGGCCTTACAGCAAGGCCAGGGATCAGATAGCGAGTGTGGAAGGGGAAAGAGAACAGTTCTGGGAGTTCAAGCGCTGGTGCTGCTTTGCAATGCTGTCATGCTGGAACTGCCACCCAGGAGGGTCTCATAGTGCAGGGGTTTGCAGATGGAAACATAACGGTCGTAGGACATGAT
Organism: Dromococcyx pavoninus; assembly: GCA_033558185.1. Taxonomy (NCBI): domain Eukaryota; kingdom Metazoa; phylum Chordata; class Aves; order Cuculiformes; family Neomorphidae; genus Dromococcyx; species Dromococcyx pavoninus. Next base: position 1,296,242 of record JAUMJL010000133.1, on the reverse strand, counting down.
GGTGAGAATAGAATACTGTGCGCCAAAAAGAACAATACAAAGAAGAAAAGGGAAACACATCCCGAGTAGGTTATTTCCCTGGTGTCCCAGAAGGAATTGACCATGGATTTGGGGACAGTTGTTGATATGCAGCCAAGGTCAAGGAGGAGAGGTTGAGGAGGAAGAAGTACATGGGGGTGTGGAGGTGGTGGTCACAGGCTGTGGTGGTCACAGGCTATGGTGGTGATGATGAGGCCGTTGCCCAGGAGGGCAACCAGGTAGATGCCCAGGAAGAGCCAGATGTGCAAGAGCTGCAGCTCCCGTGTGTCTGAATGCCAGGAGGAGGAACTGCATGATGGAGCTGCTGTTGGACATCTGCTACGTCTGGGTACGGAAGTCCTGTCTTTGGAGGCAAAGGCAGTGATAATGAAGACTTTATTCTCTGAATAAAACCTCTCTTGTTTTTCAAACTCACACCCAACCTTGGCCTTTTCATTCCAGGAATACTTTTTTCTTCTCCTCGGCTCAAGCTGTGGGTTGTGCACGCTGAGGCTGCCTTTGGAATCAGGGTGCTACTCTGTGGGCTCCAGAGGTCTCAGCCCTGCTGTGCAGAAAGTGTAGGTAAGAGAAACCAGGAGCGATCTCAGGTTAAATCCAATCCTGATATCCAAGGTATTTCAGCACTGACCCTCCTACTAAGAAGAGCTGTGCTGGCTTTGCCTTTATTTTTCTCCCCATTACATTGGATGTTATCCGGAGCTGTGAGCGTCTTTGACCCATGCAGCACCCTCTCCGCAGAACAAGGACCCTGCAAGAATCTTCCGGGGGTCCCTCCTTCCACACACAACTTCTCCCTACAGCGCCATGGGGATCTCCCTGGTGGGCGGCAAAGTCCCTGCCCCAGCACACAGACCCTGGGCTGCAGGGACCCTGCTCTGAAGGACAGCCCGCAGCACCCCTGCCTGCTCACTAAGCTTCAACCCTGCAGATGTCCCCAGAAGGCAGCTGTCATACCCTGTCTCTCTGATGGTGCATGAAGGAATCCTCACTCTGCGGAATGTCCTTCTCTTCTACACTGGAAACGAGGTTAGAGTTGACCTGAAAGAACACAGGAGCTGTGGGATGTTCCAGGTATTTTGGATAACTCCAGGCACCACGGCTGCTTCCTCCCCTCCCGCCCCCGCACTAGGAGACACCCTGTAAAGGGCTGTGATGGTTTCTCCACTTGTGTAGTCTCAGCATCTTCCCACTCTGAGCTGGTGGAACTTCTCTCTGCCTGCTCCTGCAGACACCTGCAGGCAGTACTCTCAGCCCTGCTGTGCTTTGCAGAGTAGTTGCTCCTGGCTAGAGCTGGCTCTTTTTTGCGCTGACCACTTACCATGAGCTCCCTCCATCCCAGGAGCCCAGCCCAGCTCAGCAACAGAGGAGCAGCCCAAGACATTTAATGACCCCTTGGGAGGGTTTTTCTCCATCAACATCAGACACTGAGAAGATCAAGAAGCCTCTCCAGAATTCAAAGTCAGACAGTAACTCCAAAGTTTACTCAAGTTTTAATGGTCCCCACTGAGGGACATCACTGACAGAGCCTCCACAGGGGATGTCAGAGCAGAAAACTGGAAGCAGTGATGACAAGTCAGCAAAGGTGGCTTTCGTGATGAGTAAAGTTTCATGTGTTACATCAGCCACCGGGAAAAACCCTGACCCCCCAGCCCCTGGAATGAGAGATCTTGTCCTTCACACGTTGGTCAGAGCTCTTCCTGGGGAAATGTGATGGGGGGGATGTGCAATTCCAAGGGCAGAAATAGGGTATGAAGCCTCTCAGGCTCTCAGGTGGGAACAAGGAGTTAAGGAAGTCTTAGCGCTATTTCTCCTCACAGACATCAGTGACAGAGACGACAGCCATGGCCAAGGGGAAAAGAACCTTGGCCCTGTTGTGAGCTTTCAGCCTTGCCACAATCCTCCATCACCTGTACCACAGGCTGTCCCATGGTGTCCCACCCCTGCAGCTCTTTCCCTGTAGGCTGTACACATCCACCCTGCTGCTGCACTTTGCTCTCGCCTGATTGTTGTCCACCCTCTTCAGATTTCTCTCCTTCTTTCCTGACGTTTTAATGAAACGCAAAGGCCTGTGCTGACCCAGCCTTACTCTGGGGTAGGTGTGGCACTACAGAACTGCCATTCAAGTGACATTTCTTTCTGTTGACATCTCTCTCAGCTCTACTGAACCACCGAAGCTGTTGTCTGTTGCCTTATTTAGTTTTCATATTTTTTACCACTATGAATTAGCTCCACCATCTCTGAAAACACCTTTCAGGCCACCTCAGGCTACTCTGACACTTCCCAGAACCTCCAAAGAAGCCCAGATCCCTCTGCTATTTTAAGGACCTTGGTCCATCAGGCCATATATTTGAGGCCCCAAACCCCACATTGGCAGATCTGCACGGGACACTCTCCAGATTCTTTCCACTTCTCTGTCACAACCCAGTGTGGATAGTTCAGATGTCATTGTGGTGAGACCCTGGGTCTCATTGTGACATTAATGGGTTCAGTGCCCACGGAACTAAATGAAGGCAAGGCAATGCAAAATGATTGATCCAAAAAGGAATTCTTTTTTGCAGGCATTCTTAGGCAAAAGATTAGCATTAGCTGCAAGATCTGTGTTAAGGGGAAAGGAAGAAAGGGAGAAAAAAGAGAGAGAGGGAGAGAGAAAAGTACAAGGACATCACCTGGTCTCCAGTCCTTCCTTCTCTCTCTTAGGAGGGTGGGCGTGTTGTTAATGCCCATCTTGCAGAGTACTGTTTATAGTTTTTGGTGAGCCTGCACAGTCTTTCTTCTAGAGAAGTTCTAGAAATGAGTTTGTGAGGCTAAGGGGGGCTCTGGGGTCTGAGATACCATCATGCCCCTGCTCTCCATACTGGTAACACTGCAGCAGGACCTCCATGGGCAGCAAGCACAGCTGGGCTGCTGGCAAGAGTGAGATAAGGTGTTGAAGGACACAGCCTCTGCTGCAGCCTCAACACTGCTTTAAGGCAGGAAAAGAAGTGGTTGAAGGCAGCCAAAACCAGTCAGTCTCTTACACACTTCCAGGTCCTTTTCAGAGAGAGAGCTTTACAGACACTGTTTCCTGAACCTGTATTTTTGCATGGGATGCTGAGACGAAAGTGCAGAATTCAGCCCTTGGCCTTGCTGAATCCTATCTCATGGGCCTCAGCCCACTAATCCAGGCTGTCCAGGTTCCTCTGCAGAGCCTCCCTGCCTCCAGCAGATCAACACTCCCACACAAATTGGTGTCACATGGAAACTCTCTGAGGGAGCACTCAGCTTCCTCAACCAGATCATTGATGAAGGTATTTGAACAGAATTGTCCTCAGCATAGCCCTGGGGACACTGCTTGTGTCCAACCACCAACTAGACTGAGCTCCATTCACCACAGCTCTCTGGGATCCCCCATCCAGACAGCTTTTTACCCAGTGAAGAGCACGCCTTTCCAAGCCATGACCCACCAGCTTCTCTGGGAGAATGCTTTGGGAAACAATCCTAAAGGCATTCCTCAAGTCCAGGTAGACAATACCCACAGTCTTCCCCTCGTCCACTAAATGGGTCACTTGATGATAGAGGGAGATCAGGTTGGTCAAACAGGACCTGCCCTTAATGAACCACTACTGGCTGGGCCTGGTCCCATGGTTTTCCTGAATTTACATGGTGAGCACATTCAAGATGAATTACTCCATAATCTTCTCCAGTACTTAGGTCAGGATGACAGGCCTGGAGTTCCCTGGATCAACCTTTCAGTACATCTTGTAGATGGGCATCACATTGACAAGCTCCCAGTTGTTTGTGACCTTCTCTGTTGATCAGGGCTGCTGATAAATGACAGAGATTGGATTGGCAAGATCCACTGCTGGCTCCCTCAATAGTCTTGGGTGGATCTCATCTGGCCCCATAGACTTGTCTGGTGTGTCATGTCCCTAAACCTTTCTTCTTGGATTGTGGGGGCTCCCTACTGTGCTCCCCACCCCTGTCTTCTAGTTTAGGTGGTTGAGCACCCAGAAAACAGCTGGTCTGACTATGAAAGTCTGAGGTGAAGAAGGCATTAAGCACCTCAGCCTTCCGCTCATCCTTTGTGGCAATGTCCCCTCCAGCATCCAATAAAAGATGGAGAATCTCCTTGCCTCTATTTTTCTTCTGCATTTCTGGAACGGGTTTATATTACTCTTCACGTCTGTAGCCAGATAAAGTTCTAACAGGGCTTTGGCCCTTCTAATTTTCTCCATGTATAACCTCACAATATCCTTCTAGTCTTCCAGAGCTGCAGATTCCTTCTCCTAAAGCTCATAAACTCTCTTTTTTTTTATCTTTGTTGAAGCCAGAGACCTCTGTTCAACCAGACCTTTCTTCTCACCAGTTCATCTTTCAGCACATGGGGACAGCCTTCTCCTGTGCCTTCATGATGAGAGAGTTGGGGTTTTTCAGCCTGGAGAAGAGAAGGTTCTGGGGGACCTCATTAGTGGCCTTGCAATACCTGAAGGGGCTACAGGAAAGCTGGAGAGGGACTTTTTAGGAGGACAAGTAGTGATAGGATGAAGGGGCTTCAAAATAGGATGGGAAAGATTCAGATTAAACATTAGGATACAATTCTTCATGATGAGAGTGGTGAGACACTGGCACAGATTTCCCAGGGAAGCTGTGGCTGCCTCCTCCCTGGAAGTGTGCAGGGCTCGGTTGGATGGGATCTTGAGCAGCCTTGTATAGTAGGAAGTGTCCCTGTCCATGGCAGGGGGTTTGGAACTGGATGACCTTTAAAGTTCCTTCGAACCCAAACCATCGTGTGATTCCATAATTTAAGGTCCAACATTTCTATGACTCAGGATTCTACTTTTTATGACTCTGTATGACTCGACCCTTCTTTAACTCCTCTATGACCAGAATCTTCTATGCCCTGACTCTTCTATGAAATGCAAAAATCACATTCCATAGCTAATGTCACTGTTAAGCCCATGTTCTTTTATTACAGTGCTGGGGTTGGACCGGGATTTTTCCTAATCAATACTCCTGACAAAAAAACCTACTGAGTTTTTTTCCACATGTGTTACATATTCATCAGTCCCCCTGGAAATCATTAACATATTCTACACCCATTCCCAGAAATGGTTACATAGTCATTAGTAGCTCTATTCCTGGGTCTTTGCTACCATCTCATGTCCATTTAGGCACACTGCAGACCTGGTGCTCATGTACTTCATTAACTATTCCCATCTTCATCTTTCTCACTTGTCCTCTGGGTGAACTCTTATGTTAAGGTTCTGTTTTCCCGTCAAAACGGATCTTGTCGAGTTCTTAATCCACACTCCTTCCTGAAGACCTTTTTGCTTTCCAGAGACCTTGCTCAGAGTTGAGAATATTGAGATAAACAGATAAGACTGTGAGGAATTATACCCCCTCTCCACACATCACCTCGGGAGTTCGGGGCTTCCAATGGGGACAGGGACCATGCCCACCCCATCCTGCACATCCCCATCACAGGGTCATGATATCAGGGCTGAGAGGCTGAGGTTGTCAAGGTGGTCAGTCTGAGAGGCTGAGGTGTTAAGGCTGAGGTGTCAAGGTGTTGAGGTGTCAAGATAGAGAGATGGAAGTGTTGAAGTGGATAGGCTGAGGCATCAAGTCCAAAGGGTGTCAATGCTGAGAAGCCAAAGTGTTTGTCTTGGTGCTGGGAGGCCAAAGTGTCAAGTTTTTGAGGATCTGAGTCTGAGAGGCTGAGGCATGGAGCTGTTGAGGCTGAGGCATCAGGGCATTGAGGATGAGGCATGTAGGTGTCAAGGCACCAAGGTGTCAAAGCCAAGAGAGTTCTGTCCCCTTCCCCCTTGGAACCTGGTTCAAAGCCCTCTCAATGAGCCCCACCAACAGACGGGCAAGAATCCTCTTCTACTTTGAGACACCTGAACCCCATTTGTCACCAGCAGACCCGGTGCAGTGTAAACCTCCCCGTGATCGAAAACACCAAAATCCCACCCATGGCACCAGTTTCTGAGCTACATTTTAATGTCAGGTGAGTTTTCCTGTCCCTTTCCTTATTCTCCTGTCGGATCCTATTCCCTACCATGCACCAGCTTCAGGGAAAACTGAGCAATACACTGGGCTATTCAACATTGCCCTGAAAGCACTGGAAGAGGGACATGAAAGACTGGGATAAACATTGGGCAGAAACCACCTGGTTTGTTAAGAGAAGGGCATCCCCCAATCAAGCCGGTCCTACTCCATCAACCCCTCTCCACATGGTAGGAGGGGATAAAGTCCCTGTGTTACATGAAAAGAATTGGCTGGGGAAAACTGTCTGGGTTTCTCCTGCTGTGGACAAAGACAAACCCACCCGTGGTGTTGCTTTCACTCAAGGGTCTGGACACACTTGGTGGGCAATGCTTAAGGATGGTGACGCTCAATGTGTACCTCAAGGAAATCTACTCTGGGTAAGAATGCTCAATCTTAACCTGTATAATGTTAAATGCAAGATAATACTAACAGTGTTCACTGAGAGTTTTCCAGAATAAGAAGGCAGATTCATCATGTGATGTACAGTGACCTTCTCGAGGCTGACACCTCTAACCTGCAGCCTGTCATAAAGAACCACAATGAGTCTTCATACTATTCTTCTTTCCCTGAGACACTGCTAAAATGAATGGACAACCACAGTCATGAACATAATGAACTTTTGTGTGGATAAATCATGAATTAACATTTTACATGTGTATATATATTTATTTGAAGATGTAAGTGGTGGTTACCTGAGCATGACGTAAACGGTATGGAATAAGTGGTACAGTATTATGGTTAGAGTTAAATTGGGGTTGGTTTCCTGACACTGGCTCAGTCTTGTTAAAGTAATTTTATTTTCTGAAAGCTAACTGCATGTTTTTCAGACAGATTCCCTCTAGAGGTGATAATATGGAACATTGGTATTTAGAAAGGTCAATGTTTTTATTCTTATTCATCTGGTAACCAAGGCCATCCTCGAGCTGGTGAAGAAGGTCACACCTGCAGGGAGGGGCGGACAGGACATGTGACCCCAAACTGACCAAGAGAGGATTCCATCTCATATACATCAGACTCGGTATAAAACTGAGAGATAACAAGGGTCTCCCTCTCTTCTGTGTGGGCAGACATACAGTCAGGACTTCGTCTGTCTGTCTGCCCCAGTCCCAGAGCTGTGCATTCCTGTATCCAGTTCCTGAGCTCACCTTCCTCCTAGTCTTGGACCCTTTACCTCTTAGGACAAGAGGAAATGGCCATAAATTGTGCCAGAGGAGGTTCAGACTAGATATTAGGAAGAATTTCCTTACCGAAAGGGTGGTCAGGCACTGGAAAAGGCTACCCAGGGAGGTGGTTGAGTCACCATCCCTGGAGGTGTTTAAAAAATGGGTACATGAGTTTTTGAGGGACATGGTTTAGGGGAGTATGGGAGCGATTGGACTCGATGATCTCAAAGGTCTTTTCCAAACGGAACATTTTATGATGTCTGCTTTGCAGCATTTGTGGTGACGTACAATCATCAAAGGTTGTGGGCATGATTTCATGTATTGTACATATGAAATATATTTGTATATATTTTATTATTTCCTTATTGTTTGCCTTATTATTATATACTATTTTTTTATTGTTGTTATTAATTTAGTTAAAGGTGTAGTTTTAGTTTCCAACCTACAAACGTTTTCCTCTCATTTCCCTTTCCCTGGAGGTGGAGGGGAAGGGAACTAAGAGCTCAACTGCTCAGTTTTAGCTACTGAAATTGGCTGGGCTGGTGCTAAACCGTGAAAGTACTTGGGGACATGGTCTGGTGACAGACTTAGCAGGGCTGGATCCGTGGTTGGACTTGATGACCTTAAAGGTCTTTTCCAACCAAAATCATTCTATGATTCTATGTGATGATGAAGTGTTGGCTGAGGCGCTGGGCTCAAAGAGTTATAGTAAACGGAGCACTACCTGGCTGGCACCCAGTCACTACTGGTGTTACCTAGGGTTTAATTTTAGGGCTAGGTCTCTTTGTTGGCTTTGTCAATGAACATGACATGGGAGTTGAATACACACTAAGTTTGCCAATAATACTAAAATAAGAGGATCCAGTGACTGTCTTGAAGGCAGAGAGGCCTTATACAGAGATCTTGATACGTTAGAGGTAATCATCAACCAAATGACATTCAGCAAGGCAAATGCCATGTTCTGCACCTGGGACGGTGCAATAATGGAGGTACATATAGGTTGGGGACATCATGCTGGAGTGTAGCCCGGTAGACAGGGATCTGGGGGGTTGATGGTAAGCTTAGTATGAGTCAACTGGTGACTGAAAGGGACAACTGTGTCTTGGAGTGTGTTAGCACAGGGTACCCAACCAGGTGAAAGAAGTGACAGTCCCACTATACTCAGCATTAGTGTGGCCTCATCTCAAATAATGTTTGCAGTTTTGGGCTCTGCAATATAAGAAGGATTTAAAAATGTTTGAATGTGTCCAAAGGAAGGCTAAAGCATGGTGAAAGGACAAGAGGGCATGACTTACAAGGAGCAGTTGAGGATACCAAGTTTGTTCAGCTTAGAGAAGATGAGACTGAGGGGTGTCCTCATTGCTGTTGACAACTTCCTCATGAGATAGACAGAGGGATGTCCTGATCTCTTCTCTCTCATGTCTGGTGACAGTGAAGGAGTGACTTAATGCTGCATCAGAGGAAGTTCAAACTGGATATTAGGAAAAAGTTCTGATTGAGATAGTGGTCAAGCACTGCAACAAGCTCCCCGGGGTAGTGGTCACGGCCCCAAACCTGTCAATGCTTAAGAAGTGTTTGGACAATGCTATTAGAGATATGATTTAATGTTTAGGTTGCCCTCTGTGGAGTCAGAAGTTGAACATGTTGATCCTCATGAGTTCATTGCAAATCAGGATATTCTATGATTCTATGATTTAATTTTATAAGATCTGTGTTATAGTCACAAATCTAATCCCTCCAGATTGCCTGAGCCTGACTGTCCCTTCTCAGAGGATGGACGAAGTCTGGCAGGGAGGGTGCTGCAAACACACTGAGTCCAAGGCAAATGGGGACTTTGTCCGCAGTGGGGAATGGTATCAGGACAGGAAGAGATATTTTTTTAATCAGTCTCTGCAAGGAAGAAATAACTAAAAGAGCCTGATTGTTCCTAGTCATTACTTAGGAAAAATGCTTGTGTCTTGAGTTCAGCACAAATTTGTTACTGAGAATTGCCAGTGGTATTTTTGGCATGCCTAAGAGAAACGGATCAGCTCTAATTATGCCCATTGCTACCAATTAACACTTCCTCTTACTGGGCATGGACACAGAAGTCCATAGGAGGAATAACTAATACACACCACCCTCTCCATAAGAACTGGTAGCTGTTGTCCACCTGCCAAAGGGAAAGGAGGGACAGGTCTGACAGAGAGGCTGGTGATGCCTCCAGCCACAAGTACACAAAGGGCTGCAAGGTTACTTCATGCTTAAAGATCCTTCTGGTCAGTGCAGGTATTGTTTCTGGCTCCTTTTTCCCCTTGCTCCACAGATTTCCTTTCTGCATCCCTATTTTGCAGTGCTGGGGGTTGGAGGCGAGGAGTGGGAAAGGCCCTGTAGCAGAATCCTAAACTCACCCTGGCATGCATCAACTCTTGCAGAATGAAGAAGGTCTGAGTCTCATTTATTTAAGACTCTTTTGCATCACTGCCCTTTTTTTTTTTTTGTGAGGAAGAAAACATCCCAGCTATGTCCACCACTATCCTAGGGGAAATCGTTCTCTTGTTCCTGGGAAGAGCTAAGACTCTTCCCCACTTGCTTCCTCTTGGAAAGCACTGCAGCACCAGCTTCCCTTACTGGAATAACCCTCAGGGTGAAGAATTGCCATGGGTTTGCAGTAGGAGTTAGCTGTGCTGCTCAAACGTGCTTTACCTGTTTTGTTCTCCATCCACTCAGGACAGCATTGCCAGTGGCTCCAGCAGTTCTGCTTTATACAGCTCTGCACATGTTGCCAAGAGCTAACACAGCCTTTGTATGAGTGAGAGGCTCTGAAATGGCTTCCTCTCTTGCAGGTCACAGGAGCTCTTCCATTCACTTTCCTAAAATCACAGCTTGCAAGAAAGTCTTCATAGACGTTCCTCCAGCTCTCCAACTCCAGGCTGTAACTTTCCTGCCCTTACAGTGATTGCCAGTGATGTGCTTGTGCATAGCTCGGTCATGCCACTTTCTCGACTGTGAAGATGAGAAGGGGATGGTGCTTTTCAGGTGGGTTCCAGCTACTGTGTCATCACAGCTCCCCAGATCACATAAGGGAAGGAACCATGTGTCCTTGAGCCACCTGTGTGCTCTTGGGAGCCACAGCAAGGCCCGGAGCTGCGCACAGCACCCACAAGCTGTTGCATGTCCCAAGCCATCACAAAACATCATCATTGACCCAGGACGACAACCAACACTGCAGGCAGTAAGGCCAGGAAAGGGTTTTAGTGAGGGATGCTCAAGCAATTTCACTTTGTCACAGCCGCATGCCATCTTGTACTTTCTGTGACCCAGGTGTTGTTTCTCTGACTGCCCAGCAACCTAAGAAAACCTTTCATTCCTATGGGGAACAACAACCAAACCCTGGCCACAGACTTCATCTTCCTGGGCTTCTCCAGCCTTGCAGAACTGCAGAAACTGCTTCTTGTGGTGTTTTTGCTGCTGTACCTGATCACTCTGAGCATGAACACCACTGTAATGATTATCATATTGGTTTATCAGAGCCTTCACACAGCCATGTATATTTTCCTTTGCATCTTGTCATTTGCTGAGACTTGCTACACTTTTGTTATTGTCCCAAAGATGCTGGTAGACTTGACAGCAGAGAGAAAAACCATTTCCTTCCTGGGCTGTGCTGTACAAATGTACTTCTTCCTTTTCTTGGGGTGCTCCCACTCCTTCCTCCTGGCAGCCATGAGCTATGACCGCTGTGTTGCTATCTGCCACCCCCTGCACTACAGCAGCATCATGACTTGGCAAGTGTGTGCTCAGCTGGTGGTTGCTTCTGCTCTGAGCGGCTTCCTGGTTGCCCAGGTGGTTACCTCCTTGATATTTTGCTTGCCCTTCCAGGCATCCAAGAAACTCAACCATTTCTTCTGTGACATCTCCCCTGTCCCCCGAGTTGCCTTTACTCGCACAAACCTCAGTGAGGCCATTATCTTCACACTGGGTATCTCTGTCCTTATGAACCCTCTGATGCTGATCCTCATTTCATATCTCTTCATTGTCTTGGCCATTTTGCAGATCCCTTCAGCCACAGGGAGGCACAAAGCCTTCTCCACCTGCAGTACTCACCTGATAGCAGTGATTGTTCATTATGGCTGTGCCTTTTTCATCTACCTGAGACTCAACACCAGCTACTCATCAGATCAGGATGTGTTGATCTCTCTCACTTACACCATCCTCACTCCCTTGCTCAGCCCTATGACTTACAGCCTAAGGAACAAGGATATCAAAATGGCTCTTCAGAAAGCAATCAGGAAAACATAACATCCCAGAAGTTTTTGCAGTGAAGAGGTTAAGATTAGCTGCTTCCTCACTGGGTATTTTCAGCCAACACTTCCACACCCTTCCACTTCCAGAAAAAAACACTCTATTTCCATGCATCCTCTTTTGTTCACAGAGGAGATTTCAGGACTGACATAGCAGCTAATCAGGGCTGCTAAGAACCTGACATTAAAAATCCACACATTGCAGTCACAGAAAGACTGGAAACACGAACTGCAGAGAAACATAATTTTTGCAAAATTGGGAAACCCAAATTTTCGCTCCAATGACAGTTTCTTAGATACAAATATTTCACTTTGACTAAATAAAAAACACAGATGTGAAATAATTTCACAGTGGCACTCCTGTTTTTTTTTGTTTTCCAGGAGACTTCAAACACAGAATCACATTTGTATTGTGTATCCAGATACCAGTGGCCTCTGACACCTGCCCATCTATGTGGTATGGTGGTGCCCATCAACAAATCCTGCAAGGCAAGTGAACTGCTTCAAATTTCATCGCCTTCCTTTGCCATCGACTAAATTTATGCACATAGCCACAAACCAAACCTCAGATATGTTCATTTTTTGACCTGTGAGAAACTGCCATAAATCTAAGACCTTACGCACTTGCAAGGCGTGTGTCCACCAGCTTCAGTGAGGATGAGATGCGCCTACGGAGAGGCTCTGCAGGAAGAGTTCTCTTAGGAAAATTAATGAAATACACTGACTGTGTTTTTCCCAAATCAATGGAACCATCTATGAAAGTGGAATTATAAAAACTGGGAAATCAAATATTTTCAGGAGGAAAAGACCCTGTGGCAGAGTTCTGCAGAAATACTCAATTTTAAAATGATGCTCCATCTTCTTTCAGAACTTTTGCAATGTGTAGTCAAATGTTTCCCCTCTCTCCACCTGTGGGATTGTCCAAGATCTTTCTCAGGACAGTCCTGTGATTTGGTCCCTCTTCCCAACTGAGTGATGGTCAGCACACACGTAATGCCCAGCCCTGAGCCACTGAGGGTCTCCCCAGCAGAGTTCTTGAGGACTAAACAAAGGAAACAGATTTCATTTTCTGGACTGAATGATATCGCAGAAGGCTATAAACAACAACAAGTAAAAAACACACTAAAAAGCACCTGAGATTTTTCTTTGATTTTAGGGAATTTTTATCACATCAGAGATACAGTCACATTTCCTCCAGAAGTTTGCATGTTACATTGCAATTTCTATAGTTTTAACCTGGTAGAGTTTTCTCTCCGAAGAATAAAGAAAGTTTTGACCATTGACACTTCCCGACACAGAGACGTTAACCTTTCTTGTCATGCCTGTTCACTGCGAATATCAGTGCTCTTTCCAACAGGTAGCCTACATCAAAGATTTTTGGTGTTTCCGTATGTGGTGTTGAAATGAGAGGCTTAAAAGTTGTAGCCCACTGAACAGCTTAGCTCCAGATTCAAGACCATTTCTCAGCCACAAGATAAGACAAGAGGAACCTTACAGATAATCACAACTGGAATCACATTGTCTGCAAGATCCACCCTGCAGCAAGAAACCAGTTTTAGTCTAATATGTGGTTAACAGCCTGGAACAACTCAGCATTCCAGCCAAAGGTGAAAAGTACAAGGAAGGTGCAAGGAAGACTACTGTCTTCATCATCAAAGACCCCAGAAGGTGACCACCAGGGGACAGGGAGCAGGCACCAATGGGAAGGATAATGTATTCCTGGAACTAATTGTAATAACCCAGCCTAGTCCTGGAAATCTAATGAATATACATGTTTGTGTGCAATAAATACGTGCTTGCTTGAGCTCTGGGTGTGCAAATTAGGAGGAGCAATCCGCCTTGCACTTGGCACCACATCAATCATATCTGCTTTACAACTCTTTGTGAGTTGGAGAGTTTATTTCCACATGTCAGTGTTTCCTCTGCTCTGATGCAGTGTATCCCACCCCCTTCCCATTCATTGTGGGAATTTTTAACAACTTGTGTGAAGTCTTGGATGCAGCATTCCTCTTCACCTCCCACTGTGGCAGTCTTTATTTCTAGAGGATTTTGAAATACTAGAGATAGTCAAGTTTCCTCCAAAGTTTCATATGTCACATTGTAGGTTGTCTGACTGTAACTCGGTGGAATTGGACTCAAGCTACGTCAGGGAAAGTTTAGGCTTGATGTGAGGAAGAAGTTCTTTACTGAAAGGGTGATTGGCCATTGGAATGCGTTGCCCAGGGAGGTGGTGGAGTCGCCGACCCTGGAGGTGTTTAAGGGGAGATTGGATGTGGCACTGAGTGCCATGGTTTAGATGATGGTTGGTGTTAGTGTTGGGTTATAGGTTGGACTTGATGATCTCAGAGGTCCTTTCCAACCTTGTCATACTGTGATACTGTGATACTGTGAATTGCAGTCAACCAGAGTAAAGAGCCTTTATGGGCTCAGTGTTTCCCCTACACAGAGGCACTCTTGTTTATAATCCAATAGTTTTGGTGTTAATATCAGTCCTTTCTGTTAAGCTGAATATATCTAAGCTGTTTCAGAAACTTGTGTTTCCAGTCAACATGGGTTTATGAAAGACAGGTCCTGCCAGACCAACCTGATCTCCTTCTATGACAAGGTTACCTGTTTAATGGAGGGAAAAGCTGTGGATGTGGTGTACTTGGACTTCAGTAAAGCCTTTGACACCATTTCTCACAGCATTCTGATTGAGAAACTGGGTAACACTGGCCTGGATGGGCACACCCTCCACTGGGTTAAAAAACTGGCTGGATGGCCAGGCCCAAAGTATGGTGGCAAATTGAGTTAAGTTCAGTTGGAAACCAGACACAAATGGTGCTCCCCAGGGTTCAGTGCTGGGTCCAGTCCTGTTCAATATCTTTATCAATGATCCGGATGAGGGGACTGAGTGCACCCTTAGCAAGTTTACACATGACAACAAGCTGGGTGGAAGTGCTGACCTGCTTGAAGGAAGGGAGGCGCTGCAAAGAGATTTGGACAGGCTGGATCCATGGGCTGAGATCAATGGGATGAGGTTCAACAAGGCCAAGTGGCAAGTCCTGCACTTGAGACGCAACAAACCTATGCAGCGTTACAGGCTTGGGGAAGAATAGTTGGAGAGCTGGCTGGAGAAGAAGGACCTGGGGGTGTTGATTGACAACCGGCTGAATATGAGCCAGCAGTGGCCCAGGTGGGCAATGGCATCTTGACCTATGCCAGAAACAGCGTGGCCAGCAGGACTGGGGCAGTTATTGTGCCCCTCTACTCAGCATTTTTGGCGCTCCACCTCAAGTACTGGGTTCAGTTTTGGGCCCCTCAGTACAAGAAGGATGTTGAGGGTCTGGAAGGCATCCAGAGAGGAAAAACAAGGCTGGTGAAGGGGCTGGATAAAGAGTACTGCAAGGAGAAACTGAGGGAACTGGGGATGTTTAGCCTAGAGAAGAGGCTGAGGGGAAACCTTATTGCTGTGCACAGCTGCCTGAAAGGAGGTTGTGGTGAGGTGGGTGTTGATCTCGCAAGTGACACACGATAGGATAAGAGGAAATGGCCACAAGCTGCACCCGGGGAGGTTCAGATTACACATCAGGAAAAATTTCTTCACTGAAAGTGTTCTCAGGCACTGGAACAGTCACCCAGGGAGGTGGTGGAGTCACCATCCCTGGAGGTTTTTAAAAGGTGGGTAGAGAGTGTCTCTAGGACAGGGTTAAGTAAGGGCACAGGTATGTTTGAACTTGATGATCTCAGAGGTCCTTTTCAACCAGATGATTCTATGATTCAATCTCTACTTGAAAGACCATTCAAAGTCCCCATGATGAGTGTTTGTTTCTTCAGGAACACTTAAAGAAGAAACAAGGACACTGTGTGGGCACTGCTGAATATAGGAAGTGCAGATGTAGACAGATCTAAGATTCCCTGTATCCTCTTTGTGTATGTCTTCCCCAGAAAGGTCTCCCAGGCCTCTGTGACTCAGGGTAGGACTCTGGAGGAGATCAGGCAGGGGTGGGTGAGGATCAAGTCAGGGATCACTTGAGCAAGTCTCTGGGACAGAAGGAGCAGCATCACAGGGATCTGAGTGAGCAGGATGATGTGACACCGCTGCCAATCTCCTTCATCTTCCAAAGGTCATGGGAACTCCCTGACCATTGGCACCACTCACACACTGCATGTGTTTTTCTAAAATGACCAGTGGATGAGCAGGGGAACTAAAGGCTGTTCCCCAGACCTTGTCCACCCGGATCTCATTCTTGGGTGTCTGAAAGAGTGAGGGACTAGTTTTACCTGTGCAGCTTGTGTCTCACCATCCTTCTATGTCCTGTCCTTTTGATGACCCAGCTCTTCTATGACCTGGCCTTTCTATAACCTGATTCCTCCATGACTCCCCCATGATCCAATGCTTAAATGAGCCTCCTTTTCCATGATATGACCCACCTGTGACTCAGCTCTTGTATGACCTGTTGTCTATGAAACACTTCCATGACGCTTTTATGACCTGTCTCCTATGTCCCGACTCTTCTATGACCATTAAATGACCTGAATCACCTATGAAAATTTTATGAGCAAAATCTTCTATGAACAACTCTCCTATGACCAAACCTTTCTATTACTCAACTCTTCTATTTCTCCTCTATGACCCAAATCCTCCATGATGTGAGTCTTTTATGATTTGGCACTTGTAAAACACGAGTCTTCTATGACCTAACTCTTCTTTGACCTTACTACGATGTTCTGTGACCTGACTGTTCTGTGACGCAACTCCTCTATGACCCGGCCCTTCTCTGGTCCAACACTTATACGACCTGACACTTCTATCATATTACTCTTCTATGACCAGACTCTTCCATAATCATATCCTTCTCTTATCCAAATAAACTTTCATGCTTCTATTAGTCAGCTCTTCTATAACGAATATTCGTGGGGGTGAGAGGTGGAGCCAGTTCTTCCGAGGGCATCGTTGGTGAAGCTTTGTGGTTCCCGTTTGGGGCAGCAGAGAAACACTTAGGGCTGGGTGGGTGGATTGGAAATTACACACAAAAGCTTGGGTGATTTGAGGAATCCTCGTGCGACTTTTCAGCCTTGGGTGGACGTAGGTCTAGAGGAGTCAGTCTGAACCCATCACTGATCGAAAACCTTCCCTAAACTGATGCACTTTTTAAAGGCTTCTGAGCAAATAAATTTCCACATAATGAGGTCAGACATGCCTTGACGGCCAAAATGAGTTTCCCACTGCTCTCTGTCTTTAATTGCACAGCGCATGGCTTCTGTGCAAGCTCAATGTGTTAAAAGACAATCTCTTGACCTTCTCTTGGTACTTTCTAGACCATTCCTTTTCCATCTCTTCCCACCTGCTTGTCTCAGGCAGGACCCTGAGTGATCCTGTTCCTCCTCAGTAGCAACCAGGTTTCCCCAGAGTAGCCTTTGACCTGTTTTTTTTACCAATTATGTTTGATCTTGTGCTGGTTTGGGTCCTCCACACGGACCAGGAGGTTTTGTTCTTCCGTACTTGCAGTCTTAGGGTTGGCCATAGCTCCAGGGCCACTGTCCTGCTCTCAGAGAAGCTTTTGTGGTCTTGGAGCAGGGAGGACTTCTTTGTGGGAGGAGGCAGTGTGAGATCATTAGAAGGTTTATCCAGGCATTTGCTCTCTCTCCCTCCTGCAAGACTTTCTGGGATGTAAAGGTGGAATTATTGTCTGGTGATGGGTTGAGTTGAGGGTTGCTCATCTCAGTGGCTGGAAGCCCTCCTCATACACAGCAGCGTAGGTCAGCCATGGGGGAACATTTCCCGCCGCTCTCTGCAAGAGCGAGTTGAGGTGAGGGGTTTTTGGTGTTGGTGAGAGCATTTGCCCACGGCTCTGTTCCTGTGCAGCTCGCAGCCCCCGTGACTGTGGTTCCTTTCTGACTGCATTTCAGTTTAGCTGGATGGTGGTGGCTGTCCTGTTTGCACTGCAGTGCCTCCATCTGTTGCACATGGAGCCTTCCGCTCCTCCCCCAGAGTTGTCTCCTGCTGGTTTTCCATGGCCAAGGGACTGGGGCATGACAGGAGGACAGCAGGGTGGCAGCTGGGAAGCAGCTGCGCTGCAGCAGTGCTCCCTTCTCTTCTCTTGGTTGTGATCTTTAAACACTGGAATGGTTTCTGCTAAACTGCCACGTATGGGAGAGATGGACTGTGTCAAACTCTGCTGAGAAGGCCAAAAGCAAAAAAGAAAAGGTGACTCAAGACTAGACTTAAGTGTTTGAATTCAGAGGGGATGCCCCTGACTTCTTCTTTGGGTGACGCCCCGTCCTTTCCCAGGGCCTCTCTTTTCCTGCATGTAACTCCATTGATTTCACTGAGGTGATGCGATGCCTGAATTCGTTTGTTTGCTTTGCAAGGGCTCTGGGACCCTCTGGTGGAAGGCAGTAGAGGGAGCAGAGAGCAGATACAGTTTGCTTATCGCTGCAGGTCCAAGATGAAGATAAAAGGAGTGATGTGGGTAACCTGTAGCTCCTTCTTCCCTTCCCAGTGAAACAGTGATGTTCCTTGGCCTGTATCTGCCTCCCCCAGGCACCTCTATGGTAGAAAAAAGCCATCTGAGGTTGTTGGAGGATTCTCCATCAGTTGTGGCAGTGGCTTTGAGCCAGGTCGCTCTCTCGAGGGCTGCTGGCTTTCATAAAACCTCTTCTTAGCTTGTAAGCGTGGAGTAAAACTGCCTCTCGTGCCAGAGGGCAGCAAGTGGCAGTCGGATCCCTTTGGCTCAGGGTCAGCCCCTTGCAGAGCTGCTGCTGTTCCTCCTCGAGGGCATTGCTGCCCCTGCGCTTACACGAGAGTCTCTGCAGAGGTGTTGCTCGTTCAGTGATCTCATGGTTTGTCTCTCCCCATGGCTGCAGGCTGTGCCGAGAGCTGCAGGAGCACGAGGAGAACAGAAAGGAAGTTTTTCTCAGGATGTGCAAGTTGGTTCCCACTCTCCAGTGGCGTCTTCCTCATCTCTCCAGCTCCTTCCAGAAGAAGGGAGCAAAAGTGCAAGGAGACTCCATGCTTTTTGCTGATGATGTTTTCACCATTGACCCAGTGGTAAGCGATAGATGAGAACCTCCCTTCCTTCTCCTCCTTCCTCTCCTCCCTGACGAGGTCACTTGGCAGATCGTACATTAGCTGGTGTGATGTGCTGAGAAAGAAGACTCCAGGCTTACCTCTGGGGCTGGAAGAGCTTGGGTTTGGGGTTTTTTTTCAGCCTTTCTGAACTGGGGTCTCCAGACAGGGGGTGAGAGCTGGCCAAAGCTGAACTCTGCTGTGAGGGCTGCAAACTGAGAGCACTTAGGTGTCCTTTCAGCCTTCAGAGGTATCGGTTGTTATACGTAAGGGCACACCTTACACAGAGTGTATGGGGACTGGCAAAGGGTGTTGGAGCACTGTCGGCTCACATATTGACCTGAGGATTGAGATGGTCTGTGCAAAGGAGGCCAAATTCAAGCCAAGTTTAATCAACGGAAATACCAATCCCTTCATACAGCCTGGACTTGTACCAGGCCTGAATCTCCCTTCCAGTGTCACCTGTGAGCCTAGGCACAAGGCTGGCAGGTTTAAATGGACTTCTTGAGTTCTGTTGCACATAGGTACAGAAAATATTTTGCTGTTCTGTTTATGCAACCAAACTTCCAGGTCCTTCAATCAACCAGAACCCTGATTCTGAGTATTTGCATGGTGAATGCCTGCTGCCTAGCAGTGCCGAATCCCTTTTGTCTTGGAGTAGACCCTAGAGTAATCCCAACCTCTTCTTTATTTAAAATGGGTGAAGTGGAATTTTTTTCCCCTACAATGGTAGCATGGCCCATACTTAAATCCCTGAGCAACATCGTGATCAGGAGAAGAGTTTTTCCTTTGAAAGAGATGTGGTGCTGTAAGCAAATCCTATCTCTTCTTGTTTGAGCCTGTGTTCAGGGAAACAGGAATGTGTGCAACCTGCAGAGAGAAACAGGCTGCACCCGACTGTTGGCTCCTGTCTCAGGTGATCTGTCAGCTGGCAGGGCCTGCGTGCTGGCTGACTGCTCACGGCACGGGCCTGTTCTGCACTGACCCTCGGCAGGAGGGCTTGTTCTGCTGGGTGCTGAGAGCCCCGGCTCACCAGGGTGCATTGTGCACTGACCTGCGTGTGCAGGGGAAGGGTGTGAGAGGCAACACCTTGTAACTGAGATGAGAACAATCCATTTGCTAAATCTTTTCTGATCTGAGTCCAAGCATTCCCGTAGCCATAGCGACACAGGGATAGAGTGGAAGGTTTGGAGGAGAGAGGTCCCTTAGACTGGCTGGTACCTCTGAAGAGAAATCCTGCTTGATTTGATGGAGCGTGTTTGGTTCCAGTTTGGTTCCTTCACTATAGCCCAAATTTAACCAAGTGCCTCTACCGGGTGTCGGTAAAGGTAGGGGACTTAGAAAGGGTTTTTTTTGCAGCTGCTTCCAAACTCCCTTATAAATTTGGTTGACAAGTGTTGCTCCTTGCTCTGTACTGATGCTCTGAATAAAGGCTGGATCTGGAAACAAGAAATGTAGTGCTTGAAGATAAATGGTTTGCTCTCTGCTTCTGTTTTAGGAGGGAAATGTCTTGCCAAATTCTTTGTTTGAAATTAATGTGATCTTTAAACCCCGAGAAGCCAGAAGTCTATGAACAAACAGTCTACTGCGACATCTCAGGTACGACTCCTTCGTCTGCCCTCAGGCACAGGGAAAGGGAGGCAGAGCCAGTCGTCCAGCCCACTCTGCCCTTGTCTAATTGCCAGGAAGGGTCAGAGGTCAGCAGGGCCGTGCTGGCACGTGCTCACTGTCCCTGCGATTTCCAGGTAAACTCCTGTCCAAGAGCATCCCTCAGGATGCTTGGCTACAAGCTTGGATCACTGATCCCAGAACAATGAAAGCACAAGTTTGCCATGGGTTTTCCATCATTTGCTCTGCCGTGAGGTGCCTGTGAAGGCCAAAGAACAACAGAGCAAAGCAGCTTTAATTGACAATCATTAAACCCCTCTAGACCATTCCCCTCCAAGATGAGTCTTTATTACATGGATGCATCATCAGACTCCTGAGGTGGTGGGAGCTGAGTTGCCACTGTGCTCCCAGAGCCCAGATCACCTCCCACTCCCCAGATGCTGCCAGACCTTAGGTGGCTGAGCTCTGCTGAGCGCAGGGTGTCTGTGAAAGGACCTCCTCTGGCTAGCACGTGCTTCTCTCCCTGTGTGGGAATTGTCACCTCGTAGCTCCGAGTCCAAGCATCCTGAGGGATGCTCTTGGACAGGTGTTTACCTGGAAATCGCAGGGACAGTGAGCAGTAATTGCAGAGGGTTTACTGGGCAAGTGCCCCTGCGGTAATTACACAGGGCTTGTGTTAACCAACGCTTCCTGCCCACCAGCTGCAGTTGTTGGAGCTGTGGAATGAAAGGATTGCCTTAAAAATTTGCTCGCAGGGGATTCCTGGCTCAGTACTGCGCTCTTGGCTCTCAGATCCTTGTGCTGGCGATGAGGGTGTCCTTCTCTTTGCGGGTGTCCCACACAACCCCCAGGGGCTGTGCCGGGAGAGCTTTTTTGATGCAGAGCAACAGGAAAACTGGTCGTGTGCAAGCCTTGAGCTGGTCTGGAATTTACAAGAAACAGAGCTGTGTAAATGATGTGTGTTTGGCAAGAGGAACGTGTTCTTGAGAGACCCTGATGGGCCCTGGGGAGAGCTGAACTCTTCCGCTGGCACCTTGGAAGACAACCTCCAGAAGGTCATTTAAATGATGTGCATAGCCCCATCCCATACAAAATAGAGCTGATCCCCTCAACTGTCAGGGTGGAAACTGTCCCAGGGCCGAGGTGCCTGGGTGCAAAGACTTTAAAGGAGAAAACTAGAGAATCAATTGATTCTACTTGAGCAGAGATTGAGGACCTCCTGCAGAAGGGGAAGAACTGCCACTGAGGTTTTGATGAGAGTGGCCGTAGGACACGTCTCAGCAGGATCATGGACAACAGCTGGGCACATGCCAATCTTTACTGTTTCCTGAGAGCTTTGATGGTTTAGACCAGAGTTGTTCATGACAATTAAGCCACACAATGCAAGTTGGAGAAATCTTGTGACAGTGAGCAGCCAATGCTGCCTCTTTTACAGTACCTGTGAAACAGAAATACTCATCCCTCCAGTTAACACATGAGCCGTGAAACATAACTCTCAGCTCTGCTGTCAGCTGGGCTTTGACTGGGTCCATTTGTTTAATTCAAAAAAACTCCCTGGCTCTTCCTTTCTGACTTTGGACATGATAAAATATCTTCATCTCATGGCTGCAAGATCAGAAAGTCAGCGATCATTGAAAAGGATGTTCCAGGAGAGTGTTTTCAAGTTGTGATCCAGTCACTGCTGTCTCTCACCTGGGCGGCTCTTTGCAATAAGGAGTCATCTTGAATGTGCTGGAATAACTCTGCAGCAGAGTGCTTTTAAAAAAAGGAATTCAGAGGTCATGTTTTAAACTCAGCATCACTCCTTCAGGGTGGAAACTGATCACTAAATTAGAAAGTGGCCCCAGGGGTTCATTAAAAAGGACAGGCACCAGCCCAAGGGCATAGCTCCTGAGGGAAGGGTCCCATATCTGCTCCTGAGGGAAGGGTCCCATATGTACTCCTGGAACTGGTCCCTTCCAGCCTGGAGTCAGGGACTAGCATGGAAGCAGCCTGGGAAATCCAGGATAACAGAGGGAATTACTGTACTGAAACAGAAATCTCTCCCCAGGTCGTGAAGCCAGACTGCCCCTGCACATCGAAGGGGAAGGCATGGGACCCCGGCTCTGCTTCAGCTTTGACCAGCTGGATATCGGGAACATTTTTATTGGATCATCCCACAGCTATGAGGTGAGCAGCAGGGGTTCTCAGGGGCTGGGGTGGATCCTGATGGCTCCCAGGGCAGCTGTGAGCCTCGTAGACCTGCAGGATTTCTGACAACGCAGGCGGTTTTGAGCAGGGAATATTGACATAACTGTCCAATCTGGGGGATTCACAGCATGTGGGTGCTTTTTTATGAGGTCTGAAAGGTGGGTGTGTAGTTCATGAAGCCCTGATCCCTGCTTTTGGGCAACCTCCCTTTGAGATCAGCTGGGAGGCTTCATGCAAAAAAAACCAACCTTGACATACAAAAGCAATACTGGGTCAAAAAGCCACTTCAGCCTTGGTACATCTAAAAAGAGCCAAGCATTTCTGGAAAGAGGCAAAGAAACTTTCTGCCTATTTGTGTATTTGTTGCCCTCCCCCCATGGTGTCAAGTATTCTGAAAAAAACCCAAGACAGAGCAACCAAAAGAGGTAGAAAATTCAGCAATACATCATGCCAGATACTTTCAGAAGCTTGACTGTGGCAGGAAAGGACTCATTAAGCTGTTTTCTTACCAAAATATTGTGCTCTCTGCATTTTTAATGCTGATACTTTATTGATTCTCTCTGTATCAATGTATTATTTTCATTACTTGAGAAAATGTGAGTAAGTAGGTAGTGCTGTCAGCGCCGTACTGAGCAGCGAGGCTGAAGGTAAACCTCAGCTCGGCGCAGGTTCCCCGACAGCAATTTGTAACTAAGGTGTGAAAGAGATGAAAAGAGAGAACAATTTGCATGTTACCATTGCAGAGTTGGAGTAGGGGAATATTTCCAACAGCAGCTGCGAGATTAAAAAATCAGGGACATCTCTCTGCATCTCTCTCAGTTTTTCTGAGAGGTTTTGCAAGGACAAAAATGAGGGCACAGAAATCCAAAGTAGAGAGACCAGGCCATGGCAAAGGGAGGGACTCCCCCTGCAGCAATGGGTAACGTCACAGCTCTGCTCTGGGTGGATTTGTTGGGGCAGCGTGCAGGCACCTGGATTATGTCCTGTAGGAGCTGGGGAGCTCCCGAGGGTGGTTACAGTGCAGCCCTGAGGTGCCTGCGGCAGGCAGTGAGCTTGTGGGCTGCAGTGGGGGCTGAAGGTGTTCTGCCCTTGGCAGGCCCAGGCTCCCCTGGAGCAGAAGCTGCTGTGGGTCAGTCACACACGAGGCTGCAGCTGCCTCGATCGCTCGGAGGGACAGGGCTGCATCAACGTGGTGATGCTGAGCAGCTCCTCTGCACTGCAGGTCGAGGCGACCTGCTCAGTGCCACAGGGGTAAAGCCAGAGCAGCCCTGTTTGGGTGGAGTTATCACTGCTTTGCCGGACAAAAAACAAGTCAGAACTTGTCCTGTTTGTATTTTCTTTGGCTTCTGCCAAGCAGCAGCACAGAGCATCTTCTGCCTTTTGCAGATGTTGGGTGTTTAATTAAACACAAATCATCCTCCTGTAGAAAGGAAGGTTCCTTATGTGTTTGTTTCATTTTTTGTTGCTGCAGGCGATCCTGTTTAACAAAGGAGCCATCGATGCTCCTTTCAGCTTGGTGCCTCCAACAACAGCTCATGACTCCTGCTTCACCCTTCTCCCCACGGAGGGCATCATTTCACCAGATGGGCTCCAAGTCATCAACATCTCCTTCAGTTCCACCATCCTGGGGAAGTTCAAGGAAGAATTCATGTTCAGGGTGAAGGGATCTCCTGAGCCTGTGACTTTGACTGTCAGGTAAGGAGGGATATCGGAGCTGTTTGAGCACATCTGTAGCCTTCTCTGCGTGATCATCTCCCACCAACATCATTTTGTGGTGAAGCAGAGGGAAAAAAGGTGTTGTCTAAGGTCTTAGCGTGGGGTTGCTGTGATCAGAGCCAAGATGAAGAGCCAAGGCTTTTTGACCTTGACTCCAGTTTGCGCCCTGCAATTCCAGCAGCAAATGAAGTGTGGTTCTCTCGAGGAGAGGTGGCCGTGCCTCTGGTGCTCTCAGTGCTCAGTTGAACTCAGAAAGCCTTGGGTCCTTGTGGGAAGGAGGTTTGCCTTTGTGGTTGAGTTGGGTGGTTCTGTGACTTTCCAGGACGCTGTGTGCACAGAGATTGGTTCCTTCTGTGACCCTTTTCTACCCCTGTCGGAGGAGCCCAGGGCTTTAAATGACCCTTCCCACGATGGAAAACAGTTTTCCTGGAGGTGTCAGAGGAAAAGTGTGAAGTTGCCTGCTGCCCCTCCTGGGCTCCCAGGAGCTGGGGTGACTCTCCTGGGCAGCAGGTGGTCTGGGAGATGGCTGAGGGCTGGGCCAGCCTGGGGCGATTCTGCAGTCAGAAGCAGTAGTTTTTAAATCCTCTGTTAACAATCCATGCAAAATGGGCAGCAGCAGCCTCAGCATCCTCTCTCGTGCTAAGGCATTCCACAAGATCTCCTTCCCAGCCCTTGTGCAGTGAGTGCTCCGGTCCCTCCTTTCTATGGCTTGGAAAAAAGTGCTGATGTGGGACTCAGGGAGCCCTGCAGCAACTGCTGTCACAGGGACTTGGGCGTCACCCTGTGGGCTGGTGCCATTGCTAAAGATAACCCTCACCGTTTCCCCCCGTGCCTGGCAAGGCCCATCCCTGGCCGTGTCCCAACGTGATTCCCAGTTGTGGTTGGTTTGGAGGTAGTTTTCTGTCGTCTCCTGGCAAGGGCTGTGATGGAAAGCGCGTCTGCTGCCTTTTCTCCATCCAAAGTCAGCTGCTGGGCCTTGGGAGGTCAGGTCTGATTCCATGACGTTCTTGGAGAGGAAACTTCATCCTCAGTAGGGATTTGCTACCTGACATCCTCAGGAACTGATTTGGCTCCAAGACTCAAGAATTAGCATTGGATTGAAACTCCTGACAGTCATTTTTTCTGAGTGCTTTTTGACTGTGCGATCGGAAGATGCCCAAGCCAGAGGTGATTATTCTTTCCTGGAAAACCAACCCTACAAGGACCTGAGTGTTTGTTTCTTTGGTGTTTAGGAAGGGATACAGGAAAAGGGATGCCACGGGTGAACACAGGTCCCTCCTGCAGGGTGCTGGGGTCTGTCCATGTGCAGAACAGACCCAGTGGCAGTCCTGTCAGTAAAACCAGCAGGCCCTGGTCACTGTGGTCCTTGGTTTCTAACTAAGAGGCAGAGCTGCCACTGAGTGTTACCAACCATGAAATACACTAATGAATGGTTTGCAGCTCCATGTGCTGATCTCAGTGGATGTGGGTGAGTTTTGGAGCTTGGAGTCTGGATGCTGGATTTAAGGATGGGTGAGAAGTGTGGTGGGTTCAGGACACCCACGTTCAGTTTAAGATGCTCTTGGAGGTGAGCTGGTGCCTTCGTGTCAAGCTGGCGCTTTCCTCCGCGATTCACCTGGCCGCTGTGTTGTGGTCAAAGGGTGTCTGGGTGCTTTGCTGGATCCACATCTCAAAATCCTGCGTGCCTAACGATTGTGTGGATCGAGATCATCCGAGGAGAAGATGTTCATGTACTCCATGGAAACAGCAGTTCCAGCTAAGAAACACCAAAGCAGGGAACCTGCAGGCAGGACAGCTGGCTGAAGTGAGTCCACTTCTGTGTGGGCTCTTCTGTGTCCATCACATTCCAGATGGGGAACCTGAGGCACGAAGCCATCATTTGTTCAGGACGATGGGTTGATTTGAAACCCACCGTGGTTCTGAGAGCAGGTGTTTTGAGGGGTAATGCAAGCTGAATCCTTTGCATGTCTCTAACCAAGCCAACGCCTGTCTTTGTCCTCACAGGGGCTGTGTCATCGGACCAACTTTTCATTTCAATGTGCCTTCCCTCTGCTTCGGTGACGTCTCCTTTGGTGAGTGTGCCCTGCACTTGAACTTCAGGGCGAGATGTCTGTTCATGGCCAAGTGGAGCGCTGCAGCAGGAGAGCATCCATCACTTGTGCTCCTTGCAGCAGCCTTCGGGGGGTTAACTAGGGCTGGTGGTTGCTTAGGTGGTATTTGGCCATCGTGAGATCAAATAGGACCAAAGGAACAGAAAATCAGCGTGTCCTGGTGTCCCTCATAGTCTGCCCAGCCCATCCTTGGCAGCAGAATGACTGTGGCAGTCTGTGTGCCAGAAGGGGATGGGGCTGCAGGAGAAGAGAGTTTATGCCACACACGAGCCTGTAGCTGCCCTACAGGATACTTCCTGTATCTTCTCCTCGACGCCAATACAGTACTCGTTCATGGAGTGAACAGAATTTTATGGATTGACTGTTCAGAATAAGAGGTCTGTCTGGATGCACAATCATAAGTGAAAATTAATTGGTGGTTTTGGGAGGCTGAAGAGCTCTTCAGATAGAGAGAGAAAAACTTCTTGTGTTTGGCATTGCTCAGAGCAGGCATTGCCAAGAAAGCAGTCTCTGTGGTCAGTAGAAAAGGGAACTCCAGTGATAATTGATTCCTTGCCCAGCTTCTCAAATTAGCTGTGATTCAGATTGAGAAGAGCTGAACTCCAGGCACAGTTTTGTCATAAGAGAGTATTCACCCCAGGAATGATGGGATCATTGGTGCGTAAATTCATACCTGTGTCATTTTCCTAGGCTTTCCTCGCACCTTGTCATGTCGCATCACCAACAGCTCCTCGGTGCCCATGACCTTCAGACTTCGCATTCCTGGGGACAGCTCGGGAGAGCCCAGTGTCACCAGTTCTTTGATGCTATCGAACAACGCTTGCCCCTTCTGGAGAAGGGGAGCTCAAGGGCACATCAGACCGAGCGAATTTACTGTAACTCCCCACAAAGGAACCATCCTCCCCCAGGGATACCTGGATATCCAGGTAGGGGAACAGTCTGGCCACAGGTGCTTCTGCAGGTGGAGCTGAAGCTTTGCTGAGTTATGAGAGGGTTTTAGTGCCGCTTGCATAACACAAGTAAGATCCATGTGCAAGTGTTAGGCTTTTCTTGGCTGGGTCACTCTGGGACGTTTCTGAAGGAGCACAGTTTTGTCTCCAAAATCGTAAGTGGAACGTCTTGTACCGTATTGTCAGGGACAAAAACCATTCCTGTGGTTTTGAGAGATGCTTAGAGCAATTTTTTTGATTTGCAGTGGGCAGAGGAAAGGTGAGAACAGAAGGTTGCTCTTAAAAAGAGATGACATTGCATTAAGCAGAAGAATTGGGGCAAAATCCTCCCTTTCCTTACCGTGGGAGGCGAACTGGGGGGCACCATGGATGGCCGATGGCTTTTGGCAGTGATGAAGTGTTTGTTGCTCTTCTCTTCTACCAGGTGACCCTGTGCTCCAACACCGTGAAGAGATACAAGTTGGAACTGGTGATGGATGTAGAGGGTGTTGGCGTGAAGGTGTTGGCATTGCCCCTCACAGCCAGGTATCAGCTCTTTCCTTGCAGCTCGTTGTCTCAAACAGCAACACTGTGATCAACCCCTTCAAACCAATTAAGTTCTGTCTCTGCTCCTCACGGTGCAGTTATATTTTCGGGCAGCGAGAGGCGACGCCGCACCTTGGGAGGCCGCGGTGGCGAGAAGTGGTGATCCCGAAGGGAAACCCCCAAATCCTCACATGGGGAAATGGCAGTCACAAGGGTCTGGTGGTCTCTGAGCCTTGGCGAGCACTGGGCCCACTGGGGAGGCTCACCCAGAGCTCACTCCTTGCTGGGACTGTTGGCAGGGTCATTGCAAGCCTCCTGCAGCGAAGGTGCCCATCAGACAGCTCTGGCTCAGGGCACTGTGCTCTGCCTGGGCACCCAGCAGCCTCTGAGGTGCTGGGTCTCAGGCTTTGCTCCTCCTTTACAAGAGGCTGTTAGTAAGAAGTTGAAGGTGGTTTATTGCTGTAGGGGTATTAGATGTCTGCTTGGCAGTGACAGGTGTGTTATGCTCCATTTCACATTGTTCAGGGACCAAACAAACTCTACCTTCTCTCAGTATCTCTAATTCCCTTTTGGTCATCTCTCTGCCCAGATGTCTCGTTCCTCAGCTGCAAGTGCTCAACCCTGCTCTGATGTTTGGAGATTGTTTCCTGAAAGTCCCCTATCGGCAGATGTTGACCCTTGAGAACAACAGCGATCTTCCAGGTTGCTACAGGGTTCTTCCTCAGGTTTGGCATTGCATCCACCTCCTGTCCTCAAATGTCCTCAAGGGTTTTAGTAGAGAAAAAATAAGAAGGGTTCTGGGTCAGACCTTGGTGAATTATATTCAGGTGAGGTCCTGAGTTCATATTCCTACCTGAGTATCAGCTCTTTAGGAAGCAGTTTATATTCCAGTCTTTCGTATGCTTTCATGCAGGGGAACTCAGAGGGCTGTGAGCAACTGCTGCAGGGAGGCTGCCAGCACAGGAGTGGGTGTTTGTGGGTGCAGCAGCTTCTGGCCCCCTCAGGGTGCTGAGCCCATGCTGCTCTTGCATCTGGCTTTGTGCCTTTCTGTCCTCTCCCAGGGTTTTTCAAATGTGTTAATTGCCGCTGCGGTAGATGTCAAGAAGTTTATAAAGTTTCCTCTGAAGCTGGGTTTGATTCTGTCCCTTGTAGGAACACAAGGATGCTGCTGTTGTGC
The DNA here is from genome assembly GCA_033558185.1 of Dromococcyx pavoninus. Lineage (NCBI taxonomy): Eukaryota > Metazoa > Chordata > Aves > Cuculiformes > Neomorphidae > Dromococcyx > Dromococcyx pavoninus. The sequence goes on along the minus strand of JAUMJL010000133.1, from coordinate 1,267,402 downwards.
GGTACTCCAGCCCCGTGCCTTGTGGGATTGTCCAGCCCCACGGCCGTGTGGATGTCCCGTTTACACTGGAAGCCCAGGTGGTAGGAGAGCAGGACACTGTCACTCGTGTCATGGTGTTTGGGAGAGAAAAATCCCCACTTGGTGAGTGCTCAGGGAGATGGGTGACATTGTGTGACTCTTGCTGGGGGCTGAGGTGCAGAGGGGTCTTCCTGGGGAAACAAGGACTTGTGACACACGGCTGGTGGGGACAAGGCCCGGGGGGATTCACGGCCCGAGCAACGGGCAGTGCCTGGAGAAGAGGGAGGAAAGGCATCCTCTGCAGGGACCATCTGAGTGTCTGACACAGCATTTAATGACAGGTTTGAGATATGGGGTAACAAGGCCAGTCTGAAAGGCAGCACAGCCCCTGGGTCTCACACTCTACTGCTTTATTGGATGAGCAACAACCGCTGCTTCTTTGGGATTTATGTTCAGGAGCACACGGGGACATCCCTGAATCCTACTAAAGCAAGTGCTGTGTAAGAAATGGTGCTGACAATCAGGCCCCTCCCATCTGGGAAATATCCATCACATCTCCGTGCCCAAAGCCCCAGCCAAAGACACTGAGTCTCCACAGCGCATTTCTGCTAAACTTGGAACTGGAGGAGGCCAAGTGTTCCTGGACTAAAAGCCTCCTGAGAGATGTTTGCATTCAGGCACACCCAACAGCAAGGACAAGAACAAAATATGGGCAAGGGAAGGCTTTCTGCAGTGTCCTGGCTTCATCTAGCTGAGATCTAGAACAAATTTAGTCAACTGGACTTTAATTTAAAATGATACTGACTTATGAAGGAGCAGTTTTAAACTGTCTGGTGATCTCTCACGGCGTGAGAGAGGATGTCAGAGGATTGCTGGGAACCTTAAGCTTTCTGCAGCAGAAACAAGGCTGGTATTCTGAAAGTAGTCTAAGGGATTTAAAATTTCATTCAGTCAAATGGAAATGATGCTGCTCAGCCCTCTGGATGCCCCTGAACATCTCGGCCCAGGCCTTTGTGCATGTGCATGGGAATCAGCCAGCAGGAAGGCCAGGCAGGGTGGGCAGGCAGGGGAGTCTGAAGTTACTCATAAATATGAGGCAGAATTCCCTGAAAAAAAGAGGGTTTCTCCCTGCTGGAATAACCTTGCTGTTTGACTCTTTGCTTTTTTAACTACAGTGTTCTTGGAAAACTTCTTCCCTTGTGCTAACAATTTATAGTTTCAAGCTTTACCTTAGTCTTTTTCCTTTGGGCATGAATATGTCAAATTCTGGCCCGATGGGCAAGTGTTTCAGCTGGAGAATCCCAGCTGTCCCTGAAGAAATGATAGGGTGAGAGCAGGCTCTGCCTGGCCTTTGCTGCTTGGGCCCCACTGTTGACTGGAAGCAAAGCCAGCTGGCAAAGCACAGGTCTTTCCCCCTGCTCCTCCTTCCTGGGAGCTTTGGGTAGCATCACCCAGAGTGCAGCTCTCCCAGCCTCCCTTCTCCTGGAGGGATAAAATGTCCATCATCATGCGTGCCTGAGGTACCAGCCTGGGTAGTTGAACATTGACTCGCTCCTGCTCAGTGTCCTGCCAAGGGATGAGCATTTCTGGATGCCACTGCTCCAGGCTGAGTTTCCTGGTGGCTGTGACAGCTGTCACGGCCTTTTCCTGGTGTCAGACATCCTTGGAGGTTTGTCATCGTGGGGGCTGGTTTCTTCTGTGGTTAAATCATAATCTATGCCCCCAGTGAATCGCACAGCATCTTGTCAGCCTTGGGAGTTTTATCTGTTCAGATTCAGTTGGGGTGTTTGGAACCAATGAAATCCAGTCAAACTGGATACATTTGCGTTGTTTTTAACGATGTGAGAAGGTGGTTTAGCAAAGGGATCCCCATTCCTGCTCCAATGGGCTGTGCCAGTTCTGCAAGAACAAAGCTCCGACCTTCAATCGGAGAAACAAAAATGCTGCATTGAAGGATGCAATTGTCAGTGTCTGTTACTCCTGCCATACCGGGAGCACACGTAAGCGCCATCAGCAGCAACTGACTGGCAGGATCTCTGCTCTGAAGAGGCTGCTCTGCTCCTGCCTTGTGCCCATTTTCCACAGGGGTGGCTTTGGGGATGTTAAAGGAGTTCCTCTGCAAGTGTGGCTGTGCAGCAGCAGAAGTCAGGGAGGGTGGTTCAGGGCAAGAGAGAGCAGGAAAAGGGCTGGGAGCAGGCAAAGGGTAGAGAAAGGAGAGCAAACGCATGGAGGAGCTGTGGAAAAGCAAGCGTGAGAATCTGTGTTTCTTCACCTGCTGATAACGGGAGCCTGTGCCTTTTCGATGGCATCGCTCCGGGGCCCACGCTCGCTCCAGGCCTTCTGTTTCAGTCTTACAACACTGCAAACTTCGAAGACCTGTAATTATCCCTCAGTCTAGGAGCACTCTGTCTGACTTTTTTAAACTTTTCCTGTTCTGTTTGATCTTTTCTACCCCCTTCATGGAGCAGGAAATCCACTTGGTGAGCATTGGAGAAGGACCAGTTGTCTACACCCATCCAAATAAGATCAATTTTGGCAGTATCCAGGTTCTCCAAGATGTTTCCCAAACTCTCTATCTCTCCAATCAGACTCTTGCCCCTGCATCCTTCTGGGCAGAGATGGTAAGTATCTGTGTTCACCCTGTGCAACTGCTTTCCTCCAGCCCATTCTCATCTTGGTTTTTCTAAGACTTTCTTTTGGAACTCTAGAGGACAAATTAAATGGGGCTGAGTTTATAAACTTTGACAGCACCTGGAGTAAGTTTGATGCCTTTGGGGTGCTCCACGCTGGGATGCAGGCATGCAGACCTGACCTGCTCTGCACGCAGAGCACAGTCAGCCTGAGGAGTCATTGTATCTGGGGCACCCACACAGGCTGCTGAGACCCTGAATGCTCAACCAGTTCCTGCTTCCCTGCCCCCCAGCTCCTCTCATCCTCACCATTAGCAGAGGTCATTTTGGGGGTTACTCTGAGGCTTCCCATGACTTGGAAGTGTGGCTTGGTTTTCCGATGCTCTTCTCCCTGGGCTGGCTGGTGTCCTGTTGGAGGTCAACGCTGTCAGCTCGACAGATGGAAAATGAAGCTAAGGTCACCTGGACCAAACACTCGCTTGGATCACGTCAGGCCTCCAGGCACGTTGTTTCTTACTATTGAAAAAAAGAACAAACCTTTTCTCTTACAGTGCTACGGTGTTTGGGGTGAGTAGTGCCTGTTGTTCCAAACGCAGCACTGGACTGTGCTGCCTGTACCACCAACACTGTGATGGGCACTTGGAAGCCGTGCATCTCCATCCCAGTGCATTGCCTGCTGGCCAGGGAGCATCACGTGCATTTCTCTGTCTGCTGCAAGCTTGCTCCCTGTGAATGTGGTTTTGGGTGGGCTGGGTGTGCATCCACAGAGGGAGCTCCATGAGAAACCTGAGGATGAGAGTGCTTGGAAACAGCTTGCAGTTTTCTTTCTGCTTATTGCTTTCCTGCCCTGATACAAACATTTATGACTGGATTCTCCAAAGCTGAGGGTGCTGGGGTGCCTCCCTGCAGCTGCTGATCAGTGGGGGCAGAGCGTGCCAGTCCTCCAGGGGCTGTTGGGAAGCACTGCTGAGCTCTTGGGAAAGAAGTCTTTGGTGTTAGGCTTTTGATCAGCTGGTTTTGCAGAGTTGTTCCTCAGGCTCTCAGCAGAATCCCCAAGTTGTGTGGCTGCTGCGATAGGATTTGAGCAGTCCTGGCTTCCTCTGGCCTTGTGCCTTTATGCAAACCTGGCCACTGTTGGGAGAAAGCCAGGAGAGGTAAAGCAGCTTCTCTTGGCACACGCTCCAAAAGAGAGACTGGAAAGGGAATGGCCTTCTCCTGAGGATGAGCATCCCTGGAGTCGGGCAAAACCAAGTAAATGAAGTGACTCTGTTAAAGGAGAGTGTTTCCAGAGACTGTAGCTTAGATTTAGGGACATTAACCCTGTGTTTTTCAACCTGATATCTTTAGTCCTTCCTTTTCCTCCACCCCACAAGAGACCAGGGGGTGTGGTTTCCCTCCTCAGCTAGTGTTTGGCTTGTCTTACAGGCTCACGCTGGAGGATTGAACCCAGTGAAGGAGTGATTCCTCCCAGTGCTGAGGTGTCTGTAGCTGTCATTGCGAACTTGGATGGCACCGAGACGTTCAAGGACGAGGTGAAGGTGTTCATAGAGAACAGCCGTAGCTACGACATTCCTGTCCAGGCTGTCGGCGTCGGCACCACCATTGTCACCGACAAACCCTTTGCTCCAGAGCTCAACCTGGGCCCTCGGTTCAGGTAGAGTATGTCTCAGCTCCCACTCCTTCTGTGGGCTCCGCAAGGAGGAGTTTTGCTGTAGTCCTTCAGTTACCCTTATTTTTAATGTCCTGTCCACAGCAGCCGAGGTGATGATCTTCAGGAGGCTTTCCCTTGCTGAGCACACACAGAGCAGCTGCTGGATAAGCTGAGGGGCAGCCAGGGTCTGGCTCTCGCTGAGGGCTGGCGCTGGGTCAACCTCTTGGGGGGTGGCTTTATTGCTGAGTGTGCAGTCAGATAACGGCACTGGGGCCCTGAAGCTGGGTGACTGCTGGGAAATAGAAGCTCCCATGACATTTTCCATCTCTGCTTCTCTTCCAACCTGCTGCCCGTCCGTTACCGCTTCAAGATAACCAACAAAGGACGACGCCCACATTTACTCTATTGGACAACGGAAGGGTTTTCCACCTTTTGCCAGTGTCATCGTCTCCCTGCCCTCAGTAGCAGCAAGAGCAAAGATTCCTCTCAGAACCCCAAATCTGCCTGCCCCGTGTTTAAGCTTCGACCACTGAGGATGGAGCTGATGCCGGGCAAGAGTATGGAGATGGTGCTGGAAGGCTTCTCCATCACTCCAGAGGTGAGAATCCCCATGAGGGCTGAGTCTTTCCCATCAGGTCATGTCCATTGGGACTTCATCAGCAGCCCCTTGACATTTGCCTGAGAAGATGGGCAGGTGCTTTCAAGAAGCTGTTCTAACAGTACAAGTTATCACAGCAGCAGCGGTTGCTTTCCTTGCTGGCCACCATCAGTTGCCAAGGATTTTTGTGTTTCTATGGCCACCGCAAACCCAACTGGCTGCTACCAAAATTGGGCTGAACGAAGCATTGCTGCTTCAGGGGCACATGGCAGGTGACCAGGTGTCGTGTGCTGAGGCAGAAAGGAAGGGCAGAGAAAATAAGTTACGCTTAGAGTAGGAGCAGAGGCAGAAAGTGAATGGAATAAAGCAAGGTAATCAGCCTGGGGAAGCAGTGAGTGAAACAAACCCCTTGTGACAGGAGGGAGTCTCTGGAAGCAGGATTATATTTCCTCTGTAGACAAACACGGGCAGAGGGCTTGTCCAGTGCTGAGTTCTGGAGGAGAGAAATGAGCACAGTCACCGTCAGTGATCAGCGTGATGTTCTCCATGTGGGAAGCTCTTCCCAGGGATCATTATAATTGACAGCCTGACTTCTGTCAGTATTTCCCTAAGAGCTCACCCCAGCCTCTCAGCCATCCCTGCTGTCCCAAGGGCAGCCAGGTCTTGTAGCCGCCTTGGGTGGCAGCTCAGAGGGGGAGATTTCAGCAGGGTCACTGGGTGTTCTCCCAGTAAATGTAAAATAAAGCTGCATTAAGCTCCTGTTGATGGAAGTGTTTTGAAGGGTTACCTCAGTGGTGGCTTGAGGAAGATTTGATTCCTCACCTAGTTGGCTGTGATGGGACTGTTCCCGTGCAGTTCTGAGCTCCAGGGTTTTGCTGAAGAGGAGAAAAAGGTACCAGAAAGGAAATAAAATGGTCAGGGCACTGGTGAGGGTGTCTTGCCTGGAAAGCCAAAACCGTGTCTGTGAGCACAACCGGCTCCTGCAGTCAAAGCCAAGGCCCAGGGAGTGGGTTTTGCACCTTCTGTGGCTCTGGAGACCTTAATGCTCCTAGGGCTGGTCAGAAGCCCAGCTCCAGGCATTGTATATGCAACATAGGTGACTTTGAAGGCTGGACGCTCTGAGGAGGAGTTGGATTGAGGTGTTGTACCCGAGGGAAGAGTGAGAGATGAAGGGAGGGATTTGGGGAAGTGAAACCATGAGAAATCAGGAAAAAGTCTTGAACAAAAGAGCATCGAGCTTGAGCAGAGGGTTTCCCTGTGAGGTGCAAGACATCTCTTTCCTAGGGAGATTTCTTTTAAAACTGTCTCTAGGAGGGCTCAGCTCATTCTAGGAGTGAGTGATCCCGTTTTACCAGACGGCGGGCTGGCTCTTTGGGGCATTGTGTAAGCAGTGGGGTACATCAAAGCAGTAATCATTTGGGGCAGTAATTACTGCAGCTGTAGAGAGCGCGTGGCTCACGAGCGAAGGTCAGGGTGTAGCAGTACGGCCATTGGAGTGCTGAATGAATAGGATGCAGCCTGAAAGGGAAGGGGGCTGTTGAGGAGAGCAGTGCCTGTAACTTTATGGCAGTAATACCTGCTGGTGGCCGCTGGCCGAGGTCACCTGGCATAATTTTACCCAGGCAGTCCCAATCCTACCTGTCCGCAGTTGGGCGGCGAGCCAAGGCCGTGTTCTCTGGGTGCCCTGCTCAGCCCCGCTGGGTGACGCGCGACTCTCGCACACAGGTGGTGAAGGAGCGGCTGCTGTGTCACGCCATTGTGGGGAACAAGGCAGGGAAGGAACTGATAATGCAAGCGGATGTCACCTGCCAGTTCATCATTCCTGCTCTGCAAGTGTCCCCCAGGGAGGTCAATTTCTTGGTGGAGAAGGTGAGGCTCTGGATTGCATCCTGGCAGTTGATGGCGTGGGTGATGACTGAAAGCCCGTGGGGGCTGTGTGTGACTGTGTTCAAAGGAGGGAGTTAAACAGCTTCTGCCAGTCCCTGTGGCTTAGGCTTGATCTGAGGGGCACCAAGCTGTTGCTGATAGCACTGAGATGGTTGTTTCGCTCCTCTGGGGCTGGGGACAGTCTCGCCAGGTCTGTTCTGCCTTTCGTGATGTGGAGACAGAACTGAGCTGCTGAGCCAAGGGCACGGGGTGACACGTGTGGGACCCACGAGAACAGTGTGGGCTTTGCACAGCCCCCCCGTTTGCTGGGGCTGCGGGTGGGAGAGCAGATTGCTGCCACTGAGCGATGCTGAGCCCCTCCTGAGGCGCTTTGTAAAGTCACTGAGGACATTTTTAGAGATGCTTTTAACTTCATCTCAGTTTTGCTTCAGTGACAGCTGCTCCACCAAAGGGCATCGTGGGCACCTGTAGAGAGACACACTCGTAGAGGGATGTTTTTGAGGATGCTCCCAGGCACAGTGAAGTTGGAACACCAGTCCTGTAGGGCAGCTGAGAAAACTGTCGGCTCTGGATTCCTGTCAGCTCCTCAGGCTGATGAGAACCTGTTAACTCTTTTCTTTGCCTTCTCTGTTGTTAATGTGGATGCAAGTTCTCTGTATTTCCCCAAGCCTCAACTTCTTCAAAGGACCTGCAGACGTCCCTCAGCTGCAGTGATAACACCAACCCAGAGCAGAGGCCCTTCAGTCTCTGGATCCTGACTCCTGCATCATCTGAAAAAGAGAGACTGTTTCATTATTTAGTTCTTTTGTTTTTTTCAGGTCTCTCCTCCAGTTCCCAGGCATCCAGAGAAGCATAAAATGCTGTGAGCAGGCAGCTCATCTCCCCCTGATGTCTGCCTGTGGTCTGCCTGGTGCCATGCACTCCGATTTATCGAGTGTTACAACATTGCAGCTGTTTGTTACCAATACATGCAGAACTGATTTTCCAAACACTCTCTAATTGATAGAAACCATACAGGAAGTCCAGGGCAGTGCATCAACAGCTTAGGCTGAGCTTAGCTTTGGGCCCACAGACAACCTGTCAGTGCAGCAGGGGCAGCAGGAGTCACGTTGCACCTGGACTGCCGAGGGTTCTTGCTAGCTGTGTGTGCATGTGAAAGTTCAAAGGTAACCTTAGACTACTGCAGGCACTCCACTACGGGCAAAATGCTGCCTGCTTGTCTCCTCTGAGCAGCCTCACTGCTTTTTATGAGGCTACTAGAGGCAATACCATGGTAAGAAATTGCTGTATGGGAGTAAAAATTGTCTTGTGTCATTTTAGCCAAGAGAGGATAAAAACTGGAGGCAGAATATCTGGGTTCACTTTCTGGGTTTGACATTGTTCAAGCAGCTGCCTCCTGTCAGGGTCCTGCTCCCTCATCTGTGCATGAGACTGTTTCCCTTTTCCGCCGAGAGATGCTGTACTTTCTAAACATGAAAAGCATCTGATATATTTAGAAAATAAACCTTCTAGAAGGGTACAAACTAATTAAAATAGTAAATAGAGATGAAACATTTGAAATGCATCAGAAAGAGAAGGAGGTCCATGGCTACATCATGTTTTCTCTCATCTTTTGTTTCTGCAGAAACACAGTGATCCTCTGGCTCTTCAATACAAGCCTCTGTCTTTAAAAAATGTCTCCCCACTGCCATTCAGCATTTTCCTGGCCTTAGAGCAGCCCTTCCTGATCTGCGATGAGGACCGGCAGCCCCTCCGTGCAGATGTCCAGGTGAGCAGCTGTGGAGCTTCCTGCTGGTGGGGATTGAAGAGGAGGAGCGTGGTGGTGCCCTTCTGTTGGGAGGCCCTCCAGGAGAGAAGTCTTCCTTCAGAGTCAGCAGTAGCCTGGCCTGAACTAAATCATAGACTCACTGAATGGTTGGAGTCAGAAGGGTCCTTAAATCCCATCCATTTCCACGCCCTGCCACGGGCAGAGACACCTTCCACGGGATCGGGTTGTTCTCAGTCTCACACCGAGCACTAGATTTGAAGCTGCTGAAGGAAACAAAAGATCGTCTGAGCTGGGGAAGCACATCCTGGCTCTAAGACACCAAGAGAAGTGAGCAGGCAGCTGGGTGTGGGTGAGCCGTGTGGTAAAGGTTCTCTGGGAAGCCATCGCAGCGCTCCGTCCTCTGTAAGCGCAGGAGCCGCTCGCTCGCTCTGAGGGCAGCTCTGCCTTCAGGAAGGCTGAGGAGCCTGGCGCCTGCCCCGCTTTGGGCAGGAGGTGTTAGGCACAGACTCTGCTGGACACGGGTTATTGTGGGCATGGCCACCGCTTCTGCGCCGTGCGGTGCCTGGCCCTGGCAGGGGTGGGGGTGCAATGCCTCTGCGCTGGTGCTGAGCGTGAGGGTAAAGCAGCTCCTCTGGAGTCAGGGCGAAAGGCCCCGATTGCCAGAGTGCTGATTTGGGTATGTATTTAGCACAGGGCTTTGGGGGGCCCAGAATGCAGGAGAACAAGAGTCATTTGCCTCTGGTACTGATGCAGAGCACAGAGATGTGAGCCTGAGATGGTCTGAGGTGAGAGTCTTGTGGTGCTTGCATTGGGCACACACTGTAAAGGGAATGAAGCATTTACACGTTCTGTGCCATCAGGCCTTGGGACTTGATCACACCTGTGGTTAATACTCTTCATCTCCTTGCAGCCTGTGAAGCTGGAGGCAGGGGAGGAACTTCATCTCTCTATTAAATGTAATCCCGCTTACGAAGAAGAGTTGAATAGCTCGAATGTAGAGAAGGCTCTGAATATACAGATCCTGGAGCACCCTCATGAGCAGCAGGTCACCGTTCGGGTCTGCTTCCCAAATGTCCATATCCAGACCACGGCTGTGGACTTTGGCTGCATCTTGAATGACACTAAGGCCGTGCGTTACATCAAGATGACCAACTGCAGCCTGTTTCCTGCACAGTACAGCTGGGCCTTCGTGACAGACCGCCCGGGCAGCCAGATAAGGTATGTGCACCTTTGCCTTCTCCTCGAAGCTCCTCTTCCTGATGTCCTGTTGGTACTTTGAAAAGGCCAAGGCTGTTTGCTGAGATCTGACAAATTGCTTTCAACTTCGTTGGTGGAAAGAGCACCTCCTGGCTGTGCCCAGGGAGCGGGTGATCTCTACCAGTTCGATGCTGGGAAGAAGGCAATGTTCTCCAGCCAAGCTAGGGCTGTAGGACACTACCAACCCCTTTCCACATAGCCCAGAACCTAGAATCCTGCTTTACCTCTGGAGCTTTAAAGCCGTTGCTTAGCCCCCTGGACAAGCAAGTCTATAGTGACCTCTTTTCCTTCCCTCCCAGCCCAATTGGTGGCCGTCTCACCCTAAGAACCTGCAGAGGCCCTGCCACCGGCAGGATGTGCTGCTGTCCCCGTCTCTTGCTGCTGTAGATCGGGACGGTGACAGCAGGCGTGGTTCGAGTGTGTCCTCCGTGTGGCTTTAGAAACACCAACAGGGTTGCTGTGAGCACTGCTGCTGGTTAAAGCATGGAACGAAATCACAGCCACCTGGGAATGTCTGTAAATGTTAAGCTCTGTGCTTCCTACAGGCAGATGCCGGTCAGACTACAAACTCAGCTCTGCTGAATCATTTGCCAAACTGGTCCTCAAACAATGTGAGTTTAGAGAGTGCTGGGGAGGCGATGGTGCCGTCGCTGAGTGCCACATGGGCTATAACCTTGTTCCAGCAGAGCTGCTGCCCTTTTAGCAGGAAGTGCTGTTGGAGCCATTGTTTGGCAGCCAGGGAACACCTGGCACAGCAGGGAGCCGGATCTTGTCATCGTGATGTGCAGTGCATTGGTTAAAAGTGACCAAGGCTTCACTCCCTCCCACTGCAGGCCCATGATCAAAGTTATGCTATTTTCCAGGTTCAGCCCTTCCACAAGCCAAGTTTTTATCAAACCCCAACCACCAAAGGAGAACAGATCCCAGCTGGAGCGCTCAGCATCTGCAGAGAGCAGCTCCAGGAATGGGGGTGCAGAGCAGCCAGCTAGAGCCCTGGGAGCAGCAGAGAATCCTCTCCTGGACCCAGCAGATGCAGATGATTCTCTGGAAAGAAAGGTAGGTTCTCTTTGAAAGCTACAAGTGCACTTGGCAGCACTGGACACGGGACTTCTGCAGGGGAGAAGCAGGATTGTTTAGGGTAGTTATGCTCAGAGAAGCCCACTTAAGAGTCTCCTGACCTTTGTTGGATTTGGGATTTGTTTTTGTTTCTTTTTTTCACAACATCACAGGAGGCTTTTCTCTGCGTTGTGATGTGAAGGCTCCCAGTGTCCTTTCTGTTTCGAGCCGTGCCAAGCACTGATCTCTGGGTAACACCTTCCCAGCCCCAGCCAGAGCCACCCGTTCCCACTCTTCTGCCATTCCCCATCAGCCGGTGCCACAGTGACAGCCACAGAGCGTTGTCACAAAAGAGGGTTTGCAGACAGAGTCACCATTGATCTTCTGACCTTCCTGGTGAACCTCACTGCTTTGAAGCTTGACCTTGGTGTTGATGGGAACTGGCACCTTGTTCTGCACCCTGTGGGACAGAGGCTGCTCCTGGGGCCATAGAAGAGGTGTAAGAGAGCACAAGAGGTTCTGAAAGCGCCGACGTTGGCATTAAGTTCAAGGCGTGGACTTGCACCTGTTCACAGCCAAATATCAGCAGTTTTAGTGTTATAACTTTGCACATTTTTTTCCTGAATTGGGAGAAATGATGCCCTGTAGACACGAAGAATGGTGTGGCTGAATGTTTTTGGTAGAAGCATGAAATTTTCTTTATTTCCTGCTTTGTTGCCACGTGTGCACAAATAAACCAGGGAAATACAAGTGGAGGTGGCTAAGTAGGATCTAAAATTGCTTCAAAGGAAGAGTCTGGATTGCAGTTGCACCTTCAGCTTGTGTCACTGTATCAAGAGAATATCCATATAGCCTCCCTGGGGAGGTGGGAGGCTGTAGGCCCAGGAAAGGTGTGGTGAGCACCTTTGGGAATATGCGCTTGGCAAAGCTTTGCTGGTTTGAAAACGCAGGATGACAGAAAGAGCATGAAAACATGAGAAGACTCTGCCCTCCGCAGTGCTCTATCTTATCTCCTGGGGTGATGCAGCCTCTGATCAGGTGTGAAGGTGTCCCATAAATACTCTGGAAGATTCTGCTTAAGCCAAGGCCACAGCACAGAACGCTTCTTCCCATTAGTGACGAAGCGGGTATTCTTCAACTTTGAGAGCAATCGCAAAGCCCTTGTTTATAAATAGGAGTTGGAAGCCTAGGGCTGATCTTCCTTTTGAAAGGTGGCAACTCTGATGTTAAAAAGAGAAAACATCTCAGCTGCCTTCATCAGGAAGGTGCCTTTTGAGAAGAAGGCCCAAGCAGAGATCCTCAGCGCTCCTGCACTGATGGGTGTGTGAGGTGAAACCTAAGCACCATCTGAAATAGGATGGTTTTCTCAAGCACTTTTGAAGTCCTTACTTTCTTGATTTTAATATGTTTCCCTGGCAGCTGTGTTCCTGTTTTTGTCATGAAGAACCTGATATGTCCAGGGGTCAGGTTTCTAGTGTGTTCCTCGGGCAGGAGTGAGTGAAGCCAGGCTGGCATGAGGGTGCAGAATGTCCTTGAGGTCTCTGCCAGGACTGAGTGCTGGGTGCACCCAACTTTCTTGGGAACTTTGTGTGCAGGAAGTACAGATGGTGGCCGTGTCTCATGTGTGGGTAGGCTTAGACCCACACTCAGCTGATGGCGTGGAGAGACTCCTGCTTGATTTGCACTCAGGTCCCATCTCTGCTGCTCCTGGCTTGATGAGGTGATGGAGCCTGTGGCAGAGCGGTCTCGCCCAGGCCACCCAGCTTCTTGCTGCAGCCCATGATCCTTGTTTTCCAGCCACTGCCATCCGTTGATGTGAAGAGGGAAGGTACTGTGAAGACTTGGAGAATGCTGAGGTTCAAGAAATTGATGCAGTTCATGGAGGCAGAACGCTTCGGCTTGGGAATTCAAGACGTAAGTGGGAATCAGCCTTGCTTCTGCATTTCCAGTGGGGCCCTTGGTTTTGTAGCCCCCACTTCTACTGGTGGCCCTTGGTGATGCTCACAGAGCAGCTTCGCACCCCTCCGAGCACGTTGCCCCGCGCTGCCGAAGCCACCGGTCACTGGAAGGGCCATGCGGGCCGTGTCACAGGGCTGAGCAAGGACGTCACCTGCACGGCGGCTGTGGAGGGCGTTACTCATCTCGTCACTAATCAAGTGGCTGATAGGAAATTTCTGCAGCAGATTTTGCTGAAGCATCTGGAGAGAGAGTGGCCTGAAAGTCCGAGAGGGAAAAGCATCAGGGGCCGGATGGTCTGGGCTGGAATCGGCCCCCCCTGGCTCCAAGGGCTCTCACCATCAGGCCTTGTGTTTCTCTAAAGGCAGTAAAGGGTGTTCTTAAAGTCAAGGTCTGCAGCAGAAAGAATTTATTGCTGCCAGGAGACCTCCCAGATTACTTTAAAGTAGTGAGTTAATTAATGCATTAATTGCTGAGTATGGGAGATTTTTCATTGGTTCCTCTGCTGAAAAATGTAACAGATACAGGATGAGATGAGGATGATTTTGCCTGTGTTTGAGGAGAAGGCCTCTCCAGCCACATCTGTCCTTTGTTCCAAGCCATGGCTGCTCTTCTGCATCAACTTTGATGCTTGACATCTTGCTTTCTCTTCCCCATGTCCAGGTTTTTGACATCATGCCGCTGCACGGAGTGCTGCAGCCGGGCGAGGGCCAGCAGGTCATGTTCACTTTCTTTGGCCATGCAAACATCATCACCCAGGCCACGGCGCAGTGCAGGGTGGAGGGAGGCCCGACCCATGAGATTGTACTCAGCGGGGAGGCTTCGCTTATCAATTACCTCCTGGACACCAGAGAGATGGACTACGGGCTGCAGGTACCACTCTTGGGTTTCCTTATCCCTGATCTTCACGTGGTTTGTGTTTCCCCTCTGCGTGCTGCCACGCTGTGGGATCCCTGGGTTAACCCCGGAGAGCCAAGTGCCCCCATCTCCTCCCCCTGGTTTCTCTCCTGCGTTGTGTTCATTTGCTCTCATCCAAGGGAGGCAGAAGGAGTTTCCCAGCGTCGGGCCTGTGTCTGTAACTCTGCTCCTCTCTGCTCTCTTCAGCTGTTTCACAGAGTGGTGGAAGCAGAGGTCACCCTGCAGAACCGTGGGAAGCTGGGATTCACCTACACAGTCCAGCGCCCCAGCGAGGCCACTGCAGACTGCCCACAGCCCAATGAGTTCCTGGTGCTGCCCAGCACGGTGAGTACGGAGGGGGCACAAGTGGTGATCCCTGGCTCCATGTCTGGCTGTGGGGAAAAATGGGGAAAAATCAAACAGAGAAAGAAAAGAAAAAAAATCAGGAAGCAGCAGGAGAGACCGTGAGCAATGGCTGCGGGGGCAGAGGGGGCCACGGCAGCACGGTCCTAACAGCCTCCCCGAGCGACCTGAGCCAGCGGGTGGCTCTGCTGTCCCACAGCCCCTGGGGAGAGGCACGAGCGCTGGGGCAGCTCTGGACCCCAACTGCTGAGCTCTCTGATTGTGCCGGCGCCGGGGCCGGGTGGTGCCAGCTCTCCTGAGGGTCACCTTACCCAGTCAGGCTCCTCTACAGCCGCCTGGAAACCCCTGCCGTGCTGTGCCAGGAGCTGCCAGCCCTGCTGAGAGCGCGGGCACTTCACTTCTGCCACAGTGGCTGGAAAAAAAGCTTCTGTTTAATCACTGTGGCTCTTGCTGCAGAGGGGACACTGTGAGCGGCAGAGCTGTGCTCGTGCTGTGCAAAGGGCAGTCTGTGGGGCTGTGCTGGGGGAATGCATCCCTGCAAGGCCTCTGAAGGATGTGCTGCATCCTAGGGTAGGAGACCTTGACCTTTGGATACAAGAAAACTAGAAGGTGATGCTGTCTGATAGCTTCTTACGTAGGAGAACCTGCCTTCTCTTCTCAGTGTGTCTGTTGTCTGAGCCATCCCTCCACCAAGCCCTCTTTGATGCATTCCCTCCCTCTTCTCCCACACTCTGCAGGGTTACCTTGGACCTGGCAAGGAGCAAGTGCTGGAAGTCTGGTACCTGCCCGGAGTGCCTCGAGTCTTCTGCCGGACTTTCAAGGTCCAAGTGGGTCACCTGGAGCCAGACAAGATCTCCCTGAAAGGAGAGGCAGACTTTCCCAGGATCTCCCTGGACCTTCCCAGGAATATTAAAGGTGCGCACTGCCTGTCTCTTGCCCCAGAAGGTCAACTGTTCCCCACCCCCCCACTCCATGCCTTCTGTCCCCAGGACAGCTCACACAAACCCTCCACCAAGCCTGGAGGTTTCTGGGCTGCCAGACCAACACTCAGTGCTCTGGTTGCTTCCTGGGTCTCTGGCAGATGAGCCTGTGGGCTTTGCCCCAGGAACCATCCTGTAGAGCTTGCCAGGATACTGGTTGGAGTCCTGGGAAGATGATGGCTGGACATAAATGCTTGGAAAGGCTGTAACAGAGGCTGGCAGGGAGTTTGGCAGGGTTGGGTTTGCATCACATTGCAGGGGATGAGATGCTTCTGTGTGGGGGGGAAGGCTGAGTGGGAATAAACATCAAGATTCAAAGAGGAGCAGCAACATCCACCTTCCATAGATTGTTCAAGTAGAGTGTTCCTGGGAGAGGCCAATGCTGGGAGAGTGGGGCTTCCAGGTCAAATGGGAAGGGCTCTGCGCCCACATTTCTATTTTGGATGCTTTCTTCCTTCAGGAAATGACAAATATGAGAATATCCTGAAGAAGGCAAGAGAGAAGATGGCACAAGACCACCAGGGAGGCGAAGCGGTTGCTGCGGGGGAGGCTGTGGCTGCGGAGCCACCCATGGACAGCTCCGGCACCGTGGTGAGAACGGCTGCTGCCCTGTTTGCCTCATGCCACCTTCCTCCTGTGTCATTTGGGCCCCTTAAGGCCAGAGCAGGCTTCCCAGTGTCCTGATGGCACTTGGGGCCTCCCTGCCCACATCTGGCTGTGATCCTGCATGTGCTCAGCGCTGCCCCAGGGGCTGCCCACCGCTGGCAGTTGTCCTCCTATGGCTGCACCAGTTTCCTGACTGCCCCAGGGAGAGATCCTGAAGGCTGTACTCAGGTGACTGAGTTTATGGTGCTTTGTGATGGAGATGCAATCCTGGCTGGGGGATTTGTTGCTCACAGCCCAAGCCCTGCCAGGCTTACAGAGCTTAATTGCAACAGCCTGGCTGTACCCTGGGACTGCCCTGTTCATGTTCATCTCCAAGAGGCACCAGCTTTATTGCGATTCCATTTTCAAGAGAGTCTCTATCCAAACTGCCTTGGCATTGGCTGGTGGTAGGCAAATAACTTGGAGCTCTGGAGGGTTCCTGGCTTGTCTGTCTGTCTGTCTGTCTCTCTGTTTGCCAGATCAGCTTTTATTAGAGTCACTGGGCAGGTAACGTTTCCCTTGGAGTTCTTTTCCCTTGAGATAAGGGGGGGGGAGCAGGAGGTGTCACTGGCACTGAGCAGTGAGCCAGGAGGTCCCCATCACCCCTCTCAACAGGAGCAGGCTGGGACCCTCTTTGAGAGACCAACCTGTGCCTTGGGAAGGACCCTTGCTAACCAGGCGCTGTCTTTCCTTTCCTCAGTTGGAACCTGGGCTGCAGATGCAGATGGAGCAGATGCTGGTGGAGGAACACGCCCTGGAGCAGCAGAAAGCTCTGGCAGCGTGTAACCTGCTCACTGGAGGCTTCTTGAGTAAGTAGGGACTGCAATACCCTGTTCCAGGGCCCTTCTCTTTGCTCGGTCACAATGAGGCAGGTGCACGGGGCCTCTAGTTTAGGAAGAAGATACTCTGCAAAAGAAATCGTTGATTTGCCTTCCCGAGTGGGATTGCTCTGGAAAAGGACCTTTCCCATGAATCCTGTAGGTGTTAATGACTGTGTTTACTGCTTCTGCTTTGGGGACAGATCTGCTTGCAGAGCGGTGAAGATGTCCTGTGCAGGCAAATCTTATTACAAGGTCCTGAACCAATTTCAGGCTTGGCCTGTGCACCAGGCTTAGCAGTTTCTTTGAAGCCAATGGAGGTCCAGGAGACTTATCTAAGATGGCTTTTTGTAGCAGAGGAACTGTGTCCAGTATCCATTTTAAAGTGATTTTATTTTAAGGTCCCATGGGTAGGTGGTAAAACCTTGGACATACAGTCTCCGTGACTTACCAGAGTCTTATTAGCGGGTGGCCAGGCCTTGGGCTTCACAGGCTTGAGCTGAGTTTTTTCAGCAGTGAATAAATCCACTTTGTTTGCTTCTTCCATCTGCTTGGAAATGTATCCAGGCTGTGGTTTAAGGACTGTCCTTACTCCTTCTTTCAGAGTTGAGCTGCCCGAGTACATCCTGGACTTGGGCTACGTCATTCTCGGTACCATCTGCATGCGTGCTGTGAGGATCACCAACACCGGGCAGTTCCCTGTGTCCTTCTGCGCTGCTGGAAGGGTCCTGCGTGGCACAGGTAACCCCTGCTGGCGAGACTTCATGTGGGCTCGAAGGAGCTCTCTCTGATAGACTGGCTTAAGCCCCTGGACGTGGGGAGATTTTTGAGTGCTTGTTTGTCTGGCTCTTTCCTTCTTTAGGCCCTCTGCTTGGAGCTTTAGACACGGAGTTCTCCTGGCCAGCAGGGCCCAGAGACCTGGCCTGCCCGTGGCTGCCCTGACACTTCATTGCAGGGCGCGGATGGGGCGACTGCCTTGGTCAGCTCTCCTGCTCTTCACTACCATCAGCATCATCTGCATTTCCTTGTGCGCTCTGGGGGCTTGTGTTGCAAACAGATGGACCCTTAGTGGTTGGGAAGGGCTTTGTCCATAATGTCACAGCGCTCCGTTCAGCCTTTATTGAGAAAACAGGCTGCGAGGTCCTTGTTGCATTGAACAAGGCTTCCGAAACAGCCCTCGAGGTGAGGCTGCAGCACCACCACATGGTGACTCGCTGTGTCTGAAGGGTGGTCAGGTGTCTCCTCTAAGTTGTTTTCCAGGGAGCACCACGGTATGGGTGAATCTTATCTGGCAATTCTCCTTTGGAGGGGTCTGTGCATCCTTTCCCGGGATGTCTGATGAAGGAACTGCTGAAGCCTCTCAGCTGATGGGTTTCCTTTTTACCGTGTGGGTCTTGGATTCTGCCTGTGAAACCCCCTTTTCCTTGTGCTGTGACAGAGGAGAAAGAGGGGTGGGCCTCTCCACAGGTGCAAAGGGGTCCTTCAGAACTGTCAGCCAGGACAGCCATAGCCTAACGTGACACCTTCATGTCAAATGTGCGTCTCAGCTGCTTTATTTTCATTTGTTCAAGGTTTCCGTGTGGAGCCGCAGAGCATGAAGGACCTGCCCTGCCGTGAGATGGCGACAGTTGAAGTGCACTTCGACCCAGAAAGTGCCAACCTGTCTCTGGGAGAGGTGGACGTGCTCCTGCCCATCAAGGTAACGCCTGCTTCCTCATCTGCCTGTGCCCACACCCCCTCTCCGGGCAGGTGGCAGGTCACGGGCAGCAGCAGATGTCACCTGGGCTCTCAACTGGATGCTCTTTCCTTCACCAGGTAGCAGAAGGGCCCACAATTCATGTCCATCTCCGTGCCAATGTGGCTCTGCCGTCCCTCTGCCTCTCCAAGGACCAACTGGAGTTCTCCGCTGTCCAGTGTGGGCAGTGTAAGGAAGTAACTGTCCAGCTGTGCAATCAGCAAAAGGTTCCCTGCAGATGGTTCATCACCATCAATGAACCTGAGAAGAAGGTAAATGTCAGGCACTGTTTAACATGTAACTTCTTGGTTGGGTTTTCTTTGCCTCTTTTCCTTTTCTGCCCGTGGCTGCCTGAGCCCTTGGGTTACAGCTTGTTCAAGGATGCTTTTGAGGGTGCAGAGCAAGGCTGGTTCACCTGGACCTGTTCAAGAGCTGATGCTTCGCCTCTCTGCCGCTTTCACCCATTCCTCCTCTTCTTCTGAGAACAGTGCCTCCCCCTCTGCTGGCCCTGTCTACATGTTTGTTCTCCACTTCTAGGCCAGTGGTGGCCGTGGCTGCTTTTAACATGGGTGCCCTCAGTATCGTGACAGGATCTCAGAGCGCTGCAGGAACGAGGGTCTGTCCTCCCAGACCAAGCAGACCTCACTCCGTTGTTTTTTTGTTCAGATGGGCAAACATGTGCCAAAGGGTGCTCATCGGAAGCTGCGCCAGGAGCTGAAGACAAAGCCTGACATTTTCACAGCGCTGCCCTCGGCTGGAGCCCTCTCACCAGGACAGAGATGCAACGTGCGAGTCAGGTTTTCACCCATGGAAGAGGTGAGATTGGCGAGTGTCACCCCGGGAGGTCTGGCAGGGCAATGTGGCGATGGGAGCCCAGCGCAGGGAGCAGGAGATGAGGGCTGCCACCCCCCGGAGCTTTCTGTGAGCCCTGTCCCCACTGTGCCTCAGTTTCCCCTGCAGCACCCTCTTCTGAGAGGCGCTTTGAAATGCCCTCGGGGAGCTGTCACAGAGAGCCCCCGGGGGCTGCAGGGCGGCTCCCTCTGCACACGGGGGGACTCTGCCTCTTCCCTCTCCTCTCCTCCTTGCGTGGGTGTATTTGCAGGCTGCAGGGCCCTTGTGTGGAGCAGCTGGCACGCTCACGGGGGATGACAACCTTGGAAAGGCCGAGCTGGGCAAATCCTGCTGCCACCAAACAGCCACCAGACACCGTTCTGGCACAGCAGCACAGTCACCTGTAGCTGTGTGCAGCCAGCTGCCCCTCTGGCTCTGGCCCTGCCTGCCCGCACGTTCCCAGGCAGCTCGAGAATCAGGATAAACGATGGAGCGAGCATTCCCAAAGGCAGTTTGCATTTGGTCACGGTGACTTGGAAACTGGCAGCGTGTAACAGTCCAGACACACGTGCTTCCATGCCTTGGAACAGTCCTGGGGATGTTTTAACTGCTTGTAGAGGCAGGAGCATCTTGTCTCTGGCTTTGGCTGGAGCCAAGCACTGAACCGAGAGGAAGGCCCTTATTTGCAGCCAACGAGAGCTCATCTGCCATGTAGCTGGTGTTTGCCTGATGCAGCAGTGCCAGGCCTGTGTCTGGGCCACATAACCCTGAAGACCTTTCTCCTGAGCATTTGCACTCCCTCATAACTTGGTGAAAACATCTGACAGACCATTTTAGATCATCTAATACCCAAATGTCCAGTTACACTTCACACAGGACTTCTCCCAGTCACTCAGAGCCTGAATGCAGGTGCTGTAGCCCCGGCCATAAGCAAATATCTGTTTTGCACTCCTTTTTAGCAGTCCTAAGAACCACCCTGATCTCGGGACAAGGGTTGATTTTGAGACCCTGTCACCTGGAAATACATGGAGGATTTTTCTACACTTCTCTCTTTTCAGAAATCCTACAAAAGCACGCTGAAGATTAACGTTTGCCAGGGCAGCCAGCAGCTCCATCTGGAGGTCTCGGGGCACGGGCTGGAGCCACAGCTGGAGTTCAGCCCCACAGTGCTCGAGCTGGGACCGTTGCTGCCAAACAGCTGTGGAGCGGAGGGGACAGTCGTGGTGAAGAACCCCTGCGAGTTCCCCATCGAGTTTTACTTGCTGGAGTTTGACCAGCAGTACCTTGTCAAGGAGGAGGTGAGAGGGAAGGTCTGGTCCCCATGGGCTCGCTCCTGTAGCTTCAGAGCGCTCCAGCGTTCCCAGGCTATGGCCAGGGAGATGGAGTTATCCCCAGGGCGAAGCCTGGTGGCGTTTCAAAGTCAACCCTGCTGGCAGAGTGTGGAGGGGCTGGAACAGTCCGTATCGTTGGGAGGAAGGAATGTGTGAGCAGATGGATTGACTGGGGAGGCTGTGCAAGCGATGAGGGTCAAGAAACCCATCCTGTACACGGTTTCTCTTCCCTGTGCACACAGATCCTGCATAACCTGAACGACTACAACTGCCAAAACACCTTGTTGCTGCCTCCATGGGCCCTGGGTCAGAAGCTGCCCCCAGAGGTCCTGCAGTACTATGAGAAGCAGAAGAAGCTCCAGGAGAAGTCCACGACTGGGGAACCAGCAGGTGAGGCCAAGGGTGAGGTTTTGGCATTGGCTATCCTGAGTGTGGACACAGCAGGGAGTCCATGCCACAACCCCTGAGCTCTCCATGACCTTATTCTCCATGGAAAGCCCATGCTTTTAGCAGCTGCCCGTTCCACAGCGCGGGGGAGGGATTCCCAGGTGAAAGTCTGTGGCTCATAACATACATCCTCTGCCAGCCCCGAGCGCAGATCATCCCTGCCTGCTGTGGACCGGGGAATAATCACGGTGTCCCCTGGGACACAAGGAGTAGGGTGGGATGAGTTCCTCAGCCAGCAGGACCAGGTCCAATATCAGCAGCTATTTTATATTTTTTTTTTATATTTGGATAATCGCTTGGTCCCCAAATGGAGCCTCTGCCATGGAACTGTGTAAAATGCCTGGTCCTGCCTGTCACCCCCTTACTCAGCGGGACCTGGAACAAAACTCGAGGGCTGTGTTGACAGTTGGTGGGAGGAGGTTTGGCCCAGTCCTTTGTTGGTTTCAGGAGAGTCTCCTCTCCCAGGGCCTGAGGGGATGGGAAGGATGGGAAGGATCCCAGGGAGGCAGGAGGCTGACTTTTCTACCTGTTTCTGCACAGCAGAGCAGCGGCAAAGCACCGCCGACAGCGAGGAGGCCGCAGGAGAGCAGCATGACAGCCCTGTCTGTAGGGCCATCGCCCGCCACCTTGACATTGATATCTCTGCGGAAGCGCGAGCAGCTGAAAAGCGCAGAGGCATCGTCGTTGTGGTGCACGGGGCACCCCTCACAGGTACGTGAGCCACAGCCCCTGGTGGCAAGGAGGGAGGGCAATTAGGAGAAATGCATCCTGGCACTGTGTTGATGAGCTCTGCTGCTACATGAAACAGCCCTAGGCCTTCACCTGTCCAGGGCAAGTGGCGTGGCTCATCTCGAGTCCATGCAGGTGGGCTCTCATTCTCCCAGGCAGGATGGCCATGTCCCTGTCTCTTGTGGGACTGCGTTGCCTAGAGTCCATGTCTCCCCGTGGGAGCAGTCCCTCACCCCTACTGACCCCCAAACCTTGCCCAGATGTTGCCTCAGACAGGGACGACCAGCATAGGCGGGAGAATCATTGGAGTGGTGGTGGAACAAGGCTCAAAACCCTGGCCCAGGGTTGAGCTCACCCCACGGGACAAAGTCCTCAGCTGAACAGGAGGTGGAGACCATCCTCTTGGCTCTAGAGCTCAGCACCTGTAGCCATGCTCAAGCTGCCTCCCTCGTGGTCTTCCCTAAAGGGGCACTTGCTTTCCAACTATCCTTGAGCATTTGAAATCCCGTCTGGGGGATTTTCAGAGCCTGTCCCTGAAGCTGTCTCACATGCAGGTGTCACCAAGCAGCCTTCCTCTCTCTCTGTCTCTAAAGGAAAGACCTCAGCAGCGGTCGCCCTGTCCAAGTACTACAGCGCTGCCTGCTTGTCCATCGACGCTGTGGTGACAGAAGCCATCTCGGAGGGGAGGAGCTCAGCCGGGCTCCATGAGCGGGAGCTGTGCATCGCGACTGCCCTTGAGCACAGCCGCGAGGGGACAGAGGATGCCGGTAAGGGAAAGCGCTGGGCCCACAGCACTGTTCTGAAAACCCAGCAGGACCATCCGCTTCTGCTGGCTGCAGGGAAGTGTGGCCACCCTGGGGCACCTCAGGGAGCACGGGTGCCACGTGCAGACATGGAAAGGCATTTCATAAAGCATCTCTGGTTATTGCAAACAGTCTCTGTTGAAGGGCTCAGGCAGGGGTACTTCTGCCCCTGGGCTTCTTGGCACATGTTCCTTTCTCTAGGAGTGATGAAACACACCTATGTCTGTCTCGGAGGTTTTTATATTTCCTCCAAGCTGAAGCCACCTTGCTCCTCGTGGCCATCTGGCAGAACTGCTGCTCATTTTATGAGGAAAAAGCCCTCTGAAGTGGCTCAGGGAGCACCAGACGGCTGACTTTGAGTATGGCTTCACAGACAGGAGAGGAGGGGAAGAATGGCCTCTTGGGGGAATTTCAAATGAGCGAGACACTGCAGATGGGCTCTTTTCTCCAGAGATTTTCCCGTACACACTGTCAGGTCATGCAGCTCTCTGGCTTTAATGAGCAGTAGCTGACGGTGTGCGTTACTGTGCTGAGAGAGAAGCAAGGAAGCAGCTGCTTCTGGAAGGTGATGCTGCCTGTGCCCAGCAGCTGGGGGACGCGTGCTGCATCCCTGCCCAGGCACAGGGCTGTGCCCAGAGGGGTGGCAGGTGCCTGCTTGCTCCCCAGAGCACAGGGCCATCCCCAGCCCAGCTGAGCCGTCTGTCCCCTCCGCAGGTCAAAGTGCAGGTCTCTCCCTCCGGTAGAAGCTCAATGCAGAGCGCAAGCACAGCCTGGACAGGAACCACTCCGGCTTCAAACGAAAATACAGCCAGCAGTCCATCAGATCCCGAGTCCAGGTGAGCACCGCAGCAGGCAAGGGGAAGAGGGATGGCCACACGTCCCAGTCTCAGAAACAGCATCAAACGGGTCCAGCAGGCTTCCAGGTGCAGCGCGATTGGCACTGCTTAATGCCAGGACCTTTCTGTTGCCTTTGGGAATCATAGAATGGTTTGTGTTGGAAGGGGCTGTTGAAGGTCATCTGGTTCACCCCCCTGCGGTGAGCCAGGGAGAGCTTCAACTCAATCAGGTTGCTCAGAGCCCTATCCAACCTGACCTGGAATGATTCCTTTGATGGGGCTGCTGCCATCGCTCTGGGCAACCCGTGCCAGTGTTTTGCCACCCTTAGCGTAAAATATGTCTTCTTTGTATCTGGTCTGAATCTCCTCTCTTTCAGTTTAAGCCATTACCCCTTGTCCTATCGCTGCAGCCCTTATTAAAAGTGAAGGGGCTGCTTCCAGTGGAGGCTCCGTCTCACCCAGAGCCTGGTGCAGGGCTCTGCTGTGCAGAGAGACAGCTGGGCAGGCTGGGGATGGCGTGGGCTGGGAACCAAACCCTGTGCTTCAGCAGAACTCTGCTGGGCCTTACAGTTTGTTGGCACAGCAGGGTCCTGGCCAAGGTGGCTGCAGCACGCTGCACCAGGAGCTTACGAGCTCGGGTCTGCACCAGCCAAGGGATGGGACCCCCAGGGCTGTCCCCTGGTGCTGCTGGCCTGCAGGTCTGGTCTGATCCCCTGCTAATGAGAGACCCCAGCTCCAAGCCCAGCCATTAGAATTGTTCAGGGGTTCCCACAGTGTTTTAATTCTCTCATGGTGTTCAACGTTGCAGGAAAAAAGCCATTGCCAAGCCATCTTTTACCTTCCCTGGGTTCCTGCACCGCAACGGCTGAGCATCAGCGGCAGCACAGAGGGAGAGATGGGCTTTACGAGCTGCGTGCTGCCTGAGGACTTGCTGGTGGACATCCTCTCTGAAAGGCTGCAGGTACGTGGGGTGGGGGCCAATGATACCGTCCTGCTACAGCGAGACAGGCAGCGAGGTGCAGTGCAGAGAGAAGGGCACCTGCATCTGCTGCTGGAGGAGTCCTGGGCTGCGTGCAGGGATCCTTGGGTGCAGCCATAAGCAAGAGTGTGGGGAGAGAGCAGAGCTCTTCTGAAATGATGCACCGGGAGCAATGATGGCTCGTGTCCTTCAGCAGTGGTGTTTGGTGACCAGCTGCGAGCCCAGTGCGTGCGATAGCTGACTTCCTCTTCCCGTTTGACTTTATCCTCAGCTGAGTGACTGCTACCAGGGAGTGGTGTTTGATGGCCTGGAGACCCTCTTTGCACGCAACGTGGCATCTGCTCTCCACTGCCTGCTCAAAGCTGTTGGAAATTGTCCACGTATTTATTTTGTGAACCTGTCCCGGGATTACACTGCTTGGAAAGCCAGGAAGTTGGCTGAAAAGGAGCAGGAAGGTGAGGCTCTTCATTGCCGTACCCCTCAACTATTCTCTCTCAAGCCCTCAAGCTTTTCTGTGGGTATTTGTGTTACCAGCAGAGCTTGCAAGAAAGGTTTTTATTAATTCTTTCGCTTTCTGCCTCAGTGTAGCCAGCACTCAGCTCAGGGTTGTTAAAATACAGCAGAGCTGAGGCTGTAAGACCGACCTTAGTCTCTGCCATTAGAGCTTGGGCAAGCGGTTGTGGCTCAGTAATGACCCAGCAGGCAGCTGCCCACAGCACCGGTGCACGTGAGCCCAGCAAGGCACGGGAACCGGCTGACCGGGGAAGGTTTGGGGGATGATCTGAGTTGGGAGCAGGGCTATGAGCTCCCCGGTATCTCGTGGCAGGATGGTGGGCTGGGTCAGGACAGACTTGTGAATCCTCACTCCTCACCCAGCACAGCAAGCTCTGCTTTGCAGTCACTAACGGTTTCTTCTCTGGTCTGTGCTGAAGAATGGGAGAAGGAAGAAGCTGCCAGGAGGGAGGAAGCACATCTCTGAGAGGTGGACGAGGAAGAGTACGAAACCCTCACTGAGGAGCAGAAAACTCGGCTTAACAACAACATAAGACAACTCCAGCGTGAGAGGAAGAAAAGGTCTGTAAGCCTTCCGAGGGTAACTCCCCAGGACAGTGTCCCTGCAGGGTTTCCCTGCTCCAGAGACTTTGGTGGAGCTCAGAGGGGATACAGAGCAAAGGCCACAATTGTCTTTGACAAGCGGCACAAGGATGGTGCCAGATCTACCTCCGTGGTTCCCAACGAAGGAGGGATGAGAACAACTTCCCTCTGTTTTAGTGGTGAGCCCTCTGGCAGAGACACTGGCTGCAGGGAGCTGGGCTCTGTGTTTGCTTTGCCACCACACTTCTAAGTGTTTCTAAGTTAATTAATTATCATCTTCTGCAACCCCTTCTTCACCAACCCAGACGGGCTGTGGTGTCAATTGGCGCGAGGTGCTTGGTTCAGATACCAGTCGTGCCAGAGGTGAAGTTCTCCCAGGGTTTTCCTTACTGAGTGGCCCCAGCCATAAAAGCTGGTGTCTCTATGGCTCCCCTTCAGCTGCAGCAGCAGATGTGCCTGGGAGCAGCTCTGAGCCAGCAGAGCAGCCCCGTTCAGGAGGATGCGTGGGATAAAGGTGAAACCGGGGACGGGGACCTGCTTAAACCAAGCATTTGTTTCAGCACTTCTTTCAGCCTGGGCTGAAGTTTGTTGGCCTTGGAGGAGATCGCTAGGGCTGCTTCAAATTGTGATTTCCAGGACACACAGCACAAGTTTCTCACCTGGTTGTTCAGAGTGTGTTTTGTAGGAGGGCAGTGATTGTTCTCACTAAAGAGCAGACTATGCAGGGAGAAGAAGGGCTGGAAAAGCCAAGCATTGGTGCAGGATAAGTAGGTGTTAGTGATGTTGGGGTTGTTTTACCCTGGGAGGTCAGAGGAGGCTCCAGGCATCAGTGCAGAGAGATGGGGGAGCAGTGTTCGGCGGTGCTGGAGCTGTGCATGTGGACCTTCTCGGAGAAGCCGCACCAGTTAGACCTGATGACAGCAAGGCTTAGAATTGGCTGGCCCCAGAGGTCCCATCCCATTTTTCCTCAATTTGGGTGTTCCCAACCTTCCCAGGCTGGCAGAAGTCCATGGAGATGGTCTTAGAGATCTGCTTGGTCTCAGGGTCAATAATGAAGTGCAGAACCAGCTGGGATTGCAGCGAGCCCAGGTTCCTGGTGGTGACTCTTGGGGATATTTTCTGTTTGGCGTTCTGAAGGGAGATGGAGCAGATGGCTAGAGAGCTGGAGGAAAAGCAGCAGGAGAAGCTCAAACGCTCGAAGAAAAAGGAAGAGCTGAGGAAGTGCCCTAAGGCGGGGTAAAGACAACTTGGAAAAGACACAGATAGTGTTGTATGGAGGAAAAGCCAGCCTGGAGACAAACAGGTGAGTGGTTGTGTTTACAGAGACAAGTAGAAGCCTGGGACCTTCCTACTGAGCTATACCATGCCCTGAGAAGCCTGCAGCCACACACAGTGCTGGGGACGAGCACCTGGCCGTCACACGTGGGGCCGTGCTGGGAAAGAACAGCTTGTGTGGGATCACACTGCTGCTTCACCAGGGTCTTCTCCCATGGCTTTGTGGGAGAGCTGCCCTTCTAGGGTCGTGCTGCCTTTGAGTCATGGCTTCACCTACTCCATGCCTTCATTGTGAAGCCCTCGGTAGTTTGAGTCCAGCATTTCACTCAACTCTGCACGTGACTTCACCTCTGGGCCAGGACCCATCTGGGGTGTGGTGCCTTCTCCTACCTGTCTGGCAGGAGATACCACGGGGCCTTAGGTATTCCTTAGCAATCAGACTTCCCAAAGAGTCAGCCCAGCCCAGCAATACTCAGCACGCCAGAAAGGAGCCCAGAGAAGTGCAGAGGACTAAGGAGGTGTCTGAAGTTCCCTGTGTGGCTTGGGAAGCTGCTCTGTTTCTCAGCTGGTTTCCAGGACACCTCATCAGTCTGGCACTGGGGAGGGTGGTTTCAGTTGAACTGCACTGGCTGCCGGCTGCGTTCTGAACTGGGAGCTGTAGAGCACTGAGCACAAGGCTGGCACAAGGCTGGGGCTGCTGTTGCAGAGACCATTGCTGTCCTGCAGCGTTTGAGTCGGTGCTTTGAAATGCTGACTGCATTTTCCTCTTCTCCATCCCAGAACATAAACACATTGTCCAGCATCGTGCCCACCAGACACCAGCTCAGCATCAGCGAAGTGGCTGACACGAGGGGGCCTGTAAAGGAGTCTGCAAGCTCTGTTGCAGGCAGCAAGGCAGATATGAAGCAGCAGAGCAACGTTCCCTCAATGTTGTCCTTACTGGCGGTGCCTGTGGAACCCACGGACCCAGAACAGCAGGAAACCGAAAGTGAGAAGAACTTTGACCTGAGGTTCAAGATCTACGACGCCTCGCAGAAGGACGTGGTGTATATTTTGTCATCCTGGGCCAGAGTTCAGGGTGTCCTGCTGCCCTCTCTGAGCCAAAAGCATCACAAGCATTTATCCAAGCATAGGAGCCAGAGGGACAGCCAGAAGGCAATGCTGGAGAAGGAGCGCAGGGAGAAAAAGCACCAGGAGAAGGAGCAGCTGCTAAACCTGAAAGCTTCTAAGGAGTCTGAGACATCTCTTGCAGAAGGGAAAGATGCAGAAGGGTCATCCAGACGCCAGGATGTTGGGGTGCCTTGCTTGGACATCCAGATGCCGAGCCCAGAGAACGTGACGAGGATGCTCCTGCGGAGCGGCAAGCTGCCAGCAGCAGAGGACATAAAGCCCTGCAAGGGGCAGGTGCTGAGCCTGCCATGCTCTGGGCCCTGGTGTGTTGTGCCCCACCAGGTGACAACAGCACAGAGCCTTGTCCGGGTCACTGATGATATTCCACAATGGCTCCACAGCAGGCAGGTGGCTGGGGGGCTTCTCAGCAACCTCACCTGGGTGGAAAGAGGGAGTGCTTTCTGTAGAATCATCCTGGTTTTAAAGTTTCCCAGCCTGGAAATCATGAAAAATGGTCCCAGGGCACCTCACGGTCGTTGTTTCCTTCAGCTGAGCCACTCAAAGGGGAGGCTTCCCTGTAGGTCCCACCTGTAGGTCCTGGCACTGCTCTGGAGATACCAACCCCACTGGGCTTAAAAAAATCCCTGCACTCCATATAAATTGAAGAAAAAACATTGGCAAAAGCTCAGTGTGTTTTAGGAAGGAGCGTGAGGGTGAAGGTGACGGGAGTATAAAGTGGGTTTTCTCTTCTCCTATAGATCCTGAATGACCTGGGTTCTGAGTCCCTCGGGGCCTCCTCCTCCCCTCACTGCTTTTTACTCAGTGGTCCATTACCCGGAGGAGCGAGGGCCCCTGCAGCAGGAGAAGCCCTCGAGCGCTTCATTCTTGTTGAGGCGGAAGATGCCACTGCGGAAGAGGAAAAGGAGATAACTGGAAGTCACTTGGATGTCCCCACTGTTCCCACAGTGAAGGTGCCAGGGCAAGGGACCAGGCGGGGTGGGGGTGTGGTGGGGGGAGGATGGAAAAGGATTGCTGTGGGTGGGCAGTGAGGAGGTGAGAGGTGCTGTGCCTGCAGGCGTCCTTTCTGTCTGTCCAAGAGAGACAGCTCGGCCCGAGACACAGGGCTGTTCCGTGAGATGAAAGAAAGGGTCACCTAAAGGCCTCAACAGCCCTTGAGGAGAGGGTCCTGGGGGAGAAGGAGAGGGTCTTGGGCGAGGAGGTGTCATAGGCCAAACAAAGTCCAATAAGGAGCAGCAAGGCCCTGGGCAGGTGTGAGACCAGGAGGTGCTGGTTCTGTATTTATTCTCTCTCTTGTTGGCTGACAGAGCCGCAGCTTTCTTTCCAGGACTGGGGTGTCTCAGGGCAGGTCTCACCTCTCTCTCTCCCTTTTCTCTCCCCCTTGGTGAAGGAGTCAGAAGGGCTGGCCACGTCTCCCAGGGACCGCTCAAAGAAGGAGAAAGCTGCGGGCAGCCAGAAGGCGTCCCAGCAGAAACGGAGCTCCAGCCAGGACAGGGGAGGTCACCGCGGTACACCCACACGTTCCCCCACCATGAAAAAAAGCGGCGTGAACGTGGTCCCACCGCCAAGGAGACCTGCCAGGTGAGCTGGGAGGGAGGAAGTGATCCCTCTGCTTCACAGCCATCTCGCCAAGCGACATCCATCATCCCCAGCGCTGCAGGGATGCTCTGCTGGTGCCCCCATGGGATGGCAAGTCCGTGGCCCTCCTCCTTGTCTTGTTTGCTCGTTAGCAAGCTCTGAAGCCTCTTCTTTAATTTCCAGGCTGAGTCACTGCCAGTGGATCGTGCCTGCCCACGGCAAGGTGGAACTGAATGTCCACTTCAGCCCCACGGAGCTGGGCTAGTTTGAACAGACGCTCCATTTCGAGATCCTGGGGACAAAGCGCCAATACCAGCTGCAGTGCACGGCCACCTGCCTGTATCCCACCATCAGCCAGGACCCACGGTAAGGCTGAGCACTGCCCCGGAACTCAGCACCAAGGCTGCCCCTCGTACCCCAGTGACCCTCTGGTTGGGCAGAGTGTGCTCCCCGAGCCGCCCAGCATCGCTGCTCATGCTGGGAGCTGGGAACCAGTGCTGCTGTCTCTGCCACCGAGAAGTGTTATGTCAGCAAGTTTGCAGATGATACCAAGCTGGGAGGAAGGGTTGATCTGTTAGAGGGTAGGATGGCCCTTCAGAGGGACCTGGACAGATTGGAGAGATGGGCTGATTCTAATGGGATGATGTTTAATAAGTCCAAATGTCAGGTACTTCATTTTGGACACAACAATCCCATGCAGAGCTACAGACTGGGGACAGAGTGGCTGGAGAGTAGTCAGGCAGAAAAGGACCTGGGAGTGCTGGTTGACAGGAAGCTCAACATGAGCCAGCAGTGTGCCCAGGTGGCCAAGAAGGCCAATGGCATTCTGGCCTGCATCAGGAATAGTGTAGTCAGCAGAACCAGAGAAGTTATTGTCCCCCTGTACTCGGCACTAGTCAGGCCTCATCTGGAATACTGTGTACAGTTCTGGGCCCCCCAGTTTGGGAAAGATGTTAGGATACTGTAATGTGTTCAGAGGAGGGCAACGAAGATGGTGAAGGGGCTGGAGCACAAGCCCTATGAGGAGCGACTGAGTGAGTTGGGGCTGTTTAGTCTAAAGAAGAGGAGGCTCAGGGGAGACCTCATTGCTCTCTACAACTACCTAAAAGGAGGTTGTAGTCGGGCAGGGGTTGGTCTCTTCTCTCAGGTGACCAGTGACAGAACTAGACGGCATGGAGTCAAGCTTCGTCAGGGAAAGTTTAGGCTTGATGTGAGGAAGAAGTTCTTTACTGAAAGGGTGATCAGCCATTGGAATGCGTTGCCCAGGGAGGTGGTGGAGTCGCCGACCCTGGAGGTGTTTAAGGGGAGATTGGAAGTGGCACTGAGTGCCATGGTTTAGATGATGGTTGGTGTTAGTGTTGGGTTATAGGTTGGACTTGATGATCTCAGAGGTCCTTTCCAACCTTGTGATACTGTGATACTGTGATACTGTCTTTCTGACCTTTTTTCCTACTTGGAGCATCTTGCGGCTCATCATTTCCTGTTTTCTTTTCCCAGGGTGGTGTTCCCACAATGGACAAAGAGCAAGGCGGATAATGACATCATTGTCAAGCAGTATGTCATGGACACAGGTGTATTCCACTTTGGACTGCTGCTGTGCGGGAAGTCAAGAAACTGGTACGTACTCCCCACCCCAAGTGAGCACCCTGATGTGCTGCCTGCTCGGAGTGAGGTGTTGGGATGGGGTCTCCAGGGTCTTGTACTTTCATGGACACGCTGGGAAACGTGTTGCCCCAGCGGTATAATTCAGGGCAGGCTCAGGAAGAGATCTGGGAGATATGTGGGGCTGAAGGACCATGGATGAGTGACCTTGAGCAGACAACAGGCACAGGAGTCTTGGAGGAGCTGGGGAGGGATGGAGCTGATCTTCCTACATGGTGGGTGCCATGATGGCCAGAGCCACATGCTGCTTCCAGCCTGAAGGTGACGTGGGGCAATTTGTGTCTGCTGTCCACATCTCGGCTTCACCACCAATGAAATTAACTTTCGGGTGCTTTTTTTAAAGGGCTTTGAGCTCTACAGGTAGAATGAATGAGCAATTATTCTGCTGGTGCTTTTGTAAACCATTCGTTAATCTCTAATATTAGTAAAACTTTATGGTTTGATGTGCCAGTGAGTGGAGGGAGCCTGCAGAGGAATCCAAATGAGAGCTATGTTTTCCTGATCCTCACTGCTGGATAAAGTCTGCCTAAAAACATTGTTGTTGTAGCTGCTGACACATTTCTGGCTCTGACACAGCTCTTTTGTTCATTTGTTTACTATTAGAAGCACAGTTCTTGTCACCATGGGAGCTGTAGAGAGCTGGTGGCATTTTGACCACTCAAGGAAACAAAATCCAAACAGTTTAAAAAGTTTAAAAAGGGGGAAGAACCCATGTACCTTTAATTTTTCCAGGTGCCTTTGAATTTATGTTTTGTAAAATTCTTGTTAGTGGCCAGTGTGTCGTCATGGTTCTGGGCTGGAGGCACCAAGTAAAGGGGCAGACAGCGAAGTAATGCAAGGATGAACACACACACACACCGTGCCACATCCCGCTGAAAGGGATCCTTGTTCTTATCCTGCTTGTTCGACCGTGGTCTCCCAGTGCAGCGTTCCGTGGCCGGCATATGGGGCTCTCCGCGATGTCTCATAGAGGCAACAGCCTCCTCTGCAGCCTTTTCCCCTTTCACGCACAGGTACAAAGCACAGAACTGTCCTGACAACTGCGAGAAGATAACGATCCTCAATGCCACAGCCTTGGAAGCAGAAGTGCATTTCTTGTTTAAGCGTGACCGTAAAATGGAGAAGTTCTTTGTACAACCTACCAGCATGAGGCTGCAACCTCATGAGAAGCAGGTAGGAGAGGAGGGGCAGGTAGGGCAGGCACCAGTAGAGGTGCCCAGGAGCCATTCCTCCAGCTCATTGAATGCTCTTCTCTGTTTCTTTTTGCGGGGCCGGGGCCAGGAGCTGAGCGTTTGGGCGTACCCCACGGCGACCGGCATCGTGACAGACAAACTCCTGTGCTGCGTTAAGGAGAACCCGGAGCCAGTGGTTTTCCGCCTGTGCTGCGAGGGGGTGCGGGTGGAGGTGGAGGTCAGCCCCCTGCAGGTGTATTTCGGCAGGCTGCTTCTGAACAGGTCAGTCATCCTGCGACTGCGCTGCCGGGCACCAGCGCTGCCAGGGAGGTCCCCTTCAGCTTCTCCTGCTGGCCGTGTGGCCACTCAGCTGGGAGACTGGGCTAGCATCCCTCTTTCTCCCAGCAGTTCCCAGTCTCTTGCTCACCATTCTGTGCTGGCTTGGATATCCCATGACAGCCACAAGCTCTGTAGTCCCCAGCAATGCTGTGCGATGGGCATCCTGATACCTTTGTGTCTCGCCTGCTGGATCAGAGAGCAGTGCAGTTGCTCCTCCTGATCTCCCTTCTGTTAGATTCACTTTCAGCCCAGCACCTCACCTCTGAGACTTGTGACAGAGAGAAGACGTTGAGCTCTGGTTTCAGAGACGTGGGTGGGGCTGCTCCAAGTTGCAGTCAGTTGCAAGGCTGGGGTGGCTGTTGAGCAGCCGGTGCTGAGCATCTCCCTTTCTCTGCAGGAGTGGCAGCCAGACCCTCACCCTGCACAACTGCACCCCGCTGCCCGTGGCCTGGAACATCAGTGGGCTGAAAAACCTTGACAAGGCCATCTCTGTGTCACAGGATGCGGGCACCATTGGTCCTCACAAGAAGTGTGACATGCATCTGTATTTCAAGGCCACAGATGTTTGCAGCATTAGGAACATGTTCCAGATAGAGGTGAGAGGGACTCGGAAGGAGCAGCTGTGCTCTTAGGGATGAAATCTGTGCTTGAAAGGCACCCTGCAAAGAGGGCAAAAGGACGAGGCTTCATGAGAGACCTTTCTACCTGCGTTGCCGGGGCCAAGTCCTTAGCAGCAATGCGTTGTCTACCAAAAGGATTTAGGAGAATGTTCTAAGCAGTGTTTGTTTCTTGCTGCCTCAGTTTTCAGATGCCAGAAATCTCCTGGGCAAAGTTCAGGCTGAAAATATCGAAGTCATTGCAGAGGCCTATGAAGTTGGTCTGGACATCAGCATTCCTAAAGGTCAGTGGATGCCAGAATAGAGTAATCCGGGTGCATTTCATTGCCTTGGCATATGGACAGCCAAAGCACTGGGATGGGATGGGATGGGATGGGATGGGATGGGATGGGATGGGATGGGATGGGATGGGATGGGATAGCATGCAGGCGTGGCATGGATGTATAATGCATCTATCCTGCAGGCTGGCAGGAGTGAAGCAGTGTCAGGGCACAGAGACAGCCTTGAGTCTCGCACCTTGGAATTTGGAAGTGTGCAACTTCATGTGCAGATTGATGTGGGGGCTTGGAATTGACAGTAATGTGAACAAGAAGTTTGTCACTCCTGGAGGGCTGTAAAGGTGTTAGATCTGTGCTTGGAAGCCAGAAGGTGGAAACTGAGCTCCTTAGCTGTTAAACCCTTCAGATATTCTCTGAGTAAGGGAGAGGGCAGCAGAGCAGCATGAGAAAACTTTCAGGAAGGGAATCCTGCTGAGAAGGGTTTTGTACTGCCTGAGAACTCCAAAGATGTATCTTGTCACCTGGTGTAGTCTAAAAAATACTGTGTAGCTCACAAATAGTCACCATTTCTTAAGTTATTGTGTTGGTTCACTGCAGGTGGAGATCAGAGCGTGGATTTTGGAGCCATTAATGTACTGGATGAAGCAAAGCAAGTGCTGACTCTGAAGAACAAAGGGACGGGCAGGGTTGCGTACAGGTAGGTTCAGCTGCCTGGTCTGTGACTGTGTGGTGCCACCATCTGCCCAGACCTGCATTCTCTTTCTGTCCGTGGCAGAACCCGTTCCCGTGCTGTCACCCTCACAATTCGGGAACATGCAGCATCTGGGCTCTCCAGTCTCAAGTGTTTTAATCAAGAATCCAGGCCCACCTGAGCAGTTCTTCACAGCTCAGCAGGAACCAGAAGGAGAGACCCTGAAATTTAAGCCACTCACTGCTGAGATGAATTTTCTTCCTTTGAGGGTCAGCTCATTTCTCTTTATGAGGCTCCTTAACGGAGGCAATGGACAAATTTGGTGTAGAGGCCAGTCTGCAGCACTCGAGACTGTCTGCTCTCAGTGTCGAGATCTGGGATTCCCCAAGCAGAGCTGCTCTCTTTCCCTGGTCCTGTGCAAAGTCCTGGCTGTGCTGGTGGCACTGGTACTTTTAACGACAGAGATCTTTGTTTCTTCCCTTTCTCCCCAGGTTCAAGCTGGAAACTGCAGATACCACCATACCTGACTTGGCGTCCCACTTCACTGTCCAGCCACAGAAGGGCGTGATCACCACCTCCAATCGCCTCGTGCAGGTCCAGCTGCTCTTCCACCCCAATAAGGCAATGAAAATTGTGCACAAAGTCATTCTGCATTGCCAGGTGAGCTGCCCGGGCCGGGGCTGTTGTCGCACCATGTCCTGGAAGTGTCAGCAGGACACGCCTCTTCTAGAAGGAAGGCTGTAGCTGGGGAATCCGCTCTCGTATGTGTCCGAGGAAGCCTTTCAGAAGCAATTTGTGATGCTTCCAAAGTAGAGCAGAAAATCTGGCTCTAGAGGAGGCGTTTAAACAGGGAGAGCGAGCAGATGGGGAAGCAGGATGGGGCCAGGGAGCGGAGATAGAGCTCGGCCTCTTTGCCGTATTTACTAACCCCTCCCCCGGGTGCAGGTGATTGATGGCAGCAGCTCTGAAGAAGGCGAGATCATCACCATCATCCCAGTGAGCGTGTCGGCGAATGCAGTGTTCAGCAAATACCGAATTTGCCCTGCCTCGCTCCTCAACTTTGGTGTCATGCTGAAGGGCACCAGGAAAGCCTCCACCTTTACATTGGAGAACAAAGGCGTCCTCCCCTTCAAATTCAACATCTGCCGAGCACAGCCGGGACCAAGGTGAGAGAAAACCTGCACCACCCTTCCTGCTGAGGAGGCACCGCAGCGTGGCTGGCAGGCGTGAGGCCACCAAGAGACCTGGGTTATTGTCCACTGCGTCACTGGCTCATGAGCAGAAAACACCTGGGTATCCCCACGTGTAGGACAAAGCTGGTGAGACCACTGACCCAGCGATGGCTGTAAGTGCTGCAGGCAGCCCTGCGGGAGCCAGCAGGAGCAGGAGGGCTTTCCTCCGTGGGGAAGAAGGCTGCCTTTGGCCTCAGAGAAAGGCAAGGGGAACTCAGCGTGATGGATGTTTCCTGCTTTCTTGTCTCAGTGAACCTAAGTTGAAAACTGTCTGCTCCCACAAGAAGCAAGACACGAGCGAAAACGCTTCTGTAGTGGAGAGAACGGAGTGCCGGGATGCAGGCCCTGCCATGGCGGTGAATGGCTCCCCAGTGTGCGCTGCTGCAGGGGGTGTGGGAGGACGTTGCTGTGCCCAGGCTGGGGGCTCATGACCATGGGATGGGACGAGGTCTGTGTGATGGAGGTCTGTGTGATGCTCAGCCCCACGGACAGTCCCGTGCTCTGGCTCAGGCCTGGGGTTGTGGGGTCAAGGGAGGGGAGCAGCTCCTGTGTTTGGCGGCTGCAGGTCAAAATAGGTCTGTGAATGCCACAGGTTTGTACTCCCAGCCCATAGGTATCAGGTGACCTTGCTTTTTCTTGTTTCCAGTCCCTCTCTCCTCTCCCATCATTTATGACAGTTATTTCTGCTCTCCTGCTTTGCCCATGGAGGCTGAAGGATCCCAGTTACCACCCTCACCCTTTACACCCAAGGTCCTTCCCTTGTGCCACTCAGAACAGGCCTGCAGCTCCTCCTGGCTTGTTCTTCCCATGCTGGGGCTGCATTTGGGATATGGAACCATCCCTCCCTGCCCTGGGACTGGGACTGGGCTTGGGCCCAGATGGAGGCCCAGGAGTGTCATGCTCCTTGCTGAGGATGCTCACAGTAAGGCTGTTGGACATCAGTCTCTCCTGGCACTCTATCTGCAGTTACGCTTCACACTCGGCATGTTCACGGTGTACCCTGGCTATGGCTCCATCCCTCCTGGGGGCTGGCAGACCATCACGGTGGAGTGCTACGCAGTGCCACTGGGGAGTTGCAAGGAGCACCTCTCCATCGATATCCACGGCAAAGACCCCACGGACAATCCCCTCACCATCCTCTATAGGCTGTTTGCCGAGTCCTGCGTCCCAGGTACGCCTCATCCACAGGTTCCCATGGCCAGAGCTGCTGCTGATAAGCACCTGAACTCACTGCTTGGGTAGAGGAGCACCCTGACCCTCAAGTCCCATCTTGAAATCCTCAGAGGTTCCAGTCCTTTTCAGTCTGCCAGTGGGAGGAGGCTTGGAGAGGATGCCTGGAAGTGAAAAGGAAAACCATACCCTTTAAGACTGAGGGTGACTGAGCTCCATCCTCACAGCCAACTTCCCTACCCAAGGCTGAGTTTGCAGTGGCCTGGGCAGAAAGGGATAATCGAGCCTTCTGAGAGGCCATCAGGGCCCAGATAAAGGCAGCAGGAATGCTTCTCCATCCTCAGCCTTCCCTCTGGTCTACTTGCAGCGTTTGTGGTTGATGACATCGAGTCCATCTTCGAGGAGCATCAAATCTGCAACAACACCAACCTCTGCCAGATTCTACAGACCATGAAAGACAAGGGTGTGTTCATCAAAGATGAGAACAGGTTTCTCTTCACCAATGTTCTGGTTGGACACCAGGCCAGAGCTCGCTTCAAGATCTACAAAGTGAAGGAAGTTCCCTGTGATGTGTCCCTCTCCGTCAAACCCATCGGCACTCAGGTAAGAACAAGAGGCCAGGCCAAGGTGGCTGTTGCTCTTCAAAGGCTGTTCTCCAGGTTCATTGCTTCCCCTTGCCCAGACCATTCCACCTAAGTGCAGGGTAATGCACAGGGGAGAGCAGCAGCACCAGGGTGACAGTTGGGTTCAATTCAGGGTGTGTCAAGCGAGGTTTTGCCTCACCCCTCTGGGTCTTTGGTGAGAGACCTGAACCCTTCTGAATATCTCTTGGAAGCACGCTCGGAGGGAGCTTTTCTACTGGACTGATGTGCCAGGGCTCAAGGCTGGCCACTTCCTCAGGCTCCCTGGTCTTTTCCTTCTCTTTCAAGGCCCATTTTAGATTATTTTCAGGGTTCTCCATGCAGTCCCCCCCTCCCATGTGCACTGTTGCGGCTGCCCAGTGCTCAGAGCAAGCTTTTGGGCTCCTGGCCTTTCTGGCAGCTCTCTGTACAAGGTCAGCACCTCTTTAGGGTCACTCTCTGAGCTGGAAGAAGCCTGTCTGGGGAAGCAGGAAATAAGACACTGTCTGGGGCTGTTCCCCATGATGCATATATGAATAAGACTGCAGCATGCTGAAGGATGTATCCTCCTAACACCACTTTGTGTGTTCCCCCAAGCATAAGAGCCAAGTTAAAGGCGTTTTCAAGGTGGATCCCAATCAGATGTGCGTGCCAAGCCACTCCCACGCCTTTTCTACGGTGACCTTCACTCCGCTAAAGGCACAGAACTACCAGTGCACTTTTGAGGCTTCCCTTGATGCCCAGGCAAGGTAACTCACCCTTTGAATTCTTGCGGGGGCCACACCTTTCTGATAGCTGCCTGTCCTTTGGGAGGACACAGAGCTCTTGTGAACCCTACTGCTTTCAGCAGCCTTAGGCAGAGCACGTAGCGTTAGATGACACGGGAGGCAGTAACTGCTGGATACAGCAGAGCAGAAAATGGGGGTCATGGTTCTGCCTGTGCGAGTGACTGTGGAGACAGCAAAGTGTTGGGCAGCCAACTGAAATTTACTGAGTCACAAAGAAATGGAGCTGGGTGACAGCTGGGCTGGGGTCAAAGGGGCAGATGAAGAGGTTTCTGTGCCAGCCAGTCAGTGCGCATTATTTCATCCTTGTTTCTGTTAAGATGAGAGGACCCTGTGTGATTGCCTGGGGTGTATTCAGATATTTAGTGTGAAGGAGTGATTGGACCCCGTAAAAAAGAGGAGCCCAGTTCCTCCGTCCTGGGACCTGTTTGTATCAGAGCTCTGACCTGCTCTTCCCCAACCCCTTGGTCGCTGAATCGAGACAAGAGAAGTCAGCTTTCTGCCCTAATAAGCAG
Source organism: Dromococcyx pavoninus (assembly GCA_033558185.1). Lineage (NCBI taxonomy): Eukaryota > Metazoa > Chordata > Aves > Cuculiformes > Neomorphidae > Dromococcyx > Dromococcyx pavoninus. The sequence continues at coordinate 1,229,030 of JAUMJL010000133.1, read as the reverse complement.
TTCCTGATTTAGTGTTCTTGGAAATAATCTTTACCGATGCTGTTATTTATTTACTCCTCCTTTCTTGCTTTTTACCTCTTTCCATGCTCTGCTTGTCTTTTTGCTCGTGTCTGCTGTCACTGCAGACAATGAGTTTGCCGTGTCCCATCTGTTGCCCCATGATTTCCCTGCATGAGTCCATGTAGGGAACTGATTTTTCACTGTTATTCTGGAAGGCTCTGGCTCTCCAGAGCAGATTCCTCTTGTGAATGTCCCTGATGTGGCTTGATGGAGGAGAGGGGTGAGGGGGGAGCTGTGTCGTGGCATGCAGGAGCACCAGCCAGGAAAAACACTGGGGGTGGCACTCGCTTCATTGCTCAGCAAGTGGGAAATGGGTGAGTGTGAGCACTAATGATTTCTGCGCTGCCTGTCCTGCAGCTTTCCGGGAGTTACAACACAAAACCTGACTTTATCAGTGGAGATGGGAATCTGCCTCAGTTGACAGTCCTGCAGCTGGCCCTTCGCGATGAGAGAGGGAACCCTCTGCTGGTTTTCAAGAAGCTGTTCCTGGGTGATTCAGAACAACTCCCTCTGGTCCTTCAGAACACTGGCATCATACCTGTCAAGGTGAGGAGCTGCTCAGGGAATGCTCTGCTCTGAGAACAAGTTCTTGTGCCATGAAGGAAAGGTGCCAGAAACCATGGTAGAGATGCACTGATGCTCTGTGCAAGCAACTGAACACCAAAAGCAACCCTTTCCTTGTACTCAGAGCCACTCAGTTGTAGGAGAATGACCCTTTCTGACTTTCTGGAAGAAGCTTTGGAAAATGAGTGGCAAGACTGGTTTCTCAGCCAGATCCCCTTAGGAGAGTTCCATCAGCCCCTCACCTTTGCCTCCATCCCCTTTGAAACCCCTGCTGCTCTCTTTGCTGGTCTTGGGTTTTGTGCCGGTTACTCTTTCCACTCTGTGCCTCGGGGAGCTATGTGGGACGGGTCTCAGAAATTCTTTTGAAGCAAATGGCTGGTGACTTCTTTCCAGGACGGGTGTTCCTCTTGGAAGTGCGATTTTCTGACCAGTCTCTCCTTTTCAGTTCAACTCAACACGAGAAGCTGGGCGGTTATTTCTCCCCCCTGCTTCTCTCCTGACACTTTGGTTCTCACGTGGGAAAGTGATGTCCTGGTTACATTAGATTGTACTGGATCATATTTTACTACCTTGTAGTCAAACTCAGTTGCAGTCTAATTACATCCTGCTCCTTGCTTTTAGTACCCCCGTCCTGTTTGGTGATATTTTCATTATATCCCAATGCCTCTGAACACTTTCTTTCTGTTTGATTTCACTTAAACTTTGCGCTGCGAGCTGTGTTTGATGGGGGAAGTGTGCGGTGTTGATCCACGTGCTGTCCTGTACCCACACCAGCGTGGTTGTGCTCTGTGTTCCCTTTTCTCAGTTTGTGATGGACCTCTTGGATGAAGGGGGAGTTTTCTTCTTGAATGCCAGGCCCTCCACACACTGCATCTATGAAGACACGGACAGGGAGGAGGGCTCTCCTGGAGCAGGTAAATTCATGAACTTGATAGCGTGGTCATCCACACAGGCAAAATGTGTGCCCTGCTCTTGGCTTGGCTAAGCAGCAGCCAAGTGTCAGACACAGCTTCTTCCCTGGGGCTCTCTTGTACCCCTCGTTTCTCATGTGGAGTCTTTGCAGAGTTTCCTCCTAGCAAGTTGTAGGAAGTTCTTCTGGACACGGGGGGTTGAGTTGTAGGGAACTCTCAGCACCTGAATAGACTGTCTGTGGTCTCTGCTGCACGTGGGGAGTTCCCAGCCTGAACGGAGGCAGCCACTGAGCCTGCAAACAGCCAACAAAAGCCAAAACTGCCCTTTGACTCAGCTTTACATCTGGCAGGAGCTGGCTGGATGCAGCTGGAGGGAGAGCTGGGTGTTAACCTGAGGTTGAGACAGTTAAGCACTGATATGCAGAGTGGTGTCATAGTCCTGTGAATACAGGAGGAGGGTCTGGAACCAGTGATGGGACAGTCTGTGCTTAGAGGCTGCTGGCTGTCAACTTCTTATGCCTCTTAGAACCCATGGAAGTATTTCCTCTGCATGGCTGTATCACTTGTCTCTGCTTTCTGTTGCCGTGCAGGGAGGAAGCCCCACACCGCTTCCCTGGTCCTGCTTCCCGGGGAATCAGCTGAGTTTGACGTGCTTTTCAAACCCACCCTGGCCCAACGAATGGAAGGGAAGATCCACCTGTTAATGGCAAGCAGTCACCTTGAAGAGACCGACATTTGGCTGGTGGGTGACGGCTGTGAGGCTGACTTTGTGCTAGAGAACATCCACGGAGGAGTGGCCGACAGCAAGGAGGGGAGTGCCAAGGGCAATCTGAAGGAAGACATAATTGAGGGTAAGAGAAGAGAGGCTGCCAAGATGGAGCAAGGAGCAGGAATATAGACATTTCTGCTCGTGCTGTAGCAGTGCAGGCATAGTCCAGCCTTAGCAGGCACATCCTGTTGCCTTTTGTAGCCTGCAGAGCAGCCACACTTGGGAACACAAGGGAAGATCTTCTGTTGGGGGGAAGTGTGCAGGCTGGCAGGGAAGGGTCAGAGACGCCACTGTGCAGCTGAGCGTCTCCACGAGGAGCTCTGCCAGCCCGTGGTGTCCTATGGAGATGAAGACAATGTGTCCTCCATACAACCAGGCCTGTGCGGTCGCCCACCAAGCTGGTGGGCTGTGAGCGTGCCAGCCATGTGCACAGAGGCAGCGCGTGCTGTGCTGCGTCTCCCTCTGCACGGACACAGCCGCCCGCTCAGGGACGTATCAGGGTGTTTCCCTGGAAGCGGCGAGATGGGGACCTGCATCTTCCAGAGGGAGGCTTGGAGTGAGGAAAAGCCTTGGACGCGTGCCTGTGTCTGCACGTGTGAGGGGAGCAGATGGAGCTCACCTCCTGCTGAGGTCCCTTGCTCTCCTTCTGAACAGCTGTCAGAATGGATCACATCCAGTTTGGGGACTGTCACGTCGGGACACCCTACTCCGCGACCTTCACCATCACCAATCGCAGCAGGGAAGACGCAATGCGGTTCGAGTGACGGGCAGACGCCCGGTTTCACTTCTCCCCCAAGGTGAGCTTGGACACCTCTGCCTTTCCCCGCAGCTCAAGCACTGCCCGGCAGGTTCCCGGGAGCTGGCAGGGAGTCACCACGTACCAGTGAGAGCCCATTTCAGTGTCGCGCAGGAGATGCAGTGCCTGGCTGTGCTGGGGCAGGGCTGGCAGCCCCTCCGTGTTGTGGGAGGTGGCATCTTTTGTTTGTACTTTTCTCTAGCAGAACTCAGAGAAACACACAGTAAGGTACAGAATCCTGGCACAGCTGCTCACCACAGCAATCCCTTTGCTGCCAGTCCTGTCCTTGCCAGTGATTCCAGTTTGGTCTTGGCTTTCTGATTATCCCTAGGTGGGACACCTCCACGCTGGCTGTTCCAAGGACGTCACAGTAACCTTGGCATCGGATGTCCCGGTCACCTTCAAAATGTGTCCTGTGAAGTGTTGTGTGGCCAGGATTGCCTTCCAGCTGCCACCAGAGGAGGTGACCGACTGGGACGACCGCCTGCACACTGTCATGGGGAAGGTAGGAAGCACAATAGCAAAAGTTGTTCTAGCTTCCATAAAGAGAGCTGCTGATGGCAGCAGACTGTGATCTCTGCTGGCTAAGCAGCTCCTGTTTGCTCCTGGTGTTTAATCCATCTGTGAGCTTAACCAACAGTGCATTGTAGGGGAGAGGTGGATGCCTGGTGGCCTGATTCACTCACACAGGATGGGGAATTCTTTAAGACAGGAGATGCTTGGTTTGACGAGACATTTAGCCACACACAAACTCTTGCTAAAAGCTGAAGAGTTGCAGCCTGTGTGGAATGGGAGGACACATTTTATGGTAACACATTTTATGGTGTTAATATTTCCTCATCTGATTGACTGCCTTTTCACCAAAAAGGAGTTAAATCCAGTGCAGTCTCTCCCATGTTTTGAAGTGGAGAGCAACACTAGCGCTCTCTGTGTATGCTGGCTCCCCACCAGCACATTGTGGGTGAGCTCTGAGCTGTGTCTGCACCGATACCAGAGATTTGGGTCGTGGTGTCTATATCATGTGGGATGTCTCGCCGTGGAGCAGCCCAGGTCCTGTGCAGCAGCCAAGAAGGAGCCTCATCTCCAGACACTCTTGCTTTTACTATCATTATCGCCAAGCATTTACCTTGGGTGATTCTTGTCCAGTTTCTGAACCATTGTAAGACCTGCAATCCAAAACTTCTTTCCCATTAGGGCATCAGCTGTCAGGGACTTTCCTAGTGAGTTCATTCCCATCCCCAAATGCCAATCCCCAACCCCCACCAGTGTGGCTGTCAGCCCACACGTGACCTCTGGAAAGCGCTTTCTCCTAAGACAAGAAGGAGAAGGTTCTTTCTAGGTTTGTTCGTTCCTGGGCTTTTCCATCTGCAGAGCTCCAGCTGTGAGCTTCATCCTATTTTAGAGGCCTGACAGATTTATAGGGGGCCAGGAAAAAGGTCAGACACTCTACAGGATTGAAAGAGAGGGACTTATGACTGGTCATGGTCCCCTTGGGAGCATTCACAGTCGTGGTGGTGATTGCTTTGATCAGTGGGTACAAATACTGTAGTGGAAGGGTCAAATGTTGTCAACTTCCCAGGGAAATAAATGGGAATGGCCCTTTCTAGCCCCCGTGTGTGGCTGGTTTAGGAGGCCAAAAGACTCCCGGCTCAGCCTGACTTTCCAGACTCTGCTCAGTGACTCCTCCCTGTTGTGTTTGCAGGCGATCAAGACAAAGGAGGAACCAGCTCACACTGTCCTGGAGAACAGCAGCCAGGAGGTGGAGCTTCACATCAGTGCTGTCATTGACTATGCCAAGTTCAAGCTGGACAGTGACGTGATTTGGTTCAGGAAGACCCCGGTGTTCCAGACGAGGACATTCAAGTGAGTGCTGGAGGCCAGGCAGGGACTCGCGTGTGGGAGCTGACTTTGCCCAGGGCTGAGCCAGTGTCTGCTTCCCCAGAGCCACGCTGTGCTCTCTGGTGGCCTTTGCTTTTCCTTCTCCTCATTGTCCTGTGCCAGCAGAGATTGCACTGACACGGGCATTGTTTGGCCACTTAACGAACCTCTTCTAATTTCAAACAGGCTGATCAGCCTTGCAGGGGGTGCTTCTGCCTGCTGAGCCCGAGCTTTCAGCTACCACTCACAATCCACATCCCAAGATCTGGAGATCTCCCGTGCCTGGACCTGAGTCCCTTCTAGGGCTTTATGTCCAGTCTCACCTGCTGGTCATCCCTTTAAACAAATTATCTATTGTTTCATTGCTTCCAAGCCCTGGCTGTGTCCTGGGGCCGCTGTATCTGCCCACAAAGCCAAGCAGGACGTGGTGGCTGCTGTCCCGCCAAGCAGTGCCAGGAGAGGTTCAGTTCTGCTGTGCCTTTCTGCTGAGAACACCCATGGTTCTGCTCGCATTGCATGGCTGCCTGTCCTCGTCTGCTTGAGGGCGAGCATGCAGTCAAAATAATGTCACACTGAGACGTAAAGACCTGAGTAAGACCCTTGGATCAAGCCTCCTGGGCTCCACATCTGCCCTTCCCTCTTTCACTTCCAGGCTTTGCAGTATTTTGTCTTGGGACAGCTCAGGGCAGCGATCCAGATGTGGCAGAGTTGCCCGGGGAAGAAGATGCTACTCGGCGCAAAGAAAGGGCTGCCAGGAGCCCGCTGTACAGTGTTACTTCTCTGTTTGCATTTTATTTATTGAATTCTTTACACCTCCTTGCTTTTCAGTTTCCAGCTGTCCAATAAAGGGCATGTGGCCTTGGAATACAACTGAATGGCAGGTGTGGAGCAGGAAAGGGAAAGACCTGAGACCAGTCTGGAAGGTAAGGCGTGAGCTCTAGTGGCAGCTGGGGGTGCCCGGCGTATTTCAGTTTATGGCTGAGGTCCGGGGAGAAGACTATGCCCCTTCACCCCAAAAACAGGAGCTGCTTTTTCATCGCTGTCTGTTCATCCACTTTGATGCAGCTGGAGACACTTTCTCCTTGTCGCTTCTCTGCCTTTCAGAGCCTCCTGTGCTTGCTCTGACACCTGTGCTCTTCATGTGGTGGGTCAGGACTGGGAAGGGGGACACCAGAGCACCTCTTTGGGACGTCTCTGAGACTGGGAAAGCTGATGCTGTGGCAAGGAGTTAGCTGCAGTCACTGTCCGTGTCTGAGTTCCCCTGTCCAGGGCAAATGCAAAGTCCCTGTCTAAAATTAACCCTCCGACGCTGGGCATGGGAGTGTTGGCTGCAGGCAGAGACCCTGCTCACAGCAGCCAGCAGGGCCCCGCGGTGGGGCGGTGGCTCACGAGCAGCAGCTGTGTCTGAGCACAGGGTCCCCTTGGGAGCAGCGCAGTTCTGAGGGGAAACGGGACTGTCTCCAAGAGGGGTCATCAGGAGCAGGAGAGAGGGGAGCTGACAGCCTTCGTGTCTCCTAGCACAGGCAGTTTGCTGATGGTCAGGACGAGGGACCTCCACCAAAGGCCTTGATGCTCTCAATGTGTTTACCTCCCTCCTCTGTGGGTCCTGGTGCTGGCTCTGCCCCGGCACAGGGCAGACTTTGGCTGAAGCCGCTCTGCTCTGCCGTGCCATCAGTGGCCTGGTCATCGGTTATGAAAGCCTGAAAAAGAAGAAGGAAGGAAGGAATGGGTGTGAAGGACAGAGCAGCGCTGTTCCCCAAAGCCTTCTCTCTACCGTGCACACCCAGCCAAATCCAGTTCTGTAGGCGACAGGGGAGCAACCCTGGCTGTCACCTGAGCATCCAGCACAGGCCGATGTTCAGTGGTGTGCTGTGATTTAAGCAGCTGTCTGGATCTCTGGGCCCTTTCTCTGTGTTTGCTGTTCCACTCCTGTCTGTTCTCACTTCCACACCCGTCCACAGGACGAGCCAGATTTACGATTCAGCGAGCAGTAACACAGAAGCGAAAAGCAACCTGAGCACTCTCCCTGTTCTTCATCGAGGGTCCTCCTGCTGAAAGCGCTTGGGCTCCAAGTGCATCCCAGCTCCCTTCTGTCCACCTGCAGCAGGAGGCAGAGTTACTGGGAACAAAGGACTTTCTCCTCGAAACGTGTCCTGCTATAACCTCTCTCTTCTTCTGCAGGGGAATTCCTCTCCTCCAGTACCACCGCCCCTGTGAGTCCCCAGTCTAGCCAGTGCTGGAGCGAGCTGGAGTACGACCCGGGGCCTGTCTCTCCCTCCTGGGAACCGTCTTAGGACAACGTCAGTGCCACCCCACAGTTCTCTGTCGAGCCCTGCAGCGGCACCATCCCTGCTGGCCAGTGGCAGCTCTTCCAGATGAAGTTCTCTCCCGTGCGCCTGGGGAAATTTGAGTGTCGTATAGTCTGCAGGTAGGAAACCTCCAGACACTTTTCAGCTCATGCTGCTGATGGGTAGTGGGGCTGTTGCCTCTGGTTGGGGTGGGTGGGAGTGTGGAGCTGGGGAGAGGCAGCAGAAACGACCACCATACAGGAGCAAAGAAAGATGATCCCCAGCCTTGGTAGAAGCAGGTGTGGAGACTCTGGGAAAAGACACTGTATGGAATACGAAGCTCCTGGAGGGTTGCAAGATCTGCAACAAGAGGCCCAGAAAAGCTGTCAAGGGGCGAGCCACTCCCTGGCTGTGCTTCTGTGTTGGAAAAGCACAGCCTCCCGATCTACAGAGAAACCTGTGCTGCAGTCGGTCTCCAGACACATAACGGCTCCTTTCTGCCGTTTGATCTCTGCCACTTTCGTGTCAGGGAGTGCAATTCTGTTTGATTTGCTGATCAGTGCTTGCGTGGAGAGAGGATGCAGCAGCCTGTGCTGTACAAGCAGGCAGGCAAGCAGCTGGCTGTCTGGGAATGTTACTCTGGCTCACACCATTCCCTCTTTTCCCAGAATTCTTAACCTGAAACCAGATCAGAAGGACCCAGAGGTGGTTGTGAAGGGCAAAAGCAAGATTCCATACTGCCACTTTGAGTTTGAAGACTCTGACTACCTCACTGCAAAAAGGCGCAAGGCAGGGTTGAAAGGACCAACGGGGGAAAAGTTGGAAGCCAGCACAAGAGTGATTGAGTTTGCCGCAACTGGAGTGCGCAGCAGGAACAGCAGGTAAGCGTGGGCATGGCTTCTCCTCTTGATGGTCATCCCCCTTAGCCAGAGACCTCTCTGGCTACTCTTCCAAGCCCCGAGGTACATCTGTACCTTGTCTGCAATTTGCTGACACTTGGCCACCCGCCCGTTCCGGGGCTGGAACAAGATGGCCAACTTTTTGTTCCCTTTGTCCCTTTCTTCAAGAAGGTGTGGGTCAGTTTGGGAGGACCACGTATCCCCAGCCTGTGCAGTGTGGCCAGTACAACCTCTGTCCCTTGGAAGACCATCCTTGGGACAGTCTTGCTGCTTTGAGATACCAGTCAGACAGGGTCAGTGAGGGCTGAACCGTAACTGAGAATGCCACCTTCCAAAGGAATCTTCCTGGACTTGATGATACCATTTTCACGTATCTTCTCGTTACAACGTGCAAGAGTTTGGCTGTATCCTTGCTAATTTCTTTGTTGATAGCTGTTAATCTACAGCCACCAAGGACACAAACAGGGCTCCTAGAAAGCAGGAGAAACGTTTGTGTTCCCAGTGTCATTCCACCTGCACTAAATCACTCCTTCCAGACAGTGACCAGGACTGGCAGTGCCTGATCTCTGCCGCAGGACAGAGTCATTAATGTTCCAACCCCACCTTAGCAGTCCTTTTCTCTTTGTGTGCCCAGGACATTCATGGTTATGAACACAACCAATTTGGCGTATTCCTTCCGGTGGACTTGCCAAGACCCTAAAGCCCCAGCAGGACAGGCGGCTTTCTTCTGCCTCACAGAGACAGGTCACATCCAGCCAGGGAGCAAAGCAGAGGTGGGTGCAGGCGATTCAGAAGGTCGATCCAGCATGCGCGTGTGCTGGTTTAACACCAGCTACGGCTACACTCACTGTGAGCTTGCCAAGACCATGCAGAAACCTCGGACTGCAGTGTAAAAGCACTGAGAGATGACCCCGTTCTCCCTCTGTGCACCACCTCTGCTGTGCTTCTGGGCTGTGAGTGGCACAGCAGCCCATCTCTGAGCTCATAGCAACATAAGGTGGAGGTTCCGTGTGTTTCTTGCTGGTACAGGCTGCCCCCCCTTCCCCTGCCAGGCAGCAGCTTTCCTTCATTTGCCTCTTTGTCCCACAGATGAAGTTTGAGTTCATCCCTCGGCACCTGGACATCACAGAATCATTCTGGGTCTTTACAATCCCCGAGGAGAGCATTTCCATCCCGTTCCTGTTGGTGGGCAATGCCACCAACCCGCTCGTGATCCTCGACAGACGCCACATCAACTTCCACTCGCTGTTAATAGGTGAGCAGAGCACCGTGGTTATGCCTGGCACCTCTCCAGGGGCCCAGCAGTCCCGTTATTCCAGCAGGCACCCATGAGGAAGCTGGAAATGGAAATGGGCTCTTTTGAGCCGAGCATCCAGCTCCTGGCACCCAGGGGTACGAGAGAGAGGAAGGGGAAGGGAGGAGGGTGTGTATCAGGAACAGGGCACGTTTCCAGAGGGAATTTGAGGGTGGTGCAGGGGAGCCCCATGTGTTTCCGTGTTGGCATCCCGAGCGTGCCGTGCTGCCGGCAACGGTCCTTGCTGCAAACTGTCTGCTGGGCTCAGCCAGCGGGCAGGAGGGCGGTGGCAGCGTCGCTCCGGTGGCCAGAGGAACAAAAGGTTTTCAGCAGCTGCTTTGTCCTCTCCACAGGGCGTCGGGTGCAGCACACTGTCCATATGATCAACAAGGAGAAGAAAGCCTTCAGCTTTGCCTTCAGGGAAAATTCTCTCCTCTCAGAGAAGTGCAGCATGAAAATAGAGCCCCAGAAAGGCTCCATCGCTCCTCTTTCAAGGTAACAGGGGTCCCAGTCCACATTTCCTCTCCCGCGTGCCAGACACAGTACTGTCATTTTGCTTTTCAGGCTCTCTCCCCTCCACAGTCACCAGGTGACTCTCAGACATAGCATGTACCTTGTTTCATTCGTTCCCAGTGGGAACAGGGTGAAACTACAGGTTTCCCCATAAAGTGGCTGGTCTGGGTTTCCCTGGAAGTTTCAGGCATTGGATCTTCTAGTTTTCTTGACAAAGACATGTTGTGGGGTTTTAACCCTGTGGCCCCCCTGGGCCAGCAGCCCTGCATGTGCAAGGTCTCCTCCCTTCTCTGTGTTCCTTTAGTGACAGAGCCCACCACACGTGGCCTGTGCAAAGCCACCAAGAGCAGCAAAGCACACAAACACCATCTAAGCCCATCACGGGGGACAGCAACAGCCTTACAGAAGCAGATGTTTTGCAGGCTCGCCTGTCAGAAAGCAGATAGTCTTTTCTTGTAAAGTGCAACTATGAGTAGTGATTAGATACGACCATGAGTTCAAGCAGTGTCACGGGTTGCCAGCTCATCTGCTGATCCAACGTGGATGGCCCTGTGCCCACTCAGAGCCTGCCTGGGTGTCGCTCCAGGCAGCTTTGCTGTGGCTTAACAGATGCTGAATTTTGGGTTGCCACTGGGATCAAGATAAGAGCGCACCCTGCGTCGGTTACTGTGGCTCTGCTGAGAGGTGGCAATTCCTTCAGTCCCTGTGGTTTGGTTGTGTTTGATCACATACCCAGAAATGACATGGAAATTACTCACAGGAATTACACAGAGGCAGTTTGGTGGCTCCTGCATTGCACAGCCATCACGGGAGGTGGATGATTCCTCTTTGCAAAGAGGATGTTACCATTGTCATAGAGATTGGAGAGGCTTGGGCTCGGTGAGGGCCCTTCTCTGTGTCTGGGACAGAAGTGGGGTCTTGCAGCACATGGGCAGGGCAGTAAGGGCAGCCTTAGCTCAGCGTTTGCTGCCTTTTTGTTGTATCCTCTGCCCTAAACACTTCTCACCAGGGCTTTCTCCACAGATTGAGGCCCTGGCAGAGCAGAGCGCTCTCCTGGTTTCTCCCAGGCCTGAGGTGACGGGGGTCTCACTACAGCCATTGCTCAGCTGGGCTCCCGTAGAGCGGCCAATGTGGAACCAAGAAAGCTGAAAGACAGCGAACAGAGCAAAATGGTTCTTCTCTCCACAGGCTTCCCATTACAGTTGTCCTCAAACCAAAACAAAAAGGAGAGGTGGTCTTCAACATCAAGTGTGATGTCAAGAGGATGAGCCAGCCCCTGTCCTTGAACATCAAGGCCACCGGTTACAGCAAGATGGTGGAGTGACAGAGAGCTGGGCTTCGCAACGCAGAGCAGCAGCGATGTGTCAGTTGATAGATGGCAGATATTTAACAAATGCTGATAATAAATGCAACACCAGTTTACAAGGTTTGCTGGCAAGATACATTTGATTATTTACTGCACAGAGGACAGGGTCAGACTCCCTCCCGTTGGGTCGTGATGTTCAGAGAGAACCTCTGTGTATTCTAAACCCCTCCTCAGCAAGATTCTAGGTAGGTGCAGCTGGATCGAGGCTTAGTTCAAGACTTGCTCAACAAGTTATGTCTAAGTGATCATATCCACGCAGTCATATCCAAAAAGTTCATCCTTTGTACCTCTGAGCTAAGATCACAAAGTTTCCCTGCGCGTAGTCCCAGTTCCCTCTCCGAGATTCTGTTGTGGCAAGGATTCTCTCACCCTTCAGGAGTAACTGTGAGAGGTGTCCCTTTCCAGGGGAGATCCTGACATGTAGCCTGCTGTCACTTCAGGAGAGCTCAAAGGACTCTTGGGCTGCTCACTCTCCATGGAGCGAGATGATTGGCTCACAGGCACATTCACACAGCGACCACAGGGGCCAGGTTCTTGCAGATTTGGCTCGAGTCGGACCCTGCCAAGCACCGCAGCCACGTGGGTGCATTCCCATGGATCAGCCCTTGGCTCTTGTGTTGTTGTCTCCCTCCCCCAATAAGTGCTCTGTAGGAGGCTCCATAGGAGGGGCTTAGGAAGGGCAATAGGGGCTCTATAGGGGAGACAACGAGCTAGATCGGGACTCTGGAGGGTGCTGCTTATGAGTGACCTATGGGGTGTCATATGAGCTCTGTAGGGGGCTCGAAGGCGGGGACTTGGGGGCGCGATAGGAGATCTGTAGGGGCTCCATAAGCGTCAGACAGGGCATGGCTGCCACCACCTGGGTAGTTTTTAGCTCCCCGGGGCCTCCTTGAGAGCGGGGGGGGGGCGGTCAGTGGCAGCGCCAGCGCGGGGCCAGGGCCCCTCCCGAGCACAGGGCTGTGAGCACACGCGCTCACGCGTGGGCAGAGCCAGCATTGCTGTGCGGGTCCTGCACGGAGCTGACAGGGTGTGTTAGAAGGCACAGGTTGGCAATTCCACAGTGCTTTGACTCAGTCACGGTCATTTAAAAAAAACCACTTCAGCCAAATCCAGTAGGACTTGTGCAGTACTGAGGCCCTTCCCTGGTGAGGCTATTGGAATTTATTAGAAAAACCCAACCAAATCCAAATCATATTGTTTGAGGGCAGGTTTTTTGTCCAGTTTTCAGACACAAATTGCCAGGGCCTCTGCTGTTCAAAGTTGACTGTACTTAAGGAAGATTCTCACCTGCGTTATTGTTGTAATATTTATGATTTTGTTAAATTACCATTTCGTTTCTCAGCCTAGTGTGGAAATTATGCTTACATTTAGAAAAAAAAATATATGCAGCCCCACTGAGCGGTGGGACAGGAGCAGGAACAGGACGGGACCCTTTTTACCAGGAGAATGGAGGAAGCATTTAGAAGGAAAGCTACAGGAGCCAGAAAAAAGTTTCCTAAGCAGACAGTGTCACGAGGAGCACTTCTATAGAGCATTGCCCCTTACTAAAGGATTGTGGAGTTTGCTTTGTTTATCCATCCACCTCTCTATTCATTTTTAATTAATAGCCTTTGCTTGTTAGGTGACCTTTATTAGTCCATAGGTACCTGATACATTTCAGTTCCTATGGAAACAAGGGAACAAAGGAGGTCATGGGTTACGACTGCTGAATAATAGCCAAAAATCTAGTGGAAACCAAGCTTCGTGAATTCTGCTGACAGAGAAGTTTTTTATTGTACACTTTCTACCATCACGATGAGCATTTAATAGCTCAGGTTTATAATGACTGCAATGCTGTATTGAAAGCTTGGCTTTTGTTTGAGCCTTGACACAGCTGACAAGACAGGAAAGGCTTAACTGGAGACAGGTGGGGGTTAGAGTTAGGGTTAAGGGCTGAGGGGTTGTGGTTGGGATAGTGCCTGGGTTAGAACTGGGCTTTGGGGTTAGGGATTAGGGTTAAGGTTGGGGTTAGGGACAGGCACTAGGGTTAGGGTTTAGAGTTAGGGCCCTTAGGGTCATTAGGGTTAGGGTGCTGTTAGTGTTCGGATCGGTAGTGTTAGGGTGATATTAGGGTTAAGGTCCTTAGAGTTAGGGACATTAGGGCAGGGATTATGGTGCTATTTTTACTAGTTTGCGATGGCTTTGGCTGATTTAGGATTATTTTCTCTGAATGGGTGAATATGTCTGGCCACATGGCTGGGAGATTTAAATGACTTCTAAGGAACACCAGCGACTGGAGCACTGGGAACAGGAATGGGGAATCAGGTGGGTGGCTCATCAGGAGGGCGTGTGGAGGCAGTTGGTGAAGGCAGGGCAAACAGGCAGGGGGCAGGGGGTACACAGTCTCTCTCCAAACTCAGAAGGTGGTGTGTGGGAGCCCAGTCTGGCATCCTCCTAGCGAGACGCTGCATCCTCTGCCCCTGCCAGAAGCGATGCGTCAGTCCAAACCGAGCTCCCGAGAAAACACGCAGGCTAGGTCTTTGGCTCAGGGAGGGCCAGCAGCTTGCTCTGGAAACAGAGGGCAGCAGAGGCAACAGCTGTGTCAGGTGTGACCAGGCAGACCATCTCCTGAGGCTGGTGGCAGAGCTGCGAGAAGAAGTAGATGGGCTGAGGAGCATCAGGGAGTCTCGGGAAGAAATAGATGGGTGGAACCACAGCCTGATCTCTCTGAAACATGAACAGAAACAACCACCTGAAAAAAGCTCCTGGTCATAGGGATTTGGTATCCTCTCCCCATCAAGAAGTAGACAGGGACTTCATGTTTGTTTTTTTTTATTTTGGAGGCGTCCCTGGCCGCATGGGTGGGAGATTTAAATGACCCCTAAGGAACACCAGCGACTGGAGCACTGGGAACAGGAGTGGGGAATCAGGTGGGTGGCTCATCAGGAGGGTGTATTGAGGCAGTTGGTGAAGGCAGGGCGAACAGGCAGGGGGCAGGGGGGACACAGTCTCTCTCCAAACTCAGAAGGTGATGTGTGGGAGCCCAGTCTGGCATCCGGGAGGGGCAGACAGGACAGGTGACCCCAAAATGCCCAACAGAGGATTCCATCCCATGTACGTCGTACTTGGAATAAAACTGAGTGATCACGAGGGTCAAGCTCTCTTCTTTGATGATCGATGTCCAGTGGGGACCTCGTGTCTCTTTTTGCCCTGATCCTGCATCAGTGTGTTCCTGAATCCCATTCCTGAGTCGAGCTCCCCGCTGCCACTGAGTGCAGCCTGGGAACTTTTCCCCACGCCTGCTCTGCAGCGTCACCCTTGATGTAGTCATTGGGAGAGGGAGCATGTCATGTATTTATATGTATTTTATCATTTCCTTATTAATAATATTATCCTTATTGCTATTATTGTTTCATTAAAGCTGTTTTAGTTTTCATTTCCAAGCCACAAGACTTTTTCTCTCATTTCGTTCTCTGCTGGGCATGGGGAGAACGGAACTGGGATCATCACAACTGCTGGTGTTCAGCTGCCAGTCACCGGTGACAAGCTGGAAGAGGATTTCTTTGACTACAAACAGCTCTCTGCACTCCTCCACAGGGCTGTTATCTCACAGGATCCATCCAATCAGGCCCCAGGTGCACTGAGCAGCCCCCTGTTTACACATGACCAACACCTTTCATCCCCTTTTCTCTCCTCCCATGCTTCTTCCTCCACAAACCACCTTGATCCACCCTGTGCCTGCCTTTGGTCCTTTCCTGGACACCCCAAGGCAAGTCTTGCACAGTCCCCAAATGCCCTTTCTGGGTTCCCACCAGGAGTCTCAGACCGTGAGGCAGAAGCCCCATCCCCTGCTGGCAAGATGATCCCGGGAGGCTCTGCTGTTGGCCTGCTTGGTGAATCCCTCGCACAGATATGGTGGAACTTTATTTGAATTAATAGTTTACATTCCGGGTTGTGAATTCTTTCTCTGAAAATACGGCAATTCATGTCCTACAAACAGCAATTCTTCTATTTATGGGAGCAATGAGGACCAGGTCAGATTAAAATGGCCACATGGTGTCTGTAGTATTTGCAGCCTTGTGGAGAAGGGGCTGGGGTGATTAGAACGAAGGAATCATAGAATTGTTTGGGTTGGAAGGGGCGTAAAAGATCAGCCAGGTCCAACCCCCCATGTCATGGACATCTTCCACAAGTTCAGGTTGCTTGAAGTTCCTGACCTTGGACAATTCCAGAGGTGGGCATTGTCCACATCTTCTCTGGGCAGCCTCTGCCAGTGTCCTGGCACCCTCGTCGTGCAACATTTCCTCCTCATGTCCCATCCAAACCTCCCATCTTCCCGTTTAAAGCCATTTAGATCTGTTGGGCCAGGATGGCCACATCAAGCACCCAGCACCCCAGCAGCTGGGCAGGATGGGCAGTGAGAGCTCAACTTGAAATGTGATTTTCTGGTTTTATTGTGTTTAAATCAATAAATCTGTTTTTCCTGTGTTTCTTCTTGTAATTTTGTTTAAGCAAGATTGTTTGGGAACTGACTCCCAGAACCCCCTTCACGGGGAAGGGCCATGGGGAAGGGTCACAGGGACAGGGGTCATCATCTTCCTTCCTGCAGGAATGCGGCCACGAGGCGTCGCCTGGGCTCCTCTGCACATATGAGCCCACGTCCCCCCGAGGCCCTGGTGCCAGCACATGGAAGAAAAGGCAGGTCATAGTGGTAGGACACTCCCTGCTGAGGGAAGAGGGGGCCAATATGTTGAGCAGACCTTACTCATAGGGAAGTCTGCTGCCCCCCAGGAGCCTGGCTTAGGGGTGTCACTAAGACACTCTCCAGTTTGCTAAGGCCCAGTGACTGCTGTTCATTGCTCCTCTTCCACGTGGGAGGAGACGAAGCTGCAGAACACAGCCCGAGGGCAATCAAAAGAGACTTCAGGGCCTTGGCACAGCTAGAAAAGCAATCTGGAGCTCAGGTGATTTTTCCTCCCTCCTTCCAGTTGTGAGCAGTGACTTTGGGAGAAACAGACGGGCCCAGTCTGTTAACACACGACTCAGTGGCTGGTGTCACCGCAACAGCTTTGGTTTTGTTGAGGGTGGAATGGCCTACACAGCACCAGGCTGACAGGTATCACATGGGAGCCACCGTTCTCACAGAGGCAGGAGGGTCTTCGTTTAGGAGCTCGCAGGGCTCATTGAGAGGGCTTTAAACTCCACGTGAAGGGGGATGATATCAGGCTTGGCTATGAGAAGCTGCACGTTGACACATTACGGTTAGAATCGTGGGGTACTACTATGGGCCCTTCACCCGATCCTCTGGAGTGTGCTGGGGTCGCTGCAGCACAGTTGGAGTCTTGTGATGATGAGCTGAGGGCTCCTGGGATAGCAGGAATCATCAAGGAAACGTCTGTGGAACATCTTAAGGGAAACAAGGGGTGTTCCACTAAGAAGGTGGTACAACCAACTGCTCAGACCAGGTGCCTCTGCACAAATGCACACGGCTTGGGCAACAAACAGGAGGAGCTGGAAGCTCCCGTGCTGAAAGAAAGCTGCCATCTGGTTGCAGTTACTGTAACTTGGAGGGACAAATCCCATGACTGGAGTGTGGCTGTTGGTGGCCACAGGCTGTTCAGAAGGGGCAGACGGGGAAGGAGGGTTGGAGGCCTTTCCCTCTGTATAAGAAAATGGACCGAGTGTGAAGAGCAGTCCCTGAAGAATAAGCCACAAATGAGTCAAAAACTTATGGGTGAGAGTAAAAGGCAGCAAAAGGAATCTTTCGGTTGGTGTCTACTACCGGCCACCTGGTCAAAGGGAACCTGCTGATGAAGCTTCTTCCTCCAGCTACAGGAGGCTTCAGGCTCGCGAGCTCTTGTCCTCCTGGGGGACTTCAAGCACCCTGACACCTGCTAGAAGAGCAACACGGCAAGCTGTAGGCTGGCTGCTCCATCCTGGAGCTCCCTGCAACCAAACGGCCCTCATATATCTCTCCTGCAGGAACCCCACTCCTCACATCTCCCCAGGGGCCAGCACAGACCCTCTGCCCACCTTGGACCCTCACCCGGACCCCAGTCCCCAGCTGGCCCAGCGTCAGGTTTGCTGGTGAAGGCACAGGCACAGCCCATGCACACCAGGTCTGGGCGAGGTGCAGACACTCACAGAGCCTCTCACGCGCCTCGCTCCTGCCGGTGCCCCCAGCAGGTGGTTGTCAGGACACACAGACCCCCACTCACCCCAGGAGCTGCACTGGGACCCACGCCTGTACCTGGCACCCCAAGCCAGGGGCACCCCCACACTCTGCTTGACTCCAGCAGCTGCACCCAGACCACCCACGCCAGCCCCCCAGTAGCTGCCTCAGAGTCCTTCCAGTTCACACAGCACAGAGTGAGGTTACGCAGAGAGAACATTAAGCAAGGGTTTAATAAGAAGATCAAGAGAAACAGGACAGGGATAATCTGTGCCCTATTCCCAGTCGATGGTCTCCACGGGGCCTATAAAGTCATCAATGGATACTTCTTCCACAAGATTGGAGGGGACGAATCCTATTCTGCCGTCGCTCAGTTCTCTCACATACCAACCATCTTCATCCACGTCTCCATAGACGTACACGAACTGTCCCGCAACCAGAGGGAGCTCCAGTTCCGGCCGCTCACTGGGGCCATGAAGGGCTCATAGCTGTATCGAGCTATGAATGCTTGAAGCTCTGCTGGTTGTTTCCTCATAGCCTCCTGGAGGATGGACTCCTTCTCCTTCTCCAGTTGGTCCTGGGCATTACGAATATCCTCAATGCCCTCCTGGAACTGAACCTTCTCCCTTTCCAGCTGCTCCTGAGCCTTATGAAGGCTGTCCAGATTCAGCTGGAACTGCGCCCCCACTCCAGATCCTTGCAGCATCCTCACTGGTTCCACCAGTGAGGCCTGGGAGAGGGGGTGGGAAAGGCTGCCAAGCCTGGTGCCTGATGGATGCTGCAAGGATCTGGAGTGGGGGTGCAGAGTCTTGAGGACCAATCACATGCAGTGCAGTGACCATGGCCTTTGTGATATCATCCTCTGTGATGCTGAACTGTGTCCTTGGAGACCGGTCTGCCCTGCAGGGTCAAGCACTCTCTGGCCTCACTCTCCAGTGGGATCTGGAGGAAGCAGGTGGTCTCTCTGCTGGGAGCTGCCTCTGCCTTTGCCTTGTGTAGGAAACCAAACAGCTTCCGTTCAGCCTTTGCAGCGCCCAGTGCCGGTTCTGCCGGAGAGGTGAGTCAGGTCTGACCCAGGGAAGGTCAGGTCTGTCCGTGTCTGCTTCTGTGCAGTCATTGCTGGAGTTTAATCTCCGTGTTAGGGCCTCCGGTTTTTAAGGGGTCTCTCAGCTCCCATCCTGTGCCTCCTACGAGGCAGAGCCTGTGATCCTGGTTTTCCACATGGGAGATGTTCCGAGCCATGGTGGTCACGTTTTGCTTTACCTGAGGCAGCCTTGCCCCGAGCTCCTTCACCCCAACTGTATTTGTTTGCCGAGTGCTGCATCACTGACTCCGTGGCTTCGATGAAGCTATCCAGGCCTGGCTGCGGAAGTTCCATTCCAGTTTAGCTTCCTGCTCATTTGCTCTGTGGTTTTTCGGGATGTTTTTTAGTTCCAGTGTTGATTTCCACCGCTTTTGGGGTTTGGCAGTGTAAGCAATCCATACGGGAGGTGGAGAAGGCAGAGACCAAGCACAGGGTCAGGTCTGTTCCTGCAGAGCCTGGGGGCTCGGTCACTTGGGGGTTGACCCGGTCTCTCTTCTGGTGGAGCCCTGAAGCAGCCGGTCCCCAGAAAGGACCTTCCTGGGTGTAGGAAAGCCCGAACATCTGGAGCGAGTGCTTGGAGATCGCTCCACTTGGGCACGGGGAAGGAATTCTCTGGCTGCTCTGGGAACCTCATGTTGTCAATGTGCCTGACCTTAGAAGGATGTGTCCCCTGAGGGTTGTTTGTCCTGGCCAGAGGCACAAGGTGGCTTCAAACTGCTCGAACACCCTGACAGGAACAAGGAGATTAAGCTGACTGTCCTTGCCTGTTTATTTGTATGATCTGAAGGAAAAAAAAGTGTGTGCATTCATTCTTGTTCTCATCTCCCCACTCCTTAACAGGAGTCTTCCATAAATCCAGCCAGAATACTGGTTATGAGATCTGTTCAGCCCCTGATCTCCCTTTGCTGTCTTAATCCCATCCTGACCTGCTGAAGGAATTCTTTAACAAGCTGGAAAAATCTCCCGTCCCAGCTGCCACTCTCCAGCCATGCCTTGGTCTCAGGTGGGACCTTTAGACCGGGGTCCAACCATGCCAGAAGGCAGTGGCAGTGGCTGGTGGTGCCAGGAGAGCACCTTCAGTGTGTGAGCTCTGCCCTGCTCAGTGCTGGGTTTGGTGGAGGCTTTGTGGGGCCCTGGGGCACACAGCGCTCCACACTGGCTCTGCCTGGTACAAGCTGAGCGTCTCTGGTTTAGGAGTGTTTGGTCTGCAGGGCCTGGGGACAGGGCTGACCATCCGTGGGGCATCCTGCTGCGTTCTACCTGCGCTGCAGGGCTGCACGGGGCAACTGTTGGTGCAGTCAGGGCAACTGAAGTGGGCAGGGGATAAGAACTGGGCTATCTGCCTCACCAGAAACTGCTGGCAGTGCAGGGATGGGAGCGGGAGCTGCGTTCCTGTGAGTTTGTGGTGTGGCTCTGAGACAGCTCTTGGGGTGGTTCTGCACGGATTGCAGCAATGCGAGCAGGCAGCGGGGGAGCACTCACGTGTTTTGAGCATGAAGGTGAGAGTGATGAGTCCCCTGGTGAGCAGTGTCCAGGGATCCCTCAGGTGAGGCTCTTGTGGTGTGCTCTGCTGGTGGAGCAGAGATGGCAATTTGCAGAGTGGCTGGAAATCCAGCCTGTTGGTGCTACCAGAAATACCTGAAGGCATTTATGGAACTTTAGCCTTCCTGTTACCTTCCCTGTGACTGTCTGACCATGGTTTCTCTTTCTCCTTCTAGGGATCAGCTGAGAATGAGTCAAAGCCTTTTCTGCCCTTATGACATTTTCCTCTCTGCTGTACCTGCAGCTGTTGGACTTCTTCGCTGCTTGCAAATGTGGGCTCTCAGAAAGAAGAAAGCAAGCAGTGGTGATGAAAGAGCAGTAGGTTGTAACAAAGAGCAATGGGAAGATGTGTCAGAGGTGCCAGAAACACCCCAAGAAAGGACAAAGAAGTAGCCAGAAGTATGGGAGAAAGAGCTGGTACAGAAGGAGGCCCACCTGGCCCAGCAAGAGGAGCTGCTCAAGGAGGGTGGCAGGATCTCAATCAGCAGCAAGAGGAGCTGCAGCTGAAGGAAGCCTCCTTCCAGCTCGACCTGGAGAGCCTTCATAAGGCCCAGGAACAGCTGGAAAGAGGAAAGGTGCAGTTCCAGCAGGACAGAGAGAACATTGTACCAACCAGGAGCAGCTGAAGAAGGCGAAGGTACAGTTCGAGGCAGACATGGAGAACCTTTGTAATGCCCAGGAGCAGCTGCAAAGTGAGAAGTATCAGTTCCAGCAGGACATGGAGAATCTTCTTAAAGCCCAGGACCAGCTGGAGATGGAGAAGGCGCAGTTCCAGCTGAATCTGGACAGCCTTCATAAGGCTCAGGAGCAGCTGGAAAGGGAGAAGGTTCAGTTCCAGGAGGGCATTGAGGATATTCGTAATGCCCAGGACCAACTGGAGAAGGAGAAGGAGTCCATCCTCCAGGAGGCTATGAGGAAACAACCAGCAGAGCTTCAAGCATTCATAGCTCGATACAGCTATGAGCCCTTCATGGCCCCAGTGAGCGGCCGGAACTGGAGCTCCTCTGGTTGCGGGACAGTTCGTGTACGTCTATGGAGATGTGGATGAAGATGGTTGGTATGTGAGAGAACTGAGCGACGGCAGAATAGGATTCGTCCCCTCCAATCTTGTGGAAGAAGTATCCATTGATGACTTTATAGGCCCCGTGGAGACCATCGACTGGGAATAGGGCACAGATTATCCCTGTCCTGTTTCTCTTGATCTTCTTATTAAACCCTTGCTTAATGTTCTCTCTGCGTAACCTCACTCTGTGCTGTGTGAACTGGAAGGACTCTGAGGCAGCTACTGGGGGGCTGGCGTGGGTGGTCTGGGTGCAGCTGCTGGAGTCAAGCAGAGTGTGGGGGTGCCCCTGGCTTGGGGTGCCAGGTACAGGCGTGGGTCCCAGTGCAGCTCCTTGGGTGAGTGGGGGTCTGTGTGTCCTGACAACCACCTGCTGGGGGCACCGGCAGGAGTGAGGCGCGTGAGAGGCTCTGTGAGTGTCTGCACCTCGCCCAGACCTGGTGTGCTTGGGCTGTGCCTGTGCCTTCACCAGCAAACCTGACGCTGGGCCAGCTGGGGACTGGGGTCCGGGTGGGGGTCCAAGGTGGACAGAGGGTCTGTGCTGGCCCCTGGGGAGATGTGAAGGGTGGGGTTCCTGCAGGAGTTTGTTTGCAGGGAGTGCCAGGATGGAGCTTGCCGTCTGCTCTTCCAGCAGGTGTCAGGGTGGTTGATGCCCCCAGGAGGACGAGAACTCATGAGCTCTAAGGATGGCTCCATATTGGGGACTTACAGGGCGCGACAGGGTCTCTATAGGAGGCTCCATAAGTGCTATACAGAGCGCTACAGGGGCTGTATAAGAGACTCCATAGGAGGGACATAGGGAGCATGATAGGGGCTTTACAGAGAGCTCCAGAGAGGAGACAAAGAGTGAGACAGGGGCTCTAGAGAGGGCCCATATGAGGGAGACACAGTGCCTAATATAAGCTGTATAGGAGGGTTCCATAGGGGCAATACAGGGCATGATAGTGTCTCCATAATGCCCTCTATATAGGATACACAGGGCACAATACGTGCTCTCTAGTGGGCTCCACAGCGGAGACATATGGGGCACAATAGGGGCTCTGTAGGGGCTCCATAAGTGTGACACAGGGCGAGACATGGACTCTAAAAGGGGCTCCAAAGGGAGGCCTTAGGAAATGCAATAGGAACGCAAGATCTTTTCCCGAATCTGCCAGCTGGTTGCTCGTGTTTAGACTGGGCTCAGCTGAACTCCCAGGACCTGTGCTGGGAGGAATTCCCAGTTTTGCTAAGAAATGTTGTCAGCTTTGCTAAGATGCCTCGAAAATCCACGACTTTCTGATGAAAACCTGGAATGAAACTCAATGATCACTTTGTGTGTTCCAGGGTCTACTGCAATTTTCTTCTTCCTTTAGTTTTTCTCTTCCACTGTGTGCAGGAAAGTAGCTGAAAATATCCCATACGTGACTGGGATATGAATCCATCCACGGGGATTCATTCCTACCCTTTCTGTCAGTGATTTTAGGAGAGACAAACCTGAGTCTTCTTCCTCTTGAGGCTGTCTGATGTGGAAAAAAGTACAAGGGGAAGTAAAGTTAGGTTGTCTGAATAATTACCTATTGACACCCATAATGTATCTTTAGTAGCGCTCCACTTCTCTGGGAAACCTGTGCCAGGGCCTCCCCACCCTCACAGGAAAATATTCCTGCCTCAGATCTCATCTCAGTCTCCCCACTTTCAGTTTAAAACCATTGTCCCTCGATCTATCTCTGAACAAGATCCCCTCCCCAGTTTTCGTGGAGCCCCTTTCAGCCGTGAGGCCCTGCGTTCAGTTCTGGAGTCCTCAGCACGGGAAGGACCTGGAGCTGTGGGAGCTGCTGGAGCGAGTGCGGAGATCCGAAGATGATCCGAAGGAGAGCAACCGAAGGCTGGAGCAGCTCCAGTACAAGGGGAGGCTGGGAGAGTCGGGGTTTGTACGGGCCAGCGCGGAGGAATTCCGAGGAGAGCGGGCGATGGGTACGGCGAACCTTTAACCCGTTCCTTACCGGCTCCCAGCAGTGGCACCGCAGTCACCGGTGGCTCTGGCCCGCGGTCTCTGCTGCCATCTGCTGTCCGTGAGGCCGCACTGCAGCCCCTCGCGGGCTCCTTAGGCTGCACCAAGAGCTCTCCCGCTCTCGCCTTTCCCACCCGTGCTCTGGGTGAACTCTGCTGGGCACAGCGCTGACCTGGCTGCTCGGCTGCTTCTGCAGCCACACTGAGAAACCAGCCGAAACACAGACAAATTCTACACAGCCCACCGAAAAAAAAGGGACCCTCCGGCAGTAATCGGTCAAAATGGGTGAAAATTAGCCAAAGTGACACAAAGACAGTGAAAATCAACCAAAAATAAATAACCGAAACCTAGCCAAAACCATCCAAAATCAGGAAAAAGCAATGAAAACAAATGAAATATGAGCCACAGTCAGTGGAAATTATCCAAAATCAACCAAAAGAAGTGAAAATCTGCCAAAACAAGCCAAAAACAGGGAACATAAACCAAAGCTGGTCAAAGCAAGCAAAGAGCAGCCAAAACATGCAGAAAAGCTGACAAATGAAGGGAAAAGCAGGAAACATTGGCCAAAAGAACAACAAAAAAAAAACCCTCTGAAAACCAACCCAAACCAATACAGATCAACTTAAACAAGGCAAAGCAAAAAAAAAAAAAAATCAGCCAAAAAAGACAAAGCCAGCCAAAATCAGTCAAACTCAGCGAAATTTAGACAGAACCTACAAAGCCAGAGCAAGCTGAAGGTACTAATGCAGTAAATGTCGAAATAGTTTTTGAACCTTAGGGGAAGCAAAGTAACAGAAAAAATAATATTACAGGAATTGCACATTTTTTACGTCAGGGCTGGGGTTGGGAAACCAACCACACAGTGATGTGAAAACATTATTACAGTTGAGACTGCAGGGAAACTAAGGCTGATAAAACATTTCATTATGAAACATTATTTTAGTATTAAATACCCCATCCAGCTGTAAGAGAGTTGTCAGCCAAGAGCAGCTTATTAGACAAAAGGGAAGCAACTCACAGCCATTCTCGATGGAGAGGAATATGCCAATATGAATTCCAGGAAGGCTAAAAGCAAACGAGAGTCGGTCCTACAGTGCTGGGCTGGGCATTGCAGCAGTGAGGAATGGGCTGAGCTGGGCGGAGCTGAGCTGTGAGGATGCTGAGATTTAGAAAAACCTGCACAATCCCTGTTCTTTAATGTAACTCATTCTGCATTGGGTGCAATTTGGTAGCTTGTGGGAAAGGCAGGGAACAGAAAATCCACTTCAAGGGCTCATTTCACCACTTCTTTTTCACAGAACAATGATAAACCTTGTCCTTCTCTCCTTCTCCCCCCCTTCTCTCTCTCCCTCCCCGCACCCTCCCCCCTTATTTTTCCAAGAACAATTTTTAATGGACATTATTTGTTTAGGAATTTTCTTTTTCATAAAATGCTTTAATGAATATGACCTATTTTGGAAGAAGTTAAAAACTCTGCATCATTGCAGATCTGGATTTGCATTGTGCTCCTTATTTCAAATGTCCAGTCTGTGGATAAGTCCAAGCTGGAGCAGGTAGAAAGGAAGGAGTTCATTGTGATGTTCAACACTATCAGCTGGCCCAAAAGGAGCAGGGGTTGGCGATTGTAACACAAACACCTTTACACTGATGTAAACCATGGCTTGAGGTGCATGTTCTAGGAACTACTATAAGAGGAACCACCTGCACCAGTGGAGGACAATCCCTACAAGAAGCAGCGCGAGTGTCGCAGTGACCCTACCTGAGCTGGCTTTGGTGCCACACAACGCATCACCTCTCCTGTCCTGAGTGACCAACATAAGAGATGGAGCCCAAAGTCATGGATTAAATTAACTTAATGGACATTTTGTGGGTATTTGTGACATTCCTGGATGTTTTACAGACATTGCAGAGGGTTGGTCCATAGAGTAAGGAAATTATAGCTGTGTATTTTGTCACAGGGTAGGAAGAGCAGTAGTGGTTGATGAGGGTGTAATGGATTGTGTGGGACCTGAGCGTGACAGACACAGTGTGGAATAAGGGGTGGAGAATGTGCTGCTTTGGGCTGGGATAGGGTTAATGTTATTCATAGTGGCTGGAATGGGGCTGTGGTTTGGGGTTTTGTTGAGAACAGTGTTGTCAATACAAGGGTGTTTTCAGCTCTGCTGAGCAGTGCTTGCGGAGTCAAGGCCTTTTCTGCCTCTAGTACCATCCCACCAGAGAGCTACGCTTGGACTCGATGGTCTCAAAGGTCTTTCCAACCAGGCAATTCTGAAAGCCTTTGGCCTGTGAGGGACCCCAAAGGTGGTGCTTCCAGGGTGTCCTCAGCCCAAGGGTTTTTCCGTGGTTCTTGTCTTCAGGGGTTGTTAATGCTGATTCTCACTGCTGTGGCTTTGGACCCAAAGGTTTTATTCTCCATGAAATGACAGGGGTTCAGTGCTATTCAGCTGTTTGCTTCCAATTCCAGCCAGGAGACTTTTTTCACCTCCCTCATTCTTCACCCTGATTCTGCCACAGCACAGAGGGTTTCTCCTCTGTTGGAGGAGGCTGGCCCTGCTCACCCCAGACCAACGCTCTGTGTTTGAGCTGCAGTTGTGATGCTGCTCAGCCCGATGGATGAGAAGCTTTTCCTGGCAGGTCAGCCACAGGGCTGGAAGCTGAAAAGCTTCCTGTCTGCCCTGGCCTTGCTGCACGGCCACACTGGGTCAGCGCAGGGCAGGCAGCTTCGGGGCTCGCTCCCTGCTGGCAAGGATCTCTTTTGACCCCAGTGCTGCACTCTGGGAGTTGCTTCTCCAATGCTGTTAGTGATGCCTTCCTTAAAACTCTTCGGACAGGAGCAGAGTCCCTTCAGGATCTTTAAGAGGGGAGATTCCACCGAGCTCTAAAGAAGAATCCTTTTCTGCTGAGAGTGATGAGGCACTGGCACAGGTTCCCCAGAGAAGCTGTGGCTTCTCCATCCCTAGAGGAGACTCTGTGCAACCTGGTCTGGTGGAAGGTGACCCTGCCCACAGCAGGGGCGTTGGAACAGGATGGGCTTTTAAAGCCCCAGCCTTGCTTTCCAAGGTGGTGGGAGGCTGGTGGGCAGGGTGGCAGGGGGACAGTGGTGCTTTGGGTGTGGGGCCATGTCTGTGAGTCCTGCAGCACCCTATCTGTCCTGGCTCCCCCACCAAAGGGCAGCTTCCCGAGCTGGGTGGTGCACTCCAAGCTGGGTGATGCAGTTGTCCCACCTGAGGGGTGAGATGGCATCCATAGGGACTTGGAGAAGGTTCAAGAGTGGGCCCATGTTAAGCTTCTCAAGGCCAAGTGCAAGGCCCTGCAGATGAGTCGGGGCAACCCCTGGTATCTGTCCAGGCTGGGGGATGCAGGGATGGAGGGCAGACCTGCCGTGAAGGACCTGGGGGTGCTGGGGGTTGAGAAGTTGGACATGGGCCAGCAAAGTGCCCTGGCAGCCCCGAAAGCCAAGTGTCTCCTGGGCTGCATCCTCAGCAGCATGGCCAGCAGGGCGAGGGAGGCACTCCTGGAGGAATATCCCCAGGGCTCCTGCGGTGCCAAAATTAAAGAACACCTGCTTAACAGTATCTCAGGCTGTTGGGCTCTTTTCTTGGATTCACTGCTTTCAAAACAGGCTTTCCAAGACATTTGGATGTGAGTCTTTGCACTGACCTTTCAGAATCCCCTATGGGTAAGGGAAGCAGGAGCCAGCCTCCTGGCACATGTGCTCACAGAGAGGGGGGAAAACATCAGTGCACTCTTTCTCAGCTCCTTTCCAGGACGGTGACACAAAGGGTGCTCGGGATGTGCTGCGAACAGCTAGAAATTCACTGCCGCTATGAAAATGTGAATTAAAGTCTGTTAAACACGGAGCGCACCAGCTGAATCAGTATAAAAAATTGTGTCAGCTCTACATCCGTCTGTATAAAATAGTCTGCAAGACAGAATGAGTCTGGAGTGGTCTGATCCCGCTCTCGCGACCCCCGCGCTGTTTCCCCCGCCTTGCAGCCCGGCCCCGGCGCCTTTCCAACACGACCCCGGCCCTGCGCGAAGCTCCCGCGACCCCTCCTCGCGCCCCCGCCCCGCCGCCATTTTGGTAGTTTTTTTCTCCTCGGGGTCTCCTCCCGCAGCACGGCCGGGTGGGGCGGCAGAACTACAATACCCGAGATGCCCTGCGCGAGCCGGGACCCGTCTGCCGGAAGTGATGAAACCGAGTCGCCCGCGCTGGCTGCGCAGAGATGGGCGCGGGGGGGGGCGGGGCGGAACTCTCGATGGGCGCGAAGGGGGGTCCCTGAGAAGCGATGTTCGCGGGGGCTGCTCTGTGGGGACGTTGGCGATGGGGGCCGGCTCGATGGGTTCCCCTGGAGGGTCCCCCTGACCCAGAACGGCTCCCTCAGCCCCTCTGCTGCCCCCCACTACCAAGCCTTCTATGACCCTGCGGATGTTCTTTCCCTGCCCAAGGAGGAACCTCTCCAAGAGTACCTGGGGCTCCTTGAACGTTCCCAGGATGCGGTGGGGGACAGCCTTGTGGGAGACTGAACTATAGTATTGTTTATTAAGATTTATGTTAAATGTAAATGTCAAACTGTAAAGGATATGAAATCACTTACGCAAACAAAAACGACTACCAGATACCGCTTGTGCAAGATAAGATAACCGCCAGATGTCCCAGGAACCGACAGAAACATGAAAAAAAAACCCCAAACAAGGACATAAGAATGAGAGGTCAGCCATGGGGCAAGGAGACGTCTTACTTCAGCCGAAGCATGCACAGAGTGCTTTCACTATACCACGATTGCAAAGGAAAAAAAACGTATAAAAGGAACTGTGTGAAGTGCCTATTTACGGCAGTTGGCGGAGCGCAGACTCCCCTGTCGTCCAGCGCTGCTTTTGCTCATATTCTACTTGCTATAATTAAATAAATTCTAATTGAATTTTGATCCGTTGTGGTCTCAATTTATTACAATTCTGGTGCCGTGACTCAGATAAGGAAAGATGAGCTTCGGTCCTCCGGGGAGGCGCCCCGCGTTCATCCGCGGCCCTGCGACCGGCAGCTCACCTCAACCTTACCGACGAACCCAAAATCCTAGAATATTGAGCAAAGGAGGAACCGGTAAAAATCCCATAAACATTCTGTGCACGGGAGTCCGGACGAAGACGCAGGACGCGTGAGTATATTGCGAAATTGTTCGCAGGTTTGCCGTTCGGGCGGGATTGGGTTTCCTGGAATATAACGAACGAGAGGTTCGACATACTGAACCAAGCGAGTGTGGACCCTTAAGTACTGCGTTTCCCACATCCCGCGAGGGACTGGGCCAGAAACAAGGGGAGCGAGTGAGTGTGTGTTTGTGGATATTCCAGAAGATGGGGACGAAGGGCAGCAAGCCTTCGACTCCCATGGGAAGGGTACCCTCTGTACCTGAGAATACCCCTCTGGCATATATCTTAGACAATTGAAAACATTTTCCTGGGACTGCAGGGAAAAGTAAGCCAAAAATGATAGAATATTGTACTAAGATATGGGGAGGGAAGAGACTTTCAAAGAAAGTTTTTTTTAGCCGGTTTATAGATCAGAAGAAGATTGGGTAAGGCAACAATTGAATCTCTGGGTAAACAATAAAAAACCCTTTAACCCAGAGGAGAGCCGGTACGCTGCGGTCTGGCTAGAAAAACCCTATCCAACACTTTATCCACTGAATGAAGTTAAAAATAAGCGAACTAAGAGGAGAGAGGAATTAGACGAAGTCCTCCTGACCCCTCCTCCTTATGTCCCCTCGCAGCCACCCACTCTCCCGTCCCCCCCCAGTAGTTCCCAAAGCACCTATTCTGCCGGCAGAATTGGAGCAGGAGGAATCTCCCCCTCCTCCTCGACGTAGA